>CM031241.1:184459168-185715465 GCA_018340775.1 Taxus wallichiana var. yunnanensis | reverse complement strand
CTAAAGGCACATATGACTACGCAGGAGGAAAAACCTGATTTTTCTAGTGTCGCCAGGTTTCTCTACCCCTCACTATTGATCGCACGTAGATCACTTGGAAGATTTCCAAGTTTGTTGGTAACCTAAAAACTAGATAATATCATGTAAAACCCCTAAACACATCAACTATTAAAAATAAAATATGCAAAATGGGGATTCGGATCGACCCGATGGTCACTCGACCGAGTGAACTTATGATCCATCACTTCACTACATCTCAGACTCCACGTAATTCTATGTGTTTATGTGTGCAATAGTGTCCTTAGGTTTCCCTCACACCAATGACACCAAGATAGCGGGCTAGAAACTAGATAACATACAAATATGTGGATGGAATTTAGAACTTCCCCTTCCTATGTAGTGTATGTAGAGTAATAATCCTAAAATGTAGTCCCTTTAATAGTATGTAGATAGATAACCCTTGATAAAATTACATGCCCCTATAATGGTATGTATGTTGTGTTTATATAGGGATATCTTGTTTGAATTTTGACACTAGTGACATGACATGCTGACTAGAACCTCAAGATAGGAGTAATAAAATTGAAAAGGATGACCACAAAAGTTAAAAATGTGAACAAAAAAAGAGGACAGGAGCACCCGGTTGGGAAAGGAGTCCCTTGGTGCTAGTGTCCAACTCGGGCACTAGTGCCTTGAGACAAGTAATGAAAAAATGTGAGAAAATTGATAGACAAGGATCCTTGTGACTGACCAAAACCGGGTGTAGAAAGCAATAGATGTAAGAGATAGAAATGATATAAACAATCAAAGCAATTGGATGGACTAAGAAGTGTGTCACCAACGAATAATTTTCTTTCTCAATATCCATACATAAAAAAATATACTTGGTGGTATAGTAAAATAGTAGTATGTATGTGATTTTATGTTTACAGATAGGGTGTATGGGTACCGATGACCTCTATTGGGTTCCTATGACTACGAAAATGGTTAAAACCCGATCTTTAATGTGTCACACAAGTGTCACGAATACTATGTGTTGATTGCATGTATCTCGTAGTATGATCACCGAGGTACCAGAACCTATAAAACCCACAATACCACATCAAATCCAAAAAGAAAGATGCAATATGAGGTGTTAGAATGACCCCGATGATCACCCAAAAATTGAACTTATGAATGATCGTTATACTACATCTCAAACTTCATATAGTTCGTGTGAGTGTGTGATAGAATCATTCCCTAGAAGCCCTTGTGCAAGTGCACTTCATAGCGAAAGCGATAGCTAGATGTAACAATGTAGATAGATGTGTGGATGGAATAATGAACTTCCCCTTCCTATGTTGTGTATGCAGAAAATGCATCCCTTTTCGCTTGATTGAATGCCTAATGGATTCTTTCAAGTGCTTTAGGTTCCTTTTGAGTGAAAGCTTAGGTGATAACACTAATGCTTAGAGATTCATCATTTATTTTGTTCACATATCTTAGTATTTATATGATACCCTTGGTTAAATTTTTTAATTGACAACCGGAAGGTTGAACCATAAGAAAATAAGATGCCCAAAAGATAAAAGAATCCCAAAAAGAGGGAGTAGGGTGGGAAAAGGTCGGGGGCTCCCTGAGGGGATGAGGGCGCTTGGGTGCTAGTGTTCAAAGTCATAAAAGATAAGTAAGCAAAGTTCTAAGCTCGGGCTATGGGTGTACAAGGCCAAATAGAATACAAGAAACACAAACAAAAGGGCCAAGATAGTTATCAATTACTAGTTTTCTCACTTAGGAATCATATAAATGAAAGTATGCTTTTAGGACCTAGAAATGTACCCAAGTGCATGATTTTATGTCTACATTAGCGTAAAAACAATTGTTACGGTAGCGACGTAATGATATGCAGCACGCATGTACAAGAAAGTTTAACATATTTAATATTACAAAAACACGTGTAAAGCCACGCTAAAGCACACATAGTGATACATTAACATGTAAATTTACACACTAGCATATTTCTCATGCACATGATGCAAATGCACGTAACTCCGGAAATGGACAGAATCTCATAAAAACATTCAGAGACTTAGTTTTTTTGGGATTTCTCCCTCTCTTTGCACCTAAAAGCTTAAATCTTGAACAAGGTTAGAATCACATAAGGAAAACACAAAAATGATTAGATTACTAAAATGTAAGCTAAAAATGATTAATGAAGTGAGGGGGTCCTACTAGGCGTGCTTGAGTGTGAGCGGTGAAAACGTTTAACATAAGTGAAAGATAAAGAAATAAAGGCAACAAATATTTCTCCAAGATCTTTCTTGCAACCTTAGATAAGATTATGGAAGTATTTAAATTGTAGAATCTTTTAGTTCTTGGTTGTGGATGCTCTTGAATCAATCTCCAAATGTAGAAATTATAAGGCTATAATTAGATAGACACGAGGATGCAGATGACAATTTTGGTAGAAGTTGGCTGCAATTCAAATATTCTAGGGATACTTTACGAAGGAATGGCCTGGTTTTTATAGTTGAGGGTGAGGCCATGAGAAGTGGATCATAGTTTGAATGAGCTCCATGATCATAATTATAATTTCTTGAAATAGCAAGAGAATTTGGTCTTTGTTGTTGCATCTTTGTAAGGGCAATGAAAATTTAGATTTTGTTTGTGAAGGTGGTTGTATGTGTAATCTTATTGCCCGCACCTTTGTAAGGTTCTAGGAGTAGAGTTGAGTAGATAACTAGGCTTATTTAAATATTTAAATAACTAATTTAATTATTTATGAGGTGTGAGAGGATAATTAACCATTTAATTAAATAAATGTTTAGTTAAATTAGCTAAAGGGTAATAGGAATCGATTTAACTAATTCCAAGGGCATGATAGGATTAAATTAATTAATTTTAAAGGGTAGGAGTATGTAATTAGAATAAATTCTAAGGATTTATGATTGAAATGATAGAATTTAATTAATCCCCAAAAAGGGATGTATTTAGTAGGATAGAATTAATTTAATTAATTCTAATGGGATAGAGATAGTCTAGAAATAGGTATGTATTTTTAGGGTGTCTATAGATTCATAATCATTGATTGTTTGGCTTGTGAAAGAAATAGATTTCCCAAGGTCTTACAGGTGTTCTTTTGAGTAAGAACCATGGCTATTTTTTGTATAGGCCATGAATACATAGAAGATGAAATCATTCTCAAAGTTCGGGTTTCTAACATCACAACTTGAGAAATGTCTTCCTTGATCTGTTTTAAGACCTCTTTTCCTTCTTACATCCATTTGAAATCCTCGTCCTTATTTAACATGTGTGTGATGGGTTGGATGATGTATGTAAATTTTGAGGTGAATTTCCTCACAAAATTCATCTTCCCTAAGATAGATTGTTGTGCTTTCCTACGAAGCAGCATAAATAAGGAGAAGATGGTAGGTACTCTTTCAGATCAATGAAAAGAAATTATTTTGATATGACGTATGCTAGGATATTTTTTAAAGGGATCATAAAGATTGACTTCTTTGTATTGAGAGAAATCCTAGAATCTCTACATCTCTTAAATATCTTCTCTAAGTGATCCAGATTATCCTCTTACTTCTTAGAGATCATTGTAATATCCTCAAGGTAAAAGTGTATGATGGCATTGATGATACCGTTGAAACCCTTGTCCATTTCTGTTTGAAATTTTACTTCGGCATTGGATAAACCAAAGGAATCCTTTAATATGCATATTTCCCCCACTTTGTGGTGAAGGAAAGTTTGAATTGGTCTTCCTTAGAAAAAACATCAACAATAGGAAAGCTCTAGGCTCCACCTACTTTTATAGAATTCGATCTATGGATAGACAAGGATGATGGTCCTTGAGAGAATATTTGTTTAGATCTTTAAAATCTATGCATATGCATATCTCTCCATTATTTTTCCTATCAAAACCAAGTTGGACACCCAAGTAGAGTTTTTAATAGGGAAGACTATGTTGCTTTCAATCAAATTTGGCAGTTCCATCCTCATTAGTGATCTAAAAATCAAATTAAACTCGCAATTGTCCACACACATTTCTTTGCTTTGTATTGATTTTTGTTTTTTGTATTTTTAATAAAATAATTAAAACTACAAGTACTATGAAAATATTTAAAGAAATGAAGAGAATTCACCAGCAATTTGACACAAGAATTGATAACGGAGTTCGGCGCTTGAGGCCTACGTCTCTGGGTCCGATTGAATGGGACCGATCTATTAAAATCTTGAAAATAATTCTTTACAAAGAATTCTACAAAATTATGACCTTCTCACAGTCTTCCTCTATCAAAAATAATAGGGGTTGCTTTTTACATCTCCTCAAAATTCCATTCCTAGCTCAAGTTATGAGCATTTCAATATTTTTGCACAGACCCGAATGCTATTCAAATAAAATAACACTCCTTTTATAATGTTTCCAAGCGGCTGGCTCAATGGTTAGGCACCTAAACTTTTGCATGGGAGGTTAGTAGTTCAAATCCCCTCCACTTCCCTCTCCTTCTCCTTAGGCGGATTTGTAGAGATTTATCCCACATTGTGGGTGCGTGAAAGAAGGAAGGCATTTAATAATGCAAAGGGGGGCACTTTTGTATTGGCTTTAGAGCCACCTTAGCCGCTTAGGATGTGGGCGCCTTGGTGGATGGATAAGTGTTGCGCATGGATATGCATTGACATAGTATTAGGCACCTTTTTTTAATAATGATTAAGGAGGTTTAAATTAAATGCGTGGAATATAGAATTGGTCTTTGGTTTAATATGCTCTTATCAATTAGTCCCACATGCATAGCAAAAATGCAATCAGAGGCATATATATACACAAGTTGGTATAATGATAATATGAGAAGGAGGCCAAGACACCCCTCCATAATCAAGTGTGTCGAACCTAGTTGAGGGCCCCAGCCAGTAAATAGTGGGGTCCATTTGTCCATGAACGAGTGTCCAAGACCGGTGTTCCAAAACCACTTTTAGTCCATCACACAAATTTTCCACGTGTCGCAATATGATTGAAACACTTGGCAAGCGTGCACACGTCCAACCTGCACAAAACTCCCAAATTTTTCTAGTTGCCCGAAAATTTCAGCAGGCTATAACTTTTGCAAACGAGCTTCGTTTCCTACAAACAAGATATCGATGGAATCGTATAATTTTTCTCCACACTTTAAAAATGACTGCAACTTATTCTGAGAAGATCTTAGATCGGTGTTTCTCTGTGAGGATCCTCTGGATCATTCCTCCCCACTGAGAAACTTTTGGACCCCAAAAGTCAACTTAATTGGTGAATAGGTGAGGGTATTTCTCCCTCACCTTTCCGGTTTCCATCCATTTAGCCTTGTTTGGATGCATGCCTTTGAACCCAACACAAAGATACTCAATATCACCCCTTCGCAAAGTTCTTACTTTCTGTCCAAAATGATGTCTTCCTACAACTCATCAAGATACTCAGGAGCAAAATCATTAATGGAAGGCATTATGTTAGCATCATTATGATCAACAATCATAGGCGGTTCATACAATCTTAAATTCTCAACATTTACAACTGAGTAGATTTGCATATATGGAGGTAAATCCAACCGGAAAGCGTTGTTACCAATTTTTTCCAATATTTGGAACGGACCATACCATATAGGTTTCAATTTTTTACCTTCACCTGTCAGTCTTTCCTTGTTGATGTGAAGCCAAACTGAATCACCAACTTTGAACTTGTGATCAATTCTATGTTTATCATGCCTAGCTTTGTACTTAGCCTGACTTTTCTCCAATTATTCACAAACATACTGATGAACCTATTTTATTCTCTGCAAAAATCTTTTAGCCTTGTCAACATCACTTGAACCATTAACAACAGTTTCATGTCCATAATATATATCTAATGGAGAATTAGGCAGATATCCATAACAAGTCTCAAATGGAGACTTTAAAGTAGAAGAATGTAAGGCAATCTTTTCGCATTGCACGAATTTCATCTTTTGGGAATAGAGTTGCTTCTATCCTTTCATTCCTTTGAGAAATAGATAAGGGTTAGGGCTAGGAGGAATACGTTGAATGTCGAGAGCGTACCGTAGAGAGAGATCGATCGACCGCGAAGAACTCCTTTTGTCTTGGAAGGACTACTTGCAAGTAAGAATACAAGAAAATCACAATTTAATTGCCTCGTTGAAACAAGTAGAGGAAAGGCTGGTTTTTGGTTTTGAATCACGTGGACCGATGTGACCTGCACGGCTGCTATTAACCGATATCGGTAGGGGCAATGTTTTAGGGACTTTTGGTGAGGGGGTTGTCAGAGGGGTGGTTGTTGTTTATAAGGCTGGTAAATGAGTGGGGTTAGGTAACGGGGTGATGAGAGGGACTCAGAGAGTATGGGGAGGGTATTCTTGGGGTAACGTAAGGGTAGAGGAATGACAGCTTAGATGTAGTGTGTCACTGGGTAGTAGATCTAGGAATAGACTTATGATGGTTGTGATTCAAGTTCAAGAAATGTTATTAAAAGGACATACAAGATACTACTTATCGTTATTGATGAGGAGGCAGTCCAAGGACCGTGATGACAAAGGCGTAACTCGTAGATGACCGACAATCGAGAAGATGAGATATCTTCCCTCCCGATGATCAGATGAGTGTCACAAGGCTCTGGTTACTCAGTTGCAGTCTTGGGCTTGATGTCCTTCTCTGCAAACTCTTCTTGTTTCTTCACTTGTCTCTGCTCGGCCAAGTAAAATCCGGATTCTTTCAATGACTTCTGATGATCCCGATTAATCAAAAATCCTCCGACCTTTGTTTTTGGTTGGAGGAGGTCATTTACAGGGAACCGATGGCGGTTACGTAACCGACGGCGGTCGAGTAGAAACCGGTATCGGTTCAGTCAAAGTGGGCTATTTTTAGTAAAATAGCCAACTTTCCCTCCTTTTCTCCCGAGGGATTAGTTGCGGGCTTGGTCAAGTTATTACGAGGTCGGTTTTGGGTGCGAGTGAGGAGTCATTAGTCATGGGTGTGGATGTAGACCAAGTTATAGGTCTTAATTAGGTTAGTTTAGGGTTAGGACTAGGTCATGATGAGGTGGCAAAATGAGGTGGCAGGTATGGTGATGTGGATTTATTAATTATAAGGTAATTAATAAATAATTGTGTAAGGTTTAGGTGATGAGGTTAGGTTACGAAATGAGATGCGGGCACAGGGGGTCGTAAGACACAAATTTGGTGTCTACATTAGCCCCTTATTGTCGTGTAGCTTGTTTTGTAAAGTCGCACTGACAATAATATGAAGTGGTTATTCCCGTTAAGGGTATAGGTAATCCCCTCAAATCTATCACGATTGAGATAGCGTGAAATCAGGGATAGGGTTGATAAAGGGTAAATGGTGTTGAGATGATGGTGAGATGGTGGGGTAGGTCCAAAGAAGCAGACACACGTTGAAATGTAGCAAAAGTGACGACTGTGGTACATGATTCAAGAGCAAACAAGCAATTCATAGCAAAGGTCGATAGTTTATCCAAACAAGGGTGATATAATCCTGGTATCCAAGGCATAGGAAGTAGCTCCAGGGGATATAACGGGTAAGGTACAGGAACGTTTAGGCATGTTCGGCAGTACCAAATGGTTGGTTTGGTTGAGATAAACGTCACGGTCTAGGTCTAGGCAAAGTTGGTCGACTGATCAAGTCAAGTACTCTAATCATGCTAAAACACGAACAGGTGAGCTCGATTGAACAAAAAGTGACAGGATGGGTGGATAAAATTGTAATTTGTTGGTTTGGGGTGAGGTATTTAAGTGGTGCGGCCTTGGGTCGGGCCGATTGATTAGTGAGGGCCGTGGGTCGGGCCTGATGGGTTGAGTGCGGCCGGTTGGGCCGAAATGGTCGGGGGGTGGCCTGGCCTGGGCCTGGCCTGGATGGTTGGTCGAGGCCTCGGGGTCGGGCCAAATGGTTGGTCGGGCCTGGTGGGGTCGGCCAAATGGTCAAATGGTTGGGTCGTGGCCTCGGGTCGGGCCAAATGGTTGGGTGGCCTCGGGCCTCGGGGCCAAATGGGCGCGCTTGGGTCGGGCCAAATGGTTGGTCAGGGGCCTGGGTTGGGGCCATGGGTGGTTGCGGCCTGGGTCGGGCCAAATGGGGTCATGCCGGGGTCGGCCAAATGCTCGGGTCGGGCAAATGGTTGGTGGTCGTGGGCCTGGTCAGGGTCGGGCCAAAGTGGTGGGTCTGGTCGGCCTGGGTCGGGCCAATGAAGTAAAAATGGCTAAACAAACAAATAAGGGTATAGCGATGTGGTGAATAGGCAATGTGGTGAGAAAGGGAGATTGGTGAATAAGGGCAGAAGTTTGGTGAAGGTAGGTATTAAACCGATATCGGCTAGATATGACCGGTATCGGTTAGGTGACCGATACCGGTTCCTTAGGGCACAATATAACCGATATCGGTTATAGGTCAAAAACCTATAAAAAGAAAAATACGGCCTGTCATTGTCACATTGTCAATTTGAAAACCAATTTGAGTTGTCTGAGGTGTATTGTTGAGATTGGTGCATTTTTCGGCTGAGGTGGCACTATTTGAGTGGAGAAGTGAGTGGTTGGTAGGCCCTAGTGAGTAGGAGGCAAAGCAGTTGATGGTGGAGGACCCAGCAGAGGAGAGTTAGAGCCATGGCACAGCCAAGAGGAGCAGGAGGTGCTGGACCAGCTGGACCACCACCACCTATCCCACCACGACGACGTGTCGTCGTACCGGTAGGTTCGAAACCTTTCATTGTGTGAATTTGATGTTGTTAAGCTATATTTGGGGTTTGGGTAGAATCCAATGTTTTGATAAAATAATGAATAAATTGAAGCTATTTGAAAAAATGAAGAGGATAGATGGGTTAAATAGGTCAAGGCAAAAGGCAGGTGGGTAGGTTTTTAGGGTGTTTGGGTGGGTAAATAGAGATAAATAGGCAAAAATGGATTTGGGGGCGCGTGGCATGGGTTCGGCTCCGGATTTTAAAGATGACCGATGTCGGTCGCTAAGCGACAAGCACGGTCACGAATTTTTTTTGGCAAGGGAGGGATTTTTGGTGGTGACCGGTGTTGGCCGATGTGACATGAGCGACCGCCGCGTGGAGAGATGGGAGGGAGGGTGGCAGTGTCATGAGGGTGACCGCACCGGTCCTTAGTTAGGATTATTTATTTTGTTGGTTTGGGTTTGTTGTTGTTTTGAGTTTGTGGTTGTTGTTTGTGTTTGGGTTTTTGGCATTGTTTTGGGTTTTGTTTTTTTTGGTTTGTTTTTGTTTATTAGTATTGTTTGGGTTTTGTGTTTGTTTTGGTGTGAAGAGGGGAGGGGGGGTGAGAGAGGGAGGGATGAGAGGTAAGGTAGGTGGGTGTAGATGTGTGTTATAGAGTCGGGGTGTGGGGGTGGATAAAAAGGGGGTATAGAGGGTTAAAGTAGTTGTTGTTGTAAAGAGTAGGCTAATAATGAAGTGGGTTGGTTTTGCAGCAGCACGCAGCAAATGACGATGCGGGATAGGATGCCCCCGCTGTTGAGACGGATGTGGCCACACGTGTCCGCAGCGCAGTGGGCCATCATGCGAGGTGGGACTCGGTGGAGTCCAACGTTATAGGGCTATAGATAGGGATCACAGTCTTATGGTTGCCCTCATCGAGAGATGGGATCCGCGACTAATGTGTTCCATCTCCCGACTGGAGAGATGACTATTACACTGGAGGATGTGTATCGCATCCTTAGACTGCCGATCGATGGAGAGGCAATATTCTAGGTAGATGCAAGAGACAGCCATGGACAACATTCTACAGGTATTTGGGGATGCAGCCGCGCTATTGACTTATCACAGCATGAGCATTGCCTATGGGGACATGTATCGTGCCCACAGACATGAGACACGGCTTGCCGTGTTGATGATGATAGGCATCACATGCTTCGCCCCTCCTGACTCAGAGGGAGGCCGCTTTCCACTGGGCGCTGATGGGGTACTACACGAGATGGTGGAGGAGCATACATGTTATGCTTGGGCACCAGTATACCTGGTGCAGTTATACAGAGAGCTGTGGGGCTATCGCCGGATGAGGCGATTCGGGATTTGTTCCACATTTTTGTTACATTGCTGGGCATATGAGCATATCATATGCATTCGACCAGTAGGGCTGCCCCAGCAGCCGGGGCCACAGGTGATATATAGATATGGCTTTCTGAGGTGGTTGGGGGTCGTGGGTGGGCCACCACGAGTGGTGCTCACGGACGGGATGTAGCATACTACCGTCATTTATTAGAGGGCGTGACTGCATTGGATATTGTATGGAGGCCTTACAGAGGTCATCAGCCCCGCGGAGGAGCCCGATCACAGTTGCGGTGGATCCAGTATACATTCTGGATAGCGGGACGGAGGCCGGGAGAGCATGAGCGGATACCCCTGGAGAGGGTACGACGGCAGATGGGGCTACGACAGGATGAGCCACCTCCCTTCCCTCAGTACCGGAGGGATGATGTAGAGGCCCCACTACCTGCACCACAGCCCGTGGACCCAGATTGGGTAGCCGAGAGGCCAGCAGATGATACCGTGGATGACGCCGGCTGCACAGGATCATTTTTGGTATGGTGGGCAGGGGAGAGAGCCGCGAGGAGAGCACAGCCCGCACAACCAGACTTAGCGGCTGTATATAAGCAGAGAGGGACCAGCCAGGGACAGGTGCATAGCTTGTTACACAGGGCAGCTAGCACTGCACAGCACAGCACGATAGGTGTCCTACAGGGGTAGGGCAAGCTAGCCCAGTGCATGTGCATGCACAGTGCACAGCAGCAGCCATGTACACAGCACCCAGCAGCCCCACCACAGTGCACCACCACAAGCACCACCAAGCAAGCACAACCACAAAACAGGCGCACCGCAGCACAGGGGCCATTATTATTAGGAGTCAGGGGACCAGCCCCAGCAGTGATGGTGGCATGGGCCCGCTATATGGAGGCGAGAGAGGAGGCCCAGATTATCAGATGTCCTCGATGGTACCGGGCCGACTATCGCCCATATGCGGCGCATGAGCCGAGACCTCGTGAGTCGAGATCCCTGGGGGCAGCAACACCCGGTGGGTCTGTGACAGGGAGGAGGCGGGAGCTAGGGCCAGGACCCGCAGGGAGAGGTGCTGAGGGCGGTGGGGAGAGTTGAGACATCCCCGGGCAGAGATAGATGTTTTTGTTTGTACATTGGATATAGGCACCGGTCTGCGAACCGGTTATGTTTATAGAGGCCTGCGTGCCCACATATGATTTATTCATTCATTTATTCATTTATTGTATATACCGGCCTGCGAGCCGAGTACGGGTTGTACAGTTGATACCGGCCTGCGAGCCGAGTATATTTTTGATATGAGAGACCGGCCTGTGAGCCGAGTCGAGATGTTGATCAGTTATTGCGGCCTGCGTGCCGGCTTTGTATTATTATGAGATCACAGAGGCCCCTATGCAGGGCAAGTTGTATATTTGAAACCTTTGATATATAGATATATATGATGATTTTGATCCATATGCTGTGTTTAAAATGTTTTAAGTGTTTTGTCGATGGTTTGTGATATTTAATGTATGATGAGTTTGATCCACATGGTTTATATATTGATGGTGTTGATGTCTTTTGTTGATGGCTTTTGAAATGGAATGTATGTATATATAGATGATGAGTTTAATTCACATGTTGTGTTATGAAATGTTGTATGTGTTTTGTCGATGGTTTGTGAAATTGAATGTATGTAGATGATGATGATGAGGATCCAAATGGTGTATATATTGATGGTTTTTGATAGATGATGTTTTTGATATTTTTGTTGATTTTTTGTTTTTTTTGTAATATAGATAGATGATGTTGATGAAATTGTGATGAGATATGGATTTGATGAAAAATATGGATAATGGTGTTGTTATGCAGAAAAAGAGGCGGGCGCCACAAAAATTAGGTAGAAAATAAAGAAAAGAACTATGTTTAAAAAAAAAAGGTAGGTATATGACCGATATCGGTTAGATAACCGATGTCGGTAGACAATAGACCGATATCGGTTAGGTAACCGATACCGGTTATTCAAAAATGAGCTTTTCTAAAAATAGAAAAGCTTGGGTGGCAACTTAAGTTCTTATTTTGAGAGCCATGCAAGAAGTTAAATACGTGAATGCGACGCTGTTTGACGACTGAGACAGGTAATTGCATGAGAGAATTGAGTGATAAGGAGGAAAGAGACAGGGAAAGTGAATGTGGGCTGAGATTCAGAAGGCAAAACGGCAAGTTATATTTGAAGAGGGTGGTGAACATGGCTGAACAAGGAGAAGCATCCAGCAGGCAGGGACGAGAGGGAAGACAAGTTCCACCTCAAGTTGCGCAGCCCAAGAGGTAAACGTTTTGGTTGTAATTTGATTCTTGCATGTTTTGTGAATAGGATGAGAGAAGTGTAAGTGGGTAGATATGAGAAAGAAAACGTGATAGCAAGGGTTATGGATGAGGTGAGTGTTATGGGGTAGGTAATCAGGGGTTTTGGGTATGTTTGTATGTACAGAGAGGGGTAAACGATCAAATTATTGTCGTAGGTGGTGTGTTTAGGCAGGTGTATAAAATTGACAGTGACCGATATCGGTTAAAGATAACCAGTATCGGAGAACCGTATCGTTATCTATAACCGATACCGCATCGTAGGAATTTCCGTAATGTGAGAAAACCTGGGGATTTGATTTATTCAATGGTTGTGTGTGTCGCATTTTGATGTGTGCAGGTGGAGGTAGGGTTAAGGATGAACGATACGCGCGCATTGTATTACTTAATCCGAGCGGATGTAACACCAGCTGAATGGGCATTGATAAATCATTTGGGGTTAAGTGGAATCCGCTATTATTCACGAATCACACGTAACCATGCTATGTTACAGGCGTTGATTGAGAGATGGAATCCAGAAAAGAATACCTTCTATCTGCCAACAGGGGAGATGACAGTGACATTGGAAGATGTGTTCCGTATTTTGAGACTCCCAACCACAGAAGACCAAGATATCGTGCATTGCCTAGCACGGCGCGGGAGCGATAATAACAACAAAGATTTGGTCCATACGCACGAGATTTGACACAACGAGGTTTGACATTCACGTATGGTATAATGTAGCACACCCTGAGGCAACAAGGTTGGCAAAGTGGTATTAATGATAGCGGTGGGGTATTATGCATTACCGAGGGCGGATGGGGGAAGATTTCCAAAAGCATTGATGTGTGTTATTTGGGAAATGATAGAAAGGAACGTGACTTTTGCATGGGCACCTGCATATTTGGTGAGCTATACAGGGGTTTATGGGCTCAGAGGTGAAATCACAGACGACATCGGATTGTTCATTTTTATTACATTGTTGGGCCTATGAGCACATTTGTTTGTGTGTGACCAATAGGCCACCCATCCATGTCATGAGAGACAGGAGTGCAGAGGTGGGATTCGACGATGGGTCCGCAGCAGTAACAAGAGGCAAGATCCCGTGCCGTGACAGTGACACCGAGTATTATAGGTAGGTATGGGAGATGGTGATGATCATGGATATCTGCATTGAGGCCTTACGGGAACTATATGGTAACAGAGAACATAGCTGAGGAGTTGAGGGGTGTAGAGCGATTGAGGTGGATCGCGGGGCACAAAGCCAGTGAGTATGAGAGGATTCCTCTAGATCGCGTGCGCATGACAATTTGATTTGTGCAGATATACCCCGGCTTATAGACCATATATGAGGATCGACGCGGAGGCATCATTCTCACCTCCCCAGCCGACACCTCCAGAAGGACCAGAAGAGATAGCAGCCGATCGCAGGGTAATGGATGCAGGAACGACAGAGGCCTATAGATTATGGTGGGTAGCAGAGCTGCGAGGTGTACGTGATCGTCCTGACATAGCTGTGATTACAATGAGAGAGATCATCTGCAGAGTTTAGTTCATCAGCTCCAAACGCAGTGAATGAGACAAGAGGATTGTTAGCGGTTGCAGAGTCACGAGCGGAGAGAGACTAGAGGTGAGATTCCTCCATGCGAGAGAGCGTATTCATATGTTACAGGAGAGATTGGCAGATCAGTGGGTGGTACCAATAGCCGTGGTGCCTTTGAGGATGGAGAGGCCCGGCGAGAGGCATCGACGATCACGATCATCACCTGGTTCGGGATGAGGCGCGAGGGTCTAAGTGAATGTTATAGAGGTATAAGAATAAATAAGGATGCCGACCTGCGCGTCGATGATAGAGAAGATGTATTTGTTGAACATCTAAATAAAACTGAATATGTATGTTGATTTGAGTTATAATAATAAGAAGGGTCGTGTTTTGAATGTTTGTTTTGAAAAATGATAAAGATGAATGTTGGCAAAAAGAAATACACAAAAATATGTATATTTACAACACATGCTAAGTTATGGTAGGGGATGGTCGAGCTAACCTTGGGAGACACCATGTCTCCTAAGTGCTGCCTACATAGCCCATTGCACAAAGCAAGGAGGGGCCTCAGACCGATGTAGTTCTCCCTTAGGACCAGGGAGAGGTGAATTCAGGCAATTTAGGTATGGTTAGGCAATTTGTTGGTTGGTAAAAATATTGATATTGGTAGGGTAATGTTGTTGGTGTTGGTAAGAAATTGGCGATGTTGGAATAGGTATAGGTGAAGTGAAAGTTAGCCTACCCAAGTGGTAGGGAACCATGTCCTGATTAAGATCAACACATAATCCTAGATTCGAGTCAAAGAGGAAAAAGTGCTCCGTAGGTGAAAAGAGCTAAACAAACCACATAATAACGTAGAATGAGCTTGAACCCCTAGGTACCGTGCATAGACGAGAAGTCGATAGGTGAAAAGAGTTGTATAATCACAATATATCGGGTATACGTCACGTCCCTTGAGTTTTTTTGTTTAAACAAATGGTGAGGTGAGGTGGATGGTGTAGCTGAGGCAGAGAACTTGTTATAAAGTGAGTATTCGATTTAAAGAGAACCTAACCTAAATAGACAAGTCCATGACTCAAAAGTTCTTTTGAATGCGGCTTTTATTTTGCTGAATATAGACTGATCGATGTGGGAAGTCTACAAGGGATATGTATTTTATTACTCTTGAGGTCTTCACGAAGCTGATCAATGCGAGAAGCTTCTGATAAAGGCTGACTGTGTATAGCTGTCCTTCAAGGGAGCAGTCTATTTATAGTAGCAGATGCGGCATTTTGTGTATAGCTGTCCTTCGGGGGAGCAGTCTATATATATAATAGCAGCAATAGTTTGGCATATAGCTGTCCTTCGAGGGAGCAGTCTATATATAATTTAGAGATCTAGATGTCCGTTTGGCATAAAGCATCTAGTTTTGTAGGAAGTTTGACTCAAGAAAATCCCATAAGTGTTTAATTAAGAATGTGTCATTTTAATACTTTGAAGTCATGGACTAGACTAAAAAGGGGAAGGCATCTTTAAGGGGAGGTGATAATCAAACCATGTGAGCTTGATTTTATTTTGAGATGTAGGAAACAAAGTGTATGCGGTGGTAAATGAGCTCAAGGGACGAGCGCAAGGTAGATAAGAAGTGATATAACACTAAATTCAACAGTAGAATGGTCGAAGATGCAAGGCATTAAGGGGTTCAGGCTCAGGTTTACCATTAAGCGAAGCTAAACGATAAGTGCCTGATCCATAAGTGTGAGTGATAATGTAAGGCCCAATCCAATTGGGAGCAAATTTTCCACGTTTGCTCTTTTCTAGTTTGGTTACATGTTGATTCTCTTTGAGGACAAGATCACCAACCTTAAAGGTACGCTCATGAAGTCGCTTATCATAAGCACGCTTGATGCGTTTTTGATAGATTTGAAGGTGGTCAAGAGTCGTAAGACGACGCTCGTCAAGAAGCTCCAATTGGGCTAACCGCTTGGCGGAAATCATCGTTGGTGAGAATATCCCAAGAGATATTTCGAGGGAGGGTATTTGTATTTCGAGAGGCAAGACAACCTCGTACCATATACCAAAGAAAAGGTGTGGCATTAGTGGAGGTACGAATGCTAGTACGATAAGCCCAAAGGGCAAAGGGGATGTGATCATGCCAATTTCTTCCAGACTCATTAACAACTTTCATGAGGATTTTGGTTAGGGTTTTATTAGAAGATTCGGCTTCACCATGGCTCGTGGATAGTATGGTGATGAGAAGCTAAGTTTGATACCAAAGTTGTTACAAAGGTCTCAGAACAACTTATTTTTGAAAGATTTTCCATTATCTGTTATCAGGCGATGAGGAACACCAAAACGACAGATAATGTGATGGTTAATGAACTCTACAATTTTTTCTTTTTTGGTTGAAATGAGTGGAATGGCCTCCACCCATTTTGTGTAATATTTGGTTGCCGTGATTATCCATCGGTGACGTTGTGAAGAGGGTGGATGAATCTCACCAATAAGGTCTAAACCCCATTGTGAGAAAGGCCAAAGATCTCGTGCGAACCTGTAGCGGATGGCTAGGAGTATGTTGAAGGTTGGCATGTTGTTGACACATAACACAACGCTTAACATATTTAGTAGTAATCGTTATTAAGAGTAGGCCAATAATAACCTAGGCGAAGGATTCGCTTGGCCAAGCAAGGCCACTAAAATGTCCACCACAAATACCATCATGGACCTGTTGGATGGTATAGGTGACCTCCGCGCCGGTTAGACATCGAAGGAGGATGCCATCAAAGCCACGTTTATAAAGGAGTCCCCCCATGATGACATAACGAGAAACACGTTTAAGAAAAGCATGTTTCCGGTACTAGTAAGGTCAGGTGGGAGAACAGAGGTTGTAAGGTAGTCGTGAAATTGGTGATACCAGGTATCCTGCGAATTAGCAGACACATTATTTATCATACAAACAACCGGGGCTGAGTAAGATGGGGCAAAGAGTTGTTGGACCAAGACGAAAATGTCAGAGTCAGTTGATGAAGCAGGAATTTGCGAGGCTAAGCAAGCCATAGTATCCGCAAATTTGTTAGTGGAGCGGGGAATGGTTTGGATAGAATAATGAGTAAATAAGGTTAGAAGTGAATCCACGTAGTGTTTGTACTTTTGAAGTTCCTCATTTTTACATTGGTAGATGCCCATAACTTGATTGACTACCAATTGAGAGTCGCCGAAAATATTGATAGATTTGACACCTAAGTGTAATGCAACCTGGAGACCCAAAACAAGGGCCTCGTATTCCGCTGTATTATTAGTGCAGGGGAAATCGAGTCGGAATGAAAGAGGCATAGGCTCAGCGTCAAGAGGAATGAGAACAACGCCGGCTCCTCCGCCGCACTGGCATTTGGATCCATCGAAGAAGAGGGTCATTGGATACGACTCCTCCCTGAGTGAAAGAGTGGCGATGAGTTCGTCGGGGAAATTAAAATTGGTAAATTGCGCCCCAGGTAAAGGGGCTTCCGCGAGTTGGTCGGCAATGGTTTGTCCTTTGATTGACTTCTGGTGTATAAATTCAAGGTCGAGGTCAGCAAGGAGCATAAGCCATCGGGTGATGCGTTGGTTTAGATGAGGTTTGGCATACATATAATGGATGGGGTCCGTGTTGGTGATGACGAAAGTTTTGTGATTCAGGAGGTAGTGTCGGAGTTTGGTGGCCACAAATGATAGGGCTAGGCACAACTTTTCTACATGTGTATACCTAGTCTCATAATCCACCAGAGTACGACTTATATAATAAATGGCTTGTTCTCGATACTCGGAGTCACGATGTGTGAGCATGGCCCCTACAGCGTGGTCGGTGGCGGAAAGGTAAAGGTAGAAAGGGCGATCGTCCTGAGGTGGGATAAGCACGGTGGTGGCAAGAGATAAGCTTTGAGAGCCTCAAAGGCTTGGTGGCACTCTTCGCTCCATTGAAAGGCAATATCCTTTTTAAGGAGGTGATGGAAAGGTTGACATCGATCCGAGAGTTGGGAGATGAAACGCCGGATAGATTGGAGTTTACCTTGCAAACTACGCAATTGTTTGAGGTTAGTAGGTTGGGGCATTTCTAGGATAGCTTTGACTTTAGATGGATCGACCTCAATGCCACGCAAAGAGACGATAAAACCAAGAATTTTTCCCAAAGGACACCAAAGACACATTTCTTTGGTCAAGATGATAATAATATTGTAATAAAGCATCAAAAATAATGGTTAAAACATCGAGATGTTCACCGCGATGTTTAGATTTTCCAAGAAGATCATCGACGTAATCCTCAAGGATAGTGTGCATAATGTCATGAAAATGTAAGTCATAGCCCACCGATAGGTCGCACCAAAGATTCTTAAGGCCAAACGGCATGACACGATATAATGTAAGGTTCCCAAGGAGTTATGAAGGTAGTTTTATGTTGATCGGCAGGGGCTACCAAAATTTGGTCAGATCCCGAAAAGCCATCCATGAGAGAGAGCATCTCATGGCTCATGCAAAGTGAGATCAACAAGTTGATCAATACTGGGAGGGGGAAGTCATCCTTGGGGCAAGCGAGGTTAAGGTCTCGAAATCCGTGCATATCCGAAGTCCCCCGTCGCTTTAGTGATGTGTACGATGTTAGAAATCCATTGAGGATAGTCAATAAAGGCAGGATGAAGGAAACAAAGGAGTCATCAAGCTTCTTTTTGACCAAGAGGGCAATGCGTGGATGCATTTTTCTCAGCTTTCTATTGACTGGTTTGGAATCGGGTTTTAGGGTAATGTTATGGACAAGCAATGTGGATCAATTCCCGGCATGTCACAGTAGGACCAAGCGAAAGCTTGGTCATGGGTATGGAGAAAGGTAGTAAAGGTGACTTGTTCTGATGTGTTAAGGGATTGTCTGATCTTCACAATGTGAGGATCCTCCTCTGTGTGGATGTTGATTTCTATAGTAGACTCATTCAACATGGTTTGAGTTTCAGATGGTAAGCGCGTTGAATATAGGAGTCATCCGCACCAAGGTAAGTGAGGATGGAGTCATCATCCGGCACTCAACAACATTAATTAAGGTGAAGTCCTCTTCGATCATGTCTGGATATAGAAAGGGAAGAGAAGATGGGTCCTCATTATCGCGTTGATAAGTGAGAGGACCTAGGAAGATAGCATTTATGAAAAAAAAAAGTTAGGAGGGATAGATTCAGGATCTATCGACTCTGTGGGTGACGATGGCAAAATGGGTGATGATGGTTCAGTAGGGGTGATGTCATCATCTTCCAGGAGACAACTGACATGAGGTTCCTTTGTGTAAGTGTTTCAGGAAATCCGAGACCACTACGATCATTGTGTTTGTGTGTAGTCACGGGAATGATTGTATGTCGGCCTTGTTCATAAAGACCAAAACCAAAGCCTTTCCAAGCACAGTGAGTCAAGAAGGTGAGGGCGAAACGACGATTTGTCAGGTATTGAAAATCAGATTGGAAAGGAACCACACCAAGAGGAGGTTCAGGGGTAATGGAGGATGCGTCGACACCCCCATACGTTAGGTTGGTGCGGCAATGAGGTGGTCCGTAGGGGATTACTTCCCCCACACGACGGTCATAGGTAGGATGTGCATGTAACTGTCCGTACTCCTGTGGGGTATGGAAAGAACTAACGTTATATAGGTGATACTCCCCCAGTGTAAGGCGTTGAAAAACATCTACTAAGGGGTCCGAGGTGGGATGTTAGTCGCGGGAAAGGAAGTGGTATTTCATGATGGCGGTTTCATTGGGTCAAGGTGTAGGTGTGTGAAGTGGATGGAGAGTGGTTGAAAGTGGATGGTAGAGGTGTGGTCAATGGATGGTTGGGTTGATGAATGGGTGTCTTGACTGGTACAAGCACATCATTAGGGCGATATAACATATTGCAGGTTTTCAAGGGGGAGGATCAGCTTTTACTGTGTAGGACTTCCCTCGTACTCAAATTTTATGCATCTATGTAAGGTGGAGGGAACGCATCCCATAGCCCGATCCAAGGGTGGCCTAACAACATATTGTATGGAACTCTCCCTCAAGGACATAGAAGAGTTGGGTAAAGTACGTGGTCCTACACGAATGTTAAGGATCACGGTGCCTAAGGTAGAGGTAATAGATCATGAATGACCGCAACATGATGGGGTTGGCACACATGCAGCTAGAAGGGATATTCATTTGTTGGAAGGATTTTCAAGAGATGATGTTTAGGCTAAGCGCCCCGCCAATCATAACACGACGTACCCGAATGTCCCTGACGTAAGTTTCGAGATGAAAAGAGCAGGTCAGGATCTTCTGCACCAAAGTCAACAATTTCATCTTCGAGAAACTGACAAAGAATGGCTTGTTGTACAGAGACGAAAGTGGTTGGGGTGGTAGGTTGTTTGGTGAGGGAAGCAACGTGATTGGGTGTTAAAATGGAGGTAACAGGAAAGGTTTCATTAGGTAAGACCTCTATCCCTTGAAGGATTTCAACGAGAGCTTGTCGATGAGATTCAGAAGTCTGAATGAGATCATACAAAGGTCATTTTTACAGGTGATTGGTGAAGTTGTTTGATCATGGTTCGGTGGGAAACTCCATTAGAGATGGGGTAGGTGGGTCCACGAATAACCACTTTAGGTGGTGGTGCGATCGGGATGGTGGACAGAGAAAGAGAGGACGCAGTGTGCTTTTTTCGCTTTTCTGTTTTTTTCTCGCCCTCGAGTAAAGCAACACTAATCATGTTGATCTCGTGAACATGAGAGGAGGAAGATGGTAGGGATAAATCATGGTCGAGAGGTGGGGTCAGTAATAATGATAGATCTTGGTGAGGCGGGGACAGGTGGTATAGGAGAGGGAATTGAAGCTAAAGGTCTCTCCCTTCGTAAGTTGTCTTTCTTAACCTTTCTATCTGAGAGAGGTGACTGACGAAGGATGGCTTTCAAAGCTTTGCATCCCTCTACATCATGTCCTGGTGTGCGGTGGTAAGCGCAGATTTTAGACTCATCATAACCTATAGGTCGAGGTTTAGATGGGTCATAAGGTCTAAGTGGGGGTAGGGAAATGGTCGCATTCTCCACCAACATAGCAAGGATTTTGGCGTAAGATCCTTTGAGTGGGTCAAAATCAGAGGAAGATGAGGGTATTGATTGGGTGGGTTTTGGTAATGTTTGGGTATGGTTGGTTCGTACGGGTGGTGGTTTAGCCAAGGGGTATTGATACGTGGTTTTAACTAAACGTGGCTTCTTCGCGCGTAAGCTACGTTTAGCCTGGTTAGATGATGAGGCTCCGATGATGTGGTATCAGAAACAACATGGAAAAAGGAGTGATAAAGCAAACAAATCCTTTGATGATGAAATTTGTTTAGGGTTGATGGGTGGACAGGATACGTGGGGTGACGATGTTGATATACCCTTGGATCTCTGTATGGGTGCAGAAGGCGAGGTCATTTTAGAGAAAACGCAGGAGGTATGATATATTGATGCAAGGTGGAGGGATGAGGTCCCAATATGGAAGGTAGGTGTGACGATAATGGTTTTAGTTGTGATAGAGGCATAGGTTGAGGAGATTGAGTTTGTCTCCTAAGTGGATGGATGGCTTTATTTTTGGATAAATCTAGCCGCTTAGGTGGGTGTGTTAGACTGGGTATTGGTGAGGTCCCAAGTGTAGGGGAAGATTTGGTTAGGCTAATAGAGGTGGATGAGATACTTGGTAGAGATGAGGGGGGTGAAGATGAGGACATAGGCATTTTAAGCTTCTGTAAACACTTCGGGTATATGGTAGAGGTGTCTGGATCGGTCATCTGCATTTGAGTAGAATAGGGGGTACTCAAACGCTCCCATAGGACTCGTCTATCTTCTGGGGAATGACAGTCTTCAGGTGTGAATTGGAACTTTTGTATGGAAGAAAGGTGGGTTGTGATTCCGGTCCACTGTGGGTGTGATACAGGGGGTAGATGAGGCACTGTATCAATGGGTGTTAAGAGGTCAACCGGTCGCTGAAAAGATTTAGGCGATGAAGAACTAATAGGTAGGAGGGCATGTTTGAGAGGATCCGTCATGATTAAAGAATTTGGTGATGTCGGTGCAAGAGGTTTCTCATCTAAGGATGACAAAAGGAGTGGCGAGCCCTCCTCTTGTGCAGCAAGAGTGGTAGAAGGAGACGTTTGGGAAATAGATAAGTTAGATAACATCCGCTCACAGTCTTGCAAGGATGTGGTGTAAGAAGGCTCATCTGTGAGAAGAGAACTCTGGGCGGTTAATTCCTCGATGGGTAAAGGAATGGTAAAGGATTTGTCTTGTCTTGATGGTGATAAAGGGGGTTTGGGTTCCCGCGTTAGTGAGAGGCTTGATTCAGAATTTTCTCAATAGAGGCTTTTGGTTGAGAGTCGAAAACTGCATGGATTTCATGAACACTCTCCTCGGCTAAGATATCTTGGTTTACATTACTGTTAGATGAGTGATTCGGGAATGGTTTGTTGAAGATTTTCAAATTTTGGTTAGCAGGGGCATTAGGATTATCGAGGGTTATATCCCCTGCATCAACCATTTCCTGCACTATGTTTTTCAACATCTTGTAGTTTTCGTGACTGTGTCCCTTTACGCGGTGAAAGTTACAGAAGTCATTTTCTTTGTACCAAGAAGGTATAGCGCGGGTGGAGTCAAACCCGGAGTGAGGTTTAACAGGAGGCAAGGTGATAGCTCCGGCTTTGAGCAATTTTTCCAAGATGACACCATAAGTTTCTCCCAAGGGAGTGTAATTGATGGGCTCGGCTTTATACTTATAGGTGGTTTTTGGTGGGGTATTAGACGGTGCTTGAGATTTGACCATCACCGCGTGGACAGCTCCTTTTGATTTCGAAGAAGTGGATGTGTGAGGAGTGGTGGTGTTAGGTTTATTGGTGGAATCTTGAGTTCGGAAATTGGGTTTTTTGTTGCGCAACCGCAATTTCTCTTCTTCTAAGGCTCGAATCTCTAGTTTTGAGCCATAGTAAAGGCCTCGTCAAATGTGTGGAAAGTTTGAATTTGGAGGGTAGGAGAGATGTGCTTAGCGCAGGCCCGCATAAAAAGTTTGATAAGTTCGGCCTGAGGCAAGGCATATGTAAGTTGGTTGATAAGGCCCCGCCATCGTCCAACGAAATCTGCGATAGATTGCATCTTCAAATTGTCGGATGGCAGCAGAGGTCGGTGATAGATACTTTTGGCAATGTTAATGGAGAAATGATCCAAGAAAGATTGGGCTAGTTGGTTAAAAGAGAAGATTGAGTGCTGGGTTAAAGCAATCGTACCACTCAAGGGGGTCCCGATAAGGACATGGGAAAGGTGTGGAGTAAGAAGGCATCATCATGAGCAATCAAATAACAAGCATGTCTAAATGATCGCAAGTGTTGTTGAGGATCCTCCTTACTATTAAAACGAGTAAATTTTGGTAATTCCCATTGAGGAGGATATGAATGAAGGGGGACAGAAGGGTGGATAGGCTCCCGACAAACTTGCTCGTATGTCAAGGCGCTACGACTTCAAATAGAAGCCTCCAGATTTTGCATTTTGTCCATCATTTGTTTGATGAAATCCGTGGTTGGATGAGATGCTGGTGCGGTTGTTGTAAAAGGTGGAGGATTGGGCCAAGGGCCTCCACTAGACAATGGTGGGGTTAAATGTTGATAAGGTATTGAGGATGAATATGTTGAGGAGACCGAATAGGGATGTCCTATATAAGATGTTGAGGTCACCGGATACGTGTGTGGAAATGAAAAGGTGGGCGGAGCTTGAGAAGGAAAGCTCATGTGGATAGGTGGTAGAGAGCAAGTCATGAACTGGAGTAGTCTGCAAGAGAGACGAGGTAGGAGCAGTTGGCGGTAATGATATGTGGGGCCCAAGATTAACCAAAGGAAAGCCAATCTGTGTCGTATGAACCCTGAAGCCGCTGGATTGGGAGACGGGGCTAAGGATGCAGAAGGCAAAGTGGAGTTATCAGGTGGAGAAGGAGCTAAATGAGCAGCTATACTAATAGGCATGCCAACAAGGAGTTGACCATCGGGTGTACGGTCAGGGGCATGAGACAAATAGTATTGTACAGTGCTAGGATTAGCATCCAAAAATTTGGCAAATTCTTTATCTCCTACAGGAATTTTGGGGATCTCACTGGTGTCCGTAGGGTTCCCTATAGAATGTGAAGGGGGTGATTCAGGCAAAGGCACAGAGCAGGCATGTGAAACCATGGCGGTGGCTTGCTTCCGAGTGATAACAACCATGGACAAGAGTACACAGTAGGGTTTCAATCTATCAGGAACAGAAACAGCCTCAGAATGTTGAAATTGGTAGGTTGTTGGTTTGTCAGGGACTGTAAAAGACAGTAACCGATATCGGTCTGCTAACCGATGTCGGTTAGACTATAGCCGGCGTTGGTCAATTAACCGATGTCGGTATAATAGGACTGGTATAAGAAACTGTAAGAAGCTGCTGATTTAAGTTTAACAATGCTTAGTACATCTATCAAATTGTTCTGAAGTGATCACAGAAAACAATGTATGACAGAGAAACAAAACTGAAAACAAGCAAGATACACAAGCAAATTAACAGACTAACCCTAGGATTAGTTTTTATCAATTTGAGCTTATGCCCTTAGATGTAGAATGATGTCAGAATCCTAAACAAAAGACTTAGGGGAAATGTCAAGTTTGTTTTGGCTTATAAGGTTACCTCAATCAAAGTGAGGAATACCGCGAAAAAGGGGGATGTTTGAGCTGTTGTGTTGATTATGTCGTGATTCGGTATGTGTTGTGCAGTGAAAGTAAGATTAATTTCTTGTCAATACCGTGGATATCACCCCCACGTGTATGACCTGTTACTTAATCTATGTTCACTAGAATTGAAAACAACAAGCAAGAATGTGATGCACGTGTTTTAAACCCAAATCGAAAATGATATTCGATGAAGCAAAAGAGATGACTTTCACTAATGCAAAGATGTAAAAGCAAAGCAAGTTCTTTTACCAAAATAACAAAATACCTTGTGAATATCTTTAGAAGAAGAAAACAGCAAGTATGCTCCCTATATGAAAGCAAGCAAGAAAGAAAGAAACCCGAAATGGGTCCCACCGGGCGTGCCAAAATGTTTCGCACGGAATGTTTCAGCTTTTGGGAATAGAGTTGCTTCTATCCTTTCATTCCTTTGAGAAACAGATAAGGGTTAGGGCTAGGAGGAATACCTGTTGAATGTCGAGAGGGTGTGCGCGTACCGTAGAGAGAGAGATCAGATCGACTGCGAAGAACTCCTTTTTGTCTTGGAAGGACTACCTGCAAGTAAGAATACAAGACCACCAGATTTTAATTAGACAATAAATGAGGGAACTGCCTTGGGCCCAGGAAATATAAAACTTCCTTTCGAAGGTGGTCAATTCCCCTGCTAATATGAATTAACACAAATGATTGTAAAATCACAATTTAATTGCCTCGTTGAAACAAGTAGAGGAAAGGCTGGTTTTTGGTTTTGAATCACAGTGACCGGTACCGGTTGCTATTAACCGATATCGGTAGGGGCAATGTTTTAGGGACTTTTGGTGAGGGTTGGTTGTAGGGTGGTTGTGTTGTTTATAAGGCTGGTAAATGAGTGGGGTTAGGTAATGGGGTGATGAGAGGGACTCAGAGAGTATGGGGAGGGTATTCTTGGGGTAACGTAAGGGTAGAGGAATGACAGTTAGATGTAGTGTGTTACTGGGTAGTAGATCTAGGAATAGACTTATGATGGCTGTGATTCAAAAGTTCAAGAAATGTTATTAAAAGGACATACAAGATACTACTTACTGGTTATTGATGAGGATGCAGGTCCAAGAACTGTGATGACAAAGGTAGAACTCAGGTAGGATGACCTGACAATCAGAGATGAGATATCTTCCCTCCCGATGATCGATGAGTGTCACAAGGCTCTGGTTACTCAGTTGCAGTCTTGGGCTTGATGTCCTTCTCTGCAAACTCTTCTTGTTTCTTCACTTGTCTCTGCTCTCGGCCAAGTAAAATCTGGATTCTTTCAATGACTTCTGATGATCCCGATTAATCAAAAATCCCGACCTTTGTTTTTGGTCGAGGAGGTCATTTACAGGTGATGAGGTTAGGGTTGCGAAATGAGATGCTGGGCACGGGGGTTGTACACAAATTTGGTGTCTACAGCACGATTATAAGCATGTGCACATAATAAAGATGTTCATCCCACAATTTAGGATGTTTGATACTATAGCCCCTAAGTAATTATACAATCGTGCGGTTTACAACGCCTATTTGACCATCAATCTGTGGATGAAAAGCAAGTGCTCTTTTTCGTTTTGTGTCCATTAACCCCACAATGTTGACCAAAATTCCCAAGAAATCTAAAATCCGATAAGATATAATTGAAGTAGGTAAACCAAAATGAACCCAAACAAATTGAAAAAATAAATGTGTAGTTCCCTCACCAGATATTTGTTTAGTACATGGAACCAACACACACATTTTGCTAAATCTTGTCCACTACCACATATAAGTAATCATGTTTCTTCCGTGTCATAGGCAAGCCTCCTACAAAGTCCATGGAAACACTTTCCCAAGGCCTTGTTGGAATAGGAAGAGGAGTGTAAATTCCTAATTTCAGTTACTTGGCTTGCTTGTGGCACAAAGAACACATCCCTTAATATACCTATTTACATGTTCATGCATTCTAGGCCAATAACAATATTTCTGTAAATGTGCAACTGTCTTACTAACACCAAAATGCCCTAAAATAAGAGAAGTATGTGCTTCCCTAATCATATGCACACGTTCATTTTCTGGAATACAAAGTTTACCAGAATGATATAACAATCCTTCATGCAAATGATAATCTTTTTCTCCTACTTGTTTCCCGCTTACTAGATCCTCATACACTTCTCTAAAATCAACATCATTTACATATTTTTCCTTGTAACTAACATGAGCCAAAGAACTATGCTGCAAAAGAATAGATGCTACTACCACTAGTGGTCTAGATAACATGTCGGAAACCTTGTTTTGAATACCTTTTTTATACCTGATTACAAGGTGAAATTGTTACAAAAATCCCATCCACCGAAATATCTAGACTGCTGCAATTTGGTTTGTGTTTGTAAGGCACTTGAAGAGGTTGATGGTCAGTATGTATAATTGTTTATTTTCCCATTAAATAATGCTTCCACTTTTTAACACTTTGAACCAAAGCATACAACTCTTTATCATAAGTTGGATAGTTTCTTACCGCACTTGTAAAGGTTTCTGAATGGTAACACATTGGTCATTTGTTCTGCATCAAAATTGCCCCCATTGCGTAGTCACTAGCATCTGTCTCAATCTCAAATGAATGTTGTAAATCTAGAAGTGCCAAGATCGGAGCGGTACTTATCTTCTCTTTCAGTGTATCAAAGGCTTTCTGTTGTTTTCCTCCCCACTGAAAGACCTATTTAATACTTGTCAAAGCATGCAAAGGAGATGCAATATATGAGAAGTTAGCAATAAATTTTCTCCAGTACTAAACTGCACCTAGAAAACTCCTAACTTCCATCACATTAGTGGGTCTAGGCCATTTCACAATAACCTCTATTTTTGTAGGATCAATTCTCAATTCTCCATTTCCTACAATATAACCCAAGTAAATTAAAGATGTTTTTCCAAATTCACATTTTGACATCTTCAAATACAATTTCTCTTTCCTTAGTGCATCTAAGACTTTTTGGATGTGTTTAACATGTTCATCCCATGACTTATTGAAAATAAGAATATCATCTAAGTAGACAATAACGAAATTATCAATGAATGGTCTAAAGATTTCATTCATAACTCTCATGAATGTTTTTGGTGCATTGCACAAACCAAAAGGCATCACTAACCATTCAAACAATCCCTGTTTTGTTTTAAAAGTAGTTTTCCAAACATCACCTTCTATAATTCTTACTTGGTGATAACCACTTCTTAAGTTTAACTTAGTGAAATAAATTGCATTATTTAATTGATCTAGTAAATCATCTATTCTAGGAAGAGGGTAACGATTCTTTATGGTAATCTTGTGTAAAGCACGGAAATCAACACACATTCGCCAAGTTCCATCCTTCTAAGGAACCAATATAATTGGCAAACCACATGGGGATGTACTTGGATGAATTATACCTTGAGCCAAAAGTTCCATTACCTGTCTCTTGATTTCCTCATTCTCTACTACTGACAACCTGTACATTCCGATATTGGGAAGAGGTGCATCCCAAGCAATCGTATCTCATGTTGAACCCCTCTTTTGGGAGGTAGACCTTGTGGATCTTGAAAAGCATCATCAAAATGAGAAACAATTTTTACCAATTCATCCTTATGTTTCAGATCTCAAGTCTCAAAAGCCATCTCATGTTCTTTTTCTTTGGCTTTGACCACCATGAGCACAAAATGTTTGCTTGAGTTTACAAGCATTTTCATTTGACTTGCAGTTACCAAGGACAGATTATTCTTTTCACGGTGAGATCTAACAATAAACTCAATTCCATCCTTTACAAGCAAATATTTATTTTCTTCCCTATAGAAGATTGCTTTACGATCATACAAATAAGGACTTCCCAAAACCACCCCACAAATATCCAAAGGAACTACATCCAATTCAACCTCATCTATAAACTTGTCTATAATGGCAAATCTGAAAGTATAAGTTTTAGTTACTTAGTTTTGCATCATCACAAACCCAGCCCAAAGGATAAGGCTTAGGATGTGGTTTAGTTTTGAGTCCTAATTTCTTAACAACCTCCTCATAAATTAGATTAGCTTGAGATCCACTATCAAAAAGAGTATCAATTTTCATATGCTTTGAAATTACTCTAATGTGGAAAAGCTCATTCCTTTTCTTATCATCATGTATAGTTTGTTTACTAGAAGAAGATGCAACATTTGTAGTACTATTGTTGGAAATTGAAAGAGTTGATTTACCTTGAAAACTCATAGCTGTGATTTTGGTTTCATCACCTGAATCAGAACCAAGATCATGCACTACAATGTTTATTTTCTTTTCTTTTCCTTTCTTAACCATCCATTTAGGCTTCTTTTCGAGATGTAATTTTCAACATTTAGACTCATCATGGTTTTTTTACAATGATTACAAAATGGTTTTTCATCTTCCTTCTTAACAGTAGAGTTTATTTTATGCTCACCCTTTCCTTTTCCTTGTTCTTTCGAACCTTTTCCTTCGATTGCTTGTTCTTTTGATTAAAAAGAAGAGAAAGAGGACTCCTTCGTAATTTTCCCTCGTGCTTCCAAATGGGTTGCTTGAACACATACGCATCAAGATTAGTAGGACCTAAAATGATTATCATATGCCTTAGATAACTATGCAATCCACCAATATATTTGAGCAATGTTTCTTCTGTGTTTAGAGAAATTCCCATAATTAGAGCCCTTTTCCTAAATTCTTGTGTGTATTCTTGAACACTTTTTCCCTTAGTTTGTCTTAATGTTTGCCAATCCATCATAGCTTGTTGCTTATAACCAAGAGGATAAAATTGTTGCCTAAGATTTGAAACAAATTCAGACCAAGAAGTGATTTATATACCTTTGGTTTCTTCCACTTCTTGAAGCTTACTCTCCCACAAAATGAGTGTTGTGCCACCCATCCAAAGAGTTTCCAAATGAATCTTTGCTTCATCATCAACAATTCTCTGAACCCTGCAATATACTTCTATTTGCTTGACCTAGTTATCCAACTTCTCTGCATTTAGCTCTCCAGTATACATAGGAAATTCAAACTTGATATCTAACTTTAGTGAAGGAAAATCAGATTTTAAAGAGTCTCGTTTTGGAATATCAGAACTAGAGCTTTCTTCTTTCTTACCTTCTCTAGTTCCCTTTTCCCTTTGTCTATCTTGGTACATTTCTTCCACCATTTCCTTCATCTGTAGGAATGATTGATAAAAGTTTTCTTCCTCTCGATCCGCCATTGTAGGACTTCGAGATCGTCTGGTACCAATTTTGGGATCTCCTTTAACTAACTCTCCTTCACCCTTCTTAGATCAAGACCTTGTTAACATCCAACACATAACTTGCAATCCAAAACACGTTAATCTGAACCAAAAATCAGTCAAAACCAGCTCTGATACCAATGATCTGAAAATCAAATTTAACTAGCAATTGTGCACACACATTTCTTTGCTTTGTATTGATTTTTGATGTAAAAATTGAGCATTATATCCTTTTGTATTTTTAATAAAATAATTAAAACTGCAATTACTGTGCAAATATTTAAATAAATGAAGAGAATTCACCAGAGAATTGACACAAGAATTGATAACGGAGTTCGGCGCTTGAGGCCTACGTCTCTGGGTCCGGTTGAATGGGACCGATCTATTAAAATATTTAAAATAATTCTTTACAAATAATTCTACAAAATTATGACCTTCTCACAGTATTCCTCTATTGAAAATAACAGGGGTTGCTTTTTACATCTCCTCAAAATTCCATTCCTAGCTCAAGTTATGAGCATTTTAATATTTTTGCACAGACTCGAATGCTATTCAAATAAAATAACACTCCTTTTATAATGTTTCCAAGTGGCTGGCTCAACGGTTAGGTGCCTAAAATTTTGCATGGGAGGTTAGCGGTTCAAATCCCCTCCACTTCCCTCTCCTTCTCCTTAGGTGGATTTGTAGAGATTTATCCCACATTGTGGGTGCGTGAAAGAAGGAAGGCATTTAATAATGCAAAGGGGGTGCTTTATTTCTCTCACACTACCATGGTGCAAGAATTATTTCTTTAGATTGGCTTTAGAGCCACCTTAGCCGCTTAGGATGTGGGTGCCTTGGTGGATGGATAAGTGTTTCACATGGATATGCATTGACATAGTTTTAGGTGCCTTTTTTAATAATGATTGAGGAGGTTTAAATTAAATGCGTGGAATATGGAGGTAGTTAAATAATGTGGAATATGGAATTGGTTAAAATGCGTGGAATATGGAATTGGTCTTTGGTTTAATATGCTCTTATCAATTAGTCCCACATGCATAGAAAAAATGCAATCAGAGGCATATATATACACAAGTTGGTATAATGATAATATGAGAAGGAGGCCAAGACACCCCTCCATAATCAAGTGTGTCGAACTTGGCTGAGGGCCCCCAGCCAGTAAATAGCGGGGTCCATTTGTCCACAAACGAGTGTCCAAGACCGGTGTTCCAAAAACCACTTTTATTCCATCACACCAATTTTCCACATGTCGCAATATGATTGAAACACTTGGCAAGCGTGCACACGTCCAACCTGCACAAAACTCCCAAATTTTGCCAGTTGCCCGAAAATTTCAGCGGGCTATAACTTTTGCAAACAAGCTCCGTTTCTTGCAAACAAGATATCGACGAAATTGTATAATTTTTCTCCACACTTTAAAAATGACTGCAACTTATTCTGACAAGATCTTAGATCGGTGTTTCTCTGTGAGGATCCTCTGGATCAATTATGGGCTTAGTTTTTCGATGTACAAACATCTTCTTGACCTTTCTAGTTTGGAATTATTTCTTTACTATTGTTATGGTATGTTAGAGGAAATCTTGATCATAGTACTTGAGGTCATCATAATTTCATGCAAATATATCATCATACTATTTACATTTTCTGAAAAATATTACTTTTTAATTACGAGGACACACATATCCTAGCTTGAGATACTCATTAGAGTTAATAAGACTTCTGGTAATCATCTTTTAGTACATTATCCCTCTTTTTTCCATTGTATTGACCATCAAAATTGATCATTCTTTCCAAACTCATGATTTCCTTTGGAATTTTGTTCATTTTAAGTTGAATAACTCTATCATCATGGTCTTGGTAGTGAATTTTAAGTTACAAATCTTATGATAATTTAGCTTCTTGATAGATTAAAAGGGGAAATCTTGTTGTCACTCTTGAAGAATTTCTAGTGGCATTCATTTTTCAGGCATAGAAGGCTTGACTAGAGCAAAACTTGCTACTCTTTTCCTTACATAAGATCCTCATGCAGATTAAATTGAACACCAACCACTTCCATTTTTTCAGCTTCTATGTTTCTCCTCCTGGGGATCGTGCCTAAATGTTGAGGGAATGGAATCGCTCAATAAAATGCTACACTCTATGTTTTAGGATTTTAGTAGTAGATTATTGGAAAGGTATTTTGATATTACTTTCTTGATGACCACCTCAATGTCTCCATATATTTGTAGTATTTTAATTCCATTTCTCTTAGCACTCTTGATGTAAGATAATCTTATTTCATAAGCAATCCCATGTCACTCAAAAATTAATTACGGTAACAAATAAATATTTTTGCAACACCACACCATTCCTAAGCAAGCCACGCTAAAATCCTTTCATAAATGTAGGATTTTCTATATTGGAGAGAGCATTGTGAGTGTTGGAAGGTGATGTAGCTCTATGAAGTGACGTGCAACAAAAATATACTTTCATGAGCCCCACTTAATGATTAGCCATTAGTCCCCAACTTTCAAAGATAGTATGTAGGTTCAACATACTCTCACAAGAAAATTTAGTGCACCACGACTCGGTTAATATCATGCATCTTCATGAAATATTTCTCGAGATTTAGTAGTTCTTAATGGCACCGAGTAGATTGATAACATGGTGCGTTGAGAATAAATGGAAGACAATAGGAGAAGAAGGATGATAATGGACATGGAAGAGAAAAAATCATGGGGGGTTGATAACTACTAAAAGTTCCCAGCAAAGCTAATACTAACACCACATATTCTAATTGAGAAAATGCTTATTGAATCTAACAATAATTACATAAAAGATAAAATCTTAATGAAATGATAACTAGCATGAATATAATTCAAAACCTAGCTAAAGCATGCCTACTAGTATGTTTAATTAACTAACATAGTCCTAAATAGTTCTAAAAGTAATCAAATTGGGATTTGTTGCTACTCCAAGGAAGGTGAGATGGTCTCTGCAATAATGAATACAAGATCATATTAGATACCCATCTACTAACCCCATTGAAGACTTGAGGCAAGGATTGAGCTTGGTTATTAATCATATTTCTTATATGATATGTAATTCAAAGCATGGTGTAAAGTTTAAAGGTATGTGGTTAGTCCTTTTATAATTTTTTCCTTTGTGGAAAACTAGAATCTTGGTACATGTGGGACTTAAAACACAAAGTAGATTAAGAATTGCTAATCTTGATTAAGGCTTGTTAATCATGATTAGTGAATTAACAAGTGATTAGGATGTGAGGAGCCTTAATTAACCACTTAGGGTCAATTAAGAGGCTAGGTTAAGCTTTTGAAGTCTTCTCGAGATGTTTTGGAATGAAGTGGGGCGATTTTGAATGGTTAGAAGAGGGGTTTGAGCCAATAATATGGTATATTGTAATAAACTTGGTCCAAATTATTAGAAATAATCTAACACAATATCATAAAAAAATATAATATAAAATTCATCCGGGACAATTTATTCATTGATATAGAGTTGTATATATAGGTCAATTAACCCCCTACAATGGTGGAGTCAAACATGATGTTCAATCCCTTATATCTCTCTCCATGAATCTCTCGGTCGTATCCCCTAATATGTCACACACCAAATTAGCTATGTGAGTTGTTCTCACAACTCACCAATAATTAAACTATTACAACTATATTATTAATATGAGCTTTACAAACTCATTATTAATAATATTACAATTTATTTAATAATTTTTACGTAATATTTTGGTAACATTGACTCCCTATTGTTAACATTATTAATTCCCATTATACACTCCCTAATGTTGACAAGGAAAAAACATTGACGTGCTTATCTCGTAGTATGCTCACCCATGTGGCATGCCCAACTTGGCTCATGATCTTGATCATAAGAAAGGATCTCTCCTTCCATGGTTTTAAAAGTTTTACCAAAAACTTTGGCGTGACAGAACCATCAACTGTCCACCTTGTGTGGTTTTCTGGATCTTCCACAAACCTTTTCAAGATCCACAAACTGACTTACATTGGTGCTTCTGATCTTCTGCAATGCTCTTACATCAAGGGAAAAATTAAGAAATATATCTCGCGTAGGAGCTCACTTATTACAATAGTTGAATAGGTATGATCCATCTATTCTTATTTGTAGAAAGTAAACACACAACTGAAATAAAATGCCACAACAACATTGTGTGGCCCCATCACTTGCGGCTAATGAGAGGTCGTTGATTGACCTCCTTCCTCCATTGCCTCCTTCCTCCATGTAGATGATACTTATTTAGTAAAGAAAATATTCAGAATTATAACCATTGTCATCATTCATTGGTTCTTCTTTATCATAATCTTTTCTTCATTAGCAGCCATGGCATTCTCTTGTAGTTTCCCATCAAGTAGGTCTTGAGCTCTCAGTTTATAGTTTACAACCATATGACTAGGTTGTTTACAATAGTAGCAGATAAATCACTTCTTTGAATCCTTGGAAGTTGATCCTTGCTTGGAAGAATATTTAAATCTTCTTTTAACAAATGATTTGTCTTCTTTATTTTTTCCATACAACACACTTTCTTCTTGATCAATATTCTTATTTTCTTCATCTATCAATGAAGAAATTAGATCTTCTAGGCTAGGATTTATTTTGCTTAGTGTAAAAACCATGTTGGAATAACTGGTAGGCATGTTATTTAGTAATACAACTTTTGCATCATCATCAGGCACATCTACTTTTATCCCTACTAATTGATTTAAAATGGAGTGAAACTTACTTATGTGTTGCACCATGTTGTCACTTTCCTCCATCTTGAGTCCAAATAATTTCTGTTTGAGAGATACTATTACGCTTCCTATTTGGGATCCAAAAACTTGTTCAATGTAGTCCATATGACATTTGAACTTTTTGATAAGTCTATATGATGCAAGTAAGCATTAGATAATCCCTAGGCCAATAATTGTTGTAGCTTTTCGATCCTTGCTTTCCCATTTGGTGGCTTCATCTACATCAGTTGGTTTTGGTATTTTACCATAGGCTATTTCCCACAATTCTTTGTTAATTAACAATAATTGGGTTCAAACTTGCCAGGTATGGAAATATTTACCTTCAAACTTTTCAATATGACTTAATTTTTCCATTATGGGTGTCGAACTCAGTCGAAAATGCACCCTTACAATAAACTAAAAAAATGAAAATAAAATTTTATGAAATTTTATTTTTGATTGATAATAGATAGCATATGATCAATGCAAAGAGCTCGAAAAACACACATTTAAAAAAACATCATCTTAATCTGAGTTACCAGTAGAAATTTATGGCAACTACAAATTTTAAATCCAACATCTTTCCGGACCCCTTTCCAAAAATGGAATTTTATTTTTCACTAAATCCAAAACTGGAAAAAAATGGATAACTCACAATTTTTCGTTTCTACATCCAAAAAACTTCAGCACTTAAGGAAATCACTTTCCACGATTCACTGATTTGTTAGGGAACTCGCACCATAGATCTGGGCATGTCCATGTGTAAATTCAGGCGTAAATGGGTGAAGTCAGTAATGAAAATGAGGATGAATAGAAATGTACAGATAACCTCCCAGTCATGCATGCAGTAACAAATACTTGGATCCTTCACAAATACGTATGGAATGCTTGACTCTCATTGCTGGTCACAAGAACCCTGGTGCTCTGATACCAAATAATAAATTTGGTCCAAATTATTAGAAATAATCTAACACAATATCTTTAAAATACAGAATATAAAATTCATCCGGGATAATTCTTTGAAAGAGAGTTACATATATAGATCAATTAACTCCTACAATGGTGGAGTCAAACATGATCTTCGATCCTCATATCTCTCTTCATAAATCTCTCGGTCTTATCCCCTAATATCTCACATACCAAAATAGCTATGTGAGTTGTTCTCACAACTCACCAATAATTAAACTATTACAACTATATTATTAATATGAGTTCTATAAACTCATTATTAATAATATTACAATTTATTTAATAATGTTACACAATATTTTTGTAACATATTGACTAAAACAAGAGTAAAATAGGCCTAATTAGCTAATAATCACTAATTGTTTGTTTGGAAGAGGATTTTGACTTACGATTTGTCATAAAGTGGCATCCTAAATGTGAAAGAGGATAGGTAATCAAAAAGTGTTGTTAATTGACCAAAATGGTAAGAAACGTTAGTTAATTAGCAAAAATCACTAATTATAATGGAAATGGTAAGAATGAGAGTGATTTGTGTGCATTTGGCAATAAGATTACAAAAGTGGAATTTAGGTGTCTACATTTACCCTGTTTGAGGTGAAGTAAGTAACTTCACTTCAAATATAGTAAACAAGCATAAGAAAGTAAATTTTGAAGAAAAATTAGTAGAATGAAGGATGCCCCCTCAAGTGTCGATGGGGTGATAGAAGAATTCAATCGACAATCAAAAATATGATCGAAACAGATAGAAGAAATAGGATAGGGATAAACATGATTGTTTATTACCCCATGTGATTTGGAAGAAAAATTAATAGTGATAAGAAATAATAGTGGAGAATGGGAATAACTCTTTTCCTCCAATATTTCAATAAACAACTTTATGTCATCATGTTGCCCCTATGATCTACATCATCGACCTTTATTAAAATAAACAAAAGTGTAAAATAACATGAAAAGATATATTACCAACATTTGTTCATTAAAAATGTGTAACTCCATGCAACATACATAATGCAATACATTATGAGGAACTAAAATTATGCTTAACTCCATGCAACATACATAATGCAATGCAATACGAGAAATTAAACCAACTAACCTAGCAAATAGACAAGTACAATCACACATACTCAGACAAATAACGTTCAAGACAATTGTACCAATGTTTTTGTTATCAAGCTTCAGTTCCTAAATGTTCGTGTTGTAACGACAAGGGTTAAAAATGGTGCCCCAAACAAGGATACATGCGAGGGAAAAATGAAGGACACAAGTAGTCCCATGGAAAGCATTTGTGCACTATGACACGCCTCTAACAACTCATTTTTCAAGGGAGTACGGATATAGTAAGAAAACCATCTTTGTTAATGGAGGTAGATCACGATGATCCAAAATTTGTTTAAGAAAAGAACAAACAAGAACCTAAGAAATATTTTTTTGTAGGACAAATTTCGATGTTCGACAACAATGCATTTGATACAAGCTTTGGTGCATGCATGACATTTATCAATTTTTGAATTTTTACAATTTTTTTGAATTTTTGATGATTATTTTTTTTTGGTTTTTTGAAACATATTTGAATGTTTTTGTGATTTTGAAACATATTTGAATGTTTTGGGAGTTTTCTAGAATTTTTTTGAAGCTATGTTCGTGAAGATGAAAAAATGTGGATGCCCCAACGATAAATGGGATGTACAAGGGCAGAATGCCACACACATGCGCAAGAAAGTGAAGATTTGAAATTTTCCCCAACGTTAGGTGGGAGTATTTAAAGGAAAAATATTCACATGCAGAAGTTGGATCAAGGCCAATATGGATAGGATCAACATGATGATGAACGTAACCCAATGACATGCTAGGAAGGAACAAGGATGCCCCCAATGTAAGATGGCCAAGAAGCACATGATAGGATGAAGTGGAAGATTTTTTTGAGAAAGGGGACAAAGATTCCCAAAAACATTGCAAAAGGAAATATTATACACATGGATGTTTTGAACGAAGTATAAGAACAATGTGAATATTGTGAATGTATCTCGAAGCCTCGCGATGAAGAAGCGATTAGCCAAAGGCACGAATCGTGAGACAAGATACGACTAGAGTAAGAATCGAACAAGGTCTAAAAAAAGACACTTGGTAACATACTAATTTTTTTTGCTCATAGAGATCCAATGTGTGCATGTGGAAATTAATTACCTCTTGGAGGGAAGATTCGATAGACAATAAGTGAAGATACCCTAGCCAATGTGTAGGAATGATTTATTTTTCAAAGTTGAATTTTATTTGTGAATGGATTCGGATGGAGAGTCGTACATTGCTCGCTTCCATCCAGAATACATAGCCCCGATGGAGATTCATTTGATTCTAATCGTAACATTTCTCTACTGTTAGTCTAACATCCATAGCCTTGGTAGAGATTATTGGAAATACCCCAAGAGAGAGTTATACATCAATTTGTTTTTTCTTTTAGGTTTGGCTCTTTGATTTGATTGATTTTGTTTTTGCTTTCTGAAAACTTATTTCATCTCTCTTGTTTGATAAGGGGTTAAGAACCACTGATGGCTTGATGGAAGGAGGTGGAAGTGCTTGTGATGACAACATTAGCTAGTGTCAACAAATATGTCCAAAATTTCTTCGCAACAAGTTTTTTAGATGTTGATTGTGATAGGATCTCTATGAGGTCAGTCGTTCTTTAATTTACCAAGGTGATGTAAGAAAATGTCAAATAGATACCATAGAGATAAATACTGCAAAAAGTGTGTGAATAGGATAACCAAAATATCACCAAAGGGATGAAAAGAGTAGGAAGACTAATAGAAAAGGGAAAGAAAGGGAAGAAAGAACGTCTATATGTATACAATACCTAATTATAATGTTTGGTCTTTGTACCTTTGATTTTTTTGGAATGTTTTCTCATTTTTTTATATGTTTGAATTATTTTCTCTTTTTTTTGTGTATTTTTGTATTTTTTATATTTTGGAAAATTGGGACCAATCAATATCAATTCATGTGATAAGATCCAACAACAATATTTGTGATTTCCTTGATAAGGGAGATTAAGCATGTTTGTTTATCAAGAGTCATATTATCTCTGATCTCGATGATCATAGTGAGCTCATACTCAACAAATGACTACGATTTATCTTGAAACGTGAATTTCGTATATGGGAGGTTGAGTTCCCTATCCAAAGTTTTATGCATTTTGTGCCATACTTGATGGTTGCATTTGTGTGCATTATCGAACAGTGTTTGATAATTAACTTTATGATGGTTTAAATTGTTGAGAGCTTTGGAGATATTGGAATTGTTTATCTTAGCTTGATAAAGAAACTGTATGGGTTTCCTATAAGCTAATACGTGACTTGTATGATCCCAAGAAGTGGGATAAGAAAGTGGATGTTTAGACTTGATGTGATAAATGACGGTGGGCTTGCCATAATCATTGATATAAGGACAATGTGATGGACGCGATCGGTGTGGTCCAAGAATTGAAGAGGATGGGCTACCTGGAAGTGTCCCATAGACTGAAGATAAAGGGCTACCAAGATCTGACCCTATAATTGAAGATGAGGGACTTCCTGAAGGTGTCCCATAGATAGAAGATGATGGTATACTAGGACGTGGCCCAAGAATTGAAGATGAGGGGGTTTTAGGATGTGCCCTAAGTATAGAAGAGAGGATGGGATACTAGGACGTGGCCCAAGAATAGAAGAAGATGGGCTACCAGAAGGTGAGCCACATGTATATGATGAGGGACTACTTGGAGGTGGCCCAAATATAGAAGAAGATGATGGGCTACCAGGTGGTGACCCAAGGTGAGTTTGTGATTGAGGAATCGTGATAGATAAAGAATGATTGGGTAATGAGAAGATAGGTCGTGGATCAATGTCAGACCCAGGAATTTCATAACACAATGAAGAATGTGAAGGTGGAAGAATAAGAGGAGGATCAATTTTGATGATCCTAGGATCTTCCTTTATGATCTGACAAAACAAAATCAACCTCTTTCCCGTAATACATGAATGTATCAAGGTCTAAAGAGAATTCTTGCGTGTGATCCTCTAAGGGAATGTCATCATGTGACCCCATGATTTTTGTGATCGCTTCTTCATTCTAAAATGAATCGATCAATATGGGTAGTTTTTCTTTAACCATGGGAGGTTGAATAGAAGAAACGGGTCCAATTGGTGTGGAAGATTGAGAAGATGATGACTCAAGAGATGAAGTAGATTTAGATCTAGATGTCTCGCAAGTAGAAGAAGATGTATATTTAGAACTGATTGGTATTGGCTTTCCTAGAAGATGACATATTGTTGGGAAACAATAAGGATCACGTAGAAAATCAACATATGATTGCAACATAGGAGTCATCTGAGGTGTTTGTGATGTATGCGTCAACTTAGATGATTGTAACATGGGAGTCAACTTAGAATATTATGACATAGGTGTCAAATTTGATGATTGCGACATGGGATTCAACTTGGAAGATGATTGTGACATGGGAGTCAACTTAGAAGGATTTGGATTCACCCAGATCTTCAATTGAGGAAGAGGTTGTCAAGGCAGAAAATAAGGGAGGTCCTGCAAAGCAAGGGAGGACCTCGATTCAAGAATGAAATTAGATGTTTGATTGAAGGATCTTGGAGCCATAAAAATCTTCAAAGGAGGAAGATGTCATTTAAGTAACTGATAAGGGGTGTCTGTGAAGAAAGGAAGGACTATGACTTGAGATCGAATGAAGTGAATAGCTCGATGAAAATTTTCGAAACACCGAGGTGATTTTGAAGAATCGAAGAATAGTTAGGATTGGAATCAGAAGAAGAGTGGGGGAACCCAAATAATAATTTGGATCAGAAGCATCTAAACCATACCACCGACTATGAGATGAAGGTGGGGAACAGGGTACCTAAATGGGTTCTCTAGCGCAAAGAACCAAATGAGGCTTAGCCGTGATGGGCATCCTTTGATGGGAATGTCAAAACTTTGATTCCTTAGTGTCGTATGTATAAGGAACCTCGTGATAGTTGGTCATTATTGGCATTTGTGGGATACAAATGTCTAGACCAAGATAATGTGATTGAACTCCTTCAATTGGAATGAAGTCCTGTGTCGATTTGGGTAGCACAAATGAAAACCAGCTAGACATTTGGAAAACATGGGCTCTAGGACAAACCAAACAATGTAACGATATTAAATCATTACAAATAATACCAAACAATAAATGGTCATGAATCGAAGGATCAATATGAACCTAAGGACACCAAATAATAAAGAATGACCTACCCTAACAAGGTAATATATGATAAGATATATCTAGGACAATACAATGATGTATAATACTCAAATCCAACCACACAAAAAAATTTACTCCCTATGATTTTTTGAGATAGGTTTGAAAAAATAGTGACAACACAATATCACTAGTTAGGTCAAGTTTGAAACAAACAATACCTAAATGCTAAGAGAGTGTTGATGTGACCCTCTATTAAGGTATACTAAAAACTAGTTTCTAAAAACTATCAAATTCTAAGTCTTGTAAAATGGAAGATACAAATGTGAGCAGTGTAACAATGCTATTTGGATACGTTAATTGAACTTTACAAGAAATCAAGATTTTAGTATCAAAATGGCATTATAGCGATGCTAACAAAGTAACTTCAAGACTCACAAAACTAAATACAAGGCTAGGATGTAAAAACTATGCCAAGTATATCAACGAATTACTATGCGTGTGAAAGCAACGTAACAATACAATCTAGATATTTAGGCCAATTTTCATAATGGAAACGAGGCATAAATATCACAATTGTATGGCTATAATGTGGGCAAATGTAACAACTCAAAAGAATTCAATGATAAGACCACCTAACTACAAATGATAATAAGTCTCAATATGGGTTTTGAGACAAGAGGGGCTACTAGAACTTGATGATGTACCATTCACACTTTCAACTCTTGCATTCCGACATTGCAACCTAGTCATGCAAGAAGACTACAAAAGTGGTGGACACGATTATTTCTAGTAGGTATCCGTATATGTTTGTTCTTATTTTGTCTCAAAATGAGCAACAAGAAAATAAAAGGAATAGACCAAGTGGTGATGAAAAATACTTAGTGTAACTTTGGCAAAGTTTCGCCTTGTCTTAGGACAAGTGAAAAACTAGGACAAAGTAACACTAAATAGATTTCGTGATGAAATGTCACGTGGTTTCAACTTTAAGAGATTATTTCCCTTGTTTGAAAAACAAGAGTTTGAATCCAACAAATTTGTCACTTTGTGAGAGCTCTCAAGTATAATATCTAAGACAAAATTGTCTCCAAGTGTAAGCTTTCCTAGGGTTTCTCTCTCTATGTTGTCACAAACTATATCTCTGTGAGCTCAATTTTCCAAGGTTTCCCAAGGAGTATCCCATCTTTACTTTACCCCCTTATAATATAATGAGAAACTAGTGTGTTCAGTTGTATTATCACTGGGGTCACAATGGAGATAACTTTGACTCTAAACTTTCAAGGAGTACTAGTCAATTGGGTAGTGTGGAGCACTTTTCCCATTTCATTCACAAGGTTCCCTCTTACGTGAACTACTTTGGGGTTCATATGAGCACCCCCATTGTTGTAGCTTAAGGCTTATGCCAAAGGGGTTATGTCCTAGTTTAAATTCCATGAGATGTAGCTCTTAACTGAAACCTACAATATGGTGTTTTGAATGGTGTGTTGGTGTGTTTTTTAGCTTTTGGATTAAGCAATTTAGTTTAAACCACCATTGACAACCTAAAACACACGTGAATGTTAGAATTTGGTTTGAAGAGAGTCCTCCTTTATTTGACTAGTGTTAGGTCCTTCACACAAATGGTTGGTAGTTCAAAATGATCTACAATATAATAGAAATAGGATTCAATGTTGCTTTTGGTTCTCAAGATCACACTAGGTGTAAGAGAAGAGCATACAAAAAAAGTAACCCAACTATATGAAAATCTTGTAAATTAGTTAACTACCATAAAACTTTGCAAATTAAGGTTGATTCCCAATTAATCCAAGTGCTTCTTAATGAAATACTAAAATTGCTTTTCATTCCCAAGATCACACTAGGTGTAAGGGATTACCATACACAAATTTTAGCCTTGATTGTTTATCAAGTGAAAAACTCTTAAACTAAAAGATCATATACATGCCAAAATGAAAATTTATCCCCTTAAGCATAAAAATGAATAATTATTTTTCCTACTTACTTAAAAGTAGCAAAAAGAAGGTTTGGAGGTGCTTTTGATTTTCAAGATCACATAAAGTGCAAGAGAAGAACATACACAACCCTATTCCAAACTCATAAAAAGCATGAAAACAAAATCATTCATCAAACCCTAAGCCAATTTTAACAAAAATCCTCTATCAAACCCTAAAGCAATATTGTTAGAAATTTTTCTCAAAAATCAGAAAAATGATAGTAACAACAACTAAAAATCCCTAAAAAATGACACGAACACTACAAACCAGATATTTAAATTTTGAACTTTGAAACAATTTTACTTGAGTGCACTAGCGCACATCTTTTCCACAGGTGTGTCCTATAGAGCATGGGTGCAGACCTTGAAGCATAGGTGCGCATAATCATAAATAGGCGTACCTCATCAATTTTTCACATCGATCGATTATGTACAGGAGCTGCTAGAGAGGCATGGGTGCATAATTTGATGCACAGGCACAAGTCTTACATAGAGGGAAAATATCCAGTGATGCACAAGCGCAGACGTTGGAGCGTGGGCACAAAATTTGATGTACATGCACAAACTTTGATGCACATGCACAAAATTTTATGCACATGCATAGACTTTGATGCACATGCGCACACTTTGATACACAGGTGCAAAATTTGATCCGCGGGTGTAGGCTTTGATGCACAGGTGCAAAATTTGATGCACATGCACAAAATTTGATACACAGGCGCTTGCTTTGATGCATAAGCACAAGCCTTCCTGTAGGTGATCAAAATATGAATTTTGACAAGGAATTTTTGAAAAAGATAAAACTTTGGCCTTTTAAGGAAATTTTGATAGCACTTTGCCTCCTTTTATCCTACAAAGAACATGAAAATACAACCTCTACTACTAATCTAGTTTTAAACAACTATCAAAATTAAAATTGATCTACAAAACTTTGAAATTAATCTAAAATATTGAGAGACTAATATAAAAAGCTTGAAATTAATCTCGAAAGATTGAAACTACACTAGAAAACTTAAAACTAAACTAGAAAACTTGAAACTAATCTAGAAATATTGAAATGTAAAACTATGAAACTAAGTTTAAAAGCTTGAAAAATGAATGCAATGGGGTATGTCCCCTTTCAAGGCGTGCAAATGAAGACTACTAAAAGTTCCAAGAAAAGCTAAGACTAACACCACATAGTCTAATTGAGCAAATGCTTATTGAATCTAACAATAGTTACATCAAAGATAAAATCTTAATGGAATGCTTGAAACAACTAACATGAATATAATTCAAAACCTAGCTAAAGCATGCCTACTAGTATGTTCAATTGTTAACTAACATAGACCTAAATAGATCTAGGAGCAATCAAATTGGGGGTTGTTCTTTACTCCAAGGAAGGTGAGATGGTCTCTCCAACAAATGACTACAAGATCATATTGGATACCCATCTACTAACCACATTTGAAGACTTGAGGCAAGGATTAAGCTTGGCTATTAATCATATTTCGTATATGATATGCAATTCAAAGCATGTTGTAAAGTTTAAAGGTACGTGGTTAGCCTTTTTTATAGTTTTTTCCTTTGAGGAAAGCTACCATCTTGTTGCATGTGGGACTAAAAGCACAAAGTAGGTTAAGAATTGTTAATCCTAGTTAAGGTTTGTTAATCATGATTAGTGAATTAACAAGTGATTAGGATGTGAGGAGCCTTAATCAACCACTTAGGGTCAATTAGGAGGCTAGGATAAGCTTTTGAAGCCTTCTGAGATGTTATGAAAAGAAGTGGGGTAAATTTGAATGGTTGGAAGAGGGTTTGAGCCAATAATATGGTATATTGACCAAAACAAGAGTAAAATATGCCTAATTAGCTAATAATCACTATTTGTCTGTTTGGAAGAGGATTTAGACTTCCGATTTTTCGTAAAGTGGCATTTTGAATATGAAAGAGGATAGGTAATCAACAAAGCATTGTTAATTGAAAAAAATGGTAAGAAACGTTAGTTAATTAGCGGAAATCACTAATTCTAATGGAAATGGTAAGAATGAGAGTGATTTATGTATATTTGGCAATAAGAGTACAAAAGTGGAATTTAGGTGTCTATAGGGGTAATAGTTAGCACTCTATAGTCAAAAATAAAGGTTTACACCTTGTGTGGCTTTAGACTTAGCACTACATAATGGATAAAAGCTTCACAATGGCATCGTGGGTTGTGTAGCATAAGGGATATACAATGCTTTGTGGGTTGGTGTAATGGTTTGTGGTTTTCAAAAATAAGTAATGGCATAAAGGAATATTGATAGGGGCATGTGAGTGATACACGTAAATTTATATTCCTTTGTTTCCCACCGATTGAAGAGAGTGTGTCTAACCTCAAAAAATGAGATAAGGCTCGAGGTCTTGGGTCATTAAGAGTGCAATGCTAAAAAAATGGGTATGGTCTCATTTTTTTAACAGGCTCAAACAAGGATGTTTTTATCCCCACTTTGTTTGGAACATACATTGATAAGCTAGATAAGTGGATAAACAATTTTTTTGGAGGGGTGTTCACCTGACAACTATGTGGTAATGTTTCTTATTATATCAGGATGTGTTATTACAAATTCACAACATCCCCAAAATTACATATGGATCTACTTTTCTAAGGCAATGTCATTTGGTGTGAATGCACAACATTGAGCTTTCCCAAAGTGTGGGACCTTTACAAATGGGAAAATCTCTCTAGAGAATGCCGGTTCCTCTTCCTAAACTACTCCGCCACAAGCTATTCTAGTATAGGAGAGCTAATCTAATCCTAATCTAACTTCCAAGGAGGCAAGGAGAGGAAGAAACAAGGAAGAATAGAGCCTACACTAAAATGGTGATACACAAGAGAAGGAAAATATTGAACATCTATCAAAGCGCCATGGAAATAAAGAGAGGTGAGCAATGGGAAGAATGGACAAGTGCATCATAGACCCAAGGATGGATTTCACGGAATTTTTTTCCAAAACTCCATGAACACAGCTCCAAAACCTGCAATAGACATCCAAACATGCACAAATACTTGCAATGAAGAGAGGCGAGAGGAAAACAAGCAAAAACGAGCAAGGATGGACAAATGCATCACAAAACATGTTTTTATTGCTCAAAAGTTTGCACAAAACATCATTTCACAGCTAAGAGGAAAAAAATGCCATTACAGAGTAGGAGAGGAGGTTCAAACTCCATTTTTGAACCTGGGGAAGAAAAGAAGGGAGAGGCAGAGAAGAATGATGAACAACTTTACAAATGAGCCAAAGCGGCTTTCAACCATGAAGCAGAATGGAAGAAAGGAGAAAACAGGGAAAAATGATTTATGAGCTCAACCACCAATCAAATCCCTTCAATTTAACCTGAAAAGTGATGGGATTCATGGACAAATGCATACACCAAATTATGTTACTTTGCAGATCCAAAAACAACCCATACTTCATTAATTTTGGTGGTTGAATGTCAGTTCTATATTTTTTGCATGCCAAATATTTTTTTCTCATTTTCTCCCACAAAAATCCATAAAAAATAAAAATTTAACCTTCCATCATGTAGAGGACTTCACAAGCTTTCCAATGATATAAAGAATGTGAAAATCCGAGCTCGGGATCGAAAGTTATGCCCCTCTGAAGATTTAGGGCAAAATTGGCAATTTTAGGGCACAATTTGGGTTGGCGAGTGAAACTTGAAAATTTTCCTCTTTTTGAATTTGGGAAAATTTCCCAAAAATTCCCCACACCCTGCCACTCCGCTGCCACGTGGAACCCTCTAGTTCGATGATGGAATCGCGGGCTCAAACTTCGCCTTTTCCTTTTGATTTCACATTGGGAAAATTCCTAAAATTTCCCCACGGCCCGCTCTCCCGGTGACACATGGCACCTTCTAATTGCTTGGGGGAATGTGCTTCAACTTTTTCCTTTTGCATGTTTTTGCAATCGTGTCAAATTTTTCCAAATCCTTCGCCGCGCTGACTCCCGCCACTGACAGGACATGTGGTGCCACCTCATTGCTCGGCAGGCCTTAGCCAACATATTTTCCTCCCGCGGGATTTTGGGCCAAAATTTTCCTTTGCGCCTCTGCTAACCTTCTTGGAAAATTTTTCAACTTCGCTCCACTAGCCCGACTTCCTCTGCCACATGGCACCATTTCATTGGATGCAGGCCTGTCTAGGAAAATTTCCCCAAAAAACTCCGTCGAGCCATAACTTGAAAATTACAAGGAGTTAGGAGGAAAATTTTACCTTTCTGGAAAGGGGAAGAAAAATCCTATCTAATGAAGCCATTTCAGAAACCTTTGAGTGCCTAAAATGTTTAAAATTTGATATTGAAGCACAAGGAAGGGAAGGATGAAGGAAAGTTAGCCAAAATAAGCAGGGTGCTCATTTTGGATAACAGGATGATCTTATCCTAATTGAAAAAAATATGAATAGTTTGAGAGAGTAACTAAAGGATATAGAGATCTTCATCCTAGAGGTTAGAATGCAAGTGAACATTAGGAAAACCAAACTCATGATCTTCTCATTATGAAGAAGAAAAATATGAATTAACTTTCTTTTCAAGCAAGCTTGTTGGAGATAATGGAATAATACAAGTACCCCAGATTGATTTTTACAATTAGTTTAGTTAGGAGACTTGTAGAGAAAAACAAATATAAGGGGGTGAAAGGATACTACAAAATAATATTATAGGAATGTAGAAATTGGGATTGGAAAAGAAAGAAAACTTTGCTCAACTACCTTATAGAGCCTCATTGGTGGCATATAATGGTGTTAGAGGAAGAGCTAAACATGGAGAATAATACTTGGATGAAACAAAACAAGTGGATAAACAAATGGAACATTAACATGCTAGATTGTGCAAACACTAACAAGGAACTAAAGAAGTATGTGAGCGAGAAACTTAGGGTAATACTATAGTACAGAGAAACTTGGGTGTGAAAATGAATACTATGTCAAATTGTTTGTAATCCCATATGGGACAATGATGAAAATGCCTAGATAGGCGTAGAAATCAAATGGAACACAAAATTTCCAATAGTTCAATTAAGGACTAGCTTACATCATGTTAGATACGAAATCGAAGGTGGACAACGCCTTAAGAAGAATGAGAAAAGAGAATATGCTTATTTTGTTATAGGGGGTTGAGTTGTTGCAAAATCATAAGCACCCCTGGATGGTTGTTTCGAATGGGGCATCAGGTGTGATTTTCCAAACATGGAGTTGTTGTGAAGTGTGGGACCTTACAAATCAGACAACTCTCCTGAGAAGGCCGGTCCCTTCCCTAATCTTCCCGACACAAACTACTCCAAGTGCAGGACAAAATATGACTAAACCCTAATCTAATGCTTCCAAGAGGATAGAGAAAGAAGGATTGCATGAAATTAAATCCTACACTAAAGAGGCAATACACCAAGAGAAGGAGTGTTAATCACCCTTCCCATTCCGCAAAATGTAGAAAGGGTGAATCCTAGGGAGGTTGGATGGATGCAATGAGAAACCTAAGTTCCACTAATGCATTGAGGGGAGGCTAGACAACTGAAACATAGATCCCAAAATGAAAAAATCTTCATTCCTGTAAGCATAATACACCAAACCCCGTAAATGAACATGAAAAATGCACAAAACGCCTTGTTGCAATGAGCGGTAACAAAGACATAAAAAACCATGTAAAGGTTAAAACAACTAACATAGAACACAATTTTTCTTGCTCATGAAGTATACACAGTACATTTTATGTGGGAGAGAGGCATGAAGCCATTACAGAGATTTGGGGAAGGCTTGAAGCCCCCAGAGGAATGGGGTGCACAGGAGAAGAAAGATGATCAAACCCTTGTTTGTGCAACCCCTTACATATTTATAGAAGAATTTTGAAGGAGAGGAGAGAGAGAAATGAAAATACGAAATTCCAAATAAACCTATAAAAATCCATTCTTTAATTTGTAATGAGTGCTTGAAAATATTTAAAAATATCTCCTCCATTAATGAGCTTGTCTTGTGTTTGAAGCAACCTGCTCCAATTGCACTGGGTCTAGCCTAGTTCCCTCGTAGCTCATGATGACCTCTACCTTTTCACCAACCTTCATTAATGGCCTCCATCTACCTAGGGGCACCGTAGTTTGTTCTCGAATTTTAGAGGTTTCATAACCACCAAAATCCCAAAATTTATGATTCCATGTTATAGGGTTTCCCTTCACTATTCCAACTATTGGTCTTTTGTGAGAAATGGATTCTGGGGTAAAAGTTATGCCATTTCATATTTTTCTAGGCCTGCAAATTTTGGGGTTTAAAAAACTTCCAAAATTTTCATTTTCTTTCCTTCACTATGATCCCGAGCGGAAGCTCTCTCCCTCTCAGCTTTTCATATACTGTAATTTCATGGAATTTTGATGCCCAGAGCTCCAAATATGATCATTTGAAGATTAGAATTTGAAATACCCCTTGGGCTCTCCAATGCTTCGTGGGCAAGTTAGCTCGTTGAGCTACTCGGTGAGCTAGAAACCGAGATCCCCACTTTTAGTCTTCGTGAGCTCACCTTTGGTTTGATTAAATTTATCTCGCATTCGAGCAAGTTACCTTATCTCCTCCATGTTTCAAAATTTTCAAGCTCCAAGTGAGCTATTTTCCTACCGTTGAGTTGGCAAATGGTTCATGCTCATGTCATGTTGACCTCGTGCTTGTGCTATCCCCTTAAAGCTTCCTACCACCTTGAGCCACTCCTTTTAAAGCACCAACCCCAAATTTATTTTTCTTTTGGTACCTTATATAAAGCTGTCACCCACCACATGTCTTGATGAACGTTGAAGCCGACATCCCCGAAAACACCAGCTCGCGCCACGTTGGTACTTAAGCTTTAGATTTTCGGGATCTTCACATTTTCGGATCTTTGACTTGGCTTGTTTGAGACTCTCCCCACATATAATCCTAAACTTGTTCCGTGTTGACCCCCAAAACTCACCCACCGAGCCACATCATCCTCCTCTTTGGCTTCTTAGATTTCACATTTTGGAAGGAGGGACACTATTCATTCATTTGGTCGGTCGAGAGTTCCCAAACCTCGAAGCCCCAAAACTCGAATTTTAGAGTTTCGTGCTTGAACTCTAGGGAGAAGGGCCAGTATGCGAACACCCTAAGTTCATAGGCCCATGGAGCCAATTCCTTGCCACGTAGGATCACCAATTTGACAGCTAGTTATAAATAAACATTTTTTTATCCTAAGCCTTTAATTTTGAAACATATTGTAATATTATTTGCTTACATATGATCGATCAAATAAAATATCTCAAAAAAAACACATTTACTGGTGGAGACCCGAAGTGGTTCACACAACGGGACAGGTGTTGTGCATTTAATTCGAAATAAAAGAGGGAAACAGTATCTGTCCTCCTCATCTTGACACGCGTAATAGATAAGCCCCAATTAAATGCTCAACCACCCTTTACCAGCGGTTGTTTTACCCGCCTTCCAAACTGGTTTGCTCAACCCACATTTACCAGACTGTTCCATGGCACGTTTTGGAGTCGTTTCAGACTGTTTTGCTCAACCGCCATTTACCATACTGTTCCATGGCGCGTTTTGGAGTCGTTCCACACTGTTTTGCTCAGACGCGTTACATACACTGTCTCCTCCTCTGGACGTGTTACACACTGTCTCCTCCTCTGGACGTGTTACCATGTCTCCCTGGACGCGTTACCTATTGTCTCCCTTGGACGCGTTACACACTGTCTCCCTTGGACGTGTTACACACTGTCTCAGTGCGAGGTTTGCGTGAAGGGTGGCTTCTCAGTGCCTTGCTCGAGGTGTTCATATTGCCCACAACATTATACAGTGAACAATACGACCTTACAGGTACGCATTTTTTTCTTTCTTTTTCTCTGTAGTTTGGAAACTCTTTATCTTATCCAACTCGTTTTCTCGTTTTTTTATGAAATAATCCAACTCATTTTTTAGCCATTTTGTTAGCCATTTTTTCTTTCTTTTTCTCTGTAGTTGCAAATGGTGGTTGTTTGTGAGTGGGCTTACAGCCTGTGCGAGGTTTGCGTGAAGGGTGGCTTCTCAGTGCCTTGCTCGAGGTGTTCATATTGCCTGACATTATACGTTGAACAATACGACCTTACAGTGTACGTATTTTTTTCTTTCTTTTTCTGTAGTTTGGAAACTCTTTATCTTATCCAACTCGTTTTTTTAGCCATTTTGTTAGCCATTTTTTTCTTTCATTTTCTCTGAAGCTCTGACTGCATTTTGTTAGCCATTTTTTTCTTTCATTTTCTCTGAAGCTCTGACTGCATTTTGATAGCCATTTTTTTCTTTCATTTTCTCTGAAGCTCTGACTGCATTTTGTTTTCCAGTTTGTTAGCTCAGACGTACTGGCAGCTGCACATCCAGGACCGAAGTGCTTGGACCCGAGAGCTGAATCTCAGACCCTTTTCAGACAGGTTTTGAGCCAAATTTTCTAAGCCTTTCTACATGTGCCATTTTTTTAATCTATTTGATCCTTATGCTTTTTTCATTCTCTGTGTTCAAACAAATTCAGTTTTTTAATAAATGGCTAAACATGCATGTGCAGATTGCATGGAAAACTTTGGAACGACAGTTTTATGCGTCGAGATCGGTTGAAGCAGGGTGGAAACAGTGTGTATTCACACTACTAATACTCAAGGAAAATGTTACCTACAATTCTATGTTTTTAAGCCATATAGAGGTGAGGTTTCTACCTCACCAAGATTCAAATAAATCCTTGTCTTTCAGTTTTTATTTCACGGTGTTCATTTTAAGTTGCAACAATTTAACGTAAACCTTTAACAAATTCTGAGCTGATTTGGTTTCCACATCTGAAACAACGATTACATTTCGAGCAAAATGTATTAATATAAAATGCATGTCTTTATATTTCTTACATTTGGAGCAAAACATATAAACTTATACTGTATGCGTCCATATTCATTACATTCGGAGCAAAATATACCAACTATAAACTATAAACTACATACCAACTATAAACTATTACTATAAGTTTGTTAGTCAATTTCCATGTCACACCTTCAAAAAGGCCCTGAGTTTGGACTATCAGGAATGATTGTATCATTGACGGATGTTGTTGGAGTCATTAAGAGGTTCACTGGATGAACCCATGGTGGAATAGGAAAACCAGATATGGTATGAAAGGTTGTATGTGAAGTAGGAGGTTGTGGGATAATGGGGTGTGTAGTTGGAGTTGAAGTTATTTGCATTCTGTTGGTGTCAAGGAAGTAAGGGTGGTAATCTGGGATAGGAACTTTCAACATATCTTGTAACATGGAGTTCTGTATGGGCATGGAATGATGCATGGGAAACAAAACCTGTGGATTGTTGAACTTGTTATCTCTTTCTTGTTTCTCTTTCTCCCTTTGATGCCGAGTGGCTTCCTTCTGTTGTAATTCCAATTCCTTTTTTTGGCGAGCTACTTCCCGTTGTTTCTCGCACTCCTGTCTTTCAACAAACTTTTGTAGATCCCTTTCTTGCCTCTCTTTAATGCGTTGCAATCTCTCTTCCTTTTTTTGCTCCTTTGCTGCCAACCTTTCTTGCTTTTTTGCCTCAATATGCTCCTTTTTACGTTGTTTCCCTTCACATATTTCTTGTTTTTTTTGTTGTGTATCTTTTAACATCTGAACATAAGCATCAGATGTTAACAATTGTGAAGCACGACTTATCCAGAGTGCAGCATCACTCTTACCTTTGGAAGGATCCCGTACAAATTGTGTCGGTAACCTTAAAAATTTACCCAATTTCTTCTCATTTGCAGCAACACCATCATTTGATATACCACTTTCAACATCATGGCCAGTTGTCTCTTCCTCGTTTTTATCTTTATCAATGACCTCAATTTCCTCTGTGTCAGCATAATAATGAGTAAAGTTTGCTGGTTCAAAGTCTGCTGGCTCAAGGTTGGTTGGCATCGAAGGTAAAGATATACTTTCATCCTCAATGTTTCCAATCTGATCAAGTCCCAACTCTGCAATATGCTCTTGCAGCCAAGTAGGTTGTTCTGGTGCACTTGGCAATGAGAGATCGTCCTCTCCAAATCCCTGGGCCTCAGTGTTGCAGCTGGATGTGCCTTGGTCACGAGTATTCACAATGTGGTTCACTTCATAATCTTTGGTCTGCATTATACTTTGTCTTTCTCCCTGTACACTTGGTTCCTCCGTCTCTGTATTAGCAACAACCATTGTTTCAATGGTTGGATGGAATTCTTTTGTTGTTGACAGATTCTCAACTGATTCCATTAAGTAATTTTCTCCTATTTTGTCACCAACTGGTGGAGCTACATCTCTTGACAAACTTAGTATGTTTTCAGCAGCATCAACATCTATTATGTTTTCAGTACCATCAACATTCATAATGTTTTCAGTAGTATCATCATCTGTGACATTTTCAGCATCTTCTTCGTTGGCATCTTCTTCAATGATATATAGTTTACTACATTCCATGTCATTCTGTAATGCATTTGGATCAAGTGGCCATATACCTGTGCGTCTAAAACCAGCACGAATATTTGCAGGTGTCAAGGCCTTGGCGAGAGCTCTACTACCTATTTCTGCCAAGTCTGAACGTTTGACTTCTTGGTACTTATTATTACACATCCACTGCATCCTCTCAGATCTGAAATATGCTTTAAAAGGACCAAAGACACTAACATCCAGTGGTTGCAACCTGTGTGTAGTATGTGCTGGCAATGTCAATAAATCAATCCCCAATCGCCTGGCCTCTTCTATAGTTGACAATGCCACATGGCTTCCATGACCATCAAATATAAGTAAATGCCTATTTTCAGGGCACACCCCTCTAGGTACAGACTTACTGAAATGATACAACCAGCTTATAAAGAGCTCTCTAGTCATCCAAGCACTTGGATGAGCAGCCATGCAAGCACCTGGTTCACATCCCTTGATGTAATTTTGTGAAACTTTCTGACCTTTAAATAAGTAAAAGTTAGGGATACATTGTCCTGCAACATTTACACAACATAGAATTGTCATCCATTCTCTGCTACGAGGAATGATTTTGGGAACATTCCTGCAACCCTTGGTGGCAAGCACCCTCATGCCACAATTCCATATTTTTCCTGCACCATAGGAATTGATATAAATGTTAGCTAGTTTTTCATAAAACTTGCTAACCACCTCTGGACGTAAACCAATTGCACGATCTCTTTCTAGACCTTCAGCAGTCCGAAGGACTATGTCTAGGTGTCTTTTTCTAAATCCTTCACACCAAGATTTTCTAGGTAATCCTTCTCGAAATGGAGTCTCTCTAGTTTCACAAATTTGTGCAACACATGCCCTCAGTTGCATAAATCCCACTCCATGCCCTAAATCTGCCATTTTCTTACACCATTCAACTATCTCTTTCTCCTCTCCTTCACTCAAAACAGGTGCAGGGCCCTTCCTTTTTGTATGGGTCAGACCATTCAGCCAATAATGAACAGATGTAGGAGGTAAATTATATTTCAGTGCAGCAGCTCTAATAGAATAATTGTTGAATTCAATATCATCTATGGCCTTTAACATATCTTCTTTTGACCAACTAGACAAAATTCTAACCTTCTTGGTCGAAGTGTTGCCTCTAACAACCACAGTCTCCTGTAGTTCATGCCTATTTAGTTCACATCCAGCAGGTTCTGGCTGATGATCATCATTTGTGTTTGTATCTCCTTGATTTGTTGTTGCACCATCCTCTTCACTTATTATTGTAGCATCATGTTCATCTGTTTCATGGTTAGATGGTTCAATTTCAAATTGTACACCTCGTTTTTTGGGCATACGTTGTGCTCGATGTAAACTCCTCTTTCTCTTCATCTTCTCTAAACGTTGCAGTATGAAACAATATAAAATTAGTAAAATATGTATTAATATATCAATAAGATCATCTACAATGGGAAAATTTTAGCAAGCTTATGATACATGACAGTATGAATTATGAACTTGTAGGTGAACTTGTGATTACCCCGTTGGGCGCCATTAACGATGATCGAATACATGTTTTATTAATTTCATATTATTTGATAAAGACAAAATTTATAAGCTGGGTTGTTGATTACATAGGGGAGAAGGGCCAGTATGTGAACACGTCCCAATACTTGAACACTATTTTTCATTTAAAATATCCAATACCTGATGGAATAAAAACCCAAATTTTGATTATTGAAGTTCAAAAATTTGTTTTTTATAAACCATATGTGAATAGGGTCAACATCTCGAGCAAGGCACTGAGAAAGACCCCTTCACGCAAACCTCGCACAGGCTGTAAGCCCACTCACAAACAACCAGCATTTGCATTACAACTCGGCATGAGGAAATGCAACGCGTCCAAAGGAAACAATGTGTAACGCGTCCAGAGGAAACAGTGTGTAACGCGTCCAAAACAAGCCATGGTAAATGGTGGTTGAGCATTTATTTGTGTCTTATCTATCAGGGTTAGGATAAAAAAATGCTTATTTATAAATAGCTGTCAAATTGGCGCTCCTACGTGGCAAGGAATTGGCTCCCTGGACCTGCGAACTTAGGGTGTTCGCATACTGGCCCTATATAAATTTCAATAATCAAAATTTTGGTTTTTTTTTCCATCAAGTATTGGATATTTTAAATGCAGAATAGTGTTCAAGTGAAATATCATGTCACGGATGACATGATATTTCAGTGCAGCAGCTCTAATTGAATAATGCGAGTAACTCAATATCATCTATGGCCTTTAACATATCTTCTTTTGACCAACTAGACAAAATTCTAACCTTCTTGGTCGAAGTGTTGCCTCTAACAACCACAGTCTCCTGTAGTTCATGCCTATTTAGTTCACATCCAGCAGGTTCTCGCTGATGATCATCAGTTGTGTTTGTATCTCCTTGATTTGTTGTTGCACCATCCTCTTCGCTTATTATTGTAGCATCATGTTCATCTGTTTCATGGTTAGATGGTTCAATTTCAAATTGTACACCTCGTTTTTTGGGCATACGTTGTGCTCGATGTAAACTCCTCTTTCTCTTCATCTTCTCTAAATGCTGCAGTATGAAACAATATAAAATTAGTAAAATATGTATTAATATATCAATAAGATCATCTATAAACACTTCTAAAGATGAGGTGTTATCAAATAACACTACATTCATCAGCTTGTTTGTAATTGATCAATATTAATTAGAATGTTTCACTCGAACATGCAGTCGCCCCTTTCGACATTGTAATTCATATCGATCAATTGACGCAGGTCTTGTTAATGTAATGTTTTGTGACATCAAATCATCTTCAGAAGTGAATGCATGTAAGAATCGTAATTGTAATAGCTTGACTACATATGTTGTTACGGTGGCAGCAAATCTGTTGTACTACTGTAGGTCTTGGTATGGACCACTTCGGATCTCCACCAGTAAATGTGTTTTTTTGAGATATTTTACCTGATCGATCAGATGGGAGCAAATAATATTAATATATGATTCGAAATTAAAGATATAGGATTAAAAAATGTTTATTTATACCTAGCTGGCATACTGTCACTCCTACGTGGCAAGGATTTGGTGAAGTTGGTGAAGCAGTCGGCGGTCCAAGAATTGTTCTTAAGGAGAGTTTATCATCCAGATGTTTGCCCGCCTGGTGAGAGAGAGGAATCTTGCAAGATGTTTCTTCTGGTGCAGGAAGCCTACGAGACTCTCTCTGATCCAATACTGAGGGCAGATTATGATCTTAACCTTCATTTTAATCCCCATATGATGCTCTTGCAAATGAGAGATGAGAAGGAGATGTTGAAACAGGAATGGGCAGAACAACTTGAAAGTCTTAACAGGTCGAGGACTATGGCCAGGGACACATGGGGAGGTAGAATGCGACGTCATAGAGAAGCAGCAGCAGGCCATGCGAATCTATAGAAGTTTCAACATTGTATTTACTTTGCAGTGCATAAAATGTAAAGGTTGAAGAACATGGTAAATTAATATTTAGACTTCGGTATTTCCCTGCAATATTACATGATTAACTGTTATAGAATGACACAAATTCTATCTCAATGGCAGTATTGTATGATTACAACATAAACCTTCTTAGTATCTCTAGAAAGTGGCTGTGATCTAATAATGCACTAAAGTAATCACATTACTTTGGAACCATGTTTAATTCAACTTCTAATCATTAAAACAAACCTAGTTAAGGAGTATTGAACGATCCATACCATAGGAAGTTGCTATAATAAAAATGCCTGAAATAATTACGTATGTTAGGGTCATATTCAAGTTGTTGTGAATCAGAGATGCTAGCAACAAATATTTAACAATACAGAAAGGAGTGAATAGGGAACTTATTCCCAAGAGCAGAAAATTGTACAATTGTAGAAAAGACAAAAGAAAAAAAAAAAACCATAAAAACATGATTTTGCCAAATTTATTGAATTATTAAACAATTAAACAAATCTGATAACCTACTCTCGAGTTTTGTAAGCTTCGTTATTTTTTTCAGAATTTATTACAAGTCTTTGATATTGTTAATGTTTATTTATACCTAGCTGGCATACTGTCACTCCTACGTGGCAAGGATTTGGTTCACTTAACCTGCGAACTTAGGGTGTTCGCATACTGGCCCTTCTCCCCTAAACTCTTCTAAATAAATGGCGGTTGAGCAAAACAGTCTGAAACGACTCCAAAACGCGCCATGGAACAGTCTGGTAAATGGTGGTTGAGCAAACCAGTTTGGAACGCGTCCAAAACAAGCGCTGGTAAATGGTGGTTGAGCATTTCATTGTGGCTTATCTATTACGCGCGTCAAGATGAGGAGGACAGATATTGTTTCCCTCTTTTATTTCGAATTAAATGCTCAACACCTGTCCCGTTGTGTGAACCACTTCGGGTCTCCACCAGTAAATGTGTTTTTTTTGAGAGATTTTATTTCATCGATCATATGTAAGCAAATAATATTACAATTGGTGATCCTACGTGGCAAGGAATTGGCTCCATGGGCCTGCGAACTTAGGGTGTTCGCATACTGGCCCTTCTCCCCTATAAATAAACATTTTTCTTTCCTATATCTTTAATTTCTGGGAGTAGTGCCATTATGTCAACACCCGAGTTCACGGGTCCATCGGGCCAATTCCTTGTCATGTAGGTTTATCAATTTTACAGCTAGCTATAAATAAACATTTCTTTATCTTATCCCTGTAGTTTGGAAACTCTTTATCTTATCTCTTTAGTATTGGGCAGTGTTCACATAGAGTTACAGATATTCTGTTTTGTATTAAATGGTACAGATTTTATATCTTACAGAGTTAGCGAGAGATATATAAAGAATGTGCTGGACATATGTTTGAGCTGTTGCATTCTTTACCTACACTGTACTACGATTTATATTCACTACCATTAATCCTTGTGGATTTTGATAATGGTTTGAATTTCAGTTTTTCAATTTTATAGGATGCAGTGGATGTTGTTTGTGAGAAAATTCAGTTCTCATTATTTGGCAGATGTCTATGGGTTGAGGACGATACCAATTGATATGTCCAGCACATTCTTCATATATCTGTAGATGACTTATTTTTAGATAACAAGAGACTTCAGCCATATGATCGCAGGTCCATGGAGCCAATTCCTTGCCATGTAGGATCACCAATTTGACAGCTAGTTATAATTAAACAATTTTTTATCCTAAGCCTTTAATTTCGAATCATATTGTAATATTATTTGCTTACATATGATCGATCAAATAAAATATCTCAAAATAAACTCATTTACATTCCGAAGTTACTAATTCTATTGTGAAGTTAATATTATTTGCTTTTAAGGTACTTTAAGGGAGAAAACATAAAGCCATTATCTAATAGATGTTCACAGAATTAATTAGCAGGATGCTATGATCAAGAATCACTCAATTCCAATCTTAATATTTTTTTAATGTGCTCTGCTGTATGGGCCAATTTTTGATAAATTAAATAGAAATCAGTCCATAAACTTGCAGTTCTGCTCAGCAATCTGTTATGTCTAATTCTAACTTAATTGAACAGATCTTTGGTCAAACAAAAAGTAGATCACAACATGCTTTCAGCAGAAGTGCAAGGTATACGTTAGCTTATATCAGAGAAAACAGGCAGTTGAGGTTATATATGAATACATTCCAGTGGAAAAGGGCCTTAAGTAATAAATTTGACTATTTTTTACATATTTAAGTGTCCTCTTGAAGCAGTAGGTATGAAAACTAACCTGCAATTTTTGCTTTGCTGGACCTTTCCTTTCAAAACTTGATAGAAGTAACCTCTTCTTATAAAATCCACTGTAATCAGGCACCCTGCAGAAGTAAAAAAGCAGTAAACAAGACTAGGAAAGTGAATATATAATACCAACATTGATTTGAGAGTATCCAATCAAAATGTAAGACATGGATCAAGGTGTAGGGTCTTTTTAATCAAATGTTGAAATTGATTTTGAGATGATCTTGTGGCTGAAATTATTTGATTTGATATTCATATTTATTTTTTACCTTCAAGTGTACAATTTTGTTTGTGTTTTTAATGGATGAATTTGAATCTTGAGAAGAAGGTTCCCTCTTTTTTTGCAGGTATGTATTAAAGTCTGGATATGAAAGATCTGGTGATTGAACAACCCAACTTGGAATATGGAAAGAGATGAATTGAAAAGACAAATATTCAACCCATTAAATAGATATGATGGGTTTGTCAACTGATATGTTGTATTTATATTTTGAACAAATGAGTCTTTTATTGTAGAAAATGAAAGTACCAATCAGTATTTATTGTGTACTAAGTAATACTGAGATGTTGACCCTATGCACATATGGTTTATAAAAAAACAAATTTTTGAACTTCAATAATCAAAATTTTGGTTTTTATTCCATCAAGTATTGGATATTTTAAATGCAAAATAGTGTTCAAGTATTGGGACGTGTTCACATACTGGCCCTTCTCCCCTACCTACTATTTTCTCAAAACTCTTCCACATCTTCCAAAATCAGATTTCTCTGAAATTTGAAAGCTCTCGTGTTCGAAATGTCTCCTCTCTGCATTGTTTCATTGCATCCATTTTGGAAAAGGCATGAACCCTCTATGGATCAAGCTCCTTCGTTCTTGCGTGGCCTCGACTCATTTTTTCCTTCTAAACTTTTCTTGGTTGTATATCTCTTCGGCTCAATATTCCTACTATGATTCGTGATTTCGGTTTCTTGTTCGGCCTCCACTGCGCATGCTACGAGCATGTTTTCATATTTAGTGCGACCTGTTTGATATCTCTCGATCTATCTATATCTCTATGGGCGACCCCAACGCATACAAAAATGTTTTCCATTGGTTGAGAGTGAGGGGGTTCGGGGAAGAGAGGGATGGGAGGATAGATAGATAGTTATGACGAATACAAGGTAGTTATGTATTACATATATAATCATGTAGATAGTCCTCTATAGGTAAACAACCGATCCACCCCTCTAATGTTTATAGAGGTATAAAGACCTATCTATAATCTAAAGACCTATACACTATAGATACCCTCTATATAAATAGACTTGCTGAAAAAAAGGGCAGGATTTAGCAATTGTAGAATTAGTGCAACAATGAATTCCATTTCTATATTGTTGATCCAAGGAATAAACTCGTTGATTGAGGAGTCCGATAGATCACAAAATAGTACCTTAATAAAAATTAAACACATAATTGGTGTAACCATTAGAGCCATTGTGTGTCTGTGAACTGCTCATTGTATTTCTAATGTTAAGTGGTCTTGGCCCTCCACGCTTCATGGCTTGGACTTAGTGGTTCGGGATCGATTATGAAATTTACTTTCATTCTACCAATTGGTGAGCCTTCATTTGTCTGGGTGAGCGTCGCATGGTAGGGCTTTCCTTTTCCCACACTATCATTATCAAGCTCTCACGAACTTGTCTCTCCATTTTATTACTAGTGCCACCTGTGTTCACATACTCGAACCGAGCTCTCCATCTCTTTGGACAACTCGTGAGCTCATGTTCCATTCGCAAGATTGACCTACTTCGAGACGATGAATCTTTGAATGAAGCATGGCTCAGTGTAAACACTCCCCACCAATGTCAAGTTCCACCCAAGCTTAATTCGAACCATGCTCATGCACATGTGGTGATCTATTCCGCCGAGCCCACCGTCTATGGCCGAGTTGGCCTTCATCACTTCTCTGTTGAGCCGAGCTCATTCTCCCACCGCCGAGTTAGCTTTATAATTGCCATGGAGAGTTACCCCTGGACGAGCTCACATCGCCCTCGTGATGCCCTAGACTGGCCGAGCTTGGGAGCTCAGAATTTTCACCATTAAATAGTGTTGTCCCCATTGCTAGCTCGATCGCCGAGTTGTCCCTCAACTCTCGAGCCACTCTTAATGAACTCGCTTCATGGTTTCCCGCCATCGAGCTACTCGAAACATTCCCGATGCACTGAAGCGAGCCCCTTCACAAGCTTGACGAGCTTGCAGATATCCCACCGAACACCCATATGACTCGGAAAGTCGCTCCTTTGACACCCAAAAATGCAAACCCCATGGCTCATCGAGTTACTCACCAAGTAGCTCGGTGAGCTGTTTTTTAGTTCCATTGGCTCTTGAGGCCAATATGGGGTTTTTTTAATTTTTTGAAGCTTATTTTTGGGGTTTTTTTGCATTTTCTAATTGAGGGAGGGGGGAAGAATGCGCAGGACACAAAAAATGTTAAATTTCTTTGTCTTAGGTCCATTTTCACCATTTTTGGGGGTCGAAGGCCATTTTTGCACTGCGATGGGACTATGACCCCATCATGACCCTAAATGACCCAATTTAGTTTGAATGCTTCCTGAATGCCTAGAAATGTTCCCCAAGACCCTGGAGACCACCTGTGACCTGTTTGCAACCTGTAGGGCCCACTTGGGAGCTTAGGATCACTTTGGGACCCTATTGGCCATTGTTTTCCCAAGGGGGGCAAATATTGTCAACAATTTGGTGACATCTACTTGCTAGATGTTTTGAACCAGTAGCCTAGGCACATCCATTGGGCACAAAGTCACTGAATACATGTAGTTGTTCTTGAATCTGTTAAATTGAAACCTGGAGACCACCTGCACCTATCAAACTTAACCCTGTTTCGTTTTTTGTACTCTCAAGTTTCATAAGAAAATCTTTAAGTTAATATTTGTGAGAGTAGAAAATTGTCTTGACTTGAGATCTCCACATATTTCTCTTTGTAACCCTCTTCTATGAGACTAAGATGGATTGTCGTGAAACCTGAATCTGCTAAGTATGAAGCCCACAAGACTAATGATTGCTTTGCATGTCTTGCACGCTACAGAGTTTTAAACAAGACAATTTTCAAGTTTTTACATCACGAAACTCTATAAAATTTGAATTTTCTCTTTCTTTTGAAAGTTCCACTCTTTCACACATTGCTCAAAGGCTACTTTCCAGATATGGCGGAGGCACTTGGAAGTTCACCTATGATTGGCCTTGAAGGACTTGAAGAATGAAAACTCATTAAAATCAGTCTTTAACTTGATTTTAGTTGCTCTGCATTTATTTTCTTTTAAAACTGTAATTATTTCCCACAAGTATGAACCTTTTCTACATGTGAGGAGACCTACCAAAACACCACATACATGTGGTGGAGAAAATGGGAACAAAAAGCTATGTAAAAATATCAAATCATACATGCCTAAGTAGACATGCAGAGTGTGCCTAAGCACTTGTGATGATTGAAAAAAAAATCCTACTCCTACCCTACACTAATTGGAGACAAGAGAATCTTTCAAACAAATCCCCGCCAGGTGGTAGTGCAAAGTAGTTCCCTTTCCTTGCAACCTGCAGCCATGTAGATGATTTGAAACTGATCATGGCTATAAAAATGAGTGAAAATTTGACACGGACCCAATTTTCCACTTGAATTCTCAAGGTATCAACTGGATATAAAAAAATACCCCTTTGGAATGATCCACCTGAGGCCCTTTGAGGTATTGTGACCGATGTGGCTGATCCTTAATACTTTCAAGCTCACCATCATGTTCGTGAATGAACAATACCGGTTGTGGAAAATATAGTTCTAACTCTAATGAAGCTAGATACCTAAAATACATGGCATGAATCGATGAGTGTAGCCGCATTTGCTTTGAATTGGAATTTCAATAAAAAAATATTTAAGCAGACTTTCCTTGAAAAGGTGGTTGTCTTTGATTGGATCCTCTTTATCTTGCACATCTACATACAACTAATGTGTCATCTTGTTGGATGGTATGGAAGAAGTGATTTCCTCATGCTCTTTTCCTCCGCAGTAATGTGGGATTCCTCTTCAATAATGGGCTCTTCTCCTTGGAAGGTCGATGATGGAGGAGCAAATGATGTGATATCCATAGGCTCCTCTTCATTGAAACAATCCTCCAAGTCTGACAGATAATCTGTCTCCTCATTTTCATACTGTGTCGACTCAACCTCCTCCATAGTGGGAGCATGCTCCTCTTCTTTTGGATTTGGAGCTATTCCTTCCTCCCCTCCTGTTGATTTTGTAACTTTGTGTTTGATCAACATTTTGTGAAAACAAAGTGCCCTCATGAATGTTGCATTATGAACACTCTGACTGTTGATCATCCTCAACCTATTCTTTCTCGTAAAGCTATTGCTGAACCGAATCAGCCTTCACCACCTATTCTCCCTCTACCTTGACCTCCTCTCGAAGGCTTAACCAATAGGGAATTTTTTCCATTTTGATCTTAGCAACCTTATTATTCAAAAATTGAGGCATTTCTTCCTTGTTAGGCTCTTTTTGTTGTTATTTTTTAATGGTTTTTTGAGTTTCGTCCCCACATGGATTTGGGGAAGTGAGAGGATTATCGGATTGAGTCTCGATACATGTTTTTTTGGTGGTGGATATGATGGGAGGGTTGTACGAATCTACTCTTGTGGAGGGGACTATCTTTTGGAAGGGAAGAGGACAAAGAAATTGAGATGGGATGGAAGACCGAAAGACTTAGAAGGGGATTCTTTACTAGGTGTGTAGGCTTTGGGAAAATTTTGATTTGTGGTTTTGGTTGAAATGATACCAATTGAGAAGAGGGAAAAGAACTATGAGAGGGTAATCCAGTGGGTCTCCTATAGACAAGGTTGACTTGCATAACATTCAACGTCCTTGATCCATCCTTCTATTGGGGGTAACATATCAACTATGAAGCTTAGTTTCTCCTATGGATTAAGATAATATGGAAAGGGGCCTTCCCATGGACAAGGGGCCCAGAACTTGATCTTCAATGCCTGCATTTGGGACAAAGCCCTAGACTGCACCATACTGGCCATTATTTTTAGGATCTTCATTTGTAGCTCAACATTTCTTGGTAAAGAATGTCCTTCGAAATTCGCATACCCCATTATTTTTAGGATCTTCATTTGTAGCTTAGCATTTCTTGGTCAAGAATGTCCTTCGAAATCCACATACCCCTCTCTTGAAAATATGGATGATCTGGTGGATAGCCAAACTGACATGTTTCTTTTTCATCTGGGAATACGTACTGAATTTGATTTCCATTATAGTATGGATTTGGAGATGGTTGATAACACCATGGAAATGAATATTGCAACTCTAAAGGAGGGTTGTACTAATATTTTTGTTGTTCTAGATGTGAATCCCAATAGGCGAATGAAGCCATGACTGCAAGACTTCATGAAATGGAAGAAAATGGAAAGGAGAAAAATGGACAGAAATGAATGGCGAAGAAATGGAAATTCTATTATTCAGAGAGATGGGTTTGTGACCCAGATGGAGTTGTCAGTTGTGATTTGCATGTGTGTCCCTGAATACTGAAATTCTACCACATGCATAACAAAATTGATAAAATAAAATGGATACATGTATGCACACCTTGAAGAGCTCAAAAATTGATGTGGGGTTGGACTGGTTCAGCTACAAATGATCCTCCAAAATTTGAATTTCAGAACTCGGCTCCACTTGAGAACCTCGAAATCACGAAGTGGTTAAAACCGTAAAACCTGGAAGTGCACAAAAGTCCTGAACTCGAAATGAGGAAACACTTGAAATTTGAAGAGTGAAACAACCTCCGAAGTCTAAATCCACTGACTCCGAAGTCTCGAAAGCCTGAAATTTCAAAACTTCTAAAATCTGAAACCCAAAATTTAGAAAGGTCCGAAAATGGAAAACCTCTCAAATCCTGAATCCCAAAATCCTAAAATTTGAAAAACCACGAAATTCAAAACTCCAAAAACTAAGGATACCCTTTTGAATTTTGACCCCGATCTATCAACCTGGTGAAGTTTGAACTCATTTGGACATTTTTAGCCCTCCAAATTGATTTCAAACTTTGACCTACGGTGGAAACCTCGAAATCCAAAATCTGCATCTCTCGAACTCCAAAATGTAAGGAAACCTCTGAAAATGAAGTGTCTCGAACTCAAGCTTGAATGTGATCTTGATATGCAATTGAACAAATTGTAAAAATGAAGCTTTGACCTCTTTGTTCTCCCCGTCAGCATGCCAAAATTGTTGTTACAAAATCACAACACCCATTGAATGGTTGTTTCGAATGGGGCATTCGATGTGATTTGCAAAACATGGAGTTTTCATGAAGTGTGGGACCTTGCGAATCGACAACTCTCTCTGGAGAATGTTGGTTCCTTCCCTAATCTTACCTACCACAAAATACTCCAAGTGCAAGCCAAACTACTACTAAACCCTAATATAATACTTCCAAGAGGACAAAGAAAGACAGATTGCATGAAAGTAAAGCCTACACTAAAGCAGTGATACACCAAGAGAAGGACTGTTAATCACCCTTCCCAGTACCGCAAAATAGAGATAGGGTGAATCCTAGGGAGGTTGAACAGATGCAACACAAACCTAAGTTCCACCGATGCATTGAGGGGAGGTTGGACAGTTGCAACACAAATCTTGAAATGCAAAAACCCTCATTCCTATAAGCACGATACACCAAAACTTGCAAATGAACATGAAAAATGCACGAGAACACCTTGTTGCAATGAGAGGTAAGATAGACATAAAAAAAACACACAAAGGTTAAAACAACTAACATAGAACATAATTTTTATTGCTCATGAAGTATACATAGTACATTGTATGTAGGAGAGAGAGAGGCATGAAGCCATTACAAAGATTTAGGGAAGGCTTGAAGCCCCAAGAATAATGGGGTGCATGGGAGAAGAAATGCGATCAACCCCTTATTTGTGCAACCCCTTTCATATTTATAGAAAACATTTGAAGGGAGAGAGAGAGAGAAATGAAAATACGAAATTCCACATAAACCCATAAAAATCCATTCTTTAATTTGTAATGGGTACTTGAAAATATTTTAAAAATCTCCTTCATTAATGGCTTTATCTTGTGTTTGAAGTGACTCCGCTCCGATTCAGAATCGGGTCTAGTCTAGTTCCCTGTAGCTCATAATGACCTCTACCTTTTCACCAACCTCCATTAATGGCCTTCACCTACCAAGGGGCACTATAGCCTGTTCCCAAATTTTGGAGGTTGTATAACCTCCGAAATACCAAAAATTATGATTCCATGTTGTATGGTTTCCCTTCACGATTCCAACGACCGGTCTTTTGTGAGAAACAGACTCATGGAGTGAAAGTTATGCCATTTGATTTTTCTAGGCCTACAAATTTTGGGGTTTAAAAAACCTCTAAAATCCTCATTTTGTTTCCTTCATTATGATCCCCAGCGGAAGCTCTCTCTCTCTCTCTCTCTCTCTCTCTCTCTCAACTTTCCATAGACTATAATTTCACAAAATTTCAATGCTCGGAGCTCTAGATGTAATCATTTGAAGATCAAGGTTTGAATGACCCATTGGGCTCTACAACTCTTCATGGGCGAGTTAGCTCACCTGAGATAGAAACTGAGCTCCCCATTTTTATTATTTTGTGAGCTCACTAGTTTGATCAAACTTATCTACATGTGGGAGAGTTACCTTATCTCCTCCATGTTTCAAAATACACAAGCTCCAAGTGAGCTATTTTCCTCTGTCGAGCTTGCAAATGGCTCGTGTCCATGCTGCATTGACCTCGTGCACATGCTCGCCCCTTAAAGCTTCCTACCACCTCGAGCCACTCCTTTTAGCACCAACCCCGAATTCATTCTTTCTCTTAGCACTTTATGGAAACCGTCACCCACCACATGTCTCGGTGAACCTTGAATTCGACATACCCGAAAAACACCAGCTTGCACCACGTTGCTACCTAGGCTTCGGGCATTCGGGTTCCTCACATTTTTGGATCTTTGGATTAGCTCATTTCAGATTCTCCCCCATGCAGACTCCGAAGCTTGTTCTGGGTTGACCTCGAATGGGGTGTTGACCCCGAAACTCACCTGCCGAGCCACGTCATCCTCCTCTTTAGATTTTTGGATTTCGCATTTTCGAAAGGAGGGACATTGTTCATCCATTTGGTCGGTCGAGAACTCTCGAACCCCAAAGGCCCAAAACTGTGAATTTCGGAGTTTCAAGCTTCGGAACTCTACCTACTATTTGCTCAAAACTCCTCCACATCTTCCGAAATTGGATTTCTTTGAAATCTAAAAGCTCTCGGGTTCTGAAATGTCTCCTCTCTTACGTTGTTTCGCTAAATCCATTTTAGGCAAGGCATGAGCCATCATTGGATCGAGATCCTTCATTCTTGCATGGCCTCGACTCAATATTTCCTTCTACAATTTTCTTGGTTGTATATCCCTTCGGCTCAATATTCCTACTGTGATTCGTGAGTTCGGTTTCTTCTGTTCGGCCTGGTTTCGGCCCCCACCTATGCATTTTACGAGTTTATTTCCACCTTTACTGCGACCTTCTTGTTTCTACCTTTAGTGCGACCTGCTCATTGTATTGCCAATGTCGAGTGGTCTCGGCCCTCCCTGCTTCGCGGCTTGGACTTAGTAGTTCGGGCTCGATTATGAACCTTACTTCATTCTACCAAACAATTAGCCTTCGTTTGTCTGGGTGAGCGTTGCATGGTAGGGATTTCCTTTTCCTGCCCTGCCATTCTGAGCTCTCATGAACTCGGCTCTCCGTTTTCTCACTGGTGCCACCCTTGTTCACATACTCGAATTGAGCTCCCCATCTCTTCGGCCAACTCGTGAGCTCTTGCTCCATTGCAAGCTCGACCTACTTCTGAGATGAGGTATCTTTGAATGAAGCCAGACTCGGGTGTAAACACTCCCCACTAATTTTGAGTTCCACTCGAGCTCGATCTAAGCCATGCTCGTGCGCATGTGGCGATCTATTCCACCGAGCCCACCGTCCATGGTCGAGTTGGGCTTCATCTCTTCTCCGTTGAGCCGAACTCATTCTCCCACCGCCGAGTTAGCTTTACAATCGCCATGGCAAGTTACCCTGCACGAGCTTGCATCACCTCTATGATTCCCTAGACTGGCCGAGCTCGGGGAGCTCGACATTTTCACCATCAAGAGTGTTGGCCCCATTGCCAACTCGATGGCCGAGTTGGCCCCGAACTCCCGAGCCACTCTCGATGCACTACTCGTGGTTTCCCGCCATTGAGCTACTCGGCACGTCCCCAAATCACACGAGCGAGCCCCTTCACGAGCTTGACGAGCTCACGAAACTCCCACCAAACACCCATCGACTCGGCTCGCCAAGTAGCTCTTTTGACTCCCCACTAATGAGACCCCTTGGCTCGTTGAGCTATTTTTAGTTTGATTGGCTCTTGAGGCCAATATGGGTTTTTTAAAATTTTCTAAAGCCCGTTTTTGGGATTTTTTTGCATTTTCTCGATTGAGGGAGGGGGAAGAATGCCAGGACACAAAAAAATGTGAAATTTCTCTGTCTTAGGCCCATTTTCACCATTTTTGGGGGTCGGAGGCCGTTTTTGCACTGCGATGGGACTATGACCCCATTATGACCCTAAATGCCCCAATTTAGTTTGAATGATTCCGAATGCCTAGAAATGTTCCCAAGACCCGGAGACCACCGTGACTTGTTTGCAACCCTGTAGGGCCCATTTGGGAGCTTAGGATCACTTTGGGACCCTGTTGGCCATTGTTTGCCCATGGGGGCAAAATTTGTCAACAAGTTGGTGGAAGTAGAATGACACTATATTATGGAGTGTGGAGCCTATAGCAACATCCAAATCAACTATAAAGAAAAATTAAAAGTTGACAACATAACTTTCTTGTTTAGTTTTGACAAAACAACAAAATTTTCGATTAAAATCCATAGTAAATGATCCCACATCATAAAAAGAAAGGGCATTTCACAAAAACTAATTAAACACCCTTATATTATAGAGTTGTTTTTACATAACTCTCTTACTACTACCCTTTATCCTGTAGTCTACTAATATTAAAATATTTCATTCATTCACTTTGTCCAACTTGTTGACTGGTATAAAGTTAACAATGTAGAAGGTGGAGACTTTAGAAGCGGAAACATCAAAACAAATCAATACGTCATTACTCTGGAAAGTTTTAAAAGTTCACTAGGAAACCCATACCTATCATATCGGTTTTGACTGGTTTTCTCAGCAAAGTTGCAGGGAAAATATGGAAGCTCAGAACCCCATCACTGCATTCAATGAACTGCTGTCAAAAACTCTGCCATTGTTGCTTGGAACATACGAAGACATCGACCCACTAATTCCACAATGCATTTATGCTTTGAGAAGAGCCTAGATCTCCTGAATGTTATCACAAGCACAGCTCGTTCTTTGACCATTTGCTCGGAGTTTATCGTGTTCTTAACTGCTGGAATGCTCCCGAATCTGTTGCCAGGTGTGGTTTGTTTCATTCTGCTTATTCTAATTCCCTAGTCAATCTTGCCATTTTCAAGCCGGATATAGACAGACAGGTAGTTAGAGACCTGATTGGATCAGAAGCAGAAGAACTTGTCCATATGTTTTGTATTGTGCCCAGGATTAAGCTCATCTATGACATGGTTTTGTGGAGATATAAGGATGACGAGTTGGTGGATGCCTTGAAAGACTCTCAGAGTTATATAAACAGTTTGGAATTGGGTGATTCTGTAAGCTCCTCTAGATTTAGTGGATGGAGAAACAAATTGCAGGAAATATTGCCTCCAGAGGGGATTGTGGTTAAGCATTTTAGAACAGAGGATGACCTGAGAATACCACGAAGATTGGTAGCCCTGTTTTTGCTGCTAACCATGGCTGATCTGAGTGACCAGTTGTTTGGTTATCAAGATGTTTTGTTTGATAATGACAATGGAAGATTGGAATCTACTGGAAATACATGGAGAGCTCTGTGGCCTGGTGATGGAAAACCGGGTCTCTGGGTGAATGTTATATCTCGGATGGGGGCTGTCCATACTTTGATTGCAAGGAAGAAAATATTTTCAGAAAAGGTATGCAGGAAAATTTTGGGTTTGAATACATAGGACTTGTGGTTCCACCAGTTTTCAATAACTGCACAATTCTGCTAAATCCATCAGATGAGAAGCAGGCAAGAGATTTGTACTGGGAAGCCATTTGCAAGAAGGAGATAGTGCTATGGAGGAAGCAGAGACCCTTTTGCTGAAGGCTTGTGTTCACAATACATTCATTGGGGAACCTCATCTAGTGCTTTCTCAGATATATCTGTCTCAAGAGAAATATGTGAAAGCCGAAGGGAGGCTAAGATGGGTTTGAAGCTGCTGTTGGAATGGGGAACTATTTGGGACAAAAGGATGAGTTGGGAAAGTTGGATTTCTTGGGGTAGAGTTATGCTTGACAAGGCCAAGGAAAAACATGGCCTAAAACTTCACGGGGATTATTAACTTAGGCTTTGTAAATGAGATTAATTAAGCACAATATATCCTTGTTTTCAACTCTGCCCAGTGAGTCCTGCACTGCTATGTACTCAGGTCGCAGCTTTTGCTTATAATTGATATATAATAGAGAGTACTTGTTAGATTTAAGTCTGCACTTTTCAATTTTCCCTTTTGAATAAGTTTTTCAATATTATGGGATCGGGATCTATGCTATGTACATAAGATTTGCAATATGAATTCTCTGGCTATGTTATAAAAATAAAAATTGTAAGATCAATTTTCTACATACCATCAAAGCTGGAACTTAAGGAGGTAGAGTCACTGAAACACATTTGTCACGTCTCCTTACAACTTCAGAAGATCTATCCACTATCCACAAAGCATCATATTTCGAAAGAGGTAAGGGTGAGCAGCTTAATGGTAAAGCCATTGAAACAAACCTTTTTTTGGAAGATTCAATCGCAATTTACACATAAAATATGGAAAGGAAAGGAGTGCAATAAGTTTCCCATTGAAACACACTCGTTTTAGAAGACTCATCCACCATCAAATCTCAGAAGTAGAGAAGGAAAGTAGCTTTTGGAAAATTTGATCGACAACTCACACATTATTTAATCCCGAAAATAAAAATAGCAAGTAGCTCAATTTTACAGCCATAGAAATACACTTGTCTTAGATGATCTATCAACAATCCACACACCATTAAATATGGAAAGTAAAGATGGAAAGCAGCTCAATTGGTTATATGGTCATTGAAACAAAATTGTTTTTAAAAAGATTTATCAACAACCCATGCACCATCAAATCTCACAAGTAAAGATGATGAGTGGCTCCATGGTATAACGGTTGAAACACATTTATAAGTCTAACTAAGACTTCAGATTTTTTTACAGAAATAAACAAAAATTGTTGAAACAAATGTAAAAATTTAATTTCGGTACACAACAAATCTAAAAATTTAGGGCACAATCCAAGAAGTATATTTCAACCCTCTTACATGAAGAAAATGAATTTTCTCTTTTTAAAGGTTATTTGGGAGACTCTAGAAGTTTCCCCCATGTTTAGGGTATTTTTGTTCACTTGGCACCTTAGTATGGAGATTGTGCATTGCAGCTCAGCATTTCTATGATTTCTCACATAAAATTTCTCATGCATATTTATCCATAAAACCACCAACTTGAAAAAGACTCCTAAATTTTCTCAACAAAACCTTTTGAAAATTTTAAGAGTGTGAAATTATCATTCAAACCCATTACGTCTAACATTTAATCCATTGATTTACAAGGGTTTAGAATTCTCGACCTAACCAGTTCATTGGTTATCATCTTAGAAGGGTCTGGCATTGCTGACCTCACCAATCTATTGGTCAGCAAGTTTTTATCCATGTATGCAAGCATGGACATTTCTCACTTTCACCCGATAGATTATCTCAAGAATCGAACCGAGCAACATAGGGAGCAAAATACATACCAATCTATAGCAGGCCGCTTTTATCCTCCATGTAGATGATGGGTAGACCACCCTCAATTGTCACTCCCATTTCTTCAATACAACAATCCTTTCTTGGAGCAGCAGTTACGTACAAAAGTGTAAAAATAAACAATTTCGTCCTTCATATTGGTATTCAGTAAATCTCACAATTTCTCTCATGGAAAATTCTATGGGGTGGTTTTCGTCAATGAGAACAGGGAACTGACTGTACAGAGGATTGCTGCTAAGGAATTGCTTGCTTTTATTAGAGAGGCCTGCTTCCTCATATTAGTACTTTATGCCTTTGGCCTTGAGGGCCAGCGCTCCTTTCATTCCAGATGCACTTGTCCATAAGCTTAACAATTTTACCTTGTCTGCCTCAATTGTTCTGTATTTGGCTTCATTTTCAGGACCTGAAAAAAAAGCTTCGAACCTAAACATTTATCAGGTTGGAAACTTGGTAAATTTGCTAGAGATTAATATTTGAATTGAAGATATGGTCATGCTAAAGCTGTGTTTTCATGGACGGGGCTTTTTAATCATCTCAGAGAGTATTCTTAAGATTTCTTTAAAAATTTAAGTAGCACCATGGTCTTAAGTTTTTTTAGATTTTCTTTAACATTTTATGCAACTGATTGTCATAGTTATACCATGTTGTTGAAATTTCCTTCCAAACTTACAAAAACTGATGGCAAGAATGCACATTACATGTCAAGTGACCAAAGAATTAACTAAATTATAGGAGAAAACTTTCATCCTCCTCACCACATACGGTAAAAAAAAAGTGGAACTCCTATAATTAAAAGCAAGATTCTTTTATTTCTTATAAGTGGCTTCAAAAGATTGTATGGGACCTTTTGCTGCAGTAAAAATGGAGCCAAATCTCGCTTATTGAAACACAACCTAATACCTACTTCATAATAAAGTAGCCAATAGTTTTTATGAAGGATAAGCACTTGGTAAAAAGGAGCTGAAACCTCTTCATAGAAATGCAACTTAATACTTACTTTATAATCGTATGCGTTAGCGTGCAACTCAGACAGACTCGGACTCGGGTAGAAGGTAGTAAGGATTTGTGGTGTTATTTAGCATAATTGTGGCAAGACAATTGGGCGTCGAGACAGTGGGCCCACCAACAGAGGTTTGGAGAGCTGTTCGGTGATGAGTCAAGGAGGTAAGTGTTGTGCATTCCCACAAGTGGAAGTCGAAGGCATTTGAGAGCTTTTCCGGTGGTTGGATGGGTAGTCGTGGATTTCGGAGAAGGCTCTTTTAGAGTGGTTGTATAGGCAATCACAAAGGGTGCTTGAGGTGTTCACTTGTACATCAAAGATGGAGGATATTGGGAATGTTTATGCAGTAAAATGGGGTGCAAGGTGTAGTCCTGGGACTACCGAAGTAGCTTGGTCCTCAATCGGTGAGTAAAAAGGTCTTGTCTCAATAACACATGTTGTCAGATATTTTCACTTTAGTCGACCCGTGACAGCTGATATCATAAAATAGGCATCAATTCCATAAAATATAAGCTCCCTAAATGAGTGTGTTACAAATTGGAGGTGCATCACCCTCTTTACCGATTTTGTTTTGTTTTTGAATTAATACTTTACCCAATGTGGATATCCACTTATTTATTATAATCTTAACAATAAGTGGAAAACATATCTAATTGTTTATTATAATCTTAGAAATTAATGTTACATTTTTGAATGGTATGTTGTGGGTGATTTAGTGCTTGGAATATAGACTTACCAATAAAAAGTTAAAAGGATATTTTTGGTTAAGTATAAAAGCCTATGTAAGTGGAAGCATACAAAAGGCGAGTTAATCTTTTGACAAAATGCCTCATTCCAAAGCATCCCTGTGGATGGTATACAATTCCCACGTGAATGTTCGACAAAATGTGTTAGCCATTGTGGTTTTGTAAGTTGTTTGTCTGCCATTTGTGTTGGACGTGTATAAAATATGTCAGGTTTTAAATTCTTTTAGCTTGTGCAAATTATGATGATCAGATGTGTTGTAATGATATTGTGTAACAAAACTTTGCTTTAGCAGCAGCAATGAAACAAAGCAACACATTGCAGGATAGATATGAGTTTTGGGCCAGGTTGGTAGAATTAGGATTGATGAAATTGTAACATTGACATTCATTGTAATTTGTTAAGGATGTGAGGTTTATTCTGTATATTTTTTTTATGAATACGATTTTATATTATATTAACAAGTAAAATGAAACAAGATTATTTTAAAAAACAGGACATATAGAAATACACTCTAAAAATACGAAATAAACTAAACACAGAAGTCTAAAAATGAAAGAGAATACAAAACATCATAAAAACAAAGACATAACAAAAACATAAAAAAACCATGGCAATTTATATAAATTTTATATTAAAATTTTAGTATGAAAGTGTAGCAAAATTCATTGTCTATGTAAAACGTGCTTATAACATAGAATTTTATAGCGGAAAAACCGACAACACTAATAAGGGAAAATTGAATTTTAGACAATTGATTTGAAAACCATGACATGGGAGTTTTAGAGCTGCATTGGATTATTCACTAGGAATATTTCCACGTAGTAATGGGTATGTTGATAGTAAGATGGAGGAAATGGATAAGAAGAATTAAAAATATATATTTTTATTTTATTAAGTAACTATTTTTTTAATAGTTCAAACATATATATGTCTAGCCATTAAAACATAAGAGTTTGTGCATGATATAATATTGATAATTGTTTATTCCATTTCATTTGAATATTTTTGTACCTATAACATTCATTTGCTCCTCTTATGTGTTTCATTAGTGGCGAACTTTTATTTAGCTTGTTCCCCAAATTCATTTTTTTTAGGACACGTCACATAACAATATTATCATGGATGAACATGCACTAAAACCTTCTCAACATAATGACTCAATCAAATGATATTTAATAGTGTTCATATTCTTTACAAATGTAAATTATAGGACATTGAGGTAAAATTTTAGTCCATGCATGATCTATCAAATGAAATATAAATCATGTGATAGGAAATTAAGAGTAGCAGAACAACTTCCTACGCTAATCTTTGAGGAGAGATGTTATGCAAAACTTTCAACATAGTAAAACAATTACAGAAATATCAAGCAACATATTCATAACAAAACACAAACACCAGATATACGTGGGGAAAATCCTTTCGGATAAAAAACCCCACACTCCAAAAGCCCACTCAATGTATTTCAAATCTAATAACAAGATTACATACACTTGCAGAGCAAGTTTCTTACAGGAGTATCACCAGAAACAATTCTAGGAGGATTAAAACTCACTACACCAATTGCTTCTCCAAGCCTTCAATTTATAGACCTCCGGTTATACAAGAAACCATCTATGGTTTACAAAACCATGTGCCAAACCTCTCATGAGGTGGATAGCATTAAAGAGCAAGATTTCGGTCTAAAATTAGGCTCCCACGTCCACAATATTCTCCCCTATTTTTGACCCTTATAGATGTCATAAAATCTGTCATAATATCTCTAAAAATAGTCCTTCCATGATATACTATCATATGGGAATCTTTTGACAACTCCTATTTCTATTTTTAGAGCCTAGACAATGTGAAACGGTTGTAGGAAAATCTTAAATGAATAAACCAAACAAGGTTGAGACACCTCATTTCCAACATCATGTTCCAAAATGAAGTACACTTACTCAATCAACAAAAACTTAAAATGTAAGATTTTTTAAAGTAATTTTCTTTAGATGTTGTTGATATGTTGTAGATTTTTCTTCATGGTGTTTTCATCAATACAAAAATTTCAAGTTCTTTCGTTCTTTTAATTTCATTTTTGGACTCAAGACATCTTCTATGTATTAAAGAGATTGAACAAGTACCTTACAATATTTCAATTATTAGAAGAGTTCAATGATTTTGCGATACTTTTAGGATATTTTCCTAATTTTTGACACTAATTTGTGTTATTTTTTGCTAACACAAAGTGCGTCAAATTTAGAAAAGCGCCAAAAATCTTAACACTTGTTCTTAAAAATCTTGCATCATGAGGAAGTTTATTATAATTATTTGCATCACTTTTTTGTGTCAAAACCTATGGATTTTTCATATTGAAAATCAATAATTATTCAAAACATTGACACTAGAATTAGTGCTAACACAAATTTGCAACATCTTTTTCATTAAAACATGTGTTTTTAATCTAAAAATCTCTAAATCAATGTATTGTTAAATTTTTTGATGATATCGTTAATGCTTTGATAAAAAATAGTGTCCTAGTGTTGACACAATTGTGTGAGTTAGTTTCGTTATGGTACATTATAACTTAAAAATCTTGTCCAAAGTTACTTAACACATTGAAAAATAAACAAAGTTCACTTACATTTTTATAAACAATTATTTTGTGAATTATTGGGTATTGTATGATTTTGTTTTGCGAGATGGGAGGGAGAGAAAGAAAGACAATAGTTTTCAAAAATACAAGGAGAAATTTCAAGAACTAGGATTGAGTAAAAAACATGTGCATAAAGTTGTAGCTCACGAGCATTATAATTTATGTGAATTCCAAATCAAATTTTTGCACACATGGCTTTGTTTATAGTATCGAATAATTTTTATGATTATCTTTAATATTTAGAATAATTTTTGGCATTATTTATTCTCAACATTCAATTACGATGATAGTACACTCATATTTGAAAATGTATATTATATGTAATCCATTTCTTATCACATGCACATTGAAATGTATTGATTCACCAATAAGAAGCATACGTATAAGAAAAACATTTAAGGTAAAAGGTTGGGTACATGAGGAATACCTGGAGGTCGTGAAGAGGTTAACTACAATCGAAGACCAAAGCTAATCGAGAGAACTCATTTTTGTGCGGGAAGGATTTGCTGAAAAGCAAAGCAAGACCACAAGATAGAATTAAAAACATAGGTTGGTGGATTTCCTAGTGGGAGCTAGATCCGAGAAGTGGGGTACTTCCTAGAAGGCTATCAATCCACGTTTAAAACAAATTAAATGCTGATAAGAACATGAAATAGAGAGTCCTATTGTAGTTATATAATTTAGGTATCTCACACAAGAACAGTAAATTAAATCTAATCTAAATAGTGAATACAAGATTAAATTTAAAGTAGGTGGTGGGTTGTTAAGGTCTGTAGGTGTAACAAAGGGTCGTATGAAGGTCTGGGAGGTTTTTTGGGAAGTTTGGGAAGGTTTTGGCTAGGGAAATGAGCTTGCTAGTCGGGAGGAAAATATCAAACACATAGACCGATACCGGTTGGGTGACCGATCTTTGGTAGCTGGTTATAGCCGATATTGGTTGGGTAAATGACCACGCAGAGGCAATCAGGTGTCAAGGTAGAAATGAGGTTGGTTTAGGCCTATAGTGATTGCACATGATGTTGGGAAAGCTTAGGCAGGGTGTTTGGATTTGGGTGAAGGCTCAAAGCAGGGGTGAAATAGGTGAGAGAGAAGATAGGGACGTTCAAATTGGTAGGGTATTGGGTAGATGGGTGATGGATGGTATTCGGGTGAGAAAGAAGCCGTACAATCAGAAGACAATAAGAGATCTAAAACCAAAGTTAAGAAATAACAACCTGGTTAAAATACTTATATGAAGATCTAGAGCTTGGTTGATGACTGTGATTAGTGGGTTCTCATAGAGAAACAAGTCCGGATCCAAGTGTCACGGCAACAAATTCAGTGTGCTTCCCTATGCGAATGATCTGAGGCTATGGAGCAAGACATTGGTTATTGGTGAAGAACTTGGATGCTCTGGTGCTATGTTTGATTGTCGGATGCTCAATTGAATGTCTAGATGTGAATGAATAATACAAAAACCAACCAAAAGGAAGAACACGGGGAAAGAGTTGGAAATCCTTATTTAAAGGAACCAATGACGGTAACTTAACTGGCACCATCCGAGGAATAACCGATGTTGGTTAGGGAGAAATAGTCAAATTTTCTCAAAATAACTTGTTTTTTCCCTTTTTGGCGTGGCTCAAGAATGAAATGGTTTAGGATTCTTGATTGTTGTTTAAAAATGCGGGAAATTGATGGGAGAGGTAGTTGCAATAAATATTAGGTTTAGAAACGGTCTTAGTTAGTTACGGGAAGTGATGACTTAGCCGTAGGTGTTAAATGGTCTTGGAAGGGGTCCAAGGTGAGGTGGTGATTAACCTAATATTGATGGTTTGGTTAATAATAATGTGTGGAAGGGGCATAGTAAAGGAGCCTAAAGAGGGTTGCGACCCAATCTTGGGTGTCTACATTTTCCCCTTTTTGTCATGTAACTTGTACTAATAAGCGACGATGGCAAAAATAAGAAGTAGGTTACCCCAGATAAGGGTAGAGGTGATCCCCCTCAAACCAAGAAGCTGATGAAGTGGAATTTGGATCGGTGATGGATTTGATAAGGTGGTAGGTGATGAAAAATGGGGGTAAGTTATAGGTGTAGATGTAGGTGTAAGTTATGGGTGTGATAAGGTGGAGGTAGTCAAACGCACACATGCATCCGAATACAACAAGGTAAAAAGTTGAAGAGTGCACAAACTCTACATTGTCAAAGGTAGATAGTTTATCCAAACAAGGGTGATGTGGTCCAAGTATCCAAGGTATAGGATGTGATCTTGGAAACACAATGGGTCTAGGTATAGGAACGGGTATAGGTGTGTTCCATAACACCAAAATGTTTGGTCTGCTTTCGAGATAAACATCATGAAATAAGGCAAGGAAAGGTTGATAGGCGAAACAACACGAGTAGCATTATCGCACGGTAAAGCGAGTAAGCGAGTTCGATTGTCAAATATGCGGGGTCGGTTTGACGAGGGTATATAGGTGAGGCAAACATGCCCCTAAGTATCCTTAGGGAGTTAGTGAGGTGGTGAGGCTGATAGGTGAGTCTGTAGGGATGTTCTAGGGCTGTGGAAATAAGAAAAGGGGACCCTATAGCAAAAACGAGGTCAAATAAGGATGGTTGGGTTATTGACAAGGTGACAGATGCGGTTCATGGGGAACCAATGCTTGGAGGTTGGTCACCTAAGGAATGACTAGGCAGGCATTGGTTGATAAATCAACAAGTTAAAATGGAAATCCGGCCTTAAAAGTGCTCATTTGAGCATTGGGTAAGTTGAATACGATTGGTGGAGAGTGTTTTTGTGAGGAAAACAATAGAGATGCCTAGTTGAGTGATTTTTCGAGTGGTTAGAGGAGTGAGTTCAGGGGCTTGGTTGCAACCAAGTGAGTGAGTGTGATTGGTTGAGAGTTTTGAGAGTTAATTGACATGGTAGAGGCTAGAGAATGCTCGAGAGGGTGCTCCAGTGTAGGCTCTAGAGGTCCCATCATGAAGGCACCGACGAGTAGAGGTAGGATCTAAGCTTGATTTGTGGTTTGTGTTGAAAAATAGGGTACAAAATGAAATTTTGTTGATTTGTGGAATTGATTGAAATGGGGTGAAATTGGGCCTTAGGAGGGTTAAATTAGGTTAATTAGGGGTTAAAAGAAATTATGGGATAATTTGGGTGGTTAAAATAGATTGTTTTGTCAATTTTTGGGATTAGGAGGACGTGGGGGTTTAGTTTTGGGGCTGAACCAATAACCGATGTCCGTCGGTTATCAATCGGCATTGGTGGACGAACTAGTGACGAAAGACAATGGAGACTGACATCGTAGTGGTACCAATGCCGGTTACTCGGGGTAGGGTTAAGTTTTTAAGAAAAATGGTGTTATGGGATTACGAAGGTATGTTTAAGGGAGATAGGGTGTCCAAGCTAGGTCTAAGGTAGGTGGAGGTTGGGCAAAGTGTCCAAAATAACGTTGAGGAGAGATTGTAGGTGAATGATGAAGTAATAGGATGAATTTAGGTGGGATGGGGAAGAGTAGGTTAAATAGCTGAAATAGTGGGAAGAGTATGATTCTCGGGAAGCAAGGTAGGTAAAGGTGGATGGACTAGGTAAGAACAGATGGAAAATAGGCTAAGCCGAAAGAGTAAGTGATTAACTTGTGTGAATGTTGGTGATGTAGGCGAGCAACATGAGATAATGATGAGGATTGACTTCTTCCCTTCTTAGTACAGATGAGGCCTACCATTCTAGAGGAGGAGTTGGAGCATATGAGGGAAATCAAGTTAGGTGTTGTTAGGAGATATATGCAGATTTCCAGAGATCACAACATGATGGTAGCTCTCATTGATAGATGAGATCCGGCTACAACGCTTTCCACCCAGACGAGTGAGATAAATGTCACCTTGGAGGACATCTACAAGATTCTTTAGTTGCCAATCATTGAAGAGCCACTTTATCAAGTCTCAAATGGAGATACGGTGGATCATATAGTTATGGTATTTGGATTGGCTATGGTAGTGTTGTCGTACCATAGTGTAAGTATTAGTTATGGTGAGATGTATACAACACACCCTCAGGATACCCAACCTGATAGTGTTGATGATGGTTGGAGTCGGTTGCTTTTCCCTTCCAGAATCAGAGGGTGGGAGGTTTCCATGAGATTTGATGGGAGTCCTAGAGGACATGATGTTCGATAGGATTTGTTTCACATGGGCACCAATGTATTTGGTTCAGTTATACAGGGAGTTGTGGTCCTACATGAGGATATGGAGATACGGTCCATGTTGTACCTATCTATTACATTGTTGGGAATATGAGCACATTATGTGTCTTCATCCACTTGGTCTACCACGATAGGGGTGGGAAGTGGGTGTATATAGGGTGGGATGTAGGTGGTGGTTGCGGGTTAGAGAGAAGGTGAGGGTTGATGGTGTGACTAGGGATACCACATATTATCAGAGGGTACTGGATAACCTATCAATGGTAGAGATTGTATGGAGGCCTTACCTCACGTATCCATAATTTACAGACATGGAAGAGGAGCTAGAGGGTTTACAACTTCTTAGATGGATTCAGGGGTATAGGGTGGGGGAGCACGAGTGAATACCCGTAGATCAGGTCAGACGACTATTCCGTCTACTATAGTAGGGTATGCCCACACCATTCCTACAATACTGTCAAAAGGATGCGGAGATGTCATTACCTCTTACATATCCGACACCACCGGAAGGATTGGAGGAACATGTAACCAATGACATGATAGATGATGTTGGGTGCACAACTGGGTATAGTAAGTGGTGGGCCACATAGCTACAAATAACACCAGCGGCTAGGCTAGGACCGATTAATTTTGCTACGGTCATCAATGATAGAGACATGTTGCAGAGGTAGGTGATGACATTACAGGATCAGGTCACTACATTATAGGCAAGAGTAGCTGCACCGTACATGCATAGCTAGTGGCGAAACATGCATATGTTGGCGATGGGGATAGGTTGTGGAATGCGTAGGGATAGGTTACTACCTTACATGCACATGTGACCACTTTACGAGATGCGATTGACATCAACACAGGTACATGTCAAAGCACTAGGGGATATGTGGCTGCACCTCCTTCACCTCTAAGGGCACATGATGGGGAAAAGGTACAAGGGGACAGTACTAGGCTAGGGTCCATGGCCTTAGTACAGGGATAAGGACCACTAAATCTTGGGACGGGGTCCACAAATAGGTGCTAAAGTAATGCCACCACCACGGGTGATATCTATGGATCGATACAGAGAGGTTGTGGCCAAGGCTAGGTATTATGAGGATCAGATTCAGAGTTTTGTGTTCCTATTTCTAGTTATGCTATCTACAGAGCCTAGAAGACATCCGGTTAGAGGTCTAGCTCACTAACCCATAGTGTCGAGTAGTTCAGGATCCATTGTTCTCATTGGAATGGTCGGTGGGAGATGACTAGTTCACATAGAGAGAGACTAGGTGAGGGGACATAAGAGAGTGGCAGAAGCACTTTGGGCCCTCCTAGGATGAGGAGATTATGGAGATTGTTGTTTATTTTTTACTTTTGACTTATATATACTAGCCTGCGTGCCGAAGAGGTGAGATGTACATGAGAGTTTTTGAGAGACTTATTTATATCTGTATATACAGTGTATTGACATACATACTTTCTAGTATATAGATGATGACATTTATATATATTGTGTTTGGTTTTATTTCCATTGTATGGTTATTATGGAAACTAGTTGTAGGCATGGTTTGGTTTAATTTCCAAGTTATTGATGTTATGGAAACTAGATGAAAGGAAATGTTTGGTTTAATTTCCAAGTTATTGATTTTATGGAAACTAGATGTATAGGCATGGTTATGATGTATGTTTTGTTTGGTTTAATTTCCAAGTTATTGATATTATGGAAACTAGATGTATAGGTATGGTTATGATTCATGGTTTGGTTTAATTTCCAAGGCATTGATATTATGGAAACTAGATGTGTATGCATGGTTGATATTATGGTTTTTTTGGTTTAATTTCCAAGTTATTGATGTTATGGAAACGTGGGAAAGATTAGGTAGTAGGGTCAAATAGTGGCGAAAAAGTGAAAGATGGTAGAAAATGGTGGCGAACTAACCTCCGAAGACATGGGGTCTTGAAGTGTTTCCTACATAGCCCTTGCAAAAGGGGCCTTAGGCTGATGTAGTTCTCCCATATGATAGGGAAGAATAATATTTCGATAGGTAGGTTGGGTAAGGAAAATGGTCTTGGTAAGGCAAGGTAGAAAAATAGGCAAGGTCAAATGTTGAGCCGAAAATAGAAAGGGTAACTAGTTAACTTGTGTGATTGGTATGGGTATGGTGTTGTTTTTGGGTTTTGATTTGATTTGTTGAGTATGTATAATGTTTTGGAAATGATGATTAGTATGGGTGTGGGTGAAACAAGAATCGAACAAGATATTCAATTTCGATGGTCTCTTCTGTTGAAGAAGCAACAAGTAGGAAGAGGTGAACCGAAAAGAAGCGAAATGCTCCATAGTTGGCAAGGACCATAATGGCCATACAAATAGGCTTATGAACATAAGCCCCTAGATACGTTGCATGATTGATAGGTCTATAGTTGAAAGAAGTTGCATAATCACAAAGTGTCGCATGAGCGCCACGTCCCTTGAGTGGATAGGAGTAAATAAATTAAGGTAGGGTGGAGTGTTTTGTTTAGTGTAACATTGTTGTTGGATGACATGCCCCTTCTGCAAGATACCCAAAACCAACATAGGTAAGTCCATGACCAAAAGTTTTTATTTTTCTTAATTGTTTCTTTTTTTTACATATTTTACTTTTGCATTTATAGATTGATTGATGCGGGAAGTCTATATGGGGATGAATAATAGAGTCTCCTTGAGGTCTTCCTAAAGTTGATCGATGCGGGAAGCTCTAAGATAATTTTTGTTTTTTGGAAAATATATATTAGTCTTCTTTTTGGATAGAATAAGTACAACATGTGGCTAGCTTTTATATCTATCCTTTGAGGGAACAATATACTTATAACAATAATAGAGAGACATAGATGTCCATTTGAGGGAATCATCTATTTGCGAGAAGTTTGACTCAAGGAGTAGAATTTTTGTTATCCCAAAATTTTTGTATTATTTTGGACTTGTAGTCATGGACAAGACTATAAAGGAGTATATGCCTCTTTTATGAAGGAAAAACCATAGCACAATAAAGGTTAACTACGAAAGAGGGGTTTCAAAGTGACGAATTATCATGGGATTCTATCCACGAAAATAATGAAAAGCATCCATGAGAATCATGCCATGAGTAGAGCTGTGGTACTCATATTCAAGATAAGGTTGAATGGTGACAAATAATCACATGATTTTGTTTAAGTCATTGGTCCTTTTAAAAGAGGTAGGTGGAAGAATAGTTTCGCTCAAGGGAGGATTGTATATGAGACATAAAGTGATGTAGTACTTTATTTAACAATAGAACGGTCAAAGATGCAAGGCATTAAGGGGCTCGGGTTCTGGTTTAACCTCGAGAGAAGATAAACGATAAGTTCCTGATCCATAGGTATGGGTGAAAATATAAGGTCCGAGCCAATTAGGAGCAAACTTGCCTCATTTAACTTTTTTCCATTTTGGTTACATGTTGATTTTCCTTCAGGACAAGATCATTGATCTTGAATTTTCATTCTTGAACACATTTTTCATAGGCATGCTTAATGCATTTTTGGTAGATTTGGAGATGGTCTAGAGTGTTTAAACGACATTCATCCAATAGCTCAAGTTGTGCCAAATGTTCTTGGAAAAAATCTTTATCAGAGAGCATATCTTTAAGTGATATATGAAGAGATGGAATTTGGACTTCAAGACATAGGACGACCTCTGTACCATAGACCAAAGAGAAAGGTGTAACATCGGTAGAGGTGTGGATGCTGGTATGATAAGCACATAAAGCGAAAGGAATGTGTGTGTGTGTGTGTGTGTGTCAATCCTTACTAGTGTCGTCAACCACTTTCATAAGAATTTTATTGAGGGTTTTATTAGAAGATTCATCTTGAGAATTTTCTTGTGGGGATTATGGTGAAGAAAAATTGAGTTGTATACCAAAGTTGTCAGATAGTTTGTGCAAGGTTTTGTGTTTGAATTGTTTGCCATTGTCAGTGATAAGGCGATAAGGAACACCAAAGCAACAAATGATATGGTGGTTGATAAATTCAATTATTTTCTAGACTTTGGTCGAGATAAGAGTGATGGATTCTACCCATTTAGTGTAATATTTAGTCACACTGATGATCCATCAATGACGTTGTGAGGAATGAGGGTTAATATCTCCAATGAGATCCAAACCTCATTGAGAAAAGGGAAAAAAGTCTCTAGCTACTTGTAAGGCGTGACTAGGGGTATGATGAAGGTTAGCATGTTGCTGACACTTCACACAACATTTGACATAGTCACAATAGTCTTTATTAAGGATTGGCCAATATAGTAAGCCGAGTCGAAGGATATGCTTTGCAACAACGAGGCCATTAAAATGTCCCCTACAAATCCCATCATGAATTTCTTTGATGATGTATGAGATTTTAAAATTGGCGAGGCACCGCATAAGGATACCGTCAAAGCCACGTTTTTAGAGAAGACCTCCTATGATGACGTAACGAGAGACACTTTTAGGAAGGCTTGTCGTCCATTACAAGTGAGATCCGGAGGCAAGATTGAAAGTGAGAGGTAATCAACAAACGGGTTATACCAAATGTCATGTGGGTCAGTATCAATGCTACCCACAAAATTAAGGCCAAGAATAATATAAGAAGGTGACTTCAATCGTTGCATTGTGACAAAGAGTTTGGAGTCGAGAAGGTGAGGCCAGATTTGAGAAGCAATACAAGCCATATTTTATGCGAATTTGTTAGTGGATCACCGAGTGGTTAAAATGAGGTAGTGATAAAACGTGGTCAAAATTAGGTTGACACGATGTCTATCCTTTCTAATCTCATCGTTACGACACCAATACGAACCATTGAATTGGTTCACAACCGGTTGAGAGTCACCAAAAATATTAATGGTGTTAACTATAGAGACCTATAATTTAGCATAAACAATTTAAAACACTTAAATTGTGCTAATTATCCTTTTCCCGCAAATTGACAATGTATCATCAATTGTGCTCATCTTCTTTTCTATCATCATTAGTTAATTACAATAAGTAATTAATTAAGTCTTATATTCAACAAGTACCTTAACTAACGAACTTCTCGTTAATTAATCCTTCTTTCTATCTAGACTAATTAATTATTATTAATTAATTAGCTTCCCCTTTCATTAAACCAATAAATCAGTATTTAATTGATTTAATCCCTTCTATAGTCTAAATCATGATAATATTCCTCGATAAAACTTTTTATAAGCTTGCACATCTATTAATTAATCATCTTGATTAATTAATAAACCCCCCTTTATCCACATGAGTCACTAAAGGACAAGCTAAACTCTCATAAAGTTAACTCAACCCTTTCTAAACTCCCCTTATTCACAACTAACTCAACATCTCTATTATCCCACATGCAAAGGGATGTAGAGATTCCTTTATCCATTGGGCTATATAAAGAGTCCTCCTCCTACCTTTACACTTACACCTATTCCTTGAGAAACAAAAGTGAAGCATATAGTAAATATACAATAGCCATTTTGTCATCTTGTAACATTCTTCATTGGAGAGGCTAGCTACTTTCATTTCTTGTATTCATCCATCCGAGTTTTGAATTCATATGGAGATATGTCAAATGGTCTTGTAGCCATGGATTGACAAGACTCCATTCTTGAAAAACTTGGGATTCAAACATATAATCAAACCTTTGATTGCTACGGATCTAAGTAGGTTCATTTCATTTTTAGCATTCAATAGAGATAGAAATTAATAGATTAACATATTAGTTTGAATATCTTTTCATGTTCTAATGCAAGGATGTTAGTAGATTAGTTTTTCTTAAGCTCTAAGCATGATGGTGCATTGAATTTGATTTAGCTTTGCTTAAGGACTACTAGGTGTTAGTTCTAACTCTTTTGCATTGCTAACAAATACATGTACACATTGGGCACGCCAGTAGGAGGGTCCTTAGTCCCTTAGAATTCTAGCTCAAATTTTCTTGTTATTTCAAGTTTTTGTTTAACCCTTGATATACACATATGGCAAATAATGTTCAATTTCTTAGGATTTTGCAAATATTCCATGTTTAGGATCTTATTAAGAGATTTAATTCTAATGGGTTGTTATCAATTTCAAGCTAACATACTAAAATTTGGAGTGTTTTGAGCTTTGGTGTCTTTTGCTAATATTACATGTGTGAAATAATGTTAAATTTCTTATGATTTTGCTAACTTTGCATGTGTTGAGTCTTGTTTAGGGGTTTAATTTTGATGGGTTGTTGTCAATTTTGAGCTAACATATCAAAAATTTGACCTTTTTGAAGTTGTTTATCTTAAAATGACGTATTTTTGACGTCACCCAAGAAAGGGAGCGCACACATCATTCTGTGCGCATAGGCATAACTCTCACTGTGTTTTTTTACACTAGGTAGTGCAAGCACCCAAACCATGGCGTAGGCACCCAAACTATGGCGCAGGCACCCTAACCTTGGCACAAGCACCCAAACCTTGGTGCAAGCACCCTAACCTTGGTGCATGCACCCAAACCTTGGCGTAGGTACCCAAACCTTGGTGCAGGCACCCTAACCTTGGACCAAGTACCCTAACCTTAGCACAGACACCATTATGTTGGCACACACACCACTGTAGTACTATACCTTTTTGTCAGACCAGCGCAGGCACCCATATGCTAGCGTAGGAATATCTCAGGTAGCACACATGCACTGTAAAAGATTTTGTACCTTCTATTTTGCTTCCCAGGCACGCACACATGTAAATGGGCGTGCATACAAACTAAAGGGAGCGCACACATAATTCTATGCGTGCATGCATATATTTTTCACCCCATTTTGATCTACTTCCTTCACTTTCTTTTGACACGTTGTTGATCAAAAGAAGAGTGACTACCTTTGCATTATCAATTGATTGTTTCTCCCACTTTTTTGTCCGTTTAGATTTACGCCCATCCATGTTTGCGGCTAGGTAAGTTAAACGTCTAAAGTGTGTGGAGACGCATTCATATCATTGGTAGCCTTTGTGATCTTTATACCCATGTCGGGACCATCATCATAGTTAGGCTTGGTTCCTCATCTTGAACTTCCTTGGAAAGGTTACATTGTTTATATCGTATCACTATAATTTTGGTATTTACGTCTTGTTTCTTGTAAACTTGACCTAAATATCTAAATTATAAGGTTACGTTATACACATTTTAAAATTCTTAGTTATACTATAAGCTTTTAGTTTGATTCCATTACTACCTCAATTTTGAAAAGTACTACATGTTACCACTCTTGTGTGTTATATCAATATCATCTTGATATCAATACCTTGGCGCAGGCACCCAAACCTTGCCGTAGGTACCCTAACCTTGGTGCAGGCACCATTATGTTGGCACACACACCACTGTAGTACTATACCTTTTTGTCAAACCAGTGCAGGCACCCATATGCTAGCGCAAGAATCTCTCGGTAGTAGCGGACACACTTTATCGTCATAGGTTTTGTACCTTTTGTTTTACTTCCCGGGCGGGACACACGTAAATGAGCGTGCATACACATGAAGGGAACACACATATCATTCGTGTGTGTAGGCATACTTATTATTATGTTTTTTTACATAGAGGCGTGCAAACGCTTAAAAGGGCTCGCACACACCAAAATGGGCGCACATACACCCTGAAGGGCGCGCACACGCAGAACTGTGTACATAGCCTATCTTCCGGAGGCCATAACTTTTGCTCCCAAACTCGAAATGACTCCGTTTTTGTTGCGTTGGAAAGGTATTGAAGTGAACTATGCAATAGAAACATAAATTTTCATTTTTGCATTACCAAAAATTTAAGGTTTTCATTTTGCATAAAACCACTCATTTCAAACATGTCTAAACGTTTTGGAAAATTTGGTCTTTGATGTTCTAACACCTTGCAAGTTTTATTTTGAATCTAACTTCTGTTTTATAGGGTGTTTTTACATGTTTGATGGTAATTTGAATTGTTTAAAAGGTTAATAAACATTGCATGTTTAATCATGAGATTAGAGTTGTGTATGCTCTTCCCTCGCACCTTTTAGGTGATCTTGGGAATCAAAAATGATTTCTATGTATCTTTTTGTTTTGAAAAATGTTTGTTCTTAAAAGAATGAATGTCAAAGTTTTTAAAAAGAACAAATATTTCATTTGAACTAAGTGTTTTCCATTTTGATTTCATATTTGGATTCTACGTCGCGTATGCTCTTCTCTTGTGTCTTAGGATGATCTTGAGAATTAAAAACGATGTTTTATCCTCTTTAATCTTTTTATGGAAAATTACTAATCCATTGTGTAGGACCAAAAACGCTTGTCAAAGAAAGGTGGAATCGAAACAAAATCAAACTACTAATATAGTTTCCGTGCAGGTTGCCAAAAGGTGTTCAAGAAAATCACATCAAATTAAACAAGATAAAAAAGAACACCACATTCAAAACACTTTGTATTTACTGAGTTCGGATAAGGGTACGTCTCAAATCGCTTAAAACTAGGACATAACCCCTTTGGTATAAGCCTTAAGCTACAATAATGGGGGTGGTCCTAGGAACCCCAAAGTAGTCCACGCAAGAGGGAACCTTGTGGATGAAACGAGAAGTGCTTTGCACAACCTACTTGGCTAGTTGTTCCTTGTGAGTTAGCGTTACTGGTTGTCCGTATGGCGACCCCGGTGATAGTACACATGGACGCACTAGTTTCCCACTGTGCTTGAAGGGGGTAAAGTAAAACCGAGATACTCCCAAATTAGTAATTGTGAATTTTTAGGTAAATCGAGATTGCTTTAGACAAATTTATAACACCTAGTTGAGAGAGCCACCTAGGAAGATATCTTTGGTCGGGAGCCCACTTTGACCATTTCAAAAATAGTTTTGAGTTGTGAGCCATTGTTCATCACGAAAGGTGGGAAGCATTACTTTTACTTAGTTTTTTTACTTTTCTTAAGGCGAGGTGAAACTCTATCAAAGTAAAGCCAACATTTTTCACCCCCATTTTGATCTACTTTCTTCATTTTCTTTTGACACTTTATTGATCAAAAGAAGAATGCCTACCTTTGCGTTATGAATTGATTGTTTCTCCCACTTTTTTGTCCGTTTATGCCCATCCATGTTTGTGGTGAGTGAGTTAAATGTCTAAAGTGTTGGGAGACGTATTCATATCATTGGTAGCCTTTGTGATCTTTATACCCATGTCGATCATCATCATAGTTAGGCTTGGTTCCTCATCTTGAACTTCCTTAGAAAGGTTACCTTGTTTATATTGTATCACTATAATTTTGGTATTTACGTCTTGTTTCTTGTAAACTTGACCTAAATATCTACATTCTAAGGTTACACTATACACATTTAAAAATTCTTAGTTATACTTTAAGCTTTTAGTTTGATTCCATTACTACCTCAATTTTGAATTACCACTCTTGTGTGTTATATCAATATCATCTTGATATCAATACTTGGCGTAGGCACCCAAACCTTAGCACAGGTACCCTAACCTTGGCGCATGCACCATTATGTTGGCACACACACCACTGTAGTACTATACATTTTTGTCAGACTAGCGTAGGCACCCATATGCTAGCACAGGAATCTCTCGGGTAGCACACACACACTGTCATATGTTTTATACCTTTTGTTTTACTTCTTGGGCGGGACACACGTAAATGAGCGTGCATACACACCGAAGGGAATGCACATATATTTTTGTGCATGCGAGACATACTTATTATTATTATTTTTTACAAAGAGGCACGTACACGCTTAAAAGGGCACGCATACACCTCGAAAGGCGCGCACACGCAGAGCGTGTACATGTCCTATCTTACGGAGGCCATAACTTTAGCTCCGAACTTGAAATGACTCTGTTTTGTTGCGTCGAGAGAGGTATTGAAGTGAACTATGCAATGGAAACATAAATTTGAGTTTTTGAGTTACCAAAAATTTAAGGTTTTCATTTTTATTAAACCACTCATTTCTAACATGTCTAAACGTTTTAGAAAATTTGGTCTTTGATGTTCTAACACCTTGCAAGTTTTATTTTGAATCTAACTTCTATTTTGTAAGGTGTTTTTACATGTTTGATGGTAATTTGACTTGTTTAAAATGTTAATGAACATTGCATGTTTAATCATGAGATTAGAGTCATGTATGCTCTTCCCTCACACCTTTTAGGTGATCTTGGGAATCAGAAACAATTTCTATGTATATTTTTTTTTGTTTTGAAAAATGCTTGTTCTTAAAAGAATGAATGTCAAAGTTTGTTAAAAAGAACAAATATTTCATTTGAACTAAGTGTTTTCCATTTTTGATTTCATAGTTGGATTCTACATCGTGTATGCTCTTCTCTTACGTCTTAGGATGATCTTGAGAATCAGAAACAATGTTTTATCCTCTTTAGTCTTTTTATGGAAAATTACTAATCCGTTGTGTAGGACCAAAAACACTTGTCAAAGAAAGGTGGAATCGAAACAAAATCAAACTACTAATATAGTTTCCATGTAGGTTGCCAAAAGGTGTTCAAGCAAACCACATCAAATTAAACAAGATAAAAAGAACACCACATTCAAAACACTGTATTTGCAGGTTTGGATAAGGGTACGTCTCATCGCTTAAAACTAGGACATAACCCCTTTGGCATAAGCCTTAAGCTACAACAATGGGGGTGGTCCTAGGAACCCCAAAGTAGTCCATGTAAGAGGGAACCTTGTGGATGAAATGGGAAGTGCTCCGCACAACCTACTTGACTAGTTGTTCCTTGTGAGTTAGCGTTACTTGGTCATCAATATGGCGACCTCAGTGATAGTACACATGGACGCACTAGTTTCCCACTGTGCTTGAAGGGGGTAAAGTAAAGCCGAGATACTCCCAAATTAGTCATTGTGACTTTTTGGGTAAATCGAGCTTGCTTAAGACAAATTTGTAACACCTAGTTGAGAGAGCCACCTAGGAAGATATCTTTGGCCAAGAGCCCACTTTGACCATTTCAAAAATGGTTTTGAGTTGTGATACATTGTTCATCACAAAACGTGGGAAGCATTACTTTTGCTTAGTTTTTACTTGCCTTAAGGTGAGGCGAAACTCTGCCAAAGTAAAGCCAACATTTTTCACCCCCATTTTGATCTACTTCCTTCACTTTCTTTTGACACTTTTTTGATCAAAAGAAGAGTGACTACCTTTGCGTTATCAATTGATTGTTTTTGCCACTTTTTTGTCCATTTACGCCCATCCATGTTTGCAGCTAGGTAAGTTAAATGTCTAAAGTGTGTGGAGATGTATTCATATCATTGGTAGCCTTTGTGATCTTGATACCCACATCAGGATCATCATCATAGTTAGGCTTGGTTCCTCATCTTGAACTTCCTCGGAAAGGTTACCTTGTTTATATCGTATCACTACAATTTTGGTATTTACGTATTGTCGCTTGTAAACTTGACAAAAATTTCTGCATTGTAAGATTACGCTATACACATTTTAACAATTCTTAGTTATACTCTAAGATTTTAGTTTGATTCCATTACTACCTTGATTTTGAAAAGTGCTATGTGTTACCACTTGTGTGTGTTATATCAATATCATCTTGATATCAATACCTTACTTTCTCACAAATTTTGGTTAACATATCTTGGTGACATTGTTGTGTCACTCACAATCGTAACTAGCACTTTTTGGGATATAGGTATTAATTGAATTTGGGCTTGCTTCTAGTATACCTTGTTAGGAGGTCACATTAACTTCTTGTTATTACTTACACCTTGTTCATGTCTTTGAACTCGACATAAGTAGGGACATCTTGTTAATTATCTTACAACACCAACTACCTTTCCAAAAATAGACTTAGGAAGTAATCCATTTGACTAATTGGTTTACAAACAAAATTTGCGTGATTGTGTCTCATTCATCATTTTGACTTATCCATTTATGAAAATCACTTTGATCCATTAATCCTTTATCATTTGGTCATTGTTTATCACTTAAGTTTGAGTGGTGTTGTGTTTTGAGCTTGTATGATTGTTCCTTAATCGTTCACCTTATAGACTTATATTTCTAAGGACAATCCTTTCGAGACTTTGATTCTTTGCACTCGCAACTTGTTGTCCAAACTTTTTTGGATTGTTGAAATTACATTATCACGATGTATGTTTTTCTTAGCTTCCCTTTTTGGAAAATCACACAAGTATCCCCATATTTGCGAAATGTCTAGTTGGTTTTTGTTATGTTGCCCAAATCAACATGAAACCTTCTTCACTTTGAAGAAGTTTGATCATACAATTTAGGTCTAGACCTTTGAACCCAACACATGCCAAAAATGACTGATTATCGCAAGGTCCCTTATACATACAACAATAAGGAATCAAAGTTTTGGTGTACAAATCAAAAGACGCCCATCATGACCAAACCTCGTTTGGTTCTTCGCACTAGAGAACCCATTCGGGTAACTCATTCCCCACCTTCATCTCATAGTCGGTGGTATGATTTGGACGCTTCTAATCCAAATTATTATTCGAGTTCCCCCCACTCTTCTTCTAATTCTAATCCAAAAATTTCCTCTTCTTATGGATTCCTATCCAAATATTTCCTCTGAATCTTCTTATGATTCAGATTCTTCTAATTTGACTCCTAAGTCATGTAATGCGACTCATATGTCATGGTCCTCCCTATCTTCGCAGGAACCTCTTCATCATACATTTAATATGACTCCTATGTTGCGGTCCTCCCTTTCTTCGCAGGACCCCTTTTATCGATCCACCTCAACAACGTTTTCTTCCTTTGAAGATATGTGTGACTCCAAATCCCTCCAATCAAACATCTAATATAATTCTTGAAACGTGGTCCTCTCTTTCTTTGCAGGACCCTTGTTATTATTCATCTAATGCGATTCTTGAATCACGGTCCTCCCCTTCTTTATAGGACCTTCTTCATTAATCACCCCCAATAAGTCTTCCTTCTATGAAGATTCGTGTGACTCAAAGTCCTTCGATTCAAACGTCTGAATTGACCCATGCTTCATAATCTACTGGACTTTGGACTTAATCCTACTAGTTTACAAACAATATACCATTTTATAGGTAGGTCCACACCACCTTCTTCTACTTACGAGACATCTAGCTCCACATATTCTTCATCACTCACGTTATCTTCTTCGATCAATCATCATCAAACATCTTCTAAGTCTTCCACACCATTTGGATCTCTTTCTTCTAATCAACCCCTATTGGTTGATCAACAACTCATACCAATTGACCTATTTCAGAATGAAGAAACAATCAGGGCATTTATAGGGGCACATGAATATATTCCTTTACAAGATTACGAGTAAGGATTCTCTTTAGACTTCAATGCACTTACATATTCTGAAGAAAATGTTGATTCCTTTTATCAAGAAATAGAGGAAGAGCCTCAAATCATGCAACCTGATCCTCCTCTCATTATGCCATCTTTACATTCTTCATTATGTGATGAAACTTCTTGGTCTTGCATTGATCCATGGAATATATTCTCATCACCCAATCACTCTTTTTCTATCATAATTCCTCAATCACAATCTCTTATGGGGTCAACGTCAAGTAGCCCTTCATCTTTGTCTAGGTGTGGGTCACCTTCTAGGAGCCTTCCCTTTGCTATTTAGGGGAAATTTTCGAGTAGTCCACTATATTATATTCTTGGGGCATGCCAAACTAGCCCCTTGTCTTCTATGTATGGATCACCCTTGAGTAGTCCATCATCTTCTATTCTTGGGCCACATCCTAGTAGCCCATCATCTTACATCTATGGGTCACGTCCTAGGAGCCCTTCTTCTTCTATTCTTGGGCCACATCCTAGTAGCCCTTCATCTTTTATCTATGGGTCACATCCTAGTAGCCCTTCTTATTCTATTCTTGGGCCACATCCTAACATCCCTTTATCTTCTATTTATGGCTCACCTCCCATAGTATCCCATCTTCTTCAATCCTTGGACTGTATCCTTTTCATCTATCACATTATTCTTCTACCAAATATTATTGCAAACCCACTGCCATTCCTCTCATCAATTCTAAATGTCCACATTATTCTCTCACTTCTCGGGATCAGACAAGTCAAGCATTAACTTATAAGAAACCCAGATAGGTTCTTTATCAAGCCAAGATCAAAAATCCAAAAATATCCAAAGCTACCAACAACTCCAATGATCATAAAATCCAAAATCAAACGCGATTCCAGAATGCACACCAACGTACCCATCAAGTATGGTGCAAAGTGCAAAAACCTATGGATAGGGAACTCAAACTCCCAAATATGAAACCCATGTTTCAAAACAAATCACAGTCATTTGTTGAGTGTGAACTCACCACAATCATTGAGATCGGGGATAATATCACTCTTGATAAACAAACGCGCTTAGTATCCCTTATCAAGGAATTCACACACATTGTTGTTGGATCCTATCACGTAGAGTGACATGTTTCATTATGATAACCATCAAAAAATCAAAAAAATCATAAAATAGTTCAAAAATACAAAAAAAAAGCAAAAATTTCAAAACATTCTAAAAACAAAATCAAAGGTACAAAGATCAAACATTGCAACAAGGTATTACATACGCATGGATGTTCTTTCCTCCATTTCTTTCATATTCATTTGCCATTTTCATCCCTTCGATGTTATCATGGTTAGCCTATTCGCACACATTTTGTGACATTTATCTCTATGGTATCCGTTTGACCTTGGTCTTTCATAACCTTGGTAAATTAAAGAACGAATGACCTCTTAGAGATCCTATCACAATTCTCATCTAATAAACTTGTTGTGAAGAAATTTTGGGCGTATTTTTGACACTATCCAATTTCGTCATCACAAATCACTTTCACATCCTTCCATACAGGCATCAGTGGTTCTTAACCCCTTGTCAAACAAGAGAGCTGAAATAAGTTTTGTAAAGCAAAAGAATCAAAATCAATCAATCAAAAAGAAAAATCTAAAAGAAAAAACAAATTGATATATAACTCTCTCTTGGGGTATTTCCAATAATCTCTACCAGGGCTATGGATGCCTGACTAGAAATAGAGCAATGTTGTGATTAGAATCAAATGCATCTCCATCGGGGCTATGGATGCTTGGTTGGTAGCAGAGCAATGTACGACTCTCCTTCCATAATCCATTCACAAATCACCTTTCAAACTAAATCATTCCTACACATTGACTAGTGTCTTCACTTGTTGTCTATCAACTCTTTCCTTCAAGAGGTAATTCATTTCCACATGCACACACGGGATCTCAATGAGTAAAACATGATTAGTATGTTATCAAGTGTTAATTTTTGGACCTTTTTCAAACTCTTTCTTTAACACATGTCTTGTCTCATGATTTGTGCCTTGGGCTAATCACTTTTTCATCGAACGCCTTCTAAATCTTTTCATAGCATCTTTTGTTCTTTGAAAATCGTTTAGAACATCCATGTGTATAGGATGGCATTTTTGTTATGTTTTTGGACACCTTTGTCCCCCTTTAATAAATCAATCACCCACTTCCTTTCTATCACATGTTTCTTGGCCAGCTTACACTGGGGCATCCTTTCTCCCTCATGATTGAACCTATTTTATATATTTTCCTTGATCCCCTTTCTATCTCGTGAAGAGTTTATTTTTAATACTCCCACCTAATCATTGGGGCAAATCAAATCTTCACTTTCTTGTATGCATGGCATTCTACCCTTGTACATCCCATCTATCGCTGGGGGCATCCATGCTTCTTTGTCTTCTGAACATAGATTCAGAAAACTTATAGAAAATCACAAAAACATTCAAATATGTTTCAAGAAAAATAAAAAATATATAAATCATCCTACAAAACATCACTCTTTGGTTCTCGCCTATTATTGTACATGACTCGAGGATCATCTTGATCTATCTCGATCAACAAATCTGGTTTGCTTACTATGTCTGTACTCTGGGGCATAATGATTTGTTTGGTATTATTTCATAGTGCATGATTTCTTTTCATAGTACCCAAGTGTCCTTTGTTATTCCACTTGCATGCATCCTTGATTGGGGCACAATCCTTTAACCCTTGTCATTAATTCGCATAGGTCATAATCAAAACTTGATAACAAAAAATATACATTATGTTTCTCTGTTAGGTTATCTTGTTTGCTTTCTCGTATTGCATTGCATTATGCATGTTGCAAGGATTTAGGCATCTTTACTTTCTCGTATTGCATTGCAATTTGTATGTTGCATGGAGTTGGTGTTTTCAGCAATGGAAAATTTTTCATAGTATGGCTTTTCATGTAATTCTACTTTTGTCGTATGCTTATATTTTTAATAAGGACCGATGATGTAGATCTTTGGCAATATGATAACACCGAAGTTGTTCCAATGCAAAGGATGAATGCTATTTCTTCTCTCGATTCTCCATATTTCTTCTACATCGCCCTCCTATCAGCACTATTCTTCGCTTCACTTGGAGCATCCTGCTCCTCTCCATTTCTCACCTTTTTTTTTTATTGTCAATCGTCTTCCTTCATCACCCCATCGACACTCAAGGGGCCATCTCTCACTTATACTAATTTTTCTTCTACCCCCTCAAAATTTTATCCGTCTACTATCTTTGAAGTGGCGTCGCTTATGCCACCCCATAGAGGGGAAAATGTAGACACCTTTAATTTAGCTTTGAACAATTTAAAACACTTAAATTATGCTAATTATACTTTTCCGCAAATTGATGACATATCATCAATTGTGCTCATCTTCTCTTCTATCATCATTAGTTAATTACAATAAGTAATTAATTAAGTCTTATATTCAACAAGTACCTTAACTAACGAATTCTCGTTAATTAATCCTTCTTTTCTATCTAGACTAATTAATTATTATTAATTAATTAGCTTCCCCTTTATTAAACCAATAAATCAGTATTTAATTGATTTAATCCTTATAGTCTAAATCATGCTAATATTCCTCAATAAAACTTTTATAAGCTTGCACATCTATTAATTAATCATCTTGATTAATTAATAAACCCCTTTATCCACATGAGTCACTAAAGGACAAGCTAAACTCTCCTAAAGTTAACTCAACCCTTTCTAAACCCCCCTTATCCACAACTAACTCAACATCTCTATTATCCCACATGCAAAGGGATGTAGAGATTCCTTTATCCATTGGGCTATATAAAGAGCCCTCCTCCTACCTTTACACTTACACCTATTCCTTGAGAAACAAAAGTGAAGCATATAGTAAATACACTATAGCCATTTTGTCATCTTGGAGCATTCTTCATTGGAGAGGCTAGCTACTTTCATTTCTTGTATTCATCCATCCAAGTTTTGAATTCATATGGAGATATGTCAAATGGTCTTGTAGCCATGGATTGACAAGACTCCATTCTTGAAAACCTTGGGATTCAAACATATAATCAAACCTTTGATTGCTAAGGATCTAAGTAGGTTCATTTCATTTTTAGCATTCAATAGAGATAGAAATTAATGGATTAACATGTTAGTTTGAATATTTGTTCATGTTCTAATGCAAGGATGTTAGTAGATTAGTTTTTCTTAAGCTCTAAGCATGATGGTGCATTGAATTTGATTTAGCTTTGTTTTAGGACTACTAGGTGTTAGTTCTAACTCTTTTTACATTGCTAACAAATACATGTACACATTAACATCTAAGGAAATGGCAGTTTGAATACCTAACTCAAGGGATTGATACTCGGCTATGTTATTAGTGCAGTTGAAGTCTATTTTAAATGATAATGGCATAGGCTCACCATTAAGAGGAATGAGGATGACCCCCACACCTCCCCCATAGTGACATTTGGATCTGTCAAAGAATAATGTCATTTGAAAAACAATATCATCAAGGGAGAGGGTGGCAGTAAATTCGTCAGGAAATCAAAATTTGATGATTGATTTCGAGAAAGAGGAATGTTTGCGATTTGATCTATGATGGTTTTTCCTTTCACATAATTTTGATGAATGAAATTGACCTCTTAGTCTACAAGAATCATGATCCAATGAGTAGTGCATTGGTGTTGGTAGGGTTTGGCGTACATGTAATGAAGAGGGCCGGTGTTGGTAATGTCAAATATTTTTGATTAAGAATGTAGTGGTGAATTTTGGTGGCCACCAAGACTAGGGATAAGTAAATATTTTTAGCATGAGTGTATTAAGTTTCATAGTCTAGAAGAGTATAAATTATGTAATAAACCACTTTTTCCCTATGTTTCTCATCATGATGAGTGAGCATGGCACCCAAGGAATTGTCAGTAGCAAAAATGTAAAGGTAAAAAGGTTGATCATCTTTAGGAGGAATGAGAACAAGTGGTTGAAGAAGGTAGTTCTTCAACACTTCAAAGGCTTTGTGACACTCATCATTCCAATAGAAAGAAACACATTTTTAAGGAGATGATGAAATGGTTGGCATTGGTCTGAAAGTTGAGAAATGAAGCGTCAGATGGGTTGTAGTTTACCTTGTAAGCTGCAAAGCTGCCAAAGGTTAGTAGGTGGAGGCATGTCAAGAATTAATTTGATCTTAGCGGGATTGATCTCAATACCCTGCAAAGAGATTATGAAACCAAGGGGCTTACACGAGAGAATTGTAAAAATGCACTTATTTGGTTGAAGGTGAACAAAATATTGGATAAGGAAGTCAAAGATAATTTTAAAAATGGCTAGCTATTCCGTGCGATGCTTGGACTTACAAAGAATGTCGTCGACATATTATTCCAAAATTTCATGCATGATTTCATGTAAGATGTAAGTCATAAGCGGCGATAGGTAGCACCGAGTGTTTTTCAAGCTAAAGGGAATGATGTGATAGTAAAAGGTCCCCGAGGGTTTATGAAGGTGGTTTTGTGTTGATCTTCCAAGCAACTAATATCGATAATAACTTGAAAACCTATCCATAAGAGATATCATCTCATGTCCGGCCGTGTAAGATCAACTAGTTGGTCAAGGATTGGTAGAGGAAAGTCATCCTTTGGACAAGCAAGGTTAAGGTATCAAAATTCAAGATGATATGAAGTCCCCTAGTCATTTTAATGATAGGAACAATGTTAGAGATCCATTGTGGATTATCAATAATTAGGATGAAGGAAATGGAGAGAAGGTGTTGAAGTTCTTCTTTCACAAGAAGAACAATGTGAGAATACATTTTACGTAGCTTGTGTTTCACTAGTTTGGCATCTTGAATAGTTACAATATTGTGAAGCAAAATATTAGGGTCAATACGGCATATCATTGTAGGACCAAACAAATGATTTGTTATGATCGTGAAGAAAATAAGTGAAAGATTCTTGTTTCGTGGAGTCTAGAGATTTTCGTATATTTAGAATACGGGGGTCATTATGAGTGTGAATGTTGATTTTATGGTATATTCATTCAACATAGTTTACGTTTCGAGAGGGTAATGACCTTTGAATATAAGAATCCTTTGCACCTAAATAGATCAAATTAGAGTCATCGTCGACATTGAACGATGTTTATAGAAGGCGTATCATCATCCAACATGTTAGGAAATAAGGGATAAAATATGCAGAATAATCCCTCACAGAATCACAACAATATAGACTAATAAGCAAAAAATATTATAGATTTGAAATAAAAGTGCGAGAATAAAAAAGAACACAACACAAAGAGACAATATTTAATGTGGTTCATCCAATTTGGGATAAGTCGCCAAGAATCACTTGCTCATATTTTATTACAAGCCACCTCTCTCTCAAGACAATACCAGATCTATTTTGAGCTATGCTCAACAAACTCTAGAGAATTCACACTTGAACTCACACACATATGCAATGTTACATCTGCCCTACTATATATAACATAAATAGGCAACTGCTTAAGCAGTTTTACAATATCGTGGGTATCAAAACCATGGGCCAAAACCATCCCATAAACATATGGGTCAAAAAACCACCCATATGAGAAGAACACGTTTCCCGAAATATCGAGCACATTTTTTGAGGCCAATTTTTTTCTCAAGGCTGCGCCCGAACCCCCACTAGGGGCTTGGCCCCAAACCTCGATGAGATAATTTTGGATAGTGTACAATACTTTTAGTGTACAATCTTCAACATTTCCACACATGAAAATAGGCTCCACACCATAACAATCTCCCACTTGGAGACTAGTTTTCCTTTGAGAAAACTTCTCAACCCTTCATCAGCCGTCTGTGAAGACTAACCAAAGATTAACACATCTTCAGTTTCTCCCTTGTGACCACCTTGGTCATCATTTCAGAGGATTAAGTGGTATGAATCTTCTCCAACTTTAACTTGTCTTCCTCCAAAGTTGTCTGATGAAATGGTACCCAAGTGTATATGATTTGTCCTAGAGTGGAAAGCAGAATTCTTAGCTAGGTGTATAACACTCTCACTATCACTTTGTGCATCTTCCCTTCCTCTTGTTTATGCCCAAAATCCTCAAGTAATTTTTGTAGCCAAATCATCTCTTTTCTTGCCTCTGTGCAAAGTACAATATACTCAACCTTCGGGGTTGATAAAGCCACCAACTTTTGTAGTCGTGAAATCAATCTCACTATTGTACCACCTACACTATAAATATAACATATCATGATCCTCCTACTATCTACATATCTAGCCATATCTAAATCTACATAACCATGCAAAGTGGTGTCCGATCCAGTGTAGCACAAAAGCTGTCCCCATGGTCCCTCTCAAATATTGAAGGATCCACTTTATTTCTTGTCAATGCTCTTTACCGGATCACTCATAAGTCTACTCACATCTCTCTTTGCATGGGAAATATCAGGCCTAGTGCACACCATGGCATACATCAAACTACCAAGCTTGGACCGATGAGTAAGGTACCTTGGACATTTGGTTTCTCTCCTACTCTATTTTGGGACAGTGCTCCTTTGATAACTTGAAATGGTCTGCCAAAGGAGTCCCAACCGGTTTAGCATCTTACATATTAAACCTCTCCAAGACCTTCTTAATGTACTCTTCCGAGATAAATTCAACACATTCCTTCCTATCTCAAGATATCCTCATACCAAGGATTTTTTTGGTTGCCCCCAAATCCTTCATAACAAAGGAGTTATTTATTTCTTGAGTACTTTTATTTCTTGCATGTTTTTCTAGCAACCAACATGTCATTTACATACAAGCACATGATAATATAACTCGACATATTCAAATTTATTTGTATACACACAATGGTTGAAATGGCATCTAATATAACCTTGCTCCATCATGAAGTTATCAAATTTATTATACCATTGACGTGGATCTTGTTTGGAGCCATATAAGATTTTCTTTAGTTTGCACACCATCTCCCCTTTACCTTTGACCTCATAGCCCTCTAGATTCTACATGTATATATCCTCCTCCAAATCACCATGGAGAAATGTGGTCTTTACATCTAGGCTGCGCCAAGTGCAAGTCTTCTACCGCCACTATTCCAAGAACAATTCTAATATAAGTCATTTTTACTACGGAGAAAAAATCTCATCAAAATATGTACCTTTTTTACGTGCAAACCCCTTTACCACAATTGGGACTTGCATCTTTTATTTCCTCCTTCCTCTTTAACTTTGTATACAAACTTGTTCTCGCAATGCTCTTTTGCCTTTAGGTAGCTTCACCAAATCCTAAGTCCGGTTCTCCATGAGAGCCCGATGCTCCTCATCCATGGCTTGTTCCCACTTTTTCCTAGCATCTACCTGCATTGCTTCATCAAAGCTCTCTGGATCTCCACTATTAGTGAGTAATAAATAATAAAGAGAAGGAGAAAAACATTCAGGTTCTCTTCTTACCCTAGAAGACCTCCTCAATATAGGAGTTTGGGGTTCTGCTTTGAGTAGGTTCTGAATTGATTCATGTCACTTGTCCCATATGGAAGATCCTCTACTAATGCATATTATTTCTTGGATTATTCCATATGTTTCTATAATTGTTGCTTATACATGACTTTCTCATTAAAGACCACATCCCTAGATCGAATGATTTTTTTCCATAATACTCCAACATTTATATCTAAAGTCATCACCGCCATAACCAATGAAAGTGCATTTTTCTGATTTAATCTCTAGATTGGTCATATCATTCTTATCTATATGGATAAACACTTCACATCCAAAGAATATAAGAAATGAATAATCAACTTTCTTACCATACCAAGCCTCCTTAAGTATGCCTCTATCCAAGGCACTTGAGGGTCCTCTATTTATCAAGTATAAAGTTGTGCTCACCGCTTCTGCCCAAAAAGAAAGAGGTAGTCCTACATGTAACCTCATGCTCCTAACACATTCCATTATTGTTTTGTTCATCCTTTCTAACACTCCATTATTGTGGAGTTCTTGGAACCATCTTTTTCTTATGGATTCCATTCTTAGAACAATAATCATCAAATTTATTGCTGCAATATTCCCCTCCATTATCTAACTTGAGACATTTTAGCTTAAGATTTGTTTCATTCTATACCAAGGCTTTCCATTTACAAACATGTCAAATACATCATATTTATTTGAAATACAATATACCCAAACTTTCCCTATTGCATCATCAATAAAAGTGACATAATAATTTGAACCCCCAAGAGATGTTACCTAAGCTAACCCCCACACATAAGAATGTACCAACTATAACTTATTAGCTTTCTTCATAGGTCTAACCTTGTAAACCTTACTCGATTATATTTCCCATATATGCGGTTCTCACGAACTCCAAACATGTTTCTATATATTCGAGAAAATCCTTCTTTATGATCTCCATGCCCTTGTGGCTCATATGATAGAGCCTATAGTGCCAAAATGTTGTATTTACTTTTGAAGCTAAAATATTACAAACATTGGTGCTATCGGTGGTCAAATACAAGGTTCTAACCTTCTTACCTCTTGCCACCACAAGAGCACCCTTGGTAACCTTCCAAGAGTGTGCTATAAATATCACAGTACAACAATCAATTCCCAATTGCCCTGCCGATATCAAATTTCGTCTTAATGTAGGCACATGTCTGACATCCTTCAATAGACATATATTCCCATTCGCATCTTAACCTAAACAAAACCTTTTCCAACTATGCTAGTGCAAGGCTCATCATCACCAAGAAAAACATGCCAAAAATCCCCTTGAACATAATCCACAAAATAATGCCTATGTGGAGTAGCATGAAAAGAAGCCACCGAATCTAAAACCCAAGATTCAATAATATTGTGCAAAGAAATAAGTAAACCATCCTGACATACATTACCCATTTCCAATTTTTTCTCCTTTTTTTCTTCCTATTGTTTCTTCTTGTCCCAAAGCTTCCAACATTCCTTCTTTACATGTGCATACTTTCCATAATGCCAACATACTATCTTGCTTTGGATTTTGACCTTTTCCATAGATCCCACTCAAGCTAAAACTTTCCTTGTGATTCAAGACTTCAACAAACTAAACCAGTGCTCGATACCAATTGTTAGGAAATAAGGGATAAAATATGCAGAAAAATGCCTCAGAATTGTAATAGTAAAAACTAATATGCGAGAAAATATTATTGATACGAAATAAAAGTGCAGAATAAAAAAGAACACAACACAGAGACAATATTTAACGTGGTTCACCCAATTTGGGCTATGTCCACCAAGAATCACTTGCTCAAATTTTATTACAAGCCACCTCTCTCTCAATACAATACCCATATCTGTTTGGAGCTATGCTTAACAAACTCTACATAATTCACACTTGAACTCACACACATCTGTAATGTTACATCAACCCTACCATATGCAAAAAACCACATAAATAGGCAACTACTTAAGAAATTTTACAATACCATGGGTACCAAAACCATGGGCCAAAACCGTCCCATAAACCTATGGGTCAAAAATATCACCCAGATGAGAAGAACACGTTTCTTGAAATATCGGGCTGTTTTCAAGGCCAAAAATATTCTCGGGGCTGCGCCCTCGAACCTTGTTCGAGGCCCGGCTTGACCACGAACCCGACAAGAAAATTGTGGATAGTGTACAATAATTTTAGTGTACAGTCTTCAACATTTCCACATATGAAAACAAGCTCCACACCATAACAAATCAAGAAGATGAAGGGAAGAGGGAACCTTTCCATCATGTTGATAGGTAAGAGGTCCCAAGGATATGGTGTTAATGAAAAAAATTTAAGCAGAATGGATTTGGGATCCATAGACTCCGTGGGAGAAGGTGCGATAGGCAAGGAAGGTGAGGAAGGCTTTTCGTCTTCAACGATGGTGATGCATGCCTTCTTTGGAGGAGGTTGTGAAGAAAATAAAAGACTACAATAGTATTTGTGTTTCTTAGTGGTGCATGGTATGATGATGTGATGACCTTGTTCGTAACGACTAAAGCTAAATCCTTTCCAGGAGCAACGATGAAGAAAAGTGAGTGCGAAGATGCATTTGGTGAGGTAGGAGAAGTTGAATGAAAAAGGTCTGGTTTGGAAGGGAGGTTCAATGGAATAAGAGGCAATGTTGAGCCCCTCATAGGTTAGGTTGGTACGAAGGTGGGGAGGACCATATGGTATGACCTCTCCTATATGATGGTCATAACGTGAGTGTTGGTGTAGTTTTCCATACTCTTGAGGAGTAAGGAATGTGTTAATGTTGAGGAGGCATTATTCTCGAGTGAAAGGAATTAAAAATGCAACTAAGGGAGTGCGTGGTTGGTACTTGGGTAGTAGGTATAGATGATTTATTAAAAGCTTGAGAATATGGGGCATCGGTAAAGAAGGGCGAATAGGAGGGTCGGCATTTGGGATAGATGAGGACAGTGAAGCGAAAAACATGGTAGATGTAGTAGCTACCTTAATTGGGATTATGACATCATTTGGATGATAAAGCATTTTGCGAGGTTTTGAAGGGGGAGGGATTTTCCTGAATGGTGTAAGTTTCTCCTTCATATTCAGATTTGAGGCAACAATGAAGGGTGGAAGGTACACAAGCCATGGCAAGAATCTAGAAACATCCTAGCAACATGTTATACTGGAACTCTCCTTCAAGAACATAGAAGAGTTTAAGAATGGTTCGGGACCCACGTGAATGTGGAGGACAATGGTGCCAAGGGTAGTGGTCATGACATTGTTAAAGGAGTGAAGCATAATGGGGTTCTAGACATGCAATTAGCGGGTATGCCCATTTGTTCATAGGAATGAGAGGAGATGATGTTGATGTTAACACCCCCATCAATCATAACATGTTTAACATGAATATCATTAATGTAAGAAGAGATGAAAAGAGTGGGATCTGGATCATCAGGATGTGAATGAGAAATATCTGATTTGGAGAAATTAATGGAAGTAATCTAATGAGGGGTAATGAAAGCGGTGATAGGTGAAGTGTCATTAGGTGGTACCTTGATGGATTGTAAGACCTCAATGAGGGCATGATGATAAGAATAAGAGGTCCGAATCAAGTCAAATAAAGACATATTTAATGGGGATTGGTGAAGTTATTTTATCATTGAACAATGGGTAACCCCAAAAGTAGTAGGGGGTGCCATCCCAAGGATAATTATCTTATGGGGAGATGTAGGTGACATAGTAGGTGAAGGTGAACTACAAGGGTTACCGAATTTTCCTTTCCTTTGTCTTTCATGTGTTGTGACCAAGTGGCTAGCGGTGCCATGTTAATTTCAAAGATAGGAGGAGAAAAATAGGGTTGTGGGGCGATATGTGAAGAAAGAATGGAATCTTCCTCTAACAGATCATATTTTCGAAGAGACCATCAGAATCACAAAGATGAAGGAGAATGTTTTTGAGAGCCTTACAACTCTCAACATCATGCCCTGGTGAGTGATGATAAGCGTATATTTTTGTGTCATCAAACCCTACTTGTTTAGGTTTGAGAGGGTTGTAAGGCTCGATAGGTGAAAGTGATATAGCAGATGTCTCTAACAACCGAGCAAGGATGTTAGAATAGGATCCTGCCAAAGGATCGTAATGAGAGAGGTCAAGGTTATTTTGGGTGAAGGGGTAAGTAACCTTTGTGAGGAGGGCGAGGCAAGAGATCATGTTGTTTTAACTACCCTTTTGGTAGGTAGTGAAGGTTTGGGTTTATGCCATGCCTTCTTGGGTAAAGGTGGAGGAATAACGTGGTAGAACAAAGGAGACTTAGAAGGTGTAGTTATTTGAGTAAGGAAAGGTGAAAGTGGGGATGTTGGCAAGAGTAAGGGTAAATGTATTGAAATAGATGTGTACATAATAGGAGGTGAAGGTGAGGGTATAGTTTGTCGCACTTTATGTTTTCCTTGGTGAAGGGGAAAATTAATCAAGGTTGAAGGGTGGGCCTAAAATCGGCAGAGAGAGGCGAACATGAGTGAGAAAGTGTGGGAGATACCAGGGTGCAAGCCCTAAAATGTTGGGTCTTCCTTTTAGGTGTTGGAATAGATTTTGTGATTGGTAGGGACAAATTTGACAAGTCTAGTTTCACAGGGGGATGTGATAGACTTGGCACCGATAAGATCCCTAAGGTGGTGTTAGGTTTTGGCGCAAAAAAAGGACTGAGTGAAAGGGATACTAATGAAGAAGGGGCTAGAACCACAGGCTCAAGTGCAATAGTCTTAGTTGTTTTGAATACCTTGGGGTAAATGGTTGAGGTATCGGGGATAACATCTACATTTGGGTGGAAATTGGGAGTCTGAGGTGCCCCCAAAGGGTAGATTAATTGACATACTCCATGTAATCAACCAAATGAGAGAATGGTTTTGGTTTAGATGAAGAGGATGACACACTAGTACTAATCCCCGTGATGATCTCTGAGGTTTGTGAGACATGGAAGGTCTTGGCCTCAGATTCGGTAGGTAAGAGTGAGGTAAGAAGAGTAATGGGATTTGTGAGGTCTTTTGGTGAGGTATCACAAATAGAGCGGGTAGATAAGATTAAATCTATGGGTAGAGGAGGAGGTAAAGTGGGTGAAGTAGACAAGGTTAGCTCCTCTACTAAGTTGAGGAGAAGGAAAGGTGGATGAAGTAGACAAGGTTAACTCCTCTACGGGTTGAGGAGAAGGCAAGGTGGGTGATGTAGGATCTTCTGTGGGTAGAGAAGATGATAATGAGGGTTACTTTATGGCTAAAGGAACATGTGAGGTGGGTTCCTTTACGGGTAAAGGAACTGGTAAGGTGTGCTCCTCTGTGAGTATAGGAGTCTATAGGATAATTTCCTCAATAGATGCTAGAGGAGGATGCTTGAAAAGGGATCAGATGATGTAGTGAAGATTACATGGCCACATGGATATTGGTTTCTTCTTTATACGTCTCATGAGAATGATTTGATGAGGGGGCATGGTTAGGAAATGATTTTTTGAAAATGTCCAAGTTTGCATTAGCAAGCATGTTAGGGTTATTGAGGACGAGATCACCGCTATCTAACATTCCTTAAACAATGTTTTTTAAGGTTTTTAAATTTCCATCACTATGGCCTCTCACGTGGTGGTAATTATAAAAATCATTTTCCTTATACCAAGCTGGTGTGGGGTGAGAAGGGTCAAAACTAGTTTTTGGTTTGATAGGAGGAAGAGTGATGGCTCTAGCCTTCAACAACTTGTCCAACACAGAAGAATATGGCTCTCGATGGGAGTGTAACTCCTTTGTTCATATTTGTATTGAAAATTTTGAACATATGAGAGATTGGCAGGAGGTTTGGGTTGATTGGATGGATGAGAAGGGCCATCCTTCAAAACCACTACATTTGTAGATCCTTTGGGCTTGGAATGGTTATTAGGTGGTTTGGAAGAACACTTGTTTGATTTGAAGGCAACGTTTTTGTTAAGCGTTTTACCCTATCTTCTTCAAGGGCATGGATCTAAAGCTTCCAAGCCATAGTGAAAGCCTCGTCAAACGTATGAAATGTTTGAATTTGAAGAGTTGGGGAAATGTGTCTGGCACATGCCTTGGTAAACAACTTTATGAGCTCAGGCTGCGGAGAGTGAAGGAGAGCTGATTGATTAGGCCTCACCACCATGTGATGAAATCAATAATAGACTCGTTGTCATATTGGTGAATAGAATATAAATCTGTCATAGAGACCTTCTTAGAGATATTGATCAAAAGTGATCAAGGAAGGTCTGGGCCAATTGGTTGAAGGAAAAGACCGAGTGCCTGGGCAAAGCACTATACCAGTCTAAGGTGGGTCCTGACAGGGACATGGGAAATGTTCAAAGGAGTAAGGCATCGTCGTGGCCTATCAAATAACAAGTGTGTTTGAATGAATGCAAGTGTTGTTGGGGGTCCTCCTTACTTGTTAAAATAGTTGAATTTGGGAAACTCCCATTGTGTGGGATAGGGATGAATAGGTATGGAGGGGTGGATGGGTTCATTAAAAATCTCATCATAGATTAAGATGTTACAAGATCCAAAAATGGAGGCCTCAAACATTTGTATTTTTTCCATTGTGATTTTAATGAGATCCATGGTGGGGTTTGATTGAGGGATGCCCCCTAAGGTATAAGGGGCCTGATAAGATGAATAGGTCGTAAAAGGAATACTAGTATGTGGTGGTGCCGAGTAAGTGAATTGAGATGTAGGCATGTAGGAAGTGGTAGAAGGGGAGGGGAAATTCCTGAGTATGAAGTGGAGGTGATAGAGATGTGTCTCGAGATAAGGCATATGTGGGAGGAGCTTGTGAAAAGATCCTTATAGTAATGGGTGGAAGAGTTTGGAGAATAGAAAAAACCAAATTCGAAAAGGGATATAAGATGTCGATGTGACTAGTGGTTGTGTAAAGATGGGTACATGAGGTAGTGATGATGATGCAATAGGGAAATGGATATGGCTACTGCAGATGTCAAGGGGATGGCAGAAATCAAAGGTGAGAGGCCACTTGTGAAGTTGGTTGTTGTGAAATAGGAGTAGGCAATGCTAGAGTAGTTTGGGTAGCTGCATTAGCATTTTCTGATATGGTAGAGGTAATAGAAATAGGGGGCATGGGATTGGGAATTCCATAAAGAGGTTGACTTGATGATTCGTGGGCGAAAGAGTTAGCAAGGTAATGTTGCAAGGCCTTAGTGTTATGATCAAGGAATCTAATGAATTCCTCATCACCCTCGGGTATGATCGCAGGTGCATTAGGATCCATTGGTGAAGAAATAGAAGGTGGTGAGGGGGTAGTAGGTAATAGTATATAACTCATGTGAAAAGTAATATCTCGTGCCTGTTGGTGAGTCTAAACCATATGAAAGGTGAAAAATAGGTACTCTGGGTTCTGCAAAAGTGACAGAAACTCATAAATTTTTTTTTAAAGAATTTGGTAGGTGAAAATAGCTTGTTGTTTTTTATAGAAAATAAAAAACACAGAGACCAATATCGGTCAGTGAACCAAAGTGCGGTTGGATGAAAGGACCGATATCGGTTCTTTGAACCAATGTTGGTAGTAGGTAATTGATGTCAATTACCGTGAAAATGAAGAAATTTGAAATTTCGAGTTAGATTAGTCAAAATGTTAGGAATATTCCTTGGATTAGTGCTCACATTATTATTTGTAATAGTTAAATGTAATCTTCATATATTACATTAGTAAGTCAACAGTGTTAGTAAGATATTAATATTGTTATATTAATATCATATTTGTGTAAAAAAATAAAAGGTTGTAATATTATTAATATGAGTCATAAAACAACTCATTATTAATAAAATAGGATATTGTATTAGTTGTGAGTTTGTTGAATAAACAACTGATGTAGATTATTGTGTGTCGAGATATTGGTGGGATATATGAGAGAATAGTGGTGAGTGATTATAAGAGAGATATGTGAGTATATTGTGGGATTGAAGATTGGGTTTGAATCCTTATATTAAGGATATCATTCTCCTATATATTGTAAGCTTACACTCTTTGTAATTTTCTCCAAATTATTCAATCAATAATATAGTGTGTTTATTATATTTTTGCTCTAATTTTGTGTTTATGTTATTATCTTCATTCTGCAACATTGTCTCTTATTGATTTGTACAATCATATAATGTAATTGTTGCTTATTTATATTAGATAAGCTATCAATTTCACATCATCTGGTATCAGAGAAGGATAAGATGAGTTATGAGAGTCATTGTAGGAAAAAACCATAGCATTTAGAATGAAGATCGAGAGTTTTGAAGCTTCAATTGCCATTTTAAGAATTCAGATCTTAAAACAAATCGATTGGTAATTCACATTTTCTCAAAATCGAGATTCAAAATTTTGTGAAATTTTTGGGTTTGTTTATTTGTATTATAGGAAACTTTTGTCAAAAATTTACAGAAACGTAATTAAGTATTTTAGGATAAATCATGGAAACAATTCGACATTTCGATTATTACAGTAAAAAAATAGTGACTGATTTCTAACAATAAAAATCTGATATGCTTTATTATTTTGGTTAAATATAAAGCTGATTATTATTGTAAGGGTGCATTATCAGTTGAAACTAACACCTAATAGAATTGTAAAATGAGCCTCAAAGAAAAATTCAGTTGAGTTAGCATCATCACGATGGAGGAAGGAGGCAATGGAGGAAGGAGGGTGATCAACGCCTCTTGTCAGTCACCAACGATGGGGCTGCATTTTGCTATGGTGACTTCATTTTCAGTTGTGTGTTTGCTTTCAACATGTGTGGTAGTAAATAAGAATAGATGGATAATTCTTGTTCATAGTTAGGAACATATTTTCCTATATTTTGTTCTCTTTTGTAAAATATGGATGGGGAAACATGTACGTTCTTTATGAAAGTGGTTGGTGGTCCACTAGAAAACAAATTTGAGATTTTGTGAATCTCTTAGAAAATCACATACAAATTGGTTAATGGTTCCACTAGAAAACTTGTTGGAGTTTATGGTACTCTTTGAAAACCATCGGATTGTAGAATATGAGCAGGTACTAGACAGAACTCACCCATGCTTGCACTAAGGGGGATGTTAGAAATATTCCTTGGATTAGTGCTCACATTATTGTTTGTAATAGTTAAATGTAATATTCATATATTACATTAGTAAGTTAGTGTGTTAGTAAGATATTAATATTGTTATATTAATATCATATTTGTGTGAAAAAAAAATTGTAATATTATTAATATGAGTCATAAAACAACTCATTATTAATAAAATAGGATATTGTATTAGTTGTGAGTTTGTTGAATAAACAACTCACGTAGATTATTGTGTGTGAAGATATATGAGAGAATAGTGGTGAGTGATCATAGGAGAGATATATGAGTATATTGTGGGATTGATGATTGGGTTTGAATCCTTATATTAAGGATATCATTCGCTATATATTGTAAGCTTACACTCTTTGTAATTTACTCCAAATTATTCAATCAATAATATAGTGTGTTTATTATATTTTTGCTCTTATTTTATGTTTATGTTATTATCTTCATTCTACAACATTGTCTCTTATTGATTTGTACAATCATATAATGTAATTGTTGCTTATTTATATTAGATAAGCTATTAATTTCACATCACAAATGAAGTCCAGAAGAGGATATGTATAACAAATATAATCTAAAAAACTCAAAGAACTAGAATTAATTGTTGTGATGACTGAGTGTGAAAAATAAAGAAAATTGATGAAGTACGAAATCACACCTCAAATAGTAGAAGACAAGAAATAAAGTCAAAAATCCACAAGAAAAAACTAACAAACACGTTATCCTAGGAATTATATTTTAGTGTTGTGATGGCTTAAGCCTTAGGACTGATTGTGAATATATAGAAGAAAGTGGATATAAGGTACCTAAAAGCTAGCTATGGATGGTTTTAGGATTGTTTTAGTGGGGGAGTCCTCAATATACCTTTCAATACGTGAGGTCCGAGCTCTGATATGATAATCCAGCTAGAACATCGGTGGGGCCCACTATCAATGGGTTTTTAAATCCTTGATAGCTTCTTCCTGGGATTTGGGGAATGTTTAAGAAGTGTGTTATTTGTTTGAGTGATTTGGAAAATAAGTGTGTGCAATAGTGAACTACACTTAATTACCCAATCATCAACCGGTCATGACCTCCATTATATTTGATTGTTATTTAGACTATGTGAGCTAAATGCAAGAATACAAGGATGCAATGCAATAGTTTTAAGCCCAAATAAAAATGAAGTTGGATGAGAGCAATAATGAATAGGAAGAGAGTATGTCTTTCACTAATGCAAGCAAGAGGAAATAAAGAAGGGTTTATTTTAATTTGCACTAAATGAAGTGTTTCCTTTAGAGAAAATAGAAGAAAGATAATGTTACTAAAAGAGAGATTTAGTGAAGATTTAGAAAGGAAACAAGCACAAAATGCAATCCTATATGAATAAAAGAAACCCACAAATGATGAGGGTCCCACCAGGCATGCCAAAATGTTTCACCAATAAGAAGCGTACGTATATGAAAAATGAATAAGGTAGAAGGTTGGGTATGTGAAGAATACCTAGAGGTCGTGCAAAGGTTCCACACCATTAAAGACCAGGCCAATTGAGAGCACTCCTTTTTGTTTGGGAAGGACTACCTTAAAAGAAAAACAAGACAACAAGATAGAATTAAAAACATAGGTTGGTGGATTGCCTAGCGGGAGCTAGATACGGGAAGTGGGGTACTTTCTAGAAGGCTATCAATCCACATTTAAAACAAATTAAAAGTTGATAAAAACATGGAATAGAGAGTCCTACTTTGTAGTTGTGTAATTTAGGAATTTCACACAAGCATAGTAAATTAAATATAATCCAAATAGTAACTACAAGATTAAATTTAAAGTAGGTGGTGGGTTGTTAAGGTCATGTAGGTGTAACAAAGGGTAATATGAAGGTCCAAGAGGAGTTTTGGGAAATTTGGGAAGGTTTTGGGTAGGAAATGAGCTTTCTAGCTTAGGAGGAAAATATCGACACAATGACCGATATCGGTTGGGTGACCGATGTTGGTAGCTAGTTATAAGCGGTATCGGTTGGGTAAACGACCATAGTAGGGGAAATTAGGTGCCAAGGTAGAAATGAGGTTTGTTTGGGCCTATAGTGATTACGGGATGTTGGGAAGGCTTAGGCAAGGTGTTTGGATTTGCGTGAAGGGTCAACGGGGATGAAATAGGTAAGAGAGAAGACATGGAGGTTCAGATTGGTAGGGTATTGGGTAGATTGGTGACAGATGGTAATCATGTGAGAAAGGATACATGTACAACAAAAAAAATAAGAGATCTAAAACCAAAGTTAAGAAATAACATCCTGGTTAAGATACTTATATGAAGAACTTGAGCTTGGTTGATGACGGTGATTGGTGGGTGCTTATAGGGAAACAAGTTTGGATCTAGTGTCACGGAAATGAAGCCAGTGTGCTTCCCTGTGTAAATGATCCGAAGCTATGGAGCAAGAGGTGGTTCTTTGGTGAACAACTTGGATGCTTTGGTGTTATGTTTGATCATCTAATGCTCAATAGAATGTCTAGATGCAGATGAATAATCCAAAAACCTGTGGAAAGATTTTGAAATATTTATTTAATGGAATCGATGGTGGTGCCTTGACCAAGCCTTTGGCCGAGGAATATTTGACATCGGTTAGGGAGAAATAGTCAATTTTTCTCAAAATAGTTTTTTCTTCCCTTTTTGGTGTGGGTCGAGAATGAAATGGTTTAGAGTCTTGATTGTCATTTAAACACACAAGAAATTGATGGGAGAGGTAGTTGGCAATAAATATTAGGTTTAGAAAGAGTCTTAGTTAGTTAAGGGAAGTGATGACTTAGCCTTAGGTGTTAAATGGTCTTGAAATGAGTCCAAGGTGAGGTGGTAATTAACCTAACATTGATAATTAGGTTAATAATAATGCGTGGAAGGGGTCATGGTAAGGGGGTGTTTTAATTGAAAGGGGCCTAGAGGGTTGCAACCCAATTTTGGGTGTCTACATGTATATTATAAGAAGTCTATTTATCTTGTAATAAGTCTTTGAATCGTGTAGCAAAAAGGATCAAACTCAAATTGGAAAATGTTGAGTTCAAGGATTTTTATCTCTCATGTCCGAGTACAAATTCCACAACGTGTGAAAAATTTAGTATATTTGTGTCCATGCTCCAACCAATTTTCTTGAGTTCAGTAAACAATGGAGCATTAAAAAAATGTTTAAAAACAAATATATTAAAACCCATGATGCTAAAACCTAAATGTTTCAATTCTCTCGGTGTTAATACCATATAATTTATTTTAATATCCCTAATGCAAAAACATTTCACAAGTTAACATAACATTCTTCCACCCCTAAATCTCTCATGAAATTACTAAGCAAAAATATGAAGCTTCTTTAATTGATGATTAAGCAAAATTTAGCTTGTATATAGCTCTTCCAAACTAAAGTTATCGATATAAAATAATCTATGAAATTCTTGCACTAAAAAGAAAACAACAATGATAGGTAACTCTTGGTTACCATTGGTGAAATTCTTGAAAAATATGTGGGGTTAATCTATTCCCCCAAAAACTCATTTTTAATTCTTACTACGAGGAAAAAATACCTAATTGAGCCATTTTCGAAAGGCATTTTGATTACAAGCTGGTGAAAATATGTTATTCTCTACACATTTTCTAATTTTTTCATGGCAGATGCATGTCATTGTCTTCATAGCTACCATATGGATGCATTTTCCTTCATAACTTCCATGCAACCTATATGACTTTATGTTTCCAATTAGGTAATATTTTCACGCTTTTGTTTATTCATTTGTTGTAAGTTATGTTTTCGAAAATCAAATTATTGTTAAAAGCTTGCATTCATCTCTTTTGATTTTCAAGGTCTTCACCACGTGGAGTAGAAATACCCAAAATTATCTACAATAAATAGTGATTTTTGGTTGTCGTTAAGATTATATTAAAATAATTGTGCATAAATTATATATGTTTTCATAGGTATGGATTTTATTTTGCTGATTTCATTAGGGTGAGGTACATTGCATCAAAAAAATGAATTGATAAATGTGTTGTTCAAATTTTCCGATGAGTAGTTTTATCATGCAGATAAATATTTCCATTTGATGTTCATCAACAGTTTTGTTAATGCACGTTTTGACACATGATCCAAAAAAACAAAAGAAATTAATCTCATTCATTTTTCTAGAGGGCCAACTATTAAACTCAGCATGATCAAACTTAAATGGGATGTCAAACCACACTCGTTGTTGCTTCATCTTGAAAATTTCTATAACTCCATGTAGAATTTGTGTTATTGCCTTAATTGTCATTAATTTATAAGGTACACGGTTGGGAAACACGTTTGGATGATTATAACATCCACCTACTCTAATGATTACATGATTGTCATAATACTAGTAAGTTCCTCTCTATGATTGCATTTTTCATCATGGATGAGATTCCAAGGTATATCTCTTCCATAAACAAATTTTTACACAATGGGATAAAAATAATTGCATATATGATGAATATATTTCATATACCTATGTTGGTAAAGGGCAACCTTTGTAAGCCACATGGATAAGTGGATTCTAAGGGACATATAGAAAAGAGCATATCTTTGGAAATCGACATAGCATATATTGCATCTACTAGGTAAGAAGCCATGTAGAAAATCTGATTTGACTATGAACAAGCCAATTTCCATTTCAAAAATTAAGTTTTAAAAAATGAAACACCCCCAATGCGGTTTTTAGTCCTTAATAGTCCATACTAGTAGAGGAACCCATGTTTGATCTACAATTTCAAAGTGGCCTTTGCCCCACAAATTCAATTGAGAAAATCCACTCACACACTAATTCATGTTTACACCCTAATTAGATTTGAAATCTAAGATTAGTGAATTAGGTACACTATATGATGTACGAGATAACAACATGAGGTTATTCGAATTAATTAACTTCTACCCAGTGGCGTAACCAATTAGGTGATGCCACATGGCATCGGCCAGCAGTGGGTCCCTTTTTGCCTTTTACGTTTTTGGAATTTTTATTGAAAATTTTCCAAATTTTCCCCACCACCCCTACCTTCCCTGTGTTGGCTAAGGAGATGCCATGTGTCCCTTGCGGACTTGTAGGAGCGCAAGCAAAAAGTTGACTTTCACCCTGCGTGGGAAGATTTTTCAAAATATCATCCGCCTCCCCGCTCTCCCCGCGCTGACTTGGGGGCGCCACGTGTCCCTAGTGGACTTGCGGACCCGTGAGCACAATTTTTTTTTCTTACCTCATGTGGGAAAATTTCCAAAAGTCTTTGCACGGCCCACCGACCCGCTCTTGGGGTAAATTTTCACCCTTGGGCCTGCAGGCCCGCTCTTGGGGAAAATTTTCACCCCAAGGTCCACCGGCCTATAACTCAAAAAATATGAGGAATTAGGAGGACTTCTTTATTTCAACGGAAAGGTGAGAAAATTTCCTATCCATAACAATAATTTAAGGAAATTTTGAATGCGCTAAGTTTGAGAAAAATCAAGTTGAACCTTTAAAACTTTTAGTGAGTGGGTATGGTGAGGTATTACCATCTGAACCTTATTGTACCTTATAACCCTAAATTTTGAACCTTATGACCTCTAATAATTGTTAATAAAAGAAAAGCATGTTCTAGTGAATTAGAATTGTTTTGGAACTTGTTAGTGATAGTTGTTGCCTTGTAATTTAGTTGTAGACTCTTTTAAACAAAAATAATTATTCCATAATTTTTCCTAATTAATCCTAGGTTGTTCTTGTTGTTTTAGCGGGAGTTACACTTGGTATCGAGAGAAGTGGTTCAAAATCTTGGCCCATTGGGCACACTAGAAACTTGAGACATGAACCTTAAACCTAACACACTTTTAAAACTAGAAAACATTTAGTTTAGAAATTACATATTTTAGTAAACATGGAAACCGAATAAAACTTATAAAGGTGAATTAACTCGCCTTCCTTGCTCTCATGCGGGGAGGTGCGCAGATGGGATGAGAGGTCTTTTCACATAGACCTAGAATTACCACCACCGAGATCATGTTGTAGTAACCATCTACCCTAGATTTTATAGAATCTTCAGGATGTTAATGTCGCTCTACACGGAGGATCAGTAGGAGGGCATACATCCAGACATGATAGAGTTCCTTCCATTGAGGGTCATGTATCACCTCGAGCCAACGAGGATCATGGAGGAGAGAACTCCCATGCAGAGAACCAAATTAAATTCACCACAAAGGGGACATGCTGATCAAGTTTAAGGACATAGAGAGAGGTCTCGAAGCCCTAGGCTTAGGGATGAGCATACAGAGAGACTTAGAGGCCATTAGACCATAGCTGCATATCACATCAGGGAGATCCTAAAACTTTAGCCATCCCATTATTCTGGTGATATAGGTGGATTTCAGGTAGAGGCCTAGTTAGTGAGCTTGAGAGGGTGCTTCAAATTTTGTCCTTATTCTAGCAACATGAAAGCTCGTGTTGTGATCCATCTCTTGAAGATGGAGTGGTGTGCAGTGGCACACAAAGGAGTAGAAGCTCCATGTTGATTCTGAGATTACCTTGGAGCTCTTTAAGGAGCATTTCTGGATAAGATATTTTTCATGGAGGTTCATACAACAACAAATAGATGAGTTCCATGACCTCCGATAGGCATCTCTCATAGTGGCTGAGTATGAGAGTAGATTTCTAGATCTACTCTAGTATGTTGGTTATATGCAGGATGAGCAGGTGTGATTCACAAGTTCATCCAGGGCTTGAATCTAGACATTGGAGGTGTAGTGCGGATCCATTATCCACAGACATTAGCTGAGGCCATCAAGAAGGCCTATATAACATAGGAGACTTGAGGAAAGACCCAATAGGCTAGAGATCGAGTACGGAGCCACATACAAAAATGCAAGACAATAGATCGAGGGGGTTAGTACCACTTCCTCGTGGTGGATAGGGTTCAACACTATCCTCTTTTAGACCACAACAATAGTCCGCCCACCTTATATACCTCCACAGAGATTTGATGCATAGAGAGGTCGGAGTATGGGGCCTCCTCCTAGGGGTCCCAACAGGACACAGGGTTCCCAGAGAGCTCACTCAACAGGAGTTCGCTAGTAGAGACCAAGGGGTTTTATGTATTCCTTTTATTTTGGTCCCTTTGTTTATGTTTGCATGTGTTTATTTTGTGGTGCTTTTACCCCTTTCATTATTCATTAAATGGTGTGTAAATATTGTGAGTAATCATGTTGTTAAGTTAGTTAATTAAAACATGTCATAAGAAAATAATTAATAGAGTTGTTGGCCATGATTAAAGATGTGTAAGTGATGTGTAAGTTAACTTTTGAGTGTGAAACACTCCACCTTCTTGGAAATTCGAAATTGTCCTTAGAGGCTGATTTTGGAGGCTTGTGGGACAAGTTAAACTTGTCCCATACCTCTTAAATTTAATTACCAACCATACCTACGGTTGGGGAGTTGAGATTAGACTTTTGTGATGTTTTTTTGAGAAGGAAAATTGTAGGTTTTAATTGCACTTTTCTTACATGATTTAATTTTAGTCCTTTGGGGTGTGGGTTGGATTTGAGTGTGTAAGTAAACTGTCATATTATTCACCCACCTAGTTATTGTGCATTGGAGAATGAAGTTGACTTTTGGGTTGGGGTTGAAGAGATGTGATATGGCATCCTACGTGGATCTGCCTCATTCTCTTCCCTTCCCTCTTCTATAAAATTTGAATGGCTTGCCTTGTTTTGGGGTTGCTTCACTTTGGAGACTTCATTTTCTTGGGTGAATTCTTTTGTTGTTTTGGAGCTCTTGCTTGAAGAAGTTTTGGGAAGATTGTTGCATGCTTGTGCTTGGTTGTTTTTGGATTGCTTGCATTGGGATAAAGCTTGTTGTTTTGGAACTTGGAACAACTCCATCATGGAGAGGTAGGAGCTTGACTCTTGAAATGCTCTTATTTTATGAATGTAAGTGTTAATGTATGAATGTTTTGGCATGGTTGTGGGCTATTGGGTAGATGGCCTAGGAATGGTGTAGGAGAAGACTATGGGGTTATTTTGTGGGAGGCACAAGTGTGTTTTAGGGAGGTATAAGAGTGGAGGGAGTTGGGATTTGGGTTCCACCTTACAAATAAATAGCTTGCATTTCTTTACTCGTTATAAGGTTCCATAAGAGGTTGGGGAGGCATAAGGAAATGTGAGGAATAAAGGTACTTGGGGAGGCATAAGGGCAAGTAGGGATTTGAAATGATATATACCACCATGTTTGTGGTTTCTCAGGTGGTGATACCCATTTCCCCTTTTGGGGGCATAAACAACATCCCCCATAGTTTCTTTCTCCTTTGGCTTGCTTGAGGAAGCCTTAGTATTGTTTTTCATGTTTTAATGTAGTTGTAGAACTACATTCTATTTTGGACTGTGTTCTTAATGTGATTATGTTGCTTGTGTGGTTGTGGAAGCCTATTTTTGCCATGAGTTGGATCACATATTTTATTATATTGTGGTTAGGGCTCGGGGGCAATAAAGAAGAAGGATGGATTCTCCTCTTCATTGGATGTCTTGGTTGGGTGGAGAGCGTTGCCTTTCCCCTACTCTTGTTGTGATCAAATTGGAAGAATGAGAAATCTACATGTTGTTGTTCTGGAGCTGAGATATAGATAGTTTGATAGTCCCTTGTGAAATGAAATCTTATTGTAGCCCCTTTCCCACTTGAATTGGATGATCTGTGTATTCATTATCATGGAAAGATACTATGTATTGGTAATGAAAGTTGAAATTTGAAATGTAAAAGAGTTATACTTTGTATTCTGTGTTGGAAAGAATGAGAAAGAATGATACGTGTTTTATATGTTGTATTTTGAAATCAAATGGAAAGGAGATTGTAAGAGTTTCATTTGAATTAATGGAAGTGTTTGCCTTGTTAATATAAAAAATTTTCCATTGGAAATTTATCCTTAACAAGCTCTATGAAATCCCTGTTTGGAAAGTGGAAAAGTGAAACACGTGAAAAGAAAATGTATTATTCTTTCATGTATATAATATATGTTTTTGGAAAGAATAAAATAAGGAAGTTATAAATTTTTCTTTTGGAATAGATAAAGGATTGCATAATCTTCCTCAAATTGTATCATTGTGTTGAATTTAATCATTTAGATGCGAGTTGTAATCTCTGTTTGAAAGGAAGTGTAATACTCTGTTTCTTTGAAATATGTGAAAGTTGGAAATCAGAGATGTATCTTAGTTTTGAATAGTTGGATTGAATCAACTAAATGCATTAGATTAGGTTTGGAGCACATTATAATACTTGGAAGAAGACAATGGCAAATAGACCTTTTAAAAAAAAAAAAAAATTGAACTCTGTCTTGTATTTCCTATTGACAATTATTTAATCCCAAATGCTCAGACCGAATCTGCAACAAAGGAATAACAAATGAAACATTAATTTGGGCATAATAATATCTAATCGAATTCATCTAGATATTAACACTTAAGGAAATTCTTATAAAAACTTAGCAAAATCGGGCTCAACCGTTTTGCAGTCATGTTGTTGTCAAGAAATGTAAATGTTCAAATTGCAAATCAATCAGACAAATTGAATCTTGAAAATATCTTTAAATACACCTAAGAACAAATTTCCATGTCTATTTGACATGTTGAGAGAGGGACAAGAACAAATTGAACAAATTTAACAAGTTAAAATTTACCAGTTTGCACTGTAAAAGCCTGCAGAACATTTTCATGAAATTGACCCATTAAAATTTATCAAAATCAAAAATTAATGATCTTTGTGTAAAGAGGATGTCGAGATATTTCCAGAAAGTCCTTGTTTTCCCAAAACCGAGCCCTCTATCAAAAGTTATGGCCTTCTGAAGTTTTTCCTTCACTTGGTGTCAAAAACATTTTGGGAAAAATTTCCTTTATAGAGCCATGGGCCGCAATTTTTCCTTAGAACTTCATAAATTTTTGGGAAAATTTTCCTAATTTTCTCCAACGACCCGTAGCCAATCAAAGGCTTCCACGTGGCACCATAAGGTGTCGGTGGAGGGGCGGACCCCTTTTTAAGCTTGGTGCTCCCAGAAAATTATGGGAATTTTTTTTAAGCTACAAGCAACAATCAGTCATGCCACAAGCATCATGAGGCATGGTGGTGGAGTGGGTACCTTTTTCCTTTGTACGTTTTTGAAAAATTTGGGAAAATTTTCAAAAATTTCCCCAACCACCCATCGGCCCTAGCCTAATCAAGAGCCGCCACGTGGCATCGCAAGGTGCCGGTGGAGGCATGGGTGAATGTTACCCTCTTAGCCCTTCGGGGCATTAAACTAATTTTCTCCCCGCCACCCCGCCTTCCCCGTGTTGGCTTAGGAGACGCCACGTGTCCCTTGCAGACGGACTGGGCAGTGTGGGTGAAAAGTTGGCTTTCACCCCATGTAGGAAGATTTTTCAAAATGTCTTCCGCCACCGCTCTCCCATGCTAACTTGGGAGGTGCCATGTGTCCCTAGTGGACTTGTGGACCCATGGGCACGAGTGCGAATTAGTTTTTCTTGTTTGACGTAACTCAAAAATATGAGGAGTTAGGAGGACTTATTTATATCAATGGAAAGGTGAGAAAATTTCCTATCCAATGGGAATAATTTGGGAAATTTTGAATGCATTAAGTTTGAGAAAAATAAAGTTGAACCTTTAAGCCTGTTAGTGAGTGGGTATGGTGAGGAATTACCCTCTGAACCTTATTGTACCTTCTAACCCTAAATTTTGGACCTTATGACCTCTAATAATTATTAATAAAATAAAATCATGTTCTAGTGAATTAGAATTGTTCTGGAACTTGTTAGTGACAATTGTTGCCTTGTAATCTGGTTGTAGACTCTTTTAAACAAAAAAATTATTCCATAATTTTCCTAATTAATCCTAGGTTGTTCTTGGGTCTCAAGTGGGTTGTTTTAGTGGGCGTTACAATTTCATTTGTCTCTTATAAACTTGTAGGGTTGTTTTGTACATTTGATAAAAATAAATTTGTGAAGTATACAAGTGAAGTAGAAATGAGGTTTGTACACTTCAAGAACAAAGATTAAACTATCTCTTTTGTCATGCAATAAAAACATTGAATTTATTCCATGCTAGTTTTAAATAGTTTTCTTTCCTTCAATCAAATGATAGAGACAAGAATGCAACTTCTTTTTTTTTTTTAAATTTAAACATTTCAAATGAGACAAAGTAGTGCAATATTTCTTCATACGTGCTTCCTTTTCACTTTTACAACAGAGATTTCCTATTATATATCCAACACAAATTTCCAATGGAAATAATATCATATGAACAAGGCAAAATACTTCTATTAATTCAAAGGAATCTCTTACAAATTCTTTCCCATTTATTTTGAAATACAACATACCAAATGCATATCTTTCCTTTCTGTTCACAGAACTGAATACTAGATATATTCTTCCATATTCAATTACAACTTTCATAGCTAAAATAGAGTAGTCTTTCCAACATAATAATATACAAGATCATCCACTTCAAGTGGGAAATGTTACAAAAGAAGTTTCACAAGGGACTGTCAGAACTCTGTCTTCCTCCTCAATTACAATGTACAAAATACAATTTCTTCCACATTTATTCAAAAATAGAAAACAAAGTATATCTCTTTCACATTTTGAATTGAAACTTTCATAACCAATACAAAACATAATTCCATCACCCATAATGTACAAGGTCATCCACTTCAAGTGGAAAGGGGTTACAATAAGAATAATCTCCATAAGGACTGTCAAACTTGTCTTTTCCCTTTCTCCAGAACATCAACATGTAGATCCATCATTATCCAATTTGGTCACAACAAAAGAAGGGGAAAGGCAACACTCTCCACCCAACCAAGACATCCATTGAAAAGGAGAAGCCATCATTTTTCATTGGCCCATGAGTCCCAACCACAATGCAATTAGGAATGTGCTTCAACTCATGGCAACAATAGGATCCCACAACACACATGAAATTTCACATTTAAAACACATTCTGAAACAAAACAGTAGTTTGTAACCCTAGATAAAAGACAACAAACAACACTCAAGCTTCCTCATGCAAGCCAAAGGAGTAAGAATTTATGGGGGATGCTGCTTATAACTTACAAGGGGAAATGAGTTTCACCACCCAATAACAACCACCAAAAATATATATATCATTTCAACTCCTTGACATGCCCTTATGCCTCCCCAAGTACCCCTTATTCCTCACATTTTCTTATGCCTGCCCAACCTCTTCTAACACCCCATAATGAGTAAATAAATGCAAGCTATTTCTTTGTAAGGTGGAACCCAAATCCGAACTCCCTCCACACTTATGCCTCCCATAGAAATAAACCATAGTCTTATCCTACACCATCCCTAGGCCATCTGCCCAAACAACCCACACACATGCCAAAACATTCACAACAATAACATTTGTACAAATAAAAGAAGAAAATTTCAAGAGCCAAGCTCTTACTTCTCAATAATGGAGTTTGTTCCAAGTTCCAAACAACAAGCTTTCCAATGCAAAACAACCCAAGATCAATGAAACACATGCCTGTAAAAATTCTGCAAACTTTCTCCAAAAGCAAGAGCTCCAAACAACAAAATAATTTCCCTAAATGAAGTATGCAAAAGTGAATCAACAACCAAAAACAAGCTAAGTAATTTGAATATATAGAGAGGGAAGAGAAGAGGATGAGGTGGATCCAAGTGGGATGCCACATCACACATCCTCAACTCCAACTCATAAGTCAAATTCAATCTCCAAGGAACAATAAATAGGTGGGTGAATAATATGACAACTTACACACTCCAAGACAATCCCACACCCCATAAGGATTGAAATTAAAAACTATGTAAGAAAGTGCAATTAAAACATTCAACTTGACTTACAAAAATGCACAAAGAAGGTCTAAATTTAACCCTCCAACCATAGGCAAGGTTGGTAAATAAATTTAAGAGGTATGGGACAAGTTTAGCTTGTCCCACAAGCCTCTAGAATCAGCCTCCAAGGACAAATTCAAATTTCTAAGAAGGTGGAGTGTTTCATAATCTAAAATCAACTTACATATCCCTTACACATTTCTTACACATTTATTACAACACTTTAATTCAAGGCCAACAACTCTATTAATTACTTTCTTATGACATATTTTAATTAATTAACTTAACAACAAGATTACTCACAATATTACACACCATTTAATAAATAATGAAAGGGGTCAAAGCACCACAAAATAAACACATGAAAACATTAACAAAGGAACCAAATAAAAGAAAATACATAAAACCCTTGGTCACATTTAAAGATGACCCCCATGGGAATCCCTAACACAATCAAACACACACAAACAATACAATTGTCATGGTGACCTTGTTGAATTCATCTAGAATTCCAAAGTGGTTGGTCTCCAATCCCCTGATGTTTGTTGTGATATTTTAAACCTATAAAATACAAATAACTCCTTCGGCCTCGTGGCCATATTAGAACATCCAAATGAATATAAATATAATTTCAAGATCATCGGTATATATGGGAATCACCACAATCATCAATATAATCATTAGTAATATCACTTAATATTTCCTCCACAACTATCTCATCATCAATTTTAATTCAATTCTCATTTTCTAGGTCTACTCAAAATATCCAAATATCACAAGTCTGGTCAACATCTATAATATAACCATGTCAAACAATATATCCACATCAATATCTAAAATGTCTCTAATAGTCATCATGCACCATATTTGAATCAAATTCCACAATAAACCATGATCTAACATCTAACATCATACTAAATTAAACTATAACAATGTCCATAATATAGTCAGTAGTATCAAGATCAATATCACAAGGTCTCAAAGGGAAGAGGGCACTACATCCCCCTCCCCTTAGAGTCGACTTCCTCCTAGAAGTCACTCAAACATATGTGAATTGTTATCCATATTTCACCCCAAGCTAAATATTGGATCGAATCATGACCCCACATAAAAGGTGAGAGAACTCATTTTAATCCTACAAATTGGTTGCAAAAAGGATTCAACAATGAAGTGGCAAAGATGAAGAAAGATAAATGGATCCTATACAGAAGGAAATAACTCTATCAGGTTGTCTTTATGCTTTAAATCCATTCTCTGAGTTACAGGCATATAGAACCATCAAATAGAAGGGTTGGACAAGCAAGGAAGATGTTACAAAAGAGCCAAAAGCAAGAAGAAAGAAGAATGACAAAGATTCAACATCCTTGGGCTCGAAATGGTTCAGGAAAGGCCTAAAAACAAGTATGGAGGAGGTAGTGGAAGAGACCAGGTGTCCTAACGATGCTCCAACTATTGTAAATCCTAGAGGAAGGAACTCAAACTTACACCGGCCCTCCACATAGCAAATGGTAAAAGGAAGTCAAGGAGTCAGTGGAGAGAGACAAGTTTCGACACGATGCTTCTCAAAGATGGATCTAAATAGAGAGGCTCAAACAAGTGGCACATCTCCACGTGTCCCGGGGCGGGATAGAGGTAGGGTCAAATGGTCAAACAGAGTCAAAGGAGGATAGGGCAGGCCTTAAAATCAGCTAAGTATAGAAGTGTAAGCGGAGAGTGCCAAGTGTCAGCCTAGCGCATTTCCAAGAGTTGGCCCAAAGGTGGAGACCCAAATGAGCGCAAGCTCGCCACGTAGCCCAAAGCCTAAAAAATGAGAGGAACTATTGAAAATTCCATAGAGTAGCGAGAGGCCGACAAGTGTCAACTCGGTGCTCCTCAAAGGCAAACTTTGGGTCAGGTTTGCAAACAAGCACGGTGCCTCCACGTGTTCTATCAACGGAGGGAGAGTTAGTTCAATAGTCAATGCACAAACAAAGGCCAGCAGAGGCTACCAAGTGTATCAATGGCACTGATTCAAGGGTCAAATAGAGAAAAGGTTTCCAAAAAGTGCCATAGTGACACATGTCCCAAAGGAAAGTGGGGCGTTGGGGAAAAAGTTGATTTTTCGCCCTTTGCCTCAAAAGGGAGTAAACGTTGCAAAATGGCCTGCAAGTCACCCAGGAAAATTCAAAATTTATACCTGAGTCAAAGCCAAGGCGGAGAGTCATAGAAAAAAGGATAAGTTTTCCTTACTTCTAAAAAACATAAAGGTAAAAATGGGAGCACATTTCCCATCAACCAAAAGGAGCCACGTGTGTCATGCGGAGCTTCGGGGTTGCAGGAATTTTTAAGTTTTGCTTTTTTTTTTTGCTGAGAAGGATAAAAGGTGAATTGTGGACCAGCGGGCCCAAATTTTGTTCCAATCTAGCTTCCAAGTGTCCCAATCCAAAAGGGGACCCATTTTTCAAATTTTTTACCCACCCATTTATACGGAATCGATTCAAACTTCAAAGGGCATATATTTCAACCTAGGGCTCGAAATATTACAAATCTAACAGCTTGTTTGAAAATATCTGATCTATTCTACATCATAGGAGTCTGAAAACTTTAATTTTTGGGAAGTTAGGTGGAGGTAAAATGGAGATACGTCTTCAATTTTTAATGTAGGATCATTAGTCTCAACAACTAGATCGGATTGATCTATTTCCATCGCTTTTTCCTTCCTTTAAGGAGCCAAACCAAGGATCGATGTAGTAAAGATAGATTCAGGGTAGATTTTAGCAGATGCATTAACAGTGGTGGTTGAGCCTTGACCCATTTTCACACTTTCTCTCTCTCTCTCTCTCTCTCTCTCTCTCTCTTCTCTTAGGATGAATCTATAAAGACGGATGCAAGGTTCTTTATAAAGGGTTGGATATTCTTAGTTTTACAGGCTCCCTTCTCCTTCTAGCAAAGGATTTGTGGGGTTCAGGCCTTCCATTAAAATTGTAACACATTTCTACCTTTCAGCTATTTTGTAATGAACTATATCAATCTATAGAGCAATAAAATACATCTATGATCAATTTTAGATCTTTCTTGTTTCTTTTCCTTCTATCCGTCTCTCATTACAGATCTAGCTATTTGTGCTTGATTATGGTATGCATTTTATTGGTTCGTGTCGAAATCAAAATAATTGTTCATCATTCCTTTGGTGCATCACATGGTAGTTTAGTTATTTCTCATTTCTAGTATTCTTTTATCCTTGTCCCCTTTACAAGTTTAGACTAGATATAAGAAATAGATCCTCTACAAATCCTCACCTATGCACTGAACACAAGAATAAGGAACCATCCTTTAATTTGGAGAGATTTTCTAATTTACAAGGTCCCACACCTTAAGAAAAGTTCTATGTCATGCAATCACATCAGATGAATCTTCCTTAGAGAAGCATACCTTATAACTCATTTGGGGGTGTTGTGATTTTGTTCTAACAGTTTTGGCATGCCCGATAGGACAAGAAGTATCCATATTATTATAGTAGGGATTTATGTACACTTTCTTTGATTCTAACTTTTAAGAAGTTTTAAAACTATACATCTGGCAACTCCAAAAGAAACAAATCTACTGGTTTCAGAGTCCAAGTAAGTTCATGAGAAGAATACAAACACGGTTAAGAACTAGAGAAAAAGGGGCTATTTGTCTATTTAGACTTATCCCCAAATAGAAGGAGAGGAAGAAGAAGAGTCCATAGGTCTCAATCTCCACCAAGTAGAGCTTTATCAACACCTCCTCTCGACAAGACCATGCATTCAATCAAGAGGAGTTCTTAGGCCAATTAGAATGGCTCATCCAAATCCTTATGTTAATTTCATTGGTAGTATTCCACTTACCTTGAATGCACAAAATCCAGTTCCTATTGCATCATTAAAGAGTATCCAATATTTCACTAGGGAGAACCAAAATTCTCGGGTGATCATGTCCAAGATAGTGCAAATGTCTGCATAATTCACGAGATCCATGAAATGGACATAACAATCAAGCTACTCACCTCTTCACTCAAAGGGAAGCCTTCACAATGGTTCGGGAGTCTTGTAGCGAGATCTATCCAAAAGTGGAACCGATTGTCCACGACCCTTCATAATCGGTTTGGGGAAAAAGGTGATAACTTGTCTTTGTTGGAGTAGTTAACAAAAATCAAGAGAGCCCCAAATGAATAGCTAACTAAATTCAACCTCATATTCTAGCAAACTTGGGATAGGATTCCAATAGAAGTAAAGTCCACTGATGAAGGTTGCCTTCTTATAATTTCTTAGGGCTTTAAATTCGATATTTCCTAATGATTGATCGGTGGGGGCACTACATTACCTATAGCCTATAACCTTTCTATAGGGGATGAAAACCATTTCATTCAAGCTGGAAAAATCATTCCTAGGCCATCCATGCCTCTGTACCTGAGTTAGGAAGCCCAGATACTAACCAAGCACCCACATTAGCTCCTATATCCACCCCAGGAGTCAAAGATAAGCTGAAGCTTCCACTTCATCATCTAACACATCTAAAGAGCTTCAAGAAGTGATGAAGAAACTGTAAAACTTGGGAAATGAACTAGTGATCATCGAAAGGAAGCAAGCACAGAGCTCTAGGCCATTTCAGCCTCACGCTCAATATCAAACTAGACCCCAATACTAGCTAAATAGGCCACCAATTAGATCAGAAACCAAATCAAAATCAAGGACAACCTCAAGCTACTAGACCTTTTAGGTCTTATGATCCTAGTAAATCCTCAACATCAAAGGCATTGGTCCATGCACAGAACAATATGGCACAGGAATATGATTTGTGTTTTCCATGTAGTTAGCCACATAACAAATCCATGTGTTTTAATAGTGCTCTAAATCAAGCTCTAATGATGCAAACTAGTATGGTGTCACAAGAGTCTAGTCAAGAGGAATATCAGTAGTATGGAGCTTAATAGAGTGAACCTCCAGGAGAGACCATGCTTGTAAATTGGCACACTAAATATTTCTGTGGGATGAATCAGTTCCCTCCTCAAAGTGTGGCTGCCAATACATAGTCCAAAAAGAGAAGCATTGGAGAGGGCCAACCACTGAACTCAAGTAATCCTCAACCTTTCATCACTCCACAAGGTCCGGTGTTTCAAGTGTAACCCCAACATGTAGAACCAATCCAAGCCACCTTCCAAATCTAGCTAGGCACCGGTTGTAAATGACCTATATGCAAGAAAGAAATGTTTATGGGAAAGGGAAGCAAAAAGATAGCTCATTCAATATTATTGAGTAAATGAAGAGGACAAGTGTGAAAATTTCACTATGGGAGTCATTAGCCATTCCAGGGAAAAGGGATCTGTTACAAACTACCATGCATAATTGGTCAAGTTCAAATCAAGCCCCTAATCAACAAGAGAGAGTGCTTGCTAATGCAACTCAACTTGAGAAGAATCAAGGAGAACAACAAGGTAAGAAATTGAGACCCCCTCCATTCTATGTCTCATTAATTATTGGGGAGAAATTAGTGCAAAATTGAATGATTGACTCTGGGGCTAGTAGTTCTGTGATGCCCAAACAAATAGCCGACCAGTTGGGTCTCCAATATGAGGTTATCTCTAGAGGAGTAGTTCAATTAGATGGGATAGTAGTGACCACTATGGGAATCATCAAAGATCTGAGCCTCACCCTACATGCCTGCCCCTAATGTGATATATTGCAAAATGTGTCCATCATAGATTTTCCACCACATTTTGCTTTGTGCCTATCTAGGGACTTCATTGCCAAAATTGGAGGCTACTTGTCCGCTGACTGGTCACATATGCTCTTTAGGAAAAGGTATGGGGAAAAGGCCATAATGAAATATGAACCTATTGCTGACTATCATATTAAATCCTATGTGCCTAGCCCAATCAATACCAACTGCTCACTTTTGATCAAGAAGACCTCCTAAGCACTAATGAAGCAAATACCAAGTTGGAATGTATCCCAGACTTGACTCTAGATGAATGGGCCAAAAAAAGACATGCTTTTGACCCCTATGAAGGAATGGAAGAATATGAGCTAGGTATATACCTTATACATGAAGAAAATCACCCCCTTCCTACCTTAATCAAGCCAAAACATAAACATGAAAATGAGGTATGGAAATTATTCTTTGATGGTTCAAGGAGTAGACAAGGAGTTGGATGAGAAGATATGATTGTGTCTCCCAAAGGTATGAAGTATCATTCAGCCTTTAGATTTCAGTTTTGATTGCTCAAATAATGTTGTTGAATATGAGGCTTTAGTCCAAGGTCTTCATTGGGCAAGAAATCTAGGAATCAAGAATTTACAGGTGTTTGGTGATAGTGAATTGGTTGCCAATCAAGTTAGAGGACTTAATGATGTCAAGAATGACTTGCTCAAGAACCATAAAAATAGAGTATGGGACCTTATGGAGGATTTGAAGACTTCAACATTGTGTCCATACCTAAAAATAAAATGAAGTTCTTTGATAGACTTGCAGTAGTTGGAGTAGCCTTTGATGTGGTGGACAGCATCAAAAGAGACAAAGAACAACCACATATCCATGTGGTTGTGAGGCCAAAGTGCCAGATAATAATACATGTTGGCAAGTGTTTGAGAATGATCAACAAATCATTAAATTTCTACAAGAAGAAGTTGAATTCTTAGCTAGAAACCATAACAAACTAGAGCAGCAGTACGGGAATCAGATAGTACAACTGCATACAAACAAGCTTCCCAAAGGCTTAGTGACACTGGAATCCATTTTTAATCCTAATGATTAGTTTAGAAAAGAGAAGGCTAACATGCAGATCAAAGGAGAGGATTCAAAGTCAATCCTAGTTGGAGAAGACAAAATATTTCAAATTGGCAAGGTGGCCACCGAGCAAGAAAGGTATGAATTCATACAACTTTTCCAAGAATTACCTAATGTGTTTGCTTGGAGTTATGAATACCTAAGAGGTTCAATCCAAAAATAGCACAACAAACGATTGAATTGGACCCAACTACTTGAGCTCTCAAGAAGAAGTAGAGACCAGCCAACCCACATATTGAGCCTTTGATGAAGAAGGAGCTGAATAAACTAATAGAATCAAGTATCATATTCTTAATTAAGCATTCAAGTTGGGTTGCAAATCCGGTCCCAAATCGAGAAAGAAAAATGGAGAAATCAAGGTTGTGTATTGACTTCAGGGATTTGAACAGAGCCTCCCTCAAAGATCACTAACCACTCCCTTCAATGGAATAGATCTTGCAAGTGGTGTCTGGGTCAGAGATATTTTCTCTCTTGGATGGCCACTTAGGATACAATCAGATTATGGTGAAAGAAGATGATCAGTTCAAAACTACCTTCACCACCAAATGGGGCACCTATGCATACAAAAAATCCATTTGGACTGTCTAATGCTGGTGTTACTTTCCAAAGAGCCATGGATATCGCATTCAAAGGGCTAATCAAAAAAATAGTATTGATCTATCTGGATGATATCATTGTGTTCTCCAAGAACGCATCGTAGACCACCTTTTTCATCTAAGGCAAGTGTTTCAAAGATGCACAAGATTTGTGGTATCTTTGAACCCTAAATAATGCATATTCTTGGCCCGTGAGGGAAGGATTTTGGGTCACATTGTGTCTAAGGAAGGTCGGAAATTGATCCGAGAAAGAGTTGAAGTAAAAGAGCACTGCCATTGTCAAGCCTCTTTAAAGATTCCAAGTCACAAGGTTTGAAGTCTCTTTAAATAATTGAAGAAGAGCTTAGGGGAAAATGAAGGAAATTTGATTAAAAGGTTTGTCCCTTGTAAATTTTGTTATCTAAGGTTAAGCCTTTAATAACATTGATGAGAAGAAGAAAAGAGATTTAGCTTTCAGGATAGAAGGAGGTGAGGTATTCCTTCATTAAGAAGCAAGGAAAGGAAAGCATTTTTGAAACACAAAAAACTATTGGTCTTCCATATCAAATAAGCCCCAAATGCGGGGTGGATGTAAATCTCAGATTTTATATCAAGGAATTCGTGGGATATTGTATGCCTTTAGAAGTGAAACAAGCGTGATAAAGAGGCCATTATATCTTACAAGATGATCTGGAGAAGGGAAGAATAAATAAAGCTATAAGAATACAATGGGCATGTGTCCTCATTGGATGATTAAAGCAAAAAGAAGGAGAGTGTTATAAGAATTTCATCAATGAAGTAGGAGAGAGGCTATTTCGCCATTTCGATCCAAGAGTGACAACAATCAAAATCATGAAAGAAAGATATTATTGGCAAAAGAGTGTTTAGTGACTATTTCACATGGATCAAAAGGTTCAAGAGTTGTGAATTATTCAAAGGAAAATAGAAGATAGCAACACTTCCATTGCACCCAATATTAGTAGACCAACCTCTCATCAAGTGGGGATTGGACTTCATTGGAGTCATTGACCCAAACTCAAGCTAAGGTCACAAATGGATCCACGATGGTGAACTGATTATTTCACCAAGTGACCGAGGTAGTGGGCACTTAAAGAAGCAAATGAGTCTAGTATCTAGATTTGTATGAAGGGATAGTGACCAGATTTGGGGTACAAGCCACCATCATCTCACACAATCCATTAGCATTCATATGTTCCAAAATTATAGGATGGGTTGTTAAAAATGGGACTTATTTGAGTACTTCATCAAACTATTACCCTCAAGGTAATGGCCAAGATGAGTCTACAAACAAATACCTGGTGAAGATCATCAGAAGAATCCTTGATGAAAATCAGAGGACCTGGCACAAAATCTCAAAAACGGCCTTATGGGCTGATAGAATAACCCTTAAGAGATCTGTAAGAAGCTCCCCATTCAATATTGTCTATGGGAAAGAAGCAGTGTTGTCCATATCACTTGAACTACCAACTTTGGAGCTTGTGAAGTAACTAGAAATGTCTGAATTTGAACTGATGGAGGCTAGGTACGTGGAGCTGATGTTATCACTGAATCACAACACCCTTATGTTTACACAAGTGCATATATTTGAGCTCACGGTGTGATTGGATAACATGGGTACTATCTCCAAGTTGTGGGACTTGCTACTTGAGATAGACCTCCAGAGAAAGTTGGTTCTTGCTCCTAAACTACCTGCCACAATCTACTCTAATGCAAGAAAAACTATCTTTCCTAATCTAACTTTCTAAGGGACCAAGGAGAGAGAATGCATAAAAATGAAAGCCTACACTACAGTGGTGATACACCAGAAAAGGAGGGGGTGAGAGTAGTCTTCCAATGTGTGAAAACTAGGAGTAAAGTGCATACTAGAAGGAGTGATAACAATTCTCCACAATTTGAAAATGCATTCACAAAAATGTTTCATACATGCATAATAATAATGGATCCTTGCAAGAGCATAAAGATAGACACAATACACTTGTAATCAAGGTTGAAGGGGCAAGAAGAATGCAATAAAACACAGTAGGGGAAGATGCATCCACAAACATATATTTTATTGCTTCATGATATGCATAGTTCAATTTATTACAAGATAAGGGCCTGGATCACCATGCAAGGAGTCCACTACAAGGTCCTGCAACACATTGGATTCACAAATCAATTTTGACAAATCTTTGCTACAAGAAAACTCCTCCCGCTATGAGCCCAACACTCCAACTTATAGGAAAATGAGAAGAGAGAGAAGGGAAAAATGGAAATCCTGAAATATGTCCTTCAACCACTTGTAAGAGACACTAAATGGAGTGAAATGATTGTATGTTACTTGAAAAAGGCTCCCCATACTATCCCAGGTGCTGCAGTAGAGAAGGAATGATGACCATGCCTCTTAATTGCACTCCCAACTACCAAATAAAACACTGTCATGAACCCAGCCACATTTTATGAAAAATACCCATCTATTTCTCATAAAATATGGAATTTATTGATTTTTTTGCTTTGGGATTGAAGCCATGATTCCAATGGTACAAATTTTGTGTGATTTTGTTGAGAAATGCAAAAGTTATGGCCTTCTGAGTGCGAGCATCTATTTTGGGTCTGGCAGGCATTTTCTGTCATTTGACGGGAATGAGCATTAACTGAATGTGGCTGAATATGTTTCTTTTATTTAAATATATCTACCCTCATTAAAATTTATAGTTAACGATGTGCTCATTCCAGAAAGTCCAATTTTATGAAAATTGGAGCTCGGAGTCAAAAGTTATGGTTGTTTGAAGTTTGGGAGGTCAAACTTTGACTTTTCCTTTGAACTATGGGTATTTCGGAAAAATTGGGTTTGCGTGTCCCAAATGTCCCAAAACATTCTTCCACATTGGCGATTCGGGCTTCCTTGTCCCCTTTTGTGGCCTTTTTTTCCCTTTCACGTCCTGTGCGTACTTTTATCCCGATTGTCCCCGACGAAAAACTCTACACCACCACATGCAATAGGCTAACTTTGAGAAAATCGATTGATTTCCATCCCATGCATAATTTTGTCTTGACTGTCCTAGACCATGGAACAAAAACTTCCTTTTTCTGATTTTCACTACCTGCGGCCATTTCGGCTTTGTGAGTCCCGCTTGTCCCGATGTCCCAACTATCCCGCGGACCGCCGGGACAAAAAGTTCTGACTTTGCCGATTCCTTTGTATTTCGGCCATAAAATTGGTATGATGATTCTTGGTACGACCCATAGCCTCAGACCCACAATGCTTTAAAACAAGCCTGTGACTTCATTTTTGGATTTTTTGATTTTTTCCTAACTTCTTGGATTTTTTCCTTTGATGTGAAGTTAGAGAGAATCAAGGGGCCCCAAAAAACATGATTTTGGGCCTTGAATCAATTTTTATTTCGAGACTGAAGAATTTGTGAAACGTTATCAAAATTACCTCGAGGGGTGAATTTTGGATAATAGCTGATAGAATTATAAGAATCCGAGAGAGAATGCTCTCCAAGTATTGGAGAAGAACCAGGCCTCAATTAAAATATGCTTTGATAAGAAGGAAGGAGCAAGGACCTTTCGAGAAGGGGACTTGGTTACGAAATGGGATGTAGATCGAGCAAAACCAGGAAGACATTCTAAGTTCGATGCCATCTGGAGTGGCCCCTATATGATAACAAGATGCAAAAGTAGTAATGCTTTCAATTGTCCACATTGGAGGGCGAGGAGTTATAGATTCTAGTGAATGGGATCTATCTTAAACATTACTACTAAAAGGGAAGTCTCACCCTATACATATTAGCTTAGTTTCTTTTCCTCCAAGTGCTTCTACACATTGTATTGTTGTAGTGTAGATTGCTTTTCTCCTAAGTGTGTTTGCACAAGCTCTGTATGTTCCATTTGGAGCATGTATGATTTTCAATTTTGTACATAGTCGTGGTGTTGTTTTGTTGCTCTTATGCAGTCCATTCAGAGAGACATACAAAGCCCTAGATTTGAAACAATTTTCTACTCTTAGAAATCTTCATTTCGAGATTTTCTTATAAAATCTAAGAATGCAAGCGGTCGGGCTCATGAACCAGAGGCAAAATTAGTATCAGACTATTATTCTTGACTCCATGCCCAACAAATACAACAAGGCAACTGATCTCCTCATCTAGTAGGTAGATTTCCCTATGAGTTGCCAAATTATTATCCATATTTCAACCCAAGCTAAATATTGGATCGAATCATGACCCCACATAAAAGGGACTGAGAGAACTCATTTTAATCCTACAAATTAGTTACAAAAATGGTTTAGAAATGAAGTGGTGGAGATGAAGAAAGAAAAATGGATCATGTACATAAGGAAATGACTCTGTTAGACCATCTCTATGCTTTAAATCCATTCTCCAAGTTACAGGTAGGCAAAACCATCAAATAGCAGGGTTAGACAAGTAGGGAAGATGCTACAAAAGAGCCAGAAGTAAGAAGAAATAAGAACGAAAAAGATTTGACATCCTCAGGCTTGAAATGGTTTAAAAGGCCTAAAAAATGACTAAGTATGGAGGAGGTAGTGGAAGAGACCATGTGTCCTAATGATGCTCCAACTCTTGTAAATCCAGAGGAAGGAACTCAAACTTGTGCCGGCCCTCCACATAGCAAATGCTCAAAGGAATTCAAGGAGCTAGTGGAGAGAGATAAGTGTCGACAAGATGCTTCTCTAAAGATAGATCTAAATAGAGAGGCTCAAACAAGTGCCACATCTCCACCTATCCAGGGCTGAACATAGGTAGGGTCAAATGGTCAAACAGACTCAAAGAATGATAGGGCGGGCCTCAAAATTGGCTAAGTATAGAAGTGTAAGCGGAGAGTGCCAAGTGTCATCCTGGTGCATTTCCAAGAGTTGGCCCAAAGGTGGAGACCCAAATGAGCACAAGCTCGCCATGTAGCCCAAAGCCTAAAAATGAGAGGAATCGTTGAAAATTCCCTGAGTAGTGGAGGCCGACCAAAGTGTCAACTCGACGCTCCTCCAAAGGCAAACTTTGGGTCGGGTTTTCAAATAAGAGCGGTGCCTCCACGTGTTCTATCAACGGAGGTAGAGTTAGTTGAATAGTCAATGCACAAATAGGCTAGCGGAGGCTACCAAGTGTCTTAATGGCATTGATTTAAGGGTCAAATAGAGAAAAGGTTTCCAAACAAGTGCTAGAGTGACATGTGTCCCAGAGGAAAGTGGGGCGTCGGGGAAAAGTTGATTTTTCACCCTTTGCCTCAAAAGGAGTAAAAGTTGCAAAATAGCCCACAACTCTGCCCAGGGAAAAAGTCAACATTTAGACCTGAGTTAAAGCCAAGGCAAAGAGTCGAGAGAAAAAGTATAAGTTTTCCTTTCGTCCAAAAGCATAAAGGTAAAAATGGGAGTGCATTTCCCATCCAACCAAAAGGAGCCACGGGTATCGTGTGGAGCTTTGGGGCTGCGGGAATTTTTTATGTTTTGTGTTTTTTACGTAAAAGGATAAAAGGTGAATTGCGGACCCGTGGGCCCAAATTTTTTTCCAATCTAGCTACCACGTGTCCCAATCCAAAAGGCGGACCCATTTTTCAAATTTTTTTCCCACCTATTTGTATGGAATCGATTCAAACTTCAAAGGGGCATATCTTTCGACCTAGGGCTTGAAATATTGCAAATCTGACACCATTGGAAAGATCTCGATCTCTTCTACACCATGGGAGTCTAAAAATTTAATTTTTGGGAAGTTAGGTGGAGGTAAAATGGAGAAAAATCTTGAGCTTTTAATACAAGATCATCAGTCTCAACAACTAGATCAAATTCGATCTATTTCCACCATTTCGTCTTCCTTCAAGGTACCGAACCAAGGATCGATGCAAAGTAAATATGGATTTGAGGTAGATTTTAGAAAATGCATTAACAATGGTGGTTGAGCCTTGACCCGCATTTTCCTACTTCTCTCTCTCTCTCTCTTTCTTCTCCCGGGATGAATCTATAAAGACATATGTAGAGTTCATTGTAAAGGGTTGGATATTCTAAGTTTTGTAGGCTCCCTACTCTTCTTCCAACAAAGGATTTGTGGGGTTCACACCTTCCATTAAAATTGTAACACATTTCTTCCTTTCATCTATTACGTAATAAACTATATCAATCTATAGAACAATAAAATGCGTTTGTGGTCAATTTTAGATCCTTCTTGTTTCTTTTTCTTCTATTTGGTCCCTCATTAAAGATCTAGCTATCTGTGCTTGTTTATGGTATGCATTTTATTGGTTTGTGTCAAAAGAAAACTAAGTATTCATAATTCCTTTGGTGCATCACCTGGTAGTTTAGTTATTTCTCATTTCATGTATTCTTTTATCCCTGTCCCCTTGGAAATTTTAGACTAGATATGAGAAATAGATCCTCTGTAAATCCTCACATATGTACACGAACAGAGGAATAAGGAACCATCCTTTAACGGAGAGATTTTCCAATTTACAAGGTCCCCACACCTTAGGAAAAGTTCCATGTTATGTAATCACACTAGATGAATCGCCTTAAAGAAGTAGACCTTATAACTCATTTAGGGGTCTTTGTGATTTTACGATAATAAGACCGAACTCGTAACAAAGTAGCATCCTCCCATGTAGCTGTAGTCTCATCGTATCTATCCCATTACACCCAAACCGATCAATCTCTCTACCTTGAAGGGATAGTGTCCTATGGTCTATAATCTTAATGGGCTCCACCATCATCTACCCCTGATCCTACACCTGCAATGATGTCCAATCTATCACATGAGAAGGATATGCAACATATCTCCTAAGAAATGAAACATGAAACACATCATGTACGTGAGATAAGCTAGGTTCCAATGTTAGATGGTAGGCCAAAAGGCCGATACACTCCAAGATCCCAAAAGGACCAACGAATGTAGGAACTAACTTAGAACCTTTTCCATAATGGATAGGGATCTTGTGTGTCCTGACACAAAGGAAAACCTTCATGCCCACATCAAAACTACGGTTTCTCCTATGCTGGTCTGCGTACTTATTTTGCTTGTCTGTGCCTCTTGCATCCTTTGTCTGATCATAACCACCTGCCACTCCATGTCTTGTAATAAAGCTGGTCCTAGAGAAACACTATCCTCTAACCTATCCCAACTAAGGGGTGTCCTATACTCTCTACCATACAAATCCTAAAAAGGATCCATGCCTATAGAACTCTAAAAACTATTATTATAGGCAAACTCCACCAAGTACATGTACTCCTCCCATTTGGAATCTATTTTCATAACATACATCCTAAGCATGTACTCCAATATCCGATTCACCGCTCGGTCTGGCCATCCATCTCAAGGTGATATGATGTGCTAAATTTGATCCTCATCTTGAGGGCATACTGCATGGTGGTCCAAAAATGGGAAGTATACAAATGATCGTGGTCACAAATGATCTTATACAGAATCCTATGTAACCTGACAATCTTATCAAGGTATACCCGTGCTACTACACTAGTTGTATAAGTGGTCTTTACCGAAGAAAAATGAGCCAATTTTGTAAATTTTTCCACCGTGACCATAGTGGCATCATGGTGGTATCTCGACATCGGTAGCCCAACAATGAAGTCCATGGAAATGGTGTCCCACTTCCATTTCAATATAGCATGAGGATAGAGAAGGCCGGCTAGATGCGATGCTGGCCTTCACTTTCGGCATTCTAAATAGTGTGACACAAACTAAGCCACATCTCTCTAAAGTCCCCTCCAGATAAACATTTGTTTCAAGGTGGCGTGCATCTTCTTCACCCCGGATGATGGGCTGATAAGGGTGCACGATATGCCTTTGCCAAGATGTCCTACCTCAAGCCTCCATCTTTGGGAACATAAATCTGACCTCTGTGCCTAAGAAGGCCATCTACCTCTAAAGAAAAACCATCATACTTCCCTCCGAGGGTATCTCGAGACTCGATCTCTGCTCAAGCTGCAATGGAATGTGAGGAAGGCATTGAAGAATCCTGCTCTGCAAATCTGTGCTCACTGAGGTGGCCATAACCACATGTCTTTGTCTGCTAAGAGCATCTACAACCATAATCTCCTTCCCTTTCACATGCTCTATCTCCATATCATACTCGATAAAGTTACTCCATCTAACGCCGTTGGCAAGTGTTGAGATTGGGCTATGTGAAGAGGTGGCAAAGACTCAAGTGATCTATCCTAAGTGTTAATCTTCGACCAAGAAGAAAGTGTCTCCATCAAACCAAAGCATAATGTACAATCTGCCGTAAGCTCAAGATCATGAGTTGGAAAATTAAGCTCATAATATTTGAGTTTGTGAGACTCAAAAGCTAACACTCTACCCTCCGGCATCAATACACCTCCAAGTCCTGCCAAAGAAGCATCATGCATACAAAAAAATCACCCTGTGGATCCGGTACTTCAAGAATAGGTGTTGTAGTGAGACATTTTTTTAGTGTCCTGAAGGCCTTCTCATACCTGTCGACCAAACAAAATTCTTCCCTTTCCGTTGAAGGGAAGTGATGGGGTGTAATCCGAGAGAAGTCCTAAACAAATATCTTGTAGTAACTTGCTAATCCCATGAAGTTGTGCACCTCAATCATAGTAGTGGGTGCTGGCCAATCCATAATATCTCTAATCTTGGAAGGATTGACGGTGATACCTTCCCTAGAAATAATATGACCCAAATATTGCACCTTCGTTTGAAAGAATGCACACTTCTCCAAGTTCCCGTAAAGTTGCTACTCCCGAAGACACTGAAGAACCTAGTGAAGGTTCCCCTCATGCTCCTAATGCATATGTGAGTAAATAAAAATGTCACCAAGGAAGATGAGTCCGAAGTGATCTAATAAGGTCCTAAATACCCCATTAAAGTGGACAAGAATCCAAGAAAGCAAAAGCAAAATGTACGCATTTTAATTTTTCTAAAATGTGCTCGCATTTTGATTTTTTTGACTCAGGAATCACCGAGCCTATAATGTGTATGTGTTTCAAATAAGTCAAAACGTGTATGCATTTTTCTTTTATTATTTCTTATACTTTAAATTTATTTTAGTAAATATAAGAAATTAGGGTCACTCTGCACCTTATGGAAGTGGTCTCATAGCTCCAACAATTATAATCTAGAAGATAGTTTTTCAAAATCTAATCTAGTCAGTACTTACTCATTTTCAGGATTTCAGCAAACGACCTAAAACTTTCAGGGCATATATATTGTAGTTGGTCTTTGTTTTGGGAAAGCATATAGTCATTTTTTAGGTTTTTGACCTTCTAAAATGGATTTTGGCCCTACCACTGCTTGAATTGGTACTAATTTTTAAATTTGGTCCATAATTCACTTTAGTGACCATGAATTAACTCTATGATGTTTTTCTACTTCTTACTAAAAAGAGATCCTCACTTTGTAGATAGAGGATTATTCCCTGAATGGGATTCCTGTCCTATGGCCAAAATGAGGTGATTGTAATGTGCCTCCTCCTTAAGGTGTGATAACACTACTAGGTGTTGAATGAGTTGTTATGAATAGTACCAAGTGAATTGCATCAAGTGAACTTAGATGATTGCTCATTCTTAGAAACATGGTGCTCCATATAAAGATCATCCCCTCACCTTTCCTAGCTCTAAAAGCATCCTTTCATGGAATCAAATTCATGATTCTCATACATGATTTTGCTCATATGTCTCTTATGGAGACAAACAATGCCTTAATACTTCACAAATAATGGTCCTTGATAACTCGGTGACATGACTAGCTCATTTTAGCTTGTTTTGAAGGGTGTTCAATTAACTACAAAATGGCCAAAAATGTCTTTTTAGGCCTTCAAAGGAAGTAGTCTCTCATAAAAACTAAATGAGTCGATCGATCACCTTAAACACTATTCCTTACACACTAAAACACGTTGAATGATATTTTTAGGACTTTCCTTTGGGTGAGGGTTTATGATTTAGGGTTTAGGGTTTTTAGGTTTAGGGGGTTTAGGGTTTAGGACTCAAGGTTTAGAGTTTAGGGTTTAAGGTTTAGTGTTTAAGGCTCATAGTTTAGATTTTAGGGTTTAGGGTTTAGGGCTCAGGGCTTAGGGTTCATGGTTTAGGGTTTATGGTTTAGGGTTTTGAGTTTAGGGTTTATGGTTCAGGGTTAAGGGTTAAGGGTTTAGGGTTTAGGGCTCAAGGTTTAAGGTTTAGGGTTTAAGGTTCAAGGTTGAGGGTTTAGGGTTTATGGCTCAAAGTTCAGGGTTTAGGGTTTATGGCTCAAAGGTTTAGGGTTTAGGGTTTAGGGATCAAGGTTGAGGGTTTAGGGTTTAGGGTTTAGGTTGAGAGTTGAGGGTTTAGGGTTTAGGGTTCAAGGTTTAGTTTTTAGGGTTTAGGGTTGAGGGTTTATGTTTGAGGGTTCAAGGTTTAGGGTTTTGTCTTAGGGATTATGGCTTAGGGCCTAGGGTTTAGGCTTAGGGTTTAGGGTTTAGGGTTTAGGTTTAGGGTTTAGGATTTAGGTTTAGGTTTAGGTTTAGGGTTTAGGGTTTAGGGCTTTAGGGTTTAGGGTTTAGGGTTTAGGGTTAGGGGTTTTAGGTTTAGGTTTAGGGTTTGAGGTTTAGGGTTTAGGTTTAGGTTTAGGGTTTAGGAGTTAGGGTTTAAGGTTTAGGGTTGAGGATTTAGGGTTTACGGTTCAGGGTTTAGGAGTTAGGGTTTAAGGTTTAAAGGTTAGGGTTCAGGTTTAGGGAAAGGGTTTAGGGTTTAGGGTTTAGGGGTTGAGGGTTTAGGGTTTAGAGTTGAGGGTTCAAGGTTTAGGGTTCAGGGTTTAGTTTTTAGGGTTTAGGGTTGAGGTTTTATGTTTAAGGTTCAAGGTTTAGGGTTTTGTCTTAGGGATTATGGATTAGGGCCTATGGTTTAGGGCTTAGGGTTTAGGGTTTAGGGCTCAAGGTTTATGGTTTAGGGGTCAAGGTTTAGGTTTTAGGGTTTAGGGTTTAGGATTTAGGATTTATGGCTTAGAGTTTAGGGTTTAGGGCTTATGGGTTTATGGTATAGGGTTTAGGGTTTAGGGCTTAGGGTTTAAGGTTTAGGGTTGAGGATTTAGGGTTTATGGTTTATGGTTTAGGAGTTAGGGTTTAAGGTTTAAAGGTTTAGGTTAGGTTTAGGGGGTTAAGGTTTAGGGTTTAAGGTTTCGAGGTTTTAGGGTTTAGGTTTAGGTTAAGGGTTTAGGTTTAGGTTTGGGGTTTAGGTTTAGGGTTTAGTTTAGGGTTTAGGGTTTAGGGTTTAGGGTTTAGGGTTTAGGGTTTTAGGGTTTAGGTTTAGGGTTTAGGGGTAGGTTTAGGGTTTATCATTTAGGTTTATGATTTAGTTTTTAGGGTTTAGGGTTTAGGGACCTTTAGGATTTAACATTTAGGCCTTAAGGTTTATGGTTTACGGTTTAGGGCTTAGGCTCAAGGTTTAGGGTTTAGGGTTATGGTGCATGGTTTAAGGTTTAAGGTTGGGGTTGAGTTATGGGTTTAAGGTTTAGGGGTTAGTTACGGGTTTAAGGTTTAGGGGTTAGAGATCATGGCTCTAGATTTAGGGTTTAGGGCTCAGGGTTTAAGGTTTAGGGTTTAGGGCTCAAGGATTAGGGTGTAGGGTTCAAGGCTTAAGGTTTAGGGTTTATGGTTTAGGTATTATTAGGGTTTAGGGTTCATGGTTCATGGTTTATGGCTTAAGGTTTGGGGTTCAGAGTTACTAGTTTAAGTTTTGGGGTTAGAGCTCGGGGCTCTGGATTTAGTATTTAGGGTTTAGGGCTTAGGGCTCAGGGTTTAGGGTCTAGGGTCAAGGGTTTAGGGTTATGGGTTTAGGGTTTAGGTTTTAGGGTTTAGTATTTAGTGTTTAGGGTTTAGGATTTATTATTTTGGTTTTAGGGTTTAGGGTTTATAGTTTAGGGTTTAGGTCTCATGGTTGAGGGTTAAGGGTTTAGGTCACAGAGTTCAGGGTTCATCGAATTTGTAGGCAGAACATTCAAAGAGAGTCATAAAAATTTGATGTTTTTCATCTGTTGATATTTTGAAGGAGGGAAATGTCATATTCCTGATTTTCCAATCCTTCCAAAGACCCCAGTAGTCCTCAATCCTTGGATGTACAGGGAGACACTATTACTTGGCTTCCATTTATAATGATAGAGATATTTGAAAATTCGTGTTATGACCTCTAAATCTATATGAATTTCAAGTTGCTTGGAAATCACATCACACCCTTCACTAGGATTGATGACTACCCCTATCTTTTTGTTTAGGGATTTTGAAAACATCCATGGGTTTATCATATAAGGAATTATCAATGAATGGAAGGTCACTAAGTCATAGGCCAAGTAACTCCCATTTAGAACTAAACAAGAAATATTTACTAGGTGATTGATAACCCCTTAGTGTTCTTAGCCATTCCCCTATTTCTATGCTTATTTTGAACACTTTAGGAAGTTCTGTCAAATTTACTATCCATTCCATAGTAGAACACTTGAATTTATCTTTTCTTTCTGGAGGAGAGGATACTACAGAAATTCAATTATGATCCTACACCTCTGCATTGATATATTCTCTATGTTTCTTTTGTTTCCTTTAAGATTAATTTTTTTGTTGTGATGGTTATTTTTTCCAGCTTCCAATGGGTCATCCTGGCTTGCATAATACCATACATGGAAATATGAGAAATGTGAAATTTTTTCAGAGTGTGAATAAATTTACATTCAAGAGCACAAGTATATGTGGGGAGAAACAAGTTTGGAAGAGATGTGTAATATATGCATTACAAGGCACAAGGTAGATGTCATATCCATTTAGTTACTTGTCCCACCTCTCATAAACAAGGTAGTTCTATAAGAAGACTCAATGATGGTTCTAGGCATGAGACTAGGAAATATTGATGAAATATGGTTTGGGGTTTAGGGTTTAGGGTTTAGGGCTCATGGTTCAGGGTTTAAGGTTTAGGGTTTAGGGTTCAGGGTTCAAGGTTTAGGGTTATGGTTTAGGATTTAGGTTTTAGGTTTAGGGTTTAGGGTTTAGTGTTTATGGTTAGGGTTTACGGATCGAGGTTAAGGATTTAGGGTTTAAGGTTTAAGGTTTAGGGTTTAGGGTTTATGGTTTTGTTAAGGATTTAGTGTTTAGGGATAAGGGTTTATGGTTTATGGTTCAAGTTTTAGGGTTTATGGTTTAGGGTTCAGGGTTTAGGGTTTAGGATTTAATGTTTAGGGATTAAGGTTTAGGGTTTATGGTTTAGGGCTCGAGGTTTAGGTTTAGGGTTTAGGGTTTAGGGTTTTAGGGCTTAGGGTATATGGTCTAGGGTTTAGGGTTTAGATTTTAGGGCTCAGGGATAAGGGTGTAGGGTTCAAGGCTTAGGGTTTAGGGTTTAGGATTCAATGTTTAAGGTTTAGGGTTTAGGGTTTAGGGTTTAGGGTTTAGGATTTAGTTTTTATGGTTCATGGTTTAGGGTTTAGCATTTAGGGCTCATGGTTCATGGTTTATGGTTTATGGTTTAGGGTTTAGGTTTAGGGCTTATGGCTTAGGGTTTAGGGCTTAAGGCTCATGGTTTAGGGATCACGGGTAAGGGATGAATGTTTAAGGTTTAGGTTTAGGTTTAGGTTTTAGGGTCTAGGGATCATGGTTAAAGGTTTAGGGTTTAGGGTTTAGGGCTCAAGGTTTACAGTTTAGTGTTTAGGTTTATGGCCTATGGTTTAGGGTTTGATTGTAGAAGTTAAATGCTAAAATATTTAGGCTGAATGTTGAAATCCTAAAAAATTACCTATGTACTGACTAGATTATACTTTAAAAACTATCTCCTAAACCATGACTCATGGAGCTGTGAGACTAATTCCATAAGGTGCAGAGTGACCCTAATTTCTTATATTTACATAAATAAATAATTTTAAACATTTATTTCTTATACTTAAACATTTATTTATGTGAATAGAAGCATGTCAAAAGCATACATAATGTTTATACTACATAACATAACGTAACGTGTATGTGTATATATTACACGTACGCGTTATGTTATATGAATAAGCATGCATACGCGTTTTACATTTTCTCTTTTCCCAAGCCATGCCTCAAGGCTTGGGATCCGGTTTGGATCCCCAAGCCTGAGGCATGGACCTGCACAAACACAACAAACAACGTGTTTTTACAAGAAAATGTAAAAATGCCACTTCCTCTATGATAAATCAAAATAAAACAATCGATCCATTTTAAAAAATTATACCATAACGTAGAGAAAAGTCTCTTCTTTCTAAAAATATAATTTTGAAAAAATTTTAAATTTATTTATGACTAATATAAGGTTTCATATTATTTATTTTCTAACTATTTATTTTTTATAGCTATTTTTCAAGTGTAAATATGTCTATCTTTCATGGTGTATCTTTTTTTTTTTGGGTGATCAAATTTTAAAAAAATTATACTAGCCCAAACTAGGCATAATTCTATACATATTAAAAAAAAATCTAATTTTGATATATTTTTTGAGGTAGTTAGGTAGGGGGTAAAAGAGCTCGTTATTTTTCAAAACATAAATTTTTTTACTAGAAAAATCATAAATAAAAAAATATTTGCTAAAAAATCTAAAAAATGGAGCCCAAACTAGATGCTCCTAGCTATCTTTCTACCAAAGGGTTTTCAAAAATACTAAATGGTGCTCAAAAATGGTGGGGGCACAAAAGTCACTCTATTATGTTTTTTAACAAAAACAAGAGCAACATGTTGGTATTTTAGTTATTTGACCCACTTAAACTTATCTGTTTTCAATAAAATTTAGTTCTTAGAAACTAGACTCAAAAATACAATTCATATTCTACAACATCTTCCAATTTTGAGTATAACTTTTTTTACAAGATCAAGTTTTTTTTTTAAAAATGCATCCACTTAGCCCAAACTAGGCATAATTCTATACATATTCAAAAAAATATAATTTTTGATCCTTTTTGAGGTAGTTAGGGTGGGGACTATCTTAGAGAAAATTGGAGATCCATTATTTTTAAAAACATAAAAATTTCGTTCTACTAGAAAACTCATAAATACTATGATAAAAAATATTCACCTTTAGTTTGGTGGAAAAAATCTAAAAAGAAATGGACCATCGAACTAGATGCTCCTAGACTATCTTATCAAAGTAAAGGGTTTCAAAAATACTAAATGGTGCTCACCCAAAATGGTGGGGGACTATGGGAGAAACTTTACAATTCACTCTATTATGTTTTTTTAACAAAAACAAGATATTTTTCTTGTATTTTAGTTGTTTGACCCACTTAAAATTATCCATTTTCAATAAAATTTAGTATATTAGAAATTAGACTCAAAATGATACGATTCATATTTCTACAACATCTTCCAATTTTGAGTGTAACTATTTCAAAAAAATCATACAAGTTGAAGTTTTTTCAAAAAAATGTGTCCACTTAAGACCCCCTTTTGGCCCCCCAACTTGGTGCACTTACCCAATGGCCATATCTCATGTAGAAGGCGGTATTATGAATATTCACCTTCAAAATCCTCAGCTGATGGTAGCCTGAATTAAGGTCTATCTTAGAGAAAACTGTATCTCCCTTCATCATTATTGATCAAACAAATCATCAATGCGCGGAAGGGGATAATGATTCTTGATTGTTACTTTGTTCAGCTGGTGGTAATCAATACACAACTGCAAGGATCCATCCTTCTTCTTTACAAAGATCACCGGTGCACCCCAAGGGGATACACTAGGAAGAATTAGGCCTTTCTCCAGAAGGCCCTCAAGATGTAACTTGAGTTCGTAGATCTCAGGGGTAGTCATCCGATAAGGTTCTCGTGAGACAGGCTCTACTCCCAGAATAAGATCTATAAGAAAATCTATCTCATGTGGGGGTGGTAACCCCAATAGCCCCCGGAAAGACATCAAAAAAATCTCTCAAAATGGGATGGTAATCTAGCGATGGTCCACTAGACCCATCCTCTGATCGGTCACTAACTATGACATCAAACATCTAACTACCCCCATCACACACACCGCTTAAGCCGTATACATGAGAGATGGTGTGAGCAAAAACGAGTCTCCCCGACCCCCGCTTATCACTGCCTTAAATCCTAGATCATATGTACAATATATGATCTTTTGGTAATAATCCACTCGGCTCTGTGTGTAGATAACTAGTCCATGCCCAAGATGACTCCATAAGATCCCAATGGAAGGATACGAAGATCTGAGGTAGTGGTAAAAGGTCCCAAATCCACTACACACTCCTTAACTAAGGAGTCTACAGATATCTTGGCTCCAAAATCCATCTCAACATCCCAACTATGACCCTACCTAACTACCACCACCTACATCGCTCTACTAAAGATGGTGTAATAAAGGAATCAAAAGAACTAGAATAAAAAAATGGAGGTAGGAATACCACCAATGCTACCTGTAGTCTCAATAACTGTACTCTTATGCTCTGCCTAGTAGTTCTTGACCATTACGTACATCCTATGAATGTACCCCATGTCACCAACAGTAGGCTCTGAGGTATGTGTCTTACCCTTGTTATTAGGTTTCTATGGGTAGTCTCTCTAAAAATGTCCAGTAACACCACACCCAAAACAACCACCTGATCCTCTCCCCTGAGTAGTAGCTCTAGTCGGTGCCCTACGAGGGGGTTGTGTTGTGGATCCTAATGACCTGGTTATGGACTGCTGAGGTCTTTAATAGTGAGCTCCTACTGAATGAGCTCTAGGTGCTCCCTATGTCCTAATGGGACCCCTAGGAGGAGGCCCCATACTCGACCCCTTTGTGCATCAAATATCTATGGAGGTCTATATGGTGGGCGAGACTGTTGTTGTTGTTGTTATGGTCTAAAAGATGATTGTGTTGAACCCTATCCACCACGAGGAGGAGGTACTGACCCCCTCGATCTGTTGTCCTGCATCTATTATATACGGCTCCGGACTCGGTCTCTAGCCTGCTGGGTCTTTCCTCGAGTCTCCTCTGCTATATAGGCCTTCTCAACGGCCTCAGCCAATGTCTGTGGACAATGGATCCGCACTGCACCTCCAATGTCTAGATTTAGGCCCTAGATGAACTTGTGGATGCACCCGCTCATCTACATGTAATCAACATACTGGAGTAGATCTAGAAATCTACTCTCATACTCAACCATTGTAAGAGATGCTATGTCGGAGGTCATGAAACTCATCAATCCTCTACTATATGAACCTCTCGAGATAAATATCTACTCTGAACCACTCCTCAAAGAGCTCCAAGTAATTATCTCAAAATCAACATGGAGCTTCTACTCCTCTGTCCTCCATCAGACACCTACTCCATCCCTCAGTAGATGGATCGCAAACATGATTTTTGTGTTTCTAGAACAAGGGCAGAGCTTGAAGCATCCGCTCAAGCTCACCAACCAAGCCTCTACCTAAAATCCACCTATGTCACCAGAATAATGAGATGGTTGTAGCTTCAAGATCTCCCTAATGTGATCTGCTACTATAGTCGATGACGTCCCCTAGGCCTCTCTATAGGCTCATCTCTAAGCCTAGGGCTCGAGACCTATCTCTATGTCCTAAAACTCGGTCTCCCTGTCCCCTCTATGGTGACTCTACTCTAACTGACTCCACATGGGAGTTCTCTCCTCTATGCTCCTCGCTATGCCGAGGAGATGCATGAGCCTTAATGGATGTCACCCTATCATGTCGATTGAATGTGCTCCTACGGTCCCCTCGCGTGAGAGCGGGCATTAACATCCCAAAGTGTCTTAGAAATATGTGGTAGGATAGTTGCTATAGTATGATCTGGTGGTGGTAAGTCTAGGTCTATGTGAAAATACCCCTCGTCTTGTTTGTCCGCGCCTCCTGCATAGACCAAGGCAAGAGTTAGTTCATCTTTCTAAGTTTTATTCAGTTTTCATGTTTACTAAAATATGCATTTTTTCAAACAGGGTTGTTTTCTAATTTTAAAAGTGTGCTAGGTTTATAGTTCATGTCTCAAGTTTTCTAGTGTGCCCAAGGGTCAAGATTTTGAACCCATGCTCTGATACCAAGTGTAACGCCTACTAAAACAACCCACTTGAGACCCAAGAACAACCTAGGATTAGTTAGAAAAATTATGGGATAATTTTTTTGTTTAAAAGTGTCTGCTACTAGGTTACAAAAAAATAGTTGCCACAAGCAAGGTTTAGAGGCCAAATAAAAATCTTAGCTCATAGTTTTCCCATTACAAAAATTATTAAATTTACAGGGTCAAAACTTAGGGTTAGAATAATCATTAAGATTAAGAGGGCAATTTCACACTCTCCCACCCCTTGACAAGCTTAAGAGATTCAACCTAGTTTTTCTCAAAATTAATGCACTTAAAACCTTCTGAAAACATTCCCATTAGATAGGAAATTTTCTCACCTTTCCATTGATATAAAGAAGTCCTCCTAACTCCTGTATTTCAAAAGTTATGGGTCGGCGGACCTTGTGAGGAAAATTTTCCCAAGGTGGGCAGTGGGCCTAGGGGAGAAAATTTTCCCTAGGGGTGGGTTTGTGGGCCATGGGGAGAAATTTTTCCCTAGAGGAGGAGGATTCGGGTTAGTGTGGCTGGGGATGAAATCTCTTCCCGAGACGTGGCCGGAGAAGTGGGGAGAAGTTTTGGAAATTTTTCCACATGGGGCGAAAAGCCACCTTTGCACCCGCACGCCTGCAAGTCTGCAAGACTGCAAGGGACATGTGGCACCTCCTAAGCCAACGTGGAGAAAGCAAGGTGGTGGGGATAAAATAATTTATCACCTTGAAGGGCGAAAAGGGTAAAATTCACCCGCGCCTCCGCTGACATGAGAAGATGCCACATGTTAGCCAACCATTGGTTGCGGGTTGGTAGGGCTAGTGGGGATATTTTGGAAATTTTTCCCAAAAGTTTTCTGAAGTGTTAAGGCTAAAAAGATCTCTCCTCCACCGATGCCTCGTGAAGCCACGTGGCAGCACCTAATTGGCTACAGGTCGGTGGGGTTACAGAGGAAACTCACAATTTTTCCAAATTTATTTTTGAAAGTGTGAAAGGTTAAAATCAATCTAAGCATCATGCCCGGTGCCCAACGAAACCACGTGTCGATCAAGGATTGGTTGCGGGGTGGTGGGGCTATGGAGGAAAAATTGCAAAAAATTTTTGGACTTAGATCATTTTTAGACAAAATGAAGGCTTGCAGGTTAGCGGAGCGGTGGGAAACTTCATGACTTTGCGATTTTTTGGCAAAAAGCAAAAAAAAGAAAGTTTTAGCCGTGGGTCCACCCAAGAATATTTTATTCATTTAAATTTGACAGTTAGATTATTTTTGAAGCCAAATGAAGTAAAAACTTTAGAAGGCCATAAATTTTGATAGGGAACTCAATTTTTGGAAAACAAGGACTTTCTGGAAAGCTCTCGATGTCCTCTTTGCATAGAAACCTTAAGAATTTGATTTTGATAAAGTTTAAAGGGTAAATTTTGAGAAAACGTCTTTCTATCACTTAGAAGTGAACTGGTATTTTTAACTTATCAATTTTGTTCAAATTTTCCATTAATTCTTTTTCATCTTGCCAAACAGGCATGAAGGATTTTACTTGGAAAATTTTAGGATAGATTGCAAGGTTAAAATTTTCTTGATTGGTTTGCATTCGAAAATTACCAATGTTTACACAGTAGAAAACCTAGCAATTTCACCTTTACTTGATTTGAAAGGTTCTTTAAAAATTTCTTCAGTGTTTTAGTTTAGTTTGGGGATCATTTTGATCTCATTAAGTCCAAATGAATATTTCATTTGTCTCTTATAAATTTTCAGGGTTGTTTTGGACATTTGATAAAAATAAATTTGTGAAGTATACAATGAAGTAGAAATGAGGTTTGTACACTTCAAGAATAGAGATTAAACTATCTCTTTTGTCATGTAATAAAAACATTGAATTTATTCCATGCTAGTTTTAAATAGTTTTCTTTCCTTCAATCAACTGATAGAGACAAGAATGCAACTTCTTTTTTTTTTAAAATTTAAACATTTCAAATGAGACATAAGCAAAGGCAATATTTCTTCATACGTGCTTCCTTTTCACTTTTACAATAGAGATTTCCTACTGTATATCAAACACAGATTTCCAATGGAAATAATATCATATGAACATGGAAAAAACACTTCTATTAATTCAAAGGAATCTCTTACAACTTCTTTCCCATTTATTTTTGAAATACAACATACCAAATGCATATCTTTCCTTTATGTTCACAGAACTGAATACTAGATATATTCTTCCATATTCAATTACAACTTTCATAGCTAAAATAGAGTAGTCTTTCCAACACAATAATATACAAGATCATCCACTTCAAGTGGGAAAGGTTACAAAATAAGTTTCACAAGGGACTTTCAGAACTCTATCTTCCTCCTCAATTACAATGTACAAAATACAATTTCTTCCACATTTATTCAAAACCAGAAAATAGAGTATATCTCTTTCACATTTGAATTGCAAATTTCATAGCCAATACAAAACATATTTCCATCACCAATAATGTACAAGGTCATCCACTTCAAGTGGAAAGGGGTTACAATAAGAATAATCTCCAAAAGGACTATCAAACTTGTCTTTTTCCCTTGCTCCAGAACAACAACATGCAGATCCATCATTCTCTCAATTTGATCACAACAAAAATAGGGGAAAGGAACCGCTCTCCACACAATCAAGACATAAAATGAAAAGGAGAATACATCCTTCTTCATTGGCCCCCTAGCCCCAACCACAATGCAATAAGGAATGTGTTTTAACTCATGGCAACAATAGGCTTCCACAACACACATGCAATTTCACATTTAAAAACAATGTCCAAAACAAAACTGTAGTTTGCAACCACGATAAAAGACAACAAACAACACCCAGGATTCCTCATGAAATCCAGGAGTAAGAAACTATGGGGATGCTGCTTATACCTCCCAAGGGAAATGGATATCACCACTTGAGAACAACCATATATATATATATATATATATATATATATATATATATATATATATATATATCATTTCAAATCCCTGACATGCCCTTATGCCTCCCCAAGTACCCCTTATTCCTCACATTTCCTTATGCCTCCCCAACCTCTTATGGCACCCCATAATGAGTAAATAAATGCAAGCTATTTCTTTGTAAGGTGGAACCAAATCCCAACTCCCTCCACACTTATACCTCCCTAAAACACTTATGCCTCCCACAAAAATACCCCATAGTCTTCTCCTACACCATCCCTAGGCCATCTACCCAAACAACCCACACACATGCCAAAACATTCACAACAATAACATTTTCACAAATAAAAGAAGAGATAATTTCAAGAGCCAAGATCTTACCTCTCCATAATGGATTTTGTTCCAAGTTCTAAACAACAATCTTTCCAATGCAAAATAACCCAAGATCAATGAAACACAGGCTTGTAAAAATTCTGCAAACTTTCTCCAAAAATAAGAGCTCAAACAACAAAAGAATTCACCCCAAATGAAGTATGCAAAAGTGAAGAAACAACCAAAAACAAGCTAAGGAATTCAAATATATAGAGAGGGAAGAGAAGAGGATGAGGTGGATCCAAGTGGGATGCCACATCACACATCCTCAACTCCAACTCATAAGTCAACTTCAATCTCCAAGGCACAATAAATAGGTGGGTGAATAATATGACAACTTACTTACACACTCCAAGACAAGCCCACACCCCATAAGGACTGAAATTAAAAATATGTAAGAAAGTACAATTAAAACATTCAGCTTGACTTACAAAAATGCACATAAAGAAGGTCTAAATTTAACCCTCCAACCATAGGTAAGGTTGGTAAATAAATTTAAGAGGTATGGGACAAGTTTAACTTGTCCACAAGCCTCTAGAATCAGCCTCCAAGGACAAATTTGAATTTCCAAGAAGGTGGAGTGTTTCATACTCTAAAATCAACTTACATATCCCTTACACATTTCTTACAACACTTTAATTCAAGGCCAACAACTCTATTAATTACTTTCTTATGACATATTTTAATTAATTAACTTAACAACAAGATTACTCACAATATTACACACCATTTAATAAATAATGAAATGGGTCAAAGCACCACAAAATAAACACATGCAAACATTAAAAAGGAACCAAATAAAAGAAAATACATAAAACCCCTTGGTCACATTTAAAGGTGATCCCCCATGGGAATCCCTAACAAAATAAAAACACACAAACAATACAAGTTGCCATGGTGACCTTGTTGAATTCATCTAGAATTCCAAAGTGGTTGGTCTCCAATCCCCGATGTTTGTTGTGATATTTTAAACTGTAAAATACAAATACCTCCTTCGGCCTCGTGGCCATATTAGAACATCCAAATGAATATAAATATAATTTCAAGATCATCAACATATATGTGAATCACAACAATCATCAAGACAATCAGCAAGTATCACTTACAATTTCATCCACAACTATATCATCATCAATTTTAATTCAATTCTCATTTTCTAGGTCTACTCAAAATATCCAAATATCACAAGTCCAAACAACATCTATAATATAACCATGTCAAACAATATATCCACATCAATATCTAAAATGTCTCTAATAGTCATCATGCACCATATTTGAATCAAAGTCCACAATAAACCATGATCTAACATCTAACATCATACTAAATTAAACTATAACAATGTCCATAATATAGTCAGCAGTATCAGGATCAATATCACAAGGTGTCGAAGGGAAGCGGGCACTATATGTAACTCATCCATATTTTGACATGTACTGCTTTTTTCTCTTCTATAATTCATTATACCATGTATAGCCCACAATTTTCCTTAAAAATATGTATAATAGACACAAATAAATATTCTTATTATGCCGAGAAATATTCTATAATAGTAGTATAGAGTGAAAGAGTCTCATGCCCTACATGTGAAATAAAAATTAGGATATTATTTGAAATAAAAAATTACTTTATTAAAATTATAATTTTACATTACCCAATTGGAGATTTAAAAATCAAGAGAAGATAAGAGAATAACCCATTGGTATGTTTAGAATTATTCTATGTTAGTTATAAATAAATCATTATTATTTTTGTATATAATAGTAAATAATAAAATAAAAATACCAAAGCAAAGGATATGTTAATATTAAATTTACAATCATAAAACTCCAAAAAAATAAGTAAGATTTTTTCATTCATTAAAAAAGATTTAACACTAAAATAGATTTTAGATTTACCATTAGATGTAAAATTTTCAGGTCCTTTCTCGTTTGGGGAAGGTGTTATTTATTCGTAGGTGTATAGTTTCGACGCTCTTGGCAGTGGAGGCCAGACTATTAGCGGAGGGGGATTTTATATCGTAGCAATCCAAATTCTTTCCCTTCACATGCTATGAGGTTTGAGGGGTGGATTCTTGGCTGGGGGATCTGGATCTGGTCGTGGTGGTGGTTTGCATGTCGAGATCTTGGAGAAGAATGGTGGGATGGAGTCCACTATTTCAAATCTTCACCACGCTTTGAAACTATTTCCTTTGATTGATGGTGGGGCGGATAATGCTAGAGGTTGGGGTATTGTCCGGGTGAGGCTAGGCATTTAGGGGGGAGGTGGTGGTGGGGATCATGCAAACTAAAATAGGGGTGGCTTGATTGGAGCTATTTCTTACTTAATTTGTGACCTAACTGGGTATATACCTCCTACTAAACCCATGGCTTATGACAAATATCCACCTAAGGTATTTTTGGAAACAAGGTTATTGAAACTATTGAATATTTTGAAAAGAGGGGATTGATTTCTGGTTCAGTAATAGATGCCTTGGGCTTCCTACTTTGCATAGTTGGATTTATGAACAATGGTGTCCCCACATTGAAGGTAAATTTAATATTTACCCTTCTACCCATGTCATTTTTGTAGTAGTTTTTACAGCTCCTCTTAGATAAGGAGATTATTTATGGGAAAATTTGGGATTTCCAATCACATCTTCTTCTCATAAAGCCTTGGTTTCCTCAGTTTGATCCCTTGACTAAGAGATTTAATACCAGACAAGTATGGATAAGATTACCCTATCTTCCTTTGCAATTTTGGAGTGAGGATTGCTTCAAAGCTATGGGGGCTGTTTTGGGTAAATTCATGGCTATTGATAAAAAAATGAATCCTTTGATCATACCACTTATGCCCACATACTGGTGGATATGGACATGACTGCTCATTTTATGGCCACTATAGAACTCAATGTCAAGGATTCAAAATGGAATCAAAATATAGATTATGAAGGGTTCCATTTTAGATGCAGAAGTTTCTTTTCTTTGGGACACTTGGCTTCTGATTGTCATATGGTTAAAAAACATAGTAAAGGAAGGGTTTCTTGGTGGAAGGATTTTAATCTGGAAAATATTATTGTTTATGGACTTGAGGAAAATGATACAGAAAATGCTTCAATAAATATTAAGGCTAATAAGGAGGAATCCCCTTCCCCCACTTGTTTGGCTAAGATTTAAAATCATAATGTTGGTAAGGGGGACTCCTTGCCTCGATCTATGAGCCCCAAGTTTACTCATAATTCTAAAAATTAGGAGGTTCTTGAAATTTGATTACCTATCCATCCTGATGAGAATGTGGATCCTAATGCGGTCGATGGTTGGAAGACTGTGATCAGCAAAAAGAAAGGACAAATTGGAAATTCTTCTTCGAAGATGAGCCTTAGATCCCATAAAGGGAAGCTCTAATGTAGTTATCTTGTTCCTGGGGGTGGTCAAGCCTCTTTGACTTCCTTTTTAGGGACCCTTTCTTCCTCTAGCACTTCCTTCTGTGAGGTTTTGGTTTGTTGGTTTTGTTTCTCCTTATGCCATGTTGGGCCTTGTTTATTTATTGTTTCTTCTTTGTTCCTTGCTTTTATTTATATTTTGGTCTTGTTCAGGGTTCCCAATCCCTTCAAAATCTGATTTTTACCCTATCTAATAAAAAATAATGTGTCTTAATTAAGCAAATCTTTCTTTTTGATTAACAAAAATAGAGATGTGACAAATAGATAATTATGAAGTTAGGTGGTCCTTTTTGTAAGTGATATTTATGTCAGTTTGTGTGTGTTTTACTCCACCCTAATTTCAAAATTCGGATTTTGACTTGGGGGCCTTTTTGGAGGCTTGTGGAACAAGCTAAGCTTGTCTCATGCCTCTTAAATTTACCCAAAACCCTACCTATGGGTTGGAAAGTTTATTTTTGACTTATTTATTCTGTTTGGAGTGTAAATGGTGAAAATAATTGCACCTTCTTCTTGTCACAATAATTTTTTTCCTTAGAAGGCATGGTGTGCTAGTTTGTGTGTCATGTGGGTTGCCATAGTTCTTACATGCTCATTTATTGTCTTGGGCATGGTGTGTTTACTTGAGTGTGGGAATGGAGGAATGATGAAGTGGTATCCTACATGGAGCCACCTCATCATCCTCACATTCTATTTATTTTTGTTGTAGTATTTTTGATGGAATGGGGGTTACTTGCTCATTTTCTTCCTTTTGCATTTTTGAAATTGGGAGCTTATTGGAGTTACTTTTGGGGAAATTGCCTTCTGTGAGGTTTGAAAGTATTATGAAGTGAAGCTTCCTTCTGAAACTTTATGGAGAGGTAGGATCTCCACCATTTTGGTTTTGTTTATTATGTTTATTGATGTTGAAATATTGTGTTTGTTAAGTTGTTTGAATTTTTGTGCATGTGCTTGTGTGTGGTTGGGTAGGATGCCTTCATTTGGGTGTGGGAGATGGACTTATGGGACCATTGGGGAGGGAAAATGGAGTTTTTGAGACATGAATTTGGTGGGAGTGTGATTGGGAGTTTCACCTATGGGGAGTGAAAAGGAAATCACAATTATATTGTTGCATACTTGTAAGGGAGAGATAAGGATTTTGTGTTTTTTTTGCACTTGGAGGCTTAGGGTGAAACACTCAGTTCACTTGGGAGGCATAAGGAGGTGGTTTCCCATAATACTTGCTCCATATGGTTTGATTTCAAACATTTTTTTGTTTGAGAAGTTGTAAAATTTTGATTATGTTATTTTGGTTGTGTTGAATGTCTTGAATGTATGTTGTTTGTGGAAGCTATATTTGTTGAAAGTTGTCAAAAAGTTTCTCTAGATCCTTCTTGGTTCCTTGGTTGGGGATTAAGGGCCATTAAAGGGATAGTTTCTCCTCTTAATGGATTAAAGGTTTGGTGGAGAGTGCGGCCTATTCCCCTTCCTTTGTTTTGTGATCCTAGTTTTAAAGGGTTGAAGAATGCTAGATTGAAGTTCAAGTTGGGAGGAGACATGCAAGAAGATTTGTGCTAGACCTTGTTGAGAATATCCTTGTTTTATATATAATATTATTATACCCACCATGAGTGGAATTTTGTAATATTTTATCCTTGAATGAAAGATGTAATATTTCATTTATTCAATGAATTGAATGAGTTAGTGAATGTAGAAGGATCCTTGGATTTTTACCTTATTCAAAGGAATTAGTCTTAGTGAAAGAAAATAATTGAAACTTGCATTGTAAAATAATGACTTGGGAGATTGGTAGTTCCTTAGTTGTGTTGAAATGCTACAATGAAAGGAAAACTTAAGTTGTTTATTTGTCTTTAAATGAAATTCTTCGAAAATTTGTAAGCATTCATAGTTGCAATTTTTATATACATGTATATTTGGGAAAGGAACCAAGATGTATTGAAAATGAATGTGTTGTCTTCTTGTTGTTTTAGTTGGCAAAATGGGGTAGTTATTCTTGCTTACTTTTATTTGAAAGGAAGTCATATTGGATTGATTAAACTATGGATGCATTCTAGTCTTGTTGATAGAAAATTTTCACTCATAAATCTTATTAAATAAAATAAGAAAGTGCTACAAAAATCTTCCCCAAGTTTACTTTCATCTAAATTAGTAGAAATCCCTTTGTTTCTTTCAAATTTAAATTTAAATGGAATAAACACAAAAAAAGAGAATACATATACACATTCCTACTTAAATGCAACTATGATTAAATTAATTATATGGAAAAGTTTTACTATTTTCTTTTATGTATATTAGACTAATTTTAGTTTTGTTTATCAATTTTTTTTTGTTAATATTAACAAATTAATATATTTCCTATATCAATGATAGGGACTTTATAATAATTTATAATAATGTTAATATATATTTATATATTATATATATATCATACATGTTTAAAATAATTCTATAAAAAAGAGACACTAAACCTTATAAAGAAAAAAGGAAAGGACTTATTATTTTTGTGGTTGAAATGCCATGCGGTCATGGTATTGTAAATTGTTTTAGTGGGAATGGGGTGGGGAGGGTCGCTGACCTCCCCCCCCCCTCTTATTTTTATTAAACAAAAAACATATGGGTGGGGGCTGAGCCCCCACCAAACACCACTAAAATATGTTTTAAAACATGCGGCCGAGATTTTGATTCCTGCATCTGCACATTTGGTTGTTTTTAAACCGTGACTTTTTCCTATAGCACACACACACACACACACACACACACACACACACACACACACACACACACACACACACACACACACACACACACACACATTTTGCATTTATTTATATACATTCTTCTAAATCAATAAATTTTATATTTTAGGAATAGTAAGATTATAAGAAATTTGTATATATATATATATATATATATATATATGTATATATGTGTGTGTGTGTGTGTGTGTGTGTGTGTGTGTGTGTGTGTGTGTGTGTGTGTGTGTGTGTGAGGAGATATACTTATGTTTATATACCCAAAAGAAAAATAAGTGTATATTCAACTTAAAAACAAGATTTATCATAATAGGGTAAAATACCCAAATACTTAAGAAGGGAAAATAAATTAAAATAAGTTTACAACAAATAGAAAAATTCTAGGTCTATTGGGCAAATGGCATATACCCAAATGGGTATTTTCATTGAATCAAATTTACAACTAATGAAATTTTCAACCCAACCCTAGGAGAGGGTGGAATAAAATAAAAAACAAAAAAAAGGGGGAATAAGCTTGGAGATGTGTGTATCCATCCTCAAGCTCTATCTTCCTTTTGTAGCTTCCTTCTCTTCCTCCTTCCCTAAACCTACAAAATAGAAATGAGCAAATAAGTCAAATGAAAGAATAAAAGAAACTCTCCATAGAGATGATTAGGGTTGTTTTGGAATTTCTTGATCCAATGGCCTAGATTGGTTTCATTTAATGGACAAGATTGTTGCCTACAAATGTTAGGTGAGAGTTAGGTGAAATCAACATTTGAGCACATGGGTCAAGTTTGAATGGGGCCAGTTAAGTGGTGTTGGAGTTAACTCTAATTTTGTATTTCATTATGATTTATTTTAGTAAATTTTAAAAATAAAGAGGCCATGACCTTGTGAAAATTAAGTAAACTCATTCCCTTAGGAATTTAGACAACTTTTATAATTGAGAATTAACTTTAATAGTATTGTTTGAATGGAAGGGAAAATTAGACCTAGACCTTTTTATAGTAAATTACTAAATGACTTTAGGAACCACATTACTAAATTAATTATGGATTATAGGAATGAAATTTGTAAACCTAATTGAAGATTAAATGTTATTATTTAATTAGTTTTGAAATGATCATTTTTAATTGAAACCTTTGCTAAACGTTGTAACCCACTTTACTTTAAAAACAATATTTGGTAATTTTTCTAAATCAATTGTTGGTTTATATTGGGTTTGGTGCTTAAATTTTGGGGGTGTTACAAAATTATATTATCAAACCTTGAGTAAAAATAAGAAAATCTATAATCCCTACAGTTCAAAATTAAACCCTCAATAGAGAATTAATAAATAATGGAAGGAAAATAATAAACATTTACTCTATATTAACACATATCAACAAATATTTAAACCTAACTCGAAATTTTAATACCCCGATCAATCTACAAATCATCCTTGGAACTTATGTTAAATAATAATTTCAATTTTATGCATCAATTTAATAAATATTAAAGAAAAATGTAGAAAAGTTGCTACGAAATTAATTATACTTTTATAAATTAAGGAGAATTGCTAAGGTCATATAATTAACGATGTAAAACTCAATTTGTTAACTAAAAATACCGAGATATAGAACAAACAAATTTATCCATCAAATATGTAATGATAACCTTATGTAAATCTAAAAATAATAATCTAACCCTGTTGGGTTCAAATATAAATTATGAATACCAAATTACAAACATTTACTCTATTTGACACATATATAAAATAATGTAAGACTATACTATGAAAAACACAAAACTATAATACTATTACTATTGTAAGTTTTTAAAAAGTACTCATAAAATGCTAACACTAACTAATTTGATAGAATTATTATTATTTAATAACTAATTTACATAGATATATCTAACATAGGTATGCTAGATTTAACTCTCGAATGCAAAATTACACTCTTTGCATTATATTAGTCATATGTAGACAATGAAGAAAAATTACAAGTATTTAGGTTTTTAGTGCATATAAGTGAATGTTTACTTTATTAGCACATCCTAATATATGAAATTAAGGAAATAATCTAATGTTCATAAGTTGTTAGGGCACACTATAAAGTGTTAGATGAAAATTACATATCTATCTTACATAAATATATGGAAAATATGTTGAGAGGTATCATTATCAAGGAGTTTATTTCACTTATGTCACAAATTGAGAATAGATACATTAAGAATGATATCTCTTGGAAAATTTTACATAGAATTATCTAAGATATGTATGATAGTATATTAAATCTGATTTTTTTCTAAAAATTAATTTTATTTTACATTACTATATTTTACAAACTATACACTAAATAAATAATTCTTTTTGTTAAGGATGAAGTTTTTTTACTTGGCACCCCTTTGTTAGGTAAAAACACCTGAAATCCTAGATAAAGACATTAACACACCAAGATACAAAAAGAAATAGCTACCCAAAATGAATGAGATAACTACGTAGGAGAAACATTTTTCTTGGGAATGGAGTTTTTCTTGTTGTGTATCATTTTCTACCCTTCTAAATATTCCTCAATAGGAATAATAACTTCAACAACATCAATTGGAAGGTATGCATTTTTTTGAAAGGAGAGTGAGGAGGGAAATTTTCCTTAGCCACTTTACAAGAATTTGTCTAAACAATTTTTATCATCTTAATTTCATCATTTGACCTCCCTTGTTTCATTTAGCTTGAATTTCACTTAGAGGAGTTTCTAGTACTGATTTGGCCACTTCCTCAAAATCAATATTTGAATCTAGATCTCCCTTAGTATTAAAGACCAAATTTTCTGGGAGGGGTTTTTTATACCAATTACCTCTCTCATTTTTACACTTTTCCATCCCACAATTAGTAAAAGTATGTCTTAAAGAGAAACATCTCCTGCATGTGAAAGGTAAAACTTCATAGTGTAGAGGACGTGTCCATATTTTGTTTTGAACATTAATCTCAATCTTAGCGGGAAGGTTTTTTGAGGTATCAAACTCAACAAGAATTATTGCATAGGTTATGTGAGTAAAATTAGTTGTTTTGAGTCAAATTTTAAAATCTTACCCAAAGCATTTCTAATGGAGACCAGATAGTCATGGTCCCAGATTTGCAGAAGTAAATGATCCAATTTAATCCATATTGGTTTGCAAGAAAATGATTGAATGGTTGGGTTAAATTAGGGCAAACATGGTTTTATTACAAGGTAATCTGATTGACATACCCATAAATCCCATCTATGGTGTTCTTATCAACTATTGAGTAAAATACTATAATAAATTTTAATTTAACACAAGGATAAAGATCTAACTTGTTATCTAGAAGAGGAATCCATTACTTTGAAATCCAATCATGAAGAACTAGTAGACGAGGCCAAAAGACCTTAAATCTACATATTAGGGTGTGGTATTGATAGTAGGATTCGACTTCATCCCCAAAAGAGATACATGGATTGTTGGCAACGTGATCCAACCATTTTTTTGACAATATTTGCACTTGTGCAAAAATGGGCAACTTGAAACTTTGTTTCTGATGGAAGGAAATGATGAAATGGACCTAACTAGGGGGACTCATAGAGTTTTATTTGTTTTTCAATTACAACAATTGATTAACTACATGTAATCTACAACTATGTGTGCTATTACAAAATGTAACACCTCACATAAAATGCCATTACATGTACGTCTTCAGCAAGGAAAAATAGAACCCTGAAGGACTAATGCATTTCCTTGATGGAGGTGAGAATCACAGTTTAGGTGAAATGTTAAATTCAAGAGCAATAAAAAGAGTTTCTTTACATAGAATTGAGGAGAGTTCATTATTAAGTTACAGGTACATCAAAATCATTATTTCTACATGTTTAAAAACATTTAATTATGTGATTAAGTTATTTATTCCATTATACAATCAATATTCATCATAAATGTTGAATGCAGAAAGAAGTATACAACTCAGTTACAAAATTAATGTCATTTATTCATCAAGAAATTCAATGTTTCCCACACAAGTCGTGGGATGTAACTCATGACTACTAAAGAAATAAGTACATGTGCATAAAGCTAAAAGTAAAAGAGTATAGAGGAAACCCATCATTGCCTTTGGTTTTCTTCTAATCTCTTGTTTCAGTTCTAACTCCATCTTTCATCCATGTTACCCAACAGCTACATTGTACCTAAAAATGAAAGAAAAGGCATCAATAAAGAGCTCAAGGTTTAATCTATACTCATGTACTATTTAATTGCATGCAAATGGATTTCCTAATATCAGAGGCATAAGGTACATCCAAGTAACATATACAAAATTGATAAAGCAGTATCCTACAGTGTTAAATATGATTCCCAAAATCATAACAACAAAAGAAAGAGAAAGAAAGACTATGGAACATAAGAGAGGCCAAGAAGCCTAAATATTTTCTAACTATTTTCTTAAGTGTGTAGGTACAAGTTATCAACAAAAGATATTAATACATGTTATAAAATTTTGTACTATCAAGTATAGATTGCACTCAATAATCAAGCATATTCAAGAACAACAGAAAAGGATACAATCATACATTTTAAATTTTGAGATATCTAGATGAACTATGAAAAGGAATCAAATAGATAATCAAGTATAAATGAATCAACAGTATAATGAATTCAGGATAATGAAATGGATATCTACTTATCACTTTTTGATTATGAGCCATCAATGAAGATTAATTGGAGAAGTTATGATAAATCAGATTTATAAGGTTTACCAGAACATGAATCAGAGAGAAGAGATAAAGAATTTTCAAGATAAGACAAAATTTCATCTTGCAAAATATAGATTCTTGATCAAGTTACCAGATAATAGTCCAACATCACAACCATAATGCTTCCATCTTAAAAAAGTAAGATAAGAAACAACTTGTAGTTTTCAAGTACAAAGTTCAAATGAAGGTACAATCCTGTTAAACAACTTGGATGCATCATCAAGTAGATTTCATATTTAAAATAAAGCTATGATCAAAATAAATAAATTATCTTTCATTATAAATTCATCTAGGCTCAAATCAGGCCACTGAAGAATCCAATTCACATGAAAATAACTTTTCAGACCAAGTATAGTTTTGTAAAATTCATCATGAACTTCAAGATTATAGATTTCATCCATCAAGTGACAACTCAAGCATGCTTAGAAGAATAAATTTTCAAAAAAAGTAGCCATTACTGATATAGATACAAATTTCATAAACTAAGAGGTTCATTTTGCAATAGATGAAGCTATATGAGTTACAACTATGGAAATGTTTCACAGAAATCAATGACAAGATATAAATTACAAAGCTCAATTACAATCACCAAGTGAAGAAAATAGATTAATATCAGGTATGGAAATCACAAGATTTTCCATGAATGTTGCCACCTTATGCAATCAGGGAAGAGTGGTGTAATGACTCCCAAGTTCGAGAGGAACGTTCATAGAATCCTGGATTGTTATATATCTAGCATACATGATACCAGTAACCATATGACCAAGACATATTTTCAATGCATTGTTGTAGAAAATTACATATTACTACATAAGTTATGAAAATTAATTTAAAAGGATAGTGAGCTATTTGTAATCATCACCAAAGTACATACTTGCATGAATCTTCATCAATTATTCTTAAAAGGAAAAACACTAATGTTACAAATTTTTAGAGGAGTATGAATCAAATGCTACATTACAAATCAATCTTAAAGTAGAGTTACATATTACACTGCATGAACAAAAACTCAAGAGTCAATGGTATAAAAATGATTCTACAAATAACCATTGATCTTGAATATGAAAGAACATTAGGGAATAAAATAAATCACAAGGGACTAACCACATACTCTATAAAGAGGCATATTTAAGGTAAGGAAGTTCCACAAGTATTTTATGTTCTCATGAAATTTTTAAAGAAATTCATACTCAGAAAGGACATAGTAATGTGATAAACTCTCAATTTATGCACATATTAGAGCTAAAAGGTGACTGTGACATTTTTTAAACAAGTACAATGTTACGAAGTTATACAATGATCACAATGCATCTGAAATGAGTATCCATCTAGGAGATATGACATGAAATAGGTAAAAGAATAATAAAGTTGCAATTGTCATACGCAGAGTTCGTGGTTTATAATGTATTTTCCAAGTAAATGAAGTTGAATAGAGAGCTCCAGGTATGCAAAGTAAAAGGTAGGAACATCTATATAGTTGCAGAGAATGACCAAATAACAACAAAGCATAAAAATTCTAAAGGCTCACGCATAGAGTGAATGAAACAAAGTCTCAAGAATGGAAGGAATGTATATTTATGGGTCGTAAAATTGGTTCTATAAATAACCATTTATCACATTGATCCTGAATATGAAAGAACATCGGGGCATAAAATAAATCACAAGGGACTAACTGCATACTCTATAAAGAGGCATATTTAAGGTCAGGAAGTTCCACAAGAATTTTATGTTCTCATGATTTTTTTGAAGAAATTCCAACTTAGAAAGGACAGAGTAATAGATGCAACTCTCAATTTATGTTGATATTACAACTAAAAGGTGACTGTGACATTTTTATTAAACAAGTACAATGTTAGGAAGTTTTACAATGATCACAATGCATCTTAAATGAGTATCTATCTAGGAGTTATGACATGAAAGCGGTAAAAAGAATAATAAAGTTATAGTTATCATACGTAGAATTATGAAGTTGACAATGTAGTTTACAAGCAAATGAAGTTGAATAGAGACCTCCGTGTATGCAAAATAAAAGGAAAGAACATTTATATAGTTACAGAGAATGACCAAATAACAAAAAAGTATCAAGAATGGAAGGAATGTATATTTTTGTGTCACAAAATTGGTTTAGATGTTTCTCCTTTTCAATGAAATGACAAAAATTACAAGGTATAGATCAAATAATGTTACTTTTACATATTTCAAATGGTAATAATGGTAGAGGATATATATTTTTTAAAGAACAATTATAAATCTTCAAGATGCAAGTATAAAGCACAATATGTCCACATATCTAAAAAGAAAATGAAGGGAACTTAAGGAAAACACTCAAATCAAATAAGTTGGACATACAAGTACATTTCGAATGTAGGTCAAAAAAAAGATCCAACGAAACGTGCCAACAATAGAAAATGATAGCAAACACTCAGATCACTGGAAAATCTTAATATGGCTAGGTTTTTGTAAAAGTATTAAAATCAATACAAATTTAGGAAGAATAGTGTGAAATATAGTGCCAACAAGAATTATACACAAAAAAATGGAGGTTTATCATTTACTTCATGGTGGCAAGTTAGTTTTATAGAGTTTTTCACTTCTCGAGAAGCTTTCAGGTTCTAACAACGACCATTCAAGAAACATTTTAGGCCTCAAATCTCAAATTCCCAAAAGCTTACCCTTGTAATGGAGACACCAAAGAACAATTACCCAACAACGTTTATCAGAGAATAATCAAAGGAAAAAAACCCATTAATGGGTATTTTGAGGTCTAGCTAGAAATACAAAGATCTAGTTGAAGAAGCACAGGGGGTTGCCCAATTTTTTTAAAGCAAATAGCACAATAATGGAACCTCAAATAGCATGCAAATGAACCAGAGCTTGACAAAACCCAAATCTTGTTTTCTTAAAAGTTCAACAAATACAATGTCAAGTAATGGAAGGCAGAGATCAAATTACCTTGTTGAGGAAACAAAATATGATGAAAGAAAGAGACCAAAATGTTTAAAATAGTGGTCAAGGAATAAAACTTGCAGAGTTATTTCCACAAGAACCTTCCCGAACATGGCCACAATAAAATATGGTTCAAATAAAAGATATAAATCTCAACAAGCAAGGTTCCAGAGTTGGAATAATAGTAGAAAATAGAGGATTGATGATCTAGAAAAAGGGTTTACTTCCACGAAGTACAAAATTATAGCCAAGCCATTTTCCTCCAAATACATCTACAAACAGGAAGAAAAAAGATCAAATCATTACAATAATGACCACCATACTCAGAACTTACAACCAAATTAAACACAATATTGAAACCCCATCAGTGAGAAGAAGAATGGTGTCCACATTCGAAAATCATAGAGCTAAAGAAAGGCCTAATGAACCTCATAATGTTTTCGAATCACTCACCAGTTTTGAAAAGGAAATAAAATCTTCAAAGGCTCAATGGTCACCAAAATTAAGTTTTCTAGGATGTTCAAAACCAATTCAAATCTCACCCTTCTTCATCATTAGCCATCGAGAAAATAATAGAACTTGTAGAGCTTGAAAGGATCAAAAATGGCCATCGAGAAAATTTTTGGAAAGGCTTCCCTACTCACAACAAGTGAACAAAATGGCAAAATGATAACCTCGACAAATTTTTCACTCAAACCTAACTCATCTTGAGTTAACATCAATGACTAAGATTAAGAAAGTACCGATCAAAACGATCCATATGAAAACTAGTGCCAACTACCTTACTTACCATGGTGGGAAGATCAATAGTTCAAAATCAAACCAATAAAAGATAAAATGGCCAAGGAATAGTCGCAGGATCCATGTAACCCATAATCAATGCAAACACCATGGTCATAGAATAAATGGTTGTAAATTGAAAGGAAAAGATCAAACAGTATAGATTAAATCCACAGTCCAACTACCCTACTTACCATGGTATGGGAATCAATGACAAATATGTGAATGTACAGTGATCAAATGGATAAGACCAAATCACCAATTCCAATGCAAGCCCTCCGGGTAATCACAATTTAATCAAAGTTAGGTTAGTTTCCACCGACAAAACATGAAGGGTCAGAGCATCGTTGGAGGGGACATATTTTCCAAGTCAATCATTATTCCTTCAAACTATTTTCTATGAAATGATTAATTAAAAACCAAATGATGATGCCCCCACAATAGTCTATGCCTCAAAATAATTAAAGGGAGCTCATAATTGTTTTGAATGATTAAGGTTCAAAAACTATGTGATACCGACCAAGTCAAAATTTGGCCAATCAATATATGCACAATGATTAATCAAAAGATGATAGAGACCTTTAAATATGTTCAAATTATGGTGTATAATCAAACAAAGAAGACCAAGATAATTTATTCGAATGAAGCCACTTTCAAACTAAGTGTGAATCATTACCTTAAAACTTACAAAATAAATTATTCTTTGCAAAAGAACCTCGTATCCTCAAGGTGGTCAACATACAAGTGGTCCCTAAAGACTGCAAGAAGAAAAAATTTGAACATATGCACATCAAATGTGGTCCCCATACTAGTGTTAGATATTTATGCTAAGTATTGAAGATCAAATGAATTATTTTTCTTACATAAGGATATTATTTTTGCATGTGCATCCAAGGGGTCGAATTGTAAAAGTGCCAAATTTATCATTGCAAGTGGATCAAATTATAAGTGTCACATCAAGTAGAAGAAGACAAATATTTCATGCACATTGGAGAATACTTGCACAACAAGAAAGAGTTATTATTAGCTAAATTATTCATCCAAGTTTTATTAAAAATAGATCAGTCAACTACACTTTGACTTGAATTTATTTTTGTAACTAAGGCTATTAATGCCTCATTGTAATCAACATGTCTATTTTTATTTCTTTATTTATTCATGATAAAGGGGTAAAATTAGCATGCATGGGAAAGTAAAAATTTTAGGGTATTTTTAGGATGGTTTGGGTGAATAATCTTGCTATATATTGTGTTCACTGACAAGGCACAAAAGATGAATTTTTGGACATAGGAGTGTTGAAGCAATTTTCTACCAAGAACTAATTTTTTTTCCTTAAATGAGAACAGAGGATCAAAATCTAGATAAAGCATTATGCCCAATCAGTAACCAAAAGATAGTTACTAGTAGAAAGTGAAACAAAACAGAAACTGCAACAAGACAACAAAACAACAAAAAAATAGTGAAAAGACCAAAATATAGCAGCATCTAGAATGAAGCCCTCCATCCCGAGGGAGATTATTTCTTGGAAGCTCTGTCGATCCTAGATTTGATTGTTTGTAGTGAAGTGAACAACACCAAAGTGGTGATGTGTGTGGGGTCACTTGCATTCAACTTCGATATGGTCTGACTTCTCTCCTTGTCATTCCCCAGATAGTTTCAGGGACCCCGCTAAGCATGGAAATGTTGTGAACATGTTGTTCCAAAAATTCACTAATGGCATTGAAGATAGCCATGTTATGGTCATGCCTATCTTTGGCTCTCCCCAATCTGTTGTCCAAAGAGTTCAATTTCTTGTAGATGTCTGCAATCTGATCATTCCCATTATCAGTTTCATCATCAGCCTTTCTTTTGCCCTTCTATTTGGCAATGTGCTATAGGTCCTTCTTTAACTTCATCATCTCATTTTCCAAAGAATCCAACCTATGAGGAATATTATTCCCCTCCTGTTGCAAGGTCGTATCCTAGCCAACATTACTAATATGCAGTAGATTATGCACAACTTCCAACTCTTTAGTGCTTCTAAGAACCGGGAAGAGTGAGGGATGTCAATTTTGGGAAGTTTTGGGTTCTTAGTCTTGGGTTTGGAAGAGGTGTTTAGGATGGAAGTGGGAGCAGTGATGGTAGGGATGTGCGGATCACGAGAGAGGGTGGGAAGCCAGGGAACTTAGAGACACGAACTTATGAAGCAGAAAAATAAGGCCTTGGTGAAGAGGAATGGCATGAGAGTGCTTCTGGAATTCTAAAATGGAGCGCTCAAGGGAATTTAGCAAGTAATGTGGGAAGCAGACCACAAATTATCTTCTAAAGTGGTTAAGAAAGACCAGGTGCTTGAAAGGACTATTTTATGTAGTGTCCTTCTAAAGAAATGTACCTAACCATCATTTTTGTAACCTCATCAAAAGGCTTGGGGATAGAGCTTACCCTAACACCCGCAGTTACAAATTCAAGCTCCTCATTGTTGTCAAAGAATTTCTTTGCCTCGGTCAGTCTTATCGATCCTTTTGTTGAAAAAATGATATCCCTCCAACTCGAGGCCTGTTGCCTCAGCTATCAATTCTTCATTTATAATTACTCGGTGACCACCATACTCCACCTTTCTATCCTTCCAGTCCATTGTGAAATGAACTGAAATATTTTGGTCGTGCCCTGAATGCACTCTATGAAGTTGGAAATGCCTCCCTTTTGAAGGAGGTTCCATATCTCCTCATTTTCTTCCAAGCCAGATCATTGTAAGGCTCCAGTTGGCACGAGGCACCTCCCATCTCCTTCTCCCTACTACTCCTACAATTTTTCTTGAAACCCTCATTTGAATCATTACTTTCCTTATGTTTGTCTAGTTTTTAAGAACCCAACCACCTATTCGAGAATCATGGGAGTTATTATGGCCATAGTTAGGATGATATTTCTCACATGTGTGATCTTTCACACCCGCTAAATCCCACACCATCTCATTATAATTCCTACTCCATGCATGATTGCCCATATTTATCCACATTAATGCTATTATGTACCTCCTTAGGGATGTAATTTTCATTATCCCAAATGGTTAGATTATTATTGATGCCAAAATTGGCCAAGGTATCTGCTACCTTATTCCCCTCCCTATAAGTATGCCTAATGTTGATATTCTTGAAATTTTGACAAATATTTATGGATTCCATAATGAAGTCCTTAATAGTCAGCTAGGAGGAGAAAGTTGATTAAGGTGATTGATAATGTTTAGTGAATCTCCTTCCAGAATGATGTTTTGTATGTTATAATCCTTAGCAACCCTTAGCCCCCATAGAGCAGCTAGGGCTTCTGCATAATGGTTTGTCTAAATCCCCATTTTTCTAGCATAGGTAGCAACTAAGCAGCCTTTATGATCGTGAATTACACCTCCCCCTGCAGCAATCCTAGGATTACCCTTGGAGGCACCATCAAAGTTTAGTTTGTGCCAGTTAATATCAGGAGGGTTCAATGAATCGAAGACCTATCAATGTTTGAAGTATTCCTATTCTACAGATTTGCAACTCCAATCTTCCAGTTGGAAAGAATATATTCTTCATTCTCAGGATATTTCTTATTCTTGGGAGGTTTGAATCTCTCAATATTTTCTTTAATAGCATGAGAAATCTTAACAAAGATAATCTTGCAATGTTGTTTATTGTTTCTGAAAATGATGTCATTTCTATCTTTCCAGATCCTCCAGATAATATGGGGCATGACTAGTTTCCAAAGTCTTCTCACAACACAATGCTTAAAAGGAGGATTCCATTGGGTCCAAAACTAGATGAAATCCTTTGGCACAATCTAGAAAACTTTGAATTTAGAAAAGGCATAACTCCAGATCATTGAAGCATACTCACAAGTGGACAAAAAGATGCTTAATATCCTCAGACTCTTTTTTGCAAAGGTGACATCTATTTGGCATTATGAATCCTTTCTTCATCAGGTTGTCATTAGTAATAATTCTACCTCTGAGAACAAGCCAAAAGAAAAAAATTAATTTTAGGGGTTAGTTCAGTCATCCAAATCTTGCTCCAATTAAACTCACTCTGGATATTTTCAAAGTAAGAGTTATAACCAGATTTGACCGTGTAATCTCCATCTCTAGAATTGTGCCAGAAAATTTCATCCTTAACTTCCAATTGATTCAAGGGAATGAGGTCCAATTGTTCCTGTAAAGAGGACATCATGAAGTTCAGTTCATTCCTATCCACCGAGAGTTGTTTCCATCTCTTCTTGTTACCATCTATTTCCATGTAATCAATGACCTTAGTACCATACTTATGTTCAAGGCTATCTTTGACTGCACCAAATATGTCATTGAGGCTGAAATTAGACCAATTATCCCCCAAAAATTGATGTCTCTGCCATTTCCCACTTTCCATCTACATCCTTGCTTGATGAAATTCCTGACTTGAATCAAGTTATTCCAGAAAATGGAACCTTGGGGAAGTTGTTCATCATGAAGGAAAGAGATAGTTGTTTGTTGATCAAGATACTTGGCCTTAATTAGATCAATCCAGGGTTGTTCCTCGAGAGCATTCTCCAACCCATTTCTATAATTAAGGCCACATTCATTTTTCTGATATCTTTTATGCCCAGTCCCCAATTCTTTTAGGAGTGCACACTTGATCCCAAGCTACCAGGTGATATTTGAATTTTTCCTCCAGCCCCTGCCATAAAAAGTGCTTCTGAATCCTTTCAATTTTTTCTCTGAAGGAAGAAGGAATATTATAAAGAGACATAATGTAGATAGGTAGATTTTGAAGAGTGCTTTTGATAAGTAGACATTTACCAACACTGGAAAGAATGGCCCCTTTCCAACCAACCATTTTCTTTTGGAATCTTTCCAGTAGATCATTCCAGACTTTGGTTGAGACTTTTTTAGTACAAGGGGAGTCCCAAATAAGTAGTGGGAAGTGAATTGATTTTACACCCCATTATTTTAGCAATTCTAAGTTGTCTTTCCATAGGAGTGTTGAAAAAGAAAATTGAGCTTTTATCAAAGTTGATCTCTTTCCCAGAAGCAGACTCATAAAATTTTAGAATGGACTTGATCACCTTAGCTTCAAGGATAGAGGCCATTAAAAGCAGGATTGTATCATCACAAATTGTTGATGAGAAGATGTTTGATTTGTAGAAGTAGGCTTAGTGTCTTTAAGAAGACCATCTTTAACTGCTTTGTCAATTGTTCTCGTTGAGGCTATCCACCATAATAATGAAGAGAAAAGGGGATATAGGATCCCCCTGTCTTAAACCCCTACTACTGGTAAAGAATCCCATCGGCTCACCATTGACCACCACAGAGAATCTAGTAGTAGAGATGCAAGCCTTGATAATTCTTCTAAATTTGTTGAGAAAACCAAATTTGGCAGAACCTTGTCAAGAAAAGACCAGGAGACTTTATCAAAGGCTTTATTCATATCAAGTTTAAGGACCATGCTTGCTTTTTTATTATTATCCATAGAATGTATAATCTCATGCACCATGATCACACCATCTTGAATTATCCTTCCTCTGATGAACCCACTCTGTTGTTTTGAGATTAAATCATTCAAAATGAACTGAAGTCTAGTAGCAATAATCTTAGTAAAAATTCTATAGACAACATTAACTAGGCTAATGGGTGGAAATCCTTGAAATATTTAGCATCCATTTTTTTGGAGCAAGCACAATGTGGGTATTATTTAGCTCTTTCAATAAATCACCAATTCTAAAGAATTCATTTACTTCCCTAAGGAGATCATCGAACAAATTTCCCAAAACTTCTGAAAAAAATTGACAGAGAAGCCATCGAGGTCCCGGAGCCTTATCCCCTTCAAGAGTAAAAACAACTTTTTGAAGCTCCTCTAAAGTGACAAATTTAGTAATGTCTTTAAATCTTTGTTCCTCAATTTTTTCTTGTGGAATAGCCTCTAACAAAAAAGAGGCAACCTCATCATTAGTAGCACTCTTCTCATTAAGCAATTTTTCATAGAATCTGAGAGCTTCATCCTTGATGATCTCTGCGGATATCTTTTATGATGATTCCATTTCCTTTAGAAACTTTTACAATCCTATTATAGGCTCTATGCTTCAAAGTGGTCATATGGAAGAATTTCATATTTCTATCACCCTCTTTCAACCAGATTGCCCTAGATTTAAGTCTCCATAAGGATTCTTCCCTACTACAAACCGTGTGTAGCTCTGAGAGAATATTTTTTCTCTATGATTGATCCTCCAAAGACCTCCCCTTTGAATTTATTTTGATTTCCAAATCCTGGAGTTTCTGTTTTAATTCCTTTTTTCTCACAAAAAATTCCCAAAGATTTCTTTATTCTAGATTTTAACCTACTTTTTGACATTTTTAAGCTTCTGAATAAGTCTAAATTGAAGTTCCCTCACCATCCCAATTCCACCATTCCTTAATCTTATCAAATATGTCATCATGCTCCATCCACATATTTTCAAATTTGAAGGAGCTCCTAGTGGGCTTAGCCCAATTGAAAACATTTAAAGCTATCGATTGTGATCAGATCAGATTTTGGGCAGAGAAGTGAGATGAAAGTCTTGGTGTAGAATCTAACTAACAAGAGATAAGAGATCTATCCATTCTGACCTGAATCATATCCTGCCCAACCTTCTTTTTTCAGGTAAACTGATTTCCATGAAGATCCACATCCATGAGATTTAAATCAGCAACGAAATCAACAAATTCATCCATGCCAGTGGAAAAACTAGAGTTTCCCCCTTGTTTTTCCCCTAGATTTAAAGGAGAGTTGAAGTCACCCATAATAATCCAATTATCAGTACTATGCTTATTTTGAAAATCTTTAGATCATTCCATAGTTTCCTTCTCCCAATAACTGTATTAGGTGCATAGATATTAGAAAGGATCAAAGTATAGTTATTTTCAATAGCATGGAATTTAACAGCAAGATGGTTACTAGTTTTAGATAGAATCATACTAGTATAATGATTTTATCCCAAAAAGTAGCCAGGCCACCTGAAGCTCCCTGAGAATCCATAACAGCCATGTCCAAATTTTCCCAGAAATTATTTTTACAATTTTCAAGTACCTTAGAGTTCATCTTGGTTTCCTACAGAAGTAGAATGCTAGGTCTACTAGAGACTCTTAACTCTTTGATTATTCTTTGTTTAGAGTTCCCATTCAGACCTCTGATATTCTAGGAGATGATCTTCATCTAAATGATATAGGTGTTGAAATTTCCTGATGGCTCAATTGGCTTTGAGTTCCATCTGTAATATCTTCCTCTATTCTTTTGGTTTTGAGTGTCTTCTTTGAGGGTCTTCCTCTTTTAGAACTACTTCCAAAATCAACTATTCTTCTAGCAGATGATCTAGTAGTTCTGGATGTTGAAGCTCCCTATTTATCAATTTTTTTTTTTTCATTATAAAGTGAATCTGGGATCTTCTCAAATCCCTTCAATCTTTTTTTTTTTTTTAGAGTTAACCTCTAAAAAACCATTGGTTATTCGAATCTCCATCAAAAAGCATATTTTCTTTGAGTGGTGTTACTTCCCCCTCCTCTTTCTCTCCCTGCTTATTGTCAATGAGTTGTAAAGTTGTTGATTTGTTACTGGGTAGGGGGTTCCCACTTTTAGGTGAAAAGTTTTTAATCAACAAAGAATTTTTCTTCAATGAGGCTTCTGATTCTACATTTTCTTTTTCCTCATTTAGATCTTCCTCAATGATGAACAATGGATCAGGATGAACTTTCTTAGTTGCTTTTGTCCTTGACTCAACACTAGTGTCCTTATTCTTATCCAAAAGTCCAGTCTGAGCTAACTCCTTAGAAAGAAGATTCACTTTAACTATCCCAATTTTCTCTTCAACCTCCAGAATCACCTTTACTGGAGTCTGTATATCTAAATCTTCTTTTGAGGTTGGTTTACTTATGATGCTCCCTCCGCATTGGGGTTTTAGGATGCCAGAGCTTCCTACAAATTAGTGGTTTCCTGATTGGAGTTCTAAACCCCTTTTTCCTTTCTTATATTTCAGCTCTGGTTGGTTAAGGGATATCCCTTCCCTTTGTCCTTGATATTTATTTTTCCAGTATCCTTATTTTCCAACCTAGCTTCCTATATCTTATCTGAGTCTTCATCAGGATTATTAGTTTTTCCCTTTTTTCCTCTTGAGAGATCTCTTTATTAGGACACCTACTGGTGAAATGTCCTATTTGATGACATTTCTTACATCTCAAATGAAAGGTTTTGTATTCAATATTTTGATGCCAAATGCCATACTTAGATTACAGAATGATATGTTCGATAACTCTGATCCATTTAAGAAGAAATACAAGAATCTAGCAAAAATCTAGTCTAGATCTATTCCTCATAGGTCCATCAAGCCCAATTGGAGATCCAAGAGATTTAGCAACATTTAACAAAATCTCATCATCCCAAAATTGTAGGGGTAGTCTGGGAGCCTACACCAAACTGGTATGGTGTGTATATTCTCAGTATTAGGATCAAACCTAAGATACCACCATTTTAGAAAAATACCCATATTGCCCAAAAACCATGGGCCTCCTAGAAGCATTGATTCCAAATCAATCTGCTGATTAAATTTAGCTAGAAAAAACCCTATGACATAGTGGTAATGCTCAGATCCCCTTTTGGTTGCCACTTTCTAATGGCCCATTTTCTAATGACATCAATATTAGGTCTAGATCTCGAGAAACTTACCAACAAGGAAAGATTCACTTTGTCCAAAGCCTAATGTAGACAACCATCTAGCACAATAAGGCAAGGTCACACCTTCTTATCCTTCTCCCACGTGAATTGCACCTTTGTTGGAGATTGCGGACCCACATTCTTGATCGGAGGGTTTTGGTGTTGAAGAATCTTATTCCAAGCTAAAGGTGTGGATCCCAACGTGGAAGTGGACTGTGTTTGTGGCTTAATAACACCCGATTCAAGTTAGTGTTCATCCCCTTCGCAGTCAGGTTTGGATGAGAAAGTAGACATTTTGTAGCTAGTATAGTAGAAACAATGCTAATTCTCCCTCTATCACTCCCTCCCTCCATCACTCCTTTGTAAAAAATTTAAAATATAGTATATAAAATATAGTATTATTACATGATTTAAATTATTGAAATATCTTGTTGTGTCATTATGATTTATCCCTCAATACATAAGTGTTTTGCCTTAATATTATGTTGAAAAACCATTGGTTTGTGCATCGAAATTGACTCTCAATTTTATTGTCCATATATTCAGTCAAATCCCTCAACAAGTTTGGTGTATCACCCTTACAAATTTCAATTACAGTCATCTTTTTACCCTCAAAACCCCAAAAATTAGTTTAGGATACACTAGTAAGGAACCGACCTTAATACCAGAGACTCGCCTCAAAAATAGGTATACCCATAGAACTGAGGTGTTTCCATTGTATCTATGAAAGTGAGAGATCAAAGTAATATTTGAACCCCTGTTGTCATCTCTCAACCAGGGTGCACTTTTGAGAGATAACAATTTTGGCACGCCAAGTGGGACACATATCAGATATGTAGTGGATTATAATAGATTATAGTTATTTACACCATATTTATAATGAAAGAAACCCACTTTTGGAGAAGCAAGCTATAAAAATTTATTCTAAAGATCAAAATATTTATTTTGCAACTCCGTAAGGTTGATTTCAGACTAGTTTTGCAGCATGTTCCATGCCTAAAGTGACTACAAGATCATCGGTAAGAGGAATTCCTGGTGATTTTATTTATTTACCTTTGAATTCTATAAGAAGAAGAAGAGTTGGAAATATCTTACCTTATAATACGCCTGGTTTTGGCAACCCTCCTAATCTTCCTTCACCACATATTTATCTTGTTGTTCAAATCCTGTTATTCCAATGACTATACAACCACCTAGAAATTTTGTGACCTTTCCTAATGGCAGTCGTTTAGTAATTCCAGTTTACCATGATATACTTGCTTCTTCCCTAAAAATTTTACCATCATTCACTGGTGAAAATCAAACTACCCTACATAACAGATTAAAGATGTTGTAGCACTTTTTGTTGTCCATAATATAACTCATGAAGATGTAGCCTTAAGACTTTTAGCTACATCATTTAAAGGAAAAGATTTGCAATGGTACAAAACCTTAGAGATAGGGAGTATAACAACTTGGGATGAGTTAGGAGAGAAATTACTTAAGCAATTTCAAGACCATTCGATCATCTATCTCTCATAGAACAACTTTCTACAATCAAAAGAGCTCCTCATGAATTTATGGCTAGTTTTAACATCAGATTTGCTAGAACTTGGGAAATAATTCCAGCCAATGTTAAGCCTCAAGCTGATCATGCATTTCTATATTATCTCAAAGCTTTAAATAGTGATATTTCAGCCATGATTCAGTCTATGGGAGGAGATACTCTCCCAAAAGCTTATGATATTGCCATTAGGGATGAAAACAACCTTATTCAAGATGGAAAATTAACACCAAATCCTTCAATGCCTCTTGTAGAAGATTTAGAACCTATTACTAGTATAGCTTCTTGTTATATCTCCATCAGATGATGTATTTAAGTCTTTGCAGACTATGGGGAATAAATTAACATCAATTGAGAAAAAAATTAGCTCAGCTTAGCAGGCCTTACCAAGCTTCTTATTAGAAAAATTTATAGAATAGAAGCCTTACCAGCAAAATTAGAACTATAGACATCCATATCAGCCAAGACAATTTGATCCAAAGGCTCCTAATTCATCTAGCACTCTTGTTCCAATTAATATGGTTTCAGAAGAATGGTGTCCACCTTGTAATCAATCTCATTCAATAGCTAATTGTCCAAATGCATTCCTGAATGTAAGCCTTGTTGCACAACCTCAATCTAAAGCATCATTTATGCCTCAAATGGAGGGTGGGAAACAAGATAATCATAGTCAAAAACCACCAGAACATAATCTAGTTATATTTGGAGAGGAAGTTTTATTCTAGTCATAACTAGGTCCCAAGAAAAGGCTCGGGATAAAGAAAAACAACAAAATAGACTTGTTTTGCCTACTCACTGATAAAACAACAAGTAGAGGTAAAAAAATAGCAAATAATTATGTTGTTCCTTCAAAAACAGCAAGCAATTCATCTTATAAAGAGAAGTAAAAACAATTGCAACATGATCCTAGAAGATTATTCATACCTCATATTTAAAAAGTTGTTGGAGCAGAGTCAATTTTAGTTAAATCTTATGCTAAAACTATAGAAATTGTTTTGAAGACTATTGCTTCTTTTAATATTATTGAGGTAATTAAAAATCATAATATTAATATTTCATTATGGGATGCCCCGAGTATTCTAGGACAGTAAGATTTACTTGCTCATGAGCCTGCTTAAGTAGATTTCTTCGAATCCATCAAGAAAGGAAGCTCACAAAGAAGACATGGTTCTTGGTACAATGGAGCAATATCATATGAAGGAGGTTAAGTGGATTCTTAAAAAAAAAAAAAAAATACTCATGATATCAAGAAACCACCACCCTTTTATCTATATTTTATTATTGGAGATCATTTAGTTCATAACTGCATGGTTGATAGTGGTACAAGCAACACAGTAATGCCTAAAGCAATTGCAAAAACTTGAGGCCTATAGTATGAACCTATAGAGAAAAGTGTGTTGCAGCTAGACAAAATAACATCCTAACACAATTGGAATCATTATAAATTTGGAGGTAACTTTACATGCTTGTCCAAATTTTACTATCTTATAAAGATGTTACTGTTGTAGATTTACCTCCCTAATTTTTCTTATGTTTGTCAAGAGATTTTAGTCCTCTTATTCCCTAAAAATCGAGAATTTAACTCTTGCCCATCAATTGTAAGCTAGGAAAAATACACTACTAGCAAGGAAGTAAAATACTAACAATAATACCTCCTCCTTCGCGTTTGTAGAAAACCTCAGAATGGGCTAGAAAACATGGATTAAGTTTGGATTGCGTGATATATAGGTAATTTTCTTCAAGATGGAGCAAGGCCTTCCTGCAACAACGATCCACTTACTTTTCACCAAATGGGTAAAAGGATTATGGATTTGGGGTGCTTTAGGATGAGGCTATTTGGGCATTAGGATGAGGGAAAAGGATGTTCTTTGCTCAAAGGATGCAAGAACTTAGATAGAGCATTCAAGCTTATCTCATGTGTTAGAGGAGAGGGGTAAGACTATATTTATAGCCTGTAGAAGTGATTAACTTAAACTAATTTAAGTAATAATGGTTTGAAAATGTGGGAAAGATTAGGTGAGTGGGGACCATGAAGAATGGGTGAGGATTTTATTTTAGATTTTTAATTCATAAGTGGAGGATGAGGTCAAATTTGGACCAATTTCAACTGTCACTCATGGGACAACTTGCACCATTTGGAAATGGTTTTCTAGTTCTTAGTCCCGTCAACTCGATGAATTCTCCTTATATAGGGTAACTATTAGGAAGTGTCTCGTTGTGTGCCATCCATCGAACGTTAGTTAAATTTAAGGCCCTTTAGGCTAGTGAACTACGACCCAATGGCCCACGGAAAACTAGCATGCCAAACGCAAACCGTTCACTCTTTTTCAATCGTGGCACTTACTTTGAATTATTGGTATATCTATAGGACACATGAGTGGGGACCACGAAGAGTGGGTGAGGATTTGATTTTGAATTTTTAATTCAATAGTAGAAAAACATGGAGAATAATGACATGTGGTAAGGATTAGGTTATTTTTAGATTTGAAATGGATAATTAATCAAATTATATTTGATTAATTCAAAGTGTATTTTTGTGGGAAATGAGGTAGGGGAATTAATTGATTAAGGACATATGTGAAATTAGGGTGTCTACATTTTCCCCTCTTTGGAAGGGTACCATGAAAGTAACGTCATTTCAAAGAAAGTAGACAAGATGGGGAAGAATTAAATCTACTTTTCTTAAGAAAAAAGTAGAGTGAATGCTTGTTGAAGAGAATAGAAGGCGGTGAGTGACGGATGTCATGGTATCCTATAAGATAAAAATTTCATGAGAAGATTTGATTATGGATAGATATGATGATGCCCCCTCGAGAGGGCTACCTGAGAATGGATGTGATGAAAGAACTCTTGAAAAGAGGAGAGATGAATTCATGGAGAAGACTGAGGTTGAAAGTGGATTACCAGAATTGTTACCTTGAAATGAATGTCAAATGTAAATGGGACAATAATGGATTGGAAGAGACTAGAATGACCACATGATGCAAATGGATAAATGATTCAATCGCCTTGAATGTTAGGTGTGAGGGTGTGTGGGAAGACGCAATGGGAAAGAAAAAAGGGAATGGATAGAAATGGGGGTTTATTATGGGAATATTAAGAAAGGTGAAGGGTTATGGAGATAGGGGAAGGACAAAAAAGGAATGAAAGAGGTAGAAGAGAATAAGAGAGATGGATGATAGGGAAGAAGGGAATGATGAAAGAAAAATACAGAGAAGACAAGAAAATGACATGGTAGTGGAGGGTGAAGTTATGAAATAGAGAAATGTTACAAATGAAGGAAGCAACAAAGATAATAAAGAGGGATGCATGAAAGTGAAAAAAATGGGGAAAGATAAATAAGAAGGAGAAGACGAGGTGGGAGTAGGGGTAAAATCGATGAAAATTTGAAAGAGGATGAAAGAAGAAGTGAGAATGGAGAAAAAAAAGAAACTATGAGGGGTGAAGGAAAGTGTGAAAAAGTGTAGATAAAATAAGAGAAACATGTATAAAATGAATGAAAAGGTAGGGGTGGTAGAGAAAAGGAAGAGTGGTTAGAAGAAATATGAAAATTATGGGAGAGGAAATGAGGATAGAGCGAATACAGGGGGAGAAGAGTGAAAGTAACCGGGTCTTCACGAGGAATATCAAGGCAAAGAATATGGAACAAACCGTATGGAGATGCATGTGGAGGGTGGGATGAAAAAAGATGAGACATGATGAAAGATCCATGTTATCGATGGGGAAGTAAGGAGGAAATGTGACGTAAAAAGGGGAAGAAGATGATATAGAGGAAGTGAAGTAAGACAAGGGGTGGGAGAGAGAAGAGGATAATAGAGAAAATTATGTAGAAGGAAGGGAATACAAAATGGGGATAATAAGTGTAAAGTGAACAATATGAGGAATGTAAAAGAGAAAAAAAGGGGATGAATGACACAGATTGGAAAAGATGTGGAGATGCATGAAATGAGGATACTAGGATTATGAGAAAATAGAAAAAGGATGTATGATGAAGACAATAAAGATATTGAAGAGGGCGAAGGGAAAATGGAGAAGTGGGGAAGAAGTGACAAGAAAGGGTGGGAGTGGGGGAAAAGAATGGGAGAGAAAAGAGAATGGGGGTTAGAAGAGGAAATGTCAATGAGGGGACATTAGTGAAAGTCCACTAACAATAAGTGGTGGGGAAGGATGGGAAGGATGAGTGGTGGGCCTAGAGGAAGGAAGGAATGAAGGGAAACTCTAGAAGGTCCAAGGGAGTGAACGAGGTCATGTGGAATGAGGATTGATGATTTTTAGGAAATTCACTAAAAATTATTAGCATGGGAATAGAATATGATGATGAAAGAATGTTAGAGGAATGTTAACAACAATGGTGAATAAGTGTGTGGGTAGAGATGTGGGAGAATTCGAGAAGATGAAGTGGAAAGAGTAAATAAAATGTGAGGGATGAGTTGGGACTAGGTGAAATCGAGGAGAGGATGTTGAAGATGAGGATGAATGAGGTGAGGATGAAGAAATAAGACATGAAAAGAATGGGAAGAAACAATATGAAGGATGATGGATCAAAGAAGGGGAAATGGGGGAAAAGAACATGATTATAGGTGGAAGATATTAGACGTATGTTTTGATATGATAGGTGGAGAAAGGATAATGGTAGGAGGAAAATGTGGTTGGTAGGAGAGACCAGGTGGAAGAAGCAATAAAAAAAGTGGACGAAGAATGAGGCGAGGAAAAATTTCAAAATGATGAGTTTAGTGTAGGGAGGACCTGATGTAAGACTATCATGCGATGGAAGTGGTTAAGTAAGATTGCCAAGTGAGTGACACTGGAGATGACAAGTGGGAAAGTGAGAAGTGGTGTTTGAGAGGATGGAAGAGGAGGTGAGATGATGTGATAGTTGGGAATGTTAAGAAAAATTGAAGGGTGAAGGATGTGTATGATGGGGAAAGGAAAGAAGATAGATCATCCTTAAGAGGGACTCTTAAGTGAGATCACCATGCCATGTTAGTGGTTAAGTAAGATTGCTAAGAAGAGGATGGTGATAGCGGTGGTAAAATATGTGATGATGGAGAATGAAGAGAAAATATGGATGGTGAGAATGTAGAGTGATGGGTGAGTGCAAGATGACATGTCATGCTTAAGAGAGACTCTTAAGTAAGATCATCATGTCGTCGGAAGATTGGTTTTGTAAGATAAGACCGACAAACAATGACAAGGATGATATGTAAGGAGAAGGAAAAAATTGTATTTGTAATGGGTGGAAAATTTGGTTGAATAAGATGACCATGATGAGAGGAGGAGAAATAAGACGGGGGAAATATGATGGGATGGGGGAATTCCATAGGGTAGATCAACCTTAAGAGGAATTCTTAAGTAAGATTTCCATGTGGCCAGAATGATTAAGTAAGATCACCAAGATGAAGAAGAAGAATAATGATGATAGAGTTGGTGGGAATAGGGTATGAGAAAATGGACTAAAGGGGAACCCTCAAGTGAATTTTACATACTATAAGAGCATGTAAGTAGGATGACGAGGTAGAAGAAAGATTTGGGGAAGGATGAGAAAAGAGTGAGTGATGTATGCCCATGTGGAAGAGGAGATGAGAGGAGGTGATAACAAGGAAGAAAGGAAACAAAGGAGTGTAATAAGAATGGATGAAGGAATATATGTAGTGGAGGGGGGAGAGTGTGAGGGGAATCCTTAATTATGATTCCTGCATGGTGAGAGTAATGGTGCAAGAATGAGAAGCAGAAGAGGTGGAATGGGAAGATGTGTGTGGTGATTGATTGTTTTTGATGAGAGGGGAGGTGGTGGAGAAGATTCTACAGTGGGAAAATATTAGGGAAAGGGTAAACCTCCACCGAGGATCCCATATAGAAGGGGTTATTAAGTAAGATTGTCAATTGGGAAGTAGAAGAGTGAAAGGAAAGAATACAAATGGGTGAGAGGGGATAGGAATGGTGAGAAGGGTAATATGGGGATAACTGGTGGAGGAGTAAAAATGAGGAGCGAGGATGAATGGATCAAATACATGGTGATCATGGTGGGGGAGGAGGAGCTTCTTGATAGTGAATGCTACTTGAGAAATATCTTCTAGTAGGATTCACAAAATGCAATAGTAATCAAGTAGGATTCCAAACTACATAATGTATTAGTATGGGTGAATGGAGGGGGTGCAAAGTAAGATGTTGATCATGCAGGAAGATACTCATGTGATGAAAAACATCTTAATTTTAATATAGCAAATAATAGGATGCATCGTGATATAAAAGATTAGGATGACTAGACTGTAATATGCGTGATAGCATAGATAGGTGCCAACAAAAAGGTTTGATGCCCCAATACGATATACAAGTGGAAGAGAGCATAGAAAGAGGCCATCCAGAAATTATGATGTCCCAGTATGATATGCAATCAGATAACATAAATATATTAGAGAGAACACCAGGATACATATAATCAAGATGCCCCCTGTAATATATCAAGATACAAGATAAAAATTAATAATTTGTAACTAATAATTCAACAAAGAACCAATAAACATGTCCCTAACATGTTCCAAAATGAGGATTAATTGGATGTGCCCCCAAGAAGGGGTATAAAGACATAAAAAAGGATTGGGTCATTATCCTTAAACAAAGTAACAATGAGAGCCAGATTTACCCCAAGCGAGGACTCACGTGAGGAGAAGTTGTTTGAATTTGGTAGTCATAAGGTGATTGGATCATTCATTGGGGATAATAGTTCAAAGGATGAATTGTATTGATTATTTTAGAGTTTTCATGATTTTGTGGAGTTTACAATATTTTTATTTTTGTTATATATATATATATATAATTTTATTTTGATTTTATTTTGTTTGGAGTTTTTTTTTCTGGAGAATTTTCCAATGTTTTTTGGATTTTGTTTGAATTTTGGTCGATTATTTCTAATGTTTTTGGATTTTTTGATTTTTACACTATTATTGGCAATTTATGGACCAGAGTGCAAACTTATTTTGAGAGGTGATAAACCAAGATATTGTCCGCATGTACCGTGTTCCTCATGGTAACTCATGCTCGAATAACACAAATTCTCATTCCATTGGCAGGATATGTTGGTGATGATATGATGAAAAGAAGTCTAGCTCCATTCTTGACTCCACATAACTAGTAAGATGCGAGGGCTCATCACCGAGAATCAAGAAGGAAACAAGAGGTAGATAATGAATATAGAGACAAATGCTAACAAAAATCCCTTTGGGACATTGTGACTCAATTCTTCTTAACGTTATTGAACCAGTTTCAAAAATGGATTTCACTCTATGAGTCATGTGTTAGACCTAGACAATTATGTGGCCTTTTGATTGGTAAGATATGAGGTGAAGAGATAGTTCTCTCTTCACTAAGGCATCAAAATTACTTCTTTGGGGATTCTATAATTGCAAGCACTATAAGATTTTGTATTTTTGAAATGACTCCCTATGCCTTGCCCCATGCTACTAGTGAGAAGCAAGGGCTCATCACCGAAGGAAAAACATAGGCGAGTGAATTCCCTTTTTGTCTTTTTTTTTATTTTCTTATTTTGAATGTTTTTTATTTTTTTGAATGTTTTTGCAATATTTTTATGCTTTTATGAGAATGACCTCTATACACTTTGCCCCATGCCACCTATAAGAGGCAAGGGTTTATCACAAAGACAAGATGTAGATGAGTAAGGGCACCTTCCTCCATTCCCAGTCTCACACTACCAAGTAAGAAGTGTGGGCTTAACACCAAAGACTATGAAGGATGAAATATGTGATAATGAATTATTCATAATTTATTGAATTGATGGAATTTTAAAATAGTGCTTTGTATTTGGGAAGGAATGTCTGCCCCCAATCTTATCCCCACACAACTAGTAGGACGTGAGGGTTCAACACCGAATACTGAGATGGACGATCAAATGAACTAGGTAAAAATGTTTAGAGATTTGTTATGAAAGAGAGAATGTCTTTGAAGGGAATATATTACCATCAGTAAGATTTTAGGTATGACCATAGGTGAAAACAAATAAAAATGGGAGATATTATAAGAATTATGATGCTCACAAACTTAATAGGATCTATATTAGCACTTGTCTCATGATGGTAAAGATGAAGATGTGATTTTGATAATGAGAATATCTTCAATGAAAATGAATAATTGTAAATGATTCGGAGATTAGTAAGACAGAAGGAACAATGTACAAGTGGTTGTCACCAAGAATAGAGAGTGCTTTCAAGAAAAGAATTTCTTTGAATGGACTGCATTCATGGGTTCATCAAGGACTTGGCCTATGTGTTAATGGCCAACGTATAGGCTCCAGAGCCAAATTTGGTTGTAATTACATAGGTTCCTAACCAATTAGGCTCAAATTTTCCCTATTTTTCTCTCTTTAGTGGTATTCTTTTGATTTTATTTTAAAACAAGGTCACCAATTTCTAATTCTCTAGGTATTACCTTTTTATGATAACTGCGTTGCAGTTAGTTTTGATATACTTGAAGATGATTGAGGGCATTAAGTCATTTTTCATCGAGAAGCTCAAGTTCTTGAATCCATGACTATTGAGTATTCATCCTCATTAATTACATATTTAAGGGAGATTCTCAAGGATGGGAGTTCTATCTTAATAGGTAAAATGGATTCACAACCATAAATGAGGGAAAATGGGGTGGCTCCGATAGGCATGAGGTAAGATGTACGGTAAGCACAAAGAGCGGGGTAAATTTGAGTATGCCAATATCTTCCATGTGTGTTTGATAATATTTTCCATGATGGTTTGTATTATTTGGTTTGTTGCTTATGTTTGTCCATTAATTAATTGATTTGAGGATAGATTCATAATTAAAGATGGAAAAGGTTGTATAAGGATATTTCGGGTATACATACCTCGTAGAATGTATGCACGTAGAAGTATTGACAAGTGAGAATCATTAGTGATGAAATTCTTGCAAGATCAATCGTTGAAAGCATAATGGAAATGACAGGTTGCATTTTTACAAGTGTCCAAAGTTGATGTGGTTCTATTTTGACAACAAGGCTAGAGATGTTAGGCATAAGAGACAATATTGGAATAATAGAATCAAGCTTAATGGTACTTGTTGATGGAACCTCTTCTATAGTGTCTATAGTAATATCAAGGGTTGAAAGGGAGTCTTGAAGTGAGGTCAAGATCTCGTTAGACGTTGGAAGAATATTGTTGCCCAAAATAGGTTAAATGTATGTTTGGGTTGAAAGAGAGTCTTGAAATAAGTTCAAGTTCTAAATAGATGTTGGAAGAATGTTGTTTTCCAAAACAGGTTCAATATATGTTTGGGTTGAAATAGAGTCTTAAAATAAGTTCAACTTCTCAGTATATGTTGGAAGAATGTTGTCACCCAAAACAGGTTCAATGTATGTTTGGGTTGAAAGAGAGTCTTGAAATAAGTTCATGTGCTCAGTAGATGTTGGAAGAATGTTGTCACCCAAAACAAGTTCAATGTATGTTTGGGTTGAAAGAGAGTCTTGAAATAAGTTCAAGTGCTTAGTAGATGTTGGAAGAATGTTGTCACCAAAATAGGTTCAATGTATGTTTGGGTTGAAAGACAGTCTTGAAATAAGTTCAAGTTCTCAGTAGATGTTGGAAGAATGTTGTCACCCAAAAACGAGGTTCAATGTATGTTTGGTTGAAAGAGAGTCTTGAAATAAGTTCAAGTGCTCAGTAGATGTTAGAAGAATGGTGTTTCCCAAAATAGGTTCAATGTATGTTTGGGTTGAAAGAGAGTCTTAAATAAGTTCATGTGCTCAGTAGATGTTGGAAGAATGTTATTTCCCAAAATAGGTTCAATGTATGTTTGGGTTTAAAGAGAGTCTTGAAATAGGTTCAAGTGCTTAGTAGATGTTGGAAGAATGTTGTCACCCAAAATAGGTTCAATGTATGTTTGGGTTGAAAGAGAGTCTTGAAATAAGTTCAAGTGCTCAGTAGATGTTGGAAGAATGTTGTTTCCCAAAACAGGTTCAATGTATGTTTGGGTTGAAAGAGATTCTTTAAATAAGTTAAAGTGCTCAGTAGATGTTGGAAGAATGTTATTGCCCAAAATATGTTCAATGCATGTTTGGGTTTAAAGAGATTCTTGAAATAGGTTCAAGTTATCAGTAGATGTTGGAAGAATGTTGTCACCCAAAACAGGTTCAATGCATGTTTGGGTTGAAAGAGAGTCTTGAAATAAGTTCAAGTGCTCAGTAGATGTTGGAAGAATGTTGTTGTCCAAAACAAGTTCAATGTATGTTTGAACTAATGGAAGAAAATTTGAAGAAGATATGGATTGGTTTGGAATTAGAGAGTCTTGAATTTTTTCATCATGATCTCATGGAATTTTAGTATGTATAGAATTTTTGAAAGTAGTCAACTCTTCATTGAAATTTGTGGTATTGGATGTGTCATTGGTTGTAAGAGTGTTGTCATCAAGCTCTATAGAGATGATATCATCATCAATTAAGTCTTGGACGTAATTCCTAAATTTCACACATTTATATGTGTGATGACCATCAATGCGATGAAAGTCACAGTATGTGTTAGGTTTGTACCAACATGGCTTAGATTCCCCTTTAGAAAAGGGTTTCGTAATTGAATATCTTATCATTTTAGACTCTTTTAGTTGATGAAAAACACTTGAGAGACTTTATCCAAGTGGGGTAAACTAATGTTGGAATTTACGTGAAGTGATGTCTTTGTTAGGTTGTGTGATTGGATTTTTGGGTGATCGTTCACTAATTTGGGTAGCCATATGAGAGATTTGTGTTGTCATTTTATTAATTTGTTCTAATAGCTCATTACATGATGTTTTTCATGAATTCATCATGTTTGAAAGAGATGGAGAATGAAGAAAGGTGTGATGAAGAACTCAACCTATTGATTGTGATCTTTGTTTTGGATCAATTGATTTTTAACAAGTAAGGATATAGGGAGTAAGCTTAAACAAGCTACTCAAGATAAATATGCGATAGCTCAAACAAGCTATAAGGAAAATGGTTTAGATTTGGCTTAAAAAAGCTTAATAGGTGACAATGTAAGGAGTACACTCAAACAAGGTACTCGATACAAGTAGGATATAGCTCAATCAAGCTATGATGAATATGTTGATTGGTTTGGCTTAAACAAGCTCTGGATTTTGATAGGAAGAGTAACTCAAACAAGTGACTCAACACAGTTGTGAACTCAAAATGAGCTCTGAAGGGATTTGTGTTGGATGCAATTTTGATAAACTCGACATTTGATGAAATAATGAGTGAACTTACACAATTCACCCAATGTCAGTTTGATATAGCTTGAAAACACACTATGGAGGATTAGTTGAAGCAAGCTAATGAAATTGGTGTGATGTTTTGGTTTTCATTGTTGGATTGCTTGGACATTTTTCTTGGTATTGAATTGGTCAAGAAATGATTTTTGTGGAACACAACTAGGGTTTGAACTTTACATTAAACACATTGATATCAGCCAAGTTTTATGATAAAACATAATGCTAAACTATTTTGTTCACAATCACCAAGCAGTCATGTGTATCAAATTGTTTTGGCTCAGGAGGTAAATTCTTTAGGAATGATCATTGTTTCATGTAATCATACAAGTATGCCATGGAATGATGGATGCAGGCTCTTATCACTCCAAAAGATGTGTCCTCTCAATATACCCTAGTCTTGATATACCTAATTCTATATATGAGGAAAAATTAGTGAGGAACCCTTAGAGCACTAGAGGAGACTCACCAATTCTTACTTACCTACTTCGGAGTGAATCACCACGTCTAAAATAGGTTTTGTGAAAAGGTGGAAGGTGATGGGGGATGAATGTGTATGGTGTCCTTATAACTCCCTAAATATTTATAGGGATGATGCCTAGGCTTTGTTGTTATAGCTATTTAGGCATGACTCGCATGCACCACACGACAACATTACCTGTAAGTGAAGAGTAGGGGTGAGGTAAATACCAAACACTGTGATGAGACTATGTCTCAAAGTGTAATGCAGATGTGAATGTTGTTGGTGTGTGGTAGTCAAGTCCACGTCATTGGTGTAGCTTTGGTGGTGATGAAATCCACCTTGACTATGTGTAAAAACAAAATGATGAAGTGATTAAACATAAGGTTCTTTCCAACTTGAAATAAATCACTAGTGGAAAATAATTGCGTACTTGAGCTTGCTAAAAAAATTGTTTCAGCAATTTTCTTTTGAATGGTGGTAGTTTTGCGGGATATTTTTTGTTTTGCATTTTTGACAATATTATAGTGACGCGTGGTCCTACAGAAAACAAATTAGTAGTTATCCTGCAGACAAAATGTTAGGAAGAAAAACAATCGTGGTTGTTTTTGATTTTCCAAATCGCTCGAAGGTGTAGGAAAAGAGCATACACAACCAATGATAAAAAAATATCAATAGTGCGATGAAATAAAATTTATTGAGACAATAGCTAGAAATATAAAATAATAAGGAAATGGATCCTGTAATGTTAGAACAAGAAACTAAACAATCACGACCATTTTTTATTTTCCATATCGCTTAAAGGCACAAGAAAAGAGCATACATGCAGATACAATTGGAATATATTTTGTTATTTTTTTAATAATTATTACAATTAATCATGATTGTAAAATAGTAATAATGATTATCTTCACAAAGAAAAGAAAAACAATGAAAGAAGAGCGTTAAAAACATTACCAAAAGTGTCGTCGTGGAAAATTGGAATGTAAAGCAAGAAAAAAATTGTTTTATGGAGCCTAGGTGGCCTCTAGTGTGAAAAAATGATGGGGAATGCAAACCTAATAAGTGTGGCGAGAGAGGTGTGAATAGGTCCTCCTGTAAGAAAATGATGAGTAGTTTGTACCTACACACAAGGTTAGTAGAATGATTACTGAAAATAATTAATTATAAGCACAAAGTGTGAAAAATCACAAAACTATGTTGATAAAATAAAATGTGGAGATGGTGAATGAGGACTTAAAAATCACAAAACATGATTACAAATGATCTTGAAAAATAATTACTGAAAAAGTGATAAATATCGCACGATAAGTGGGAAAATGGATCTCGAAAAAGTAATTTTGTTTATGATCGTAAAGTTTTTGCACAAGAAATTACTACATCAAACTTAAAAATTAAATGGTGAAAAATTGTTAACAATGGTGCACAAAGCTACCAAAAGTGATGAAAAATGTTTATCGATAAAAGACTTAATTAAATAAGAGTGTTATGAAAATCGTGATAAAGAGAAAATAACTCGAAGTGGCAACTTGATGGGAGTGTGAACGTGGTGGGTTTGAATAAGCTCTTATATGACTGTGAAGATGAAAATATGGACTTATATGGAAAGAATGTGGATTGAGATGATGAAAAGGTGGAAGTTGAGGAAGGGAAAGTTGATTTGAAGTGGAGTGGAAGTTGGTTTTGTTGACACCAAAGGAGTCATGAATATTAAAAAAGAAATAATAAATAAATAAAATGAAGATGAATGTCAAGGGTGCAGGTGAAAGGTGGACGGACTATGAATACACGTACTACCAAGTGGTGTAATGGTGAGGTTGTAGGGAAGGAAACAAATGGATTAGTGTGTGATGCATGAGTATATGTAATGAGGGCGAGGGAAGTGGTTAGTGGATGGGTATGTAGGGGTTCGGGGTGGACGTGGAATGGGGAGGGTGGTTTGTGGAAGACCGAGGTGGATGGTTCTATGGGAATCATGACAAGGGTGTGGGACATAGGAAGGGCTCGGGGTGACAGGGAGTAAGAGTAGGGAAGATATTTTGGAGGTGGGAGGAAGGAGTGGGAGAATACGATGACATAAAGGTTTGGGGGAAGCGTTGGTAGTTGGAGATCAAGATAATATGGGTATGGGCTTGGGAGAGAGGATGGAGGGAGGAGGACTTATAGGGAAATGGCCAAGCTAGTCGGGGTGAGAAAGACTTGGGGATGTGGGGATTGTGGGGAGGAGATATGTGGGAAGCCGAGGAGGGATAAATGGGAGAGGAACTATGTGGGATGGATGAGTGGTCGGGGACATGGGTAGTCGGGTTAGGGGGTAGGAAATAAGGTGGGTGGATGGGGAAATAGGGGGAGGGAAGGGGGATGAAGCTCGATGAGGGGAGAAGGAGTCATGGTAGAGAGGATATGGGATGGGGAAATATGGGGAGGGAAGGTGGATGAAGCTCGATGAGGGGAGAATGGACTCGTGGCAGAGAGGATATTGGATGGGGAAATAGGTGGAGGGGTCTAAGAGGAAGGTGAGGTCTGAAAGGTGTTGGGGATATGGTGTGGATTGGGGTTAGTGTTGGGAGTTTAGGAAATGGGGAGAAGAATAGTGAGAGCTCGGAGGGAGGATTTGAATGGATAGGAGAGGTTTGAATGGGGACGGGAAGTGAACGAAGAGCTGGGAGATGTGATTGGTGGGTGATGAGTTGGTGGTTGATAAAAAGTGGGATGTAGGAGATAATGGGGTGTGGAGTTGTGGGTAGGTAGGTTAGGATATTTACAATTTTTTTTTATTTAATAAATTAATATACATGTTTATAGCAGTTAAAATGAAAAATGATAGAGATGTGAGAATTGAGATCTAAATAAAGAAAACTTGCTAAGTGAGATATATTATTTTTGGTTGGAGAAAATAATGAAATGTATTGAAAAAACTAAGTAGTTAAAAAAGTGTTTGTAAGTAAGATCGATTGGTTGTTTTTGTTGTTTTTTTTTATTTTTTGGAAGGAAATCAATAAAAATTTAGATAAACTAAGATCTAGATATGCAGGGAAAACTAAAAAGTGATTAGTAAATAAGATCGATTTCCTACAAAATAATTATTTTAGCTAAAATAAATAAATAAATTCATTTTCCAGATTGGTTTCCCATGACAATAGGATGATAAGCTAATGGCTAGTTCATTTGTTTTACAGATTATGAGTGAATAGCAAAACCATAACCAAGAACTATTCGAAATGTAACCTCTGTAATGACCGTAGGATTGAATATTTCCGTCGTGATCCACATGTATCCAGATCAGGTGATAGATGTCCCTCTGCTAAACACCAAGCACCGAGGAGATCAAAGACAAAGACGCACATTGTAGGTTCATTGGTACTATAACCTGCAGATGCACCACAAGACACCACAAAACAAAAACACTACCACAATATGAAGGTGAACCAAAGAAGGAACATAAGGCACAGAAAAGGAGATAATAATGAAAAATAATAAACAAAAACGGATAAAACCACAAATTGGGAAATCAATGGTAACATACAAAAAGTAACCTAGCATGATAGAATGTGTGCTAGGAAAAATATGCTACTAATAAGGAAGTAAAATACTAACAATACTACCTCCTCCTTCGCATTCTATAACAAACCTCAAAATAGGCTAGGAAACATGGATTGAGCCTTGATTGCGTGATATGTAGGTTCTTTTCTTCAAGATGGAGAAAGGCCTTCCTGCAAAAATAATTCACTTACTTTGTCACCAAATGGGTAAAAGGATTATAGATTTGGGGTGCTTCAAGATGAGGCTATTTGGGCATTAGGACGAGGTAGAAGGATGTTCTTTTCTCAAAGGATGCAAGAACATAGATAGGACATTCAAGCTTATTATCTGTGTGTTTGAGGGGAGGGATAAAAATGTATTTATAGTCTATGGGGAACTGAGATTAACTTAAAGTAATTTAAAGTAATTTGAAAAGTAAATGGTTTGAAAATGGACTAGGGAAAGTGATTTGATTTTGGATTTTTAATTCATAAGTGAAGGATTTTAGGTGAGTGGGGACCACGAAGAGTGGGTGAGGATTTGATTTTGAATTTTAATTCAATAGTAGAAAAACATGGAGAATAATGACATGTGGTAAAGATTAGTTTATTTTTAGATTTGAAATGGATAATTAATCAAATTATATTTGATTAATTTGAAGTGTATTTTTGTGAGGAATGGGGTAGGGGAATTAATTGATTTAGGACATATGTGAAATTAGGATGTCTACAACAACAAAAATAGGAGTTTATCTTTCTTTAGATTGTCATTTGTATTCTTTACTACAAGGTATGGAACTAAAGTTATTGTTAATTCAGAGCCTATGGCTAGATTCCATATTGAGCCTCATGCTTCAAATGTTGCAACAAACTATGCATCCATAAATCAATCTAATTTTGATGTTACATCACATGTTTCTACATTAGATGGTGTTTCTAATCTATTTATGGATGAAAAAACTCAATAAGAGCATGCTTATGATCCTTTCAAAGAAGCAGAAGAGGATTTATTTAGCGTTTATTGTTTGCATGAAGAAAATGCACCAATCCCCTTGTTGTCCAAAACAGAAAAATCAAAGAAGGGATATGGAAGCTTCATTTGATGGAGCCAAAAATAGAAAAGGACAAGGTGTAGGTTTTATGCTCACTTCCGCTATAAACTAAAGGTATTTTTCAGCTTTAGGTCTATATTTTCTATGTACTTGTAATGTAGTTGAATACGAAGCATTAATTCATGGCTTATAATGGGCAAGAAAAAGAGGTATCAACAGGTTATAGGTTTTGGTGATTCAAAGTTAGTGATTAATCAAGTAAAAAACATTAATGTATGTAAGAATTCATTACTGAAATCTTACAAACATAGAGTTTCAGACTTAATGGAAGATTTTGATGCTATTAATATGAAATTGTTCCAAGAGCTAAAAACAAACATGCAGACAAACTTGCAGCAGTTGGTGCTAGCTTTGATGTGCTAGAAAAAATTGAAAACAACAAAGTACAACCACATATAAAGTTGATTATCAGACCTTCAGTACCTAATAATGAAGAAAATTGGCAAGTTTTTAAAGATTATGAGAAAATTTGTAGCAAGAAGTTGAATTTTCTACAGTAAATCAAGAAAAACTACAAAATTTCTATGGTGACAGATTGTTCAATTGAATACAAATAAGTTTCCCAAGGACTGGTCAAACTAGAAGATATTTTCAGTTATGATGATCGGTTAAGAAAGGATAAAGGTAAGATTTCAACTTACGCAGATAACTACGAAGAGATTTTAGTGGATGATGAAAAGAAATTATTTATCGAAAAGGTATGTTCCTCAGCTAAAAAAAAGTCATTTATTAATTTATGCAAAGAATTTAGAGATGTTTTTGCTTGGAAATACCAAGATCTAAGATGTTTTGATCCCATTTTAGCTCAAAGCATACCATAGAATTATAGCCAAATTCCAAGCTAGTTATGTAAAAACAAAGGCCTTTAAATCAAAAGATTGAGCCATTCATGAGAAATGAGTTATCCAAAATGATTGAATGGGTATCATCTTTCTAGTAAAACATTCAAGTTGGGTAGAAAATCTTGTTCCTGTTCAAAAAAAAAAAAAATGGATAAATCCAGTTATGTGTGGATTTTAGAGATCTTAACAACTCTTCATTAAAAGATCATTATTCATTTCCCAATATGGATCAAATTTTAAGAATAGTTTCAAGTTCAGATAGGTTGTCCCTTTTGGATGGTTATAGTGGATACAATCAGATTCTTGTCCGTGAACATGACAGATACAAAACACCTTTTACTATAAAGTGGGGTACTTATTCTTACAAAAGAAAGCCTTTTTGACTTTCCACTGGTGTAACATGTCAAGGTGCAATGGACATGGATTTTGACATCCTATTAAATAAATGCATATTGGTTTATTTATATTAAGTTACTATATTTTCAAATAATTTTGATGATCATCTTATGTATTTGAAGTAAAATTTTCAGCTTTCTAGAACAGTTTGGAATATCACTGAATCCTAAAAAGTCTATATTTTCGGTCCATCAAGGTAAATTACTTGGACATATTGATTCCAAACAAGGTTTAGCCATTGATCCTTTCAAAATTGAAGCAATTTCACAATTATCGTTGGCTCATCATAAGAAGGCACTACAAATTTTTCTTAGGAAAATTAATTTTTTAGAAGATTTGTTCAAATTTTTTAGCATTAGTCAAGCCATTAACAACCATGTTAAAGAAAGATAAAACTTTCTCTTGGACAAGCGAAGGAAGAAGAGGATTTGAAGCTATCAAGTTAACTATTTCACAAGATCCTACTTTGGAAAATCCAAATATTGATAAGGATTTTACAATGTATGTACTTGAGAAGTTGAAACCATTTTAACCATATTAACTCAGGTTAATGATGAAAATATTGAGAAGCCAATTTCCTTCTTTGGGAAAAGCTTACATGACTATGAGATAAGGTACACTTTTCTTGAAAAATAGGTACTTTTCGTAGTCAAAGGATTAAATAAATTTAAGTACATGCTTTCCAATAATAAGATACATGTCTTAGTCTCTCACCCAAGTGTTAAAGTGTTCTTGTTGAACAAAGAACTGGATGAGAAGAGAGAAAGTTAGATTACAAAGGCTATGGAGTATGATGTTGACATCCTTAGTGCAAAAATATTTCGAGGAAAAGGTTTATGTTAACATGTAATTACTGATATGGAAAAAAATAGGCTATAGAATCAAAATATTAGAACAACATGCTGAAATCACATATCAACAATCAAAAATCTTATTACAGCCTAAAAATCAGCAACCAAAACTCAATCCAGAAGTTTAGAAATCAAGATGGATGACTGATTTGTTAATTACTTGTAACACGGTACTTATCTAGAAGGTATGGACAAGAATAAATGAAGATATTTCAGGTTACAAGTTGTACCTTATGTTTTCATTGATGGTGTGTTGTTTAAAAGAGATATAAATGGAATTTTGTTGTGATGTATTGATTATGATAGAATTCAACAACTATTATCCGAGTTTCATGAAGGACCTACAAGAGGTCACTTTTCAACACGTACTATAACCTTAAAAATTATGAAAGCTGGTTACTATTGGCCCAACATATTCAAGGACTACTTTGAATGGATTAGAAAGTGTAAGAAGTGTGCTTTCTTTGTTGGAAAGGAACGTTTAGCTTCGCTGCCCTTGCACCTATTTCAGTGGATCAACCATTCATGCAGGCTTGTATATTTCCACTTGGCATTTGAATAGGATTTTTATTCTGGTCCTATCATCGCAATGTTTGTAATAGGGTCATGGGTGCACCATGGAATGGATAAACCTATGGAACCGCTTTGTTGTATGGGGGTACACCCCAAGGAGTTACAGATAACTAGCAGGTTGTTGAACCACGAGTTGTTATGTCACTTGGGTTAGGGGTGCCTCGACTCTATGTGCCTAGGGCCATAGGGTGACCGATCTCTCCAGGGAGTGAAAAGGAAAATTTGTCTATATATTACTACTTGAGGGAGGCATAAGAGACTTGAATGAGGAATAAAATATTTTTGTGCATGTGATTGATGCTTTGGGAGTTATACATAGTTGTTTTGATGTTTTGGGAGTAGTGTTATGATGTATGTGTTACTCATGTGAGTTGGCTACGTGTTTTGGTGTCGTAGATACGTTCTTGAATGCCTTGTTGACTCTATGTGTCTATAACTATTGTTCTATGTTGTGTGAAATCTTCATCATCTATGAAATTGTGGGAATTTTGAGTTGTTTTTTCTTTTATCATAGGTAAATAGTTTTGAAGGGACTATACCCTGTATACAGAAGGCTCAAAAGCCAGATATCAAAAGAGGTAAAAAAACCCAAAAAGAGCAAAACGTCCAACATCAGAGGGCTCAATAGCCAGATAATACAAAACAGTAATAAAACAGGATCAAGACATACAGTGATCCAAACAAAAGCAGAAGAGACAAAAAACGAACAAGAGATAACCATCACTAGACATCTCAGCCAAAAGACAGCACTAAAACCGCCAGTCAACAATAACTTCGCAGCTAGTAAACAACAATAGAACTCCACATCACTTGATAGCCCGGTCAATCTTGGCTTTGATCGTTTGAAGCGAGACAAAGAATGCAATGGTGGTGGCCTGGGAAGGGTCTTTCAAATCCGCTGAGCAATTGCAATATCTCTTTTCTCCTTAGAGCCCCAAATGTCCTCGGTAATACCACTGAGATTGCAAATACTACGAACATGTTGTTCAATGAAATTATAGATACTTTTGAGGGCTAGAGAGGATACAGTCATTACATCCTTTTGTATTTCCAAGTCTGCCATCCAAAGATTGGAGCTTCTTGAAAATTTCAGCAGTGATATTCTTCTCTTCATCATTTTGCAATTTCCTTTTGCCCTTAGCTTTATCCATTTCTCTAATAACACTCTTAAGTTCTTGAATTTCCTTTTCCATCTTACCCACTCTGACCAACAAATCCTCATCCTTAGGCTCCTCCACCGGGTTACTAATGTGCAACAGATTCTCGGCAAGCTCCAGGTCTTTATGACTTCTAAGAACCCTCTCTAGAAGTAGGGACCTTTGTTTTCATCTTCTTCCTTTTCTTGCTAGTTGAAGCAGTGTCAAGCTTCCTTTCAGGAAGGGGCGGAATGGAGGCAGGGGGCAGGGGGAGGAATGAAGGCTGAGGGAGGAGCAGAATCCAAATGGAGACAGTGAGCATTGGTGGTGAATTGTTGTTATACTTACAATTCCTCCATCACTGAGTAAATTTATGAGTATTTGAATGTTCACTGTGAAGGTAGTTCAAAGAACTACATCATCTTTCCAAGTAGATTATGGGTGGGTAGGCGGTCCCCCATTTTTCTTGTGTTTTTGGTAAAAATCATGTGTAATTTTGAGTTGTTATAGTACACTTATTTATGTCATCTACGTGTGATGTGTACTATGTTTTTTGGATCATGTATGTTCCTTCCATGTTTTGGTCCAGCTCTTGTGATGTGGTTCGGTCGTGATTGTATGTGAAATTTCCCTGTGAATGTCAATGTTGCGTATGACCCTGATATGTTATTGTGATAGCGATTCCTATTGGTAACCTATAAGAATGAAAAAACTAAAACTTTATAAAAATGAAATCTTAAGGACTTAAGTTAAAAAAAAGAGGAGAGAGATTAATTAACTAATGAAGTAAAAGAAAACTACTAATCTTCACAAGAATATTAAAAGTGTAATAATCTGCTAAATTTGCTAGTCTTCATTGTGGTCGTGCTTTAACGACAAAATTTTAACCATAGTAAGAATCCTTGTATTTTTCGGTCCTTGTTGCTTATCCCTTTTTCTTTCTTCATCATTATGTCGCATCGAGGACAATGCATTCTTAAGGGAGGAGAATGTATTGCCTCATTCAGGGTCGATCCCTATTCTTGCCTTTGAACCTTGTTGGCGGTGTTGAATGTCTGATTAGTACTCCCTATGATGAGTCATGAAAGTCAATTTTGTGAACCCAAATATTTTGTGTTGACGTAGTATTTTGGAGCTACGAGAAATTTATCTTGTAATAAGTTTTGTTACACATACCATAGTCTATTTTATTTTTAGAATGGTCATGCCTGGGATATTTTTAATGATCCAAGGCATATCTTTGATCATGAGGTAATTGTAACCTGTTTCCAAGTTAGGTTAGTTTCGTTTCTTTACGTCGTACCTCTTGGTGCCATTGTTAGACATGCTCTTTGTTGAGGGTTCCTTGTAGCATCTCTTGTGAGAATCCTCATTTTTAGACTTATAAAATTCTTGGTTAAGTGGTTTGCGTAATGACATTATTTCTTAAATTTCTAATGGATTATTATTATTTTTTTAAAAAGAAGTGTTTTGGGATTTTCATTCTTTTAAACCACCTTTGGCTGTCCATGGTGCATGTGTAGATTTTTGGACCTGTGAATTATTTGGGTGCTCTTGTAGGTTTCCTAGTATATGTTATTAATGTTATGGGAAGTCCCTTTTATAGACTTAAATCATTGCATATAATTAGTTGGATTACCTTGTTTTTTTTAATAACAAGATTGTTGGTGAATTTAGTGGATGTAACCACCCTCCTTGGTCACTTTTGAAGGCACCTCACCATTTAATACTATTTTTTTGGCCACATACAATACATTTATTACTTATTTATGACCTGCTTGTCATTAGTGGAAATTGTGCTTGGAGTGGGGAAGAAGTTTCTCCATATTGCTTGTTTTGGTCCTTTGTTTGGAGGGAGGTGGGTGGAATTGATGGACACCTAGCATTCCTTTATTGCTACCTCATTAAAACTCTTCTTTGTCTTGTAAATGTGAGGTTGCATTACCTTTTTCTTGTTCACTGGCCATTCCTTCTTTATTTGATGTTTTATTTATGTCTTGTTCTAGCAATGTGGTGGATGGTTATGCTATGTCAGCCACATGAGCTACTTTGGGGGTATTTTTTTGTTGGAGTTGTTGATGAGGAGTGCACATCTAGGAAAGTGTGATGGACAGGAGCAAGTCCATCCTCCATGGGTACTGCCACATTCCTCCCCTGCCTATGCCAAAATGTGGTCATGAATGGAGTTTGGTCCTCCAACAAGCTAAAGCAAGGAACATTGCCAAAGAGTTTAATGGTGCTAGATTATGGTGGACGTTTTTCTTGTTCAGGAGCTTATTGAGGCATGTTAAACACTACCCATTCTAATTTTATGCCAACTTTAACAATATCATGAAATGAATTGCTTCTATGTGCTGAAATGGAAATTTGCTTGGGTTCTTTGGTTGTCTTACAGTTAATCGTAGCTTGCAAGAACTGTTTCTTATCACATTTCGGCTTGTTCCATTTACTTCTTACATAAGGAAATGTTTGCAATAGTTCTTGTTTAGATTATGAAACTATTTTTTTAGTGCTCTTGTTTCTAGGTAATGTCGATGTTCATTTTTGTGGATTTGGGTATGTTTGTGTTCCTTGAAGGTTGCATAATTGACTTTAACTATGGCTCTATGAAATATTTGGATGAAAATATATATGTATTTATTTTCGAGTAGTAATTTCTTGTAGTAAATTGTTATTCTATGGTAATGAATATAGTGAAACCATGACTTGAATATAGGTTAGTGACTATCGTGAAATTTGGTATGGGGTCGATAATCCATATTAGAAGAAGATATACTTTTAGTTTTAATGTTATGGAGAACTAGGTTATATTTAAGTTTTGTTAATTCCCTTGAGCGGTCAACATGTTGTGACTATTCCTGTAGCTTATTCTCATAAAAAAACATCAAGTATTTTATGAGTTTGGTTCTTGTCAGATGAACACACCCAGCCACTATTTGTTTTTAATACGTTAAAGGGAATTTTTTACATCTACTATTGTTGGGATTTGTGGGTTTTTCTCTAACCAATCGTTATTATGGAGGTTGATCTGGGTATTATTTAAGACTTGTGTATGGTCGATTTGAAGTATTTAATATGGGAATTGTATCTCATGAATCCATTGGGTTCCCCACTAATAAGAATAATAATTAAATGATTAAATTTGGGAGACATAACGTTTTACCATATAATTCTTCTTTGTTTCTCTTTGAGCATTTACAAGTTCAACCCTTACCAAATAGATGAAGTAATTTGATTACTTTATCAGGGTAAAAGCTTATCATTTTACAGTTTACAAACAAGATGATCTGGGTTTAGAGGTTTATGGTTCACTTGGAAACCCTGTAGAAAGGATCAACTTCAAGAAAATTAATATTTACCTTTATATCCTTAAATTGTTGAGTAAATGATGTGGGGAAAGTGTTTACATTTGTAAGGGCATGGCGTTACATTTGGTGAAGGTTGAAATTTGGTTGATATATGGTTAATACGTTTAAGGAAATGAGTATTACCTTACCCATGTCGAGCATGTGATTATCTCATTTGTAATATAAATTGTTGACTCATGTAAGAATCGTGTATTGTGTTGGTTCATCGCATAGCAACCGAAAAGGCCTACATCCTTGGTAATATAGAAGTTTTAATTAAATTAAATTGTTTGATTAGATGAATATGGGTTATTTCTATGATCGTACATGATGTCTATTGTGCATGGCAAGGTAAGATAATTAGATGTTTGAACCTGTTTATTTGAGTTTACTCTGTATCCCTTTTGTAAGAAATTGAGTTTCGAATGTTGTGAGGTTATTTTCGAAAGTGGTAAATAATGTTTAAGTAAATAATGTTGGAATTCTAGCTATAAATCTATTAGATAATATGACTTATTTAGGGAATTTTTATTGATGTTTGAGTATTGGATTTCAATCATATAATCTATGTGATTACATGATTGAAATCCCAATATGCTCGACACTCGTGTTTTGATCCTATCAGTTCTTTGACTCCTACTAGAATGATGGTTAAACTTTTATTTCTCTTGAAATAATGTTCATAATGGGTTCTTATGGCTTCTTCTCGATTTTTACATGGTATAATTTCTAGCATGATTAATGATGTTGTTAGTGCTTTTCGTATCACCATTTCACTAAATACAAGGTCCTTTTTATGATATTGTTAATGGTAGCATTATAATCCAATGTGTAGTATTTATCATGCTCAATTCTCGTGAACTGACTTAGGGTAATAATTGTGTAGATGACTTTGTGAGTAGAAAAGAAAGGGAGGAAATGACTAGTAGAAAATTAGCACTAGTGTTGATAGTGAAGCCCATTTGCTCGAATGCTTAAATCTATGAAATGTCTTAGAAAACAATTTGCTAGAAAATTTATAAGGATTTAGTGCATTTGTAATTGTGTAATTGTTTAATTGTGATGTAGAGTTGTCACTTTTCACTGAGGTTAAAACTTGTGAAACATTATTGTGAATAGAGTAAAATGAACTCTTCATTGTTATGAGTATCTTGTTGTATATCTCCAATTTTGAAAGATAGTTTAGCTTTGATGTGACCAATATTGTTCTACCTAGTTAAAACTGCTTCAAGTACATAAGACTTTTAGTTACCTTGGTGTGGGTTTCATTTTGGATAAGGGATCTCGGTTTCCATGTTAGAAAAAAGGTGGGGTAATTACATTTGTGATGATAACTTTGAGTAGTAAATCCTTCTAGATTAGGGCAATAATGTAAGGCTAGGCCTAATAGAATGTTATTGCAATCCTTATAATGGTTTCAAAAATTTATACATATATTTGTATATGAGGTTGTAATCAAGTTGATGTAGTAAGAGACCTTAAGTGGAAAGAAAAAGGAAATTATGGTTTTTTGTCAAAATATATACCTTATTACTCTCAACCTATGTTAGTCGTTTCATCCTTAGATTTGTTGAGATACAAAATTATATTAAGTTATAAACTAATGTAAGGTAAATTGAAAAGATTAACGAAGTCATGCTAATGGGGTAAATGGTCAAGAAATCATCAAAACTAATTTATCAAGTTATGAAATCTGAAATATAATCATAAACGAATTCTTATCCTTATGCTTATTATACCTCTTAGCTTAAGTAAATAAAAGTCCAAGTTTGTGTGGTCGTCTTAGCTGGTATGCTTGGTTTCATCACCGTAAACCCATCTATCAGGGATGGCATAATTATACCTTATCATATTTTTTTCTTCCCCCTTATATTTGTATGTTGGTTTATGCTTTCTTATTGGGTAGTGTCCTTAGATAACCAAATTATCTTATGGTAAAACTCTCTTAGACCGACCCCTGTTGTTTTTCTTAGACCACCACTTAATCTTGAATGTCACCTTAAGAGTTGGAATCACATTTAAACTCGTTACCCATTTTGGTTACCAATTGGATTTTTGTAACATTAGTTGTGTTACTTGTTAACCTTATCAACCTTAAGTGGTGGTAGGATGTTGGTTTGTAACCTCTTTTAGTGTGCTAGGAGAAGATTGCTTTTAGGTCATTCGTTTTCTATGTTTAATCCTTTTTGTGGTGTTTAAAAGGGTCATGTTGTGTTGCATCTATGTAAATTTGGGCTAGATCTTATTTTAATGTGTATAAATGCCCTTGCCATGGTTAAAGAGCCTAAATTTTGTCCATTTTACCCCCTTTATTAATAAAATGAATCAACAAGTAAATTGACATATTAGAGATGATCTTAAGTTAATTACTCAATAGTGTAAAAGAAAATAAATCTAGCTCTATAAGAAGAGTTTATTGAATCTCAACTTGAACCTTCTAGAAGGTAAGTTAAGATTTGAGTGAAATTTTAGTAAATAAGAAACCTTAAAGGTTTTTCACCTTGGGATGACCCTAATTGTAAGTGTGTCCTATGGTTGGACTATTATGTTGTGTCGTGATGAAAATAAAAATGAACTATTTGTGATGGGTGTCATATGCTCTTTTGTTGGCTATGTGGTCAATGTTGTGTCAATCCTATAGAGAGAGTTAGTTGTATCCCATTGTGATCACTTGTGGTGTCTTATAAAATTCAAGAAAATCAAAAATAAAATAAAATTATTTGTTATTTGTTGTATTGTCCGGCGTGTGTGCGAGGTGGGTGTTATAAACCAGGTTAACAATACTAATATCTAGATTTGGAAAATAATCTTTAAGGTTTTGTCACTAGGTGGAACTCAGATGTGCACCTATGACTCTCCTTTATGTAAGTGATGAACTTTAACCAAAATAAAAGGGGGACTCTCTCTTGCACTTGCCAATATGGAGTGGCAAAAACTACTCAAGTTGCACATCCTCTACACAAACCTTAAATCCTTCACACAACATCTACTTCCATAGATCCATCACTCTTGCAATCTCATGTTGTCTTACCAAATCCCTTTCCCAAGGTTCATTATACTTGAACTACCTCTCCTCTCTCTCTCTTTCAGCCACAAGGTCTTCCATATTCCTTCACTCTAGCTTCCATGCCCAGCGCTTAGAGGAATTTTATCCGTTCATAGGAAATGCTTCCAAACTTAGAGTAATAATCAAGATCTTTATAGCTATGGGCATATCCTACAAAAATTATCCTCTTAGTTCCAAAATAACTCAAACTCAACAACCTCTAGAAAAGAATACGTAGGAATCACATACTCCAATGTGTTACTAGTCAACACTCTACCCCACAAGTGATCAATAACATGGGTCCAAGTCAGATCGACAACATGCAGCCTCAGATACTCATCTTGGGTCCATACACGAGGTCTATAGTACCAACTTGACCTAGATGCATATGATGATAGCCATTCATACAACTCTACAAGGAAACAATAAAAAAAGGTCTCATACAATTCATGATAGGTGATCCTCTACCCATTTACATGCATCAAACTCGGAGTCGAGTATTAAATATCGTAGCAAACTTATCCTTTGTTCTTTTAAGCCATGCTCAACACTATCTAAGGTCAAGTGCTCCATCATCACACACCATTCTCACAACAACTTTGAAAAGAGGTACCATCAATAAACCAAAATATAGTCTCTTTTTACCTCTTTCTTCATGAATCAAACCCCAAACATGTCGGCACACCATCAAACTGACTAGTCTAGAACCTCACGCGAGGTGTGCCTAGGCATCGAACCCCTTTATTATGTGAGCTTAATGAGAATTTTCTCCCTTTATATGGGGATGTTTTCAGAAATAGAGAATGAACACACCCATTCTTGGAATCAAGATTAAGAACTAAATCCTAGTCTAGTGCACAAGAACCATGGAATAACATGATCATACTACAATAAAAGTAGAACTAAATCATGATTAGCATTAAGAACACCATATTATGCCCATGAACATAAAATAAAATACACAGATCAAAATCCATCCTATAGATGTTCAGAACCATTCCATTATATCCATTCATCAAATTATAGTAGCCAATAATACATCAAAAGAGTTCCATGGATGGAAAAATTACATCAGCAGAGCTCTAACATGATCTCTATATTTTCTTCATTACAGAGCTTCCAATCACATATTACCCATTTTCACTATATATATATATATATATATTCTCTCTCTCTCTCTCTCTCACTTGCTCTCTCTCTCTCTCTCACACTCTCTCTCATGGCATGGAAGACCATCCAGAATGAGTTACTCGAAGGAATATCTTCTAACCGCTCATTATTACAAGAGAATGCTTGAAGGAATCTTTCATGATTTCCCTACCACTACCCAAGAGCATGCTAAATGTCATCATGCATCTCCTCAATCAAGTATCTCTTAGCATGAAAGTACCAACTAATCCATAACAAACTCGGCTCCTTATCCTTTCATGATAACCATATTGATTCCTGGAATATCCTTTTCTTGAGTTGCAAGTCTCCATAGTTTATCCATAACTGTATTTGGTCACTTTTCCATCCATTCCCTAAACGCATCTTTACCCTTTATCCAAAACCCACTAAGTCCCGAATCCATCTTTCCTAGGCACGATCCCTCACGCAACCCCAAAATATACTTCCATGCATGTCGTCATGCCCTAATTCCACATGCCACAAAGCTTCACGCCTTAGGTACTTAGTTAATTTAGGCATCCAACAAAATTCCTTTAAGTGATAACTCATATTTACTTTGGTGTTGAGGTCTATGTTGAGATATTGGGGCATGTTTAGTCTATGTAGAATGTTTGGTTGGACATTGTTTGTTGTTGGATAACATATCTATATGATATATGTTTTTATGCAACAAAATACACACATATGTGCATCTAGTCACCAGATTCATCGGTTCTACTTTATCATACATTCATGGCCAAGACAAGAAGAAATGTAAAATTTAATTATTTAAAGTGTATAATCTAATTTGAAATGAAGCACTAAAGAAACCAACCAAAAAAAAAAACCTTGCAACAAGGTACTTCTAAATGTACTACATAAATTATGGGTGAAAGTGTTTATTTTCTACCAAATTTATGGTGTTCTTTAGAAAACTAAGTGCACAAAATATTATGGACTAATATTTTTTTACAAAGACTTTGGTGGCAAAACTAAATGTACATTTGTATGTCTTGGATATAAATAAATAGACAACATATGTGTCATACCATTTTATTTAAAATAATACATAATGCGTAAAAATAAATATAAATTTGATTGCATAAATTAAAGAAACAAATTTCAAAGGAAATTTTACCTGAACCAACACACCCTCCTTGTTGTAACCATGCATTTTGTGAAGTGATGGACAAGAAAAACATGTGTATTTAGTAAACACATAATGTTCATAAGTGTTGTGTGTTTTTTACAAATACATGTGGACATCAATATTATGTGGAAGGTAATAAAATCAAATGCAATCTCACATCTATAAGCAATGACGTATGTATCCACATATATGGAAATATTTAGTATTTTATTCATTGTAACCTAACCTTTATTGATAAATTAATGTAGACACAACAAAATTATTAGTTAATATTTGATTATTAGGAAAGAAGACTCATTAATGAATTTTTTTGAATGCACATATAGGATTTATATTATGACGTACATAAAATAATTCCATATCAAATCATCTTGTCAAGACACCATTTTGTTCATATGGAAATGGAATATTTTCTATTGTCAATATTAGGAGTGAAGTTAGTTAATGGTGTATCACTTTTTTATTGAGACTATAAAATATTTCTCAAATAATAGTTGGTTAATGTCTACTCTATAGAATTTGTAGTTCGTTAGGTTAAGGTAGTTGAAGATAGAAATTGCTAAGTGTGTTTTCGAAATACCTCTAAGTACATAAACTATCACATGTTTGTTGAGTTGTGGAGCTCAATTACTTTGGATTAGCATGTAATATGAAACTTGTTGGAAAACACAATAATTGACATCAGTTATGGAGGGACTAGCATCAGTCACCTATGACCGACCATCATCAGGCTACTGGCTAACTAGCATTGGTTACATGTGTATGGATGTTTTAATTAACTCACGGTAATTTGATCTATTTTTAGTATTAAAGTAGATCTATTGATTGTAATTTCATGGCTAAGTGACCTAAGTTTGCATACGCCTATATAAGCATGAAAGCTAGGGTTTAGAAAAAAAGAATTAACAAGAACTTGCAAAATTTGATGATTATTGTGAGAATAATTTTGAGAGAGAGAATTCTTGGTGAAGAAGAAACTTTTTGAGAGTAAGAAAATACTGTACATCACAAAGGTGTGGAATATTGTAAATCTTCATTGTATATCTTGTGAAATCTTTGGATAATAGATTGGATTTTTCTTGGTGGACGTAGCCCAAACTAGGTGAACCACGTTAAATATGGTGTTTATTTTTATCTCTTGTAATATATATTCTTCTGATAGAATATCCTGACTTTTATTTGCATGTATTCTTAGATCTGATGTATTATATGTACAACCGGTGTGCTAACCCCAACAACTGGTATCAGATCTTTGTTTGAGGCTTTTGTGTGTTGACAGATTTACTCACAGAGGGTTTTATGATTGATTTGGAGCTACATCAATGACAAAATAATACAAATACAAGGTAGAGAAGTTTGACGACTGAAATTATCAATTATGGAAGATGTAGATTAAGGATTATTTATATCAAAGATATTTATATTTACCGTTGGATGAGAATTCTAAACCTACAAAGATGATTGATGAAGAATGGAATATTCTTGACATAAAGGCTTTGGGATCTATAAGATTGATCCTGACAAAATACGTGGCTTCCACTATTACAAAAGTGACTTTTATGGTAGTGTTAATGAAATATCTTGCTAATTTATATGAAAAACCTAGTGCTTAAAATAAATTTTATTTGATGAAGAAACTATTTATTTCTAACATGCATGAAGGTGGATTTGCATCTAGTCATTTGAATGATTTTAGATCTATGTAAGTCAGTTAAAATCAATTGATATACCGTTTGATGATGAAGTGAAAGAACTTTTTTATTATGTTCTTTCCTTGATATTTGGGATAACTTGGTAATGGATGTTAGTAATACATTAGATTTCTAATAATATTTTTAAGTTTGATGATGTGGTTAGTATAATCTTGAATAAAGAAATTCATAGGAAGAGTACAGGGAATCATCATCTAGTAATGATTTTGAATGTAGAAAGAAGGGGCTGACAGAAGGTGAGATCCAAGAGTAAGAGTAATGGAAAATCAAAGTCAAGGGATAATAGATCTAAATCTAGAGGTAAGAGAATTACTTTTTGGAAATGTGGAAAGAAAAGACATGCAAAGAAAGGTTGTTTGTCAATGGATAAAGAGAATCAACAACAGTAAAAGGTAGAGAAGTAAATCTTGTTGTAATAGAGGTAATGAAATATGATCTTATTATTTCTTTAGATAATAGAATTGAATCATGAGTTTTAGATTCAGGAGCTTCTTTCCATGTAACCCATAATAAGGGTTATTTTAGAAATTATGTCCAGGGAAAGTTTGGGCATGTTTACTTGGGTGATGATGAATCTTATAGTATTACTGGTAAAGGAGAAGTTCATATAAAATTTAGAATGGAAATATATGGGTATTTAAATATGTGAGGCATGTGCCAAGCCTCAGAAGGAATTTTATTTCTGCAAGGAAATTAGGTGAAGTTGGTTGCATGGTTACATTTACAGGAGACTTGGAAAGTAACCAAGGGTTCTTTTGTTGTGGAAATAGGTAAGAAGGTAGGAACATTATATTTATCTACCTATGTTACTCATTCCTTTTCTACATTATCTACTTCAGATTTAGATGCATGTATGTGGCATAATCGGTTGAGCCATATGAGTAAAAAAGGAATGTATATCTTATAGGCTAAGGGTAAGTTATCAGATTTGAAAGATTAGATATTGATTTCTGTGAGCATTGTGTTTTTGGAAAGTAAAAGAGAGTGAGATTTCTCAAAGTTGGGGAAACTAAGGAGCAGAAATTGGATCTTAACACTCGGATGTTTGGGGACCAACTCGGGTAGGTTCTCATGGAGGATGTAGTGCCCACTTCCCTTCGACAATTATTATATTTTGATCTCAATTACTTTTGGTTATATACATGGATATTATTTTATCATTTTGGCTTAGCATGATGATTAGACAATAGAGATACTTTAATTATTGATGGATTTTGATTCATAGTATGATTTTTGTGGATTTCTTAGAGAGACATTTTATATTGATGATGATGTGTTGTTGACATATTTATATATTTCTGACATTCGACATTTTCGTCATATTGAGTAGGATTTAGCAGTGAACTAATCTTGTGATCTTATTGGTATTGATGAAATATAGAATTGAGATGTTGTTGGAATTTTAAAATAGTAACATTATTTTCCTAGATGATGATTTAATTTATGTATGGATGATTTTTGACTTATATGCATATATTTTATCTTGGATGTTTTGATGCGGCCACGAGGCCGAAGGAGGTATTGGGTGTTTTGTAGGTGATTATATCACAATAATACAAGGGGGATTGGAGACAAACCACAGTGGAAAACTGGGGGATACGACAATGGACACCATGACAACTTGTGTTATGTTGTGTGTGTTTTATTTGTTGTTAGGGGTTCCCATGGGGGGATGACCTCCAATTGTGACCAAGGGGTTGTTGTGTTGTTTTTATCTTTTCATTTATTTAATTTTAGAGTATGTGATTTTATGGTGATGTAATTCTCTTTTATCATTAATTAATTTATGTGTCTAGATTAGTAATTTAATCATGTTACTAAACTAGTTATGGATGGGACAAAAATAAGTCATTTATTAGATTAGATGGTTCTTTGGTTTATGTGTTTTTTTAGTTGAGTGTAAGTAACTTTAGTGTTGTACACTATACCTCACCTTGGAAATTCGGATTTGGTATTAAGGGCCAATTTTAGAGGCTTGTGGGACAAGCTAAGCTTGTACTACACCTTCTTATTTCTTATAACAACCCTATCTATGGGTTGGGGGGTCAAAAATAGACCCCATTATGTGTTTTGGAAGGCAAAAGGTGAGTTTTAATTGCACTTTCTTACATGTGTTTATTTCTTTGTCCGAAAGGGTGTGGGTTGGAGTGGTGTGTGTGAGAAGTTTTTCATACCTCTCAACCACCCATTTATTATGACTTGGGGTATGGGTTTGACTTGAGTGATGTGCAATGGAGAAGAAATGATGTGGCATCCTACATGGAGCCACATAGTGTCCCTCTTCCTCTTTTCTATTTATTGGAATTTTTGGGAAGTATTTGGGGTAACTTGCTTAGCTTTGGATCTTGGATTTTGTGGAATGCTTTCTTGTTAGATTTGAAGGGAGCTTGGAGTTTCTTGAGTTTGATAGATTTTGGGAACTTGCTTGAAAAGTGGAGATTTACCATGGAAAGGTAGGGTCTTGCACTCTTGTTTTCTTCTTGTTTTCTTGTATGTTATGTGTTGTATGGATTTGTTTTCTTGCTTGAAGTGTTGGGTAGTGAAATGGATTTAGGTTGTGTTGAGATAGTGAAATGGGGATGAAATATGTTGGGAGGCATAAGAGATTCTTTGTGTGTTTAGGAAGGGAGAGTTTTTGGATACCCCACCTTGTTCTATTTTGTTATTTTGTGCATTTTGGGAGCCATAAGAGAGAGGGAGACATAAGAGTGATGGAGGCACAAGAGACATATTTTTTTTGTTGTAGGGAGACATAAGATATTTTGGGGTTGATTGTGTTTTAGAGAATTTTAGAGGTGGGCATCCAAATTTTGGGAGGCACAAGGGTATCCCCATATTCCTATCTCTACTTGGCTTGTTTTAGAGCCATTGTTTTGGGAATTTGTTGTGCTTAAAAATGAGTATTTGTAGTTATATTTTCTTGTGTGTTTGTTGCTTGAAAGTAAGTGTGGAATAATTGTAGAGTTTTCATGTGTTGGATCCATCCCTTATTATTTTTGTTGTTGGGGCTCGGGGGAAAATGAGAAGAATTTCTTCTTTTTTCCATTGGAGTTTTGGTTGGGTGGAGAGTGTTCCCTCTCCCCCATTTTTGTTGTTGTGATCAAGGGAAGAGAATATGGAGCCTTATTGTATATTTGATTCTTGGAGTTAATAGAAGAAAAAATATATTTCATTATAGTTACCTTCCTTGTAAAATTCCCACTTCAAGTGGAAGATTTATTGTATTGCTCTTGAAAGAAAAGTTGTATTGATTTTTGGTTATTAAGATTGTAATGTATGTGGAAACATAAACAATTTTAGTGAGTTAAGTTTTTGTATAATGGAATTTAGATTGAAAGGAAAACTACTTAGTCCTCATTTTAGTTGGTTTGTTGTCTCAAATGGGTGTGTATTTCTTATTGGAAAATTAGTAGTTCTTATTTTAAAACTATGAGAAATCTTGTTATAATTTCTTGTGAGAATGGTTACAAATTTGTAGTTTGTAAAAGAAAAGAAATAGTTACTCCCATTGTATTACATGAAACATATAGGGTAGTGAAGTAAATTATATTTGTTCATTCCCTTATAGTGGTTGAAAGAAATTTTAAGCTTTATATGTGTAGATGGAAAGAACTTAAATTTTCTTTGTCTTTTTCTTGGTTAATAAAATAGACTACTTTCTAAATCTAGTGGAGTAGAGAAATTGCTTATTTACAACTTAGACCTTAGCCTCATTTGATTGTATAAAGTGATTATCATCTTTTTAATAAATTATAAAGGAAGTAAAATTAGTCACACCCAAACAATATTACCACCAAAATTTTAGAAAATTTAAAGTATAAGATTTACATTAGGTGATCCTATTAACACCATAAATTATTATTATTTATTGACAATAATACTAATATTAAAATATTATTAATAATGTTATTAAAATAATATTAATATATATATATATATATATATATATAAAGAAAAGTGTTTATATTAAACAAATATATTAAACAAAATGAAACAACCCCAAAGAGAATATTTTAAACCAAAAATGCAAGTGCTAAAACTTGTGTCATGCCTACACATATAGGTTTAAAGGAAATGGTGGGGGGTGGGGTGGCGACCACCCATAAAATAGTTTTAATACTTACAAACCCCAAATAGGGAATCCATGTTTTACTCTGTTGACTGTGGATTTCTTAATACAGTTTGGCCGCGGATTTCTTTTAATTAAGATTTTGTGAGTCGAATTCCGTCTTAACTCAAACTTATATATATATATATATATATATATATATATATATATATATATATCTATGTATGTATGTATGTATGTATGTATGTATGTATGTATGTATGTATGTATGTATGTATGTATGTATATATGTATGTATGTATGTATGTATGTATGTATGTATGTATATTGTAGACACTAAAATTAGGTCACACTCCCCTTTGGTCCCTCGACGAATAAACACCCTTCATTACATTCACCTAGCCATGGCCCCTTTCACCTCACTAATATTAATTTAATTAATTTAATTAAATTAGTTCATTATGCTCACTATATTTATTATTTAAATATCTTATTTTAAATAATATCCACACATCTGATTCACTTAGACACCTCACCAAGCCAACTCAACCGAAGACCCTTCTAAGTAAGGTGCCATAACTAACTAAGACTTACCCAAACCCTAAAAATCAATGCATACATCCCTCTAACCACATTCCCACATGCTTACAAGAAGCTCCTAGTCTAATCCATGGGTGAATGACACGAGATCTGAGGAAATCAAGAGGATCTCCCTAGTTTAGTAAACCTAGGAAATCCCGCCTGCCTTAATCGCGTCCGTTACCCCTAACCATTGCGGTTAAGCGGAAGCGCCATTGGTGACCCTTTTAACCCCAAAACAACCTTATTCTCAAGGTTGCAAGTTGAAAAAATAAGGTTGGAAAACATTGGTAGAAAGCTGATGAACATTAACACATTCTAAAGAGAACACGCATGCAAGGAGATCAACACTTTCTCTTGCACATCCATCCCAACCATGATCTGATCTAACCAAGAAAAGAGGAATGTACATGCAGCCCATCCAAAATATTTCTTTCAATTGGTGATCACTTGTAACCTTCAAACCTCTCATCAACACCTACATCCCTTACTCACAGACATCCAGACCAAAATCCCAATAAGTATAACATCATACTTCTCTGGTTTATTTCATTTCATCATTATTTTATCATCTATTGTTTACCTATCCACCTATTGACCTTCTCCAACACTTCCACCTCCATATACCCATCAAAACCTCGCCAAATCCTACCCAAACCACCCAATACCTCATTTCGACCAATCAAAGTCCTTTTGTAATCACAAAGGAGACCCAAAGCTTGTTTTATGGCATTCCTAGATTTCCATAAGCAGATTTGTTACACCTAACCACCGTCATTCACCCTTGATTTACCCGAGACCTCTGTCGGACCTACAGAGATCCGGAACGATCCACTTGACCTTTGAATCCTATTCTAGCCTAGCTTTGTTAGATTAGATCTATTTCTTATTGTGTTTTAAGTGAGATACCTAAATCATTTAGAATTACAATAGGATTTACTTTGTTTACCACATTAAATTGTTTAAAATAGTGGACTTCCAACCATCTAGGAAGTATCACATTTCCGGATCTAGCATAGGCTAGGAAATTCATTGCACATATTGTTTAATTCCTTTAGTGGTCTTGCTTTTATTATAAGTAGTTCCTCCTATCCAAAAGGAAGTTCTCACAATAAGATGTGGATTCGGAAGTCATACACGAAACAACCCATCAACCAACATTTGAGCAGGTATTTCTCCTACACTGTTACCATATTTGTTTCGTCAATACTTCAAAGAAATGATCTAGAATAGGTGAAACATTTTGGCATGCCGGTGGGATGAAGAGGATTGATCTCTCGACAAGATCCAAACCCCATTGAGAGAAGGGCCAAAGGTCATGAGCGACCTGTAAGGCATGAATGGGTGTATGATGAATATTGGAATGTTGTTGGCATTTTACACAACGTTTGATGTAGTCGCAACAATCATGGTTAAGGGTCGGCTAGTAATAGCCTAGGCAAAGAATATGCTTAGCAACAACAAGGCCATTGAAGTGACCTCCACATATGCCATCATGAACCTCCTTAATGGTATAAGGAATTTCATAACTTGTGAGGCATCGTAAGAGAATACCATCAAAGTTATGCTTATAGAGGAGTCCCCCAAGATGACATAATGAGAGACCTTTTTAAGGAAGGCGCGTTGTCCATTACGGGTAAGATCAGGAGGTAAGATGGAGAGAGAAAGGTAGTCAGAGTATTGTTTATACCAAAGGTCACTCGAGTCAGGGGTATCGGTTCTAATCGAGTAAACATCGTGAGGTAAATAATAAGGTGATTGGAGTCATTGTACGGTGATGAAGATTGTAGAATCGGTAGGTGAAGTGGGTATTTGGGAAGCTAAGAAGGCCATGGTATCTACAAATTTGTTGGTTGAATGTGGGATGGTTTAAAGGGTGTAACGATCAAAGGTGGTCAAAAGTATGTCTACATGATGTTTATACTTTTTAAGTATCTTTTCGACATTGGTACATACCATTGACTTACTTTACAACCAATTGAGAATCACCAAAGATGTTGATTAATTTGACATCTAGGGTGTAGGCGGCTTAGAGACCTAGTACGAGCGCTTCGTATTCAGCAATATTGTTGGTACATTCAAAATCTAATTTGAAAGACAAAGGTATGGGTTCACCATCAAGAGGAATGAGGATAATACCAGCCCCAGCCCCCATGCTGACACTTGGAACCATCGAAAAAGAGTGTCATTTGGTAAGGAGGTTTGTCAGGGAAAGGGTAGCAATTGACTCATCTAGAAAGTCAAAATTAGAGGGTTAATCCCTAGAAAAGATGTGCGTCAGCCAATTGGTCAGCGATAGCTTGGCCCTTGATGAACTTTTGATGAATGAATTCGAGGTCAAGATCAGCTAAAAGCATAAGCCATCGTGCGGCATGCTGATTTTAATATGGTTTTGCATACATGAAGTGTAAGGGGTCGGTGTTGGTCACAACATAGGTTTTGTGGTTGAGTAGGTAATAATGGAGTTTGGTGGCAATGAAAAATAAGGCTAAGTAAATTTTTTAGGATGGGGATGGTTGATGTAGTCCAAAAGAGTATGGTTGATGTAATAAACCGCCTGCTCCCTGTGTTGTTCATCATGATGAGCAAGCATGGCTCCCAAGGAGTGATCGGTAGCGGATATGTATAGGTAAAAAGGTTGATCATCTTTAGGTGGGATGAGTACGGGTGGTTGGAGAAGGTATTATTTTATGGCCTCAAAAGCTTTGTGGTAGTCATCATTCCATTTAAAGGAGACATCCTTCTTGAGAAGATGATGAAACGGTTGGCACCAATCTGATAATTGTGAAATGAAACGATGAATGGACTGCAACTTACCTTGTAGACTACAGATTTTTCTAAGGTTAGTAGGTGGAGGAATTTCAAGAATGGCCTTGACTTTAGAGGGTCAAATTCTATACCATGGAGGGAAACAATAAATCACATGAGCTTTCCTGAGAGAACTGCGAAGACGCACTTCTTAGGTTGAAGGCGGACACAATATTTAATGAGGCGGTCAAATATGGTTTTAAGGATGGTTAGGTGCTCGGAGTGGCATTTAGATTTAGCCAAGAGATCATCCATGTAATATTCCAATATGTGATGCATGATGTCATGGAAGATGTAAGTCATAGCCCGTTGATATGTGGCACCAGTGTTTTTAAGGCCAAAAGGCATGACTCGATAGTAGAAGGTCCCCCAAGGGGTGATGAACAAGGTTTTATGTTGATCCTCTAGGGAAAGCAGGATTTGGTTATAACCCAAGAATCCATCCATGAGTGATAGCATCTCATGGCCAGCGGTAAGGTCAACCAGTTGGTCAATAGTAGGTAAGGGAAAGTCATATTTTGGGTAGGCTAGGTTGAGGTCACGAAGTCCATACAAATGTGGAGTCCCCTAGTTTCTTTAGTGATAGGGAAAATGTTAGAAATCCAACGAGGATAATCAATGGGTAAGATGAAGGAAACAAAAAGAAGGCATTAAAGTTCTTCTTTGATGAGAAGAGTAATGCGAGGTGCATTTTCCTCGGCTTTTGTTTGATGGGTTTGACATCGGGAACCATTATGATATATTGTGGACCACTATGGTGGGGTCAATATTGGGCATGTCTGTAAGACCAAGTGAAAGCATGGTTATGATCTCTGAGAAAAGAAGTGATGGCTTCCTGTTCGGCAAGCATCTAAAGATTGTCTGATCTTTAGGATGTGTGGGTCATCCTGAGTATGAATGTTGATCTCGATAGTCGATTCATTCAACATGGTTTACATCTCGAAGGTAATGACTGATGAATATATGAGTCTTTTGCACTAAGGTAGGTGAGTATGGATTCATCATCCTAACATTGAACGACGTTAATTAAAGGTGTATCATCATCGATCATTTTAGGATATAGGAAGGGAAGAGTGGAAGGGGCCTCGCCCTCGCGTTGATAAGTCAGAGGCCCTAAGGAAAGCGTGTTTATGTAAAAAAACATTAGGAGGGATAGATTCTAGATCCATTGATTCTATCGGTGAAGGTGGTGATGAAGGTGGAGAGGGTGAAGAAGTTTAGAAGAGATAGTGTCCTTAATGAGTTCAATGTGGGCCTATTTGGTAGGTGGTTCGGGAAAGCCAATACCACTACGGTCGTTATGTTTGCAGGTGGTACATGGAATAATAGTATGGTGGCCTTGCTCATAAAATCCAAAACCAAAACCCTTCCACACACAAACATCAGTGCAGGAAGGAGTGGGTGAAACGGAGATTCGTAAGTGATTGGAAGTTAGCAGAAAATGGGTAGGTTTATGGCGGTGGTTCAGGTGTGTAAGTGGTAGTATCAAGTCCCCCATAGGTGAGACTAGTACGAAGGTAAGGAGGACCATAAAGGAGACATTCTCTTATACGGTGATCATAACGTGGGTGTTGGTGAAGGCTTCCAACTCTTGTGGAGTAAGGAATGTGTTGATACTATATAAGCGGTACTCCCTTGAAGTGAGGCATTGAAAAACACCTTCCAAGAGATCAGTGGTTGGTATGTAGGTAGCTGGTATGGATAAAGTGTTGGAGGTCGATGCTGAGGTAGAGTTAACAGATTGGGAAGCTGATGGGTCAGCTGTGGAGGTTATGGCAATGGTAGGAATGGAGGAGGTATGTGCGGTAGAAGCAACGGTTGTACTGGTAGGTGGAGGCATAGGTGAAGAAGTAGCGGTTGTGGAGGTAGATGGCTTAATAGGTATGAGCACATCATTGGGTCGATAAAGCATGTTGCATGTTTTGAAAGGTGAGGGGTTAGCTGGAATGGTATAAGTGTGTCCTTCATGTTCAAACTTTACATAATGATGCAAAGTGGAAGGAACACAACCCATGACATGGATCCAAGGGTCTACCAAGCAACAGTTATATTGGAATTCCCCCTCCAAAACGTAAAACAATTCTGGAATAGTGTGGGGGCCCATGTGAATGTGGAGGATGATAGTGCCTAATGTAGAGGTGATAGCGTCATTAAATGAACACAACATGACCGGATGTTTATGCATGCAATTTTTCAGGTATGCACATTTGAGCAAATGCATGGGATGAAATGATGTTAATGCTAGCGCCCCCATCAATCATCACACAACGGCATACCCATATGTCATCGATGTGGATAGAGATGAAGAGGGCTAGGTCCGGGTCATCATTTTGGTGTGGTGTGATCTCTTCCTCTGAGAAGCTAAGGGAGGCTACTTGGTGAACAAGGTAGGGTGAAGATGAAGGTGGTAATTTGGTGAGAGAGGCTATATGATGGGGTGTGATAATGGAGGCTACAGGTGTAGGGTCATTGGGTAAAACCTCAATAGATTAAAGAACCTCCATGAGAGCTTGACGATGGGATTCTGAGGTTTGAATGAGGTCATATAGGGACATTTTGAGGGGATACTGGTGTAATTGTTTGAGCATGGTGCGATGTGTGACACCATTAGAAATGGGGTACGTGGGGCGCGAGATAGTGATTTTAGGTATGGGTGTAGATGGTATGTTGGGTATAGGATTGGTTAGTGGGTCGGTTGCCTTTTCTTTGCCCTTATCATTCTGAACACATGTAGTGACTTGTATTATGTTGATCTGAGGGGAGTTGGAAAATGGAGAAGGTGTAGGGTGAGTGGTATAATGACACGACGGGTAAAAACCTACTGGAAGAGAAAAAACCTATGAGGTGAGTTGGGCACAATGAAATTTGGGTGGTGGTGTGGCAAGTTCTTGATGTGAACCATGTTAATTTTGAATTTTGGGGGTGGCTCTAGGAGCTGTGAGGGTGGAGGTTGTGGTTGTTGAGTGGACAGTGTGGGAATGGGTGTTGGTGTAGTAGGATCCTCGTTGAGAAGGTCATCATCGTCAAAGTTGGCCTCTGGAGGACACAACTGGATAAGGATGGTTTTCAAGGCCTTACAGTTCTCCACATCGTGCCCTAGCACATGATGGTATGTGTAAATTTTAGTATCATCAAACCCTATTGGCTTGGGTTTGAGGGGGTCATAAGGTCTGAGTGGTGGTAATGTGATGACAGAAGTCTCAAGGAGGTTGGTTAAAATTTTGGCATAGGACCCTACTAGTGGATCGCAATGGGAAGTGAATGTGGGTTTGGGTGTAGGTGTGGTTGATTGTCAAGGAACGGTCTTTGGAAGAGGATGAGTAGATCGAGCTATGGGTTTGGGTGCTGGTGTGGTTTTAGGTGTTGGTCGTGCTTGTTTAGGTAGGGGTATAGTAGATGGATGGGTAGGAGGGTGTGTGGTCATTTTGACTACCTTATTGTGGGGTAGTGGATTTTTGCTTTTGGGTTACACCTTCTTGGGTAAAGGTGATGTGGGTGTACATGGTCTAGAAGGAAAAGTAGATGGAGGAAGAGGGTGAGTTACCCATGAGAATAATGGGGGTGCTGTGAAGGTAGATGACGAGGGTCGTGCTTGGGGTGTGAGAGACAGCGACTGTAGTGTAGTGGGTAGTGAATCAATAGCTAAAGGTATTGGAGGTATAGGTGGTAGTGATGTTGTAGGTGCGGGTGTAAGTCGTGTTGGGCATCGGGGTAAGTTAGAGGTTTGTGAGGAAGGAATGGGTTGTTGTGTTTTTGGCTTATTCTAGGTGGAGGTTCTTAACCATGTTGGGAGGCTAAGGTCTCAAGACAGATGGGACAGTTTGGTGTGATTGGCGCAGCAGGGTATGAGGTTGATGGGTTTGGTTCTTTTGTTTGGGTGTAGGAGTAGGTATGGTGTTGACTTTGGAGGATGTAGCTAAATCTAGTTTGATAGGTGGATGAGTAAGGCTAGTGGTCGAGGTGACCCCTAAAGTGGTAATAGGTTTAGTCGAGGAAAATATTGTAGGTATGGGTTTGGGTTTAGGTGTAGGTTGAGTTATGGGTAAGGGTGTGGTTTGAGCTATAACAAGTGTCGTGGAAGGGGTTTTGATAGAGGTGGTTGTGTTTGGTTGATTGGTTGAAATATTTTTGGGTAGATAGTGGAGGTATCACCAAGGGACCTCTGCATATGTATTGAGACTGGAAGCAGAAGATGCCCCCATAGTAAGGATCTATCCACATAATCTAAGTGATTAGCCAAACATGAGAACAACACGTCTGTAGGTGGAGTTGATGAGGACCTAATGGAAATTCCCGTAAAATGTGTCTTAGAAATGGGAAATTGGCTAGCTTCAGCTTCTATGGGTAAGAGAGCCGAAAATAGGTCTGCAGGATTCTGGGTAGCTAATGGAGAATGCTCACCAAGAGGTAACAGTATCTCAACTAGGTCTATGATAGGTGGTGGAGATGATGGGTGCTCCTCTATAGGTGGAGGAACAGATAGGTGCTCCTCTGTGGGTAGAGGAGTAATGGGTGCTCCTCTATGGGTGGAGGAGGTACTGTAGGTAAAGGCTCTCTAAGTGGTGAAGCCAAGGGTGAGATGGTCTCAATGTTAGCGAAAGACTCCTCCATAGTAAGTGATGAAGGAGATGAAAGGTGTTCCTTTGTTGGTGAAGGAATAGGGGAGGTTGGTTCCGATGTGGAAGGATGATTTCGGGCTAGGATCTCCTCTATGGAGGGAATATGGGGTAATTGGGAGGTGACAGGTATGTCATTAAAGATAGTGTAAACCTCGTGGTATGAGTATCGTGAGTTGAGTCTCACCGGTTTGATCAAACAAAAGAGCATGGTTGGGAAATGGTTTCTTGAAGATGTGCAAGGTTTGGTTGGTAGGGGCATTAGGATTATCCAAAGTTAACTCACCTTTCTCGAGCATTTCTTGGACAATATTTTTGAAAGTGATGCAGTTGTTGTCACTATGACCCTTTACTCGATGATAGTTATAGAAGTCATGTTCTTTATACCATGCAGGCATAGGGTGAGTAAGGTCAAAACCAGTGTATGGTTTTATGGGCGGAAGAGTGATGGCTCCAACTTTGATAAGATTTTCTAAGACAGAAGAGTATGGTTCCCTAATTGGGGTGTATTTCCGCTCTCATCTGAATTGAAAATTTTGGAAGGGTGAGAGATTAGATGAGGGGGTAGCTTGATTTGATGGATGTGCTAGGCCATCCTTGAGTACAAATTTGTTAGTGGTGCTCTTAGCTTTTGAATAATTATTTTTGGTTTGGAAGAAGAAGAGGTATCATTCGACTTGAATTCCAAATTCTTATTGCGTAATTGGATTTTCTTCTCTTTGATGGCCCGAATCTCTAACTTTCGTGCCATAGTGAATGCTTCATCGAATGTTTGAAAGGTTTGGACCTGCAAGGTCGGTGAGATATGTCTAGCACAAGCCCATGTGAAGAGCTCAATGAGTTTTGTTTGTGGCAGTTGGAAGGTGAGTTGGTTGATCAAGCTATGCCAGTGAGTGACAAAATCTATGATAGATTCATCCTCATATTGACGCGTGGAGTATAGGTCAGTCATGGTAACCTTCTTGACGATATTGATAGAGAAATGATCCAAGAAGGCTTGGGCTACTTGATTGAATGAGAATATAGAGTTTCTAGGTAACCCACTCCACAATCTAATGCATGTTCAATGAGGTACATGGGAAAGGTTCTCAAGAGCAAGGCATCATCATGAGTGATCAGATATCACTCATGTTTGAATGACAACAAATGCTTCTGCGGGTCTTCTTTGCTATTGAAATGATTGAATTTAGGTATTTCCCAATGCATGCGGTATGAATGGATAGGAATGGATGGGTGGATGGGCTCGTTGTAAATCTCGTCATAGGTGAGAGTGTTGTGGGAGCTGGAAACTGATTCCTCTAATGTCTGCATCTTGTCCAACATCAATTTGATTAAGTCATTGGTAGGTTGCGATGATTGGATGCTTCCTGTAGTGTGAGAGGGTTGGTTTTGTGTGTATAATAGGGGTGGCACTCCAGTGTATGGGGCTGCCATGTAGGTTGATTGAGAAGAAGGTAGTGAAACAGGGGGTATGTACCTGGTGTGAATAATGGATGAAACGGGAGGTTGTTGGTAGTATGTATATGGAGGTGGAAGGGTCGTGGTAACCCTAGTGGTAATGGGGGCTAATGATTGTGGAATGGAAAGGACCACGTTCTAAAAAGGGTAGGGGTCACCGAATGGGAGGTGGTAGTGTAGCTATAGGTATGTGTGAGACATTAGGGGTGAATGAGGTTGTGTTTTGAGTAGTTGTCACGGGTATGGTGGATGTAATAGGTGCCACGGAGGTAGCAAACATGGCAACATCATAGCGGATATATGACCTAGCTATGAAATGACTAGAGGTAAAGTAGATGTGAGAAGCATAGAGCTAGATGGGGGCTGATGCGGTGTGGGAGAAAGAGTCAAGGGGATAGATATGGGCATGTCGTATATCAACTGACCCGAGGCATCTCGAGTGGATGAGTGGGAAAGGTAAAAATACAAGGCGGAAAGGTTTTGGTCAAGGAGATGTGTGAACTCCTCATCTCTAATAGTGACAATGATAGGTTAGATGGGATCCATGGCTAGTGATAAAATGGAAGGTGGTGAGGGACTAGGTGGGAGTGGTTGACAACTGGCATGAAATACGAGTGCGCTTGCTTGTCTTCAGGTCAACACCATGTGAACCAATACTGATCAGGTAGGGCTACTTCTCTATGAATGACACAAAGAAAATAGCAGGAACATGTGAATCTAATGGTAAAAAGTGGATTAGGTACCAAATGGTGGTTGGAAAGTGAAACAAAGCTAACCGATGATACCGGTTAAGGAAAACCAACGCCAATCGGGGTAATCGCACGGCCACTTTGTAGAAAATGGTCAGTGAGTGAAAAACTAGGTAGAAGGTCAAATTTGACAGGTATGCCAAATTTGATGGTGTTTTACAATGTCAATGAGAATGATGGTAGTGACAGGGACTATGAAAAGTGGAAGAAAATGAATAAAATGTCCTTTTGGGTAGGTTAACAAAAGGACCTGGAACTAACATCGGTTGGGTATAACTAACGATGGTCAGAGGGTAACCGACGATGGTTAATGTGAAATTGAAACAATGATGAAAGAAAAGTGGTTGTGAATTAAAATCTGAGGTAGAATCAAGACCCAAAATTATGAGAATGATGATGATATGGCCCAAACACACTTAGGTGAAGCTGGAATACACCAGCTGTGATGAGGAGTGTGCAAGGATGAACAAGAAAAATGAAGAACGTGATCTCTCACCTCAAAATGCAAGCCAAGCAGAAACACTAAGAAAAATGTGATCCTAGGAGTGCCTTTTATATTATGTTTGTTTAGCTTATGCTATTTAAGGACTGACACATGAATTGTGAAATAGAGTTTTTGGTGAGGATGGCTTCCTACAAAGAAGGATATCTAAAAGGTGAGGTTTTAGGTATGTTATGGTGGGGGTGGGCTTCACTCTGAAGTATGACTCGATAGAGCAGCGAGCTGGGTGTCCACTGTGCTGTGATCATGTGATCACCTACAACTTCTTCTAGGTAAGATGTTGTTTAAGAATGTGTATATTTGAATTTTTGTGAGGCTTGGTAAGACTCAGAGAAAGAGAAAAGGAAAGAAGTGCTTTTCTATGATTCATTTGTCAACCATCAGCTGGTCATGAATTCTAGCGTATAGGTTGCCCTCAATTAATGTGAGCTAATGTGATAAATCAGAATGCAATGCACTTATTTTAAAGCCCAAATCAAAGTGTGAAGTTGGATGACAAAATAAGATGAAAAGGAAGAGGGATGCTCTTTCACTACAATGCAAAAACACGAAGAAATGGTTCCTTTTAATTACACCAAAAGAAAGGTTTCCTTTAGAGAAAATAGAAATAAAAGGTGGATTACCAAGGAAGAATATTAATGTGTATGCTTTTCAGAAGGAAAAAACACACATTTTTCCTAGGAATGAATGAAATGCAAGGAACCCCGGATGGGTCCCACTGTGCATGTCAAAATGTTTCACCTGATTCTTAGATCATCACCCTTACCTAGCCTCTTACCCCACCCTTCACCCTGACCATTTACCCCACCCCACCTTAACCCCTACCTTGGCCTTACCCATGTCATGACCTAGATATTTGGACCTAGACCATCGCTAGTGACCTTTGACCTCATGTGTTTGTTATACCTTGTGGCACTGTTACCTGTGTTGATTGACCTAATGACCTTACCTAGCCTCTTGCCATGACCGTTTATCCTGACCCTACCTTTGGTGTACCGGAACATACCTAAATGTTCTTGTACCTAACCTACATTGTGTTTCTTGACCATATCCTATACCTTGGATACCGAAATCACTTCAACCTTGTTTGGATAAACCTCTCGACCTTAGACAATGTAGAGTTTGACTTCTCTTCAACCTGGTAGTGTCGTTGCAGTTTAGAAATGTGTGTGCATTTGACTATTGCTACCTTTGACCCTGACCCATTACCTAGAATGGCCCGAGTAGACCTTTTACCCTTTTTCCCTGTGCCCACCTGCCTTTTCCTTGCATTTACCTTTTATCAAACCACTCACCAATTCTACCTACGGCCTCGTCAGTTCTTGGTTTGAGGGGGATCACCTTCACCCACACATGGGGCAACCACATCTTATTTTTGTTAGCGTCGCTTACCAATACAAGCTATGCAACAAAAAGGGACAAAATGTAGAAACTAAAATTAGGTCACACTCCCCTTTGGTCCCTCGATGAATAAACACCCTTCATCACATTCACCTAGCCATGGCCCCTTTCACCTCACTAATATTAATTTAATTAATTAAATTAAATTAGTTCATTATCCTCATTATATTTATTATTTAAATATCTTATTTTAAATAATATCATCACATACAGTTCACTTAGACACCTCACCAAGTCAACTCAACCTAAGACCTCTTCTTAGTAAGTTGCCATAACTAACTAAGACTTACCCAAACCCTAAAAATCAATGCATACATTCCCTCTAACCACATTCCCGCATGCTTACAAGAAGCTCCCAGTCTGATCCGTGGGTGAACAACACGAGATCCGAGGAAATCAAGAGGATCTCCCTAGTTTAGTAAACCTAGGAAATCCCACCTTGAACGATGCCAGTTACCCCTAACCGTCGCCAATTAAGCCGGAACGCCATCGGTTACCCTTTAACCCCAAAACAACCTTATTCTCAAGGTTGGAAGTTGAAAAAAGAAGGTTGGCAAACGTTGGCAGAAAGCTGACGAACATTAACACATTCCAAAGAAAACACGCATGCAAGGAAGGAGATCAAGCACTTTCTCTTGCACAACCATCCCAGCCATGATTTGATCTAACCAAGCAAAGAGGAATGTACATGCAGCCCATGTAGAAGATTTCTTTTAGTTGGTGATCACTTGCAGCCTTCAAACCTCTCATTAGCACCTCCATCCCTCACTCACAGACATCCAGGACTAGAATCCCAGTAAGTATAACATCATACTTCTCTGGTTTATTTCATTTCATCATTATTTTATCATCTATTGTTTACCTACCCACCTATTGACCTTCTCCAACACTTCCACCTCCATATACCCATTAAAACCTTGCCAAATCTTTCCCGAACCACCCAATACCTCATTCTGACCAACCAAAGTCCTTTGTGTAATCACAAAGGAGACCCAAAGCTTGTTCTTTGGCATTCCCAGATTTCCACAGTAACTAGTACTGCTTACACCCAACCATCGTCGGTCACCCTTCAACCAAGAATAGAGACCTACCCACCTAATTTCACCTTACCCTCATCCACCTGTGATTTACCTGAGACCTCTGTCAGACCTACAAAGATCAAGAACTAGTCACTTGACCTTTGGATCCTATTCTAGCCTAGCCTATTAGATTATATCTATTTCTTATTTTCTTTTAACTGAGATACCTAAATCATTTTGAATTACAATAGGATTTACTTTGTTTACCGCATTAAATTGATGCGCCAAAATTAGCATAAACTTAATAAGGTCATAACTTGAGCTCCGGGTGTCCGTTTGAGTCCGTGTTTTTTTAAACCACATGTTTTGATGAGAGGAACGCAACAGTAACCAACCCTACCATTTGGGGCAAGTTTTCGACACGTTTTGGGCCCTAAATCCGCCATGTTGAGGTAAAAATTAGGATTTAAGTTATAGTTTGGTTTTTTCCTATTTTGGGCATTAGTTAATTTTAATCTAATAATCACATTATCAGTTAGAAACTTGGCAATTCCTCTAATTTATGGATGTAGAAGATGCGTGGAAATTTTTGTGCCCATATGAATAAGCATGTGAAATTACTAAGAATAGTAGGTTCTAGTAAACTGCTAAAAATAGTAATTTTCGCCACCTAGAGTAGATTTAGTCAGAGTTAGTTAGACTTTACTTGGAAACTTGAGTTGGGAGTTGTTTTCCTATTTAGGAAACATTGTAATTCATTATTCAAGAATGAATAAGGAGATCTATTTTCTTTGGAGTTCATATTATTTGTAGTAAATCATGTTTGGTTAGAGTTTGGCTACATTATCTGGTATTAGAGTTGGTTCGAGTTTTTTTTTTTTTAAATGGCAAGAAGAGGAAGAGGAAGAGGAGGAGGTATTGCCTAGATGAATAAAAATATGCAAGATCTATAGAGGAAAGTTTTTACGCTTGCTGCAATGATAACCCAAAGAGGAAATCAAGGTGGAGATGACACAAATGAAGAAGAAGTTTGTGAAGAGGAGGAAATGCAAGCGCCACCATTAGCTTTTGAAGAAAGGATGCTTCGCGCATTAGAAGGGAAGAATGATGGGATAAGATTTGATGTTTTAGAGTATGGTGGTAGTCTAAAACTAGAGGAGCTGATAGACTGGTTGACTAGCATGGGGAAATTTTTTGAGTGGAAGGCTATGTCAGAAGAAAAGAAGGTAAAATTTACATGCACGAAATTGAAAGGTCATGCTATGTTATGGTGGGATCACCTATAGAAAGAGAGGTCAAGAAAGGGGAAAGAAAGAATTAGGATGTGGAGTAAGATGGAGAAGAAGCTAAAGGATAAATTTATCCCTATGGATTATGCACAAACCCTTTACATGAGGTTTCAGAATCTCAGATAGAACCTACAAACAGTGCAAGAATACACAGATGAGTTCTACAAGTTGTTCATTCATGTAGAGAATGAAGAAACTGAGGAACAAATGGCTGCAAGGTATGTAAATGGATTAAAATTTTCTATTCAATATGAGATAAGTATGCATATGATTAAGAGCATGGAGGATGCCTATCAATTAGCCTTAAAGGCCGAGGAAAAACAAAATCGTCAAAGTTTTAGAAGATCACCTAGAATGAATAGGGGACCTCATCTTCCTTTCGGGGATGAGATGGTTTCAACCAAGGTAGGGGAGAATCATCTCATGGATTGGACAAGCAAGAAGATATGAGACAAGATTTCCAAAATCAACAAAGAGGCAGAGGATTTTATAGGGCAGAGGAGATACTGGTGATAGAGGATGGGAGGCTCCACGAAGACCATTTGTTTTTATAGATGTGGTGAAGAGGGGCATCAGGATTTTGAATTCTACATTCTTATTCACATGACAAGAGACAAGGAGATGCACCAAGATTAAATCTTGTTGAAGCTGAACAAGTAGAAGATAAACAGGACCTAGAAATTCCACCAGATGTTGAAGAAAATTTTATGATCAAGAGCATGATGATTGCTCCAAGAAAGGATATCAAGGGGGATGCATGGCTATGTACAAATATTTTTAGAACAAGATGCATTTTTGGAGGAAAGGTATTAATGTTATTATTGATGGTGGTAGTTGTGAGAACATGGTTTCAAATGAGATGGTCGAGAAATTGGCGTGCATTGTGAGAAGAACCCTAACCCTTACCGTATCGCATGGTTTAAAAAGGGTAATGAAGTTACTGTTGATAAGAGATGTTTAATATTTTTTTCTATTGGGAAAAGTTACAAGGATGAGATTTGTGTGATGTTATTCCTATGGATGCATGTCATATCTTTGCTTAGGAAGACCATGGAAATTTGATAGGAAAGTTATTCATGACGGGGGAAGAATACTTATACTTTTGGAAGGATGGCACAAAAATAGTTTTACTACCTCTCAAAGAAGAGGGGAAGGGTGAAAATATGCTTTCTACAAAGGAATTTTTGAAGAAGGCAAAGGCAAACGGTTTTTGTTATGCACTAGTCACCAACAAAATGAACTGCAAGTGCACAAATACTAGTAGAAACAATAGAATTAATAAAAGAATTTTCTGATGTTATCCCTGATGAGCTACTAGATGGATTACCACCCAAAAGAGATATTCAACACCATATTGATTTGATTCTAGGGTCTTCACTCCCAAATCAAGCGGCTTATAGGATGAGCCCGACATTGCATGCTGAGTTGAATAGGCAAGTGGCAGAGCTCGTGAGAAAGGGTGTCGTGAGGGAGAGCATGAGTCTGTGTGCAACCCTAGCTTTATTAACACCAAATAAGGATGGAACATGGAGAATGTGCACTGATAGCAGAGCAATCAATAAAATTACAATCAATTATAGGTTCCCAATACTCACCTTGATGATATGATGGATGTGCTTACTAGATCTAGGTATTTCACCAAGATTGATCTTGAAGTGGTTACCATCAGATTCGGATCAGAGAAGGAGATGAGTGCAAAAACAACATTCAAGACAAGAAATGGATTATATGAGTGGTTGGTGATGCCATTCAGGTTATCCAATTCACCAAGTAATTTTATGAGACTAATGAACATCGTGTTATGGGAGTATAATGGTAAGTTTGTTGTGGTTTATTTTGATGATATCTTGATCTTTAGTAAAAATAAGGAAGAACATTTGAGACATCTAAGGGTGATATTCGAAGTGTTAAGGAAAGAGAAACTATATGCAAATATGAAGAAGTGCACATTTATGCAAGAGAGTTTGTATTCTTGGGCTTTATTATTTCAGCAAATGGGGTATAGATGGACTCAAGAAAAGATAAAGACAATTATTGAATGGCCTACTCCATGGAGTATAACAGAGGTAAGAAGCTTTCATGGTCTAACAACATTTTATAGAAAGTTTATTAAAAAATTTAGTAGTATTGTAGCACCTATAACAAATTGCACAAAAGGAAGGGAGTTTTTGTGGATGAAGGAAGCTGAGGATAGTTTTCAGTTCTTGAAGAAGAAGGTGACAGAGGCACCTATTTTAGCACTACCAGATTTTGATAAAGTGTTTGAGGTTGATTGTGATGCCTCACATGTGGGTATTGGTGTTGTTCTAAGTCAAGGTGGAAAGCCAATAGCTTTCTTTAGTGAGAAATTGAATGAGGTAAGAAAGAACTACTCTACTTATGATGTGGAATTTTATGTAATTGTACAAACATTAAGCATTGGAGGCATTACTTAGTGCCTAAGGAGTTTGTGTTATTTATAGACCACATAGCCCTGAAGTATGTGAATACACAAAAGAAGTTGAATAGTAGGCATGAAAAGTGGGTATCATTTTTGCAGGGTTATACTTTTTCTCTAAAACATAAATCAGGAAAACAAAATCAAATTGTAGATGCATTGAGTAGGCATGTGACTTTGTTTACCACTATGGATAATGAAGTGGTGGGTTTCGAAGCAATAAAGGGTTTATACTCTTTTGATATTGATTTCAAGGATATTGTTGAAAGGTTAACTTGTCCATTTCGAAAATGTAGGAGATGTTTTGGATGAATACATTTTACAGGATGGCTATCTATTCAAGGGATGCCAACTATGTATTCTAGTTGGGTTTATGAGAGAGAACATAGTAAAAGAGTTACATAGTGGAGGATTGGCTGGGCATTTTGGTAAAGATAAGATGATAGCCTTAGTAGTAGAGAAATACTATTGGCCAAAGCTAAAAAGAGATGTGGTAAGATATGTGGAGAGGTGTCGAATTTGTCAAGTCTCAAAAGGCCATGCAAAATACAAGGTTGTATATGTCGTTGCCTATTCCTAAAGGGTCGTGGACAGATCTGAGTATGGATTTTGTTTTGGGATTACCAAAAACACAACGAGGTAATGACTCAATTTTTGTGGTTTTTGATAGATTTTCTAAGATGGTTCATTTTATTGCCTACAAGAAAACAAGTGATGCGACAGGCGTAGTAGATTTTTTTTTAGAGAAGTTGTTTGTTTGCATGGTGTTCCAAAACCATTACTTCAGATAGGGACACAAGGTTCTTAAGTCACTTTTGGTGGAATTTATGGAAGAAATTGGGAACTCAATTACAGTTCAGTAGTGCCTATCATCCTCAGACTGATGGGCAAACAGAGGTGGTAAATCGGAGTTTGGGAAACCTATTAAGGTGCATCGTTGGGGAAAAGCCAAAAAAATGGGACTTAGCATTACCACAAGCTGAGTTTGCATATAACAGTTCCATAAATAGATCCACAGGAAAGTCTCCATTTTCAATTTTTGTATGGGAGTAATCCAAATGGGGTGTTAGATTTGGTACAACTACTAGTTGATGGTAGAGTTAGTGATGATGTAGAAGCATTTTCCAAACATATACAACAATTGCAAGAAGAAGTGCGGAAGAAGCTGCAAAATAGTAATGATAAGTATAAGGAAATAGTAGATGTGCATAGAAGGAGAAAGGTATTTACAATTGGTGAGTTAGTTATGGTATATCTATGGAAGGAAATGTTTCCAAAATGTACCTATAATAAGTTGAAGTACAAGAAGATTGGTCCCTGCAAAATCGTGAAAAAATAAATGATAATGCTTATGAGGTAGAATTGCCATGGAATTTTGATATTTCTCCAGTGTTTAATGTTTCATATTTGTATTCTTTTCATGGGGATGGTGTAGAAGGGGATGTTGTTGATGAAGTAGTGGATTAGAGGCAGCAGGTTCCAGTAAAGAAAAAAGAAGAAGTGGATCAGATTCTAGATAAGAAGACAATGGATACGCGACATGGGAAATACAACAAATATTTGGTCCATTGGAAAGGACTGGAGAAAGAGGAAAATACTTGGGTCATAGAGTGGGAGATTAAGAAGTTGGATCCAGATAAATGGAATGATTTTAAGAAGATAACTTGCAGGAGCTGCGTTTTTTTCAAGCAAGGGAGAATGATGCGCCAAAATTAGTAGAAACTTGACAAGGTCATAACTTGAGCTCCTGGGTGTCCATTTGAGTCCATTTTTTTTTTAAACCACGTGTTTTGATGAGATGAATGCAGCAGAAACCTTCCCCACTAGTTGGGGCAAGTTTTCAACACATTTTTTGGCCCTAAATCTGCCATCTTGAGGCCGAAAATTAGGATTTAAGTTATAGTTTGGTTTTTTCCTATTTTTGGGCATTAGTTAATTTTAGTCTAATAATCGCATTATCAGTTAGAAACTTGGAAATTCATCTAATTTAGGGATGTAGAAGATGCGTGGCAATTTTTGTGCCCATATGAATAAGAATGCAAACTTACTAAGAATAGTAGGTTCTAGTAAACTGCTAAAAATAGTAATTTTCGCCACCTAGAGTAGCTTTAGTCATAGTTAGTTAGAGTTTACTTGGAAACTTGAGTTGGGATTTGTTTTCATATTTAGGAAATATTGTAATTCATTATTTAGGAATGAAGAAGGAGATCTATTTTCTTTGGAGTTCATATTATTTGCAGTAAATCATGTTTGGTTAGAATTTGGCTACATTATAAAGTGTTTAAAACGGTGGAGTGACAACCATCTAGGAAGTATCAAACTTCTCGGATCTAGCATACGCTAGGGTATTCACTTGCGCATATTGTTTAATTCCTTCGGTGGTCTTGATTTTATTACAAGTAGTTCCTCTAGCCAAAAGGAAGTTCTCACAATCAATTGTGGATTCGGAAGTCATATGCGTGCAACAACCCATCAACCAACATTTGAATAGGTATTCCTCCACCCGTTACCCTATTTTTTTGTCAATACATCAAATAAATGATCTAGAGATCTAGGTCACACACACACACACACACACACACACACATATTCTTTTATTCAAGTAAATACAACTACCATTTTAACCATTTTGCTAAAATAGGGTAAATATCCACATGCCCATTTGGGAAAATGCTACATTAATGAAATAAGAAAAAAAATAACCATATTGCAACCCTAGAGGAGGGTGAAAATAAAACAAAAAATGAAATAAATGATGTGCATCCTTCTTGAGCTTGAGATGGTCTCTCATGGCTTCCTCATCCTCCTCCACCAATCTAAAAAACAAAACAAAGAAATAATAAGCCAAACAAAGAGAAAGAAGCCTTTCATAATCAAACTTAGGGTTAGTGGAATCCCTTGATCTTGTGGCCCCAAATGAATCCATCCAATGGATGAGATTCACTCCTACAAAAAGTAGGTGGGGAGTGGGTGAGAGAAATTTAAATTTAAAATGCATGGATTGACTTTTTAGGGGGCACTTTAGTTGTGTAAGGGGTGGGATTATTTTTCTAACCCTTGTGATAAATTAAGGACCTCGTTAATTCTTTTAAAGCCTTGTCACCTTGTGGGATTTATATAACTTTAGTATTTAATTGAATAGACCCCTTTACCCTTGGGATTAATTTGTGCAAGTTTTACTATAGTGGAATTTAAATGTTTATCAAATCACATTTAGGGGAAACCTAAACCATGCCTTAGACTAACTAAGTTTATTAAAAGGTATTGAGAGTTTTATTATTTTATTATAATGGGGATTAAAAAGTAAATTTATATTATTAATTTAAAGTAACTTAGAAACAAGAATGTGACAACTATTAATTGAAAACCTTTTTGCGAGCATGTTTTTCAAAAAAAAAAATTATTCCATAATTTTTCTAGCTTGCCCTAGGTTGTTCTTGGGTTTTATGTGGGCTATTTTAAAGAGCGTTATAGAGGATCCCAATATTATTTTACATCTGATGTTTTGAAACTTTTAAAAGATGGAAAGCCCTTGTCAGAACAAATCAAATTATAAGTTAAAGTGCCTTAGATCTGACAATGGTGGTGAATCCTGTAGAAAGGATTTCAATTATTATTATTCAATGAATGGGATACGTAGAAAAATAATGGTCCCAAGAACACCATAGGAGAATGGTTTTGTTGAAATAATGAATAGAACAATCATGGAACATGCTAGAAGTATGAGGATACATTATTGATTGCCCTTGCTTTTAAAAGAAACAATTGATAAAATGGTTTATTTGATTAACTATGGGCCTTCAAGTTCAATAGATGGAGGAATACAAGAGGAATCTTAGACCGAAAAAAGGTAGATATTTATTTTATTAAATTTTATGGTTCATAAGATTTTGTGCATATTGATAAGGAAAATAGGAAAAAGTTAGATGCAAAATAAAAAGATGCACTTTCATTGGTTATGGATCTGATGATTTTGGATTCCATTTTTAGGATTTATAGAATTCTAAAATTAGTAGGAGTCGTGACATTGAATGGAATGAAAATAAAATAGACAGGGATCAAATTTTGGTACCAAAGGTCTAACCACTTGAGAATTTTGTGAATGAAAATGAACTTTCAGATTTAAAAATAATACCGATAGAGTTACACGGTAACTGATGTCGGTTGAACCCTTACCGACATCATCAGTAGAACTGGTATCGGTTACATAAGATTCTAAGTGGCATCGATTAGCAGTCCAACGTCGGTTATAGGTGATTGACGTGTAATCACTGGAAGATTTGGATACAAATGTCGAGGAGGTCCAGAATGAGCCTCCGGTACCCCAAACTCCTATGAGAAGGTCACAAAGGGTAAGTAAACCTCTAGAAATATTTACACCTTCTTTTTTAATTTATTATTGACTGATAATGGTGAACCAGAGAGTTTTGAAGAAGCAATGTAGGATGAGACCCACATCTAGTGGGAGCATGGCATTGATGAGGAGATGGAATCCTTGGAACAAAATGAGAATCAGGATTTTGTTAAGTTGCAGTAGGTAAGAGGAAATTGCAGAACAAGTGAGTTTATAGGATCAAGGAAGAAGAGGGTTGACATAAAAGGTACAAGGTAAGGCTTGTAGTAAAGGGATTTGCATAGAAAGTAGGTATTGAATTTGGTGAAATATTTTCTCTTATGTTGTTAAGATGAATTCTATTTGTACTGTATTGAGTTTAGTTGCAATACATGATTCGCATTTAGAGAAACTATATGTGAAGATGACTTTTCTTCATGGTGACTTAGATGAAGAGATTTATATGTAGCATTCGCTTGGGTATGAAGTCAAGGGTAAGGAGAAATTAGTGTGCTGGTTGAAAAAGATCCTATATGGGCTCAAGAAAGCTCCAAAGAAATGGTACATGAGGTTTGATAGTTTTATGCATGAACATGGCTACTTGAGATGTGAATCTAACCATTGTATATATTTGAAGAAGATTGAAATGGGAGCTATATTATTTTGTTACTGTATGTGGATGATATGTTTATTGCAGGATCTAGTATGCACATTAAGACATTGGTGAGCTTAAGGGAAAGCTAGCTCACACATTTGCTATGAAGGATTTAAGAGCTGCAAAAAGAATCCTTGGTATGTAAATACACAAAGACATGAAGAATAAGAAATTGTATTTGTCTCAGGAGGATTATATCTACAGGGTGTTAGAAAGGTTCAAGATGTAGAATGCAAAACCTGTTAGTACACCTATGGCTAGACACTTCAAATTGAGAAAAGATCAGTGTCCATCATAACATGAGGAGGTAAAATACATGACACAAGTGTCATATGCTTCAGCAGTTGGGAGTTTCATGTATGCTATGGTTTGTACCATACCGGCCATCGACAGAAGTGGGAGTTTTGAGTAGATATATGGAAAATCCAGGTATGGAGAATTGGAAATCAGTCCAATGGATAATCAGGTATTTGAAAGGGACATCTAGCATGTAGTTATGCTATGAAGGATCGGATATTTCCATATGTGTCTATGTTGATTCAGATATTGTTGGAGATCTAGATGGTAGGAGGAACACTACTGGATATATTTTCACAGTAGGTGGGATGGCAGTTAGCTGGATTTCAAGATTTCATAAGGTTGTGGTTTTGTCTACTATAGAGTTAGAGTATGTTGCAGCTACAAAGGATAGCAAAGAGATTATATGGATGAGTATGTTCATGAAAGAGTTGGGAAAGGAGAAAGATGATTACAAAATGTTCAGTGATAGTCAGAGCACAATTCATTTGGCAAATAACTCAACATGTCATTGAATAATGAAACACATTCATTTGAGGTATAACTTCATACGAAAAATATTGGAGGATGGGTTATGAGTGAAAACCCTACGGATATGCTAAAGCCATTAACAAAGGAGAAGTTGGAGCTACACTCCACTTCTGTTGATCTTCGAGTTTGAGACTTGAAGATGAAGAAACAAAGCTAAGGAAGGATCCAAGAATGAAGTTGTACAAGTATAGTGTAGAAATTAATCTCCAAGAGGGAGATTGTTGAGTTTTGGAGCTCAATTACTTTGGATTAGCATGTAATATGAAACTTGCTTTGGAAAACAGAATCGGCATCGGTTATGGAAGGATGGCATAGGTCACCTATGACTAACATCGGTCAAGAAAGGAGGAATCGACATCGTTAGGGATAAGCAAGGCGTCGGTTACATGTGTGTGAGTGTTTTAATTAACTCATGGGAATTAGATCTATTTTTAGTATTAAAGCAGATCTATTGATTAGTATTAAAGCAGATCTATTGATTGTAATTACATGGCTAAGTGCCCTAAGTTTGTATACGCCTATATAAGCATGAAAGATAGGGTTTAGAAAAAATGAATTAAGAAGAACTTGCAAAAGTTGATGATTATTGTGAGAATAATTGTGAGAGAGAGAATTCTTGGTGAAGAAGCAAAAGCTTGAGAGTAAGACAATACTATACATCTGAGAGGTGTGGAAGATTGTAAATCTTCATTGTATATCTTGTGAAAGCTTTGGATAATAGATTGGCTTGTTTCTTGGTGGACGTAGCCCACATTGGGTGAACCATGTTAAATTTGGTGTTGATTTATATCTCTTGTTATGTATATTTCTTCTGGTAGAATATCCACTTTTATTTGCATGTATGCTTAGATCTGATGTATTATTTTTACAACTGGTGTCCTAACCCCAACAATATTTGGTTTATTTATCCTTTGTTTTTAGCAATCAAGTCACCGTATTATGTTCTTTGTTGATGCCAACTAGGTGACATCAAAAACTCATGTTTGATTAAAATATAATGATATAAGTAAGTGTATCATGAATTGAATGGTTTTGCAATAAACCCTACAAGTCTATTAATTCCCTCAAGTACCAAATCAACACTATAACTCATTATTATGTGCAAAAAACATGTATTAGTATATCTAATTTATTCATTATAATTGTATCATAAATTAAATGCTTAATGCACTCAAGAAGCAACTAAACAATATAACTCATTATCTATACAAACATCAAGTGAATACATGCATTAGTATATCCTCTTTTAGATTTAATAGAATAATTACTCAACATTTGATGGATTAAATTTTCTAATGTCATATATAGATAAAAGTGGCCCAGTTGCAATGGAAGGCTTCATAATCAAAATATTCACCAAATTTGAGAAAAATATATACCAATGAAGTTTCATCTTGATATATAATCATAGTACATAATATTATAAGGCTACTACATTAAAAATACAAGTAATTAAGCCTTACTTGGAATGGCCATTACATTTTATTTACGAAACACATAAGAATGATCCTTGAATAATGAAAGAAACTACATAGTTCATCTTTTCTGACACTATATGTCAAATTTATTGATTGACGTGTTTATTGAGAGAACATATGTACTTGAGAATTTTAGGAATATTGATCTAGTGTTCACTTGTAATATCTTGTAACATTATTTTAATACTACATATAACAAAATCATTATAATTTTTCAGTGCTTATAGATATGGTTAGCTATTGTGAGATGTTGTTATATCAACCTCCTTTATCATAGGATATTTTTAATCCTATTTATATATTATGTGTTATCTATTTATATAATTGATCTGTATTTCTCACAATCAGTATTAGAGTGAGGAGGATCAAAACAAAAGTCTGTAATGTATTTTTTACTACCCACTTTGATGTGTGTATGTAGGTCTTTTTTTAACTATCAAGATTATAAAATTTTGGTGCATTGTTTTCATAATCTACAATTTGACCCTATGTATGGTGGTGTCCAATTTTAGAGTTGTATTAGTGAATTCCTTCATTCATTCACTTAGATTGGCTTCACCATTTAGCTAGATCAAATTGAATTTTGTTTCGTATTTACTTTGAAATATTCACACATGGATGTTCTTTCCAATCACCATAGCTATTGTTATCTGAAATTCATTTATAAAATTCTACAATTTTAAATTATTTCGTGCACTTACCAGGCATGTAGCATATGTGTAGATCAAGATATTAATGAATATAATCGATGAGGATTTGAATACGTGGTTTTTTTCTTCTTCCAATCATTTAACTGTTTCCCATCAAACCAACAAATATAAATATCAAATAATACTAGGAAAATAAAATGTACCATAAAAAGTAGTACTTGATATAATTACGCATGAGGCATTTTTCTATTTAATTGCAACCTGCTGACACCGTCTGAATACAAATGGTTAGGATTGAAGTGTCATTAAAGTATGGTTTCATCACAACTATTTAAAATTTTGGCCACTGGTTCACCTGACATGCCTCGTCTCTCTTTACCGAACATGGTCTCTGTGGCGTAGAGCATTTGCATTTCATTTGGTTTTATGCTTTATCATGGTTGTTTTAGGCCCACCTAGGGACTTCCTGAGTAATTTAATTTTTCATCTCTGCAAACTCGTATACCAATTTTTAGTCACGGATGAGCTGCCAACACCACCTCCCATAATGGATGCTTCACCATAATGGAATGCTTCAAAAGGGGACTCGATTACAGATCTGCAGACAGCGTTGGAGGTCACTATATTCCTCTTCTTATGGGTGAGCAAAGCGACCTTTGTTTTTCTGTGTTAGCTCTTTGTCGGATTGCGTTTAGATCAACATGCTTGAAGTTCCAAACTTTTCCATTAATATATGCCTGCAGATTCTTTTCTTCACGAAGTCCATGACCACAATCGGTGAGAAATCAGCTGCTTAATTTAGAGTAAGTACATCCTTTGCAAATGTTTGAAAATGTGGAAGCATGAAACTTGTTCGACAAAATGACTGAAACATATGTGGTATGATAAACTGCAATTATTATGGGATATGTAAATAATGGGTTTTTTTAGATGAAACGACAGTGGATAAATTTTTCACCCATCATATATGTGAATTCCTGCTATGGTTTTGGTCATTGAATGGACACATTATATCTATCAATGTGGATTATTTTTAATGCCATTTACTCCAACTACTGGGAATTGCAACTCTTCATCAACACGCTGGTTAAGTAATTGATAGTAAAATGGATTTACATTCCTTGTTGAAGACTTCTGAAGACGCCGAGTTGAGATTCAATCTTGTTTTTTACCTGACATTCAAACTCGAGACTACCTCCCACGTAATCTTGGCTCTTCCCGCAAATCTTTCAAAGTGATGGCCAACTATGAGTATGATAAGACACATATTCTTAGTCTGTCCAGCCCAGGATCCGCCCGTTGACCAACCAGTAAATAACTGAACAAAGTACACAACTCTCACCACCAAAAACAATGGTACATGCTTGGTTATTACATCGTCTCTCATGATCTTTCTGATTTCATCTATGCATGTAGATATTATTTTCCTTTCTCGCAAAGTTTACACATGGAGAACAACAAATGTGTTTACAAATCCAATTGGAGGTAAAGATGTATATGTCAAATTAAATCCAATCCAATTAAAAACTTGAACACTTGACTTCATAGTGACTGTGAACACTCTTGATTTGTTTTACATGTACCAACAAACTTGCATTTTTTGTGATTTCATACATAGTGAATCTCTATCACATGTACGTAAATGTTTGGAATTTGTGTCTAGGAGAAAATGAAAACGTTAAAGTTGGGTTCTTATCCGGCTATCCCTCCCCAATTCACAACCCACATCATCGTAACCAAGAAAACAAATCTCAAACAAGTACAAAGCAACACGATACATTAATCAAATTATAATCTTTAAAACAATTAACTAAAACATTCCCTATTTATAACCTTGGATGAGCTACATCATTAGAAGATTTAAGTGCACACATAAAAAAATATTTTCCCTCTTTTCCCAATGCCGCAAACATTAATTACATCAAATGGGAGTCTTCATGGTCTTAATTATCTTCTTCTTAAATTTACAATTTTCTATATACATTTAATTATTTTATTTGATACATCTTGAGAGAATCCAAGCTTAGGATATGTCGACCTCCATTGCAGTTTTAGTGATAACCACAAATGTCATGCCCAAGCCTAAAAACTATTTTAGTGTATTTGGTCAATGGTTCAAATCGCGCACTAGTTATTGTGCAATATTCACCATCACCATATGTTCACTAAGAGGTATCCTAATCCGATGGATGCATAAGCCATTAGTAATTTAGTAGAGATACAAATAAATGCGATAGTAGAGCTGTATAACTTTTCACGAGGTCTTTGAGACAATTTATTTACTGACATCTTAAATATCACGTCTTTACTTTGGATTTGTTTGGGAGTAGTCTTCTGGTGTAGGGTTTGGGGAGATTTATATGTTTAGTATGGGTAGAAATTGAAGTGAGTTTTTTTAGTTGGAGGGAGTAATCTGATTTTTTAAAGCAACAAAGAATAGAAGACATATGCTGATATAATATCAGATATGAGAACCATATGTATTTAACAAAGGTTAAGACTGATCAGACGTGTTTAATCACTTAAGACCTTAATTTTCTGAATGTATACTTGTACGAGCTTGATTGTAATATTTTTTTAGTTGTCCTTGTTGAAACAAATTTCAGTAGAATGTTAGGGTATTTTGAGTTTTTTATAATTTTATAGTAAATGAAATAGCAATACTGAAGAAGGTTGAGTGGAAATTGGGAAGTTTGTTTCTCCAAAAGATTGGTGCAAATGTGAATTTAGACAGGTAGGGCATGTTTACATTGGGAAAAATTCCATTTTGTATTGCTGGAGGGAAAGTTTTCGTACACCAAATTGGTGTCTTGTATAACAATGATGTGGAATTTACGTTTCTCTTTATAGTATTAAATGGATTACAGTAATGTGGGGATTGTTAAATTTGTGTAAGTTAAAATCTTCATAGAGGCTCCTTAGAAATACCTGTAATTCTAACCAGTTATACCCTCTGTCCTTCACATCTTCATTTAATAACATCAAACCTAAACAGGCTCGATTTAACAGGCATGTGCAAGACCTTTGTTTGAGCAAGAAATTTAAAGTAGGAATCCTCGTCCCCGGGATTCTTTTCTCCACAGTCCACATGGAAACTTCCCTTGACTAAACTAACCAGGCTAGGGGAAATCCAATCTGATACTTAGGTTCATGGAAGCTCGCGTCCAATCATTGACCAAGCAGAAAGGGAAAAAGCAAGAGAAAATTCCAATTCTAAATCAATATTCCAGAAGAGCTTCTACCTGATATCAAAATTGTAACATGAAAGCTTCACATGAAAGAGATAATATAAAATCCAAAGTTGTATGTGCATCAACCAAACCAAATACCACCAGATTGATTGAGCTTGTGAATGCAGAATTACAATCAAATGTAAATACATAGGCAATGATGCACATTGCATTCTATACATTTGATTTTATGAAAGCAATAACAGAGTCTAACGTTTCCGAACACAGGGGAAAAACTTGTTTAAACCTGGTCACTTCTTTATCACCTGCAGGTCTGACACAGTGCATCTTCTTATAGGTAAGCCTATGTTTACAGATTTCTTTTCTTAGCATCACCAATAATCTCTCGCAAGAACATTGTCCTTGTTTGAAATGATGGAACTGGTTTGCATCTCTCACAACAATGTGTCTTGCAACAACCTTGGAGATGAATTTGGTTACAGTGTGGCAGTCAAAACATATGCGGAGGTTTTTGACAACTCTGATAGTTGTTCCAGAGGGTGTATTTAACAAGCTAAATGTAATTTCTAGTTTCTCACTATGGTGGCATATCTCTGAAGACATTTTCTCCAAAAAAAAAAATTCATTAATCTCGTTACCATTTGAACCGCAACCTACCTACCTACATCTGCATAGATGTTTGATCAGAAGAACATAAGTTGCAGTTTTTTCAGTTTTTTTATTAATTATATTGCTAAGGATTCTTATCTTTTTGATGTGATTCTTATATTTCTAAGGATTTTTATGATTCAATTTCAATCTTTGGTTATCTAAGAAGTGTATCAAAAGAAAAACATCATTTGAGACTTGTCAGATTGGGGTCTAAGATTCACCAATGGGCTCAAAAGCCCTCATTGAAGAGCAGAGGACTCCAATTTTTCAGCCAGTGATGACAGGGATAGAGCCCCTCTTCCATACATGTTCTTTAACATTGCCAGGAATTACCCAGGTTTCGTAACAATTTCTGTTTTCAACATTTTTTTCCGAGGACCAACCCAAAAATAATAAAAAAATCAGTCCATTACATTGTGCAAATTAGTGGCCATACAATTTTTAGAAAGGTATATTGTGTTTCCCAAGACAAGTATTCCCCAAAAAGAAACAGAAAAAGGGAAAAGAAAATAAAAACTGCAGTAAACCACCATTTTTCTATTTGAAACATGAGAGGAGTAATTGGCAAGGTAGCAACTTTCATACATAAAGTAGTGAACAATGGTCTTCAAATATGGAAAAATGACTTGTTGACTTCATAACCATGAATTGGTAATGTAGATGCAGCTTGTTTAAAAACTATCAGCAGCTTACCATCAATGCTTCTCATCATTCTTCCCTCTGCATCAAACACAATCAACTTCTTCCCGTACAAGTGTAGCCAAACCCACCCACAACTATTAAACACCACTTGCAAGTGATAGTAGCTGACTCCAACATTACTCTGTGGATTTCTCTGCATGCTCAAATCATTGACAATAGATCCTGTTTCAGTGCTAAATCTTCATAGAGGATCCTTAGAAATACCTGTAATTCTAACCAGCTATACCCTCTGTCCTTCACATCTTCATTTAACTTCCATAGACAGAGATCTTTATTATCCACCAAAACCACATTCCCATCATACCCAGTTAACTTCCCACACCTAAAGCCTGGAGATGTCCATTTTTTTGACTAATTCAAATAAAACACCAAAAAATCTATTGAAAACACTACCCTTATAGTTTGAAAACTATCCTTATTCTTCTAACAGTAGTTGAGAAAAATTTTGATGACAGTTGTTTAAACTACATAAATGTTGTGCATTAATAATTACAAATAGGTCTATCTATGCCTAACAAATACATAACTTCATGGGGCTCTTTCCAAATCTCCTTAATGATAAATCTTGTTTGTGTTACTCCTGGAAGTTGTACACACAAGTTCCATCATCATTTCTTGTTGTTGGGTCATAATTTTCCGCACTTGGGTCTGATGCAACCTTCAGGGACAGGAAAGTTCACTTGTTGTGTAGCCTTACCTGCAATTACCACAACAAAACCAATATTCATCTCTTTCCCATTCTCTATTTGCAAGAGGTATTGTAATTCTAGTTATATGCACATTCTTTAACAATATTTCAATTTCGCATAAGTGATGTTGGCCTAGAAATAGAGGACATGTCATTTGTTGCACTTGTAAGCATCATAGACCCTTTTAGAGGGTCTTCCATAAGATCAAATTACATTCGAGAATTTACTCGGAGGTAAAATAATCACTGCATTAATATTATTGAGTCATTGGACCAACCCAACTCTCTTGAACAACTTACTCATTGAAGTAAATCAATCAAAAGTACTTTTTGATTGAAAATGATGCTTCTATTAGTACAATCAATGATGCATCTTTGATCACAGACTCTTAGAAAATAGAAAATGAAATTACAGACCATAGAAGGCACCAATTTTAATAGCATCCTCATTAGCTTCCCCAAGATCAGCTTCAGCCATGTACTTATCAGCCAGTTGCACACGTTTCACATTCTCTTGCTCTTTAACTAACATGTTTCCATACTCAAGAAGTTTCTCCACTGTCATTGCATGCTTTTGGAAGGTTGGAGGTCCTTCCCTTGAGTTGATTAGATTTTTGCCAATGCTCTCCACCCCCACTTCTCCTATCCACTTTGTCACCTCATCATCATATACCCTTGCTCTTAGGGAACCAAAGAAATCTGCAACACTCAGCTCAAATTGAAATAAGATTAGCCATCAGGAACATTATCTGCTTGGAAAATTCCCTTGCAGACCCCAATTATGTCGTCCCTAGTTGGAGCCCAATAAAATTTCTCCATACGACTATCACGAATCAATGGGGCATACAAAGTTGAGAAGTCATTTCCTGTCACAATGATAGGAACACGGGGATTGTCTTCCTTGTTGTACATGCCAGGTAGCTGAACATTAGTGGGATTATCTGCGATGTTCATGAGTGTGGCATTCACCATTTGATTGTTCACTGTATACTGTGTTGTGCCTCCCATTCTTCCTGCTCCTACGTCAAGATCATTGATAAAGAGGACACACATCTTCCCTTTCTTAATGATATCAGCTGCTTCACGGTATCTTTTCCTGATTAACTTTGCAGGTTATCCTGCATTTCCACTTTCAAGCTCTCCAGTGCTCATCATGATTGGACTGTATACAAATAACAAAAATCTAGATATAAATATAAATTTACCTTTACAAACAGAGAACTTGGTATTTACATACCTTATGTGTAATACATAACTTCATTTCTCAAATTAAAAAAATCAAGCACAATCCATTATTTAGATGCAAAAATCAGATGCAACCTTAAATGCAAACACAATAGTCCAATCCAACAACAATTTCAAATTAAAATGACTCCATGCAACCCTTAAAGAAGAAATTAAAGATATAAACCTTGATTTGGACTTATCCATGTCACCATCCTCAGATGCAGGCATATATTCAAAGATAAACCAAGGTTTGTGCAAACAACATAATCTAAAGGGAAGGAAACATTGAATCACTTAATCCCCAGCTTAGGAAAGACGAGCTCGCATTGGAATGATTTTCCTTGACCTTTTCCTCCCCATATACCCAAAATGAGAGGAATCTGAAATCAAATAAACAGGTCCATCAGAAATGATAGCAAAATAGATTGTCCAAAAAAGTCAATCACAGGACATGAGTCCAAAGAGATGATTAAATCCATATTACCTTAATGTTTGGAAAATTCATGAAGTTCTAGTGTTGTCCCATAGAAGCTGTTAAAGGGATCAAATTAGCTTTTTTTTAACTTACAACAAAAAGTATTTAAATATAAATACAGATCTGTAATGTGTGGGTGGGCACACTCCCAATTTTTTTATGTGCACTCATCATTTAAAATTTCAGACCTGTATGTGTATGGGTCTGACCTAGTTGATATCGTATGATGTACCACCAAAGAAAATGGCATTATGATAGCCTGAAAGAGGGTGTCAACCATTCCCTTTCCTCGAGTGATATCTGTTGGTCATCTGATATATCATAGACAAGTCGCTTCCATCTGTCCTTATCAGTTTGCTTTTTCTCATCTATCTCAGCAACAACTTTGGAATTGTTATTTGCTTTTGAGCATCTCATTGGGTTTGAAGATTTGTACTTCCTCACATTGGAACCAAAGAATGAAGAATGGCTTGCACAAAAAGTCTTGGGGTATGATGCCTGCCCGCTGCTTGACAATGCCATTGTCTGTGAAGAAGAACAACAAATGTAAAATTATCATAGCTGATGAAGATCAACCAAAGGTTTTGCAATCCATACAGAAATTGAACTTCGGTGGGCTTGGGTAGATTTGAAGATGGGGTTGGGATTGGGTACCTAAATTATTACATGTTATACACACGCATTGCCATCAGTTGGACTCTTACCTCATTCATGGCTACACTCAGGGGTAGGCATTTTTCCTTAATATGGTTGGGTGGTGCACACATGCATTACCATAGGTTCCATCCATACCTATAGGCTCTAAAAGTTCCATGGCTATATAACCAAGATTATCATTAATTTAGTTAGAACGGGAAAATGACTATTTTACCACTCAATACATAGATTGCACACAGGGCTTGGATAGATTGAACATAGTTGTGCTTGGGTATGCAAAATGGTTACATGATGTGCTAGATGCATTTCCATAGGATCGACCCCTACCTCCAATTGTACATTGCTATAAGTGATGGGGGTGACTTGGGTTCTGTATATTATGCAGTATAGACATGAATTGCCATGAAATCGACCCCTGCCTCCAGGTGTAGCTATGGCTACTCGAACTCCAATTGCCTGTTGCTACACATAGTGGAGTGGACTTGGGTTCTATGCATTATCAAAAGTTACACCTACCTGTGAGTATAGCTATGGCTTCTTAAATGTGGAAAACAAAGATCCTAATGAATTGGGCTTGAGAAAAAATGTCTAACAAAATTTAATATTAACTACCGTGATTATTGCTTCCGGCTGGAATCTTACAAAATGCCTTCAGATATCCATGCCCAATCTGAAAGCCTCTGAAATGAAGACCAAAATATTGATTTGATTAAAATCCCTCAGTAATTTCAACGGCTTGTTTCAGGCACTCGACAAATTGGTGAAAATACCCTGCTTGTTGCGGCTCAGGATGGATTTTACCCACAAATTAACTTGCAGGGAAGCACAAGCCATGGAAAATAAATACAGGTGTCCTTGCGCAGATTGGTAAAAAACAAACGGAACAGGAAACAGAACAGTAAACGGAACAGGAAACGACATACAAATAAGGATGCCGAAATTACCCACCACCCACATAACCAATGAAAAACAAAAGCGAATACAGGAAAAGCCAACGGAACAGGAGCTGCACAGAATGGAGTTGAAGAAGGAGGATGATGAAAATGGGGAAATTAGCTAACAAGCAGCTTTAGAACATGACCTGACCATTTAAGCTTCATTTCTATTTTATTAGCATACAACAGCAAACAACAAAATTACCAAAACAAACCTGTGCAGTAGCGCCGGAAGAAGCAATTTGATAGCATACAATAACAGAAAAAACCAAATATGCAAACAGAGAGCATATTTAAGGGAATCTTCCATGCGTATTCTCCATCTGTAAATGTTTATGCATAGTTCATGGGCCTTTTCAACAAATCCATTTTGTGCATATCCTGCAATCATGGCAGTCCTTGAGATCACATCTCTTCGAGGCATTCTATCAAACAGTTCACGTGCATTTTCAACAAATTCATATTGTGCATATCCTGCAATCATGGCATTCCATGAGCCCACATTTCTTTGAGGCATTTTATCAAATAGTTCACGTGCCTTGTCTATGCTTCCACATTTTGCATACATGTCTACCAGGCAGTTGCAACTACATCAGTCAAAATTCCTCTATCCATTATGCTTTGATGGCTGTAAATGCACATTCTGCTTACTACACACAACCCCTCTGAAGATAACATATCTTCAATTATTGCAGGCCTGTATTTTCACGGGCATGGTTTCACAAGGAAAGACAGTCCACTCTTTCATTGCTCATGGAATACAATTATTGCAGCATACAGAAGACATGGTTATCCTCACAAGGTAGTCACATTGTTTCACCATATGCAACAAACAGGTCTTCAACCCGATCTGTTTACATTTACCAACATACTCCCAGCCTCATAGCTGCAAGACAGGTCGACAGGAAAGAGGAAAAACCAACGGAAGAAGAAAACAAACAAGGGACAACAAAGGTGAATATAAATAGGTTTGGAGGATAGCCACCGCAAGACCATCTCATGATATATATAGATAAGTGTTGGCCAACAATTTTTATAAATGTTGTATTTTTCATTGTTTTTAATCCCTTTAACATTGTTTTTAGTCCCTTTAACTAGTAAGTCAATCTTCAGTTCCACTTTCAATACCATCCCCATCATGTTTATTAAAAAAAGATAAGATAAAATAATAATATTAATGTCTACTACAAGAATAATTCTAACAAATTTATGTGAAAATATGTCATATCCTCATGGATCTTCTCATATAAACAAACCTACTACAAGGTCACTTTCTACTCGATCTTAAAGAAACAATAATATATATGAAGCTAAAAATGGAAGCATAAATTACGTAGAATTGTTAAATCATAATCCAATATAAATAATAAATAACAATTATAGACAATTGAAGGCAAATTCAAGTGTGATTCCATGATGAATTTCATATAAAAAGTGCCTTGTATGTAAGTTGAATAAGAAAGAAAGAGAAAAGAAATGAAAGCTATAATAATAAGTATTTATAAAATCCAATATCACTCTATCGAGAATGAAAACCTCAATCTCTCGATGGAGTCTTCAAAGGATCCTCAATATATCAACAAATTTAATACACAAAATATCATGATTTAAGTGTTTCCATATAACAAAAAATTAATGCATATTATTCATGTTGTTAATCATATTTTCATACAATGGATCTCTTCTACTATAGTAAAAGCTAACCATGTGGTAGAGGAATCCAAATATAATTGAGAATTCTTCAATGGTATTATTTGATTTGATGTTCAATGATTTATAGGTCAACAATAAAGTATGAAAATGATTTTAGTGATGCACAACGCTGATAGCTAGGTATTTTAAGTGCTCCTATGATGTTGAATGATACAAATTCCGCTCTTCGATGATACGAATTCCGGTATACCTGCAAACATTGTTTTTGAATCGGTAAGTTTATCAATAATATAATGACTTACAAATAATTAACACTAAAAGAAATTAAATGTATGAGCATAAATAAATACCTTCCAAGCATCATGGTAGTTGCTTGTGGATTAGTCCCTGGGCTGTCTTTGTAAATTGAACCATCCACGACCCTTAGATTATTGACACCATTCACTCGATATTTTTCATCAACCACAGAACCAATATGACACCCTCCATGGTAATGAAAAAATGAACCTAATGTATCTCTACAGAAGTTGGCAAGGTCTTCATTGTTTGATTGATTTTGTGGTAATGCGGGTCCAAGGAATTGAAATGTGCTAGAGTTGTCACTGCTAGTAAATTTATATTCTTGAAAAGATTTGGTAGCAGTAAGATTAGCCATTACCCTTACACCAAGCATACATTTTTCTAGATCAAAAGGGTCAGAAAGGTAGTTGTATCGAACTGAGGGAGTGACTTTGGGATCTGTGCTATTAATTCGAAGCTCACCCCTAGATAAGGGAAATGCTACCTTACTACCAATTAGTCCAATGTATTGACGGTTTGTGGCATTATTATCTAGAGAATAGCTAAGACCCTCAATATAGAGTTGTGAATCATCTAGTATGCCTGCAACTTGTACTGAAACAGATGGCAAGGGTTTAGGGGATTCTAGATTGACACTCGCAAGAGGTGGATCTGAAATCCCTTTCCCTACAAATGGTAAATCTAAAAGCACATTAATATTCAATTCTTTGAGTTCTTGTGATGGACCAATTCCACTTAAGAGAAGAAGTTGATTGCTGCCTATGGTTCCTGCTGACAAAATCACCTCACTCCTTTGTGACAATTGATTAATTGATACATTATGAAAGACGCCATCAACATCACTCGTGAACTCTACACCAATAGCCTTTATCTCTCCTGCAACATAGTTTCACATCCAACTATAGATAAATATTTTCTCAATTATGCAGTCTATTTTCTAATTTTAATTTTAATTTTCTGAATTGAATCTTGTTTAGAAGCTAACAAAAATTAGATTATGAAACTAATCTAAGGCGTTCTCATAATGTAATCGTATAGGTTAGAACATGTCTAAAAGAAAAAATATAGCAAGGATTACTCTGTTTTTACTTTTTGCTGCGATGATGTTCAAGATTTATATTCCGAATAAAAATCGGAAACTACTTTTGTTGACAATCTAAGCAGATTTTTCAATCTCAAAAAACCCATGTCAATGGAAGATGATGAATATGTACCTGATTCCTGATTGAAGAGGATTCTGCCGACAGTAGCATTGAGAAGAACTACAATGTTATCTGGATTCGCATATCTGAGAAGATCTGCTGCTGTATGTCTCTTTCCATTGTTATCAAATATTGAGGCACTAATCTTGGTGCCCTCCAAATGTTCCACAGTATATCCATTGTAGGGAAGCACTCCAGCTTCCAGAAGACCATTTTTAAGCGAAGAACTCCAAGGGGTAAGCTCGTCTGGTTTGAAGGCATTCAACTTCTCCACCCATTCAAACGACTCGTTTACAAGTTTCTCATCCCATCCCATATTCCTAATATATTCCTGGCTCGCCCTGCTGTAGAAGGCAGCGTTGACAGCTGTTCCGCCTCCTAGGACTCTTCCCCTTACCAACTGTACTCCATCTTCTGTGACAAATCTTTGAGCTACATATGGGTAATCATCCGCATTCAACAAAATCTTGAAAAAACCACCGGTCGTCTCGACGTCAGGATTTCCATAAGGAGAATCTCCCCTCTCCACAACAAGAACAGAGTAATGCTGTGACAGAGTTGCTGCTAAAGGACACCCTGCTGCACCTCCTCCAACGATAATGTAATCATATGTTCTTGAAGCTGCCTTTTCAGCATCTACTGTCATAAACGAATATGGGTACTCTGAAAACATCAAGCACAGAGCATCTCAAATCAATGACAGACCATCCATAGGTGGACAAAAATTAATATAAAAGACATCTGGAATCAGTGTTATCAAATAAAATTGGGACCTCCGATGTCTTAGTGTGGAACCGGTAATCATGGATTGGCTTCAAACTAGTACCCAAAAATATGGATTTAAATTTTTATCTCTGTGAAACAAAAACATCAAAAAATAGAACATACCAATATCCGATGTTGCTGCCTCTGAACCGTGTAACTTCGGATTATTGCTAAACATTAACAGGCATGAAATCACAAGGAATAGAATCGCCATACCCAATAATTAATCAAACACCTTCCGATCAGATTTGAAATTGAGATGAAAAATCATTAGTTCTGATCTACTCTTATAGGTACTCAATAAACGTTTGTCTAGAAAATAGGCAAGTTTGACAATCGTTTTGGAATTGAACTTTGAATAAAACATTGTTGTTAGGATTTGTCAAAAGAAGTGTCTCTGATTAATTTCACATTATTTTATTCTGCAAATATTTTAGGTGAACAAATTGAAGAAATTAATTTCAATATGGATTAAACCATTTTTTATTCGTAATTAGGTAAGAATTTTGAAGAAATAAATTTAAAATTGAATTGAACAAGACAGCATTCAGCACGTGAAAGATTCCAACCATTTTTTGTTCTTAAGAAAATTCTAGAAAACAAAAAAAAAAAAAAACCATCTAGAAAACGAAGAATTTGTAGTAAACTGATCGGTTCATGAGTATATCTCTTCCACCATCGATTTCATTAGAGTAGTCAAAGGTATGAAGTCATCAATGCCACGATTCCATTTTGACATAGGTGATTTCATGTTATAATAAGTTGTGTTCACACTTTCGTTTTTCACGAAATAACAAATGCTGTGGATGGTATGCGCTTGTGTACGATTCTTCTCTCTTGTCTCTTCTTGTCACTCTTCTTCTTCATAATTACCACTTCATTTCATGCTTCATGCTCCACTCTCTTCATGCTTACCACTCCACGTCATCTTCATGCTTACCACTCCACGTGATTTCATGCTTGTGTACGATTCTTCTCTCTCATCATCTTCTCTCTCAAATAGATTTCCTTTGAATAATTCGACTTTAACTTCTTCCGTGTTTCAATTTTGACGTTACCATTACGTCACTTGCAGGGATCAAATGTGAAGGGTTAGTCAAAATTTTATTATGAAGGGCACATATTCAACTAGCCCTTCCATAGTGAAAAGTACTTTAAATATTAACACTTCATATGACAAAAATAAATATTTTACACACGTCCTATAGTTTAAGAATATTTTTGTAAATACGTGAGTATATAAAATCACAAAATACATTTGTTTCATAGTATTATCGCTACAATCAAGTAAACGATACATTATAAATTAAATTCAAACTCCTTTCAAATTAGAATAATAATAAAAATTAAACACAAGGTATTATAAAGAGATTATAAAGTTTCAATATTTATAAGTGTGAAGAAAATACTCATATTTACAATTCTTATATTGTCTCTATTTAAGGGATTATTACTAAGCATAATCTCTACATGGGAATGTGTTAAAATTATTTGGAAATTGGTGTGATAGGGAGGTAAAAAGCAAGGAAGTGGATGAATTTGGTATCCTATTTTGTTTTACTTGTGAAAACTTTTGGCGGGATTTAGGAAGTTTTCTTTTCTTTTCTTTGAGTGTTACTCAAAGAATTCAATAATTCTTGTTGTCATATAGGTAACCTATGATTTGAATTTAGCAAAGTATGTTTTGCTCAATGTGTTTTCTCTCCTCCTCCCAGTTTTTTTTACTAATATTAGAAGGTATCTTTGTTTTCATTATTTATCCATGTACCATTGTATAAGTTGTAACTTGTAATTCATTATCCTAACACTATATTGCCACAGACAATTTTATTTGTAGTGTCGTGTATTGCCATAGTAAAAATTAGAAAGTTCCTTATATTTGTATTATAGTAATGTTAAAATTTGCACACTGGTGGACTTTAGAAGTTTAGAATGTACATAACTTACAAAGTTCTCATTGTCTGAAAATTGAATACGCAATCAAAAATATTTTCAGGCAAATTAGTATTCACTCACCAGTGTCACAACTAGTGGGAAGAAGAGTAACTTATTGTTGGTCTATGTATATAAAACATCAATGCAAAATTAAAATAAAAATGAACTCAGAGCTATGACAACCGCCGTCTACAAACTATCTATCCAATATCTCACCATCTATTTCCATTTTTAATTTGTCAGTTTTCACATAGATATTGGAGTTTGGTTGTGGATTTGCTGATATTTTCTTGTACATCTCATAAATTTAAATTATTTTTAATAAATATTTAGATGTTACGCGATCGCATCAATGCACCATCCTCTCCACAAAGTGGACAATAATGCATGTTTTTGGTTGAAAATGGTTGTAAAGGGCGCATTAGGAACTTGGAATTTGGGTGGAATCAGGGATGAGATTTGACATCCTCCCTAGAACGTCAACCAAAATTTTAAGGACATTTTGGTATTTTTATTAACCTTCCTATTACATTTTCATAAATTTATCGACTATCTCATTATTCCTCTCAAATTTTTAAACATTGTACAGTTGAATGGATTTGTTAAGACCTGTACTCTGATATATGAAATTTTCGTGTTCGAAAAATATCAAAATATTTATTCTTCAAATTAACAAATCTATAAAATAAAATGTCGTGATTTGTTTTATTTTAACAAGGTGAAACATCACTAACTCTACAACATATTAATGTTAACATGGTGTTTTAAACCGACATCACATTTTTTGTGGATTATTCATCCAAAATAATATTATTGATAAATACAAGAAGATCTATTTACACAAAAAGAAGATTAATTCACAATTTTTTTATTGAACATGCAAAGACCGATTAAATAAAGATGTCCCAAATTGAAATAAAAAGGTGTTCATGTATTTCCATGAAATAGTTTTTTAAAAGAGGGGCAATAATAATGATTTCTCGAGAATTTGCATTCTAAATAGTTAAAAAAACAATTCATAAAATATATTCTAAATTTTATAATATTTTTATCATAAAAAAATAAAAATAAATGAGAACTTACAGGTGAATGTCACTGAAGTTTATCTAAAATCATGGGGCAAAATTTTTTTGTTAAGAATATCATATTTGTTGAGAGCCCATTTAGACTGAAATTCAGATAACCAATGTTGAGGAACTCAGGGATATACATGTAATTTGATGAAAAATGTTGTCGATATACAGACCACTATTCTATGTTTTTGTTACTTTTCAGATGATTCAAAGTTTCAAACTGCTTATTCTTCCTGCGTAGGGCAATACATTTATGTAGTTTGTACCTCTTCCAGCGAGATGATTTGATGAAAGAGTAAGATACACTCCATTAACTATTTTCACCAAAACATTTTATAATTTATAAAGCTACATATCATTCATTCATTAATTGTATATTGGTTTTTATCATTTTATTTAAGCCCCAAATTCCATTCAAATTCGTAGTTAAAGAAAAACTATTATCCGTACCCTGTACCTCGTCAAATCACCATAAATTTAAAATATGCAGTGTAGAGGAGAACAATAATATTTTATTTGTTTACAAAACAATTCATAAACTATTAATTTATAACTATTAACTCAACATTCATTAGGTGATCCATAACCAGATTTTACAATTAAAACACTGCTGCAAGGATCCAGTTGATCTCAATAACCAATCGTAATAAATTTCACATATTTGGTGGGGATTCGGGAATGGTATATGACCTGTCTGACTTGACAGCTTCTATATTTGACGGGCATTTTAAAACCCAGCCCTTCTTTTGACATTTTATGTAATACTTCATATTTCAGCAATGTCATTTAAATTTGATTTTTTGAGTTTTTTTTTACGGGCAATTTTTACCAAACACTTTTGTGACGGGTTTGGAGCCTTGGGATGGGTTTGGACGGGTGCAATTTTGATCCCTAGTCACGTGGGTGCCATTGTTAATTAATGTCATTATGACTCATTAATATAGGAAAGACTCTTTATAATGGTAATAAGGGAAGGGATTAAATAGTGTGACTTTCTCAATATTTATTTTCTTTATTAAATTTGATATCCATTTGACTCACAAAAGTAATAATATTTTATTACATTAACATGAAGTGGTGGGATCTAATCATGTGACCATTTCAAATTTTATTCTTTATGTTAAAATTGACTAACCATCATAAATTTTTTATTTTTTAAAAAAATTGACAAGTCATGCGAAATTAGTAATATATTTACCACATGCTAGAGTTTAGAATTTTTTTTTCCGTTCTTTTTTTACCATAAGCAACGATTATGAAGAGAATATAATCAAGATAAGAGCCTCAAAACTCATACATATTTACATTTTAAAAATAGATATATTAAATATATTTGTACTAGTTTAGTGACCCCAATATATGTTTAGTACATAAACTAGGTCGTTTCACGCAATTTTTTAACAATTTGCTTGTGCTTTTTAAGGTATTGTAAAAATTTAAAATGTGGGATTATAAATGTAACTTATCCATATTTTGACATGTACTTTTTTTGCTCTTCTACAATTCATTATACCATGTATAGCCCACGATTTTTCCATAGAAGTAAGTATAATAGACACAAATAGATATTTTTATTATGCCTAGAAATATTCTATAATAGTAGTATACGATGAAATAATCTCATATCCTACCCGTGAAATAAAAATTAGGATATTATTTGACATAAAAAATTACTTTATTAAAATTATAACTTTACATTACCCAACTCGAGATTTTAAAATCAAGAGAAAAGAAGAGAATAACCAATTGGTATGTTTAGAATTATTGCATGTTAGTTATAAATAAATCATTATTTTTTTGTATATGATAGTAAATAATAAAATAAAATACCAAATCAAATGATATGTTAAAATGAAATTTACAAATCATAAAGCTCCAAAATATAAATTAGATTTTTTCATTCTTTAAAATAGATTTTAGATTTACCATACTTAAATAACCCAAATACCTAAATTAATAAATAGATTAAAACTACGTGTGTTTGATTGTGTGATGCCCGTTAAAACAACCCACTTGAGACCCAAGAACAACCTAGGATTAGTTAGGAAAATTATGGAATAAATTATTCTTTTTCGTTTAAAAGAGTCTTCAACAACTACAAGAAGACAACAATACACCGTCATAACAAGTTCTAGATCAATTCTAATCCACAAGAGTATACTTTTATTTCATTCACAATTATTAGAGGTCACAAGGTTCAAAATCTAGGGTTAGAGGGTTCAATTAGGGTCAGAGGGTAATTCCTCACCATACCCACTCTCTAATAGGCTTAAAGATTCAACTTGGTTTTTCTCAAAATTAATGCATTCAACATTTCCCTAAATCATTCACATTCGATAGGAAACTTCCTCACCTTTCCATTGATATAAAGAAGTCCTCCTAATTCCTCATATTTTCCAAGTTATGGGCCAACAGGTCTTGGGGTAAAAATTTTCCCCAAGAGCGGGCTTCATGGCCCAGGGAGAAATTTTTCCCCAAGGGCGGGTCGGCGGGCTGCGGGGAGGAAAATTTTCTCATGGGTAGGTCTGTGGGCTGCGGGGAGAAAAATTTCTCAAGGGGCGAAAAGCCACCATTACACCCGCGCTCCCGCAAGTCCGTGAGGGACATGTGGCATCTCCAAAGCCAACGCGGGAAAGCAGGGTGGCGGGAGAAAATTTGTTTAACACCCCAAAGGGCAAAAAGGGTAACATTCACCCGCACCTCCACCGGCACCTCGCGATGCCACGTGGCAGCTCTAGATTGGCTACGGCCAACAGGGTGGCGGGAAAACTTGGAAAATTTTCCCAAAATTTTCGAAATGGAAAAAGGAAAAAAGGGACCCACTCCTCCGCCGATGCCTTGTGATGCCACATGGCATCTCCTAATTGGTTGCGGGGTGGCGGGAAAATTTAGAAAATTTTCCCAAATTTTTTAGTGATAAGTTAAAAATAGATCTCGTCCCTCGCCAATGCCTCATTGTGCCACGTGGCAGCCTTTGATTGGTTGCGGGTTAATGGGGTGGCGGGGAAAATTTGGTAAATTTTCTCAAATTTTTTTGAAGCACTAAGCTTAAAAAGGGTTTGACGACGCCTCGCGGTGCCACGTGGCGACCTCGATCGATTGGGCTGCGGGTTGGTGGGTGATGGGGGAAAATTATGAAAATTTTCCCAAAAATTTTCCAAAGCACTAAGGAAAAATTCAAGCCCGCAGGCCCGCCAAGAAAAATTTTCAAATAATTTTTTTGATGCCAAGTGAAGAAAAAACTTCAGAAGGCCATAAATTTTGATAGAGAGCTTGGTTTTGGGAAAACAAGGACTTTCTGGAAAGATCTCGACGTTCTCTTTACTCAAGAATCATTAATTTTTGATTTTGATAAAGTTTAAGGGGTCAATTTCAAGAAAATGATCTGCAGGCTTTTACAGTGCAAACTGGTAAAAATTAACTTATTAAATTTGCTCAATTTGTTCTTGTTCCTCTCTCAACATGTCAAATAGACATGGATAATTGTCTTAGGTGGATTTAGGATAAGTTTGTGTTGTAGATCTATTTGATTGAATTCTAATTAAAAATTTTACAATTTTGACAAAGCAAAATGACTGTGAAAGCTTTGAACTTGGTTTTGCCAAATTTTGAAAGGTTTCCTTTAAGTGTTTTTGTCTAATTGAACTCATTTATATCCTGGTATGTTCAACTTTAATTTTTTATTATTATTTCTTGATTACAGGTTGGGTCTATTCATTTATGGTCAAAGTTACAGAGTTTAGCGTGAAGCAAAAATGGAAACAACAAAATTAGCTCTATGGTTCTCATTTTACTTGCCTTGCAAATGAATTTATTTCATGCTAGTTTCAAAAGGTTTCATTCCTTCAATCAAATGATAAAGACAAGAATGTAAATTTTATTCTTTTCAAATCATGCACTTCACAAAACATAGTGTACTACATTTCCTTCATACGCATTTCTTTCTTTCAATCAAAGATTTCAATTACATTTAAAAGGTCAGATTCAATACCACAGTGTAAATTGGAGAAAGGTAATACATCATTTATTGATTCCAAAAGAAAACTTTGTAACATCCTTCTTTTATTCTTTCCAAAATCATATATTATATACAGGGCAAAATAATACATTTTCTTCTCATGTGTTTCACTTTTCCACTTTCCAAACAAGGATTTCATAGTGCATGCTAAACACATATTTCCAATGGAATAATATCATATGGGCAAGATAAAACCATTTCCATTAATTCAAATGAAACTCTTACAACTTCCTTTCCATTTGATTTCAAAATACAACATACAAAATACATATCATTCTTTCACATTCCAATTTACACTTCCATAACCACTACAACATCTTTCCATTAAAAACATATAAAATTTCATCCACTTCAAGTGGGAAAGGTTACGATAAGATTTCATTTTACAACGGACCATCAAACTATCTTTATCTCAGCTCGAACAACAACATGCATACTTCTCATTCTTCCAATTTTGATCACAACAAGAGTAGGGGAAAGGCAATGCTCTCCACCCAACCAAGACATCCAATGAAGAGGAGAATCCATCCTTCTTCATTGGCCCTCGAGCCCCAACCACAATGCAATAAAATATGTGATCCAACTCATGGCAACAATAGGCTTCCACAAACACACAAGCAACACTTTCACAATAAAAACACATTCAAAACAGATGTAGTTTACAACTATATTAAAGCATGACAAACAATACTAAGGCTTCCTCAAGCAAGCCAAAGAAGCAAGAAACTATGGGGATGTTTCTTATGCCTCCCAAAATGGGAAATGGGTATCACCACTTGAATTACAAACTTCCAAAGTATAGTATATCACAGCCCTGACATTCCTTATGCCTCCCAAAGTACCCCTTATTCCTCACATTTCCTTATGCCTCCCCAACCTTTTATGGCACCCCATAACAAGTAAAGAAATTCAAGCTATTTCTTTGTATGGTGGAACCTAAATCCCAACTCCCTCCACCCTTATACCTCCCTAAAACACACTTTTTCCTCCCAAAAATAAACCCCATAGTCTTCTCCTACATCATTTCCTAGGCCATCTACCCAACAACTCACAAGCATGCCAAAACATTTATACATTAACATATACATTCATAAAATAAGACCATTTCAAGAGCCAAGCTCCAACCTCTCCATGATGGATTTGTTCCAAGTTCTAAAATAACAAGCTTTATCCCAATGCAAGCAATCCAAATTAGTCAAGCACAAGCATGCAACAATCTTCCAAAACTTCTTCAAAGCAAGAGCTCTAAAAAAAATAGCAAAAGAATTCGCTGAAGAATGAAGTCTCCAAAGTGAAGCAACCAAAAACAAGGAAAGGAATTTAAATTTTATAGAAGAGGGAAGAGAAGAGAATGAGGTGGATCCATGTAGGATGCCACATCACACATCCTCAACCCCAACCCCAAAAGTCAACTTCATTCTCCAATGCACAATAAATAGGTGGGTGAATAAAATGATAGTTTACTTACACACTCAAATCCAACCCACACCCCAAAGGACTGAAATTAAATCATGTAAGAAAAGTGCAATTAAAACCTACAAATTGCCTTCTTAAAAAGCATTATAAAAGTAAAATTTCAACTCTCCAACCATAGGTATGGTTGGTAGCTAAATTTAAGAGGTATGAGACAATTTTAACTTGGTCCCACAAGCCTCTAAAATTAGCCTCCAAGGAAAAATTCGAATTTCCAAAAAGGTGGAATGTTTCACACTCAAAAGTTAACTTACACATCACTTACACATCTCTTACAACACTATAAATCAAGGCCAAAAACTCTATTAATTGCTTTCTCATGATATCTTTTAATTAATTAATATTAACAACATGTTTACTCGACAATATTAATACAACATTTAATAAACATAAAAAGGGGCAAATGCATCACAAAATAAGCACATGCAACATTAAACAAAAGGGCCAAATAAATAAATACACATAACCCCTTGGTCACATTTAAAGGTGATCCCCTCCATGGGAATTCCTAACACACACAAACAAGCACAAAACAAACACTAGTTGTTATGGTGACCTTATTGAATTCATCTAGAATTCCCATGTGGTTGGTCTCTAATCCCCCAATGTTTGTTGTGATATTTTACTACTGTAAAATACAAATATCTCCTTCGGCCTCATGGCCATATCAGAACAACCAAAATAATATAAATATAATTCCCAAAATCATCTAGATATATGAATCACAACAACATCAACGTAATCTAACAATATCATTTATAGTTTTATCAACAACTATATCACCATCCAATAATTTCCATTTCTTGGTCTACTCACAATATCCAAATATCACAAGTCCAAACAACATCAGGACTATAACCATGTTAAACAATATATCATCATCAACATATAAAAATGTCTCTAATAATCATCATGCATCATAAGCTGAATCACGTCAACGATAATCCATGATCTAACATCTAACATTATACTATAATAAAGTCCATAATCATGTCCATAATATAATCAGCAATATCATGATTAGTATCAAAAAGGTGTCAAAGGCAAATGGGCACTCTGATTGTTTAAGTTTTTTATTAAATGATTATGCCTATAAAATAATGGTACAAAGTTTAAGATAAAAATACTAAATATTAAATAATGTCACATATAGTTTTTCAATCATGCAAGAATTCACCACTTCAAACAAAAGAAATGAGTATCACCATAATAAATTATATTGTCAAACCCTTAGTAAAAATAAGAAAATCTATAATCTCTAGAGTTTAAAATTAAACCCTCAATAGAGAATTAATAAATAATGGAAGGAAAATAATAAAAATTTACTCTATATTAACACATATCAACAAATGTTTAACCCTAATTGAAATTTTAATACCCTTGATCAATCTACAAATCATCCTTGGAACTTATGTTAAAACATAATTTAAATTTTATGCATCAATTTAAGAAATATTCAATAAAAATGTAGAAAAGGTGCTATGAAATTAATTATAGTTTTAGAAACTAAGGAGAATTTCTAAGGTCATATAATTCAATTTGTTAACTAAAAAAGACCGAGGTATAGAACAAACAAATGTATCCATCTCATATGTAATGAAAACCTTATGCAAATATAACATAAATCATCTAACCCTGTTGGATTTAAATATAAATTATGAATACCAAATTACTTTATTTGACACATATATAAAATAATGTAAGACTAGAATATGAAAAACATGAAATTATAACACTATTACTAATTGTTAGTTTTAACAAAGTACTCGTAAAATGCTAACACTCACTAATTTGATAGAATTATTATTATTTAATAGTTAATTTAGATAGATATATCTAACATAGGTATGCTAGATTTAACTCTCGAATGCAAAATTACAAGTATTTAGGTTTTTAGTGCATATAAGTGAACATTTATTTTATTAGCACATACTAATCTATGAAATTAAGAAAATACTCTAATGTTCATAAGTTGTTAGGACACAATATAAAGTGTTAGATGAAAATAACATATCTATCTTACATAAATATATGGAAAATATGCTTGAGAGGTATCATTATCGAGGAATCTATTTCACTTATGTCACAAATTCAAAACATACACATTGAGAATGATATCTCTTGGCACATTTTACATAGAATTATCTAAGCTAGGTATGATAGTATAATAAATCTAATTTTTTTTTTCTAAAAATTTATTTTATTTTACATTACTATATTTTACAAACTATACACTAAATAAACAAAAAAATTTTAAGGATAAATATTTTTGAGGGTTCGTCACCAAGTAAAAAAATACCTGAAAGCCTCGATAAAGACATTAACACACCAAGATACAAAAAGAAATAGCTACCCAAGAGCGAATGAGATAACTAGGTAGAGAGAAACGATTTTCTTGGGAATGGATTTATTCTTATTTTGTACCATTTTCTACCCTTGCGAATCTTCCTCAACAGGAAGAATAACTTCAAGAGAATTAATTAGAAGGTATGTGTTTTACAGTAATAATATTTTATTACATTAACATGAAGTGGTGGGATCTAATCATGTGACCATTTCAAATTCTATTCTTTACGCTAAATTTGACTAACCATCAAAAATTTTTTATTTAAAAAATTTGAGAAGTCATACGAAATTAGTAATATATTTCCCACATGCTAGAGTTTGGATTTTTTTCCCATTATTTTGTGACCATAAGCAACGATTATGAAGAGAATGTAATCAAGATAAAATCCTCAAAACTCATACATATTTGCATTTTTAAAAATAGATGTATTAAATATATTTGTACTAGTTTAGTGACCCCAATATATGTAGAGTACATAAACTAGGTCGTTTGACGCATTTTTTTAACAATTTGTTTGTTTTTATAAGGTATTGCGAAAAATTTAAAATATGGGATTATAAATGTAACTCATCCATATTTTGACATGTACTCTTTTTGCTTTTCTATAATTCATTATACCATGTATAGCCCACAAGTTTTCCATAGAAATATGTATAATAGACACAAATAAATATTCTTATTATCCCGAGAAATATTCTATAATAGTAGTATAGAGTGAAAGAGTCTCATGCCCCGCATGTGAAATAAAAATTAGGATATTATTTGAAATAAAAGATTACTTTATTAAAATTATAATTTTACATTACCCAATTTGAGATTTAAAAATCAAGAGAAGAGAAGAGAATAACCCATTGGTATGTTTAGAATTATTCTATGTTAGTTATAAATAAATCATTAGTATTTTTGTATATAATAGTAAATAATAAAAAAAAATACCAAATCAAAGGATATGTTAATATTAAATTTACAATCATAAAACTCCAAAAAAATAAATAATTTTTTTCATTCATTAAAATAGATTTAAAACTAAAATAGATTTTATATTTACCATTAGATGTAAATGTTTCAAGCCCTTTCTTGTTCGGGAAGGTGTTGTTTATTCGCGGGAGTATGGTTTCGACGCTCTTGGCAGTGGATGTCGATTGTTAGCGAGGGGGATTTTTGTATTGGTAGAAAATCAAATGCTTTCCCTTCATGTGCTATGAGGTTTGGAAGGGTGAATTCTCACTAGGGGGATCCGGATCTGGTCTGGTGGTGGTTTGCGTGCAAGATCTTGGAGAAGAATGGTGGGATGGGGTCCCCTATTTTAAATCTTCACCATGCTTTGAAAGTGTATCCTTTCGAGTGATGGTGGGAGGCTAATGCTAGGGGTTGGGGGTTTTGTCTCGGGTGAGGCCAAGCCTTTAGGGGAGGCGGTGGTGGGGCTCAGAAAAGCTCAAATAGGGGTGGTTTGAATGGAGCTATTTCTTACCCGAATGCGACCTAATTTGGGTATATACCTCCTACTAAACTCATGGCTTATGAAAACAGACACCTAAGGTCTCTTTTCGAGATGAGGTTACTAAAACTATTGAATATTTTGAAAAGAGGGGATTGATTTGCAGGTTCAGCAATGGATGTCATTGGGCTTCTTGATTTGCATAGTTGGATTTATGAACAATGGTGACCCCACATTGAAGGTAAAGTTAATATTTACCCTTCTTCCCGTGGCATTTTTGTAGTATTTTTGATAGCTCCTCTGATAAGGAGATTATTTATGGGAAAATTTGGGATTTCCAATCACATCTTCTCATGAAGCCTTGGTTTCCTCAGTTTGATCCCTCGATTGAGAGATTTAATACTAGAAAAGTATGGATAAGATTACCCTATCTTCCTTTGCAAATTTGGAGTGAGGATTGCTTCAAAGTTATGGGGGTTATTTTTGGTAAATTCATGGATATTGATAGAAAAACTGATTCCTTTGATCATACCACTTATGCCCACATACTGGTGGATATGGACATGATTGCTAATTTTCCGCCACTATAGAACTCAATGTCAAGGATTCAAAATGGACTCAAAATCTAGATTATGAAGGGTTCCCTTTTAGATGCAGAAGTTGCTTTTCTTTGGGACACTTGGCTTCTGATTGTCATATGGTTAAAAATAGAGTAAAGGAAGGGTTTCTTGGTGGAAGGATTTTAATCCAGAAAATATTATTGTTTATGGACTTGAGGAAAATGATACAGAAAATGCTTTAGTAAATCTTAAGGCTAATAAGGAGGAATCCCATTCCCCCACTTGTTTGGATAAGATTTAAAATCATAATGTTTGTAAGTGGAGGACTCCTTTCTTGATCTTTGATCCCCAAGTTGACTCATAATTCTAAAAACGAGGAGGTTCTTGAAATTCTATTACCTATCCATCCTGATGAGAATGTGGATCCTAATGCGGTTGATGGTTGGAAGATGGTGATCAACAAAAAGAAAGGACAAATTGGAAATTCTTCTTGAAGATGAGCCTTAGATCCCATAAAGGGAAGCTCTAGGATAGTTAGTTTGTTCCTTGGGGGTGGTCAAACCTCTTTGACTTCCCTGTTTAGGGACCCTTCCTTCCTCTGGCGCTTCCTTCTGTGAGGTTTTGATTTGTTGGTTTTGTTTCTCCTTAGGCCATGTTGGGCCTTGTTTATTTTTTGTTTCTTCTTTGTGCCTTGATTTTATTTATATTTTGGTCTTGTTTAGGGTTCCTGATCCCTTCAAAATCTTCTTTTACCCTATCTAATAAAAAAATAATGTGTCTTAATTAAGAAAATCCTTCTTTTTTTATTAACAAAAATAGAGATGTGACAAATATATAATTATGAAGTTAGGTGGTCCTTTTTGTAAGTGAGATTTATGTTAGTTTGTGTGTGTTTTACTCCACCCCAACTTCAAAATTTGGATTTTGACTTGGGGGCCTTTTTGGAGGCTTGTGGGACAAGCTAAGCTTGTCTCATGCCTCTTAAATTTACCCAACAACCCTACCTATGGGTTGGAGAGTTTATTTTTGACTTATTTATTTTTTTTGAGTGTAAAAGGGTGAAAATAATTGCACCTTATTCTTGTCACAATAATTTTTTTCCTTAGAAGGCATGGTGTGCAAGTTTGTGTGTCATGTGGGTTGTCATAGTTCTTACATGCTCATTTATTGACTTGGGCATGGTGTGTTGAGTTGAGTGTGGGCATGGAGGAATGATGAAGTGGCATCCTACATGGAGCCACCTCATCATCCTCACATTCCATTTCTATTTATTGTAGGATTTTGATGGAATGGGGGTTACTTGCTCATTTTCTTCCTTTTGCATTTTTAAAATCGGGAGCTTGTTGGAGTTACTTTTGGGGAAATTGCTTTCCGTGAGGTGTGAAAGTATTATGAAGTGAAGCTTCTTTGGAGCTTGATGGAGAGGTAGGCTCTCCACCATTTTTTTTGTTTATTATGTTTGTTGATGTGGAAATATTGTGTTTGTTAAGTTGTTTGAATTTTTTGCATGTGCTTTTGTGTGGTTGGGTAGCATGCCTTAGTTTGGGTGTGGGAGATGGACTTATGGGACCATTGGGGAGGTAAAAGGGAGTTTTGTGAGACATGCATTTTTGTGGGAGTGTGATTGGGAGTTTCACCTATGGGGAGTGAAAAGGAAATCATGGTTATATTGTTGCATACTTGCAAGGGAGAGATAAGGATTTTGTGTTTTTTTTGTGCACTTGGAGGCTTAGGGTGAAACTCTCACTTCACTTGGGAGGAATAAGGAGGTGGTTTCCCATATTCCTTGCTCCATATGGTTTGATTTCAAACCTTTGTGTTTTTGATAAGTTGTAAACTTGTTGAATATGTCATTTTGGTTGTGTTGAATGTCTTGAATGTATGTTGTTTGTGGAAGCCATATTTGTTGAAAGTTTTCAAAACATTTCTCAAGATCCCTCTTGGTTCCTTAGTTGGGGCTCGGGGGCCATTAAAGGGATACTTTCTCCTCTTAATGGATTAAAGGTTGAGTGGAGAGAGTGGCCTATTCCCCCTTCCTTTGTTTTATGATCCTAGTTTTGAAGGGTTGAAGAATTCTAGATTGAAGTTCAAGTTGGGAGGAGACATGCAAGAAGATTTTGCTTGACCTTGTTGAGAATATCCTTGTTGTATTGATCATATTGTTATACCCACCTTGAGTGGAAGTTTGTAATATTTTATCCTTGAAAGAAAGATGTAATATTTCATTTATTCAATGATTGAAATGAGTTAGTGAATGTAGAAGGATCCTTTGATTGTTTACCTTATTGAAAGGAATTAGTCTTAGTGAAAGAAAAGTAATTGAAGCCTTGCATTGTAAAAGAATGACTTGGGAGATTGGTAGTTCCTTAGTTGTGTTGAAATGCTACAATGAAAGGAAAACTTAAGTTTTTTATTTGTCTTGAAATAAAATTCTTCTAAAAGTTGTAAGCATTCATAGTTATAATTTTTATATACATGTATATTTGGGAAAGGAACCAAGATGTATTGAAAATGAATGTGGTTGTCTTCTTGTTGTTTTAGTTGGCAAAATGGGGTAGTTATTCTTGTTTCCTTTTATTTGAAAGGAATTCATATTGGAGTGATTAAACTATGGATGCATTCTATTTTCCCTCACAAATCTTGTTAAATTAAATAAGAAAGTGCTAAAATTTTTTCCCCAAGTTTACTTTCATCTAAATTAGTAGAAATCCCTTTGTTTCTTTCAAATTTAAATTTAAATGGAATAAACACAAAAAAAGAGAATGCATATACACGTTCCTACTTAAATGAAACTATGATTAAATTAATTATATGGAAAATTTTTACTATTTTCTTTTATGTATATTAGACTAATTTTAGTTTTCTTTATCATTTTTTTCCGATAATATTAATGAATTAATATCTTTCCTATATGAATGATAGGGACTTTTATAATATATATATATATATATATATATATATATATATATATATATAATATATATATATATATATATAATATAATATATTATTGAATTTATAAAAAAGAGACACTAAACCTTATAAAGAAAAAGGAAAGGACTTATTTTTTGAGTGGGAATGAAATGCCATGAGGCCATGGTATTGTAATTGCCCCCCCCCCCCCCCAATCCTTTTTTTTTTATTAAATAAAAAACATGTGAGTGGGGACCGAGCCCCCACCAAACACCACTAAAATATGTTTTTAAAACATGCGGCCAAGATTTTGATTATGCAATCTGCGCATTTGGTTGTTTTTAAACCGAGACCTTTTCCTTAGACACACACACACACACACACATACACACACACACACACACACACACACACACACACACACACGGGAATAGTAAGTATTTATAATAAATTTGTTATGAATATAAATTATTTTGGGTATATACACAAGAATATATATATATATATATATATATATATATATATATATATATATATATATATATATATATAGTGTGTATGTATACACACACACACACACACACACACACACACACACACACACACACACACACACACACACACATATAAGGATATATACTTATGTTTATATACCCAAAAGAAAAATAAGTGTATATTCAACTTAAAAATAAGATTTATCATAATAGGGTAAAATAAGTGTAAATGCCCAAGAAGGGAAAATAAATTAAAATAACTTTACAACAAATAGAAAAATTCTAGATCTATTGGGCAAATGCCATATACCCAAATGGGTATTTTCATTGAATCAAATTTACAACTAATGAAATTTTCAACCCAACCCTAGGAGAGGGTGGAAAAAATAACAAACAATTAAAAAAGGGAATAAGCTTGGAGTTGTGTGTATCCATCCTCAAGCTCTATCTTCCTCTTCCAAAGCTTCCTTCTCTTCCTCCTTCCCTAAACTTGTAAAATAGAAATGAGCAAATAAGTCAAATGAACGAATAAAAGAAACTCTCCATAAGGATGATTAGGGTTGTTTTGGAAATTATTGATCCAATGGCCTAGATTGGTTTCATTCAATGGACAATATTGTTGCCTACAAATGTTAGGTGAGAGTTAGGTGTAATCATCATTTAAGCACATGGGTCAAGTTTGAATGGGGCCACTTAAGTGGTGTTGAAGTTAACTCTAATTTTGTATTTCATTATGATTTATTTTAGTAACTTTTAAAAATAAAGAGGCCATGACCTTGTGATAATTAAGTAAACTCATTCCCTTAGTAATTTAGACAACTTTTATAATTGAGAATTAAATTTAATAGTATTGTTTAAATGGAAGGGAAAATTAGACCTAGACCTTTTTATAGTAAATTATTAAATGACTTTAGGAACCACATTATTAAATTAATTAAGGATTATAGGAATGGAATTTGTAAACCTAACTAAATATTAAATATTATTATTTAATTAGTTTTGAAATGATCATTGTTAATCAAAACCTTTGTTAAACGTTGTAACCAACTTTACTTTAAAAATAATATTTGGTAATTTTCTAAATCAACTGTTGGTTTGTCTTGGGTTTCGTGCTTAAATTTTGGGGGTGTTATAAAATTATATCGTCAAACCTTGAGTAAAAGTAAGAAAATTTGTCATCCCTAGAGTTTGAAATTAAACCTCAATAGAGAATTAATAAATAATGGAAGGAAAAAAATAAACATTTACTCTATATTAACACATATCAACAAATTTTTAACCCTAACTAAAATTTTAATACCCCGATCAATCTACAAATCATCCTTGAAACTTATGTTAAAAAACAATTTCAATTTTATGCATCAATTTAAGAAATAGTAAAGAAAAATGTAGAAAAGGTGCTATGAAATTAATTATTGTTTTAGAAATTAAGGATAGTTGCTAAGGTCATATTTTTAACAGTGTAAAACTCAATTTGTTAACTAAAAACACCGAGATATAGAAAAAACAAATGTATCCATCAAATATGTAATGATAACCTTATGCAAATCTAAAAAAACTAATCTAACCTGTTGGGTTCAAATATAAATTATGAATACCAAATTACAAACATTTACTCTATTTGACACATATATAAAATAATGTAAGACTATAGTATGAAAAACACAAAATTATAACACTATTACTATTCTTAGTTTTTTAAAAGTACTCGTAAAATGCTAACACTCACTAATTTGATAGATTTATTATTATTTAATAAATAATTTACATAGATATATCGAACATAGGTATGCTAGATTTAACTCTAGAATGCAAAATTACACTCTTTGCATTATATTAGTCATATGTAGACAATGAAGAAAAATTACAAGTATTTAGGTTTTTAGTGCATATAAGTGAACGTTTACTTTATTGGCACATCCTAATCTATGAAATTAAGGAAATAATCTAATGTTCATAAGTTGTTAGGGCACACTATAAAGTGTTAGATGAAAATACATATCTATCTTACATAAATATAAGGAAAATATCTTTGAGAGGTATCATTATCAAGGAGTCTATTTCACTTATGTCACAAATTGAGAATAGATACATTGAGAATGATATCTCTTGGAACATTTTATATAGAATTATCTATGATAGGTATGATAGTATATTAAATCTGATTTTTTTTTCTAAAAAATAATTTTATTTTACATTACTATATTTTACAAACTATACACTAAATAAAGAATTATTTTGGTTAATGATGAAGGTTTTTTGACTGGGTCCACTTGCTAGGTAAAAAAATCTAAAATCCTAGATAAAGACATTAACACACCAAGATACAAAAAGAAATAGCTATCCAGCAGTGAATGAGATAGCTATGTAGGAGAAACGTTTTCTTAGGAATGGAGTTTTTCTTTTGTGTACCATTTTCTACCCTTCTAAATCTTCCTCAATTGGAAGAATAACTTCAACAACATCAATTAGATGGTATGCTTTTTTTATAAAAGGAGAGTGAGGAAGGAAATTTTGCTTAGCCACTTTACAAGAATTTGCCTAAACATTTTTATCATCTTAATTTCATCATTTGACCTCCCCTTGTTTTCATTTAGCTGGAATTTCACTTAGAAAATTTTCTAGTACGATTCGGCCACTTCCTCCAAATCAATATTTGAATATAGATCTTCCTTAGTATTAAAGACCAAATGTTCGGGAGGGTTTTTTTATACCAATTACCTCTCTCATTTTTACACTTTTCCATCCCACAATTAGTAAAAGTATGTCTTAAAGAGAAAATCTCCCTGCATGTGAAAGGTAAAACTTCATAGTGTAGAGGACGTGTCCATATTCTATTTTAAACATTAAGCTCAATCTTAGAGGGAAGGTTCTTTGAGGTATCAAACTCAACAAGAATTATTGCATAGGTTGTGTGAGTAAAATCAGTTGTTTCGAATCAATGTTTAAAATCTTACCCAAATAATTTCCAATGGAGACAAGATAGTCATGGTCCTAGATTTGTAGAAGTAAATGAGTCATTTTAATCCTGATTGGTTTGCAAGAAAATGATTGAATGGTTAGGCTAAATTAGGGAAACCATGGTTTTATTACAAGGTACTTTGATTGACATACCCATAAATTCCTATCTATGTTGTTCTTATCAACTATTGAGGAAAATAATATAAGAAATTTTAATTTAACACAAGGATAAAGATCTAACTTGTTATCTAGAAGAGGAATCCACTATTTTGAAATTCAATCATGAAGAACTAGTGTTGAAATTTTTTACACTTGTGTAAAAATGGGCAACTCGAAACTTTGTTATGATGGATAGAATTCATGAAGTACATCTAAGCTAGGGGAGATCAAATCAGATTATGTCATTACTGATGATTTGTTTAAAATATTACATGAAATATGTAACTATGTGTGCTATTAAAAATGTAATGAGATCAAATAGTTTGTAATTTCATGACCATCCTCAACAAAAGAACACACCGAAGGACAGTTTTGTTGTCTTGATGATGACATCCAATTGTAGAGTAGGTGAAGTGTAAAGTTATGGAATAGCAAACATAAGTGTAGATCACATAAAATTAGAGTTCATTACTGAATGTTACAAGTTCTATTCAATGTTATTTCCTTCATGATTAAGACATTAAATTATGTTACTGATTTGTTTAGTTCATTATACAATCCATACAGAAAGTAGAAATGCAAAAAGAGATATACAACTCATTTGTAGAATTTAATGCTTTATTCACAAGGAGAGTCAAATGTTTCCCACACAAGCCGTGGGATGTAACTGAAAAGTAAAATACAACTACTGAAAAGAAAGATACACATGCATGAAAGAGAAAGCAAAGGAGTATGAGGGTTAACCCATCATTGCCTTGTATATTCTTTGTTGTGTGAGCATCTCCTTGCCATCTCCTTTCATCCTCAAGGCATGGTACCTAAAAAGAAAAATAAGGAAATCATCAATAAAGAGCTCAGGGTTAATCCATATTCCTACACTATCCTACTTCGTGTATATGAATCTTCCCTAAGCAAGAGATGTATTCTACTTGAAGGAAAAACTACATGCATGTTTTTTCACTCAAAAAGAAGAAAGTAAAAGAAAGAAGAAAACATGGACATAAGAGAGGCCAAAAAGCCTAAATATTTCCTAACTATTTTCCTAAGTGTGTAGGTACAGGTTGTAGCCAAAGAGAGAAATAAATAAGTCATAAGTACATGCTAAGAAGAAGGAAGAGTGTAACTAAAGTGAAATGAAGTGATCAACATGTTCAAGTTTTACTTCTACAGCTAGCTAAGGAGTGGAGTTAACAAACCCTAACCACAATTAGAGATCAACAACAAACCTTCATCCAAGTACGAAGATCAAATGGCCGATGATCGATCAATAGTACCAAAGTAAATAACCCCAGTTAACAGCACCAACCACATTATTTACCGGATAAAAACTCTAATCACAATCAAGGATCAATGGCCTCGAATACAAAAGGTATAGAAATCAAGGACCCAAGATCATCACCGGATATCAAAGCAAACTCAACTTGAGTTAGATCTCCACCGACAAATGCATGGAGGGGTGAGTCACCGTGGGGAAGGGGACAACCCACGTGTCCATAAAACACATCATTTTCCATGACTTTCAAAGTCTAACCTTAGTGCATATGCAAATAATATAAAAGGGGCGACCAAATTATACCAAATGATCACCGAAAAGGTGAGTTTTGAAATATGCTAAGGCCAACAATTAAAAGTTGGCAGACTATATACCATTGGTCGTGCATAATCAAAAGGTGGTCAAGCATAGTGTGGTGGCTTTTACAAAGTGCCCCTCATGTTTTTTAAAAAAACCATAGTATATGCTAAGTCCACAAGAGTGGCCAACCCAATGAAGACAAGAGTTCACAACCACAAGTGGCCCCCACGGATGGTGATAGATTGTACATGAATTGGAGTACATTTTTCATGTGATCACAAGAATAGAGTAGAGGTCAACATCAGATGCAAGAAACCTTTTGAAGGCTTATTACCTTATTTTTCTAGAAAATAAGAGTTGATTATGATTACACATGTGCTCCTAGTGGTCCCCACAGTGGATGAATTATTTTTGCATATGTTGCAAGTATTTTAATTATTTGCTAACAAATAGGAGTTGTACTTTTACATGCCTTCACAAGAGGACAAAACAAGCAAGAAGACAAATTTGCATGCTCAAAGAAGGAGACTTGTCTAGCAAGCAAATTTTATTATTAGCAAATTATTCACCCATTATTTTCTTAAAAATAGAACAGTCAACTTCAGTTTGACTGTATTGTAATTAAGGCCAATAATTCCTATTTGTAATTGCATGCTCTATTTTTATTCCTTTATCTATTATTAAATAAAGGATAAAAATAAGATGCATGGTGAGTACAAGCCTTAGGCTATTTTTAGGAAAAGGGTGAAATTTTTTTTCTATATATTGTGTGCCTTTGCAAAGCACAAGGGGATTCTTCATGGAGGACTTTTGGATATATGAGTACTGAAGAAAATTTTTCCAGTTTTTCCCTCTGAGTGTGAAGTATTTTCTATCTTCCCAAGTTATTTTGTAGTCTTGTGTATGTTACATTAATTATGTGAATGTATATTCCCTGATCAACCACCTTACCCTGCTTTAAATTTTAGTCCTTTCTGCTTAGTTTTTAATGTGCATGTTAACTTATTAGTATTGTTGTGATCCTCCCTCAGTACAATCAAGTCTTTTGCCCTTAGATATTCTACAGAAAAACTATTGGTCCGTGCATCAAGAATCCTTCATGATCGTTGTGTATATACGTAGTCAAAGACCTCACACAAATTTGGTGTATCACCTTAGTTTTAATCATTTTTACAGTCATCTTTTACTCTCAAAATCCTAGAAAGTAGTTTAGGATACACCAATAAGGAACCGACCTTGATACCAGAGACTCACCTCGAAATAGGTATACCCCTAGACCTGAGGTGTTTCCATTGTATCTACGAAAGAGAGAGATCATTTGTGCAAGCTTAGAAAACTTGCAGTCCATCTCTCTACAAGGTGTAATTTTGAGAGATAACAGTTTTTGGCACGCCTAATGGGACAACAAATCAGATCTGCATGCAAGTTTCAGACCTACAATAGATCTACAACATATCTACAACAAATTAAAAGTCACTTTTGGGAGCAAACTATAGCTAATTTATTCTAAATATTTTATGATCTTTTGGCGACTTCGTAAGGTTGATTTCAGACAGACAGATTGTAGCATGTTCCATGCCTAAAGTGACTACAAGATCATTGGTAAGAGGAATTCCTTCTGATTTTGTTTCTTTACCTTTGAATTCTGCTAGAAGGAGAAGAGGTGGTAATACTTTTCCTTATAATAGACTTGGTTTTGGTAACCTTCCTCCTAATATTCCTTCATCATGTGTCAATTTTTCTATCAATATCCCAGTTTTTCCAATGGCCCTTCAACCACCTAGGAATTTTGTGCCCTTTACTAATGACAACCCATTAGTAATTCCAGTTTATCATGATATTCCCAATGCTGCCATGAAAATTTTGCCATCATTCAAGGGTGAAAATCAAGTTATACTGGCTGAACATATCAAAGATGTTACATCCCTATGTGCAGTACATAATATCACTCATGAAGACGTAGCCCTAAGACTTTTAGCTACATATTTTAAAGTGCAAGCCTTGCAATAGTATAGAAACCTAGAAATTTAAAGCATATGAACTTGGGATATTTTAGGTGAAAAATTACTCAAACAGTTCAAGACAATTCGGATAATTTGTCTCTCATTGAACAGCTTATCTATTATTAGAAGAGCTCCCAATGAAATTATGTCTAGTTTCAATATTCATTTTTAGAACTTGGGAGAGAATTCCATGAAGCATCAAGCCTCAAGTTGATCATGCTTTCCTTTATTATCTTAGAGCATTAACTAATGATATCTCAACTATGATTCAGTCAATGGGTGGAGAGACACTCCCAACAGCTTATGATATTGTTATCCGAGCTGAAAATAGTCTTATTCAAACTAGAAAATTGGCCTCAACGCCATCAATTCCTTTTTGGTAGATTTAGCACCTATTCCTCACCCTATTACAATCATAGAGCCCTTTGTTGTAGCTCCATCGGATGATGTATTCAAAGCTTTTCAAGACTATGGGAAATAACTTGACTTCAATTGAGAACAAAATTGCATTACCTAAAGCAGATCCTACCAGTGCCTTATCAGCCCTACCTACGTAATCAACAAAAAACATACAGCCCTATCAACAGAATCAGAATTATAGGCAACCTTACCAGCAAAGGCGGTTTGACCCAAAGGCTCCTAGTTCCTCTAAAGCTTTAGTTCCAAGTTCATATGGTTACAGAAGAGTGGTGTCAACCTTGAAATCAACCTCATTCAACTGCAACTTTCCCAAATAATTTTTTGAATTTGAATCTTATTGCACAACCTCGATCTGAAACATTGTTTATGCCTCAAATGGAGGGTGGGCAGCAAGAGACTCATGTCTAGAAAGCACACGAACATAATTTAGTCATTTTTAATGAGGAGGATTTCATCATCACTACTACTAGGGTCAAGGGAGGGCTCTTAAAAATCAAAAGCAACAAATTAGGCCTATCTCGCCACATCCTTGTCACTCACAAGACATCATGTATATCTCAAAAGTCAACTAGCAACCCTATTGTTCTTCAAAAATCAGCAAGTGTCCCGAGTTGATAAAAGTCATCAAAAAAAATAGCTACAACTTTGATCCAAGAAGATTGTTTATACCTAAGATACCCAAGGCGGTGAAGCGAGAATCGTTATCACCGAATCCTACTCTAAGATAGTTGATTCTGTCTCCAAGACAGTTGCTTCTTTTAACATTGTTGATGTAATGAAAAAGCATAATGTTAACATCTCAATGTGGGATGCTCTAAGTATTCCTGGACAACAAGATTTACTTTCTCATGAACTAGCTAAGCTGTAGATTTCTTCAAGTACAACAGAAAAGGAAGTTCAATGATGACATGGTCCCCTGGAATGTTTGAGCAATACCGTATTAAAGAAGTTAAGTGGATTGTTCAGAAAGTAATCAATGCTCATGACATTAAGAAACCACCACCATTTTATTTATCACTAATTATTGGAGAACATTTAGTTCATAATTGCATGGTGGATAGTGGCGCAAGTAGCACATTTATGCCAAAAGCGATTGTAGAAAAATTAGGCTTGCAGTATGAGCCTACAGAAAGGAGTGTCTTCCGATTGATGGAACTACAACTAATATGGTTGGTATAATCAAAATTTGGAGGTAACATTACATGTTTTCCCAAATGTTGCTATTATGCAAGATGGTACTATTGTGGATCTACTCTGCATACTTTTCCTGTGCTTATCTAGAGATTTCACAACGAAAATAGGAGGTTATCTCTCTTCACATTGGTCCTTATTTTTACTACACGTTATGGAACTAAGGTTATTACAATTTGAAACCATTGGCCGATTACATATTGAGCTTCATTCTCTAAATGCAGTAGTTAATTACTCAGCTTTAAAGCAATTTGATTTTGATGATGTAGCTCAAGTTTCAGCATTAGATGGTGTTTCTAACCTATTTGTGGATGAAAAGACAGTTAAAGAACATTCTCATGATCATTTTAAGGAATTTTAAGAACATATTTTTGGTGTGTATTGTATGCATGAAGAAAATACACCACTTCCTTTCATTTATCTAAAATAGAAAATTCAGCAGAAGAGATTTGGAGGCTTCATTTTGATGGAGCTAAGAACAAGAAAGTATAGGGAGCAGGTTTTATGCTCACTTCCCCAACAAATGAAAGGTATTTCTCAACTTTAAGTCTCCAATTTACATGCACTTGTAATGTAGTTAAATACGAAGCATTAATTCATGGCTTACTTTGGCCAGAAAGAGAGGTATCAGCACATTACAAATCTTTGGTGATTCTGAGTTAGTTATCAATCAAGTAAAAAAATTCAATGTTTTTAAGAATCCACTAATGAAGTCTTACAGACATAGAGTTTCAGACTTAATGGAATATTTTGAAGCTATTAATATTCAATCTATTCCCAGAGTGAAAACAAGCATGCAGATAGAATTGCAGCAGTTGGTGCTAGTTTCGAAGTGTTGGAACATATGGAAAACAAAAAAATTCAGTCTCATATTAAGCTAATTTCTCGGGCCTTCTATACCGATAACGAATCAAATTGGAAAGTTTTCAAAAGTGATGATCAAATCAGAGGTTTTTGCAACAAAAAGCTGCATTTTCTTAGTAAATCAGGATAAGTTACAACATTTATATGGTGATCATATTGTCTAACTAAAGAAAAATAAATTGCCTCGAGGTATTGTCACTTTGGAAGAGATCTTCAGTACTGATGATCAGTTAAGAAAAGATAAAACTAAGCTGTCAACGCATGTTGATAATTATGAAGAGATTTCAATTGATGAAGGGAAAAATTTACTTCTTGGAAAGGTATGTTCCTTAACTGAAAAGTAGTCATTTATTAATCTTTGCAAAGAGTTTAAGGATGTCTTTGCTTGGAAATACCAAGACCTGAAAGGGTTTGATCCTAGTTTAGCACAACATACTATCGAATTACATCTAAATGCTAAGCCTGTAAGATAGAAACATAGGCCTGTAAATCCAAAAATAGAACCTCTGATGAGGAAAGAATTATCTAAATTGATTGAATCAAGTATTATCTTTCTAGTTAAGCATTCAAGTTGGGTAGCCAATCTTGTTCCTGTTAGGAAGAAGAATGGTGAAATCAGACTATGTGTAGATTTCAGAGATCTTAATAAAGCTTCATTAAAAGATCATTACCCACTTCCGAATATGGATCAGATTTTGAGAACAGTCTCAAGTTCAGATAGACTATCTCTTCTAGATGGTTGCAGTGGCTATAGTAAAATTTTAGTCCGAAGAAGAAGATAGATACAAAATAGCTTTTACCACCAAGTGGGGTACCTATGCTTACAAAAGAATGTCTTTTGGTCTTTCAAATGCCGGTGTAATGTTTCAATAGGCAATGGACATGGATTTTTACAACTTATTAAATAAATGCATCCTTGTCTATTTAGATGATGTGACTATATTTTCAAAATATTTTGAAGGAAATATAATGCATTTAAGGTAGAATTTTCAACTATGCAGGTAGTTTAGAATATCTTTGAATCCCATGAAGTCAATCTTTTCAGTACATCAAGGTAAATTACTCGGCCATATTGTTTCTAAGAAAGGTTTAGCAATTGATCCTTTCAGAATCGAAGCTATATCACAACTATCATTACCTCATCATAAGAAGGCATTGCAAATTTTTCTTGGAAAAATCAACTTTGTTAGAATATTTGTTCCAGATTTCACAGCATTGGTTAAATCATTAACAACTATGTTAAAGAAAGAGAAAATTTTCTCTTGGACCAATGAAGGAAGGAAGGTTTTGAAGTAATAAAATTAGCTATCTCTTAGGCTCCTACTCTTGCAAACCCAAATTTTGATAAAGATTTTACAATGTATGCACTTGCAGGAGCTGAAACAATCTCAACTATTTTGACTCAGGTTAATGATGAAAATATTGAGTAGCCAATTGCTTTCTTTGGACAAAGTTTGTATGATTACGAAACAAGGTACACATTTCTTGAAAAATAAGTACTTTTAGTAGTCAGAGGACTAAAGAATTTTAATTACATGCTTTCAAACAATAAAATTCATGTTCTTGTTTCTCATCCAATTGTGAAAAATTTCCTTTTAAATAAAGAATTTAATGAGAAAAGAGAAGGCTAGATAACAAAGGTTATGGAATATGATGTTGATATCTAGGTTGCTAAGACGGTTTGAGGTAAAGGTTTATGTGAACATCTAATTGTTGATATGGAAAAATAGCAAGCTGCAGAACCCAAAGATTCAGAACAACATGTTGAAATTACGTATTAGTAATCAAATATCATGGTCCAACCAGAAAATCAACAACCTGAACTTTCTCGAGAGATCCAAGAATCAAGGTGGATGACTGATTTGGTTAACTACTTATAGCATGGCACCTATCCGGAAGGTATGGATAAGAATAAATGAAGATATTTCAGATTACAAGCTATTCCTTATCTTTTCATTGATGGTGTGTTGTTCAAAAGGGATATAAATGGGATCTTGTTGCGATGTGTTGATTATGATAAAATTCAGAAAATATTATCATAATTCCATGAAGGACCTGCAGGAGGTCACTTCTCAGCACATACTACAACTTTAAAAATTATGAAAGTAGGTTACTGTTGGCCTAGCATATTCAAAGATTGTTTTGAATGGATAGAAAGTGTAAGAAATGTGTCTTCTTTATTGGAAAAGAATGTCTTGCTTCATTTCCTTTGTAGTCCTATTTCATCTAATTAGCCTTTTATGTAGTAGGGTCTTGATTTTATTGGCATGGTAAACCCGCCTTCGTCACAAGGACATAAGTGGATATTAAGCTGCTATGATTATTTTACATGATGGACTAAAGCAATAGCCTTGCGAGATGCTAATGATGCTTCGATACTATCCTTTTATGAAGGAATAGTTTACATATTTGGTGTTCCAACAACTATCATATCAGATAATGCTTTAGCATTCCTTGGTGCAAAGATAATAGATTGGGCTATCAACCATGGAATATATCTAAGTTATTCATCTATTTATTACCCTGAGGTAATGGCTTAGCGGAAAGGACTAACAGAATCCGCATTAAGAATCATAAAAAGAAAATTCAAATATAATCATAGAGCTTGGCATCGATGTTGAATTCCGCACTTTGAAATGGGTGTGAGGTGACTCCTAAAAGATCGGTTGCGACTCACCATACAAACTTGTATATGGAAAAGAAGCAAGAATGCCTATTTCAGTTGAGTTACCCACATTAGATTTACTGCATCAAATGGAGCTACTTGAGAATGAACCATTGTAGGTTCGTTATGTAGAGTTAATGGAATTACAAGAGCTAAGAGATCAAGCTCATTTAAATATGGAAAAGAATCAGAAACAAATCAAGAAGAATTTTGACAAGAAATTCAAATTCAGAGTCTTCAATGAAGGAGATATTGTGTTAAAGTGGGATGTTGATCGTGCAAATCCAGGAAGACACTCAAATTTTGATACACTCTGGAGTGGTCCTTACATGATTTCAGCTTGCAAGGAACACAACGCTTTTCAGCTTTCGAAGCTGAATGGAGAGGAACTTCCCATTCCTATTAATGGTATGTTTCTCAAACACTGTTATTAAAAATCTTACAGTGATTGTTAGAGTAGGATTTCCCTTCAATAAGTGCGTTTTTGCACATTTCATCATTTGTTTATTCAATAAGTGCATTCGTGCATGTGATCTAGTTTACCAGATCCTTTCCTAGCTTTAGTTTGTTTTGGAAGGGTTGGACCTTTCAAAAAAGGAAAATTGTTTTTACATGTTTGGACTCCATGCCCAATGGACAAGATCAAGGCATTGGTATATAAGCTAGCAGGTAGCTTTCCCCGCAAGATCATTGGAAATTTTGACAATTTTTGCACTTGTGCAAAAATGGGAAACTCAAAACTTTGTTACGATAGATAGCATTGGTGAAGTATACCTAAGCTAGGGGAGATCACATCAGATTATGTCATTACTGCTGATTTGTTTAAAAGATTACATGAAATCTGCAACTATGTGTGTTGTTACAAAATATTACATATCACATAGTTTGTAATTTCATGATCATCCTCAGCAAAAGAACACAAGCCTGAAGGACATTTGTGTTGTCTTGATGAGGACATCCAATTGTAGAGTAGGTAAAGTGTAAAGTTTTGGAACAACAAACATAAGTGCAGATCACAGAAAATCAAAGTTCATTACTGAATGTTACAAGTTCTATTCAATGTTCTTTCCTTCATGATTAAGACATTCAATTATGTTACTGAGTTGTTTAGTTCATTATACAATCCATATGGAAATCAGAAATGCAGAAAGAGATATACAACTCATTTACATAATTCAATGCTTTATTCACAAGGAGAGTCAAATGTTTCCCACACAAGCCGTGGGATGTAACTAAAAAGTAAAATACAAGCTACTGAAAAGAAAGATACAAATGCATGCAAGAGAAAGAAAAGGAGTATGAAGGTTAACCCATCATTACCTTGTATATTCTTCGTTGTGCAGAGCATCTCCTTACTAGCTCCTTTCATTCGCGGGTATTTGTTTAAAAGATTACATAAAATCTGCAACTATGTGTGTTGTTACAAAATGTAACAGATCACATAGTTTGCAATTTCATGACCATCCTCAGCAAAAGAACACAAGCCCTGAAGGACATTTGTGTTGTCTTGATGAGGACATCCAATTGCAGAGTAGGTGAAGTGTAAAGTTTTGGAACAGCAAACATAAGTGTAGATCACAAAAAATCAGAGTTCATTATTGAATGTTACAAGTTCTATTCAATGTTCTTTCCTTCATTATTAAGACATTCAATTATGTTATTGAGTTGTTTAGTTCATTATACAATCCATATAGAAAGCAGAAATGCAAAAAGAGATATACAACTCATTTACATAATTCAATGCTTTATTCACAAGGAGAGTCAAATGTTTCCCACACAAGCCATGGGATGTAACTGAAAAGTAAAATACAGCTACTGAAAAGAAAGATACACATGCATGAAAGAGAAATAAAAGGAGTATGAGGGTTAACCCATCATTGCCTTGTATATTCTTCGTTGTGCAGAGCATCTCCTTGCTAGCTCCTTTCATCCTCAAGGCATGGTACCTGAAAAGCAAAAATAAGGAAATCATCAATAAAGAGCTCAGGGTTAATCCATATTCCTACACTATCCTACTTCGTACATATGAATCTTCCCCTTAGCAGGAGATGTATTCTACTTAAAGGAAAAACTGTATGCATGCTTTTTCACTCAGAAAGAATAAAGTAAAAGAAAGAAGAAAATATGGACATAAGAGAGGCCAAAAAGCCTAAATATTTCCTAATTGTTTTCCTAAGTGTGCAGGTACAGGTTGCAGCCAAAGAGAGAAATAAATAATTCATAAGTACATGCTAAGAAGAAGGAAGAGTGCAACTCAAAGTTCAGCAAACATTTTGCAAATGGAAGAGGTTAGAGCTCAGAAGAGAGAATGGAAGATAGAAGTACATTTTTTAGTTTGCAAAGAAGAGGGAGAATCAGATTTCAAGAAGCTGAAGCTAAAAGTAAAAAAGGGATTACAGTTGAAACAGGATGAGAGAGAAGATTCTGGGAAAATTTTGACAGGGCTTCGCCATGTAAAATGGACATTTACAACTTTTCATCATGTTGTTTCAATTACTACATGCTTTAAAAGAACTATGCAAATCAAATAAGTGATACAGAAAAGTAGAAAAGCATTACATGATCAAGAGAAACAACTATCATGTTTTCAGTTCTCAATTGCTATATCAGTTCAGCATGAAAAGTGTTACTTTTTGTATCCTGGATCAGAATATATAACTACTATTTCTGAAAATGCATTAAAGAAAAGATTCTGAAATTTTTTTGTCAGGGCTTCGCCTTATAAAATCAACATTTCAGATTTTTAGCATACATATCAGAGTTGTAATGAAAGGAAATACAATATATAATGCAGAAAAGGATTCCTTATAACTTAAAGAGCTTAAGAGAATTGAAATTCAAAGATAATCTTACAAATTTCAGCTTTTTAAGTTACAGATTTTCTAAAATAAAGCAAATATGAGAACACTAAGATACCATAATGTCATTGAAGTATATTCATCCAAGCAAATAGTACTCATCTATGACATGATCAAAAGCCATTACAAGTAAACAAAGGAGCTATCTCATGATGACATTAGAAGTGAGAAGTGATCCAGGTAAAATCTACAGTTATAAAGGGATTCATAAGGAGATAATAACCCGGATTTAAGATATAACTATCTTCAGAACAGAGTAAAGGATGAAGATCTCTAAAAGATAAATAGTGAATCCAGGTTCTATTGTTCCACTCAGTCAAACAGTCAATAGAAACTCATACAGAAAGGAGGTAGAGATAGATAAGAAGAGAAGCAACACCAAAAATCATGGTGGCCCAAGCCACCCTTCCATTCTTTAAGCCTCCAGGGAAGATAATTGCAGCTACAAAGATAAAAGAGTTTTGAATGTACAATAATGGTCACTCAGGATAATACACCATCTAGACACAAGGTTTGAAATGTATTAACTTAGCTTCATCCTCCAGAAAATACTCAAAGCATGGCCATAGAATATAGCTTAGTAGTCATAGAAATGGTAATTTGAGAAAAATCAAAAACTCATATATGGACAATCTATCAAATTCGAGCTCGAAAGTAAATGGATAGAGATACAAAAATCTAATGAGAAAGTAGTCGTAGTGGCCTTTCTCAGGCACAATTCAGGTGAATTTGCAGTCTTATTATGGGGTGAATATTTCAGAGCATCAAAATCAAAACAAAGAGCAAAGACTAATACGCATAGATCTACAATTACCTAGATTAAGCCAAAGTGAAACTTATGCAAAGTCCCAAAAATGCATACAATGGAAGGAAAAATATAGGTGGCTATAGCTTAGATAGATCCCCAGATGTACTCTGAGAGAGGCACAAAACCTACTATACAGATCTAAAAGATATCAATGGTGGCCATTGTTCTAAGTAGAAAAGAGAAATGACAAACTTTATACTCAGAAAATAGAGATTTACAAGATTCAGAATAACGAAATCGAGCTCAAAGACTCAACATTCATGGCTAAATCTTGGAGACCCTAACCACAAGAACAGAAATCGAATGGCCGAGGGTAAGCCCAAGGATCACATGAGGTGCAAGGAGGAGAGAAAATAAAATAATTACCAGATGAATAGAGTTTGAAATAACATTCAGAGCACAACCCAAGTGTAAGATCTTCGAATTAGGAAACACATACATATCTAGGCCACTTGTTGGAAAACCCATGGATGGGTATCAAGAAATTACATAATTCACAAACATCTTGAAATTTTCAGAAATATATCTAAGGAAGAAAGATGAAATGGAAATGCACCAATGAACACTTGTGGAAGTCGATATCAATTAGGGTTTTCTCAAAAACTCGATATCACTAGCCACATGAATTCGTAGAGCTTCACAAACTTACAGAGACCATTTTATAGAATAACATAGCTCTAAAACGATGATAACTGGTAAAATATCAACCAAATCTTGCTCAGAAGGAGTAGCTGAGAAGCTCAAAATCTAAACCATACCGGCCATTAAAAATAATACCAAGCTCAGAAACGATTTTCAAACTCAAAGACAGCCAAGGTCGAGCCCAATATCACACAAAGAACCTCAAAGAACCCCACAGAAGGCAGAAAATTTTTTCATCAAAAGGTCGAGCTCCAAGAAGGCGACAGAGATCCCGAAAATAGAAATATCAAAAGCCAAGCTTCAACATAAACAACCATGGCGTCAAAAATTTTGCTAGGCCTTCCCCCGCACACCAAAAAAAAGTGAAATGAAGTGATCAACATGTTCAAGTTTTACTTCTATAGCTAGCTCGGGAGTGGAGTTAACAAACCCTAACTGCGATCAGAGATCAACAACCAACCTTCATCCAAGTACGAAGATCAAACGGCCGATGATCGATCAATAGTACCAAAGCAACTAACCCTAGTTAACAACACCAACCACATTAATTCCGGATCAAAACCCTAATCACAGTCAAGGATCAATGGCCTTGAATACAAAAGGTACATAAATCAACAACCCAAGATCATCACCGGATATCAAAGCAAACTCAACCTGAGTTAGATCTCCACCGACAAATGCATGGAGGGGTGAGTCGCCACTGTGGGGAAGGGGACAACCCACGTGTCCATAAAACACATCATTTACCATGAATTTCAAAGTCTAACCTTAATGCATATGTAAATAATATAAAAGGGCTGACCAAATTATACCAAAGGATCACCGAAAAGATGAGTTTTGAAATATGCTAACGCTGACAATTAAAAGTTGGCAGAATATATACCATTGGTCGTGCATAATCAAAAGGTGGTCGAGTATAGTGTGTTGGCTTTTACAAAGTGCCCCTCATGTTTTTAAAAAAAAACCATAGTATATGCTAAGTCCACAAGAATGGCCAACCCAATGAAGACAAGAGTTCATAACCACAAGTGGCCCCCACGGATGGTGATAGATTGTACATGAATTGGAGTACATTTTTCATGTGATCATAAGAATAGAGCAGAGGTCAACATCAGATGCAAGAAACCTTTTGAAGGCTTATTACCTTATTTTTCTAGAAAATAAGAGTTGATTATGATTACACATGTGCTCCTAGTGGTCCCCACAGTGGATGAATTATTTTTGCAAATATTGCAAGTATTGTAATTATTTTCTCACAAACAGGGAGTTGTACTTTTGCATGCCTTCACAAGATGACAAAACAAGCAAGAAGACAAATTTGCATGCTTAAAGAAGGAGACTTTTCTAGCAAGCAAAGTTTATTATTAGTAAATTATTCACCCATTCTTTTCTTAAAAATAGAATAGTCAATTTCAGTTTGACTATATTGTAATTAAGGCCAATAATGCCTATTTGTAATTCCATGCTCTATTTTTATTGCTTTATCTATTATTAAATAAAGGATAAAAATAAGATGCGTTGGCGAGTACAAGCCTTAGGCTATTTTAGGAGGAGGTGAACTTTTTTTGCTATATATTGTGTGCCTTTGCAAAGGACAAGGGGATTCTTCCTGGAGGACTTTTGGATATATGAGTATTGAAGCAAATTTTTCAAGTTTTGCCCTCTTAGTGTGAAGTATTTTTTCCTTCCCAAGTTATTTTGTAGTCTTGTGTATGTTACATTAATTATGTGAATGCAAATTCCCTGATCAACCACCTTACCCTGCTGTAAATTTTAGTCCTTTCTGCTTAGTTTTTAATGTGCATGTTAACTTATTAGTACTATTGTGATCTCCCTCAGTACAATCAAGTGTTTTGCCCTTAGATATTCTATAGAAAAACTATTGGTTTGTGCATCAAGAATCCTTCACAGATCAGTTGTGCATATACTCAGTCAAATCCCTCACACAAATTTGGTGTATCACCTTAGTTTTAATATTTTTTATAGTCATCTTTTACTCTCAAACTCCCAGAAAGTAGTTTAGGATACACCAATAAGGAACCGGCCTTGATACCGGAGACTCACCTTGAAATAGGTATACCCACAGACCTGAGGTGTTTCCATTATATCTACGAAAGAGAGAGATCATTTGTGTAAGCTTAGAAAACCTACAACCATCTCTCTATAGGGTGCACTTTTGAGAGATAACAGTTTTTGGCACACCCGGTGGGACAACGAATCAGATTTGCATACGAGTTTCATATCTATAGCAAATCTACAACAAATTAAAAGTCACTTTTCGGGAGAAAACTGTAGCTAATTTATTCTAAATATTTTATGATCTTTTGGCGACTTCGTAAAGTTTATTTCAGACCAGTATTGCAGCATGTTCTATGCCTAAAGTGACTACAAGATCATCGGTAAGAGGAATTCATTTTGATTTTGTTTCTTTACCTTTGAATTCCGCTAAAAGGAGAAGAGTTGGCAATACTTTACCTTATAATAGACCTGGTTTTGGTAACCCTCCTCCGAATATTCCTTCATCACATGTCAATTTTTCTATCAATATCTAGTTTTTCTAATGGCCCTTTAACCACCTGGAAATTTTGTGCTCTTTACTAATGGCAACCCATTAGTAATTCCAGATTTATTATGATATTCCCAACACGCCATGAAAATTTTTCCATCATTCACGAGTGAAAATCAAGTTACACCAAATTTGAACATATCAAAGATGTTACATCCCTATGTGTAGTCCATAATATCACTCATGAAGACGTAGCCCTAAGACTTTTAGCTAGCATCTTTTCAAGGGAAAGCTTTGCAATGGTATAGAAAACTAGAAATTGAAAGTATAGGGACTTGGGATATTTTAGGTGAAAAATTATTCAAAGCAGTTCCAAGATAATTCGAGATCATTTGTCTCTCATTAAACAATTATCTACTATTAAAATATCTCCCAACAAATTTGTGTCTAGTTTCAATATCTTTTTTCGAACTTGGGAGAGAATTCAGTGAAGTGTCAAGCCTCAAGTTGATCATGCTTTCCTTTATTATCTTAGAGCATTAAATAGTGATATCTCAACTATGATTCAGTCAATGGGTGGAGAGACACTCCCAACAACTTATGATATTGCTATCCGAGCTGAAAATAGTCTTATTCAAACTAAAAATTGGCGCCAAGGCCATTAATGCCTTTTTGACAGATTTAACACCTATTCCTCAACCTATTACAATCATAGAGCCCATTGTAGCTCCATCAAATGATGTATTCAAATCTTTGCAAACTATGGGAAATAAGTTGACTTCAATTGAGAACAAAATTACATTACCTAGCAGACCCTACCAGGCTCCTTATCAGCCCTACCAATAGAATCAACAAAACAAACAACCCTATCAACAGAATCAAAATTATAGGTAGCCTTACTAGCAAAGGCAGTTTGACCCAAAGGCTCCTAGTTCCTCTAACGCTTTAGTTCCAGTTAATATGGTTACACAAGAGTGGTGTCAACCTTGAAATCAACCTCATTCAACCACAACTTGCCCAAATGCTTTTCTGAATCTGAATCTTGTTATACAACCTCAATCTGAAACATTGTTTATGCCTCAAATTGAGGGTGGGTAGCAAGACACTCATGTCTAGAAAGTACCTGAATAGAATTTAGTCAGTTTTAATGAGGAGGATTTCATTGCAGTCACTACTAGGGCTGAAGGGAGGGCTGCTAAAAATCAAAAGCAACAAAATAGGTCTATCCTACCTATTGTCACTGGCAAGACAACATCTACAGCTCCAAAGTCAACTAGCAACCCTATTGTTCCTCAAAAATAATCAAGTTTCCAAGTTGATAAAAGTCATCAAAGACAGCTATAATCTGATCTAAGAAGACTGTTTATACCTCATATATCCAAGGTAGCTGAAGCAGAATCAGTTTTCGCTAAAGCCTACTCTAAGACATTTGATTCTGTCTCCAAGACAGTTGCTTCTTTTAACATTGTTGATGTAATGAAGAAGCATAATGTTAACATATCAATGTGGGATGCTCTAAGTATTCCTGGACAACAAGATTTACTTTCTCATGAACTAGCTAAGCTGCAGATTTCTTCAAGTACAGCAGAAAAGGAAGTTCAAAAGACAAACATGGTCCTTGGAACGTTTGAGCAAGACCATATTAAAGAAGTTAAGTGGATGGTTTAGAAAGTTCTGAATGCTCATGACATTAAGAAACCACCACCATTTTATTTATCACTGATTATTGGAGAACATTTAGTTCATAATTGCATGGTGGATAGTGGCGTAAGTAGCACAGTTATGCCAAAAGCGATTGCAGAAAAATTAGGTTTGTAGTATGAGCCTACAGAAAGGAGTGTCTTACAGCTTGATGGAACTACAACTAATACGGTTGGTATAATAAAAAATTTGGAGGTAACGTTACATGCTTGCCCAAATTTTTCTATTTTGTAAGATGTTACTGTTGTGGATCTACCTCCATACTTTGCCTTGTGCTTATCTAGAGATTTCACAATGAAAATAGGAGGTTATCTCTCTTCAGATTGGTCCTTATTTTTTACTACACGTTATGGAACTAAGGTTATTATCAAATTAGAACCATTAGTCAGATTCCATTTTGATCCTCATTCTCCAAATGCAGTAGCTAATTACTCAGCTTTAGAGCAATTTGATTTTGATGATGTAGCTCAGGTTTCAACATTAGATGGTGTTTCTAACCTATTTTTGGATGAAAAGATAGTTGAAGAACATGCTCATGATCCTTTTAAGGAAGTTAAAGAACATCTTTTTGGTGTGTATTATGCATGAAGAAAATACACCACTTCCCTTCTTTGTCTAAAACAAAAATTCAACGAAGAAGGATTTAGAAGCTTCATTTTGATGGAGCTAAGAACAAGAAAGGACAGGAGGAGGTTTGAATCTCACTTCCCTAACAAACGAAAGGTATTTCTCACTTTGAGTCTCAATTTACATGCACTTGTAATGTAACTAAATACGATGCATTAATTCATGGCTTACTTTGGGCCAAAAGAGAGGTATCAACACATTACAAATCTTTGGTGATTCTAAGTTAGTTATCAATTAAGTAAAAAACTTCAATGTTTGTAAGAATCCACTAATGAAGTCTTACAAACATAGAGTTTCATAATTAATGGAAGACTTTGAAGCTATTAATATCGAGTCTATTCCTAGAGCTGAAAACAAGCATGCAGATAGACTTGAAGTAGTTGGTGCTAGTTTCGAAGTTCTGGAACAGATGGAAAACAACAAAATTCAGCCTCATATTAAGCTAATTGTCAGGCCTTCTATAACTGATAACGAATCAAATTGGCAAGTTTTTGAAAGTGATGATCAAATCTGCTGAGTTTTGCGGTAGGAAGCTAAATTTTTCTCTTTGTAAATCGGGAAGCCAATTATTTTCAAACTATTTTCTTAAGTGTGCAGTACAAGTTACAACAAAAGAGATTAATACATGTTATAAAATTTTGTTCTATCAAGTATAGATTACACTCAATAATCAAGCATATTCAAGAACAACATAAAAGGATTCATTCGTACATTTTAAATTTTGAGATATCCAGATAAAATATCAAATACATTTTATATATATAATAGATAATCAAGTACAAATGAATCAACAATATAATGACTTCAGGATAATGAAATAGATATCTACTTATCACTTTTAGATTATGAGCCCTCAATGAAGATTAATTGGAGAAGTTATGATAAAGTAGATTTATAAGGTTTACGAGAACATGAATTAGGAGAAGAAATAAATTTTTTCAAGATAATATAAATTTTCATCTTGCAAAATATAGATTCTTGATCAAGTTATGAAAAATAGTCCAACATCACAACCATAATGCTTCTATCTTAAAAAGTAAGATAAGAAACAACTTGCAATTTTAAAGTACATAGTTCAAATGAAGGTGTAATCCTGTTAAACAACTTGGATTCATAATCAAGTAGATTTCATATTTAAAGATAGAAATGATCAAAAGAAACAAATGGTCTTTCATTATAAAGTCATCTAGGCTCAAATCAAAGATTTGAAGAATCTAATTCACATGAAAATAACTTTTCATAAAAGTACAGTTTTGAAAAATTCATCATGAACTTCAAGATTGTAGAGTTCATCCATCAAGTAACAACTCAAGCATGCTCAGAAGAATAAATTTTCAAAAAAAGTAGCCATTACTGATATAGATACAAAGTTTAGAAGCTAATAGGTTGATTTTGCAACAGATGAAGCTATATGAGTTACAACTATGGATATGTTTCACAAAATTCAATGACAAAATATAAATTACAAAGCTCAATTACAGTCACCAAGTGAAGAAAATAGAATAATATCAGGTATGGAAATCATAGGATTTTCCATTAATGTTGTCACCTTATGCGATCGAGGAAAACTGGTGTAATGACTCCCAAGTTTAGAGGAAAGTTCATGGCAGCCTAGACTATTATATATCTAGCATATAGTACCAGAATAACATATGACCAAGACATATTTTTGATGCATGGTTGTAGAAAATTACAGATTTCTACATAAGTTATGCAAATTCATTTAAAAGGATAGTGAACTATTTGCAATCATCACCAAAGTACATACTTGCAGGAATCTTCATCAATTATTCATAAAAGGAAAGAACACCAATGTTACAATTTTTAGAGGAGTATGAATCAAATGCTACATTACATATCAATCTTAAAGTAGAGTTACAGATTTCACTGCATGAATAGAAACTCAAGAGTCAATGGTAGAAAATTGATTCTACAAATAACCATTGATCACATTGATCCTGAATATGAAAGCACATCGGGGCATAAAATAAATCACAAGGGACTAACTGCATACTCTATAAAGAGGAATATTTAAGGTAAGGAAGTTCCACAAGGATTTTATGTTCTCATGAAATTTTTGAATAAATTCAAACTTTGAAAGGACATAGTAGCAGATGCAACTCTCAATTTATGCACATATTAGAGCTAAAAGGTTACTTTGACATTTTTTTAAACAAGTACAATGTTATGAAGTTTTAAAATGATCACAATGCATCTAAAATGAGTATCCATCTAGTAGATATGACATGAAACAGTAAAAGAATAATAAAGTTGAAACTTTCATACAGAGTTCCGTGATTTATAATGTATTTTACAAGTAAATGAAGTTGAATAGAGAGCTCCAGATATGCAAAATAAAAGGTAGGAACATCTATATAGTTGCAAATAATGACCAAATAACAACAAAGCATAAAAATCTAAAGGTTCATGTATAGAGTTAATGAAAAAATTCTCAAGAATGGAAGGAATGTATATTTATGGGTCGTAAAATTAGTTCCATAAATAACCATTGATCGATTGATCCCGAATATGAAAGCACATCGGGGCATAAAATAAATCACAATGGACTAATCGCATACTCTATAAAGAGGAATATTTAAGGCCAGGAAGTTCCACAAGCATTTTATATTCTCATGATTTTTTGAAGAAAGTCCAACTTAGAAAGGACATAGTAATAGATACAACTCTCAATTTATGTTGATATTACAACTAAAAGGTGATCGTGACATTTTTATTAAACAAGTACAATGTTAGGAAGTTTTACAATGATCACAAGTGCATCTTAAATGAGTATCTATCTAGAATATATGCTATGAAACAAGTAAAAGAATAATAAAGTTCAGCATTTGTCATACGCAGAGTTCCAAAGTTTACAATGTATTTTACAAGAAAATGAAATTGAAAAGAGAGCTCCAATTATACAAAATAAAAGGTAAGAAGATCTATACAGTTGCAGGGAATGACCAAATAACAACAAAAGTATCAAGAATCAAAGGAATGTATATTTATGTGTCACAAAATTGGTTCCATGTTTTCTTTTTCAATGAAATGACAAAAATTACAATGTATAAATCAAATAATGTTACCTTTTACATATTTCAAATGGTAACAATGGTGGAGGATATATATATTTTCAAAGCACAATTATAAATCTTCAAGATGAAAGTATAGAGCACAATATGTCCACATATCTAAAAGGAAACTGAAGGGAACTTAAAGAAAACACCCATATCAAAGAAGTTGGACATACAAAGTACAATTTGAATGTAGGTCACAAAAAAACAAATAGAGCCAACGAAATGTGCCAACAACATAAAAGGATAACAAACACTTAGATCACTGGAAAAGCTAAATATGGCCTTCCAACATTAATTCTTCGATTAACTACAATATGAAATTTATATATTTAAGTTAATCTAAGCGAGTATAAAAATGCAATAAATAATATAAAATGAAATGTTGATGTTAAATATTTTTATTTCGATATTTGAATGAAATGAAATAATTGAAATAGGAGGGATAAGGTACTTTAACCTAGAAATGAATTACCTCATTATGTGTCGAGACTAAACCAGATGATGTGCAGACAAAACAAAATGTGATGGTACAACCTAGTAAATTACAACAATTGAAGATTCACCCTGACTAGGGCACCTGGAAGAGGATTGGGGTGTATATGTGCACCTGTCAGTGCAAGTATGGGCACTCAGGTCTATCGAATAGCTTAGTCTGAATTTGACAATGTCGATATATCTTCACAATATCTTGATCCTTGTGGCGTGAGTGTCGCAATATCTTCGTCGATGATGTCGTAAATCTGCAATGAATATTTACCTGTAAAACCCCATACAAAACATCAAACCCCTAAAAAGAAATATGCATATGAAGGGGTTAGACTGACCTTAGCTGCCCTAATAGTGGACTTACAACTAAGCATTGCACTACATTCTAGACCTAATGTAGTTCTATGTTCTTTGTGTGTGCAATTGTGTGCCTAGGATGCCCTAACGGCAATAACGCAAAAGTAGGGGGAAATAACTAGATGTAAATGGTGGATGGAATATAATAGACTTCCCTTTCCTATGTAGTGTGTGTGATGGAATGATGCCCAAATGCAGTCAATCGCCTTAGTAGATAGCTATCCCTTGGTGGTAGATAGTCCGCCCATAAGATAATGAGTATGATATGTTTATATAGGGATCTCTTGTTCAAATTTCAATACTAATGACCTGACATGCCAACTAGTAACTAGAGGAATTAGCGGGAAAATGACAAAGACCGACCTCGAACAAATAAATTACAACTAAGTGCTGTCGGGACCAAGGCACCTAAAATAAGGATCAGGGCGCCCATGGGTGCCCCAATACTACCTCAAGTGCCCTACTCAAAGACTAGAGATGAAAATCAAGAGAATAATGACTCCTAAGACTCCTGAGAGAAGACTAGAACTTAATATCAAAACTCTATATTTGATAATGAATTTAAGCAACAATAATTTTATATCAACACATGAAAATAAAGAAAACACAAACAAATAAAATATAGAGAATAATGGAGCAATTTCTATTGATTAGTGGAGGGCATTTTATACAATTTCTTGCTCCTATAATCATGGAGTCAAGTCTCATCATCTTATCCCCATATTTCTCCTCTAATCCCTAGTCTTACTCCCAATCCCAAGATAATCTCACACACTCCTATCTCTATGAGTTGTGCATGACAACTAATTCTGCACACTCACATATTATTTAAATATTAAATAATACTAATATTTAAACCATATGTTCACACTATGAACACTAATTTCCTAACATTCACCCCCTTAGTGTGAACATGGGTGAGTTCTATCTAGTACTTGCTCATGTTCTACAATTCGATGGTTTTCAAAGAGTACCATCAACTCCAATAGGTTTTCTAGTGGAACCATTAACCACTTTGTATGTGATTTTCTAAGAGATTCACAAACTCTCAAATTGGTTTTCTAGTGGACCACTAACCACTTTCATAGCAGCGTACATGTTTCCTCATCCATAATTTACAAAAGAGAACAAAATATAGGAAAATATGTTCCTTACTATGAACATGAATTATCCATATGTTCTTTATTTACTACCACACATGCTGAAATTAAACACACCGAACACAACTGAAAAACATGGCCACCAAAGCAATATTGCGGCCTCATCGATGGTGCTTGACGAGAGGTCACTAAAATACCTCCTTCCTTCGTTGCCTCCAGCCTCCATGGTGATGTTGCTAACTCAAGTGAATTTGTCTTTGAGGCTCATTTTACAATTCTATTGGGTGTTGGTTTCAACCGATAATGCACCCCCTCACTATGGACGTCACGTACAAGTGAAAATGCGTCCAATTTTTGACAAGTGAGGATTTTTTTTTAATTTTTATAATATACTTTTACAATGACTCACTAAACTATCACTTTACCATAACACTCAACTTGGATAGACACAAAAAAATGTAATCAATAATTAATTTTTGAATAACACCCTAAAAACAAATTACAACAATAGAACAACTTAAAGAATAAAGAATTATGCAACATTCATGTGAATTGCGGTCCCGGATTTTAGAAATTACTTCAGATGTCAAAATATATTTCACGTTTTCTCTTAAACTAGAAACTGGGTTATTCTAAAATTTTAAATGTAGATCAATAAAACACGTATCTTCAAACCCAAAAAATTTAAAAAGATTCAGAATCTGGGTTTTGAGAAAAACACAATTTACCAGTTGTTTTTGTTTTAAGATCAGATTCTCGAAAATGGCGAGGGAAGCTTCAAAACTCTCAGATCTGCATCTTAGAGGTTGCGGTTTTGTCCTGCAATGACTCTCATAACTCATCCTAGCCTGCTCTGATACCAGATGATATCAAAACTCTAGATTTGATAATGAATTTAAGCAACAATAATTTGATATCAACACATGAAAATAGAGAAAACATAGAAACAAATAAAATATGGAGAATAATGGAGCAATTTCTATTGATTAGTGGAGGGCATTTTATACAATTTCTTGCTCCTATAATCATGGAGTCAAGTCTCATCATCTTATCCCCATATTTCTCCTCTAATCCCTAGTCTTACTCTCAATCCCAAGATAATCTCACACACTCCTATCTCTATGAGTTGTGCATGAAAACTAATTTTGCACACTCACATATTATTTAAATATTAAATAATACTAATATTTAAACCATATGTTCACACTATGAACACTAATTTCCTAACAAAGCGTGTAAACAAGCTGACTAACTCGACGACTGGGACTAGGAAATGAGTCATTAGTGAATACTTTTATTACAAGAGATCCATATATAAAACAACATACTTGGCGATATAATTATAATAGTAAGTTCGTGATTTTGTGACTACAATTACCAATATCATATCAAGGTATCAATACTTGCAAATGATGTATTAAACAAGATATAAATCTAAAAACACAAAATAATGAGTGCACTTAGTTGATTACAAATGAATTTGGAAAGTTCTAAGAGGTTCAGCAGAGTGGAACAAGAGCATTTGAACTCGATGATACTTCATTTTGGACATTGTGACTTGAAACTAATATAAGGCTAGATCCGTACACTTCTACACGGATTTGTATGTATGGTCTTGGACCTACTTGGTTTCTAGCTTTGTAACATTTGAACCTAATGATACTTCATTTTAGACATTGTGACTTGAAACTAATATAGGGTAGGACTGTACACTTCTACAAGACTGCATGTATGGTCTTGGACCTACTTGGTTTGTAGCTTTGTAACTTACTAATATGTCTACCTTCCTCGAAATATTTGTCAATGTGAAACCCTAGTTGTTGATCATATTCCAAAGCTCTCTGAATATTTTGAACATGATCTCAAACCCTAGCCGTGGATGAGAAGTCCTAAAAATAAACATTAGTTAAGTTGTGCGCCCCACCGCACACCGTCAACATTAGCATTACTCCAAAGAGGCCTCAAACTGCATATTTCTCTCCATATAGCATGTGATATATGAACGAATGCAACTAGATTTGACAACCCTCAAATTGAGTTTCACTATTGCTAAATGACTTGGAGAAGAGATGTTTGAGTGATTGTAGAAGATACAAGTTGACTCCTTGATTTGCTAAGAAGCTTCAAACCTGTAGTGATTTCTTGCTTAACGACTGTAGATGTGTTATTACGAGATTTAGGGAGCTCTGGATGCCTTTTACAAGTGTTGGAAGTGATTGTATCAATGTGGCTCCATAGTATTTCCGAGATAACAAATGAGGTAGTGTTTACTTGCTTATATAGGGTTCCGTAAATGATTTATCGAAGAAAAGATGAACTAGAAGGATTAGAGAACCAAATTAAGAATATAAAATTGAAAGTAATGTTGGAGGACATGTTGATTCAAGACTGTACAAGTCAGCCAAGACCGAACATAATATCTTGACCAAAATATACGACCTTGCCTATAATGGAAAAGATGCAATGTAAAGTTTGTAGCATGTCAATTGATGTTTGTCTATGGATTTTATGCATTGTACCCTAAAAAATTGACAACATGTTAATGTGTAAGGATAAACAAGCTAGACAAGAGCCATTGGAATGAGCTAAATGGTAATGGAAAGGTTGTTTTTATCTTAGCAAGAGTGCATTATCAAAGAGTAAATTAACGAATTTGACAAACTATGTTTTCCCCCTTTTAGTATGAAATGAAACTAGATGCTTAAAGGAAAATATACTTAAGTGTGTAGACACACTTTTTCTTTGCTCTAGGTTTATTTTGTAGTGTCCTATTGTGTTAGTGTTAGCATGTTCCATGATGAAACATACAACACAAAGTGTAGTCAATGTCCATGGTAAAGAATTGAACTTTAACTCAAATGTAATATGTAGTACGTAAGATTTGCATTTGCATAAAGTCAAATGGAAAGAGATGTAAAAAAGGAAGGAATATAAGTATTGTTATGTGGAGGAGAGGCTCATGTGTTTTTCTTTGCTTGTGCTTGAAGATTTTCATTGCTAAATTTTGCTAAAGGATTAGGGGTGATCAGTCCCCAATTATGTCAAGAGAAACTAGAGTGTTATGTGCATACAACCCAACACAAAATATAAAGGAGAGAACAATAATAATGAAGTGTCGAAACACCTTGCTAAGGAAGAAGACCGGATATCAAATTTATTCAACAACTTTGATATCTTCCCTTTGAGCATTATGTGAGATAAGAGGCCTCTTTGAATGGGTAATATGAGTATGTTTTTATAGGTGATTGTTGTGAAAAGTTTTCTTTCTCAATTGACACTACATTGACTAGACTAACTTGTGAGTTCAAAAAGTTACTATTTAGGATTTGAAGGACTAACCATCATCTTTGGAAAAAATCACACAAAAAGATTTGTTTTTCATGGACTTCATCGTAGTAAGGTGTAAATTGTATTAACTTAGTTGGATATGGTGACCAATTGTCCAAAGATGTGCTCTATATTTAGAAAGTAGATTTTTGACTGTCAAGAGTGCTAATTGAGCAAAATGTGCGTAGGAACCAATCATTTAAGTGTACAATGATTAATAGGATGAGAGAAAGATCAAAGATTAATTATCAAATGTCATTGGTCCACATGTAGGTATCTACACAAAATTTCCATTTGTTGGTGATAGATGGCCACAATCTAGTTGTACAAATGTGTATGTTCAAGAGATCACAATTTGTCAAATGTGTTATCCAAGGAAGAATAAAACCTCTTGTATGATGGTCAAATAGACACCAAACTTAAGTTTGAAACTTCCTTGTTATAGTCAATTAGATGTCAAATTAAAAGTTGGTGTTTTTATACGCATTTCACACTATTACATTCCACGATTTGCCTCCAAGTACCATTGAAGTTACACCTAGCATTATTTTACACAATACCATCTCCTTCTAAACAAATTATATTCAATTTTTCATATTATATAAAATCTTAGAAGCCAAATTTATATTCAATTGGATTTGAAATTGATAAATCTCCAATATATTTATGACATTACTATCAAGATGACTTGCATCATGCAAATTTCTCAGAAATTTCTATAAATAGGAGATTACATGAAACACTAAGTATTTTAGTCACATAGTTATGCCTAAGGTACCAAACTTAAAATAAGGCATGTAAACTATTTCAATATATTATTGAATCATATCGCACCTAAATATTACCACTTCACTATATTGAAGTGATATCAAAAGCATTGAATTTTTCAAGTAAAACTTATTATTCAAAACTCTCATGTTCGAGGTTTAGCTAGAGTGTGGTGTCAATATATACATTTTACAAGCGTGTGAATCAACACTAGATGTGAGCTTGCCTTGCAGACTTCCTGAAAGATTTAAGTGCTGAAACAAAACACAGTCCCAGAGTTATAATCAACTAACCATGAAATAAATTTAATTTGAACTATAAACCCATGAACATATTAATTAACCTTCCGTGATAATTGAGGTGTGCAAATATGAACGAACAAGAATATAACATAGAGAAGGTGAGAGTGTGCTTACATTCCACAAGTCTCTTGCCTCAACAGAAATTTCATGTGAAAGACCAATATCTTCCCACTTGGCAGTTAAGAAATCTTTTTTAGAACTTCTATTCCATAGGATTAGAACTATTCTTTCATTCGACAACGGTCCAGCCCATACCTACATATATAATGAATATACAGATCTCTTTTTTAAAAATTACGTCTTATTACACAGAGTTCAAATTTATGAAATCTGATAAGTTCATGCCATTTTTTTCTCATACCTCAAGGTCCCCTTCCTTGCTCACTTTCTTGCCTTGTGTGCCTAATGAGTCTAGCGACAAACCCAAAAAAACGTGGTTAATTACAAGAAAAGTTTTACTTAACAGTGTTTCATATTAAAATGTTTAGGTTCCCGACCTTGGTTGACATTAATGACCTCCTCGTTGCTTAGAATCTCTAAAGTTTCAGAACTTGTAGACCTTATGTCACATCCAATAAGCAAGGGTGCCTGTAGATAAAAGACAATGGTGAGGACTTCAGTACCATATTAAGTAGATAGGGATTCATTTTATATGGGATATATTATTTAAATCTTTATAAATAATAATAATAATTTGTTATTTTATTTTATTTTTGATATTTTAATTGAGGAAGTTATGAAACCCTAGACATGATGTCACAAATGAAGAGTCAGCTACCAATGACAATGATAATTGAATATATAACCAGCCAAATAAAACCCCACTTCCTTACCACTGGAGCACAGCACAAGAACAACATCCCAAAACCCCTATCATGATCCCATTAACTAAGAGAAGGTTTATAAAGAAAAATCCAAAGACCTCTGTCAATGTTAATAGAGAGGAGTGAAAATAAGTACCACTCACAACTTCAATAGTTTTAGCCTCTACTAGTACTCCCTTATAAACCACTTTTTGCACTCAATAGATATACAAAACACAACAGAAAGGAGGACAAAAACCAATATGCCCATTTCCAAGCCGATTGCCTTCATTAAAGCCCAAAAACATAACAGAAAGGAGGACTAAAACCAATGTGCCCATTTCCAAGCTGATTACCTTCATTAAAGCCCATATGCTGAAGTGTGACCGGTACTCCTCTGTGGTCAAGTTGCCATTCCCAACCTCTAACATGTCAGGATCTGATTCATAAATTCAAGAATAAGGATCATTAGATATAGTGTGAATGTCACCCAATAATTTACCACAAGTGCAATATCACTGGGTATTTAATTTACCATTCCATCCACCAGGACCTGCATACTCAGCCCACTTATCATTCTGGTCAGCTCTTGAAGTTACACTGAAAATAATCAGTTCCTAGTGAGTGCCATCTTACAAGGTAAAGCATTACAAAAAGACTGTCTTCTGTAGATTAATTAAGTAAATGATGACACAAAGAAGTTAGTTTTCTCTGTATTAATTAGAAATACCTTTGCCATCTGTTATGTATATCTCCTGTAGTTCTCCAACTGTTAGCAATCTTGGGCGCCCATGTTGCAGGGTCTTTTTGTCCCCTGTAAAATATTACATTTGAAGTTCAAGCCCTTGATTACCTTAATTATATACAACCATAGAACAATGATAAACAAAATCATCTTACCATTCACACATTGAATAGAATATAGGGCGACCTGCCTTGCTGAGAGCTTCGCTCATTTTCTGGTACCTGATGTTTTCTAACAAATTCAATCTGCGTAAAAATGAAACAGAAACCTAGAAGCACATCCATTAAGTAGGGCACAGATGACATGTACCTCTGTTTAGGGTCTTTGTTGCCATTGTGGCAATTATCATATTTCAAATAGTCTACTCCCTGCTCATTCATTATTTCATTTGGGTTTTTTTCTATTAGTGTTACATTAAGAGTGGAAACTGGATATGCTTTTCATACTAATCGAAGGTGGCATGAATTGAGCCAAATTATAATGCAAGAGAGTTTACCCATGAAGCAAATGTCTTGGCATCTTGTTCTTCATGTCCAAGAGAACCAGGCATTGTCTTGCTGCATGTTTTGTATCTGAGAAAAATACAAAACAGTGGCAATATGAATAACCAAAATAGGTTTGAAATCAATATATTGCTTTAGGATTTTTAAGGGGAAGATGACTGTGATCTATGCTCACCCAGCATCTGAATATATTCCAAGCTTGAGCCCCTTTGAATGAACATAGTCTGCCAAGGCCTTTATGCCAGAAGGAAATGTTGAAGCCCTAGCAACTAGGTTACCCTGCCAATACACAGAAGGGATTGAAATCAGTTCATCAAAAATATAGCATGAAACTTTAGCAATCTTCAATAATTTTTTAACGTGTATGATGTACCTTATCATCTCTGTTTAGTTGGGCCCAGCAGTCATCTTTATTGACCCAACAAATTCAGCATTAGTAAAGGCTAATTGATTAAATAAAAAAATATACAGCTAATAGAAGTGGTGGACTGCTATTGCTGACCTATATTTACATACTCATACCCAAGCTTGTTTAATCCTGTGGACACCATTGCATCAGCTGTATAATACACGTAGATCAGAAAAAATATATTTTCTCCAATTCAAATTAAACAGTATAAAGTGAATAAGAAAACAAGACCAATACCAGTGTAGAATTATATTCAAAACATTCATAATTTACATTATTGTTTTAGCTTTTAACAAAATATTTTCCATGGTAACAAGTTCAGACAAACATTATTGAGAATTGAAAAGATTGCATGGTACCTGTTTCACGAATAGTTTTTTCATTAACATGGCAAGCGAAATGATTCCAACTGTTCCATCTGAAATTTGAACAAAGAAAATAACATCAATCAATGCATGAACAAGTGACAAAATTATATACCAATGCACCCCTGTTTTCATAATTATTTCTGAGGATTTTGTAATTGAGAAACATTATACCCCATCTGAGGCTTCTGGCCAAGCCCATTGGACCCCAAAATTCTGCTCCTCACACGAGCTGATTTGGCTTGATAGTATAAAAGAGAGAACAGAAAAACCCATACTATTTTCATGGTTTCAGAATGTCCTTTAACCAGAGCTATGTAATGCTGATTATAACAGCTTGATTCTGATTGTGACTACCAAGGAAAACCCAGCAGTTTTCAATGTGTCGGCAGAAAAAGTTCATTCATAAAGAGATTCGTCGTATACTGATGAGAAAAAGGTCCTTTTCTCCATTGTTAGAAAATGTGTCTCAGAGGAATTTGACAAAATGAGGTGGCCGAAGAAGACTTTTTGGATTGCTGAGATGACTGGTCAATATTACATGAATGTTTATTGGAAATGAAGATAAGTTTAAGTTGAAGATGTGATATAAAGAAGATCCAAATACAAGTTTAAGGGTAAAAACAAGCGGCCAACCAAACTCTTAGTTGGAGTTCACAAACAAAATGAGTACCACACGCTAAGCGTTACCTAGAATTCTTCTTCCTGGATCGAGGAGAGGAGAGAAAACTATAAACAAATCCCGTTTCTGAGAACAAACACAATCTTTAAATAATAAAATTAAACACAATTGACTGTGAAAACAAAGATTGAGAGTCTTTTAAATTAATATTAATGAAATGAGCAGATAAAACAAAGGCTTGTGAGAGGTACTTTAATAATAATTTTAAAAAAAAAAAAAATTACTTATATGGATATGTTTTTATGAAAAATATATAGATATTAAAAGATTTTATTTTATGTTTCTTACTGTGATAGTAAACAGTGTCAATTTAGTTATATTATATTATTAGGTTAAAAATAATTTGGATACAAAAAGTTCCCAAATACTCCATTATATAAAAGGTTGTGGAGTTTGGCTTTACATCTGTTGATTATATTTTTTGGAATGGCTCTAAGGTCTTTTCAACATATCTATTTTATGCATATCATGCTATCAATATTGTCTATTTGGTTACATATGGTGAAATAATGAGTTTTATTATTGAAAACATCTTTACAAAATCTATTTTTGGCATATGCAAGCATGATATTCCATAAGACCACATCTCTTCAAAGCATTTTGTCCAACAGTTAACATGACTTGTGCATGCTTCCACATTTTGTCTATATATCTATCTTGGCACTTGCAACTAAAACATTTAACAAAAGTCAGGTTTCCACAATAATTCTACGGATGTCCCTACCATATTTCAAAGATTTTTTTGACACAGACTAGGAGTACGCTAGAAAAGATGAAGTGATCAGATTAAATACTTGTCAGTTGTATAAAAACTCCATACTCTTATAAGCTGCTTTATAGGGACTAAGAAAACGCATCCACACAACGCATCCACACAACCAGCACATGTTTAATTTGCATGTTGACAATAAAACCAAGAGAATCCAGAAGATAACCTACACAAAATGTCAAACATGCAAACATAATGAACGACGATGGGCATAATGTTATAATGGAACTCATGTGAAGTAGTTACGGTCCTCATCCACTAAAATTACTTGGTTCCATGTTAATTAAACTTACACGATCAAGTTATGTGCTAGAGCACTTCATACATGAAATAGGTTAAAATCATCCTTGCAAAAGCCTTTTTATTCCCTATCCTGCAATCATGGCATTCTTTAAGGTCGCATCTCTTGAAGGCATTTTGTCAAACAGTTCACACCCCTTGTGTATGCCTCCACATTGTGTATACATGTCTATTAGGGTGTACCCTGGTTTACAACTCCCATTTTGATACAGCATGGGAATATGCTGACGAAGGTTCTGGAGTTTGTTTTTAACATCTTTTGAAATACATTTACTTAAGAAGCTCCTTTTATGCATATCTTGCAATCATTGCAGTTCAGGAGACCAAATCTATTGCAGAAATATGTCAAATTGTTCATGTACCTTCTTTATGCATCCACATTTTGCATACATGTGTACTAGGGCTCCTGCCAGTACAAAAAAATAAAAACAGCTTCCCTTTATGCTATGATGGATGTCCATTCTCTGTTCTGTGACACAGGCTAGAAAAATAATGGAAAACGCAGTGAGGTTTTGCTTTACGCTGCCAATTGCATTTGCTGGGAAAATTTCCAAGGCCTTTTCAACAAACGTATTTTATGTATATCCCGCAGTCATTGCAGAATAAAGACTACTTTTCAGCATGCTTTGACAGGTGACCATACTCTGTTCTAAGCTCTCATTTTGGTGCGCATGGAAGGTGAAGCTTCTCCAAGTGCTGCAGCAGTTTAGATCTAAGCATATGCTTTTACATACCTTTAAATGGACGCATGTCTTTATTCCATTTTATTCTTGAAATTTCAGTTGATATCACTCTCAATCTATCTCAAATAATAAAATCTGTAGATTTCTATCAGATTCAATAGTTATACATAGCTTCTCCTTTTTTACAAAATTCTATTCTTATGGTCTGTAAACATGTGCATGTAATTTAACAAGGATTTTGTTCTAGTATCTGTGTTTTAGCAATGTTTTTGATGAAGGAATCTTATCATCTCACATTAAACCCTGGCCAATTACTTCTACCCCCTCCTGTCACTTCCAGTTTTGGGTTTTACTTCCTGAATCCAATATTAGTCTTTTATAAGTTTGCAAGCAGAAGTAGAAAAATCCAGTTCATGTTGGAAATGGAGTGTTGAGTTTTGTTTCTATGGATGAAATTGATTATTAAATTGTCTTTACCAGACTTAAAATACCTGACATGGCATCCTGCCTGATTAAGCTTTCAATGCAAAACCCAGGGCAGTCATTGGACCCTCGTGTTTGATGACTCCTCCTCAAAGCTTCGACCTCACTTCTCATACACATGTCACTCATTAACTCCTTGAAGTTGCTCACACTTGCCACAATATATTCTCTCTAGCTTATTGTGTTCTTAACAAGTCCTTGACTGTCCTAGAACATGACAGTGAACTATTTTCTCTATTTTGGAGTTCTGATAGGTTTAATGATCCTTCCTCTAGGCCTATAACACTCCTCTATCCTCTCAATCACTCTGTCTTACCATCTTCTTCATGATTTTCCACAAAATATCTCTGTCATACCCCTTCTATCAAGACTGTCACAATCTAACTGTACTTTTAGTTCTTTAACACTTGGGCTACTAATGGATTCTTTTCACTCATGCAACCTTACCTTATCTTTTCATACCTATAATTGTGAATCACCAGAACCACATCCCTGTGAGCAATGAGTGGGTTACAGTCATGATGAAGATATGACAATCTTCCTGCAGCACCATGAGCAATCTTTAGCCGAGTGTCTCAGTCTAGCTTAATCTTATTTGATGATCCTATATGAAAATAAGATATGTTGAAAATTGGCGAGAGAACTTTACACAAATTTCTAATTTCAAAAACTAAAGGATGCAAATGGAAATGGCAGGGTATAAAAAACATGTACCTCAAAATAACATATTCTCACATCAGAGAACCCCAATGTTCAACAACTTAATCCACTTTTGTCCTATATTTTAAGAAAATCATCCTGGAATGCCATCAACTGCAACAGGGAGTTTCTCTCTTCTAGAAATTGTTTGTTGCCCCAGTCAGGCTTGCATGTACCTTAAATTTACCCATTATAATTCAAAATTGAAGACTATTTTCAGAAAATAACATAAATAAAGAGTCATCCTTGAATGTTGGTAAGTGGTAACATAGCCATTTTCTTAATTTTAACATATTTGAATTTATCCTCTTGAATTTTCTTATGCATTTTACAACATTAGCACATTTTAATTCATTTCAGAGGTCAAAAATAAGATGCCATGAAATCTCTAATTGTTCTCTGTGGTTTTTGGAGATGGTCAAAGATTCAAAGAATAATAAATGAGTGTTGAATGATGATGCATGTGAACACCATTATTATTCTCATTTTTTCACAGGGTGATGGTAATGAAAGAAAAGAATGTTTATATATTTCTAGTTTTAAATAATGTCTCTTTTAGTCCTATCAAGAAATTTTTCCATTCAATAGTTTGATATGTTTTCAAGCTAATTTGTTTTTCTTATCTAGGTCTGATATTTGTTGAGTCTAGTTCCATATATGATCAAATGAGATTTTGCGATACACTTCACTCAGAAGACGAAGGTTGGAGGAGTTGAAATGTGTGTAAGAAGGGGAGAATACATGAGTTTGTGATATACGGTCATCGCAAAATTACATGTTAGGACAACAAATTCTCAGTTGCAGACTCAAATGATGGATAATTTTTCTTAAATGTTCTTGACATTCAGTTAAATGTTCTTAAAGTTTATCAAACATGAAACTCATCTACCACATCATCCCACTCATGTATCCCATGAGCCTTTGAAAAAGACTGTGGATCCTCATAAACTACCTGACACAAAATTCCAGAACCTATAGAATGTGCGTGATGATGCCTAGTGGGTGGAAGATCATGTATGAAAGGTGTTACCTCAGAAACTGTAGTACAATCCCACTTAGGCATAGTGACAACATCAGTGGGAATAGGATCCTCTCGCATCTATAACCTCCTCATCAACCTCCTTAAAGAAAGGATCCTCAAGATGAGATGATGAAGAAGGAGGCATGGAAGAAGATGAAGAATCATGAGGAGTGAAGCACTCATCAAACTGAACATGTGTTTGAAAAAGAACGTCATGAGTATCAGGATCTAAAATTCGATAAGCTCTCATGTCCTCACAATACCCTACAAAGATCAAGGGTTTTCTCTTCTTATCCAAAGATTTCCTTTTCTTTTTTAGCACAAAGGCCCAAACATGGCTCCCAAAGACTCAAAAATGAGACATTTGGCTTAGTGTTGGACCAAGCTTCCTCTGGAGTCAAATGCTCAAGTGCTTTGTGTGGTGTGTGATTCTGAATGTAGTTAGCACAATTAACTGCTTCTGCCCAATAGATAGGAGGTAAATCTCTAGAATGCATCATATAGTTAACCATTTCCTTTAAAGTTCTATTCTTCCTTTCGATAAGCCATTCTATTGAGGAGTATGAGGAACAAAATGATGGGGAATAATGTCTTGAGTTGACAAAAAATCAGAAAACTCTTTGTTGAATTACTCCCCCCATTATCAGTTCGAAGGTTCTTTATGCAACTAGAAGATTATTTCTCAACCAAAGCCTTGAAAACTTTGAAGTGTTAAAAAACAACATTTTTGTACTTGAGAAAATAAACCCAAGTACGCCTCGAGAAATTATCAATAAAGGTAAGTGCATACTTAGCTTTATTGAAAGAGGGTAGGAAAAACTATCAAGTCACTATGCACAAGCTCAAGTGGTGAAGAAACTCTCTTGGAAAAATTCTTAGGAAATGGATCTTGGTTTTGTTTCCCTAATACAAAGCCAAAGCAAACTCCCTCAAGACAAGAAATTCTAGGAATACCATCTACCATACCATGAGTGCTCAACTCCTTCAAATATCTAAGATGTCCAAATCTTTCATGCCAAATCTTACTCTACGAATCTGCATGAAAAACCAATCATGTCCCTATAGAAGAAGTGTCATAAAAACCCTCAAAGTGATATTGTCTAGAACTATGATCAACAATAAACTAAGCGACAAGTGTATAAGGCTCCAAAAAAAATCATACTTCTTCTCCATGTGGTATAAAAGTCATTATTTTACCTTGACCAGAATGACAAATTTGATATACAAAAAGAAAAATTGTAGTGATGTTGGGAACATATAGTTCATCTTGGATACTACCACCATCAAGTTGTATATCACCTTTTCTCTCAACAGAAATAAAGGAAGAATCTCCAACCTTAATTTTCGAAGTGGAACTCAAACCTAGAGAAATAAAAGACTCCTTAGAAGAATTCTTGTGATGAGAAGCACCGGAATCTATAACCCAATTGTTTGTAAGTGATGATTGAGATCTCCCAACATCATTAAGTGCTTTGTCATGCTGATTAGAAGGAGGTAGAGTGGAGATAGAAATTGTGTTTCTTAATTTGCATCCTCTAAGGCTTGCATTCACTTATAACACCTATGTTCTTCATGACCACTACCTCCATAAAAAGAGCATGAAATGCTAGACTTATTCTTGGATTTAGAAGACTCCTTGGGTTTAGAGTTGTTTTCTTTGGGTTTAGGAGCACTTTGAGATGGAGAAGGGGTGGATTTGGTTTTACTTTTTGGTTTTCCATTGCCCTTAGGATTAGATGCAACTAATGCCTTTTGAGAGGTGGAAGACTCAAGGTGAGACAATTTAGATTCTTTCCTAGTAAGTATTTCACAAAATGTTTCTAAGTCAAACATTTTGAATGTGTCACCTAAGGCATCCATGCTAGAGAAAAAGGTAGAAGAAAATATTTGAAATGATCCTCTCAACTTGGATAGAATCAAGTAAACACATTCTTCATCTTTCTTATCTCTTCCAATCCCCTTCAATTGTGTCAACAAATTCTTGAACTTGGTAAGATTGTCTATAATTGTTGGAAAATCTGTAGGATTACGAGAGGTGATCTCAATTTCAAGTTGCATGGCTCTCATATGATCCACCTTACCAAATAAATCCTCCAATTTATCCCATATTTTGAAAGGAGAGTTTCATTTTTCTAAATGAAACAAAAGACTTCACTTACATAAGTTCCTATCAAAACCATACACTCATCAAATTTGCACTTTGGTACTAAAATTTCTTATATTCTCTAGTGAACATTGGTTGTTTCGAAGAAGTTAAAGCCCATAATCCTTTCCACTTAATTATTGTTTTCATTCTTGATTTCCATGCGTGGTAATTATGTGTTGTTAATGGCTCAACATGATCCAATGCATAAGTAGATGCCATCCTAAAAAAATCACCAAAAGAAATGCAAGATAAAAAGATACAATATGAAACTTTATAATTATAGTGTGATTCTCAAAATAAATATTTCTAATGGAAAGAGCACAAAAAAATCAAGCACTTTTACAAAAATGACACTCAAAACCGAGTTACCGATCAAAAGATACAAGCTTTTCAATATTATGCTCTATTATTTATTTTAGTTGCCACTAAAACAGAATAAAATGTTGTTGCCTTCACCACACAAATAAAATGAAAGGGGGTTGTAGTTAATCACCTACTAGTAGGAATCACAATCTTTAATCCCTCATACGACCATACCATATGACCAAGGGCTAAGGATTTTAATGGGTTTATTTCTTTGTGTTGAAAGTGAAAATACAAAAATCTAGAAAATGATTTGTTGGGTTTTCTTCCTAGTTGACACAAATCTCGAGGCAAACCAACACATTTCTCTACATAACACAAAAAAACGAAAAAATGACTGCCTCCACAAATGGTCGAGTTTACAGTTGATCTTAGGGTTTTGTCACCTTTCGGATCCAATGTAAGTCTCTATTTTGCATAAAAATGCATGCAACAACAAAATACAAGCAAATCCCAAATATATTAATATACACAGAATTTATTTACAAAATAAAACTTATAAACATATGTCAATAGCAATCTCCTACTCTAATATCACAAAAGGAACGATAACTAGATTGTACACCAAGCCAAGAACTCAAATGATAATCAAATACAACAATTAATAAGATGAAGTTAATTTGTCAGAATAACTTTACATAAACCTTTGCAAACAAATGAGCAGCAATTTCATATATTATTATGGAACTCAATGAAATACAATGAGAATGGGCCTTGCTTATATAGGCAAGGAATAATAATCTAAGAAGCATCAAGGTCATAGATCAAGCGATAAATCAAGGAAAGAACTAGTCATCAAAGAACTAGTCAAGACCATAAATTTAGGAGAGAACTAGACATCAAGGATCTAGTCAATACCATAGATCAAGGAAAGAACTAGTCAATACCATTGATCAAGGAAAGAATTATACCTAACAACTACATAATATCCCCCTAATATCTAAATAAATAAAAAGAAATATCCACACACATAAGTGGGCGAGGATAAATATAATAAAGGTAAATAAAATACCTAGGTGAACATGAGCTAAGGTAAATACCTACTCTAACATCTAACCCGTTACATATTCCAATACCCCTATTTTAAGAGGGAATCGAAAATAATTGCCAACCAAAAACCGATGCAAACTCTTTTTGTCTCAAACACGTTGCAAAATTAGCACAATTTCACCCAAATAATTACAAACCAAATCAACTACAAAACTAATTAAATATCCCTCTAAATCAAATAACATGTACCATTTGGCGTTCACATTGAATTGTACACATGCGATTCTTAGTTGCCTTATCCGATTAAAAATTGCCTTACAATAATTTTAAAAATACCTTATAATATCAAGTTTAATAACAAACATTAAATTTTAACAACCAATTAGTCACAAGATATTTTAGCTAATAATAGTTATAACTTCAACCACATTTTTGTGTTGCTTAGGTTTCTTCTTTTTTAATTAATAACATTTAAAATTCAAATTACATTATTGTCTTTTTTATATATCAACACATGGAAAGATAATTGTGGCAAACCAACTTTATTTTCTTTATAAGCCACCGTATCCTCCATGTATTAATAAATTCAAGTTATTTTGTGTAGTGCAAGTGACATACCATCACTCTCTTCCATTTTTATACCATGTGTTATGTAATTTCAATTCGTTTAGTGTTTTTAATTAGAGATTTTCCATAAGAACTTAAAATTAGGGGTTAAAATTACATGCAACATAAATAATTTTTTTATTGTGGTTGTTGAAAATGTGCACTTGATAAATATTGAGTTTGGGATTGGCACCTTAACATCAACAATGGGAATGTCTCTAAGGTATGGTCCCTTGGCTCTTTGAGGCATACCTCCACAAAAAGTCATTTCTTAACCTAACTACTCTCACATTGCCACTAATCTAATCTAAGATACCACTGCATAGGAAAAGGGAGAAGGAAACAACTGAAACTAAAAATGATGATACACTATGTCTATAATTAACATGATGCAATATAACCATGCAACACAACCCACTCACATTATATCACACAAGATAATAAAAGGAAAAGGAGAAATAACACATGCCAATGGGCATATAAGCCACAATAAACATGATATTAATGTTGGAAGTATGCACAATCTACTACAACATGAAAAATGCACTAGGTGCATTACATTTAAGCTCAAAATCAAAGCTCTAAACACTCAAAATGCTTAGAAACTCAAAAACATAAAAGTAACTTTACATTTGGATAAGAGGATCCTTTTATAATAATACCAATTTTTCATTTGTAGAAGAAGAGAAGAGAGATGGGGAAAGAGGAAGAGAGAGGAATATGTTGGCATATTTGAAGGATTTGGTCAAATGGATACCAAGGCCTATTCTAGGAAATTCCTAGCTAGAAATAAGCATGATTGGTTTGCAAATAATGGCAGTTGGCATTGATGATTACATTTTATCACTAAAATATGGTATATAGTGAGTTAAACACTCCCGCATGAAAATAATCCTCAAAAGCTTTCTAATGTAACCGATTTGGCATGATTTGGAGCTATGGAGAAAAAATTATGACCACTTGAATATTCCATAGTCGGGATGTAGAGATGATGACCAAAGGGCCATCAAATTTACCTTCAAAGTCACCCTTGCCACTTGTCTACTCCTCATTGGTCGTCGTTTAACTATCCTAAAATTTTAACTTGTACGCGTGTAGTACAAATTCTAGCATCAACCTCTACAGAATTTTGTCATGCATTTGAACTCGGTTTCTCTGCTATAGTCTTTCGGGGACCAAAATCTGGGATGTAATTTACATGTGAAAGTGCTCAGAACCACTAAAAGTATTCCTTAGTCCAACCACTTTAACACTTAGCCATTTTAATTTTGTTTACTTCCTTTATTTTATCAAATGATTGAACACACCAGAAGAGTTAGTGAAAGAATGCACAAACCATGATAAAACAAGGGAGGTCATATGAAATTGAACAAAATAGAGTGAGATCCTCATTTTGGTGATTCATATGGGAAATTCATCCGATAAATGAAAAACTAGTAGCCTTTACATGCATTTGGCATGGAATATACCTCTAAAACTCTAAAACCTTTGAATTAGGGTTTTGGAAACACCTTACACTTTTCACTTTAGATATTCTTCTAAGTCTTTGGAAGTGAAAATCTCTAAACAACTCCTCAAAGAGTGGTTTACAAAACTTAGGTAGAAAATTTAAGCATATGCATTCTTCAAGTGGAATGCAATAACACTTCCTTTGGAAAAATAAACATTTTATACCTTATTTTAACAATGTACAAAGAAAACTATAAAAACCCAAATACAAGCTAGGAGAAGTAGCTCCGTTTTTAATGAATTTAGCCCATGTATATGATTTGCGATTTCCATGATAAATAAGAGGAGTATAGATTGGATTTTCGATTCCTCTTTCTTCAAAATATCAGCTCAACTAATGGAATAAACCTCATCTTCGTCTATGCTTTTCTTGTGAAGGTGTATCCATTGATTAATGGTAATTTTCAAATCTTCCTCATGATCCAAAATAATCACGATTGGAAGCAATTGTGATTGAGGCTTTGATAAAGAAATATTTCTAATTGAACATACATTTTCTGAATCCAAATGACTACACTCTCTTGGTAGGATGTTATCTCCCTTTTTCTCACTCCAAAACAAATTTTGTGAGCTCATCTTCTTCCCCTTTAAGGCCTAGGGATATGATATGCCAATACTATCCTCCCATGTGAGTTCTTCAAGTAGAGAGGGTCTCCTCATTGCATTCATCACCAATGGAAAGTAAAAGGCCTTGAAAGTATTTAACCTTGATAAATGTCTCCCTTCCCTAAATCGAAGACATAGCATCCCTTTCCTCTTCCTTCTCTAGCCCTAATTGATTATCGTCCTTGGTAAGCACCTTTTGGCTATGATGATACAATGTTTTGTCATCATAATAAGAGTCATTCCAATTTTAATTTTTTATTTATGTCTCTATAGATGATATTAGCTCTAACAAGACATGAAGTTATTGCAAGGGGCTTGTTGTCACTTAGAATTTTGGGTGAATCTTGTTTAAGTTCAACCTTTCATATTTTCCTCTCCAAACATTGCATATGTTCCTCCATGATGAATTCTTACTTCTACAACCTATGTGAAATCATTAAATCATTCTAAATCCTCTCTTACTCATGGTAATCCTCCAAGTTGATTGAATGGTTGGGCATTGGGGCTATCTTGGAGTGTTGCATTATATTTTTTGTATGGTGTCCTCATCATTGCACAAATGAAAAAACCCATGTCCACCATCATTGGATAGAATCTAGGATAACATAAGGTTGGATATTTGAAAGGAAAAACATCTGAATTACCATGGCCTCCCAAGGCTTTATGATAAACCTTTTGGGTGTTGAATAATGCTTTAGGTAGAGGAGGGAGGTATTTTGATACAGAACATCATCAAGAGGTCATCCAAATGCAATTACATAACTATGAGGTCAATTTGAGTGTTTGAGTATGATAAGTCATGTGGGAGTGAGTCTTAGGTGTTTAAGAGTTTGAAATTTCAAAAGGGTCTTTCCCTCCAAAAATGTGATTCAAATTATAAAGCATGTACATAAGCCAACATGTATTAAGAATAAGTGATTGTGAATGAATGACACGGGATAGTTTTGTACGTCCCGGATAAGGTCATATGGTGGATGGTGAATACAATTGACTCTATGGGCGATTCTCTAGCCTAGTCCAGAATTCTCTAGCTTTGTTAGCCGCTATATCCAGTAAGGACAATTGTTCGATGATGGTGGGTGGAAGTGGCGTAGATCTGAATACTAACGTGCGTAGGCGGTGTCTATATCTGATTGACTTATGGATTCGTTAGGCTATGGGATTTGTGGATCACAACCGTAGACTCTTGGTCGTTGCGGTCCTGCTATGGTCATGTACGAAATCAAGTCCTAATCCCTAATATCCAGTAATCGTACGCTTTCTCGGCCTTCTATATTCAAGACCAATAAGCTGTGTGATTTTCTCGGAATATCTCACGGGCGTTTGCAACTGGATCCTTAAACTGGTATCTATGTCCGTGAGGGTATCTCTCGCTTTGTTTGTGGGACAAAGGATCACAACCAAAGGTTTGTTCTCTTTCTAATCCTCCTACTGAGTCATGTGAATGTTTGCCTAGGGTAATCTGTAGTTCGGTTGATTTGACCAAAATATGTGTGCTTGGTCGTCTTCTCTGTTCAATCCTCTCAACTGGGAATTGATTTGTTGCAAGCTTACCGTTGTTCGGAAGACTTGGATCCTAAGATTTTGATCTATATCGGTTATTGCCATGATGAGATTGGGCTGAGGCACGATTGGCTCGAATACGTATTCCCTGGGCTCTCTAGGTCCCGTGATGGTCATGCAAAAGCAACAATGTAAACAAACTGTAACAAAATGAAAGTTAACTATTTGCAATATATCTATAGCATATATGATTTCTCTATTTTTGTATTTTCTGACGAACTATATGAATTTAAGAAAGCAACTATTTAAAATATCTAGAAATGACAACTAAATAATAATTTAAAACAAACAAAATAACCGAGTGTAGCTATTTGTTTGTGTAATTTGTAGATCTATTCTAAACAATGAAATAGCTCATCTAATCTATTTGCAAGATTCTCGATCCTACCTCAGAAGTGAGGAGTGAATCATAGTTTCTCAGAAACTATCAATCCCCACAGCTTCCCTGGCAATATCGAGAATAGAATTTACTGAAATAAAGCAATTAACTACTCTATTTGATATGATTCTAACTAGAACTTTGAAAGCTAGAACACGGATTCCAGAATAAGCGGTGGCGAATCGATGGTGTGTGTGATCTTGTCCCCTCAGTGTGATCTCCTCGTTCTTTCGTGTTCACGTGGATCCAGAAAAGCGTGTAATGCTAGCATCAACAGAAGTAGATATTGGGATAAAGGCAGCTCAGAATACACACCGAATACAATGCGAGTAGGAGAGGGATAGCGCAAGAGTACAGAGCTTGGCTTATGCAATTCCTAGCGGGATTTATTGCGAGTCATGCAACATAAAGCATCCAGAACCTGAAACTATCCTGTTTGAGGAGAAAAACCTGCAACTTTAATGGCTTCCTAAGCTATTCTACTCAATGGATTGGAAAAAAACACACAACACTTTGCTTGCACAAGATTGGATATGTGGCTTACAACGGTAAAACAATGCTAGCTAAGCATGTAATGAACTAAACTAAGAACCCTAAGCAAAATAACGTTGAATCTATTGCAAGAAAGAAGAAATTCAGAGGCAAACTTGAGGGCTAAAGCAATAACTTGCACAAGATGGATATGTGGCTTACCAACTGCAAAACAATGCTAAATAGGCATGCAATGAAAGAAACTAAACTATGAATCCTAATAAAAGTACTGAACTACTGAAATGAGAGGATGAGAAGTGAATGAGGGGCCATTTGCTTGAGCACAAGCCATCTATTTATAGCATTTGCATTTACCCAAGGTAAAATCCAAATAGAACTCTTAAACTATAAACAATGGCAAAACACTATTCCAGGGAACCAGAACCATAAATGCAAGCTCATGGCAGTAAAAGAAAGTAGGTAAATCGTTGAATTTACGTGAGTCGTGTAAAAATAGCCTTCTGGAAAACGCGTAAAGGACCACCGCTCTGAGCAGGGCGGCGGTTACAGGACCGCCGCCCTGTTCGGTGGCGGTCACGAGACCGCCGCCCAGTCAGGGCGGCGGTTTCGTAACTAAAGAGAAAAAGCTAAAAGAAGAGGGAAAAAGGAAAAACTAAGGCACACGGGGGCTAAGCGGGGCATGCGGGATGTTAACGCATACTTGGAGAGATTTTCCGGATCCGAACACCTTGCGAGGAGACCTGTATCATCATTGGGGCACTTGTCACGTTGTTCGGCAGTACAGTACCTTACAATTTTGGGTACGTACATATTGCCCCCTCGGAGAAGCGTTTTAGCCATGAAGAGGCGTAAAACGGTGGGTCCGAGTATGGCAGTCCCGAAATGGGAAGTTAGAAGTTATACCTTACACGTCCGTGTGTTGAAATGACGCCATCCAAAATTCCCGCTACCTGCAAAATGAAAAGAGAACTCAAGTGCAGATAGATACAATAATTTGAAAAATAAACGCTAAGAATAATAGGGAATGAGAACGTACCATTCGTGCGGGGATAGGAACTTACCTCCATCAGCGCTCCAAACCTGTGAAAAGTCATTTTAAAATGAAAGCAGTGCTATATATATGAAAGTGGGCCCATTTTCCTATTCATTTGCGTGAGTCGATTTGGTTGATTTTGAGCTCTGGGACCCACGGTGACGGTTTCTTGTGTGAGTAGAGTCGAAACGTCCGTAGCGAGATCGTGATCATGCCTCCACGTGCGGAACACCGCCTCAGCTAGATCACAGGTTGGTTTTCTTCAATTTATTGTTTTTCCCCCCTTTAATTTGAAATGCTAAATTTGTTGTCAATGGGGGGGTCATTTTTGAAAATGCTAGTGTTAAAAGGTCATCTAGGGGGGGCGCCTACTGGGTAGGTTCTGTTTTTAAGTTAAATGGTTATTTTTGGATGTTTTAGGTGTTTTTAGGTTAAAAACCCGCGTGGGTTTTCGGACCACGACCGCCGCCCTGACCAGGGTGGCGGTTACATGACCGCCGCCTGTTCAGGGTGGCGGTTACACGACCACCGCCTTTAAGGCGGTGGTTACAAAACCGCCTCCCTGCTCAGGGTGGCGGTTTTGCACAGAATGCAAAAGGTACCTTTTTGAGATTGTGTTTGTATTTTTAGCATTTCTACGTGTTTTTATGACTTTCTCAGTATTGTTCGGATACTAACTTGCTCTGTTTTGTGTGTTTTTGGGTGTATGCAGGCGAGAGAGGAGTACATCAGATGGAGCAGAGAGAGAGAGTGTGATTGGCTCTCAGGGGTACTAGATGCCCTCTCACAGGACGAGGAGGACACACTTCAGAGGGCTGGTATACTGCGCATATCGCGCGTGCCCCATGTTGCACCATCTAGTCACATCCTTTGTGACTTATTCTCATACTGGGATGCAGATCGGAACACCTTCCGATTGCCAGGGGTCCGTGGTGAGTGGACCATTACATTAGAGGACGTCTACCGCATTCTGGGGGTCCCGATCATCGGGAGGTGACTTACATTAGAGACAGCAGGCTCACGGGCACAGATTGCACAGTGGGCAGCATATATGGGAGATGCAGTCATCTCCACTGGGGTCGAAGAAGGGGGTGAGAGTTCGATCCATTCCTTCTTTGCCTATCCCCTTACTTCGTCAGGCCATCATGGGGATCCTTGCCTCGAGATTGATCGGGGACAAGGGAGGGACACATTGTTATACTGCGTTGGGCCCCTATTATTGCAGATAGAGGGGCATGGCCGGATATACGCTGGGGTACAGATATTCTTGGGACCACCTACCACGATCTATACAGGGTGGTCCGTTTACAGGGGCAGTCATTGAGCCACCCGACTCTAGTCATGAGTTGGGTGTATGAGCATTTCATCCCTTATGGCAGGGGTGTGGAGGTGGTAGATCCTGGGGCTGTGAGGGCAGCCAGATGGATGGACATGTCGGTGCTTAGAGCACCTCATCAGCTAGTTGCCTCCCTCACTACTGCAGACATGGAGGCGACACCGTACCAGCTTATGGCTGGCATATGGGGCGAGGAGACTCTTACCCTGATCTCCTGCTCCACCACAGGGCAGCTCATTGATCGAGTGGGACGAGTGGAGGTGCATCCTTTTGGCCGAGTTCCTCAGCAGTTCGGCCTACCATATATGGGTATGCTTCCCCCAGTGGCGCCGGTCTACAGATCAGTTCGTGAGGCCAGAGGGGGGCCTAGAGGCCGAGGTTGGACAGTGATTACTCCTGGCATTCCCATTGCAGCCAGGAGGATAGTTCGTGCTAGAGGGAGAGCCGGTGCGCCTCAGGCACCTTTACTTCGGATTTCGCGGGTCCTGCCCACAGCAGCGATGACCCTATAGATATTGACTCGAGTCTGAGGAGTTCACAGAGGGAGGGTCAGAGGAGGAGACTGATGATAGTGATCCTGAGTGGCATGACACTCAGGACATTATGCGAGAGAGAGGGTGAGCGAGCAGCGAGAGAGGGTGACTCTAGTTTCAGAGGAGCCACTCTCCCAGGGCCATGGTGGAGAGGATGAGTCCGTTGTGGGGTGACACGTTGCTCCTGCCACAGGAGCAGCCCCTCAGTCGGCAGCGGCATCCATGGCAGGTTCTAGCCCCAGCGACCCATCCTGGAGGCCTGGTGATCGAGTAAGTTACCCTTTCTCCCTTTTAATGTTTATATGTAGGCTCTCCTTAGTTTATTTTTGTATCTTTTAGCCTCTTGCTTAGTTTCTAATTCGTTTTCTCCTTTGTTTGCAGAGACTGTTGATGAGTGGCGGGATTTGATCCATAGGGTATGTACCGATTCCCTGATGATCCCCATGGATAGGACCCACGCGGAGCTGTCCGTAGATGCTGGGGAGCCTTCAGCAGCCGGTAGGCATACCGATGTCTTCGCTCCCATTTGGCACGTGGCCAGGATGGTGTCGACCCTCCACACAGAGTTAGCGGGCTATAGGATGGCTGAGCGCCTTATGAGGAGCCATTCTCGTGGTGAGACTGTGGCTGCTCCTCGAGACCCTGAGCCCTCCGTACATTCAGAGCGCCGGCGTAGCCGGAGTCCTAGGCGAGGGCGCGCACCTTTGGAGGGGTCGCGTAGGGATTGAGAAGCCACTTGGCTCTCGTGTATTTTGTATTATATATTCTTTTGTATATCACGGGCTCTTTGAGCATTTTGACCATGCCTAGTGCATGATGGCATTGTATATAAACATTGATTATTTATATATATGCATTCGTTTTGGATCAAAATCTTGGCACTCATGTTTTCCTTTCTATTTCTAGTTTCCTCGTGTATACTACGATGTATGTTTTATATGCTTTCTAGAATATATGCAATGGTGAACAAATGATGTAAATGCTTGTTTTCTTTTGTATATTTCATGATGCTGATACATGATAATGTAGATATATTGTGATTTTGAATCTTAGCTTCTGTGAGCAATTTGGATACCTCATGTTTGTTTTGGCAAAGTGATGAATATAACCAGTATGATGAACAGATTAACTTGCCCCACTCCTAACTCCACGCAACTAGTAAGATGCGAGGGCTCATCACCAAGAGCCAAGAAGGGCGCAAGTTATGAAATGTGGTGAAATGATAGTGATGAAAGACAGACAAAGCTTTGGCGGAACCAAATTGGAAGCTACAAGCCAACTCCACTCGAGTGACTTCATAGTTTTGGATGCAACTTGCTTTGCGGTTTATCCAGACTTAGACCCGTAGATGGCCACATAGTAGACAAAATCTGGGTTTTTAGGATTTTAACTCTTTTGGGATTTTGAACATCTGTTTCATTTGTTTTTGACTCAAAGTTTGAAAGTTTGAATTGTTTGCGTATGACCATTTGCATTTATTTGTCAAGAGGACCCCCTACACTTTGCCCCACGCTACTAGTAAGAAGCGTGGGTTTATCACCGTGGGCAAGGCATAGGCGAGTAAGGGCATTTCCATCCTTTTCCAACCCTACGTCACTAGTAAGAGACGCAAGCTCATCACCGAAGGTTGGTGGGGCAAGGAAATGTGTAAAATTAAAATTTTCTATTTGATCAACGTTTGATTTGTTTATTTGAGTAAAATGTCAGTATGTGCTTATTTCCAAAGAGATATGCATATGGGATAGATGTGACACCATGAAGCTTCTAGAAGAGACCATAGGCAAGACACCTACCCTAAGAAGAAATCAAAGCGAGAATAAACTTGCAGATCTTGGTATGGTTACCGTTAAGACTTCGTCATGTCTGATTTTATTTGATAAAAGATTCTGAGATATTTTGATGATATCATGAAAATGGAGAGGTACGATTAAAGAGTTTATGCCAACAACATCATGAGTTTGTAATGAATTGCTTTGAGAATAGATTCCTTGATCACAATTTGTGTAAGAAACGAGTGGACAACATGATCCTAATCTATATGAAAATGCAATGTAGATAGTTATATAAGTAGTGCTAGCTGCTTATGCGTAGAAACGCTTGAGGTGCAGGGAATTGACTGTTTCGCCAAACTCCTCACCTTCTAGCGTACATAAGAGGTATGCACCATTTCCATAGTCCTTCATGACTCGGTATGGGCCCAACCATTTGGGCCGGAATTTCCTTCCTTCGCCGGTCTTCTTGTCGATCCGGTTGTCCAGCCTTAGAACTAGATCACCTTCGTATATGTCGCGTTCATAGACCTTCTTGTTGTACTGCCGGCACATCCGGTCAGCATAGACTCTATGTCGTTGTTCAGCATCTAACCTAGTTTCATCTAGGCTTTCAAGTTGGGAAAGATGTGCTTCTCTGTAAGCGTCTTCATCCAGAATCCCTTGTAATGAAATGCGGAGACTGGGTATTTCAACCTCGAGTGGGAGAACTGCCTCTGCCCCGAACACTAGTGAAAAAGGAGTTGCTCCCGTTGGTGTTCTTATTGAGGTTCGGTGGGCCCATAAGGCCGGATATAATTTCAAATGCCAATCTCATTTGTTTTCTTTCACCGTTTTAAGGAGAATGGCTTTTAGCGTTTTGTTTGTCACTTCAGCCTGTCCGTTGGCTTGAGGGTAATATAAGGAAGCCGTATGATGGCTTATCTTAAATTTATTGCATAGCTCGCGAACCTCTTCATTCTTAAAAGAAGTTCCATTATCGGAGATAATGATTTGCGGGATACCGTACCTGCAAATGATTTGGTTCAAAATGAACTTGGCGATTACAGAACCAGGTACAGTGGTAAGAGGCATAGCCTCTACCCATTTGGTGAAATATTCAGTGGCCGTGATTATAAAATTATGGCCATCTGTGGATGAGGGAGAGAATTTCCCTATTAAGTCTAGGCCCCATGTAGAAAAGGGCCATGGAGTAGCGATTGGTTGCAGGACTTGTGCCGGCATGTGGATCTCATGGGAGAATTCTTGGCACTTATGACACCTGCGTACAAACTCTATTGCGTCATGTTCTAGAGTGGGCCAGAAATAGCCCATTCGATGTATTTTTCGAGCGGTGGCATGGCCACCGAAGTGGCCTCCACATATTCCGCTGTGAGATTCATGGAGAATCTTCTTGGATTCTTCTGTGTCGACACATCTTAGGAGCATTCCATCGAACGCCTTTCGATAGAGAACTTGCTCTATAATGACGTATTTAGCTACGATAATGCGTAACCGTCTTCTTTGTTGTGGTGTAGCTCCTTCTGGATATGTATGGTCCATGATATAGTTAATGATATCAGCGTACCAGGGACACTCAGAGATAGAGGGTCGGTTTTTGATGTAGTATACGCACTCATCTGGAAAATCCAAATCTACTAGATCACCTCCATCTAATGGGTTATCAGCTAACCAATCCATAATGATTTGTCCCTTAACTGACTTTTGATTTACAAACGTTAATTCGAATTCTCCCATTAAGGTTATAAAACGTCCAGCCTTTTTAGACAAGGACCCTTGTGTGAGGAAAGTTCGTAAATGGTCCGTTTTTACCATGACCCTTGTTTCTTGATTTAACATATAATGTCTTAGGCGTTTGGTTGCAAAGACGATGGCGAGGCATTCTCGTTCTGCTTGTGTATAGCGTGTTTCATAGTCGAGCAGTGTTCGGCTAATGAAATAAATCACACGTTCTCTCTTGTCATCGTCCTCTTGGGCCAACATACAAGCTAACGAGACATTGGTAGCTCGTGAATATAAAATTAACGGGTGATCTAGCTTAGGTGGCATTAGCGTAGGTGGTGACAACAAGAAACGCTTAACTGCGTCAAAAGCTTCATTGCAGTCTTTGGTCCAATCAATGCTATAGTCTTTCTTGAGTAAATTGTTGATTGGATGAATGGCGAAGCTCAAGTCAGGATGAATCTTCGGATTGCACCTAGCTTTCGAGAAATGACCTGATTCTAGATTCATCCGAAGGTGGAACCATTTCGAGGACAACCTGAATTTTGGTTGGGTCAACATCTATCCCTCGTGACGATATGATATAACCTAGGAGCTTCCCTCCCGTTACACCAAAGACGCATTTCTCTGGATTTAGTGTGACTCGTATTCTATTAGGCGTGAAAGAATGACGCGGAGTACTTCCGGATGGTCACAGCTTCTTGGCTTAGCCAACAAGTCATCTACGTAGGATTCCATGATTTTATGAATTAGATCGTGAAATATATATGTCATAGCCTGCTGGTACGTAGCACCAGTGTTTTTGAGACCGAATGGCATAACAACATAGCAATAGGTTCCCCAAGGAGTTATAAACGTAGTTTTAGCTTGATCTTGCTCAGATATTCTGATTTGATTGTATCCCGAGAATCCATCCATGAGAGACAAAAGTTCAAACCCAGCTGTTGCATCAACAATGACATCAATAGATGGCAATGGGAAGTCGTCCTTAGGACATGCTTTGTTGATGTCTCGAAAATCTATGCAGATGCGTATCTTTCCATTCTTCTTGAGAACGGGAATGATGTTAGATACCCATTGGGAATAGTCGACTGGTTTGATGAATCCTACTGGAGGAGTTTTATTACCTCCTCCTTTACCATGAGAGCTACCTTGGGTTTCATGGGTCTTGATTTTTGTTTAACTGGCTTTGCATCAGATTTAGTGACGAGGTTGTGTACCACGATGTGGGGTGCGACGCTGTCATCTCCTTATAATTAAATGCAAATGCCTTCTGATGTTCTTTGAGGATCCGAGTGTGTGTTTCTACTTCTTCTGGGGTTAACGAGGATCCTAGTTTTAAAATTCTTGGTTCATCTTCCGTTCCGATGTTGACATCGATTGTTTCTTGATCAAAGAGGTGTTACCCTCTTCAAACTCAGGTGGTGCTGGGGGTAAATCCAAATCATCCCCATTTTCTACTGCGTATATGCTAGGTTCCATTTGTGAGGGAAAACTCATCATGGGATTTCTGAAATAGGAAGACGAATGTGGAATTAAGGACAAATCTAGCATATGATAGGAGAGATGTAATGCCGCATAGGCGTTTAAGTATTCCAAAGTGGCCATATCATTATCAACATGGTCTGGGGTGGTAGATTCACTTCCGCTTGAAAGGGGATTTGTCATTGTTTTTATCAATGGTTCATCACGAATGGACACCGTGAAATGGGTATCTTCTAACTCATTGCTTGGAGTAAAACGTGATGCTGAAGTTGCTATTGAATCGGCGAGAAGATTTTTCTCTCGCGGGATTGCTTCAATGGATATGAAGTTAAATGCCTTGCTTAAATCTAATACTGACATTTTTGTAAAGCTGCAAGTGTTCGGCTTTAGTTTCATATACCTCAGAAACTTGGTTTGCCACTAATTGCGAGTCTCCTAAGACTCTGATGTTATCAACACCAATTCTCTTGGCTAAGGTGAGGCCAAGGAGGAGGGCTTCGTACTCAGCGCCGTTGTTTGTGCATTCGAAATTTAGTTTAAAGGCAAATGGCATGACTTTCCCCTCGGGTGAAGTAAGAATTATACCTGCCCCTGCTCCATAACGGCACCTAGCCCCATCAAAATGGAGAGTCCAATACTTAGCTGGGAATATAGATGTTGGGGTATTTGTTGTGTTTGCGCACTCTACTTCCACCATGCAGAGATCCTCTGCTGGAAGAGAACCAACCCCTAGGGAATATCCTATGCCTACTGAATCAAATGGTAAGAACATTGGTAAATCTTGTTCTATTAACTCAACGATTTTTGCAGTAGTCCCTAATGATACCGTTTCTATAGTGTTAGCCTTATCTTTGGGGGTTGGGGTTGTTTTGGTTATGCTGATAGTTTCAAGATCCGTTGTAGGTACCAACTTCTCCTCTGGTTTTGCGTCAGTGGGTTTATTAAGTTGGTTTGTTGGAAGTTCAAATTCCGAGTGCACACCTGGTCTTTTCTTTAAGTCGGCTAGGTGTATATCGAAAGGTTTTGGATCGCCTTTGGCTACAAATACCTTTCCTAGATGCAGGAATCTTACTTCTTGGAATAAAGTAGAAGGGATTGCCTTCATTCGGTGTATCCATGGTCGGCCGAGGATCATATTATAATTAGTTTCCCGATCTATAATATAAAACTCAGTCAGGATTGTTTTGGGTCCTAAGGTGACCGGTAGTATTATGGTTCCTATCGAAGTGGCTTTAAGGCTATCATAGCCTCTCAATGTATTTCGAGTGGTGGAACAGTTTGTTTCCCCATATCCTAGTTTTGGAGGAAAGAGAAGGGGACTATGTTAACTGCGGCCCCATCATCAACCATTGCCCATTTTACGTAGTTATTATAAACCCATACTTGTAAGTGTAAGGTTGGATCGCCTCGGCGTGCGATCTCAGCATCTGTAGGCATTTTACTTATTTCGAATATGAATTCGACATCCTTGTCTGGCTGCCCTGGAGGATGAACATCAAAGTCTACATGATTTACCTGTGTTTCAGGAGGTGGAGTGATGTTAATTAAATGACCTAAACCCAATGCTTCTAAAAGAGCAGCCCTGTGGGTAGGAGAGTTCTTTAGTAAGTCTAAAAATGAGATATGCGAGAAGGTTTTTGTTAGATCATTAATTAAATCATAAGCACCCACTGGCTTTGCTATGATTTGTTGGATGTTATCCATTTCTGGCAGGTGGCTTGGACTTGGTTGAGAGAAATATTCTCGTGTCCTTGTTATAGCTTCGATGGGTAATTCAGTGTCTAACTCCACCAAACTGACTATCTTGGGTCTCGGCTGATTTCCTAATTGTGGCGCAACTGATGAGTTTAGTGAAGTCGAGGCTTCATGATCATTGTTTCCCGTCATTGCACCCTTGTTTGTCCCAGTTGGATTTAGTCTGTTGTTATCGTGATTTGGGAGTGGATCATTAAAGATCTTTAGGGGTGCGTTTTGAGGGGAAACTGCCCCTGAAAAAGTATTTGACGTTGGTGACGTAGGATCTGCTAAGAACATATCCATAAACAGTTGTTTTTGTTCATTTGGCAAGCGTTGTATGAATTTATTATAATCACGGCACGTTCTAGTGTCATGACCTCGAATTTTATGGAAACCACAATATGAGTTAGGATTGTAATTCCTAGTTTGTTGGTTTGATGTGTATTGTGGCCCATAATTTTGATCAAACCGTTGTCTATTAAAATTTTGCGTTTGTTGTCTTTGGTTTGAATTCTGGTCTTGATACCTAGTTGAATTTTGGCTTGGCCCTTGTATGGGATTTCACCGTTGTTGTTGTGGATGGTTAAAATCCACTGTGTTGATTGTCGGGGTAAAGTTGTTGTTTCGTTGGTTGTTTGTTTGTGATGGAGTATTGACAACATTTACCTTCTTGGGCTGGTCGGTTACTCCATCGGTTGTTACACCCCGATTTTTGTTAAGGATTTTAGGTCCTTGATTAATGTTTGTGGTAGTGGGATAATTTGTAGTGTTTTGATTGGGGCGATTAACTTCCCGTTTGCTCCATATGTTTTGCGACCACTATCAATCGCTGCTTGATCTATTCGAAGGGCACTCTCCAGTACCTCATCGTAAGTTCGTAATGGGAACTTCTGAACTTCTTCCTTTACTTCTCTGCTAAGCGAATGAAGGAATAAATCACATAGTTCCATTTGATCCATGTTTGGAGCGCTTGCCGAGGAATAAAGGACTGTACGCCACCTTTGGATGAAATGGGCGACAGATTCGTTATGTTCTTGTTTGATGTGTAAGAACTCCCTGATTCCTATCCTTAACAGTTTGTTCATGTCGAAGGCCTTGATGAACTCAGACACAAGTTGTTTGAATGAATGTATGGAAGCCTCAGGTATTCTATAATACCAATCGAGAGCAATGCCTTCCAAGGTTTTTGGGAATATTTTAGCAACAACCCCATCCCATGGGAGTAGCTCTCGAATGGCTGTAGCGTAAGCTTTGATATGCGCATTCGGATCTCCCTCACCTTTATATTTGGGCAAATCGGGAAGAGGTCTTGGAAGCATGATGCTTCGTATAGTGAAATCTAAGGGCTCTTTCAAATATTCTGAATAAGTCCCTATTGCATATGTTTCGACCATTGATGGTGTCTGTTGAGGGAGTAGCGTTGGAACGGGTTGTTGATATGGCGTAACGTACACGCGTTGGCAGGGGCGTAAGGAAGCCCCTGTGTTTGAGCAAACATGCCGGGAGAGGAGAACATATCCCCTTGTGGTGATTTGGAGTACATGTTTAAGTATGACGGGGTTATGTCTAGGAATGGATTGTTCTGTACTAGACCGGGAGGAACAGTGTTAGAGATGGTGGGTCTAGTTGGCATTTGTTGTGAATACTGAGGAGTCATGCCTAACGTGCCTACTCCTGTGAGGAGATCTACTTGGCTAGGATGGTGTGGAGGATTGGAACTCCCTGTTTGCATGAATTGTGAATTTTGACTTGCTTGGGCAAGTTCTAACCCTCTAACCTTTTCTATTAGAGTTGAAATGACTTCATTTGGTGAAGTCACGATATTCTGCCTTGGTGGCGTTTGTTGTATACTATAGTTTTGTATAGGCATGTGATATCCTGCTATGAACTGATCGCTATCTTGCCAAGTTTCTCTCGAGAGTATTTCCTATATGCAGTGGCATAGAGGTATTTTCTTGAAAAGAGACCTCGGGTTGTGGTTGTAAACCTCCTACAGGTGGATACATACTTCGAGAACGTTGGTCATTCCTGGCATAACGTGCTGAATATTCATCGTCTAGACCTTGGTATGAATCTGATTGTTTACTAATTTGTGGTCTAAGCAATACCTGAGGAGATGATCCAGATTCTCGGTGAACGTCATATTATTCGAGCCTGAAGGCTCTGTTTGTTGCGTTTGAGCAAGTTGTTCCAACCCTTCTGTTTGGAAGGACGAGCTATATCTGATCCTTGGAGTTTGTGTTGACAACTGATTAGTTGAATAGTTGTCACCCCACATTGAGAGCGAGGGTGATGATTGTCTATTCTGTTGGGCGTAGTATGCCTCAAGTCCCAAGAGGGGTCTGCCATATGCATCGAATCCCGACATATTCGGAGGGTATATGAATACCCGCAGAATAATGGGAAGGAGCGAAGGTGAAAGTTAATGAGGGAGAGAAGAGGTGTACTAAACTTGGAAAGCGTGTAATCTATGACTGAGGCATGAGAAAGTAGGAAATCGGCTTCACTAATTTTGTTTGTTTTTCATCGTCGGGTTCACCAATTTTTGTTTCACGCGGGTTCACCAATTTTGTTGGAAAAAAAGTGAAACAAGAGCGTGGGAATCTACTGAGTAACTCTTCGCGTACCCGACCTCCCGAGGTCGTGCGAGACAGCCGGTGGGGATGGAATATGCATGGGATGTAGAAAAACTAGTTAGGCAATCTAATGTCTTCGACACGCACTAATGGAATTTGAATCTAAGGCAAAGAAGGCCCTTCTAACTTGGACTGGTGTGATAGATCGATTGCAAGGATGACTGCTCGAAGGCTCCAATCAATATCGAGCTCTGGCGTGATTCGATCTATGGGTTGTGGAATACGTGGAAAATGACCTGGGATAGTTTCGTGTACGTCCCCAGATAAGGTCATATGGTGGATGGTGAATACAATTGACTCTATGGGTGATTCTCTAGCCTAGTCCAGAATTCTCTAGCTTTGTTAGCCGCTATATCCAGTAAGGACAATTGTTCGATGATGGTGGGTGGAAGTGGCGTAGATCTGAATACTAACGTGCGTAGGCCGGTGTCTATATCTGATTGACTTATGGATTCGTTAGGCTGTGGGATTTGTGGATCACAACCATAGACTCTTGGTCGTTGCGGTCCTGCTATGGTCATGTATGAAATCAAGTCCTAATCCCTAATATCCAGTAATCGTACGCTTTCTCAGCTTCTATATTCAAGACCAATAACTGTGTGATTTTCTCGGAATATCTCACAGGCGTTCGTGCAACCTGGATCCTTAAACTGGTATCTATGTCCGTGAGGGTATCTCCTGCACCTGGCTGTGGGACCAAAGGATCACAACCAAAGGTTTGTTCTCTTTCTAATCCTCCTACAGTCATGTGAATGTTTGCCTAGGGTAATCTGTAGTTTGGTTGATTTGACCAAAACGTGTGTGCTTGGTCGTCTTCTCTGTTCAATCCTCTCAACTGGGAATTGATTTGTTGCAAGCTTACCGTTGTTCGGAAGACTTGGATCCTAAGATTTTGATCTATATCGGTTATTGCCGTGATGAGATTGGGCTGAGGCATGATTGGCTCGAATACGTATTCCCTGGGCTCTCTAGGTCCCGTGATGGTCATGCAAAAGCAACAATATAAACGAACTGTAATAAAATGAAATTAACTATTTGCAATATATCTATAGCATATATGATTTCTCTATTTTTGTATTTTCTGATGAACTATATGAATTTAAGAAAGCAGCTATTTAAAATATCTAGAAATGACAACTAAATAATAATTTAAAACAAACAAAATAACCGAGTGTAGCTATTTGTTTGTGCGATTTGTAGATCTATTCTAAACAATAGCTCATCTAATCTATTTGCAAGATTCTCGATCCTACCTCAGAAGTGAGGAGTGAATCATAGTTTCTCAGAAACTATCAATCCCCACAGCTTCCCTGGCAATATCGAGAATAGAATTTACTGAAATAAAGCAATTAACTACTCTATTTGATATGATTCTAACTAGAACTTTGAAAGCTAGAACCTGGATTCCGCAGAATAGTGGCGAATCCGATGGTGTGTGTGATCTTGTCCCCTCAGTGTGATCTCCTCGTTCTTTCGTGTTCACGTGGATCCAGAAAAGCGTGTAATGCTAGCATCAACAGAAGTAGATATTGGGATAAAGGCAGCTCAGAATACACACCGAATACAATGCGAGTAGGAGAGGGATAGCGCAAGAGTACAGAGCTTGGCTTATGCAATTCCTAGCGGGATTTATTGCGAGTCATGCAACATAAAGCATCCAGAACCTGAAACTATCCTGTTTGAGGAGAAAAACCTGCAACTTTAATGGCTTCCTAAGCTATTCTACTCCAATGGATTGGATAAAACAACAAAAACAACAAGATGGATTTGTGGCTTACCAACAGTAAAACAATGAACTAAACAACAACACTGCTTGCACAAGATGGATTTGTGGCTTACCAACAGTAAAACAATGCTAACTAAGCATGTAATGAACTAAACTAAGAACTCTAAGAAAAATGAACGCTGAATCTATTGCAAAGAGGAAATTCAGAGGCAAACTTGAGGGCCTGAAGCAATGACAGCACTTGCACAAGATGGATATGTGGCTTACTAACTGCAAAACAATGCTAAATAGGCATGCAATGAAAGAAACTAAACTATGAATCCTAATAAAAGTACTGAACTACTGAAATGAGAGGATGAGAAGTGAATGAGGGGCCATTTTCTTGAGCACAAGCCATCTATTTATAGCATTTGCATTTACCCAAGGTAAAATCCAAATATAACTCTTAAACTATAAACAATGGCAAAACACTATTCCAGGGAACCAAAACCATAAATGCAAGATCATGGCGGTAAAAGAAAGCAGGTAAATAGTTGAATTTACGTGAGTCGTGTAAAAATATCCTTCTGGAAAATGCATAAAGGACCGCCGCTCTGAGTAGGGCGGCGGTTACAGGACCGCCACCTTGTTCAGGGCAGCGGTCACGAGACCGCCGCCGCCAGCGGGCGGCGATTTCAGTAACTAAAGAGAAAAAGCTAAAAGAAGAGGGAAAAAGGAAAAAATAAGGCATGCGGGGCTAAGCAAGGCATGTGGGATGTTAACGCATACTTGGAGAGATTTTCCGGGGCATTTTGTTCTTAAATGTGAATGTCTCTAAGTGACTATGTTAGAATCATTGAACTCATTTTATGAATGTATGTAAGGATTGATAAATTTTTTTCAGGAGATGTGAGTAGTGTAGATGAAAAATAATTGGTTACCCTAGTATAAATATGATTGCATTTGTGATTATAATGTTAAGACTAGGCATGAGTAACTTATTGATGAAAAAGATATGTGTTTTAAATTATGAACTTCCCTTAATAAAGAGCACATAATAAATGTGATTGAAATATTCTTACAAGGATGGTAGGGTAGGTTCTTTGATATCTTCTATTGCATGTTGGACAACTTTGAGCAAAATACAAGACTGTGACTGAGCAAGATTGGGAGTGTAGGGTTTGAATGTGAAAGGAATGTAAGGGAATATTAATGATCTCGTGGTTGGTTCCATTGTTAAAAGATAGATGATTTTTTTGAGTAATTGAGGTGGATGATCCATCATAATTTTTTTGCTTATGTTGATAGAAGAATACATTGGAAGATTGTGTGATAATTGTGTATTTACATGTTGGGGCACTAAGGAATTGGTGTTTCTTTAAGGATAATTAATTTAAGTTCCATGCCTTGATGACAAATTTTAATCATTTTTGAGTTTTTTTCCATCCCTCTGGTTTCTATGGAACCTCCCTTGGGGTATTTCTAGGATTTTTAATTTGAAGTATCAAATCGACAGTTCTTGGCCTGAAATTTGCAAGAAATGAAGGTGAGAATCCTTAAACTGTTAAAGAGTTATTTTATAATATTTGACATGCACCATGAATTTGATAAAGGGTGTCTAAAGAGTTTTATAGTTTGTTATGGGTAGTCTCATATTGTTCTAACCTTGGGACTAGCAAAATACGTGGTCTTAAGGGGACAAGATGACACTTTTTGAGTAAGATAGATAAGTTTGAAGACTTGAACCTTTTGAGTCTGACTTGGGGTAGCATTAGCATGGTTAAGAGCTATGAAATATGGTACAAGCACTTAGTGGAGTCAAAGAAGCCAAAAATCCAAAATTGCATGTTGGGGCTAAGAGCTAGTTAAGAGAGAAGAAGAACAACTTGGGGAGAAAAGGTGAGTTAGTTGTTTCTCTAATTTTAAATCATTAAGGTAGGTGTAATTAGCATTGAAAAAGGTTTTAGACAATTTATGGTGATGAGAAGTCCATTCAAAGTGAAAATTTCCAATTTTTTCAAGTTTTAATCCATTTTGAGGCTTGTGAAAGATCCTCATTTCGTTGAGAGTGGAGTACGTGGTTGATTGAAACCTTCATGATTAGTGAGTGCATGGTTGATTACTATTCTCTCCGCATCATATTTTTGTAACCCAAATGGGATAATTTTGACAACAAGAATTTTTACAATGCAAACAGGGTGATGAGAGAAAAAATAGTTTATTGCACATGTGGTGGCTTGATCGAAAATAGGATTTTTGAAAATTTATTTTGGAAATTCTTGAAAATCTATTTTTAGCAGTTTTTAGTATTTTACATTTTTGGGTGTATTTAGGGAATTAATAGGCTTCATATTTCATGAAGATATTGAAAGTGTTATTGTTATAACAAAATTTTTCAAGTTCATTATGTCATCTTTCCAACGGATCCCATGGTTCGCAAAATGGGTCAACGAGGCTAGGATATATGAGTCCAACAAGTAGCATTGAATACAATAATAGTAATAATAAGATAGATTTTGGATTTTTCAACTTATATATTTTTGAATCAATCTCTAATGTGGATATGAATGGTCTTTGTACAAGGAAGAATCAACATGTGATTGTAGATGCAATCGATCTCCCGAGGTCGTGCCGAGATAGCCAAGAAAGTGCAAGATTATGGGAAATGTTGAAAGGGAGCTATAGGAGAACCAGGGACTAAGAATAGGTAGTGTGAATTCCTATGAGTTGAGTTGGCCAAGAGGGAATTAGAGGCTATGTACGGGTAGCGTAAGTTCCCTATGGTTTAATTATCTGATTTGATTTAAAATTTAAACTATGTTGAAATGTTCGTTTTAACCAATTAAGAAAAGTAAATCTAACTTGATTAAAAGACAAATGTGTTTTAATCTCTTAACTAGCTAGATTCATTCCTGATTAATTAACCAAAATGAAATGAACAATTTAATCTACTTGCTTGAAAGGAAATTAACTAAAAAAAACTAATATCTACCTTTTCACTAATTAATTAAAATAAAGCTAATCTACACACACAGATGAATTACTTCTAATTAAGTGAACTAATTCTACTCTAAAATGAAATAAACTAAATAATGAAATTGCCGGATGTGGTTATTCCTCTATTGTAGATGAATTAATTCTAATCTATTTTAAATAGAGGATTTCTTCTAATTTTTAATTGTGGATCTTACTTCCCGGTTGGTTTTACCTCAGAATCACGGGAAGAGGTAAAATCTTCTCGAAGTAATTCCTTCTCCTGAAACTTCCCCCTAAAACACTACAATTCTACAAAAGCTTTAACTGTGAAGAAACTCAACAAAATACACAGACACAGAAGCTTCTTCAAACTCACTTCCCTTGTAGATCCATAAGGATAAGTAGGGAGGAATCTCTCAATAGAATATTTTCTCATGTGCTAATAAAATATGACTAATGAATGAAATCTATTGGTAATTTGATGGTGAAGAATTGAAAGACTGTGCACAATAACTTCCTCCAAATATTTCCCAGAAAAATCCATAGGGATGAGTTGAGAAAGAGTTTTCAATGGAAGCTACTTACAAGCAATGAAGCTAATTATAAATTCTACCTTTCTTAAAACAAATGTTTGAATTGATTACAAATTAAAATCTAAACTAAAAACAAAGAAAGCTTCAAAGGAATTCAATTACACCCCAACCTAGAAATGTAGAATTGAGACAATATCCAGTGTTGGTTGTGCTTTTCTCTATCCCCTCGGCTTCTTTTCCAATGAAGAATCCAATTTTGTCTAGGGAGCTGTGCTAGATGGTATGCAAAATAATATGTAGAAGTGCTAGAGATAGCTGGTTATAGGTAGTATGGTAGCAATACAAGTAAGAGAGTAACAAGGAAAAGGCTCGAGTTTTCTTGTGTGCTTCTTGGAAAGATTCTAATAGAGTAACGGTGTAATTCCAATTCAAGATACTCCAACCAATGCTTCGGGAAAAATATTGGTTTTTATATAAAGTTGGCAAAGAATGGTGCAACACACTTGGCAACCAAGAAGTGCCAAATCACCATGGGAAGGGAAAATTAACTTACTAACTTACTAAGAATAGTAAGTAAATAAGAATAAGTCTATGCAATTCTAACAAGATCAAGGCAGTTGATTTGGTCAAGAAACATGTGAGAAATCAATTTGTGAAGAGGAAACATGCATACAAAACATGTTGTCAAAGTCTCAAGTTAATGCGTACGGGACCACCGGTCTATGCAGAGCCATCGACGCTTACGTAAATTCCAATCTTTTATGAAGTTTACCAATTCATTGTTTTGAATAAAGAGATAGATTTTATGAGGTTTGTATGCATTTGGAATTGCAATAAAGTTCATTTGTGGTTATAAATATTTCATTATGAATTGTTCATAATATCACATTAAGAAGTTGCCCACCAAGTTGTATAACCTCAATCTAGATGAATGGTACTAGAACTAGGTTGTTTCCACACTTACATGTCAGAATGCATGAGGTCAAAATACTAGAATCATGATGTAGACACCCTAATTCTACCATCTCCCTAAACCAATTAATCCTCCACAAATATTCCCACAAAAATCCACATCAAATTAATCAATGTTAGTTGATTAATTAATCCTTTTCAATCCCTAATTAAACCTAATCCTCCTCACATGTCATTATTCTCCATATTTCTCCACTTGTGAATTAAAAATACAAGTTTAATCCTCACCCACTCTTTGTGGCCCCCACTCACCTAATCATGCCCACATTTTCAAACTGTGGTTACTTAAAATCCTCTAAGTTAATCCAATTTCCAGGCTATAAATAGAGCCTTACCCCCTCTCTAAAATGCGAGAGACAAAGAAGCAAAAATCATGTCAGAGCTCTTGCACTCTTATTACATAGAGCATCCCATTGATCTCGTCCTAATGTTTGTGTAATCCTTACTCCATCCATTTTTAAATCCTCCATTCTCTCTTGTTTGGTGCAAAGTTTGAGTTGATCATTTGTGCAGCAAAGATATCATCCATCGAGAGAAAGCACCTACATATCAAGCGATGGGACCATCTAAGTCATTACCCATTCTGAGGTTTGTGGAGTCACAAAGGAGAATGTATCTAGTTAGTTACTTTACTTTCTTATTATTAGTCTAATTTCCATAGCTCACATTTTTACACGCTCGGTGGGACTTACCCATGTTCTATTACGTTTGATTTCACAATTAGTGTTTTTATCCATTATTTTTTACTATTATTTTGTGTTATCGTTTCATTTTCTGTGCCTTATGTTGTCATTTGGCTAACCTTCACACAGTAGGAAGTATTTTCGTTGTGTAGTATCTTATGGTGTTTTTGCAAATTATAGTCACAATGAATTTATAGTGCTCATATTTTATTTTACCTCATCGGATCTCCGTGTTTTACGAAATCCATTACGATTCAAATACTTGTAGATCGTGTTAGAAGTACCAGATAGCGTGCTTTATTAATATATCCGGTTTCATTTAACTGATATATGCTTTAATATATTTTTAGGGATTATCGATCTACGGTGTCATTTTATCATTGTTATTCATCATCTTACATTGTTTGTAGGATTTTATCATAGTAAAAAAATCTGATCTATTTCATTAGCATTAACATTCGGTGTTTAGTGTTTTTGTGCGTTTTCTGTGTGCTTACAAGAACAAGCATGTTGCAGTGAATTGGATCTTCAAAAAAATCATAATCGTATGTAAAAAAACAAAATATGTCTCGTATATATCTATAATTTTCTTTGTATTAGTCATATTTCCTCTTGATCTAACTAACTATAAATAAATATAGTGTGAATCGGGAGTAGTTTTATAGTTCTCTTTTCGTTAACATGGTTTTTTATTTTCTTTTTAAATATATATTAAGGCAAAAAAATTTATGTAAATATCTAAATTATATTTGTATAGCAACCCCTATCCTATTTCCTACCCCCAAACCAAGATCCTAAACAACCTACCCAACTCATCCCATCCCCGTCAACCCATCTTACATCCATCTCCCTCGATCTTCCCCTGATCTTACCCGAGCTCTCAACCCATACAATCCCCCAACTCCTTTTGCACCCCTAACTCTCCCAACCCACACACATTTTTGTGCCATCGTCACCACCTTGAGAGCTCTACCATATAATCAACCTTTGGTGGTAATATTATTTCTATCTTTTCATGAGATTACACATAATTTTATATCATTTTATATGCACACATGCAACCATCACCGCATTCAACAAATCAACCCATCATATGACACTTAGATATCAATTCCTATTTTCTAAGTTTAATCTTCCCCTTCATATTATATTGTTATTTAGTCTAATACTTTCATCTTGTTCCTTAAGCAAAGTATCTACGTTCACCTACATTCCACTCCGGTTTCCCATTATGTACACCACTTTAGTCAATATCACATATGCTATCTTTGTTTGTAATTTCCATTCAACTTAAATTTGTCCTTACCATCAAACACTTAGGTCATAGTAATTATATATAGGTTAAAATTTCCTATTTATCGGTTTGTCACTTCCTTAAAGTCCTCTATTTACATCACCACCACATAACATATCTCATTTAACATTTTCCATTTCAATTGCCTTTGTCTTCCTTAAAGTCCACATTTTCGTCATATAAGTCTACACTTCCCAATCACCTTTCAGCTTGTCCTCTTCCCTTGGTTCACACACAATGGTCACTCTCATATAGACTAAATTGTCACTCATCCTTTCTATATATTTAGGCTTGCTTATTGATTATTTTATTTTTATTAGGCTTTTAATTACCTTTTTATTTACTTCAGTCTTTTGACCCCTTAGCAACTAGATTGACTTTCTTAATTCCTTCAATTTATTCACAATAACGTAAATCTATGTCAATCTAGGGGTCATTTAATGTTGTCATAGATTTTGGTAGATTTGTGTGCAATAATTACCCATTTTAGCAATTCATTTTTCACGATAGATTTTGTAAGTTTTTGTGTGTCATAGCTACCATTTTTAGAAATTACTTTTTCTAACTTGATTTTATGAATTATTGTGCAGGAAAACTTCTAATCGTGCTCTTATAGGACCTTTTCAATAGAATTTCACTAACACGGTCCAGTTAGCCACTTATTTCATGTTCTAAGCAATCTTTTGAACATTGGAGGCCACCGAGTCCCGCCATACTTTTTTTTTTCCTTACATTTAACTTTTACGCATCAATGATCATGATTCACAGTTTACAAAATATTATGTTGGTTTCTTGGACGCTCTCGGTCACTCTGAAAAATCTTATTGCGACATCCATTGGTGCATAGTACTAGATTTTTGGACACTCACGGTCACTCCGATGATTTTTTTATGATACCCATTATTGTTTTCTAATGATTTTCAGCTTATATCTTGTCGTCATTTTTCTATAATCGTGATTAATTGCTAAATTTATTCGCATTTCTAACATGTTTTCTGATCACGTCCGTGTATACTCTTTTCTTGCACTTTAGAATGATATGGAAAATAAAAAACGACCATGATTGTTTAGTTTTTTCTAACCTTTCCTGCAAGATACTTGATCAAAAATAGCGTTTACAATTTAAATCAACATTTCATGTTAATCATCCCTTTTGTTATAAATAGCTTAATTAAGTCATTGTATTTAATCTAGCATTGTTTTTCAACTTTAACTATTTGTATTCATAAAAGCACACACTTGATATTACATTTATACCACCAAATATGTTATTTAATACATGGATCTCGCGTGAAAAAATTATTCACTAATGGCTCATCCCCTAGTCCTATCATCTAGTTAGTTGGTCATCGTCATCATTTGTCTTGCATAGTCGTCAGTTGTTTGCATAATTTTGGTCATCTCTCTGGGAGTATTAGGTGTCGTTATTTGGTCATTTTCACTGCTAATCTTTGATTAGGGTGCCTAGGGTAATACTTAGGGTGCCCACGGGCACCCCGGTCCTTAGTTTTAGGCTCCTTGGTCGGGCAAGCACTTAGATCTAATTTATCTGTTTGAGGTCAGTCTTTATGGTTTGTTGTATCATTTCCCTAGGCACTAGCTTGGTATGTTGGGTCATTAGTGTTGAAATTTGAGCAAGAGATCCCTATATAAACATAACATACTCACTAATGTATGTTCGAACTATCTACTATCAAGAGCTAGCTATCTACTAAGGAAAAGGATTGCATTTGGGCATCATTTACATCTGCATCACACAAGCATAGGGGAAAGGTTGTACTCATTCTATTCCATCCACCATTTACATCTTTACATCTAGTTATTCCCCCTACTTCGTGTCATCAACGTTAGAGAACCCTAGGCACACAATTACACACACAAGCACATAGAACTACATTGGGTCTGGAATGTAGTGCAACACTTAGTTGTAATTCCACCATTGTGGAACCTAAGGTCATTCTTACCCCTTCATATGCATCTTTATTTTTAGGGATTTGATGCTTTGTATGAAGTTTTGTAGGTAGATCTTCATCACTAGTTTACAACGACATAAGCGAAGCTACTGCGACAACTATATGACAAATATTCGGATATTACGAAGATCTAGCGACACTTGTCGATTCAAGTCCTAATATTTTTATGTAGACCAGAGCACCCGGACCATAGACCGGGGCCCCAATCACTCCAGTGACCCAATCCAGTCAGATCTTCATCTACTACAATTTCTAGGTAGCACCTTCACACTGCTTTTCCGCACATCATCCCTGTTTATTCCAACATCACATAGAGGAAATTCCTTTTCTAGGTTAGTATCTTATCCCTCTTATTTCAATTATTTCATTTCATTTAAATGTCAAATAAAATTATTTAGCATTTACATTACACTTCATATTAGTTATTTCATTATTGTTACTAGTTTAGATTAACTTGAAATAATAATACAATATTCCCTTATTTTAGTTAATCATTTTGGTGAACCCGTCCTTTTGAATATATTTCCCTAGGATCCAATCAAACCCTAATGGCTAAGGATAGTTCATCTTCTTCACCCATCATGTCTCATTTTAGCATTAACCCTATCTATGATGAGGTTGCCATCATTGAGTTGAAGGCTCTATATAGTACTCCTACTACTACACCTAATCACATCAACAACTTTTAGATGGCCAACAATATGTGCCTACTCATTTTGAATATTATCCTATAGGAATTAGTATTTTTGAGGATCCAATAGCCTTTACTCATTGTACACCATGTTATATGGCTACTTGTGATCCTCCTTCTAATCTTTCACAAGAAAATTTAGATGATTCTCTTATTGATTAATTTCTTGGTATTGACAATCACTCACTTGTACATACTAATTATTCTTCTACTCCAGCCACTAATATAGTTCCTTCTCATGATTCTACTACTTCGAAATTGCTTCTCATGATACATCTCATACTAGTTTACATAATCCTTCATATTATGTCGATGATCCTATTGGTGGCATCCTTAGCAACATTCTCATTTCTGAATCTCTCCATATGATACTGATAGTCATGGTTCTCCTTCTTTCCATACTATTAAGTGTGACTCTCCTACTCCATTATTTCCTTCTCCTGAGATTGCATCTACCACTATGCATGAGTCACCACCATCAATCACTTCTTCTTCTCCTACTAGTTCATCTCCTCTTGTTACATCACCTACGTCTTCTAGTCCATCTGCTTCTATAGATTTGTCTCCTATTAAGGATGTTTCATGATGCTATTCCTACCATTTTTATGGATATTCCATCTATATCTCCTACTATAGCTTCCTCGGCACCTACTCCTAGTGTGCCTTTAGCATTAGAATCTCCCACATCACCTCTTGATATTCCTATGATCACTCACAATGGAAAATTACAACCACTTAATACATTATTTCCATCTTCCACCATTCCTTCATAGGATATCATCTCTCTCATGCATGTCGTAGGTTAGTTACAATCTCAAGTTCAATCCCTCACTTTAGAAAGTAGGGCTTACTATGCTTCTATTGATAACAATTCATTACATGGTAATCTTGTCCCTAAGAAGATTCATAATTCTACATTTCCTCAGGATTTTATCATGCCTACTTTCACATGTTTTGATGGTATTGGTGACCCTCATGCTCATCTTTTACATTACCATATGACTATGGCCTCTCATTCTAATGATAGATTATTACTTAAGGCCTTTCGCTACAGTCTTATTGATGAGGCGTTACAATGGTACACTCATCTCCCCTTTGGGTCCATTAGTACTTTCTATGACATGGAGGATGCTTTCCTTCATTGGTTTATAATCAACAACACCCTAAAGTTACTTATGACCACTTACCTACTCTACATCAGGGCTCCTCTAAACCTATCAAGGATTATATTTTACGATTCAATGCTTGTATACATCATTAGATATTCCAACCTATTGATCTTGAGAAGCAATTCATTTTCTATTGTGGCCTAATTCCTCCACTCAAGAAAAGATTACAAAGTATGATACATGTGAGTCATTCATTCTTCTATGTTATAAATTCATTGACCTAGAAAAATATCTTCTCTCAACACACATCATAGATCCTCCACACATCTCTACGACTATTTCCTCATCTAGTTCTCCACTAGTGCCTCTGGTTGAGCATCCTACACAATCTCCACCTTTTCCTCACAAGCAAAGAAAACAAGCTCAACCCACTCCACCACAAAAACATACTCCTTCTCCAGCTCCACGACAAGCTACTCCTCCTACCACTCCACCTAGGTCATGTGAGCCTTTACATTTATCTCATCACGCTCGACCACATGATGTGTTGCATGTTTTACTTATTGAGTGATTAATTTTCCTACCCTCTAACCAACATCATCCACAACACCGATTATAGCATCAACGTGACCAACCTTATTATAATTATCATCGCATAAATGGCCATAGGGACAATGAATGTCTTTCCCTTCATGATAGATTGCAACAACTAGAGGATAAGGGCATCATATCCTTTGGCTCTCGCTCATGTGAGCAATCCATTTCTCCTCTACCTTATCAGAGAGTTTCTACTACCATTGAGTCATCTCCTACATATGGTGCTTAGGCTATGGTACGTCCACCGCAGTTTTTTATTCATACGTATTCTCCACCATGTCCATACATCGTTGCATCATCACATCCATTGCATTCACTTCATCCATCACATTCATGTTATTCATCGCATCACGCTACCCCTTCACATTGGTTTCCATACAAACTCCACTCTCGTGCATCCCACCACAACTCCATATGATATTTAGTTCGGTTCATACACTCATACTTCTTCCATCCCACATGCTTCCACCGCTTCATGCTGCACCTTGGTCTTTGGTAGGTGATTACTATCACCTACCTCCCGATGATGCACTTATGTTCTTACGGTTATTACATGACTATTGAGGGTTTTTTTAAGAACCTTTCATCAGAACCTTTCATCTAGTGCATCTAATCATTTCCCGATGATGCACTCTTGGTTTTTGTGGTTCATTTGACTGTTGAGGGATATTAAATACATGAGCCTAATCATCCATATGATGGGGGCATCATTAATTTTCCCCATTTATCACATTAACCTATCATGATTATGTTACATTATTACGACATACATTCATCACAACATGTTAGTTCGATAATCATACATCATCTCTTTTTACATTCATCATCATGCTAACTACGTGTTACAAATTCCATTTAATAAACATTTCACTTAGATCATTATTCACATTCATTATCTATTACACATCCTATTTTCTACTATTACACACATGTTACATCAATCAACATTAACAACACTAACCAAAAACATTGCATACATTCCAACAATAATCACAAAATCATACAACATCATACAACACAAAATAAGCTCATCATATATAAGTCACATTTGTCCATACATAGCAAATACAATCATCATTGGGGGAAAGTCCCCTACATCATATACAATAATACCCATCACACCTCATCATCACTATCACTCTCACGTACTACGAGAGCCCTAGAACTAGATGCCTCGCCACTAACTCGGTGCCACTGTTCGCGGCCTCGATACCTCTTCACTTGCCTACATAATAAGGTATTCTCCATAGACTTATATGAGAACTGGAACTACAAATCCGCGTATTGAACAAATATATCTTACGCTAGGGGAACACCACCCAATGCCTCTCTAGCCCATCAAGTCTCCTCATGTGCATTGTCTCTCTTAGATAGTAATACAATACATGTGGTTGCTACTACGACCACAAGCTCAAATAAATGGGCATTCTCACCGCGATCTCATCCACTCGCTCAAGTATACCTCCACCAATTACATCAATCAACACATTCCACGTTAATGTGTGGATGGATGTGTCAACTATCAAGGACCAATACACATCGCCTATAAACAAAAAACACATGTTAGATAATTATTACTAAATCATCAACTAATAATAAAATACACAAAATATACATACATATATATATATATATATATATATATACTATACACTACGATATAACTACTATCACACATCATTGGGGCATGTGCTTCCCCTCTCCTCCTCCTACATGTGGCAGCCCCACTGGACCTACGTAAATAATGGGAATGAAAATACCCATCGATGTGCCGCCCACCATGTGCGACACTTTCTCTATGCTACCAACATCGTCTAAATCTATCAACTCTATTGCCACATCTACCTCATCTGGCCTCAGGAGGTACTAGCTACTTACTATCTTGTGGACCCTGGTCTAGCTTTGGCCTTCCTATGTGCCCTAATAGCTCTCAACCATATATATGGCTCTCTGGGGGCACATCTTGAGCCATACCAAACTAATGAAATACCCTCTCCACCTGAACAACTCAATCACACCTAGGAATCAATCCTCTAACACATAGTCCTATGAATACACCGCAACTCTATAAGCATCCTCGGGCCATCCTCCATAATCACGATATGGCCTCCATGTAACTACCTTAGGCCCCATCCTATCTATTAGTGCCTTGTAGGTATCTGTGTCCATCCTGTGACCACAAATATTAATCCACCTCCTCGCATATATCTCTATCCTAGCCCACTCTCCCCATGGACCTCCAACTGGCCTCAACACTACTATGTGCTCATATTCCCATACATGTAATAATGTAGTAGCTCTATCCCATTGCCATGCTCATCGTGAGTAAATTGGTATAGAACTCAATACAAGTGTGCCAACATACACCGTGTCCACACATATCTAGTGCTCTCCTCCTCTATACGCTAACATATATTGTGCATCTTATATAAGATGCCTACACCACCTCCCTCCACCGCTATAGATGAAGCAATAACAACTGCTATGAAATTCCGCAAACACGGAACACCAGACCTCAAAATAACATCTAAACTAATATGGGCCTCGGCAGGTACTCGAGTCCCCAAAAATACCATTTCTCCAGCTGGAATATGCCTCTCCATATCCTCCAATGACATCACCTATACTATCTCTCCGAAAACTAGAAACCATATACGATAGGCATCCTCCAATGTCACCACCATCTCCCCGTAAGAAACTAAAACATGCAAGTATCTACACACCATCTCTCGCATAGTGCAATAAACATAGGCATATTATGGGGCACATACCCCATCTGTGGTATGTGTTGTAATCCGAAACGGTCCATCACATCCCACTCATCATCTAACAAGCCCAATATGAGTAACATACTCATGTGACGCCCACCATGAAAATCCCTTGAGTGAATATCCCTCTACACATCACAAAATGACAAAAAGCACATCGTTGGAACACTACAAAAATATAAACACACTTGTTTATCACATTATTATACATTAAACATATAATTTTCACCATTCTAGGCCACATACACACTTTCTAGACCATGACACCCATATGCGGGATCTGGGGTGCTCGGGAGCAAGGCACTAGCTCCCGGATCTAGGCACTCTGTCTTAGGGGTCACTAGCATCCTCACCACTCTTGTCCAAGTCTCAAACACAGAAAATTAAAATTCTCAAATTTGTAAAAATTCAATAAAAATGACTATTACACCATACATTTTTTTTTCAAAATAATGCACTTACTAATTCCACGGTTATGCACGTGATGCTACAATGGTTGCCACCCTCTCAAACCGACTAGGATGCGTTGCTCTCACTTGTGGAATTTTCACTCACTTCATGCTCAATCTCACAATCGTGTAAACAAAAATGAAGTGACTAAACACTTTTTCACTTCACTACTTATAGTTACTTTTTCATCTACTTTACTAATAGTCATTATTTTGTGCTTATTCACACAACTAATACACACAACACCATTTTTGTCATATCTTAAGTGTTTCTGCTTTGATTTACACCACGTTTGTGGAAATCTTTTTATAGTTATGCATACCACCGTACCATACACATTACATGTGCATTATCTCTCCTTGAATTTGTCTTCCATCCAATTCATACACATTTTTGTGATTTCTATCACTTTTCTATCTATTTCACGTTTACTTTCAGCTTAGAATTTGTTTTTATCATCACTTCCCCTTTCGCAAAAAGGGGGCATATCATTGGGGTCATCTTATAATTCCCCTATATCATGACATGTTTAAAAATCACCAACGATTCAACAATTCCAAACATTTACTAACACACTATGCAACATTTCACCATCAATTCCCCCTAATGACCTAACTTGGGGGTGTCAACACTAAAATTTTCCTCCGTAATTTCTATTTCATTAATGTATGTATTAGGAATAGGATGTTGTTAAGTATAATTAGTAGTAGCGTCAATAGAAGATAACGGCGTTGCGCAAGACAACACCGCCAATAATGTATAGTATGGCAATAGTCAAAAGTAAATAGTTTTCGTAAGTGGTCGAGTAATATTAAAATGTCAAAGTTGAGGTAAGTAGAGAAGTAGGGTCGACATGATTAGGAATTAGAAATATTATATTGGTAATAAGGACAAGGAGTGAGGTCATAAATATTTTGTATATTTTATTTGTAAAAAGTCTAAAAATGTGGAACCCATGTGAAATGATAAGGTTTATCTTATCTTAAAAGATAAGCTTACATGTACAGATAAGAGTTAAGGTATGGAATATGATTCTTGAGTGGATTTCTTATCCTATCTTAGAGATAAGATGGATAATCCTAGAAGTCTATAAATAAAGAGGCCACCCCCCTCATTTAGCATAGAAGGAAGTAGTGAGAAATATTGTATGAAGTGTGTAAAGGAAGCCATCAGTTTAAAGGTGTGTTGAAGAAGCCATTAAGAGGTGTAATTGTAAAGTTTCTCCCATAGTATTGGTGGAAGGAAAGTGAAGTCAATAACACTTGAAGTACCTCATGGGTGAGATTGTAACAATTTCATGTTAATATTATAATTTACTCTGATATTTCAGATTTATCATCATTCCTTCTTATCATAGTCGATGGTATTCTTGTGTTATGTTTGTTGTTGTGTTTCTAGATTACATCCACCAAACTAAAGGTTGTGCATTAGTAAATAATCATAGCACGAGGAGTTCCTGGTGAAGAATTATCATAGTGCCGGATTGGTGATGACATTTTGGTTCCGTTGCCGGGACCATTCCTCGTTGGTGGATTTTCTGGAGAGATATTCCCACTTAGTCAAAAATCAATTGGAGGGTAACCTTATTTTTACTGTGCATAGTAGTTACCATGGTAAAGTCATTTTTGCCGTGAATAGTAGTTACCATGGTAAAGTCATTTTTGTTGTGAATAGTATTTATCACAGTAAAGTCACTTTTTACCGTGAATAGTATTTACAGCAGTAACTTCACTTTTTACTATGAATAGTGTTTACCACAGTAAAGTCAGTTTTTACCGCAGTAAGTCAAGTTTTACCATAGTTACCGTGGTCATTTCTATTTTACTGTAGAAAGGTGTAAATTCACTTTCTATTACAGTGATTCCAATTATTTGTGCACATAAGTCTTGTTGATTTTACTTGTGGGTTGGTATTTTACGGTGGTTACTTTTGAAAATGGGGAAGATTCCTATTTTTTCAGCCCAATCTAATGAAGATGCTTCCTCTTTCATTCAAGAGTTTAAACGATCTTGTATTTGTAATGGCCTCATAAGAAGGGAACAATGGACTGAATTTTTTCCTACCTTTTTGGATGGTTCAACACTTAGGTGGTTTGAAACACTAGGTGATAATGTGAAAAATTCATGGGATTTATTAACTGAAAGTTTTCTTGAAGAATTTGGTGAACAATGAAATATGTAGATCTCATGATCGATATCACAAAGCTATCCCAAGGAGAGAAGGAGAAGATAAGGGATTATCATGCTCGTGTTCTAGAGCTAAGGAGGAAGCTCGATGCCCAGATCCGGAAGGAAGGATTAGTGGATGGGTTGATGAATGGCGTGGATAATCTCCTATGTAAGCACTTCATTCTTGGGATGAAGCGGAGATCGACAATGAGTGAAGTATGACCACTCGCCTACCATTGAACAAGCAAAGGAGATTGCAAGAAGGCAAGAAGAAAGCATGGAAGAGGATCCCAAAGAAATTGTTGCTAAAGTAGAGCCTACACCAAAGCACCTTTGGTCCAATCCACAACCACTCTCGGTGAGCACAAATATTTCTCCTAGTACATCTACTGAGTATGAAGATCTCATTCAAAAAGATGGGTCGCTTAACTATTAATCTTCTTCAAGGAAAAGAATTTTGTTCTCGGGAGGAGATACAGGTTCAAAAAGAAATATTTCGAAGTTGTTTGTTATGGTTGTTATAAAAGGGTCATTATAAGTATAATTTTCTAGATAGAGCTTATACATCTGGTATAAGAGATAATGATAAAGGAAAAGCACCTGTGAATTCTTTTGATGTAGTAGATAAGAGCATAAATTATGAAGTAGATGTGTTTGTAACAAAAATAAAGAAAGAAAAAGATAACAAAAATGGAAATGATCCTAAGAAGATGAAAGGAGAAACTAGTAAGAAACATAGGAGAAGAAAGTTGGGTGTGCAGGATTTTCTGATTTCACATGGACAAGGACCATACTCCATCTTAGAAAATCTATCCAAAAGGCTCGCAAATATTACATATGGTCAACTCTTGGCTATGTCTTCCGAGAAGAGACAGGAGCTGCGAAGTGGACTCAATGCTCGACGAAGGAAGGAGGTTGAGGTCCCTATTACTGGAGGCAGAGGCAGATCCCTATGCTCCACAAGTGAGGTATTATGTAATGGTATTTCAATTCATGATGTCTTAGTTGATGGAAGTGCTGCAGTTAATGTAATGACCGAGTCTGTAATGAATATGTTGGGTTTAAAAATTGATCGCCCTTCAACACTTATGTTAAGGTCATTAAATAAAGGAAAAAATAAACCAGAAGGTGTAGTTTCAAATGTGGCAATATCTATTATGGGTGTTGTATGTGTGGTAGAATTTCAGGTGATGAAAAATGGTACTGTTGCGTACCCAATGCTGCTAGGAAGACCATGGCTAAGGAGAGTTCATGCAAGAAACTAATGGAATGAAGGTTTCATGACACTTGGATGTGGCAGAGAGAGGGTGAAGATAAACGTGATCCTCGACATCATAAGGCGTAACTCGTGGATTCAAGTGATGAAATTTATGATTGGACATCCTTTGATTACTCTAGTACCAAAGTGAAGTGGACATCAAGATGAAGAAAGTGAGGTTGATATTTCAGTCATGGATATCCTTCCGGGAGTCCACACCGACTCATGACCCCATAAAATTATCTCGAAGAAGAAGTTGATGCAGTGGTTCATTTTAAGAGACCTCTTGGAAATCGGAGGTGGAGAATACTTGGCGAATATCCCCGGAACTAGTTTCGCGGGAAGGTGAATTTTTTGGGGGTTGTATGAAAAAATTTCACCTGATTATCAAGCGTTGTGTGATGAGAGGCTGCCGAGACACATGACGGGAGATTTTACTGTCGCGCGTCAAAAAAAAATGCGATGACGCATGTCAAAAGACCTTAGTGACGCGCGTCAATAGACCTCAGTGACGCGTGTCAATAGACCTCAGTGACGCGCGTCACTAAGGTCTGTAGATGCGCATCACTAAGGTCTTTTGACGCGCGTCACTACATTTTTTTGACACGCGATAGCAAAATCTCTGTCGCACATCTCGCAACCTTCGCCCTCTCGCTTTCTCATCAAAAATCTCCATGTCGCGCATCGAAAAACTCTTTTGCCGTGTGTCTCCTGCTATGCGCCAATATTTGTTGTACCTCCTTGTCGCGCGCGTAAAAAATGCGGTTGTGACGCGCGCCAATAGACCTTAGTGGCGTGCGTCAGCGGACCTTAGTGACGCCAGCGGCCAATGCACCGTGTTGATGCACGCACTAAGGTCCGCTGACGCACGCTCACTAAGGTCGCTGATGCACGTCACTAAGGTCTCTGCTGACGCGCGTCACTACATTTTTTTGACGTGCCCGGCAAAATCTCTGCCGCGCGCCTGCTGCACCTCCGACCTCTGCTTTCTCATCAAAAAAATCTCCCCCTTGTTGCACGTCTATAATATGGGATATATCATATTGTTGAGAAATGTGAAGTAGAAGTGTTCTACCTGGTGAATAATATAGGTTTATATAGGGGATATTTTTCAAGGGTAGGTAGTGATTCCCTAAAAAAATTAAAGTGTAATTTTTAGCGAACAGTCATCGACCCATGCCAAAAACTTCACCTTTTCAAAATTTTCAAAATGGAATATACACCATATTACGAATATTCACCACTAAAACTTTCCCTGGGTTGTTTATTCTTGCCTCTCATTGTTGCAGGCCATCTGTGCATGTTTGAATGTCATTTTTAGGTTTTAGAGTTGTGTTTTTAGGGATTTTGGAACATTTTCTGTGTGAAATCTATCTCTGGTCTGTGATGCACTTGTCCATCCTTTCCATTTCTCACCTCCTTTTTCTCCATGGTAGTTTTGGTAGATGATCAGCACTTTCCTTCTCTGGTGTATCACCGTTTTAGTGTAGGCTCTGTTTTTCCTTGTTTTCTTTCTCTCCTTGTCTCCTTGGAAGTTAGATTAGAATTAGATTATCTTTCCTGCACTAGAATAGCTTGTGGCAAGTAGATTAGGAAGAGGAACCAGCCTTCTCTAGAGGATCATTCCCATTTGCAAGTCCCACAGCTTGGGGAATGATCCAATGTTATGCAAATCACACCAAATGACCCTGCCTTAGAAAAGCATATCCATAACTCATTTGGGGGTGTTGTGATTTTGCACTAACAAGAATTTACTATGTGGGCCTCTACGCTAACATGACCTTAGTGAAACACATATTGTGCATTCTCCATGTATGAACCCCATAAGTGTCCAAGTAGTTATCTTCCACATCATCTTTTTTTTTTTTCATGGCAATGTTCGCAATGCAGAAACACTTCCACAGAGAGGATGAATAGGAATGGGAGGAGTGGGCATAAGTGAAAGGTTTTCCATCAACTAATAGGTATGTGTGCACCAATATTCCTTTGAGGATATGTTTGGTTGCATTGAAGGTAGTCGGTGATTTGAATCCCTATACCTAAATTTCCTACATTGAACTTGTCTTATTATAAAAATATTGATAATGTGTACATGATGAGGATAAATATATAATATTTATACTCAACAAACCCTTAATTTTCATTTTTGTACTTGTTATTTTGAATAAATATTGTTACTTTCTTGACCAACCGAGGTTCCAAGCCGCAAATAAACAAGCACCCCGTCGTCTGCGTGTCTCACTGCAAATACATGGCATGCCATATTGATCGGGCCTCACCTCATTTCGAAACAAAACATAGGTGGGAAGTATCTAAGTTTTTCACTAGTAACTCCATTGTAAACAACGTGTTTCCAATATCTTTCTTCCAATAATAAAGAAGACGTGAATGTTAGCATATTTCTTTTGATCTATTGAACACGCATCTTCACCATTTCCTTCAAATGTAAGCTTTTATTGGCACTTTTCCATGCCATATTAAGGTCTTTCATATATGCCAATGTTGTTTTATTGAATTTGAATATGTATAGCATGAATTGATACCATTTAATTTTCCAATTAGTAGACGTAAATCCACTCTGGAGCAGTCATTTTGGATGTCGATCACATGTGATCACTATTTGAAATTCCCACCTATTGTTTAAATATTTTTGTCATCTACTTCCAACGATGAAATTATTATTGTTTGATCATAAATGTAAAGGTTAAAAACATATATAGTTGCGCCAAAGGCATGTCAGAGGTGGGTTTGGGCGGAGGATAGTCTGACAGTGACTCGGTGGCCCACATTTCAAAGTACGTTAACATCCTCCATGGAACCACATGAGATCGTTGACCTGCATGTGTTGTATCTCAGGTTTCTTTAAATTGACAATGCACGTTCGATCCTTTCATAAGCGTAGAAGACTATGACTTATTAGATTTAATGATTTTCATTTACTCTACTTTAAATGGTAATGTCCTTCGTTGTCCCATCTGCTGACATGAGCTTCGTGAAACACATTTTGTGCATTCTCCATGTATGAACCCCATAAGTGTCCAAGTAGTTCTCTTCTGTGTCATCATCTTTTTTTCGTAACTATTTGCGATTGCATATGATTTTACAAAGGATGAGCAGCAAACGGGAGGAGCGAGCATCGTGAAAGGTTTTCCATCGACTAACAGGGATGCCTGCAACAATATTCCTTGGAGGATATGCCTGGTTGCATTGCAGGTGGTCGGTGATTCAAATCCCCATAGGCGTAGGTGCTAGGTAATCTAAATCAGGGATTATTATTTTTGTTTAAAGAACAAATTTTGGTAAAAATAGGATTTTAAAAACATTAAAATTAAACGGAAAAGACTCTCCCTATCACTACTAAAATAGCCATCTTTTTTCATTGTATTTTATGTCTCATTATTGCGCCAAACATTTTCACATAAACTCGAAGGGATGAAATGATTGATTGAAACCCTTTCAATGATAGAAATTCCATAAACATGAAATGGGGCCGTGTTACTGGATCATCACAAAAATTTAGCATATGTAGGTTAAAATGTCCACAAAGGTTTTAAAAAATGCATTCGAACAAAACACGGAACAACGACATTAGGGAAAGTTAATTAAATTTTGTGAAAATATAAAATATATCCCAGTAATGGTTTTCTTTGTTGTAGCGATAAGTGGTTTCTATTTTGATGTCCCGTGTTACTCATTACTTCTTTCATCAAGCCCCACAACTGTTTTGCTACTCACTACAAAATTTTATGGTTGCGAACATTAGCAACATTCTTGAAATCTAAATAGAAACCATTATTGTACATTAACATGAGAACTACAACATAATACATATCTTCCTCCTTGAAAAAAATATAGATTCCACAAAATGGTCCCCCCCAACATTATCCTCTCCCATTTCATTGTCCTCCCTCAAACCCCTCTTCTACAACCCTCTTCCTCCTTTTATGTTTTTGTCCCTCGCAAACAAATTCATCGCAGACTTCCCCTTCGACTTCCACAACACACACTTCGCGTGCGATTGACCACGGTTAGTTTTTACCCTCTCGGCCAATCTAGGTTGCAAGTCATAGGTAAACAAGCACCCTGCCCTCGCATGTCTTGCTTCAAATGCATGGCACACCTTGCTATAATGGGACTCCCCTCTTTTTAGAATAAAACATTGATAGAAAGGTGCTAAGTTGGTCACTAGTATCTCCATTGCAGACAATGTGTTTACAATGTCTTTCATCCAATCAAAGAGACCAAGTGAATGTTAGCATATTTCTTATGGTATATTAAACACACATCTTCACCATTTCCTTCAAATGTAAGCTTTTATTGGTACTTTTCCATGCCATATTGAGGTCTTTCATATATGCCAATGTTGTTTTTTTGAATTTAAATCAGATATCCCTGAATTAATACCATGTTTTTTTCCACTTGACAGATGTAAATCCACTCCTGGAGCGGTTAGTTCGGATGCCGATCACATGTGATTACTCCGCTATTTAAATATTTTTGTCCTCTGGTGATAACGATGAAATTATACATGTTTGATCACAAATGTTAAGGTTAAAAACATATAGATTTACACTAAAGGCGTGTTAGAGGTGGGTTTAGGTGTGAAGTAGTCCGACAGTGAGCCGGTGGCCCATAGTTCAAAGTACGTTGACATCTTCCACATAACAACATGTAATCCTAGACCGCTTGTGTTGTATCCCGGGCTTCTTAAAATCGGAAATGCACGCTCACTCCTTTCATAAGCGTAGAAGACTACGACTTATTGCATTTAATGATTTTCATTTACTCCACTTTAAATGTTGATGTCCTTCAGTGGGCCCATGTTGAGGTCAAGAAATTATAATTGGCTAATCCCTCTCCACTTCCACATGTTGCTTATGTTTTCCCCTCGACAAAAAATTGGAGGGTTTTTAAGTCCTCCCCCTAACTCCCTCTTCTACAACCCTTTTCCTCCCTTTATGTTTATGTCCCTCGAAATCAACTTCATCACAAACTTCCTTCGGCATTCACATCTCGAGTTCACGTGTGATTGTTAGTAATGTGGCTGTTGATATATGTGTGCCCTCCTTGTTAGGAATATTTCAAGACAATGTGTATTGCGAGTAATAGAACTTTGGCCAAATTGTTGCCGTACTTTTAATAGTTTTTATTTTGTTACTTTTGGTATATGTGTGACATCCGTAATTAAGAATGTTTCAAGAAATTGTGTATTGCGAGTAACATATTGGTGAATATGACATGGATTAGTAGTAAAACATTTAAGTTTCTCAGAGATTCAGTACATGACTATGTGAAGTTTTTTGTATTTGTCAGGGATGATAATTTTTCCTCCAGTACAAGATTTTCATGCTCAAAAATACTTTTGACATTCTGACGCGCCTCTATTTTTTTAGAGTAACGTCGTTTTCTTTAGTACTAACATCATTAATGGTGTTAGTCATGCTTGTGGTCCCCTATCTTATGGTTTTTTTCATTGTGATGTTTTCTTAAATATAAGCTATACTGACATCTTGTTAACACCCTATTTTGCTTAAACATCCTTTGGCCATATTTAGAAAGTAGTTTCCTTTAGCACTTTTCTTTTTCATTTTTTCGGATTTTCAAAAGATAGTTTGAGATGACACTAAAATCTGACGAAGCAACAAAAAAAATCTCCACTTCCACCATATTGAGGCATTGCAGTGCATTTCACAACACAATCAGATGCTGGCTCTTGAGGAGTAAAATTTTCTGTTCTAAATTTTCCCTTTCGAAAGAGACGTAGATGGTGCCGGAAAAGGTTGTGGACTCAAGGTTTACACCTATAAATTACAATTTCCTGAAAGTTTCCAAGATCTTTTCAACAAGTGCATTTTTTTTGGCATATCTAACAATCATCAGAGTCCACGAGACCATATATTTCTTAGGCATTTTGTGAAGCAATTTACATGCTTCTACATTTTGCAAACATTTATGCCAGAGCACTTGTAATTTCAACTACTGTGAAATACCCCTTCTTCATCATGCTCCATTTTTTGCACATGTTGGTAGCATGATAGGAAAGGTCAACTGATTGGATTGAACACCTATTGCCAACATTTACTGAAACAACATCAATGATCCGTAAGGTGGGAACATGCAGAGGACATGAAACGGCTTGTATCCTCCCAAACCCGCTAAGAACAACAACTCTTTCCTCAAGCTTGATATATTTCCAATAACCAATTTTTAGATCATCCTTTTCGTGAATGCGGGTAGCAGCTTACCATGTTATTGTAAAGGGCATTTGAGTCCTCCGTAGCTTACAGGTAGGAGATGAGAGTGAGCATGATTTTTTTTACAGTGGTTCAAAATTTGTAGAGCTTTCCTATTTGTCTTCCACCAACATGCAGAATGTTATTAATATATATTAAATGAGGTCCCCTTGCACGAATATGACTCAACGAGATCTGCAAATAAAATTAAATCTTTGCTGATATTTTTCTGATAATACAAATCAGGCTTGGATTTTGCAAGGCGTTTAGACGTTGTTAATCATTTTAGACGTCAAAATACGGTCACTTTTAAAATATGACCGTCATGATTGTCTCGCAAGATTATAATTTAAACGTCAAAATGACATGTATGTTACAAATTTGACCGTCAAATATATATATATATATATATATATATATATATATATATATATATATATAAAGATACTAAATTAAATATTATATTATATTTATTTATTTTGAAATTCATGTAAATATAATAGAAACAAAAATAGAAATTTGGAAATTAAAAAATAGAATCTTACTATCTTTTATGAAACAGAAAGTTAGAAACTGCAAGTGCAAACTAATAAAATCTTTCTATTTTTTGTTTGAGTTTTTACAAATTAAAATTAGAAACTAGTTCCACGGTTCCATTTTTCATGGCTGCAAATTACAGAAATAAGTTGAGGACATAATTTTAATTAGAATAGAGCCCAGAAATTTAAGATTAATAGATTATAAAACAGCATCATCAAGTCACAGTGTACGTGTTTCTAAATATTAGAGGCAGAGCCATATGGAAGTGCTGATCTGAATTATTGAGGGTCTTTGGCAATTTCTAAGCACTAGGTAACCCTTACCTGAGTCACATCATTTTCCTTTTGATTCTCACTTGGGAAAACATCAAAATGATTTTTTTCATTGCAGATTTTGAGTTTTATTTGGTACAGTTATGAAGATTTCATTATAAATCTGTAGAATTTTTTTTTATAATTGTTTAAAAAAAAAAGAATTATTCCAAGCCCGGTCCCGTTTATAATGTCATTTATAATTTCAAGTCATAGACATCAATACATTCCATTTTAGTCGATAATATTTGTAATCTAACCTGTTATAGTTGGAACTTGGAAGCATTGAATTCCTTTGGGCTCTCCTAATTCACAAATTCCCTTGAAGCGGGTTGGAACTGGCAGTGGTGGCAAACCCGTATCATCAAAACTCTTTGATTCCAGCCAAATGCTTACATTGCATTCGCATTATATTATTACAATGACGGCATGTAAAAATATTGGCTGCACGGGGACAAATACTGTCATACGAATTTCCCAATGTCTAAGACCATTTTGGGACTGAATAACTTGACATACCTTTTCAACGTAAATAGCAAATCGACTAGAAATTCAATATTTATTAAGATTATGTTTTATCCTTGTGTAGTTTATTTTTTAGATATTACAAGAGTTAATGACCCAAAAACGTAATATATTTCATGGAAAGTTAATGCAAGGCAATTCCTCTCAACCGACTATGTGAATGTAAGGGTATCCAGTCCTCCGGTGTTTAGGGGATTAGACCCTAGGTGGGTGGGAGGCGAGCACTCAAAACCCACCATTAGGGCACACCGTTATGTCGTTTATTATGCCGATAGGTATTTCACTCTATCGATGAAGGGTAGAGTCACAGACACATGTTAAAATATACGTGGTTGAAATTTGTCAAGTGTACATGTGTTGAAATATGATGTTAAGAGATTTTCCATGTTGACGTATCCGGTGGTGGCGGGAAAGATGATGCAAGAAAAAGGCAGAGATGGCAGGAAAAAGGCATTGAATAATATTAAGTGCAAGCACACAAGCATCGTCACCTCACAGAGCATTGATGTTGTTTACTAAATGCAACCAAGTCATGTCCAATCCAATGAAGTCACCTTTATTATTATGGTACCAGTCTTCGCCATCGCTAATGTCTTGTTCCATCACCAATGTCTGTAGTATTGCCAACCAAGTAACAAAATTCACGATAGATGGATAATCATGATTGATGACCCAAGGTCATGCCCTGTTTTCCTAATACACATGCACTACAAATGTAATTTTTCATATACTTGTTTGAATGAGGAAACAAAATTCATGAAAAAGCATGCTCTACACATGTCAAGCACGACTAAAAATAGAAAATCCTTTTCACATATTTCAACCTACAAGGACTCAAACCCATTACGCGGTGGGAAAAGAAAAACTGCTAAATATCGAGCTCTAGAGCCCTATTTTTGTAATAGAGAAGCATAATGCGAATGAAAATAAAATTTTAATCCCACGTGGGTTACGTAATGTGAACACCAAAAGGTATACAATTGATGAGTAGAAAGAGGATATAGAATGGAAAGGAGGAGCAACGGATGAGTAATGGAAGGATATTGAAATGAAGCATGTGGAATGTGCAATTACATAAAGTTTGTGTATGATTGGCGTAACGGAAATGAAATGCAAGGGACTATGAAAAGGAAAACAAAAGAGAACTATATGGGAAGAGGAGGGGAAAGGAGTAATTGTATTGTTGTAATGATGCAAAATGCAAGACCCAATACTAGGATAATAGGAAAGATGGAAAAATGCATAATTGATGGAAAGCATAAAAATGGGAATAAATAAATGAGATAAAATATGATAAGTAAAACATATATAATAAACATATTGTAAAGAATGTCATACATAGAAAGGTTGAGTAATGGTGAATTAAGTAGATCTATAAGAAGACGAGAACTATAGAGTGTTTTCACATGGAAGGGGAATGCACTAGGGGTCAAATTTGAGGGATTTGGTTGAGTGAATTTATGAAGGAATCCTCATTTATACGAGGCCGAAGTAGATAAGTTCGTGAATTTTTGAGTATCGATCATAGGATGAAGGAGGTCAAATGCAAAGATCTACAATGGAGAAAACTTTAAACTTTGTTGTGAAGATAAGACCTTGCCTCCCTATGTTTGCCAATATCGATAGTGGTGGCCCTATGCAAAGTAAGGGCTTGAGAGTTCTTGATAGTTAAATCCCAAGCTAATTTAATCGACAATTGTCTATGATTCCCTCTATAAATGGGGGAAAAGAATACAAAATGAGTTAATGGGATCATATCATGGGATTCCATATTGATCAATTTCGATGATACTAAACTGTGGTTATTAAGGTTGTGTCATAGAAGTACCATAAATCGCTTCAAAGATTGTGCTTATTTATCCGTACACAAGGCCTCTTTCAAATATAAAATTAGTGGAGAGCATTAATTTATAGTTTTACAAAAAAACTGTGTTGCAATTGATCATCCTCGAGCTCCACCGAGTCAATCCACCTAGTATTTTATGTAATGGATTGAGTGTTGGGAATGTGTCTAGTGTGTTCAACATTTGAAAATTGTGGTTGTCGACATGGTGGTTCTTTTCAAATAAATGGGGTTCATCTTTGAAACTATATATTTTTTGTTGACGAAGATACAAGTGTGGATGTTGGCGAGTTGGGGGTTCCAGTCTGACACAAACACACACACACAAGTATTAGTTAGCTTCCTCTACAAACATTGTATCTCCGCATCAACATTAAGACTGTTATTAAGAAGAATCAATTAACATTTGTGGAACATCTATGTTATCGTTCATAATGAAGGTTGAAAAAAATCCATATAGATCGAAAAAAATGAAACCCAAAAAAGTGCATCATTTGTAGCAAAAGTCTCTAGCCCCAAGCTGTTTTATTAAAAGTTCTTCCTATCGGAAAAAGTTGGAAAAGCCAAGGAGAACAACTAACAATGGTGTATTCATTTATCGATGAGAGGAAAATTATGGCTATGCCAAAGTGAAGGGGTTTTCACGACCATGTGAAAACAAAGACTGTTCAATCTTCTGTTATGTTCCTCTGTTTTGAACTGTCGACACAAAATACAACATTTAGGACACCGTTTTAGAGAAGTCAAAAGGAACGTTGGCAGCATTCTCTGTAACATAGGTATCCGTCCCTACAACATCCATTGTGACTAAGTTTAGAGAGGAGGTGACATTTGTGTTTTCGGTTGACGGAGAGGTAAGGGCATCACTGTCGATCAAGACGTCTATGTAATACAAACCATGGGAAAAATTATATTGAAAGGCTTCCGAAACATGAGAACTACTAGAATAGAATTCACTTTGTTAGTTGGTATTCTATCCTTTGTATGAGTTCATGGTCCTAATCTCCAAGGCATTGCGAAAGATAATTAGCTATGGATGAAATATTTTACAGGAAACTTATAGTGTGTACAAATTATTTGTATTGCCTTCCACTTCCCTGAGTAACTTGCAAGATTCGATTAAAACTTGTGTGATTATCATCTCATCCATTTGGATTAAAGACTTTAGAATGGAAGGTTGAAGTTCTTTGTCCATATTGTTCCAGTATGAGAAGCAATGCCCATGTTTTTCAAAATTGCATTTGATGCAAGTGTGCAAGGCTTCATGCAAGTTTCTTTGTATCCAGTGTAATTTTCCATACAAATTGAACAAGCATGGATCTCAGATAAAAAAAATTATCCTTTTAAGAAAACGTCATTTGGCTTCAACAAAGGAAAATTATTTAAAATAATTCACATCATTTAATATAGGAAAATTAACATCCCCTTTCACTCTATTAATATATTCCTAAATACATTAAATGTCTTACCAAGTATATACTATATTCAATATTTCAAAAAATACATAATTTTTGAATAGCTTTGAAAGATTTTTTTCACTTTGAATGATCAATATGGAAAAGGCATAAAAACAACAAAGGAAATGCTGTAATTTTTCTCGAGGTAAATAGCTTTCTGCAATTACCATTTTTGCTGAATCTCCATGATGTTATTGAACGAGAGAATTGTCTAAACAACAGTACGTTTTCTTATATATTCTTTAATTCCCCTAGTCAAGAAGTCAATGAGTCATCAAATTAAAACATCAAAGGTGAATGCAGCTTTATACAAATATAAATAATTTAATGGCATGGCATAATGGTTTCTAAGAATGTAGATCTAGGATCCAAGATATCTGCTGGTGTAGTTCAATTTTCCTTCACCGAAGAAAAGTTCTAGTCTTTATAATTGTTAAAGTTGAGAACAACCTGTAAAGTCATATTACAATTTGAATATTAAAAAAATCGATTATCATATTTACAAATTTAAATCAAAATTTATATCTATTTATGTAGTCTTGAATACAATTAAAAATTGGAATATCAAAGCTATTATTTATTGATGTAATTACTATCGAGTGATTTAACAACAATATAAAGTAATACTCTGGTCCTGACCTTAGATCAACAAACAGTTATGACAAAAGAGAATCGTTCTTCTATGAAAAACAATAAAGGTTTTATTCCTCATTGAAATCAGAAAAGAATATACCTGCATAAAAAGAAAAAAGAACAAATTCTCAGAACATTACTAACTCTCTTTGGATAGATCTGGTCATCAAATATTTCACACTAACACCTGTGAACATGCTTTGGTATTTGGGACACAGAAGTACTTCAAGGTATATCAAAATATTACTATCAAGAATAAAATAAACGGATTTAAATTTTAAACCATGATAATTTGTAATCCAAACATTGCTATAAACCCATATAAGTATTTCATTAGTAGAACAACCTACACACATTACAATACTACAAAGATAACAATAATTTATATGGTCAGTGCCAGATGAAAAATCTGTTTTTTTCGACTTTGGATGGCTTATCCTTAACCAAGCATATCCTATTTTCAGAAAATGCACCAATTTTTTTTGTAAAATTGTTGCATTTTGTAAAAGTTTTAAATTTTATTGAGAGATAACTTGTTTATACATAAATTACATGTTCAAAGAAATTACAATTAATAAGCTTATGATATAACACATCTTGCTAAAGTTAACACTCTTGAATAAATGGGAAAAATATAATACATGCAATTAAAAAAATTTAATATACATGTTAAAACAATAGTCTCAATAGTCTTTATATTAGAGAATTTTCTTTTGCAATTTTTATAACATTTCTTTAAAAATTCAAAAACCAAACATTATAATATCAATAGAAAAGTAATATGCATTCTACATATAAAAGAACATAAATTAAAAAGAGTAACATAAATGTATTTAATATTTATATATTATTATTTTTACACTTATTTATTCAGTTCCTATAAAATAATATTTTATGTAAAGTATTTACACAATTATAAAAATTAATTTTATGATATCATAAGATAGAGAATTTATATAAAATTTAGAAAAACACTCCATAAAAGATAGAGCAAAAATTAAATAGTAAAAAATAAAAAAATATCATATTTTTTTCTAATCCTTAAAATTTAATATTCGTTTTGACATTTTATTTATAAGATTCATGTTTCGATATTCAAATACTTCTGATTTTTATTGCTTGAGGTAAAATAAGGAAAAAAATTAATTAATGAAAAAATAGGTATGTTTTATGAGAAATAAAATTCTAGTCAATAGAATTAAATAATAATGTATAACAATAAATAAACATATAAATATAAATACCCATAACAATCTCTTTATGTAATTACCCATGAACCCCTGGTGAGACAAATGTGGAAAGTGTACAAGACTCTTAGTGTACAATCCTCAACACTTCCACAACATAACAATCTCCCACTTGAATACTATTTTTCCTCCGAGCAAGCTTCTCAATCCTTTCACTGTCATCCATGAAGACCTACCAAATCTAATCACAAATTCATTTTGTCCCTTATGACCACGTTGGTCATCATGTCTACTGGATTCGATTGGTATGAATCTTCTCTAGCTATAACTTCTCTTCCTCCAAAGTTGTCTTGATAAAATGGTACCTAATTAGTTGTATATGCTTCATCCTAGAGTGGAAACCAGAGTTCTTAGCTAGGTGTATAGCTCTCTCGACTATCACTATGAAACTTCCTTGCTTGTTTTTATGCCCCAACACCCCAAGAAATTACTATAATCAAATCATTTCTTTGCTTGCCTTTGTGGCAAGAACATACTCAACCTCTGTGGTCGACAAAGCCACAAGCTTATGTAGTCGAAAACTCCAGCTCATTGTTGTCTCAACTATAATGAAAATATAAGTCTGTTGTGCTCCTTCCGATGTCTACATCTCCACCATATCTCGAATCTACATAACCACAAAAAGTTTTGTCTAATCCACTGTAGCACAAAATTGTCACCATAGTCCCTCTCAAGTACTGAAGGATCCACTTTACCACTTATCAACGATCTTTACCCGGATCACTCATAAATCCACTCATTGCTCCTAGTACATGTGCAATATCAAGCCTAGTACACACCATGGCATACATCGAACTACCAATCGCTAATGAGTAAGGTACCTTGGACATCTGGTTTCTCTCTTGATCTTTCTTGGGACACATCTTGTTTGATAATTTGAAATGGTCTGCCAAAGGAGTCCCAACCGACTTAGCATCCTGCATATTAAACCTCTCCATGACCTTCTTAATGTAATCTTCTTAAGATAAAGTCAGCTTTCATTCCTTCCTATCACAAGATATCCTCATACTAAGGATTTGTTTTTCTTCCCCAAAATCTTTCATAAAGAAAGGAGTCACTTAGCTACTTCTTGAGTATTGTTATTTCCTTCATGTTTTTTCTTCCAACCAACATGTCATCCACTTACAAACATAGGATAATATAATTATCATCCTCAAATTTTTTTGTATACACGCAATGATCGAATGACATATAATATAACCTTACTCCATCATGAAGGTATTAAATTTCTTATACCATTGACGTGGATCTTGTTTTAGGACATACAATCTCTTCTTCAGTTTGCACACCATCTCCTCTTTACCTTTGACCTCATAGCCCTCTCTGGCTGCTACATATATAAATTCTCCTCCAAATCACCATAGAGAAATTTAGTCTTTCAATCTAGCTTCTCGAAGTGCAAGTATTCTTCGCCACTATTCCAAGAACAATTCTAACAGAATTCATTTTTACTATAGTGTTATCCAAAATTCACCCTCAAGGTAATTTTGATAACATGCATCGATTCTTTAAGTCCCAAGCCAATAGATTGATTTAAGGCCCGAAATCATGTTTTTGGGCCCTCTTGGCTTCCTTCTAACTCTCCCATCTAAGAAGAAAGCCCAACGAGTTAGAAAGGTGAAAAATTGTAAAAAACCAAACTTGGGGCCGAAAAAATGAAGAAAATCAGCTAAGTCCTAGTCCAGTGCAGCCTGGGACAATTGGGACGTCGGGCGTGAATCGCCAAAAAGCCGCTGTGGTTCGCGCAGCAGCTTGGGACGCTTCGGGACGCGCGGGACGCGAAAAGGTGAACCGGCGAAAGTGGAAAAAATCACCAAGTTTTGTTATCGAGCGGTTTGGGACATCTAGGCCGTAGGTATGCGCGGGGACGGAACGGCCAAAAGCCGAAAGACAGTCCATTTCGGGCGGTTCGGAGATATTTGTCCCAGGCAGTCCGGGATAGTTGGGACAAAAGTACGCGGAGGACGTGAACCAGCCGATTCGGCCGAAACAAGAGACTTTCATCCGAGACAGTTTAGGACATCGGGCCAAAAGTACGTAAGGGACGCAAAAAGCCGAAAGAGCCGCCAACGAATGGAATCTCGCCACGTGTCTTCACCTCAAACAGGAACAAGGAAGGCCGATTCGGCCGAAGCAGGAGATTTTTGTCCGAGACAGTTAGGCCAAAAGTACGTGAGGGACGCGGAAAGCGAAGCGGCCGAAGGCAAAGAAGAAAAGTCAACGTTTGACCCGTGAAACTTCAAACGGCCATAACTTTTGACTCCGAGCTCCGATTTTCACAAAATTGGACTTTCTGGAACGAGCACGACGTCCTCTACGCCACAAAAACTGGATTTCTTATTTTTAATGAGGGTAGATATATTTAATTAAGAGAAACATATTCGGCTCCAGTCAGTTAATGCTCATTCCCGTCAAATGACAGAAAACACCTGCCAGACCCAAAATAGCTGCCCGCACTCAGAAGGCCATAACTTTTGCATTTCTCAACGAAATTGCACAAAATTGGTACCGTTGGAATCGTGGCTCGAGCCCAATGCACATCAATCAAGAAATTTCAGATTTGATGAGATATTGATCGATATTTTTTAGAAAACGTGGCTGGGTTCATAACAGTGTTTTATTTGGTGGTTGGGAGTGCAATTAAGAGGCATGGTCATCATTCTTTCTCTGCTGCAGCACCTGGGACAGTATGGGGAGCCTTTTGCAAGTAATATATAATCATTTTACTCCATTTAATGCCTCTTATAGGTGGTTGAAGGACAGATTTCGGGATTTCCATTTTCCCTTCTCTTTCCCTTCTCATTTTTCTATAAATTGGAGTGTTGGGCTCATTGTAAAGGAGGGTAGTTTTTGATAGCAAAGCTCTGTCAAAATTTCTTTGTGAAGCCAATGTGTTGCAGGCCCTTGTAGTGGACTCCTTGCATGGTGATCCAGGCCCTTATCCTGTAATAGATTGAACTGTGCATATCATGAAGCAATAAAATATCAGTTTGTGGATATATCTTCCCCCACTGTGTTTTCTTGCATTCTTCTTACCCCTTTAATCTTTCTACAAGAATAATGTGTCTATTATTATGTTCTTGCAGGGATCCATTATCATTGTGTATGCTTGGAATATCGTTGTGAATGCATTTTGCTAGATTATGGAGAACTGTCATCACCTCTTCTAGTGTGCACTTTACCTCTGTATTTCACGCATTTGGAGACTACTCTCACACCCTCCTTTTCTGGTGTATCACCGCTTTAGTGTAGGCTTTCATTTTATGCATTCTCTCTCCCTGGTCCCTTGGAAATTTAGATTAGAATAGTTAGTTTCCCCTGCATTAGAGTAGATTGTGGCAGGTAGTTTAGGAGTAAGAACCAGCTTTCTCTGGAGGTCTATCTCAAGTAGCAAGTCCCACAACTTAGAGATAGTACCCATGTTATCCAATCACACCGTGAGTTCAAGTATATGCACTTGTATAAACACAGGGGTGCTGTGATTCGGTGATAACATATAGGAGAAAAAATCTCATCAAAATCTATACCTTTTTTCCGGGCAAACCCCTTGACCACCAACTAGGCCTTGTATCTTTTATTTCCCCTTTCTTCCTCTTTAACTCTATACACCCACTTGTTCTACAATGATCTTTTACCTTCGAGTAGCTTCACCAAATCCCAAGTCTCATTCTCTATGAGAGTCCGATGCTCCTCATCCATGGCTTTCTCCCACTTCTTCTTGGAATCTACCCGCATTGCTTCATCAAAGCTCTCGGCTCTCGATTGTCAAGGAGTAATAAAAACTAAAGAGAAGGAGAAAATGTTTAGGTTCTCTTCTTACCCTAGAAGACCTCCTCAAAGTAGGAGTTTGTGGAAGCTATTGAGTGGGATTTTGAATTGATTCATGTATCACTTTCCCATCCTGGAAAATCCTCCACCACCGCATATTAGTTTTTGGATTCTCCATGTTTTCCTGCAATGCTTCTTATACATGAATTTCTCATTAAATACCACATCCCTGGATTGAATGATTTTCTTGTCCTTAATACTCCAAAATTTATATCCAAATTCATTACCACCATAACCAATGAAAATTCATTTTTCCGATTTACCCTCTAGCTTGGCTCTATCATCCTTATCAATATGAACAAACACCTCACATCCAAAGACTCTAAGAAATAAGTAATCATATTTCTTACCATACCAAGCCTCCCGAGGTATGCCTCCATGTAAGGCACTTGAGGGTCCTCTGTTAAAATCAAGTACACAAAATTTCTCATTACTTCTACCCAAAAATAAAGAGGCAGTCCCGCATATAACCTCATACTCCTAGCGCATTTCCTTTTTGTCATGTTTATCCTTTCTAACACCCCATTCATGTCTGCAGAGATCCTGAACCGTATCTTTCCTAAAAATTATATTCTTTGAACAATACTACTCAAACTTATTGTTTTAACACTCCCCTCCATTATCTAACCTAAAACATTTCAACTTAAGACATGTTTCATTCTCTACCAAGGCTTTCATTTTATCAAAAGTGTCAAAGTCATGAGATTTATTTCTAATATAATATATCCAAACTTTCCTTGTTGCATCATCAATAAAATTAACATAATAATTTGAACCCCCAAGATATGATATGTGAGCCGACCCTCACACATCAAAATGTACCAGCTCTAACTTACTCTCTTTCTTCGAAGGTCTAACCTTGAGAAACCTTACTCACTTTTGTTTCCCATACATGCAATCCTCACGTAACTCCAAACGTGTTTTTGTATATTCAAGAAAATCCTTCATTATGAACTCCATCCCCTTATGGCTCATATGAGCAAGCTTATAATGCCACAATGTTGTAGCTACTTCAAGCTAAAAGATTACAAACATTAGTGTTATCAATGGTTAAGTACAAGGATCCAACCTTCTTACCTCTTCCTACCATAAGAGAACCCTTGGTAAACTTCTAAGATTTTTTGTTGTAAATATCATACTACAACCATCACTTTCCAACTACCCCGCCAATATCAAGTTTCTTATTAATGTAGGCACATGTATGACATCCTTCAATATCCATGTATCCCCATTCTATAACTTAACCTAAACAAAAACTTTTTAAACTATGTTGCAAGGCTCATCATCATTAAAAAAATGCCCAAAATCCCCTTTAACATAATCAACAAAATAATACCTATGTGGAGTAGCATGGAAAGAAGCCCCCGAATCTAAAACCCAATAACTATTAATATTATGAAAAGAAAGAAACAAAGCATCCCGACATACATTACTCGTTGCCACATTTTCCTTCTTGTTTTATTCATGTTGTTTCTTCTTATCTCGAAGCTCCCAACAAGTCCTTCTTCGCAAGCCCATATTTTCCATAAAGTGCCAACATACTATCTTGCTTTTGGATTCTAACCTTGCCCGATATTTTGATTTTCCACAACTTCTTCTATTCTTCTGTCTCCCTCTAGTTTCCACTTTAAAATCATTCCCTGAAGTAGAATATTACCCATATATCTTTCTTCACATTTCCTCACTTAGAATCACCCCTACAACATCCTCAAACTTCAAATTTGAGTTAGCTAGAACTGAGATGCTTACCTTCATTACAGTGCTATTCCAACTCTTAGGTCAAGAGCATAGAATTAATAAATCCCTAATGTATTCATCAAATTCTATTGTAATTGAAGATATCATATTTACAATCATATTAAAATCATGTAAATGATCTACTACTAAACCATTCTTAGACATATCCACACTAAATGACTTTTTCATTAAAAGTATCTTTTTAGAGGTAGAGGGTTTTTCATACAACTTCCTAATGCATCCATAAGTTCTTCCATAGTCTTTTCCTTTGAAACATTAAATAATACTGAATATGTAAGATTTAACCAAAATTTTCAAAGTTCCTTCCTATCTAAAAATCCCATTTTGCATTTGTCATTCTTGAGGCTTTGGTCACTTTTCCAGATAGTGGAATATAAAGATCAATTTGATAAAGGTAATCTTCCATCTCGCATCTTCTAAAGACTAAAATTCTACCCATTTAATTTATCAACCCTTGATCATCCATCATCTTCCATAGCTCCCACACAAGATAAAACTCTCTCCCGTGATTCAAAACTTCAACAAACCAAACCAAGATCTTATACCAATTGTTAGGAAGTACGGGATGAAATACATAGAACTATCCCAACAGTAATTGCACTAGTAGAAACTAATATGCAGAAAATATTACAAATCTGAAAATAAAAGTGTAGAATAAAAAGAACACAACACAAAGAGACACTATTTAATGTGATTCACCTAATTTGGGCTATGTCCACTAAGAATCACTTGCTCATATTTTATTATAAGACACTATTATCTCAATACAATACCCAGATCTATTTGGAGCTATGCTTAACAAACTCTACAGAATTCACACATGAACTCACACACATCTGCAATGTTACATCAACCCTACCATATGCACAGAACCACATAAATAGGTAGCTTCTTAAGTAGTGTTAAAATAGTGTGCATTCTAAACCCATGGGCCAAAACCATCCCATAAACATATGGTTAAACAAATCTTTCTGATATGAGAAGAGCACATTTCCTTATATATCAAGCATGATTTTCGAGGCTAGAAAAATTTCTCGTGGGCTGCGCTCCCGCACCCTCACTTAGGGCTCGACTTGGCCCCAAAACTTAGCAAGAAAACTATGGAAAGTGTACATTACTCTTGATGTACATTCTTCAACACTTCCACATAGGAAAAATAAGCTCCACGACATGACAAGAGAAAATGATAATTGTAGGAGAATTCACTTTCTTATGTTGCATGATAATTTAGAGATAGGGATATGTCAAGGGGACTCAACATCCCATGACAAGTGGATATAGTAGTTTAATTCAACGGTCAAAAAACATGCCTCATCAAGTGGTTTTGTATCATCTAAATATAGAACATTACATCAATTAGGTCATCCTCCACACTTGCCCATGAAAAACCAAATACAAGTCGTAAGAGTTTTCTTTGTGAATTTGTATTTGACACTACCTCCTCATCATTTTGGGCTCTTAACACTCATTAAATTTGAATTATTATCATAAGTATAATTTTATTCTTGATATTTTTAACTTATGGTATTTCGGGCTTTGTAATATGAGAGTTTGGCCAAAGAAGATGAGAGAGGACCAATTATCATGGTATGCTCATAAATATTGTAATGAATTTATCGAAAGTAAATGCACTAACTATTGATTCATCAATTTTTTTTTCTAATATTATATATATTTTCTATATATTGCACAATTTTAAAGACCACCACACTTTCGTTGACTTTACCATTTATAGAACGTTATTGTCAATGTTTGAACATGTGACTTGACAATTTTTTCTAAAATAATGGTTTCTACATTTTATATTTAAGAAATTTAAATGCACCAAATTTCAAATCATTAAACATTATTTTCGATGGCATATATTTAGGAATCGTAGTTGATTTCAGAAACATAGACATTAAAATCGACAAATATAATTCTTATAGTCAAAGAATATTTTATTATAGATCCCACTAGGAAACCAAATTGAATGTGATTATTCTAATATTATGAATTATATGAATTTTTTGTGAGGGTTGTGGCTACTTATCTAGGACCTATTATATTTCATATATGACATTAGGCACTAATAGATTTGGTGACACAATATTGAAGAATATGTACACTATATTATATTTATAATAAAGTATCTCACATGTTGAACAAGGTATGTACAATACGATTGGCATAAAATGGATCTAAATAACGAAGGAAGGAGAGATGTTAAACCAACAATTAATCAAATCCACACACCATCTATCGAAGACTCCACACACACAACCTCAATAGAATATATTAACATGTAAATATCTAAAGAGGAGAGTAAGTAAAAACACATCATATTAAAATATATATATTGATAATAAATTAATATAGGTGTCAATAGAGCAAAGGATTTCATTAATTGATCAAAACTCTCTTCCACCATTTATATATAACTATTATTAATTGTTGATATTAAACTAATGTAGTCAATATTGATGCCACATCGCCTTAATTGTTTTGCCTAAAATTTTCATCAGAATTTTTATTTCATCTTATTTTGTTATGCCCGACCAAATAAGGATTTGAGACTCATCTTTGGGCTTACAAAATTTCTATACATCCAATGAGAAAAGATTTTTTTTTTCAAAGCACTCGATATTGGGTGGATAAAAATTTGTTTGTGTAATTCTTGATAATATTCTCCTCATATTATACCTTCAAGGAAGCCTCTTGGGATTGTGCATCAGAATATTTAATCCTCCTATTTAACCATGATTAGATCAAATGGAGGAATATTTTATTTTATAATATTTGGAGAGAGAAAGAAGAAGATAAATGCATATCATGTAGAGACTATGGACTCTAAAGATGGTTATTTAGATAAATAGAAGATGATATAAATGTCCATATAAACAATAAGAGGATAACATTACATTTGAAGCGCATTATGTTTGTAAAATTTTAATTTAAGGAACATACAATCAAAACCAAGAGAAAATGTTAGAGTAGAAGAAAGGAAGAAGGAAAAGAGATGGAGGAGTACAATGGATTATTTTAGTTTGTTGCGATGACCATTTGTTCTTCGATTGGGGTGGTGAGGGTAGATTTGATGAAGTTGCACCTCTTATTTCCCCCTAATTTCAAGATATGGGACAAGACAAATTTTTGACTATATTTAGAAGGAGAAAGGCTACATATGTATGTTATAGATGATACATAATTTTAAGATAAATGGTAGAGTAAGACCTTGTCTCCTATTGCCTAAAATATTTTTAGTTTTTTTTTGTAAAATGTAAGGACCTAAACTATGTAGATTGACACAAGCTAAGCTTTTTTAGGAGAAGCTACATGTGTTTCACTCAAGAGACAAAGGAGACTAGAACATATTTTTTAGAGTAATACCATATGTGTAGATAACATGGCTAAAAATAGTGTCTTTTCAGATTATTTGGTTATACAAGAATAGAAATTTCTTTGGGACTCATCTCTAGTGTCACATAATTGCATTGAATCAGATGAAGTAAGAAGAAACAAATTAATAGGGTCATTGATAACAAACATGAACATATTCATCATAAAAAGGTTTGAGAATTTGCATGATGATAAAATATCTTTATAACAGAGCCTCATGCATGGCACAAGGCACACACAATGCCAATGAATGTGGATGGGATCCAACATGTGAAGAAGAGGAAGAGGTTCAACCTTGTTGAAATCCAGGAATTGATCAAAACTCTCTTCCACCATTTACGAGTAAAATCATGTAAATGCATAATCCTTAAAATAATGTACATTAACATGTAAACATATAAATGGGAGTTGTGGTGATGTTTAGACATATGTACAATTGAAAATTAAAAAGTAATCTATTTTTTTAGATAAGGTAAAAAGGATTTTGTTTTGAAGGGACCAAAAATGGGTTGTACAAACAAGAAGCCAAGAAAAAGGACATCCAAAATGAAAAAGAAATATTTTGAAGGGATCGTGAACCATGTTCAACTAAAAGATAGGCATAAAAGTGCACTTAGTAGAAAAAAGTGAAGCAAGGTCCAAGACCAAAAAAAATCCAATGAATACTCCATCCCAAACCCAAGGCTAGGAAAGGACAAAAAAGACAGAGAAAACCAAGAGCGAGATCAAACACACTTAACCAAGATCAAGGAGCATTTTAAACCCCTAATGAACAAACCTAACCAGATTCAAGGGGTGGATTACACATGAGACACTCACCCACGCAATCTTAAGTTCATCTCAAGAGGAGAAATGAGATTCTTTATTTTCTTTTTCCATTCACAATTTTCTAACCCTCACTCTTATTAGGATTTATGTTTTCATCGAATGGATAGAAGCAAGACCTCTCCAACATCTCATTTGTCCCACCATTTGAGTCCTTCTTCAAGATTATGGTATTAATTAATCCAAAGGCCGAACCCAAAGGGAGAGGATTTTCCATAGTAGGTTTAGAACAAGTGACCCATCAACCTCGACAACTAGAGGGGAATCAAGATCTCAACCAAAAGTTGTCTTTCACCTTCTTCTATTTTTGAATCCTCTAAGGGATTATCGGGATCGTACCCACAACCAACATACTTGGGTGAGCATCATTCAACCAACAAACCTTCCCATTCATTTTATGTTTCACATTTTTACAATTCAAGATAAGTGACCCAAGCTTAAGCATTTCCTACATTTGAAGGGTAACCTTTCATAGTCCAAAGTTTGGTACCAAATCTAGTCCAAAACCCTAAGTTCAATAAAATCGGTAGTAAACCGAAGTATCTAGATCAACCAAAATATGTGTATATGTAGTGTGAGTATACGGTTTAGTTTTAGTATCAATATTTAAAGATTTCTCCAAGGAATTTCCAATCAACTTCAAGATCTCTTGCCCCCTTAACTAAAGAGGAAGGTGAGGTAAAAACCCGGAAGGGCTTGACATAGAAGGTTTCAGTGATAGGGTTGAAGGAAGGAAACCATGGTTTCATGAGTAGAAGATTATTCTAAAGATCCCAAATCCTCAAAATGTTTTATCTCTATCTTCAATCATATTAGAAACCCCAATAAAAAAGCCTCTTGCATAGGGATAAATATCCATTATACCTTCCATCATAGGTCATTATTCGATGAGATATAGGAATGTAGTAGTGGGACTCCTGACCTCACCCATTAAACCTACAAATCGACCTTTTTAGTGATTTTTTTTTACTTCAATATTTTGTGCTCAAAGGTTAACCGTAATGCCCGCAAAAACGACGTTTCTAAGAACTTGCTTCCACTAAACACATAACCGAGACTATGACTAAATTTTTTTTTATCTCATCTTCATCAAAGTTAAGGTTTGGATTGTTATTACGAAATTACTCTTCACAAAATCTCTATTCAAATCTTTGAAAATAACAATTGTTATTTTCAAGTGGTTGAATGGACCAACTACTTTTGTCACGGAGTTCGACGGGAATGGACATAGATGTTGAATCAACCGACAGCCATAACACGACCAAGTTATCATTTGCAAACACGTGATGCAGGTTCAAAACATGACCATTGAATATAATATCTTAAACTTTTTGACTGAGAATTATCATGAAATGTGAAATTAGCGGAATTCTGTGAAATGTGAAATTTCCGTATGTAATTCATCTTAGTTGAATTCTGTAACTAATGTATCGAATAGGTCTAATGCAAAAAGGAAAACGCGGTTTTGAAGTATTTGTACGGGGAGGTTGAATTTTTTTTTTTTCACACGCGTGTAAGGAAAATAAAAAAACTCTTACCAAGACTTTCATCTAATGAAAACTATCCATACAACTGAGAAATTTATAAAGGCAGGACTCAGGAGGATAGATTCTCTTGATTTTATTATTATTTTTTTTTTAAAAAAATTTTTTGGTTGGTTGGAGGTGGGTGGCTTTAATAGCCACCTGCCATTTCATTAAGCTCCCATTCCCCGGCATGTTGGAGTCTTCTTCTTTGAGCCGCGCATCTTCCATTTATTTCACTTAGATTTGCAAATCTTTGACCTTTTTGTGGTCGGCCTGCTATTTTACTCTGCCCTGGCCGCATGGGTTTGATATGGTGGTTAAAGATGAAGCTACAAGCGAGTGCAAGCGGCATGTTACCTCCACTTTCATTGGGTGCTGCGAGGTGTGTTCTTGTCGGGATCCATGCACCACGGCCTACGCAAAAAAAATAGCCAGGCAAGAGGTAGGTCGGAAGTATAGGAGAAGCTTTTGAGCGCTTCCAACAAGCAGGTTGTCCAACCATGTTGTTATCTCTGCTCAGTATCGAATGCATCCTAAAATTCAGGATTCACCTTCAAGATATTTTATCAAAATCGATTAAGGGATAGTGAGAGTGTTACCAGGAGACCTGATGAAATTTATTACAGAGATTCTTGGAAAAGGTCATGACAAGGCATGTCAGCTAGAAACTGCACTGTTTACATCTGATCAGATTGTAGAACTAGGTTCTTTTAATATGTACACCTTAAGAAAAGGGGAGTAGCGGTAGATTTGTTTTATGCTTAGCTTAACTGATGCTAGAGTTTTCTACCTTCCTAATTACAAGTTTTCTGAATTAGTCTTTACCCCGATTATCTGCAAAAGGGTACTCCACGATCCAGAGATATGCCACATCATAGGATAAAGTCAAAAAGCTTGTAATCAAGAAGGCGTGACAAACATTGTTTCATAGAAGTTGTCTGCTGCAAGACAAATGACTATATTGCCATGAGATGAGAAGAATACTGTAAAACATCTCCATGGGAACATTGCCTTGGTAGATGAGGATGTCACTGGCATAACACCTTATAGATTTGCATACATATGTTCATTGCTACATTGACAGATCATTTGATCATGGGAGTGTGTATTAAACCTTCCAAGACTCGGTCCTAATCCTTTTTGGTCCTATAATCAACTAGAAAAAAAAATGATTTAACTCGTGGAAGAAAATCTCATAGAGGTGGATCTGTTTCAAATCAGAATATTCATGAAGCACGATTTGTTTTGCAATTATTTGAAATGGGAAGTGCATTAATTACTTATACATACGTAGGTTTTATTGCATATATAATTAATATTATTTCCTTGGCTACATTTTATATTAGTATACTTTTGTTAATATAAAAGAAATATTAATAGTATATTAATATTAATATAATTTAATAATAATAAATCCATTAATTTTAATATTACTTTAATATGAATAATATTTAAAATATTAGTATCCTTATTAAGCATTAAGGAAATATGGGTAATGAACTTAATAAGTTTAGAGCTTTTGCATTAAAATTTCTTTCTACACAATTTAATAGGCATTGTACGGGATTTCAAATAGATTTGATTTCATTTCCCTTAATAATTTGCAAATAGTTTTACAATGAATTCTTAAATGAGGAAAAACATAATAGAGCTAGAACTTAAATTACTTCATTGGCATATTGAAAACTATTTAAAACTTAAGTCTTTCCATCAACAATACAAGAAGAGAAAATGCACTAATATTCCAACTTTTCCAATACATCTCTTTTAAGTAACAAAATGAAATTTAATATATTTTTTTTTAGTAAATTTCCCAACATTCCACAAGAGGGTTTCAACAATATTTCCATTAAGTTTTAGAGTAAGAACTACTAACATTTCAACAAGATCAACACACTCATATGAGGTTCCAAGCCAAGTTAAAGGAGAATAAATTGTCTTTCCTTCAACTTTCAATTCCATCCACATTACAACCTTAATAATGAAAATCAATACAACTCTCCTTCAAAATCTTAATACAACATTTTCCACTTAATGTGGGAAAATTTTACAATAATGGAAGCTAAAATACAAAGCAATATTACACTTTCTTCCACTCTAGGTGGGTAAAAATACAAGGTAGTTTCACATTGTCATCAACAAGGCTCCAATGCTACAAACATCAACAAGGTAGCTCCTCCAATAGTTTTGCTTGATTCACAACAAAATAAGGGGAGAGGCAACGCTCTCCTCCCAACCAAGATACCCAATGGAGAAGAGAAGCCATCCTCTCCATTGGCCCCCGAGCCCCAACCACATTACAATGGGAGAAAATCCAACTCATGGCAACTACTAGCTTCCACATAACTTAACATAAAATTTCACATTCATTCCATAATCCTTCAAAAAAAAAATCAACAACTCAACAAGAGGGAAACAATCAAAACAACAAAGTCACAAGGCTTATCAAGAAAGCCATAAGAGTAAGACCTATGGGGAGGCCACTTATGCCTCCCAATGGGAATGGGTGCCACCTAAAAGCCTCCAATGCAAAACACAATACCCCTAACAACTCTTATGCCTCCCTCAAGTACCCCTTATCCCTCCATCCACTCTTATGCCTCCCTCAACTCTTATGGCTCCCCCAAAGTAAGAACAAGAAGAAAATGCAAGCATTTCTCATACTAGGTGGGCACCCAACCCAAACTCCCTCCTCAAGAAAATGATCTCTTATGCCTCCCTCAAATAAACTCCCCATAGTCTCCTCCCACTCCCAACTTAGGCATTCTACCCATTCCCAACAAGCATTTCAAAAAAACAACAACATTCAACACAACATATATACACATACATATAACAAAAAACATAATACAAACAAAGGTGAAGCTCCTACCTTTCCATGGTAGAGCTTGTTCCAAGTATGAAGTCTCAAATCCCTCCAAAGATCAAGCAAGCATCCACAAGCTCCAACAAAATTCCCACAAGTATCAACAAGCTCCAAAAATCCACAAACTCCTTCAAAATCCTCTCCTCTCCAAAATACAAGAGACTAAAAATGAAACCTCCAACCCCAAAACAAACAAAAGGATCAAATAAATAGAGAAAAGAGAGGGAGGGATGATGTGGCTCCAAGTAGGATGCCACCTCCTTTTCCCTCCACTCCACATCACTTGGTCAACCTCATATTCCAATGCACCATTAATAAGTGGTTGAAAGAAAGGCAAGCACCTTACACACTCCATCTAAGCCCACTCCCCAAAGGACAAAATTAAATTTTTGAAAGAAAGTGCAATTAATATTTTACCTTTTTATCCCCCCAAACACCTAAAAGACCCTCTTGGCCTTCCAACCCATAGGTAGGGTTGGCATGGGTTTTAAGAGGTGTGGGACAAGTTTGACTTGTCCCACAAGCTTTCAAATTTGGCCTCTAAGGCCAAATTCGAGTTTCCCATGTGGGGTAGAGTGTGCTACACTCAAAACTCAAACACACATCATTCCACACAAAATCCAAAGTAAATCAAGCCTAATAAATGAACTCTCTTTTGGTCATATCTTTTAATTAGTTTAGGACAAATTCAAATTAGCTTAATTAAGACACTACAACCCATGACTAATAAAGGGGTAAACACCAATCCAAAAAATATGAATAATAACACAAGTAAAATTTCACTTACTAAGAGAAAACACATACTAACATAATAGAAAGGGAAAATTAAAACAAAACAACACATGACCCCTAGGTCACAATTTTCCCCTAACCAAATAATTCTAACACACACACAATTACTTGTTGCCATGGTGACCTTAGTTGGATTCTTCTCGAATTCCGATGTGGTTGGTCTCCACTCCCCAATATTGTTGTGAATATAATATACCTGCAGAACAGAGAATACCTCCTTCGCCTGTTGGCCACATTAAAACATTCATGCCAAATATACAATATAATCTAAAATAAATGACACATGATTTACTATCATCTATGCAAATACGATATCACTTACACTTTCTAGCACATTTCTATTCCACATTTCATTTATGTCAAAACGATCATCACATTAATCCAATTATCAAGTTCTACTCAATATGATTAAATATATCACATGTCATAATTTAAAGATAAATAACCATGTCAAAAGTATACAAATATCATCATCAAATGTCCACCAGTAGACCATATGCATCATATAAAGATCAAATCAATAATGATCAAATTGTCTATGATATCTACTAGCATGCTAAATCAAGAAGCCATAATAAATCCATAAGTGAAGTAACCAGTCTCAAAAACAACAAAACAAAAATGGTGTCGAAGGGAAGTGGGCACTACATCCCCCTCCCCTTAGACTCGACTTCCTCCTGGAAGTCACTGGAAAAGGTGTGGAAACTGTCCTCGTAGCAAAGTAGCATCCTCCCAAGTAGCTGCAGTCTCATCATATATGTCCCATTGGACCCGAACTTGATCAATCTCTCTACCGCGAAGGCCCAAGGTCCTGCGCTCTATAATGCGTACGGGCTCCACCATCACCTGCCCCTGATCTGCACCTGCAATGCGGTCCAATCTAGCACGTGAGAAGGATCAGAAATATATCTCCTAAGCACATAAAAATGTGAAACACATCATGGACGCGAGATAAGCTAGGTGGCAATGCTAGACGATAGGCCAAGGGACCGAGGCGCTCCAAGATCTCAAAGGGACCCACAAACCTAGGAGCAAGCTTAGAACCTTTTCCGTAACGGATAGGGCTCTTATGCGGTCTGACATGAAGAAACACCTTCGTGCCCACCTCAAAACTACGATCTGTCCTATCTTTGGAGTCCGCATACTTTTTCTCGTCTATCCCGCGCCTCTTGCAATCTCTCTGTCGATCAAGGTAACCTGCTGCTCCATATCCTGTAATAATGCTGGCCCAAGGGAAACCCTGTCCTCAATCTTGTCCCAACTAAGAGGTGTCCTGCACTCTCTACCATATAATGCCTGAAAAGGAGCCATGCCTATAGAACTCTGGAAACTATTATTATAGGCAAACTCCACCAAATACGATACTCCTCCCATCTCGACCGATGATCCATCACGTACATCCCGAGCATATCCTCCAAAATCTGATTCCCCTCCTCTCTCGTCTCGTCCATCTGTCTCAGGGTGATAAGCTGTGCTGAAATTAATCCTCATCCCGAGAACATACTGCATGGTGGTCCAGAAATGGGAAGTGTACAAAGGATCGCGGTCACAAATGATCTTCCCATGGAATCCCATGTAATCTGACAATCTCATCAAGGTATACTCGTGCCACAACACTCACTGTATAGGTGGTCTTCACTGGAGAAAAATGAGCTACCTTCGTCAATTTATCCACCGTGACCATGATGGCGTCGTGATGGTATCTCGACGTAGGTAACCCAACGATGAAGTCCATGGAAATGGTGTCCCACTTCCACTCCGGTATGGCGTGAGGATAAAGAAGGCCAGCTGGATGCTGATGCTCGGCCTTCACCCTCTGGCACTCTAAACAACGGGACACAAACAAAGGCCACGTCTCTCCAAAGTCCTCTCCAAAAATACAACTGTCTCAGGGTGGCGTGCATCTTCTTCACCCCGGGATGGGCTGAATAAGGTGCACGATGAGCCTCTATCAAAATGTCTTGTCTCAAGCCTCCATCTCTAGGAACATATATCCGACCTCTTGTGTCTGAGAAGACCATCTGCCTCTAATGAAAATCCATCAAATCTCCCCTCAAGGGGTCTCTGAGACTCAATCTCTGCTCTGGCTGCAAGGTAGAAACTATCCTGAGGAAGCTGTTGCAAGATCCTACTCCGCAAATTTGTGCCCACTGAGGTGGCCATAGCCACATGTCTCCACCTACTCAAGGCATCTGCAACCACATTCTCCTTCCCTTTCACATGCTCTATCTCCATGTCATACTCACAGAGTAACTCCATCCAACGCCGCTGACGAGCGTTGAGATTGGGCTGCGTGAAGAGGTGGCGAAGACTCAAGTGATCAGTCCTGAGTGTAAATCTCCGGCCAAGAAGAAAATGTCTCCACCGCACTAAGGCATGTACCACTGCTGCAAGCTCAAGGTCATGGGTCAGATAATTGAGCTCATAATCTTTGAGTTTGCGAGACTCAAAGGCAACTACTCTACCCTCCTGCATTAACACACCTCCAAGTCCTGCCAAGGAAGCATCTGTGCAAACGTAGAACTCACCCTGAGGATCTGGCACTGCAAGAATAGGTGCTCTCGTGAGGCATTCCTTCAGTGTACTGAAGGCCTACTCACATCTATCTGACCATAAAAACTTCTTCCCTTTCCGCTGAAGGGAAGTGATGGGGTGTGCAATCCGAGAAAAATCTTGAACAAACCTCCTGTAATACCCTGCTAGACCCATGAAGCTACGCACCTCGGTCACACTAGTGGGTGCTGGCCAATCCATGATGGCTCGAATCTTGGAAGGATCGATTGTGATACCTTCCCCAGAAATGATGTGGCCCAAATATTGCACCTCGGGTGAAAAGAACACACTTCTCCAAGTTCCCGTAAAGGTGTTGTTCACGAAGACACTGAAGAACCTGGCGAAGGTGCTCCTCGTGCTCCTCACACGTGCGTGAGTAAATTAGAATGTCATCAAGGAAGATGAGCATGAAGTGATCAAGGAAAGTCTGAATACCCCATTCATCAAACTCATAAACACCTGCGGGGCATTCATCAAACCGAAAGGTACCACTGTGAACTCGTAGTGGCCATATCTCGTACGGAATGCTGTCTTGTGAATATCCGTCTCCGCAATCCTGAGCTGATGGTACCCTGACTTAAGATCTATCTTAGAGAAAATTGTAGCCCCCTTCATCTGATCAAATAAATCATCAATGCGTGGAAGGGGGTAACGATTCTTGATCGTTACTTTATTCAGCTGACGGTAGTCAATACACAACCGAAGAGATCCATCCTTCTTCTTCACGAAGATCACTGGTGCACCCCAAGGGGATACACTAGGATGGATTAGGCCTTTCTCTAGAAGGCCCTCAAGCTGCAACTTGAGCTCACATAACTCAGGAGTAGTCATCCGATAGGGTGCTCGTGAGATAGGCTCTGCGCCCGGAACTAGATCTATATGGAAATCTATCTCACGTGGGGGAGGTAACCCCGGTAGCTCCCCTGGGAACACATCAGCAAACTCTGATAAGATGGGATGGTCATCGAGGGAAGGTCCTCTTGACTCATCCTTTGATCTATCACTAACCGTAATAGCAAACAATTGACAACCCCGTCGCGCACACCGCTTAAGCTGCATAGCGGAGATGGTGCGAATGGAAACGACCCTCCTAACTCCTGATATCACTGACTCTACTCCAAGATCATCTATGCAAGCAATAGTCTTATGGTAACAATCCACTCTAGCTCTGTGAGACAACCAATCCATGCCTAAAATGATGCCATAAGATCCTAATGGAAGGATCCGAAGATCAGAAGTAGTGGTGAAGGGTCCCAAATCCACTACACACTCCTTAACTAAGGAGTCTATAGAAATTTTGGCTCCAGAAGCCATCTCAATGTCCCAACTACGGCCCTGCCTAACTGCCACCAGCCTACAATGCTCTACTAAGGATGGTGCAATAAAAGAATCAGAAGAACTAGAATCAAATAATATAGAGGTGGAAATACCACCAATACTACCTGTCGTCTCAATCACAGTACTCTGGTGCTCAGCCTGGCGGTTCTCGACCGCTGCGTAGATCCGATGACTCCGTGCCATATCTCCAACAGTAGGCTCTGAGCTCTGCGTCTTACCCTTGTTAGGGTTCTGTGGGCAATCTCTCCAATGATGTCCCACAACACCACAACCATAATAGCTGCCTGGTCCTCTCCAGTGGGAAGCAGCTCCAACTGGTACTCTAGATGTCTGAGCTACAGATCCTGACGATCCGGCTATGGATTGCTGAGGTCTCTGCTGATGAGCTCCTGCTGACTGAGCTCTCGGCGCACCCTGTGTCCTGATGGGACCCCTAGGAGGAGGCCCCATACTACGTCCTCTCTGCGCATCAAATCTCTGAGGAGGTCGGTAAGGTGGGCGGGTCTACTCTTGTGGTGGCCTGAATGAAGCTTGCCCTGAACTTTGTCCACCCCGTGGAGGAGGAACTGACCCCTTCGACCTACCATCCTGCATCTGCTGGATACGGCTCCGAACTCTGTCTCTAGCCTGTTGCGTCTTCCCCGTGTCTCCTCTGCAATATAGGCCTTCTCCACGGCCTCTGCTAATGTCTGTGGGTAGTGAATGCGCACCGCGCCACCTAAATCCAAGTTTAGGCCCCGGATGAACCTGTGAATCATACCTGCTCATCCTGCATATAGTCGACGTACTGGAGTAGGTCCAGAAATCGACTCTCATACTCAGCTACTGTCATCGATGCCTGACGGAGGTCATGAAACTCGTCTATCCACTGCTGTATAAATCTCCTGGGTAAATACCTACTCCTGAAACACTCCTCAAATAGCTCCCAGGTAATCATCTCCGAGTCAACATGGAGCTTCTGCTCCTCGGTCCTCCACTAGACTCCTGCTCCATCCCTAGAAGATGGATCGCAACACGAGCTTTCGTGTTGCTAGTACAAGAGAGCTTGAAGCATCCGCTCAAGCTCACCAACCAGGCCTCTGCCTGAAAACTACCTGTATCACCCGAATAGTGAGATGGTCGTAGCTTCAGGATCTCCCTGATATGGTCTGCAGCTGACGTATGATGAATCCTAGGTCTATCTGTATGCTCCTCCCTCTGTCTAGGGCTCCGAGACCTGTCCCTATGTCCTGAGATCCTGTCCCCATGTCCTCTCTGTGGTGACTCTGCCCTAGCCGACTCCACACGGAAGTTCTCTGCCCTGTGCTCCTCGCTGTGTCGAGGGGATACCTGGGCATCTACTGATGGCTCCAAACTATGTCTTGCAAATCGTCCTCCCAAGGGCTCTCTGTGTATAGTGGCATTGACATCCTGGAGTGTCTGTAAGATCTGAGGTAGAATGGCTGCTACAGCCTGCTCTGGCGGTGGTATATCTAGGTCTATATGAAGAGACCCCTCGCCCAATCCGCGCCTCCTGCATGATCAAGGCGAGAGTTAGTTCATTGTTCTAGGTCTTGTGCCAGTTTTCTAAATTTGTTGTTTCCTATAATTATCAACATTGTGGTTTTATAGATTAAAAGAATCAACTCTGCACTAGGTTAAATGTTCATGTTTCATGTTTTCTACGTGTGCCCAAGGGTCCAAGCTTTGAACCCACGGCTCTGATACCAAGTGTGACGCCTGTAAAAAAAACGACATTCTAAGAACTTGCTTCCACAAACACATAACCCGAAAAACTACGACTAAATTTTTTTTTTGTTTCATCTTCATCAAAGTTAAGGTTTGGATTGTTATTACGAAATTACTCTTCACAAAATCTCTATTCCAATCTTTGAAAATAACAATTGTTATTTTCAAGTGGTTGAATGGACCAACTACTTTTGTCATTGGAGTTCGACGAGAATGGTCATAGGTGTTGAATCAACCGACAGCCATAACACGACCAAGTTATCATTTGCAAACACATGACACAGGTTCAAAACATGACCATTGAATAATAATATTTTAGACTTTTTAACGAGGATTATCATGAAATGTGAAATTAGCGGAATGAAATGTGAAATTTTCGTATGTAATTCATCTTAGTTGAATTTAATCGCAACTAATGTATCGAATAGGTCTAATGCAAAAAGGAAAACATGGTTTTGAAGTATTTGTACGGTGGAGGTTGAATTTTTTTTTTTCACACGCGTGTAAGGAAAAAAAAAACTCTTACCAAGACTTTCATCTAATGAAAACTATCCATACAAATGAGAACTGAAGTTATAAAGGCAGGACTCGGGAGGATAGATTCTCTTGATTTTATTATTATTTTTTTATTATTATATTATTTTTGGATGGTTGGAGGTGGGTGGCATTAATAGCCACCTGCCATTTCATTAAAATTCCATCCTTCTGGCGTGTTGGACTCTCCTTGCTGGGCCGCACATCTTCCATTTATTTCACTTGGATTTGCAGATCTTATGACCTTTTTGTGGTCGGCCTACTATTTTACTCCTGCAGCGGCCACGTGGGTTTGATATGGTGGTTAAGAGGTGAAGCTACAAGCTAGTGAAGTAGGCATGTTACCTCCACTTTCATTGGGTGCTTTGCGAGGTATGCTCTTGTCGAGGATCCCACAGTGGCGGCTACAATAGAATGTGCCAGGCAAGTAGGTCGGCAAGTATAGAAGAAGCCTTTTGAGCGCTTCCAACAAGCTGGTTGTCCAACCATGCATGTTATTACTACTTCGATGATCGAATGCATCCACAAATTCGGGATTCACCTTCAAGATATTTTTATCAAAATCGATTAAGGGACAAAGTGAGAGTGTTACCAGGAGACCTGATGAAATTTATTACAGAGATTCTTGAAAAAGTCATGACAAGGCATGTCGGCTAGAAACGCACTTTGTTTACATCCGATCGATTCAGAAGCCATGTTCTTTTCGTGTGTACACCTTAAGAAAAGTGGAGTAGCTGTAGATTTGTTTTATGCTTAGCTTAATCGATGCTAGATTTTTCTACTTTCCTAATTACAAGTTTTTGAATTAGTCTTTACCCCGATTATCGCAAAGGGTAATCGCATGACCGAGAGATATGCCACATCATAGGATAAAGTCAAAAAGCTTGTAATCAAGAAGGCGTGACAAACAAATTTGTTTCTCAGAAGTTATCTGTCAGCAAGAATGCATCCTGCCGCAGATGAGAAGAATACTGTAAAACATCTCCATGGGAACATTGCCTTGGTAGTTGAGGATGTCGCTGACATAACACCTTATAGATTTGCATACATGTGTTCATTGCTACATTGACAGATCATTTGATCATGGGAGTGTGTATTAAACCTTCCAAGACTCGGTCCTAATCCTTTTTGGTCCTATATTCAACTAGAAAACCAAAATGATTTAACTCGTGGAAGAAAATCTCATAGAGGTGGATCTGTTTCAAATCAGAATATTCATGAAGCATGATTTGTTTTGCAATTATATGAACATCTCATAGACCTTTCTTGGGAAGCATTAATTTACATATACATACGTAGGTTTTATTGTATATATAATTAATATTATTTCCTTGGCTACAGTTTATATTAGTATACTTTGTTAATATAAAAGAAATATTAATAGTATATTAATATTAATATAATTTAATAATAATAAATCCATTAATTTTAATATTACTTTAATATGAATAATATTTAAAATATTAGTATCCTTATTAAGCATTAAGGAAATATGGGTAATGAACTTAATAAGTTTAGAGCTTTTGCATTAAAATTTCTTTCTACACAATTTAATAGGCATTGTACGGGATTTCAAATAGATTTGATTTCATTTCCCTTAATAATTTGCAAATGGATTTACAATAAATTCTTAAATGAGGAAAAACATACTAGAGCTAGAACTTAAATTACTTCATTGGCATATTGAAAACTATTTAAAACTTAAGTCTTTCCATCAACAATACAAGAAGAGAAAATGCACTAATATTCCAACTTTTCCAATACATCTCTTTTAAGTAACAAAATGAAATTTAATATATATTTTTTTTTCAAGTAAATTTCCCAACATTCCACAAGAGAGTTTCAACAATATTTCCAATAAGTTTTAGAGTAAGAACTACTAACATTCCAACAAGATCAACACACTCATATGAGGTTCCAAGCCAAGTTAAAGGAGAATAAATTGTCTTTCCTTCAACTTTCAATTCCATCCACATTACAACCTTAATAATGAAAATCAATACAACTCTCCTTCAAAATCTTAATACAACATTTTCCACTTAATGTGGGAACATTTTACAATAATGGAAGCTAAAATACAAAGCAATATTACACTTTCTTCCACTCTAGGTGGGTAAAAATACAAGGTAGTTTCACATTGTCATCAACAAGGCTCCAATGCTACAAACATCAACAAGGTAGCTCCTCCAATAGTTTGCTTGATTCACAACAAAATAAGGGGAGAGGCAACGCTCTCCTCCCAACCAAGATACCCAATGGAGAAGAGAAGCCATCCTCTCCATTGGCCCCGAGCCCCAACCACATTACAATGGGAGAAAATCCAACTCATGGCAACTACTAGCTTCCACATAACTTAACATAAAATTTCACATTCATTCCATAATCCTTCAAAACAAAAAATCAACAACTCAACAAGAGGGAAACAATCAAAACAACAAAGTCACAAGGCTTATCAAGAAAGCCATAAGAGTAAGACCTATGGGGAGGCCACTTATGCCTCCCAATGGGAATGGGTGCCACCTAAAAGCCTCCAATGCAAAACACAATACCCCTAACAACTCTTATGCCTCCCTCAAGTACCCCTTATCCCTCCATCCACTCTTATGCCTCCCTCAACTCTTATGGCTCCCCCAAAGTAAGAACAAGAAGAAAATGCAAGCATTTCTCATACTAGGTGGGCACCCAACCCAAACTCCCTCCTCAAGAAAATGATCTCTTATGCCTCCCTCAAATAAACTCCCCATAGTCTCCTCCCACTCCCAACTTAGGCATTCTACCCATTCCCAACAAGCATTTCAAAAAAACAACAACATTCAACACAACATATATACACATACATATAACAAAAAAAAACATAATACAAACAAAGGTGAAGCTCCTACCTTTCCATGGTAGAGCTTGTTCCAAGTATGAAGTCTCAAATCCCTCCAAAGATCAAGCAAGCATCCACAAGCTCCAACAAAATTCCCACAAGTATCAACAAGCTCCAAAAATCCACAAACTCCTTCAAAATCCTCTCCTCTCCAAAATACAAGAGACTAAAAATGAAACCTCCAACCCCAAAACAAACAAAAGGATCAAATAAATAGAGAAAAGAGAGGGAGGGATGATGTGGCTCCAAGTAGGATGCCACCTCCTTTTCCCTCCACTCCACATCACTTGGTCAACCTCATATTCCAATGCACCATTAATAAGTGGTTGAAAGAAAGGCAAGCACCTTACACACTCCATCTAAGCCCACTCCCCAAAGGACAAAATTAAATTTTTGAAAGAAAGTGCAATTAATATTTTACCTTTTTATCCCCCCAAAACACCTAAAAGACCCTAAATTTGGCCTTCCAACCCATAGGTAGGGTTGGCATGGGTTTTAAGAGGTGTGGGACAAGTTTGACTTGTCCCACAAGCTTTCAAATTTGGCCTCTAAGGCCAAATTCGAGTTTCCCATGTGGGGTAGAGTGTGCTACACTCAAAACTCAAACACACATCATTCCACACAAAATCCAAAGTAAATCAAGCCTAATAAATGAACTCTCTTTTGGTCATATCTTTTAATTAGTTTAGGACAAATTCAAATTAGCTTAATTAAGACACTACAACCCATGACTAATAAAGGGGTAAACACCAATCCAAAGAATATGAATAATAACACAAGTAAAATTTCACTTACTAAGAGAAACACATACTAACATAATAGAAAGGGAAAATTAAAACAAAACAACACATGACCCCTAGGTCACAATTTTCCCTAACCAAATAATTCTAACACACACACAATTACTTGTTGCCATGGTGACCTTAGTTGGATTCTTCTCGAATTCCGATGTGGTTGGTCTCCACTCCCCAATATTGTTGTGAATATAATATACCTGCAGAACAGAGAATACCTCCTTCGGCCTGTTGGCCGCATTAAAACATTCATGCCAAATATACAATATAATCTAAAATAAACGACACATGATTTACTATCATCTATGCAAATACGATATCACTTACACTTTCTAGCACATTTCTATTCCACATTTCATTTATGTCAAAATGATCATCACATTAATCCAATTATCAAGTTCTACTCAATATGATTAAATATATCACATGTCATAATTAAAGATAAATAACCATGTCAAAAGTATACAAATATCATCATCAAATGTCCACCAGTAGACCATATGCATCATATAAAGATCAAATCAATAACAGTCCAGTGTCTATGATATCTACTAGCATGCTAAATCAAGAAGCCATAATAAATCCATAAGTGAAGTAACCAGTCTCGAAAACAACAAAACAAAAATGGTGTCGAAGGGAACGCTAAGCTCAAATATATTCATGGAGCCACTCTCCTCATCACCGATGTAAGAGATATGGTTAATAGTACACTTCGTGGACAAAAAAATTGTACAAAATCTTTCTTTAGCATTGCCATCACCGGTGCTAAAAGATTTGTTTTGCTTATTATATTCACAAAATCATGCACTTATTATTATAATTATACCACCAAATATGTTGTTTTTATATACAAATATTATATATGAAAAGTATTCATTAATGACCTATCCCTTAGTCTTGCAATTAATTAGTCGTTCTTTATCGTCATTTGTCTTGCATAGTCATCAATTTATAACACAATTCTTGTCATCTCTTATGGAGTATCGGTGTTTTTATTTGGTAATTTTTCATCTCTAGTATTTAACAAGGGCGCCTATGGTAGAATTTGGCCACCCGTGGGTGCCCCGATCCTTCTTTTAGGTTCCCTAGTCCCGAAAGTACTTGAGTCTAATTTAGAGTTTTGAGGTCGGTCTTTGTAATTTTCCCTCTCATTCCCCTAGCTACTAGTCCACGTGTCGGGTCATTAGTATCAAAATTTTAGTAAGATATCCCTATATAAACACAACATACTTACTATCTTATGGGTAGACTATCTACCACCAAGGGATAGCTATACTAAGGTAAGGGACCACATTCAGCATCATTGCATTACATGCACTATATAACAAAGTGAGGTATATTCTATTCCATCCACCGGTTTACATTACGTCTAGCTATTTTGCTCTATTTCTACATCATTGATGCTATGACACCCTAGGTATACGATTAATTACACACAAACCAAACAAAAATACATTGGGTCCGAGATGTAGTGAAACACTTAGTTTTAAGTTCACCTTTATGGCCATTAATGACAATCGACCCCTTCATATGCATCTTTATTATTTTATGGGTTTGATCCTTTGTATGGGGTTTTGTAGGTGAATATTCATTATAAGTTTACAATGTCATAAGAAAAGTTACTATGAAACTCATGTGAAAAATATTGATAGATTACAAATATCCAATGACACTTCTAGATTCGGGTCCTAAGTTCTACAAATAAGAGAACCCATACTACGAGCAGGGTGCCCACAAACGCCATAGTCATGCTCTAGGTACTCCGGTCTGGTTAAATCTTCATCTTCTACAATTTCTTGGGTTGTGTCATCACACTTTTCTCCATCTGCACATCATCCTATTCAGTCCTGACACACATTGAGGTAAGTCATTTTTGGTTAGTACCTTGTCCCTCCTATTTCATTTATTTCATTTCATTTAAATATCAAATAAAATTACTTAGCATTCATATTTTAGTTCATACTATTAATCATTAGATTTTTTTGTACTTGCTTAGATTAATCGAGATAGATAATAATTTCCTATTTTAGTTAATCATTTTAGTGAACCCGTAATTTATAATATTTTTGTAGGATCCACTTCAAACCTAATGGATAAGAATATTTCATCTTCTTTGCCCATTACTTCTCATTTTAGTGTTAACCCTATCTATGATGAGGTTGTCATTGTTTAGCTCATGACTCTCTACGGTAGTCATATTTCTAATCCAACCGATATTCAATAAAAATCTTAGACGGTAAACAATATGTTCCTACTCAATTTGAATACTCTCCTATTGAAAATGTTGTTAAGGATCCTATAGCCTTCACTCATTGTACACCATGTTATATGGCTACTAGTGATCCTCCTTCTGATCTTTCAAAGGAAAGTATAGATGATTCTCTTATTGATTATATGTTTAGTATTGATCATCATTCACATGTTCATATTGATTCTTCTTCTAATTCAAGCACTACTTTAGTTCCATCTCATGATTCTCCTACATCTTATATTGCTCCTCATCATTCATTACATACTAGCACTCATTTGATTTTATACTATGTTGATGATTCTATTAATAGTATCCTTAGTGACAATCTCATCTCTGAGTCTTTATCTGATATTGATGAGGTGGTTGATATCCATAGTTCTCCTTATTTTTATACGTCCGAGTGTGAATCTCCTATTCCATCACTACCTTCTCCTAATATTACATCTACACTATGCATGAGTCACCTCCATCTATAACTTTTTCTCCTGTTCTTTCATCTCCTTTTATTACATAATCTAAACCCATTAGTTCGTCTTCTCCTATATATGTATCTCCATCGATGACCTCACCTATTAAGGATGTTTCTATTTCTCTTCCTACCATTGCTATGGATATTCCATGTACATCATCTATTATAGCTTCTTTGGCACCTACTACTAGCATTCCTTTATAAACATAATCTCCTTTCTCATCTCTAGATATTCCTATGATCACTCATATGCAAATTACAACCTATTAATACATTATTTACCTCTTCCACCATCCCTTCATAGGATATCATATATCTCATGCATGTCATAGGTCAATTGCAATCAAAGGTTTAATATCTTACTTTAGAAAGTATGGATTACTATGCTTTTATTGATAACAAATCCCTACATGCTAACCCCATTCCCAAGAATATTCATAATTCGCCATTTCCTAATGAATTTATCATGCCTACATTCACATATTGTGATGGTACTTGGTGATCCTCATGATCACCTCTTACACTACCACATGGATATGGATCCCTATTCTAATTATAGGATCTTACTTAACTTTTTCCAAAACAGTCTTATTGATGAGGCATTGCAATGGTACAATCATCTTCCCTTTATGTCTATTAGTACGTACTATGACATGGAGGATGCTTTCATCAATCATTTCATCCTCCACAATAGCCCTAGGGTTACTTAGGAACGTCGACCTACAGTATATTAGGGCTCATCATAATCTATCAAGGATTATATCTTATGATTTGATTCTTGTATGAATTAGCTAGTATTCCAACCTATAGACCATGAGAAGCAATTCATTTTCTATCGTGATTTGACTCCCGCTCTAAAAAAAAATATTGCAATATGATACATGTGAGTTATTCATTCTTTTATATTACAAATTCATCAACTTAGAACAAGATCTTCTTTTATCACATGTCGTTGATCATTCACATGCATATGATATTATTATATGATCTAGTCCTCCTCTAACATCAGTTGAGCTTCCTACAGTCTCCACCTTTGACTCACAAAAAGCAAAAAAATCAAGCTACTCCACCACCACAACATACTTCTCTTTCTCCTCTACGATAGGATACTTCTCCTTATTCTCCTCCTATGTTGCATGATCCATTTTATTTATTTCATCATGTTCAACCACATGGTGTGCTATGTGCTTTACTTGATAGGAGTCTCATTTACTTACCCTACAACAAACATATTCCACATCATCATTTATAACATCATCGTGATCAACCATATTGTAATTATCATCGCATAAATGACAATAGGGATAATGGTTTTCTTACCCTTCATGATAGACTATAACAATTAGAGGAAAATGGAATTATCTCCTTTGGTTTTTGCTCATGTGAGAAATCCATTTCTCCTCTACCTCGTCAGTGATTTTATATTCCAGTTGAGTCCTCTTCGCCATTAGGTGCTTAGGTCATAGAACATCCATCACCATCATATGTCACTCATGCACGCTCTCCACAACATCCATCCATTATTCCACCATCACATCCATCACACCCATTATATTCACGTTATCTGTTGCATCACATCACTCCTTCACATTGGATTCCACATCCCTCTAAATTTGTGCATCCTACCACAACTCCATATAAAATCTAGCTTAGCACATATTCGCGCATTGATTCCATACTACATGCCTCCATCACTTCACACTACCTCTGTCTCGGGTAGGTGAATCTTATCACCTTACCCCAATGATGCACTTGTGTTCTTCCGGTTCTTACACAACTATTGAGGAATTTTTTGATAATAACCTTTCATCACGTGCTTCGTTGATTCATCTAGCACACTCAATCATTTCCCGATGACACACTCTTTCTTACATGGATCCTTCTTGATTTTTGAGGGATCTTAACTATATGAGCATATTCATCTACATGATGGGGGCATCACTAATCTTCCTCGTAGTTTTATAATACAAACATTTTCTGATTACATCACATTATCACACATCACAAGACACTTATTTTGTGATCACACATTATCTAAATTCACATATATTCTACTATCAACATTACACTAACTACACGTTACAAAATTCATTCCATAAACATTTCATTTAACTCACTAATCACATTACCTTGGTTATCCATCATCATTCCCATTACACGTTTTATCTACCATCATCAACATTATAATGTGAATATACATCATTAAAACACAAACAATATACAACACATTACATACACTACAACAATAAACATCAAATCATACATCATCAATCACATTACGACATTTATACACAACACACTAAACTCATCATATAACAATGTCATATGTCTATACATATATATCAAAAACAATCATCATTATCATTTCATCACCGGAGGAAACTCCCTACATAATGCATAATAATAAAAGTCAAATCTCACCATCACTATCACTCTTGGGTAATGCAAGATCTCTCAAACTAGACACCTCACCACTAAATTGACATTGCTTCTCACGGCCTCGATACCTCTCCACCTACCCCTCTCGTAATAAGGTAATCTTGGTAGACTCGCCGTAAAAGCGATGTTGTAAATCCTCATATTGTGTAAACACATCTCATGCCAAGGGATCATCACCCACCGTATCTCTAGCTCAATGAGTCTCCTTATGTGCCTCATCCCTTTCCCCTAATAACATGCATGTCGTCACAACTATTGTCACTAGATCAAATAAATGGGCATGCTCACCCATGATATCATCCATGTGCTCCATGGCTCAAATAAATGGGAAAGTACATCCATCAAAGACATTCCACGTCAATGTGTGGATGGATGTGTCAACTATTAGTGACCAATACACATCACCTACAAAAACAATAACACAATGTGCTAGATACTCATCACTATAACATAGGGAAAAAAATACACAACACAACTATCCAAATACTTACGCTCCACTAGAGATTTTGTTACATCATCGGGGAATGGGCTTCTCCCTCCCCTCTTCCTCCATACAATAACCATGTTGGACCTGCAAATAATGGGAACAATAATACTCACTAGCGTGCCCTTGACCATGTGTGATAATCCTCCATACTACACACATTGTCCGATTCTATGGTCTCTATCACTACGTCTACCTCATCTATCCCTCAATGTACTCGTTGATCTAATGTGGGCCTTGGTCTCATTCCTACCCTCTTAGGTTCTTTGATAGCTCTCAACCACATATGTAGCCCAGGGGGCACTGTACGCACTCAAAATTGCATGTGCTACATTGTCGAAAATGGTTATGAAAATTCCCAAAGATGATTCATGTTCTTTCGAAGGTGTTCGAGCTCCAAAACCCATTCGCATATATATTTGTAGCCTACACATCCTTAACTAGCTTTCCTGAATTTTTTTTCAGCTTCCTTCTTCATTCTCGTGCTTGTTTTGGCCTTTAGTGCCAAGACCATCGCCATTCCGGGTGGTGATTCTAAAACCACCACCCATGTAAGGCAAGCGGTCCTCCCCACTTTTTCTAGATTCCATCATGTGTACATTGGTATTTAGATCTTCACCACTTCCCCCGACATTATTACACAACTTTCCTTGTTGAATATAATAGCTAATCGTGCTAAGAATTTATGGACTAGACCATAGAATCACCCATTTTCCCTATGGCTCCACTACTCCTCTCATTCTCACTTCGATGACATTGTCTAGAAATCCATACAAGGTTCCCATAGGTCACTTTCCGCATGTTCAACAACCTATAAAAAAATCTTGATAGAGGTTGATATCGACTAGAGTATCCCAAAGAGCTATTATTTCATATCAATCGATCACACCACTTCGAGTTTGGAGATCATTCTTTTCCTTAGACTCATGAGATCCTAATATTGTGCATTGAAGATATAAGATTTCCTAATTATCTTGTTCATCACCATCACAATCACATCCACTTCCATTCTACACCGGCTATCTCAGCACAACCTCGGGAAGTTGGGTGCGAAGAAGGTCACCTGTTTATTTTATTTCATACAAATTATTGAACCCGATGTGAAGAGATAGTCTCTAAACATTTCCACTTTTTCCATCCACTTTTATTCTCCCTTTATCTAATGTATTCTCATACCCCCAATATGTCAAGATTTGATGAACACGGTTGACCCCTTCTGGGTTACGACATATATAATTATCAAGCAGGTGGACAACAACAGTCACCTTCTCTCTCAACATGGGTAGATAATCATTCAAATGCTCAAAATCCTCTCCTTCAGGGAATCAATGTTGGTTCCTCTGTGCGTATCGAGGAGCTTGACCAAATCATAAAGACATATCCTCATGAACAATCAAGTTCTAACAACATGACTTTCACTTGCGAGGAAAGTGCATCTCCTTGGGTATTATTTCGACAGCCCATTAGTATACAATAAGACCAGCTCTCGCATCTAGAAAAGGAGTACTTAACATGATACGCCAAGACTTAACAAGGCTTCTAGAATATGAACTAGGATTTTGACAAGTTCAAGTACATGGTGACGTCTTGCTTCAAAATAACAACGCTACCCCTCCAACAAATGAAAAAATTTCCAACGAGGGATGGCAACATAGTGAACAATTCATATCAGGATACCACACTCCTCAACAACATCCAAAAGCATAACAACAATAACCTAAATAAAACACTACCCCATCAACAAGGTACGTCATCTCCGCATTAGTGGAAAAAATCAAAGAGATAGAGCTTGCCAAAAATGCTCAAAGTTCATATGGAGGACAAGCAATAACTTTTCATTATCTACTGATTTATAGACAAGTATCTACAACACAAAATACTCCAATTTATATGGGTACTCCAAACCCTGGGGATTTACTAATTGGGACGGGTACCTTGGGTATGCCCCCTCACACCATTTATGGATATCTACAATAGGCACTTTGGGACGGAAGTGCATTCTAAAATTCCATAATAGCCAAAAATGCAACGTTCCCTAGCTTCATGCCTTGGTTCCATATCAAAATGGTCAACCCACATATGTACACATGTACTCTAAATCACCACAAGGGAATATGTACACCCAAAGGGGATGTCATACACCTCAACAAATGTTTAAGTTGTCCTCTTCTAGAAACTAATGCAACCTCCGCCTCCCTAATAAAGGATCTTCAAGGGTTAAAACATATGCAATGGGGACCTATTCTCGAATATCTAAAGGAGTCTCTAGAATTTTGATCGGACACTCATGCTCTTAAGACCCTTTCCCAATATTCCAAATTTCAAAGGGGAGGATGATCCTAACAATCATATCAAAGCTTACACAATGGCCATTTGAGAGCTACTCTAGTGGGATGTGGTCGTTGTGAAGATGTTTCCTAATATGCTAGAAGGAATCACTCGACCGGTACTATAGGATACCAGAGGCTTCAATACACTCCTTCAAACAACTTGTGTCGAGTTCATCAAGGATTTTGATATGAACAAACTCCTAAGGATAAGAATAGGAGAATTCCTTCATATAAAACAAGAGAACAATGAGTCTACAACCCACTTCATTTGAAGGTGGTGACGGAGTTCTTTACTTCTCTACAAGTGCTCCAACTATGGATCGGATAGAGCTTTGTGATTTCTTCCTCCACTCCCTTAATAGGAAGACAAAAGAAGAATTTCAAAAGTTCCCACTAAGGAGCTATGAATAGGTATTAGAGGGTGCTCTCGAATTGACAAAGAAGCTCTTAATAGTGGTCATAAGACTTATCGAAAATGGAATGTTAGTCACTCCTAACCAAAATAACCCTCGTTACTCCAACAACACGAGAAAAAATCAAGGACCAAATATCCTTAATAAGAATCATGGGGTTACGAATGACGGTGTCACTGACCAACCCAAGAAACCCAACGTTGTTAATTCTCCCAACAAAGGTAGTACAAAAACACCGATGATAATAATCGGAGAAAAATAACTTCTCGCCTCAAGTAAACACTATGGATTTTAATCGTCCTCAACAATAAAAACAACAAAAAAACCTTAGTAACCAAGACAAATGCGGACCAAGGATTCAATCAATACCGGGTGGGTATCTAAACCAATTCCAAAACCATGGAAAGGGTTCCAAAATTTTAACTATAACAACAAACAACTAAACAATAATCATAATTTCAGACCACAACAAGGTGCAAATAAATGGCCTCAAGGTTACGATCCGATGTATACTACGGTTTCCATAGGGTTCACGAGAATGGCGTAAGAACATTGCACGATTGCAACAAGTGTTTGAAACGTTTTGTTGATATGTTTTTGGCAAATCCAACTGCACCAAATCAAAACACCTACATGGGGCCGATCCCCACATAACACACCGCTTTGATTTTGTTAACGATCCTCTCCCCACACTTCTAAAGGACGGTAGAATAGATCCCAATGGTTCAAACAAAGGTATTGTAATAGGGACCAATGATCATGAAGCCTCAACTTTGATAAATCCACAAGTGCCACCTCCTCTAGATGGCCAACAAGTAATAAAAATTGTGGGGTTGGCAGAGTTGGACACTGAACCTCAAATTAATGTTGCTACAAGAACCAAATATTATTCTTCATAGCCAATCCCGATCTATCTGACTATATCATATGACATTTGTGATACGCTTGGCAATCTAATAGGATCTTATGCACTGATCAATGATTTAACCAAGACCTTTTCTCACATTTCCTTCTTGGATATGTTAAAGAATTCCCCTGCTCAAAAAGCCACTTTGTTAGAAGCACTAGGTATTGGCCATTTTATTAATGTCACCCCTCCTCTAGAAGCACAAATAAATTACATATACTTTGATGTTTATCCTCCAAGGCATCCTGAAAGAGATGTTGGATTTTTATTTGACATCGTAATATGCCCACGAAGTTAAAATAGGTCATAGAGGTGATCCGATTTATTTTTACAAGTTTTGATTTACAAAAACTATGTAAAGTGTGTGATGATTGATGATGGGGCAGTAGTTAACATATTCCCCTTCTCTTTTCTTCAAAAGTTAGGTTACGCGGAGACCAATTGCTCCTTAACATGAAACACGCCGAGAGGTTATAATGTACCTCAAGGAAATGTTGATAGGAACAATAGTATTTCCATTCACCCTTGGGCCTAACACGATACTAACCGAGTTTTATATTATAGACCGAGAAACCAAATATAATATGATCCTTATCCATCCTTGGGTAAGTGCATCAAGTTGGGGGACAATTAATCGAACATCAAATCCCGAATTTTACATCAAAAACAACAAAACATCAAATTTAGTCTTTCGTGAACTTGAACCATGCTGAAAATTCAAAAATATGTCATAAAAATGGTACCATCGCATAGGGGAGACTGTTAGCTTTGTAGAAATATTGATTTTAAAGTGAATAAAATAGGATAAATATCATTTTATATTTTTTTACTAATAGTAGGTCTTCAAGACACTTTCCTGTGAATGTTTATTTCTACGTTTAAGACTACAAATTTTGTTTCACTTGTCAAAATGTGATAAAACTTATACCATGCCAACTATGGTGAAATTATATACATGTTTGAAAAAAACATTTTATTTCAATGTTTTTTTATGAAGTTATAGCGGGAAAATGAAAAGTGTTATGTTTTCTTTACATTATCGAGACCACTTTCATGGAAAAAATCATAAAAATAAAATATTGCTCAAAAAATACAAAATAAAATCTATTCCAAGATAAATAACGACATCTAACTTTTCACCAAAGGAAAAAAATATATATCAATTTTTGGTCATCCAAATAGCGGGCAAACGGACTACAATCTTAAAGGTGTTTTAAAAAGAAAATACCAAGTCATTGAATTTTGAGTGTTTAATATAGATAAACTTGTCCATTTTTTAAAAAAATAGTAGTTTAGAAACTAGATTCTGGATGCTACGATTCATATTGATATAAGTTTGTCTAAATTTTAGTGTATGCATTGTTAATAATCCCTACAAGTTGATATTATCTTGTTATTTGCAATATGACGTCCACTTATTACCCCTTGTATCCATCGCATGAAGGAAATTCCCTCCACTTTGTTTTAGGAAGTTAGATTCCTACATTTAGGGAAGGTCTTTGTGGCACAAGGTGATCCAAAACCCTTCAACATACATTTGGTTAACTTAAAGAAGAGGCCAGGGGGTCCACTCTGAGTTTGAGCTTCCTACAAATCAATTAAACAAATCTGCAAGCTCGGTGCCATAAGAGAAGTTGGGTCGCTACAATAGAGTTAGAATTCATGGGATTGATTGAGGGATTTCAAGTAGTCAAGGATGAAACTGTCATCATAGAAATAGTGTCGTTAGGAACCACAACAAATATTATCGAGCTATTGGAGAAGGATTTACCTATTCTCCTTCCATTTGATTTTATGGGTATGGGACATACCCTAGGACTTGGTTCTCTTCCAACAGATGAGGTTTGTATGGTTAAGATAACTAAGGTAAAGGGAGAAGACACAAAGGATGATCCGACGTCCATTTTTCCAAGTAACTATTGGACTCTCCATTTTGATGGAGCCAAATGTCATTTTGGTGCCAATAGGGGTGTGATCCTTACCTCTCCTAAGGGAAGGATTCTACATTTTTCCTTCAAATTAAAATTTGAATGTACAAATAACAGGGCAGAATATGAGGCTCTTCTACTTGGTCTCATTACGGACAAAATAATGGGTGCTCTTAATATTAGGGTGCAGGGTGATTCACAACTGGTCGCAAATGAAATATTTGAGGTATATGAGACTAGATATGAGCATCTACAACTCTATAAGATAACAATGCTAAACCTAACGAAAGGGTTTGACTTCATATCAACTGAAGCAATTCCACGTGAACAAAACCTTGTCATAGACTCTATAGAAACTTATTCTTCATGCTTCACTCCAAGTAGTGAGTTGGAAGAAATAAAATTCATGGTCTCGAGTTCTTGTTTAACCCTTGTTTCTTAAAATACCTATAATCCCAATGTTTACGTACAGAAACCGAGAACGAGGATATCATTCTTAGACCACGTTGACAAAGTGATAAAGCAATGCTAGGATATCTAAACGATTTCATAGAATTGCATCTTACTTATCATGAGGTTGATCTTTCCTTAATCCCACATTCTTCTTCCTATTTTTGAAATCCCATAAAGGAATCTTCCCTTGGAAAGGATCTTGAAATTTATGAGGTAGGAGAAGAAGGGGATCTAGAGTTACCTCTAGCCCCACCTGAGTTTGAGGAACTAAATGCCTCCTTAATCGAGGGAACTATTGATGTAAACATCGGGACAGAGGAGGAACCAAAAATCTTGAAGCTGGGATCCTCTCTATCTCTAGAGGAGGTAGAAATACATACTCAAATCCTTAAGGAACACCAAAACACTTTCATGTTTAGTTACAAGGAAATGACTGGAATTGTGCTACAAATAACAGCTTAATAATATCGCCACTAAGCCAGATGCCAAGCCAATTAATAAAAAGTCAAGGCCCATGAAGCTAAAGGTGGCCCTCATGGTGAAGGAAGAAGTGATGACACTCCTATAGGTAGGGTTCATCAAGCTAGTCAACTACTCACAATGGGCATCTAATATTGTTCTCATTCTAAAAAATAATGAAAAGATCCGCATTTGCATAGACTTTCATAATATCAACAAGGCTTGTCCCAAAGATGATTTCGTATTACCATCCATCAATTTTATTATTTATGGAACAAGGTTGTTTTGAGTTATTATCTTTCATGGATGGGTTTTCGGGTAAAACCAGATCGAGAATCTCCGAGGAGGATCAAGCCAAGACTACGTTTGTAACTCCTTAGGGAACCTATTGTTATGTTGTCATGACATTCAGGCTTAAAAATGTTGGGGCAACATACAGGCAAGCGATGACATACATATTCCATGACCTTATCCATAAGATTGTGGAATCCTATGTGGCTGACCTTATGGACAAGGCCATAAAGCGTTGCAATCACCTAGAAGTGCTTCGTGTTATCCTTTCTTGCTTGATTGAATACGATGTCACATTGAATCCAGAAAAATATGTATTTGGTGTTGCGAGAGAAAATATTTTGGGATACATCATATCTTCATGAGGGATTGATGTAGACCCAACCAAAATCTGGGTTGTATTGGAAATGACTCCACCATCGGACAATTCTGACATCAAATCTTATCTTTGGAAATTGAGTGCAATCTGAAGGTTTATCCCTAATTTGACTTTTTCTATTCACCCAATCAACAATTTTTTGAAAATGGATTGTTGCATTGATTGGATGGAAGAATGCAACAAGGCATTCGAGTCAGTTAAATGATTCTTATTTTCTCCTCCCACACTCATGTCACCTAGGTCGATTGCCCTTGATCCTATATTCACAAGCTACGAATGTTTTATTGGCTTACATGTTGGCTCAAGAAGGTGATGATAAATGAGAACATGTGGACTATTTTATTAGTCAAACATTTTTTGAATATGAGATGCATTACACACAGGTGGAGAAAGAATTCCTTGATATAGTATTTAAAACAAAGCACTTGAAGACATTACATGCTAAATCAAGAAACAAGAGTTATTGTTAAAATGGATCACTGCGGACATTCCTCACACAAGGTTCCTTATCTAAGAAATCCGGTCTCTTCATAACTCGATGGGTGAGTTTGAGTTAACATTTTTAAATCAGAAATCCATCAAAGGAAAAATAATTGTGGACAAAGTTGGTTGATAACCAATTCGATAGAGGTGATCTAGTAAATCTAGACTTTCTTGATGAGTGTGTGTATTTTGCTAAAACCAAGCCTCTCATTTCGTATGTCCATGGTACCATTACATCATTAATTTTATAGTGGACCATACATATCCGTAAGGGGAAACATTGCATCAAAGAAGGTGGTTACATGTTATAGCCACTAAGTATGTTATTTTGGAACAAGTGCTCTATCGTAGAGCCTTTGACGGAATGTTTTTAAGATGTGTTAAAGAAGAATCCAAAAATATTATTTATGAATCACATAATGGAGTATGTGGAGGTCACTTCAGTGGCCACACCACTACTTGGAAGATACATCAGATGGGATACTTTTGGCCCACACTAGAACATGACATGGTAGAGTTTGTGTGTAAATGCCATAAATGTCAAGATTTCTCCCATGAGATCCACATACCGGCATAGGCTCTACAACCAATTGCAACTCCATGGCCCTTTTCCACATGGGGATTGGATTTGATAGGGAAATTCTCTCCCTCATCAACAGATGGCCATAACTTCATAAACACGGCCATGGAATAATTTACTAGTGGGTAGAATCCATGCCTCTTACCATTTTGTCTAGATTTGTAATCACAAAATTCATTCGAAAAGATCATTTGTAGGTATGAGGTAGCATGGGTAATTATCTTGGATAATGGCATATCTTTCAAGAATGATGAAGTAGGTGAATTGTGTAAAAATTTCAAAGTAAGTCACCACACGCTTCTCTCTATTATCCTCAAAGCAACGAATAGGTGAGGTTACAAACAAAACTTTAAAGTCCATTCTCCTCAAGACTGCCAAGGATAACAAACAAGATTGGCATTTAAAGCTCTTTCCGGCCTTGTAGGACTATCGACATCAAGTAAGAATGCCAATGGGGAAAACCTTCTTTTCTTTGGTATTTGGTGCGAAGTGGTTTTACTACTCAAAGTTGAAATAATTAGTCTTCATATCTCGCTCGAAGAAATTCTAGTCTTCATATTTCTCAATTAGAATGTCTTGATTAGGCTATACTCAACGTTGAATAGTGGCATATCATTTACACCGATTGGATGGCTTGACAATACAATAAGAGAGTCTATGAGCATGAAATATATGAGGGAGATTTGGTCTTAAGACTTGAGGGTCGATAGACAAAAAGACTAGTGAAGGAAAAAAATTAAGACCCATTGGTTATGTCCATATTAAGTGATGAAGACTACAAAAATGGGGTATTTTTCCTGTGTACACTAGAGGGTGAGGATTTTATAGAATATGTAAAATATCTTCACCTAAAGAGGTACTATAGATGATTCGTGAACATTTTCATATGTACATTATTGCATCTACATTGCATTTTCATCTGTCAGTTCATTCTGTAAAAGTTGTGATCAAACGACTTATTCTCATAGAAAATCCTAAAAACTTGTGAAAACAATGGAAAAATATTCAAATCATATATCTTAAAATTTTAATGGTATCATTAATTGTTTCCGAATCATTTTATTAGTCCAAACAGGATAAGACAAAGTTTTGACTGTAACCATCCCAAGGCCCGCATACGTGTTCTACTTATAGTTTCTTCTAGACTAGGTGTCTTTGCCTATAGCCTGTTCTAGAAGCTTCATGGTGTGGCATTGATCCCATATACATCTCATTGGAAATAATAACATTCTAGAAATTTTTCCTAGATAGATAAGTCAAATACAAATCCATAGAAAACTTTTATTTTTACATTTATTTTCCCTACCAACCTTCGGTGTTGAGCCTACATCTCTTACTTTGGTGATGTAGGGTTGGGAAAAGAAATAAATCCCCTTACTCACCTATGCCTTGTCCATGGTCATGAGCCCATGTCTCCTACTAGTAGCGTGGGGCAAGGTGTCGGGGTATCGGTGACAAACTTAAAAGCTAAAGATAATTCATTCAAATATTTTGAAATCATAAATAAAAACAAAGTGAGTTAGATGTCCAAAATTCCAAAATAGTTTAAAACCTCAAAACTATATTTTGTTAAATAAGTGGCCATCTATGGATCTAAGTCTAGATAAGTGGAAAGAAATTCACATTCTAAGCTATGAAGTAACTTGAGTAGAGTGAGGTTGTAACGTATCAATTTGGCTATACCAAACCATTGTCTTTCTCTCATCGCGTTTACATTCAAAAAATTCTCATAACTTTTGCCTTTTGTGGCTCTTTCGTTAAGCCCTCACATCTTACTAATTCGTGGGTTCAAGAGTGGGGAAAGTTCATTTTCTTATCATATCATTGTATCAACACATTTTTCTAAGACAATACGAAGTACCAAAAAACTATTCTTAAAGAAACTAAAGTTCAAGACCACAATGTGTTTGCATTATCATATATCGAATTATAAAACACAATAGAGAAATCATTCTCGTTATCATTCATATACACTACATGCATTTTCAAAAGCATAGAAAAATTAAAATTCTAAACATCTAGAGTACACATGTGAGATAATCCAAAAGGAAGTCAACTCAGATACAATGGATTACCGAACCAAAAAGAAGAGTCTGTATATATCATGGTGAGTCAAGTTTTTATACAATGCCATCACGCACTAGCATGGTCAAAACACTCGTAATGATCCCAAAATATACAAAAATAATATAGTGCATGATTAAATGAAAACAATGAAATATAAAATGCCAATGTCCTGTTAATCCCTGTGGGATCCCTTGGATGGTGCATGGCCATGTCCGGGACTCCTACTTTGTGGCTATGACGACACCGAGAATGCACCGAATGGTTTGAGTGCTCATGGTGGTAGACATTGGTCATGGTCTCATTGCAAAAATGGATGCCTCATTAGTCACTCAACAATCTCATACCTAGCCACCTAGGTATGAAGAAAGATTTCACCACCTCTCGTTATCCTCTAAACAATTGTAAAAACATCAGTGTGTCTTTCGGATGCTAGTGGATCACATGACTCATTAGAAAACTTGGTCTGGGTCTTCCCTGAAGGGATCATTAGGGTGTCTATGGACACCCATTGGATAAACTCATGCCACTCCTATGTAGTTGTGGAAAGAAATAAAAGAAGAAGAAATGATGAGTTATAAAATCACAAAACTAAACAAAAACAAAGTTCCAAACTAACATTCCCAACTAACAAGGTCAAGAGAAGAGTGTCAAACATACTCGGATCTCTCGGTCATCTAGGTAGGGTTAATGGATGCTACTTCTAGTACCGCTAGTGGCTACGGGGCCTCCCCAAAGCCAAAGGTGAAACATTTTCCTATGATAAAATCATCATCCCCCTATCCATCTCAAGGAAGCGGTACCTCCAAGACGAATGTCTCTCTCTCCGTACTCGCCTCCTCGTGTGTTTCTCTTATTATATCCCGAGTGTCATGTAACTCAAGGTTTCTCTCCTCCTCCTCCATATGGGATGCCTCACCATCAAAACCCTCATCCTCTATCTCCTCTCCAACCGACTCCTCCTCAGTCTCATCTCCAGTGTGCTCCTCAAAGTCAAAGTCAACATCAATAGGCTCATCTTCCTTTCTACCGTGTGAGTGAGAGCAGCTGCGATCCGATGTAAAGGCGTTCGAGGGATGCCAAATTCTAGTCGAGCATGGACCACACACTCGACTACTATAGACACACCGGGATAACCACAAAGACAATCGGGATCTCCTCTATGGCCCTTTTAGGCCCCTTGAATAGTCTTGTAAGCTGGAAACACTTGGAGGAAGTATGTCAACATAGGGGAGGACAAATTGTTGGGGACCCGATCAAAATGATGAGTCTCGACTCTCCGGATCTATCAACTAACTATTTTGCGGTAGAGTAGGCTACCACTCTCGTCACATCCTATCCCCATAACCCCTCTATATCTTTGTATGGTGTGGCAACCATATCTTTCATAGTCAAAAAGGTGCCTGGTTGATGTGGCATCCTACGAACTAACATCGTTGTCCACCACAGACTCGAAGACCCTTTAGATCCAACACTTTGGTATTATCCTTCCACAGGAGTGATGCAATCATAGACCCAACTCATAACAAGAGTGGGGTGGCTCAGTGAATGCCCGTGTAATCTTTCTACCCTATATAAGTCATGATAGGTAGTCTCAGGATATCTGCTCCCTAGGCATATATATATGGCCATTCCCTTGATCTCGCGTAATAACGGAGCTTAACAATAAAGGAGGGTGTCACCCCCCTTGTCCCTGATCAATCGTGAGGAAAAGATGCCCATGATGGCTTTGCGAAGGATAGGAATATAAGTAGTGGCAATGGAATGAACGTTTATTCCATTCTTTAAACCAAATGAAACAACGACATCTCCCATGTAGGTGGCCCACTAAGTCATCGCAGCCCTGGATCCTACTGTCTCTAGATTTACTCTTCTCCTAAGTATCAAGACCCCGAGAATTCGGTATATGTCCTCTAGGGTAATGGTCCACTCACCCCTAGCACTTGCTTGGCAATGAAAAGAGTTCCAGTTTGCATCCGAGTAAGAAACGAATTCACACAAGATGTGAGTGGTAAGAGTGATATGGGACACCTATATAATCCTCCAAATACCGCCCTATGAAGTGTGTTCAACTGATCCAAAATACCTGCAAGTCAATCACACTCCCTCTCATGACTCCAGTGTATGTACTCCTCCTTTTGCATTCACAAAAACATGGAAAAAGAGCAATTTATTTTCGTACATCAAAGGATAAGTTCACCAAAAACATGAGAAAACATCAAAAATTCAAAAAAAAAAATTAACACGCATTTTGGTCATTTGTTCAAAACCTCCGCCCTATGTGAGCGACGGTTCGGGACCACCGCAGCAGGCGGAGGCGGTCCCGTGACCACCACCCTACTTTGGGCGACGGTCCTAGATCGATTTTCCAAATACGACTTTAACCCTAAAAATGCTTAAAAACACAAAAAAATACCATTTTTGAAAAAACAAAGGAATGCCCTATAGGTGCCCCCTAGAGACTCATTTAAGACAACAAACTTTGAAAATAACCCCCTTAGGTAAAATTTTCAACATTTTTTACGTTTTAGGTATGAAAAGGAAAAAGTGAAAATAACCAACCTTAGACAGTGTTGGTCGATCTCCCGTTCGTGGAGGCATGATCATGATCTTGTAATGGTTCATTCATTTGTACTCTCATCAAAAATGGACACCGTGGGTCTAGAGCTCCAAATTTACCAAATCAGAATGCACAAATGAATTAAAAATGGGTTTTTTTCGATATATATATATATATATATATATTGTTTTAACCTCGTTTTGAGTTTGTATGTCCATAGATCTAGAGTGTTGGCGCAAGTATATCTTTATTTCCCGCACAAATAGTAAGTCCTCTCGTTGTTTATATTTAGTGTTTATTTTTGATATTTTATCTATCTCGCACTTGAGTCTTATTTTACTCTTACAGTAAGCTGGATTTTGGATGACGACGTTTCAACACATGGGCATGTCGAGGTATATCTTCTAACTCCCCATTTTGGGAATGCCATACTCAAAATCTATGGTGTACACCTCTTTCATGTCTAAGATGCTTCTCTCGAGGGTGCAATATGTACGGAGCCAAAATTTCATGTGCTTCATTATCGAAAATGGTTACAAAAATCCCCGATGATGACTCATGTCCTTTTAGAAGGTGTTTGAGCTCCAAAATCCATTCGGAGTGTATATTTGTAGGCTACACATCCTTACTTAGCTTTCCCATACTTTTTTAGCTTCTTCTTAATTTTGTGCTTGTTTTGGCCTTTAGTGTCAGGACCGCCACCCTGCCTAGGCGACGGTTCTAAAACCGCTACCCAAGCAGGGAACATTCTGCTCGGTTTTCAGATTTTGTCATGCATGTTTTTAACATGTGACACTTCACTTAACTTCACTTCTAGGATGCATCCATGAGCCAAATTCTCTAAAAATAGTATTGATTGTTTGATTCCCATTACCTCTTCTATTTTTAAATAGATTTAGTTAGTTGGAACTCCCTCTTCTTAGCTTGCGCATGAAGGTACATCCCAGATCCAATTCTTATATATGCCATGCTTGTATTCAAGCAAAAGGCTTGAGAATTTTTGTGTATCTTGTATTATATTTTTCCCACAATCTTGCTAGGAATTGCATAGGCAAGCTCAAATCTCTTATGTTATCTCTCTTCTACTTGCATTACATCTATGCTTCCTTCAAGATGTTATTTCTCAAGTGCCATCCTCATGATGTTTTTCTTGCATTCCCAATTCCTTGGACTCACATGAACACTCAATGAAAGAAAGGAACAAAATGAGGGGACATATACTAATACAACCAAATTTTCGAAAGCTCTTTCTTATCTAGGTTGGAATTGTGTGTTTGTTTTCTTTATTTATAAAATTTTCAATTTCAAATCATTAGTTTCAATTACATATCAATTAGAGTAGAAAAATTGTTCATTTCAGTTAATTAGGCAATCACAAGTAGATCAAATCATTTAACAGATTTTCTCTTTGACATTACCAAGGAAGTTGTGGGGAACATTATCTCTTCTAGGGTTATGATTTATTCTTCTCCTCCGAGGTAGGATTTGAAGGGTTTTTATTAAATTAGGTTAGGTTTTAGATTTAGATTCGCACATCCGCACAAGTAATTAGCTATATCTTGTTGATTACTTGTATTTCATTTGTTTATTAGATTAGACACATTGTTTGAAAACCACAAAAGATCAAGAACATTTTCTTTCATTATATTAGTTTGCTTTCATTGATTCATTCGATATCTTTGTGAAAACAACAAAAACATAGATTATATTTCCTCGATAGTTTTTTACTTATTAAAATCATTTCAATTCATTCTCGCATGACCATCAACGATCCACAACAAGAAAAGACATACAATTGTGATCCCTTAGTCCCACAACCCAATGGGCTGAAATTGATTACTGACATTGATACAAGTTTACATTTTACAATTTTAAACACACCTACAACTTACGCCGAGAAAAAAAAAACATGCTAAACATCATTTCTAATCAAACATACGATTATTGGATTGCTCCTAGAAATAGGGTTTGATTACGCGCATGACCATACAAGGGCCAAAGCCTCCATGAGTCTTTGGTTGTGATCCTTAGGTCCCATAACCCAACATGCCCACTGACTAATTAGACATTGACACTAGTTTGCATAAATTGGTATTTAGATCTTTACCACTTCCACCTAACATTATTGTACAAATTTCCTTGTTGAATTTATGAGCCCAATTAGGCTAAAAATTTATAGACTAGACCAGAAAATTGCCCATAGTCTATGTGGCTCTACTATGCCTCTCATTCTCACTTCCATGACCTTTTCTAGAAATCCATATGAGGCACCCACAGGTCACTTTATGCGTGTTTAGAAACCAATAAACATAATTTTGACATAGTTTGATATCGATTTGGAGTCTTTGTACGTACCCAAAATTATATGTATTGACTTATTAAAAAGAGGTTATGGAAACCCCAATGATGATTCAGATCTCTTCGCAAGGTGTTAGGAATCCAGAAAGCTTGTTGAGTATACATTTGCATCGTAAAATGTTTTATCCAACCTTTGCACGCTTCATTCTAACCTTTACCCCCCTTTTTCTTGTATTTTGGTCTTTAAGTTAAGGACCACCACCCTGCCTGGGTGGCAGTCCCATGACTGCTACCTAGGATAGGGCAGCAGTCATGTAACTGCCACCATGCATAGGGCAGTGGTCCTATCCACCTTTTCCAGAACCTTCTAGTGCAGTCAACAACGTGAAAAATCAAGTTGCACTTGCAAATCTCATCCACTTCTGCTTTGTTTAGAGTTTCTAGCCACTCTGTAATAGTAGTGCTCCATTTTTAATGATAAAGCATGGAAATTTGGACTTTCCTTTTCTGTTGAGTAAGAATGCTATAACTACTGAGCTTGTTTATAAGAAAATGGCCCCTCTCTCTCTATGTTTTATTATTCAAGTATATTTGGAAGTTCCTCAATAAGTCTCAAAAGCTTTAGACTTAGCATAAGTTCTCAGCCTCTCAGTTCAAGTCTCTTTATTTTTTTGGTTTTGAGATCACTTGATCTCTCTAGTTTAATTCTCTTCCATTGTTGTTCTCCAAACAACTGGGTTAACAAAAATACAACATTGGTTCTAGATTAAGTTTATTCAAAACTTGGTTCTGCTTAGAGTTATAGTTTTTGTTTTGTCACATGAAGAATAGGTCCTAGAATTTTAGGTGTGTCTTTTCATATCCCTGTAACAATCCTGCTAGGAATCACATAGCCAAGCTCTGTTCTCTTACACTATCTCTCTCCTACTTGCATTCCATTTGGTTTATCTCTAAGGTGATAGTGTTTAAATATATTCTTCTATTGCCATTGTCACATTCTCACCTTTTTGGATTCACGAGAACACAAAGGAATGAAGAAATCACACTGAGGGAACAAGCTATGATACAACTAGATTTTTCCTCTGTTCTTCTGACTCCATGTTTGAATTGTCAAAATTGTAGTTTATAATATATCAAATAGAGTACTTAATCACTTCATTTCGATTAAAACTTGCTTTCAATATTGTGGGAAACCATGGGAAATGATAGATTCGAGAAGATATTATTTGTTTCTCACTTATAAGGGTTAGATTGGAGGTCTTTTAATCAAATTAATTAGATATTTATATTTGTATTGACTCACAAGTGCACAAGAAAATAGCTACATCTGGCTACCTTGCTTGTTTTAGCTCTATTCTTATATTAGTTACTTGTTATCTGAATTTATTAGATTAGTTGCTCTTTAAAATCATTCAAGTTTATATCTTCGAAAATACAAAAAAAAGGAATAAGCATAACGTAGATTAATTTTAATAGTTAGTTTTCTTCATTAAGTTAAGTTTGGTTATTTTCTTGCATGACTATTACGATACCAAGAGAGCTCAGGGATTACATATTCAAACTAGTGATACCCCAGCCGAATCTCTACATGGCATTAATGGATATAGATCAAGGTATTAGGATCCACATCTTTCAAACAATAGCAAACCCACAAGCAATTAGTGATTAGTTGAGAAGATTAAACATTGAAGATGACAAAGCATATGAATTCTCATCAAACCAAACCAACTATAGATTGCCTTGATAGGATATCCACCATACAAGAACCTGAATGAGAAAAAACATTTGGTTATGATCCATTAGTTTTGCAACCGGATGCGGGAGACCTTCTCACCGCCATAGATATAGGCCTACATATGCAAGTTTCTAGGACACTCGTAAGGTATTCCGAGAAGATCACACAACTCTTGTTACTAAACATAGAAGCTGAGAAAGCTTACAACTACTGGATATTTGGAAGATGCGATTGAATCTTTACATGACCATAAAAGGTCCACAATAACCATGAGTTCATGGTTGTGATCCCCAAGTCCCACAAACCAACGGGCCTGCAAACCAATTAAACATTGACACCGGTTTATGTACACTAGTATTTAGATCCTCACCGCTCCCGCTGGATATCATCACATAAATTTCTGTTTTGAACATAGAAACCAATCGAACAATATTTTCTCGGGTGGACAAGAAAACCATCCATAATTTCCTGTAAATCCACTACAATTCTCACTACCACTTTCATGACCCTGTTTGGAATATATATGAAGCACCTACAAGTCATTTTCCACAAATCCATCAACCCACATATAGGATATCGGTAGAGCTCGACATTGATTGGATCCTCTGAACAGTTATAGTGTTAAACTAATCCATAACACCAGTTCAAGTTAGAGAAGCCTTCCTTGCTTTGGATTCACAGATCCCATTATTACGTATCAAGGATATATGATTTCCCAACTAATTTTTCCACATCCGCATATATTATATTTCACTAGCTGTCTCGGCATGCGACCTCGGGGTCAGGTATGGAGAAAGGCTACTTGATGATTCTCATGCTCACTGTCACTTTTCTATCATACAAAATTGGTGAACCTAACGTGAAACTAACAAAAACGCCTTTTTCATTTCTATTTATTTCATTCACCTTTACTCTTTCCCATTATTCTTCTAGTATTTATATACCCCTGAATGTATTGGGATACGATGCATACAAATGAACTCTCTCGAGTCACGAAGCATATTATGGTCGGATGAGTAGACAATGGTCGGATGAGTAGACAATAGTCACCATCACTTTCGTATGGGTGACAACTACTCAAGAAACTACTTGTCAAGACAAACTCCTCCTCAAAGAACTAGCTCTAGTTCTTCATTCCAAATTGAGGAGTTGGACCAACTCACACAAACACAAAAACTAGAGCCCTCAGGCTCTAACAATATGATATTTACTAGAGAATCCATTTCATCTCCTCAGTTTTTGTCTAGACCACAAATCAGTAGGCAGTCAAATCCACTCCCATTCTTGGATGAGGAGTACTTAACATGCTACGATAGAAGTGAACAATGCTTCCAAAACATGTATCCACCTATAGGAAGTTTGCAAACACAACCCGACACCCTGCTCCAAGAAAACACCCCCATGGAAAATACTCTTGGTGAAGCTTGGCAGAGTAATGACCAATTCATAGTAGGGTACCATACCCCTCGGAAACCTTAAGGGGTGCTGTTGTATATATCTCCCCCCGGGTAAATATAGACAACCAGAAGGATATGGAAATCAAGGAAACTCAAAGTGTCGACATGTGAAAATTCATGCCCATGGCAGAGGTTAAGGGCACAGGGAAAAGGATGTCGACATGTGAAAATTTGTGCCCAAGGCACGGAGTTAAGGGCGTAGCAAAAAGAGTGTCGACATGTGAAAATTTGCGCCCATGGCACAGGTTAAGGGTACAGGAAAAAGGATGTCGACATGTGAAAATTTGCACCCAAGGCGTAGGTTAAGGGCGCAGGAAAAAGGATGTCGACATGTGAAAATTCACGCCCAAGGCATAGGTTAGGGTGCAGGAAAAAGGATGTCGACATGAAAATGGATGTGCTCATGGCGCAGGTAAGAAGATGTCGACATGCAAAAATTTGCACCCATGGCGCAGGTTGGAGGCGCAAAGCACAAAGTGTCAACATGGAATTTTCAATGCCTATGGCGCACGTAAGAGTATGTCGACATAAGGATGGATGCACCGAGGTGCATCTTCAGGAGGCGCAACATCTTGAGCGCTGAGGCACAACATTTTGAAAGCAAAACCCCGACGCAGATATTCAAATGGCCATAACTTTTCACAGGAGCAAACCATGGACTTTGAGAAAGCTTACGAAGGTCCTCTATCCAACTATGACTGGATATCTTTAATTGGGTGAGAACAAGTTCTTCAAAAATGAAAAATACAATTCGCCATTTTTGGGTTTGCTAAGGTCTCACCTACCACCATAATGAGATGAATTAAATGCACCTGGAGGTGGTTGGGGTAGATTTGGAATTCCTCTCTCTTTTCTCTCTCATTCTTCCTATAAATTGTAAGGAGGGGCTTCTTTCTAAAGGTTGGACATTCTTGTTTTGACTCTCCCTTCTTCTCTTGGTAGGTGAATTTGTGGAGTTTAAACCTCCCATTTAAAACGTAATGCAACTTTGCCTCTTGGCATTTTGTAGTGTATTGTGTCAATCTTTGGAGTAAATAATGCATGTTTGTGGATGATTCTCAACCTTCTCTGTGTTCATTTGCATCCTCTCGATCTTTCACTGCAAATTTGGTTATCTGTGCATGATATTTGCATTGCATTTTAATGGTTTGTGTTTATTGGCAAGATAGATGTTTCTTCATTCCTCGGTGCATCACCTTTGTTAGTTTAGGTTTATTTTTATGCATCTTCTTACCCTATCTCCTTGGAAAGTTAGATTAGGTTTTTGAGTAAACCCTCTGGCATTTTTATGTGTGCATCTCGAACAGAGGAATAGGAACCGCCTTCATCCGGAGAGCTTTCCGATTCACAAGGTCCCACACTTGGGAAAAGCTCCATGTTATGCAATCACACTGAGAGTCTCAACCCATCGAGTTGCAGACATTTAGGGGTGCTGTGATTCGCCATCAATAGTTTTGGCATGCCCGGTGGGACCAAGAGGTCATTCCACAAGATTTGAAGGAATTTTCAAGAAATTTGGACTTAGAAATTGTAGGTTTTACAATTTCATTTTTTTTTACCTTTGAAATCAATTTTCAAGGGCTTAACTTGCTCAAAACAAGTCAAAATTTCACCAGTTGATAGATCGGGGATAATATTCAAAAGGGTATTCTTAGATTTTTGATATTTTGACTTTCAAAATTTCATAGTTTTTAGTATTTCGGGTTTTCCCAGGTGTTGAGCATGTCCCAAGTTCCGACATAGTGTGTTTCAGGTTTTGTAAGTTGCCTTGCATGACCTAAGTTTCACCTGTACCTTTCAGGGATTAGTAGTTGCACAACAAGACCCGATAACCAAATTGAAGAACTGTATCTTTCGGGTCCTTCAAAGTTTTAAATTCTATTTTTAATATTGTCAGGTTTGGTGTGTAACTTGGCAGAATCTAGCCTTTTGAGGCTCGTTATCTAACACATCTGGTGACTCAAGGGATAGAATTCAGTGGTGTAACAGCAAAAAGTTTGCCCAAGCATATGAGAAGAATTTGAACCAGGTCTGATACTCGAGAAGAGGGATATTTGTCCACTTACAACTATCACAGAAGAGGAAGGAGAGGAAGAAGACCACAAAGATCACCATCTCCACCTAACAGGACTTTATCAACCCCTCCACCTGGTAGACCTTTCATCCAATCAACAAGGGTTCTCAGGCCAATCAGAATGGCGCAACAAAACCCTTTTGTCAACTTCACTAGCAGCAGCCCACTTGCCCTCAATGCATAGAATCCAGTTCCAATTGCAGCATTGAAGAACATTCCATTTTTCACTGGAGAAAATCATACCACTCCTGGTGATCATGTCAAAGACATTGCTAACATTTGTGCAATCCATGAGATAAATGAAATGGATGTTGTCACAAATTCTGGCATCTTCATTCAAAGGGAAGGCATTACAATGGTTTAGGAGCCTTGGAGCTGGTTCTATCCAAAATTGGAATCAGTTATGCATAGTTCTCCATGAGCAAGTTTGGAGAAAAGGGAGACAATTTGTCTCTACTAGAACAATTGACAACTATCAAGAGAGCTCCCAATGAGCAATTGACTGACTTCAACTTCAGATTTCAAAGGTCTTGGGATAGAATTCCAAGTGGTCGTTAGGCCAACAACTAAAGGTGCTTTTCTATATTATCTTAAGGCTTTGAATTCTGATATTTCTATGTTAATTCAATCTATGGGAGGCACAACCTTACCTGCTGCTTATAGCATTGCCATTAGGGCTGAAAACTATCTTATTCAAGCTGGTAAGCTGGCTCCTAGGCCTCCCATGCCCTTGTATCCAAACTTAGAAAATCCAAGCACTAGTCAAGCACCCACTTTGGCTCCTATTCCCACTCCTAGAAATCAAAGTTCAAATGAAACTTCTACTTCATCCTCTAGTGCTTCAAATGAACTCCAAGAGGTCATGAAACAATTGCAAAATTTGGGAAATGAGCTGGTTACACTCAAGAGGCAGCAAGCCCAAAGCTTTAGACCTTCTTATCAGCCTCAAGCTCAACCTAATAGGCCACCATACCAGCCCAATAGGCCACCCAATCCAGCTGCAAATCAAAGCCAAGTAAGGCCTCCCACCAATAGACCATTTCAGCCCTATAACCCCAATGTTGCATCTACTTCTAAAGCATTAGTGCCAGTGAAAAACAACATAGCTCAAGAGTATGATTGGTGTTTCCCATGCAATGAACCTCACAACCAATCTATGTGCTTCAATGGTGCTTTGAACCAAGCCTTGATGGTGAAAACTACTGGCGTAGAGGGTGAAGTGAGTCAAGAAACAAATCAGCAACAAGGGACATCTCAGCAAAACACAACTCCAAATGATACCGCACTTGTGAATTGGCAAGCTGAGGATTTTTGTGGCATGAATCAAACAATTTCTCAGAGTGTAGCAGCTAACACAAGATCAAAGAAGAGGAATATTGGTGAAGGGAAGTCATTGGCTCCAAGTGATCTACAACCTTCCATCACTCCACAAGGTGTTGGTAAGCAAAATATAGTTCCAAACACGCAAGGACAGCCCAAACCACCTTCTAAACCAACTCAAATGCTAGCTATTGCTGCCCATGCACAAGAAAGGAATGTGCAAGCTAAAGGACAGCAAAGAGATGTTTCATCCCCATTTAGCATCATTGATCAAATGAAGAAGACAAATGTGAATATATCAATGTGGGAATCTTTATCCATCCCAAGCCAAAGAGATCTTCTACAAGTTACCATGAAGAATTGGTCAACTTCGAACCAGTAGGTCCATATGCAAGAGAATGTCCTCACAAATGTTTCTCAGCCTAAAGGGAATCATGGAGGACAACAAGGTAAAGTTTTTAAACCCCTCCATTCTATGTTTCATTAATCATTGGGGATAAACTAGTACACAATTGCATGATTGATTCTGGGGCAAGTAGTTCTGTCATGCCCAAGCAAATAGCTGATCAACTGGGTCTCCAATATGAAGTCATATCAAAGGGGGTAGTGTAATTGGATGGGACAGCAGTAGCAATGGTGGGAGTGATTAAAGGTTTGAATCTTACCTTGCATGCATGCCCCAACGTTACCATTTTGCAAGATGTGTCAGTGATAGATTTTCCACCACTCTTTGCCCTATGCTTATCAAGGGATTTCACAGCTAGAATTGGAGGCTACTTATCTGCTGACTAGTCACACATGTTGTTCAGAACAAGATATGGTACTAAGGTCACAATCAGATCTGAACCAATTGCAAACTTTCATATTGAGCCTCATACTCCAAGCCAAATCAATGCCAACTATTCAACATTTGATCAAGAAGATTATCCAAGCACAGATGAAGTTGACACCAAAGTTGGAAGCATCCCAGATTTGACTCTTGATGAATGGGCAAGCAAGGTACATGCTTTTGATCCCTACCAAGAAGTAGAAGAATCTGAGCTAGGAGTCTATTGTATACATGAAGAAAACCATCCTATTCCTAGCATCACCAAACCAGACCATAAGGATGACAATGAGGTATGGCAGTTATTTTTCGATGGATCAAGGAGTAGGAAAGGTGCAGGAGGAGGAGTTATGCTTGTTTCACCTCAAGGCATCAAATATTATTTAGCTTTCCATTTCCAATTTTCCTGTTCAAACAACATAGCTAAATATGAGGCCTTGATTCATGGACTTCATTGGGCTAGGAAAAAGGGCATAAAGAACTTGCAGGTGTTCGGGGATAGCGAGCTAATCATCAACCAAGTTAGGGGACAACATGCTACAAAGAATGACCTGCTAAAGAACTACAAGAACAAGGTATGGGACCTCATTGAGGATTTCAAAGCTTTCAACATCGTGTCCATACCCAGGAAGAAAAATGAAGCCGCAGATAGGCTCGCAAAGCAGTTGGAGCAATGTTTGATGTGGTTGACAACATCAGAAGGGAAAACACAACCACATATCCATGTGATTGTGAGGCCAGTAGTTCCAGATAATAAAACAAGCTGGCAAGTGTTTGAGAATGATCAACAGATCATCAATTTTTTACAAGAAGAGGCTGAATTCTCAGCTAGGAATCAGGACAGACTAGAGCAGAAGTATGGGGATCAAGTAGTGCAGCTGTGGACAAACAAGCTTCCTAAGGGTTTAGTAACATTGGAGTCTATCTTCAACCCTAACGACCAGTTCCATAAGGAAAAGGCTAACATACAGGTCAAGAGAGAAGATTCAGAGCCAATTCTGGTTGGGGAAGGCAAAACACTTCAAATTGGTAAAGTGGCCACTGAGCAGGAGAAATCAGATTTCATACAGCTTTGCCAAGAATTTCTAGATGTCTTCACTTGGAGCTATGAAGACTTGAGAGGATTCAATCCAAAGTTGGCACAACATACCATAGAATTGGATCCAGATGCTAAGCCCATCAGGCAGAAGCAGAGACCAGTCAACCCTCACATTGAGCCTCTAATGAAGAAAGAGCTAAACAAGCTAATAGAGGCAAGCATTATATTCCCGATCAAGCACTCAAGCTGGGTTACAAACTTGGTTCTGGTCAGAAGAAGAGTGGAGAAATCAGGTTGTGTGTGGACTTCCGAGACCTCAACAGGCATCTCTCAAAGACCATTACCCACTTCCTTCAATGGAACAAATATTGCAAGTGGTATCCGGTTTGAGAGATTCTCTCTCCTAGATGGCTACTCAGGGTATAATCAGGTAATGGTGAAAGAAGATGACCAGTTCAAGATGACTTTCACCACCAAATGGGGCACCTATGCCTACAAGAAGATGCCATTTGGACTATCAAATGCTGGAGCCACTTTCCAAAGGGCAATGGATATGGCATTCAAGGGATTGATCAATAAAATAGTTCTGATATATCTTGATGACATCACTGTATTCTCCAAAAATGCAGCAGATCACCTCTTTCATTTGAGGCAGGTATTTCAGAGGTGTAGAAGATTTGGGGTATCATTGAATCCCAAAAAATGCATATTCTTGGCTCACGAAGGAAAACTTCTAGGCCATATTGTTTCAAAGGAGGGGTTGACGATTGACCCAGAAAGAGTTGAAGCAATTCGAGCATTGCCATTGCCAAGTCACAAGAAGGCTCTTCAAAGCTTCTTGGGAAGGATCAATTTTGTCCGCAGATTTGTGCCAAATTTTTCCGCTCTCGTGAAGCCAATAATGTTGATGTTGAAGAAGAGCATGGTATTTAAGTGGACAACTAAAGGCAAGGCAAGTTTTTAGGCAATAAAAGAGGCTATATCTCAAGCTCCGACTCTCGTCAATCCAGGATTCTCCAAGGACTTCATGCTATATGCCTTCGGTGGTGGAGACATAATTTATGCAATCCTGGTACAACAAAACAAAGAGGGATTAGAACAACCATTTACTTTCTTCAGCCAAGGCCTGGAGGAATACAAAACAAGGTACTCTTTCATTGAAAAGCATGTCCTTGCAGTGATCAAGAGCTTAAATAAATTCAAGCACCTAGTCTCAAACAACAAGATCCAATTGTTGGTCTCTCATGCGGGAGTCAAGGACTTCCTTCTAAACAAGGATTTGAATGAGAAACGTGTAGGATGGATAACCCATGTCATGGAATATGACATCGAGATCAAGGTCACAAAACTAGTACATGGAAAAGGACTATGTGAACAACTAGCTTTGAGTCGGCAAGTTGAAGCAAGTGATGAAAAAGAGACTGTCTTGGTACTACAGGATGGTCAAGAACAGGAAAATGATGATGTGCCCACTCCTTGTTGGACTCAAAATATGATACACTTCCTACAGGTAGGCCTATGCCCTCCAGAAATGAGCAAAGCAAAAAGGAGATACTTTAGATTACAAGCCATTCCATATGTGCTTGTTGATGGTGTTTTGTTCAAGAAAGACATCAATGGAGTTCTATTGAGGTGCATTGGGATAGGTCAAATTGAGAGGGTGTTACGAGATTTTCATGATGGAGATTCCAGAGGACATTTCGCCCCATGAGTAATAGCTCTCAAGATAATGAAGGTAGGGTATTATTGGCCCACAGTGTTCAGTGATTACTATACATGGATAAGAAAGTGCAAGAAATGTGCACTCTTCACAGGAAAAGAAAGACTAGCAAAGCACTTCCATTGCACCCAATTTTGGTCGACCAACCATTTATGCAATGGGGATTGGACTTCATCGGGGTCATCAATCCAAACTCAAGCCAAGGCCACAAGTGGATTCTCACAGCAACGGACTATTTCACCAAGTGGACCAAGCAATAGCACTCAAAGAAGCAAATGAGTCTAACATACTAGACTTTTATGAAGGAATAGTGACCAAGTTCAGTGTGGAAACCACTATCATATCAGAAAATGCATTGGCATTCATAGGTTCCAAGATTACAGAATGGGTTGTCAAGAATGGAATCTATTTGAGCACCTCTTCAAATTATTACCCGCAGGGTAATGGACAGGCAGAGTCCACGAACAAGAATTTGCTAAGGATCATCAGAAGGACTCTAGATGAAAACCAAAGAACATGGCATACCAAGCTAAAATCAACATTATGGGCTGACAGGATAATGCCAAAGAGGTCTACAGGTAATTCTCCCTACAAGTTGGTCTATGGGAAAGAGGTAGTATTGCCTATATCATTAGAATTGCCTGCATTGGAGCTCATGAAGCAGTTGGAGTTGTCTGAGTTCAAACCAATGGAGGCCAGGTATGCAGAGTTGATGGAATTGGAAGAAATCAGAGAACATGTAGTTCAGATGATTGAGAAAGATCAAGCCTTAGTAAAAAGATGGTTTGATAAGAAGGCAAGAGCAAAGACCTTCCAGGAAGGGGACCTAGTTCTGAAATGGGATGCAGATCGGGAAAACCAGAAGGCATTCCAAGTTTGATGCCATTTGGAGTGGCCCCTACATGGTCACGGGATGTAAAAGTAGTAATGCCTTCCAATTGTCTACATTGGATGGAGAAGAACTCCGATTCCGGTTAACAGAATCTATCTTAAACATTGCTACTAAAAGGAAAAGGTTTACCCTTGTAAATATTAGCCTAGATTTTAATTCCTCTAAGTGCGGATGCACATTGTCTTGTTGTAGTTAGGTTTCAATTTCCCTAAGTGCTTTGGCACAAGTTTTGTTGCTCTCAGGTTGAATTTCTATAGTTCAAACATGCTCTTGGAGAATGAGTTGCAGTATCAGGATCGGGATCAGATATCAAGTTGGTTTCAAGTTATTGCTTATGACTCCATGCCCAATGGATTGCTAAAAGGCCACTGATCTTCTACCTAGTAGGCAGGTGATCCCGTTGAGTCACCAAATTGTTGTATATATCTCCCCCTGGGTAAATATAGACAAACAGAAGAATATGGAAATCAAGGAAACTCAAAGTGTCGACATGTGAAAGGTCGCGCCCATGGCGCAAGGTTAAGGGCACAGGAAAAAGGATGTCGACATGTGAAAATTCGTGCCCAAGGCGCAGGTTAAGGGCGCAGGAAAAAGTGTCGACATGTGAAAATTTGTGCCCATGGCACAAGTTGGGGGCAAGAAAAAGGATGTCGACATGAAAATTCGCGCCCAAGGCGCAGTTAAGGGCGTAAGCAAAAGGATGTCAACATGTGAAAATTTGTGCCCAAGGCACATGTTAAGGGCACAGAAAAAGGATGTCGACATGTGAAAATTCTCACCCAAGGCATAGTTTAAGGCGCAGAAAAAGGATGTCGACATGAAAATGGATGCACCCATGGCATAGGTAAGAAGATGTTGACATGCAAAAAGTCACGCCCATGGCGCAGGTTGGAGGTGCAAAGCACAAAGTGTCGACATGGAATTTGCAGCGCCTATGGCACACGTAAGAGTATGTCAACATAAGGATGGATGCATCGAGGTGCATCTTCACGAGGCGCAACATTTAGGAGGTGCAACATTTTGAGCATTAACAAACCCCGACCGATATTCAAATGGCCATAACTTTTCACAGGGAGCTCGGATTCACGCAAGGTTGGACTTTTCAGAAAGCTTATGAGGTCCTCTATCCAACTACGACTGGATATCTTTAATTGGGTGAGAACAAGTTCTTCAAAAATGCAAAAATACAATTCGCCATTTTTTGGGTTTGCTAAGGTTCTCACCTACCACCATAATGAGATGAATTAAATGTAACTTGGAGGTGGTTGGGGTAGATTTGGAATTCCTCTCTCTTTTCTCTCTCATTCTTCCTATAAATTGTAAGGAGGGGCTTCTTTCTAAAGGTTGGACATTCTTGTTTTGCCCCCTCCCTTCTTCTCTTGGCAGGTGAATTTGTGGAGTTCAAACCTCCCATTTAAAATTGTAATGTAACTTTGCCTCTTGGCAGTTTGTAGTGTATTGTGTCAATCTTTGGAGCAAATAATGCATGTCTGTGGATGATTCTCAACCTTCTCTGTGTTCATTTTCATCCTCTCGATCTTTCACTATAAATTTGGTTATATGTGCATGATCTTGCATTGCATTTTAATGGTTTGTTTTTATTGGCAAGACAAATGTTTCTTCATTCCTGGTGCATCACCTTTGTTAGTTTAGGTTTATTTTTATGCATCTTCTTACCCCCGTCTCCTGGCAAGTTAGATTAGGTTTTGAGTAAACCCTCTGCATTTTTATGTGTGCATCTCGAACAGAGGAATAGGAACCAGCCTTCATCCAGAGAGCTTTTCGATTGACAAGGTCCCACACTTGGGAAAAGATCCATGTTATGCAATCGTACTAAGAGTCTCAACCCATCAATTTGCATACATTCGGGGTTTGTGATTCACCATCAACAGGTGCCTGATAGCCACCATGACAAAATATCTTGTATCATCACCAATCAAAGTCATCTCGGCTTGGTTGAAAGGGTTAGAGGACTAGAACTTGCTCAAGAAAATCAAGCTTCACACTCGGGGCAAGCAGGAACTCCCAACCCTCCACATCATCCTAGCCAGGTTGACCTCCTTATGGGAATAGGAATGTTAGGCATGCCTCCTCAACAATCCTATAGCTATCCACAACAAACACCAACTAGAACCACATTTTCAAATGTTGCTCCAATTGAAAATATGATACCTCTTGGTTTAGTACCAAACAATCCATATCAGAGCAATGCTCCTCCCTACTTAAACATTTATTCAAAATCAACATAAGGAGATATGTTCTCTTCTCCTGGGATGTTCACTCAACCCTAGGGGTTTCCTTACGCCCATACAAATACATATGCTATGCCATATGAACAATTGTTCCACCTCCACTCCCTCAATAGGCACCATCTATGCTTGAAACCTACGCGGTAGGGACTTACTCGAGAATATTTAAAAGAGCCTTTAGATTTTACCATACAAAGCATCATGCTTCCAAGATCTCATCTTGATTTACCTAAATTCAAGGGGGATTCGGATCCAAATACACATATCAAGGCCTATGTCATGGAAATTCAATAACTACTCCCTTGAGATGCGGTTGTTGCTTTAAAATATTCCCTAAGACCTTAGAAGGCATTTCCCTTGATTGGTATTATAGAATACGAAGCCTTGATATATTCATTCAAAAAACTTGTGTTAGAATTCATCAAAGCTTTTAACATGAACAAACTATTAAGAATGGCGATCAGGAGAGTTCTTAAACATTAAACAAGAGCACAATGAATATGCTACCCATTTCATTCAAAGATGGCGTATAGTCCTATTCTAATCAACAAGTGCTCCAAACATGGATCAGATGGAACTATGCAATTTATTCCTTCATTCTATTAGTAGGGAGATAAAGGAAGAAATCCAAAATTTCCCACTAAGGACTTATGATGTAGTACTTGAGAGTGCTCTCCAAATAGATCAAGCGGCAATAGACAATGGTCGTAAGACTTATGGAACAAATAGGAGATTAATCACTCCTAATCAAAACACTACGACTTATCCCAACATGGGAAATACCAATCAAGGACCAAAGATCCTTAAAAAAAACCATGGGGTTATAATAGATGGAGTCACTGATCAAGCCAAAAGACCAAATGTTGTGAACACCCTAGCACCTACTAACAATCAACGCAATAACAACTTTAGTCCAGCAATCAATGTGGTGGATTTTTATTTTCTACCACAACCACAACAACAACAACAGTGAAATCTAGACACAAGGACCTTCCTGAAGCCTAGATGGATATCAAAACCAAAATCAAAGGCATTAACCTCAAAATTACAATTATAACAATCAGCAACCCAATCGAAACTTTGGGCCACAACAAGATTTAAACCAACGACCATGGAATTAAAATCCCAATTTGAACTGCGGCTTCCATAAAATCTGAGGTCATGATACTAGAACTTTCTGCGATTACAATAAATTCTTGGAACGTTTACCAAAAGATCAAAGACAACTCTTTGTAGATATGTTTCTAGAAAATTCCATACCAACCACATCAAATACCTACCAGGGGTCAGTTTCTCCTCAAAATGCACCTCTTAAGATTTTCAATAATACTCTCCCGAATCGTTCTATCAATGCAAAGAGTTAGACCCAAGTGGAACAAACAAATGTGTCATAATGGGGAACAACAACCATGAAGCTTCAACTTCATCAAATCCAACGGTCACACCCTAATTAGGAACTCAAACACAAGCCAATATAGTTGATTTGGTAGAATTAGACACCAAGTTGCAAATAGAATTTATAACAAGAACACGGGACTACTCCTGTCAATCAGTCCCAACCTATTCACTAATACTGATAACACTCAACAAACACCGGTAAAAATAGTAGGTGCCCATGATTTTATTAATGACTTAACAAAGACCTTCTCTCACATTTCCTTTTTGGATTTGTTGATTTAGACACCTATAATTATGCCCAAGCAATTTAAATACTTAAATTACACTAATTATCTCCTTTCTCACAAATTGACAAGATATCATCAAAAGGCACCCATCTTCCCTCATATCGTCATTAATTAATTACACTACGGTAATTAATTAATTCACCTATCCAACTAACATCCTAATTAACGACCTTCTATTAATTATCCACCCTTCTATCTAGATTAATTAATTATTATTGATTAATTATATTTTCCTTCCATTTAACCAATAAATCAATATTTAATCAATTTAATCCCCTTCTATTAGCCTAAATCATACCAACATTCCTCTAATTAAGCTTCTATAAGCTTGCGTCTACCTATTAGTTAATCACCTTTGATTAATTAAAACACCCCCAACTCCCATGACTTCCTAAGCATAAATTAAACCCTTCTAAAGTAAGATTACCTTTTATAAAGCAACCTTATCCATTCCTAATCATGTTTTACCTTTATCCCACATGTAAAGAGATGAAGTGTTTCCTTTATCCATTGGGCTATATAAGGAGCCCTCCTTATACTTTTATACCTACACCTAAACTTCTTAAGAAAGCAAATGCAAAGCATATAGCAAAATAGACTAAGAGCTTGCCTTTTGTTTTCTTGAGAGGTCACCATTGTTAAGAGCTAAGCTTCCTATTCTTGCATTCTTTAAGGATCAAACAAGTAATTTTTATTTCCATTGGAGCTAAATAGGTCCATTCATTTTGTTGGTAATCTAGGAGAGTAGAGATTTTGAATAGCATGCTAGTTTTGATCTTATGTTTCAAAGTTATGATGTTTAGTATAGATCTTGTTTAGCTCTTTATCTTGATGGTGCTTAGGCTTTGTCTTAGCTAGATTATAGAACTATTTTAGGTGGTAGTTCTTGCTTCATTTAATTTAGCTTAAGAAAAGTACACATGCACACATTTGGCACGCCCGGTGGGACCCTTAGTCCCATGGCATTTTAGTTTAAGTTTCATTGTTTTGGCTAACTTTTGATACGCACATGTAGTAATTAATGTCCATTTCCTTGGAATTTTGCTAATTTGATATGTGTAACTTCTTGTTCATAGCCATCATTGTAATGGGTTGTTTCCATTCTTAAATTAACTTGTCAAAATTTGAGATATTGTGAGTTTTCTTGTGTTGTTTTTCATATTTTTGTTGCAGGTGTGGTTGTAGGTGTGACACATTTTTAGGAGCGCAGGCACATTTTTCGTGGTACAAACACCTCTTGGGTGGTATAGAGCATTGTCGTAACTTGGATCTCCATTTATCAACCCTGGCGCATATGCACTAACCCTAGTGCACACACCCTAACCAACACGTAGATACACTAACCTGGGTGCAGACGTCATTTCATACTGTACCTTCACTACATTTTAAAACCTGTCAGATTGGCACGTACACCCTAACTAGAGCACACACGTTGTTTTAGTGGTGTAGACACATTTCTAGTGGTGCAGGTGTTCTTTCGGAATCTGGGACTGTATTACAAAGTGGTGGCGCACACACTTTTCTGGTGGTGCACATGTTTTCCTAGTAATGCAAGCCTTTTTTCTGATTTTCCATCTATTTTTCTCGAAGGTAGCACATACATTGTTTTTTGTGCGCACACACCTCTCTGGTGGCGTAGGTGCATGGTAAGCCAAAAATACACAGAGTAGTGCATACATTGTTTTTGTGGTGCACATGTCTCTCGGGTGGTACAGGTACACTGTAGATCGTAAAAACACAGGGTGGCATATATGCCCTAACCCATGCGCAGACACCAAAACAGGGGCACAGGTGTCCTTTTGTATTTTTGAAATTAATGTGTTGAGGTGCTAACATTCTTGCAGGTTTTATCTAATCACATACTTATCTTTGCAGGCTGTTTTTACATATTTTTACTTGATTAGATAAGCTTTGCATGTTTACTTAGAGGAATAAGATCGCGTATGCTCTTCCCTCGTGTCCTTTGGAGTGATCTTGGGAATCAGAAATGACTCTCAAGTCCTTTTTGATGCTTTGAGGTTGTTAGGAATATTTGAATTTAAATTAGTTAACTTGGCGTAGTTGAATTAAAGTGTTTTTCCATTTGATATCTTTTTGGATTTTGAAAACATCATGTATGCTCTTCTCTTGCATCCTTGGACGATCTAGAGAATCAGAAATGGTGTTTTCTCTTTTGATGGAAAACTACTAAAAATCGTCATATAGGACCAAAATGCCATCGCTTGTCAAAGAACAGAGGAATCAAAACAAAGTCAAAAACTACTAATACAGTTGTTATACAGGTTGCCAAATGGTGTTCGAGCAAACCACACCTAATTAAACAAGATAAAACAAACAACATATTCAAAACACTGTATTGTAGGTTTTGAAAAAGGGTACATCCCTCTCCGCTCAACTGGAACATAACCCCTTTGGCATAACACCTTAAGCTAAAATAATGGGGGTGGTTCTAGGAACCCCAAAGTAGTCCATGCAAGAGGGAACCTTGCGGACGAAATGGGAAGTTCTCCGCACTACCTATTTGACTAGTGATTCCTTTATGAGACAGTTACAAGTTGTCCCTACGTGACCCTTTTAAGTACATGATGGATGAATTTACTGCCCACTTTGCTTGAATGGGGCAAAGTTGAGATACTCCCAAGATAGTCAGGACTATTTGGGTAAATCATCCCACTCATGGATAATCTTTGTAACACCTAGGATGAGAGAACCACCTAGGAAAATATACTTTGGCTAGGAGCCCACTTTGACCATTCTAAAATAGTGTTGAGTTATGAACCATCTTTTTATTGTGAAACGTGTGACGCATTACTTTCGCTTAGTTTTTACTTGCCTTAGGGTGAGGCAAAACTCTGCCGAAGTGAAGCCAACATTTTTCATCCCATTTTTTATTTGCTTCCTTCACATTCTTTTGACACTTTGTTGATCAGAAGGAGAGTGACTACCTTTGTGTTACCAATCGATTGTTTCTACCACTTTTTGTTCGTTTACGCCCATCCATGTTTACGGCTGGGTAAGTTAAACATCTAAAGTGCACGGAGACATATTCATATCATTGGTGGCCATTGTGATCTTGATACCCATGTCAAGATCATCATTTTAGTTAGGCATGGTTCATCATCTTGAACTTCCTTAGAAGGGTTAGCTTGTTTATATCATATCACTACAGTTTTCATATTTACATCTTGTTTCTTATAAACTCGACATAAATATCTATATTATAAGGTTACGCTGTAAATATTTTTAACTATTCCTAGCTATACTTTGAGCTATTTAGTTCAATTCTATTATTAACTCGATTTTGAAGAGTCTTGGGTATTACCATTTGTGTGTGTTAGATCAATAGCACCTTGATATCAATACCTTACTTTCTCACAAAGTTGGTTAACATATCTTGGTGATATTGTTGTGTCATTCATGAATTGTAATTGGCACTTTTTGAGATATAGGTCTTTATCGAGTTTGAGCTTGCTCCTAGTATATCTTGTTAGGGGGTCACATTGAATTTTTGTACTTACTTACATTTTGTTAATTCTCGTTAACTTAACATAAGTAAGAACATCTTGTTAATTATCTTGCGATGCGAAACTACTTTTTGAGACGTAGTATAGGAGGTACTTCATTTGGTAGGTTTAGATACCAAACATTTTTGTCACCTTGGTGATTTATCACTCTATCACATTGGTATCCTCACATTGTTATCCATTCATATTCGGACAATACATCTTTCATTTCACTTAGGTTTGGTCACAAAATTTTGAACACATTTACAACTTACCCTAGTGAAACTATTACAAATCATGGCTCCCAAAAACGATTAGGACTCAATAAATAGACATACGAGGAACAACAAGTGCAAGCTTGGGAATCCTCTAACAGACAAGGGTCAAACCCCTTCATTGGACATGGTCTAGGACCTCTGTTTTCTACAATAAAAGAGATAGAAGATATGGTTGATCATAGTGGAAATGAATTAGAATCCCCACACGTAAAATTCAATTTTGACCCTACTTTATTAGACGAGTTTATTTTCAGAAATAAGGATAGAGTGTTGGCATGGGTTGTAGAATTAGTGGCCAAATTACCCACTAAAAATGAAAAAACCCCACCTACAAATTATCCTACTGAGGAAGAACGACCCCTTATCAATATGGAGGATATTTTGACGCATGGACATGCTTCTACCTCCAACACAGGAAAAATAAAGTGGTGGGACATAGAATACCCTTTATCAAAGTGCCACGTAGAAACAAGACAGACGGGGAGATTGGTGAAGAACCTCGACAATACGAGGAAGAGGAGGAACCCTTAGAAGAAAAAACCACAATTCAACAACAGATTAGTAACCTAAGTCAACAATTAGCTCAAACAAAAAAGTTCAAAAATTGAGGCCTAAGGTTAAGATCGATGAACTCCATAGAGAAAACCAAGGAGAAGACGATACAGGGTATTAGCGCATATATATCCCCGTTTCTCCCACTAGAGAGCAATTTCTCACACAAGAGGTACAGTCTATGAAAGTGACACTCATGAGCCTACAAGAGAGAAATATAGGGAGCATTAAAAATTATTAATACTAAGAATTATGCCCCTATGATTTTGACAAGACTATGACCCTTCAACCCTTTCCTAAGAAATTCGATATGCCAAAATTCAAAAAATATAAAGGGAAGGGAGATCCATGGGATCATGTTAAGGATTTCTATATGGCATGTCAAGAGGTGTATTATAGTGACAATTATCTCATCAGACTTTTCCCCAAGAGTCTCGGAGGTCAAGCCTTAGAGTGGTTTACACGCTTACCACGAGGATCAATTTTCACATAGCTAGAATTGGCAGAAAGGTTCATGCGTCACTTCTCATACAACATAGAGAGTGATGTCACCATGGAAGATTTATGTGGTGCCAAACAACGCCCTAATGAGACTTTCACCAACTTCCTCCAATGGTGGATAGGGATAGCTAGTCGCTTCCCTTGCACTTTCCTTGAAATTCATTGTGTTCACACTTTTGAGGAGGTCATCGAAAAAGGGGTTCTAGATAGAGAAATATCTCATTGCCAAAGGAACCCTCAAAACCCAATCTAGAGATAATCAAAATGTTAAATCCATGGAGAAGCTGAAGGTCTTTAAAAAAAATAAAAATGTGGTGGGAGATGGGATCACTGATTCCAAACGTTTACAAACAGTCAAACCGGTCAACCTTTTAAACTAACAAAAGGACCAATTCAACCACCACCAAAGTGAAAAACACTCACCTCTCTTAATTAACCTTTTTTGGTTATACTAAAACAATTGGATGTGGCCCACATGATGACATATCCTACGATGCAACCATTTGACGACAATGCTCCAAAACCTTCATGGTACAAGGAGCATGAATATTGTGAAATGCATCATGTCAAGGCATATAAGCATGAAGAATGTTTGCGACTCTATCATTATATTCAAGAGCTCATTGAAAATGGGGAGATATAGGTGGACAACCTAGGCAAAACACAAACACCTAACAAGAAAATGGGGATATATAAAGAGCCATTTCCCAATCATGATAACTCGAGAAGTCAAAGCCAGATTAGGGAGAGTCATCTCAAGGTTATAAAGAAGTGAATTACTTGTACACCAAAACAGACAACAATCAATATGATTCACTTATTGGATGTATTCACTCTGCTCGACAATTTCAACACCATCCGAATCAAGGGAAAGGATTGCGTCGTGGTAACAATGTGTGCTCACCTCGTGATTTTGGAACCTTCACCATCAACCCCACAAACCTGGTAAATACAACCTCTTAGAGCAACTTTAGAAGACATCTACTAATATTTCAGTCTTAGATCTTCAAAAGATATCTAATGTACACAAAGACATTCTATACCAAAATCTTCAGGGGTCAGGAGTACCATTAGAGGTCGATCCTACACACCTTCAAGCCGCAGTTGCAAACATCATACCAAATGAACATATTGCCTTCAACCATAGGGAGATCCCTACTAAGAATCCAACACATAATATTCCTTTATATATTGAGGTAGTTGTCACCCACAGGAAGATCAAACGGGTGCTTGTGGATAACGGATCTGGGTTGAACATTTGTACACTCAAGTTGGTTAAATAGTTAGGACATACTGAGGTAGATCTTGAGTCCAATATCATCACTATCACCGCATACGACAACGTGAAAGGGAGTTAGTGGGCACAATCACGTTGCCCATGGAGGTGGGTCCCACTTGCCATCAGACAAAGTTTCATGTCTTAGACTTGGAACTTCCGTATAATATGCTTCTAGGCTGACCATGGATTCATGCCATGCAGGCTGTGCCATTAACATTTCATCAATACATTAAGTTGAAGCATGAGGGACACACCATTACAATACAAGGAGATTCAGAGCCCTTCACTCACTGTAGAGCTCTCAATAGCTTTACACGAAAGGGCACATATGCATGTCCCTCCACTGATATAGTTGTCCCTCTCTAATCTAAGGCCATGGAATCCTAGGTGGATTCAGATTCTCTTAGTTCTTACACCCATGGGGCGTCTACATCAACATATCCTTTTGATTCATGGGAGATGAAAATCCTTGAATATGGCTATGGGGAATACAATGTACAACAAGTGCTCTTGGTTTTAGACCTCTCATTGTCACCCAAGACTAGAGGTCACCCTAAATATCACTTCAGAAGACCTAGAAACAAACACACTATTGGGTCATTTTTACCTAGTGGCTTGTTGGCTAAAGAAAAATTGTTAGATCCACCTACAACTTGGGTCTCGTAGGATACTCAACCATCCTTTTATCAAACCCTAGAATATGAGAAATCCACTAAAATGATGTACTCCATGGGCTACAAAGGCCTAGGATGTGGGAGAAATGCACAAGGACAAAGAGAACCAATGCCTCTTCTGCATTTTAAAATGGAAAGGTACAGCATTGGAATTTTCCCCTATGGGGCACACCCCAATGATCAAGATGCTACTTGTTCTGAACATAAGGATAGCTCTGACTATCTAGAAAATGATACGGATTCCCATTGTAGCCAATATAATGATCTTGCCTCCACAAACCTATTCATGAACAACACTATCCTAACCATAACCCCTATGGAACCAACCCTTGACCTTGTTTACCCTTCCCTTGTTGAATGGGACCAACAATGTCACATGTCACTAGATTTATTCGGGAATTACGAGGCTACCACATAGTTCATGGGCATTCGGGATAAAATTCCCATTGGAGACCACAAGAAGGGTTTCTTTATTGACTTGGATACCTGTGCCTACTTCGGTGAGGAGGATGAGCTTCATGGTTAGCAAAACTTAAAGAAAAGTGAGGGAAAAAGTTCCAACGTAAATCCTCGGAAAAAATCAAAGTCCAAGTCACACAGTGAAAACCTCTTTGAGGCACTGGCCGACAAACAAGTAAAAAAATCAAAGGACAAACAAAGTGACCATGCCAAGGATGAAAATCTCATGGAGACATCCTTGGACAAAGATCTCAACCTTCCTCCTGATTCTACGCATATGGAGGATTTATCAAAATTGCTAGTTGAGGAAACAATCGATGTGAATATTGGTATAGAAGTAGACCCCAAAATACTAAAATTGTGAGCATCACTCTCGGCTAGAGAACAAAAGACAATCACGATGTTCTGCAAGAGTGTACAGATGTGTTTGCGTGGTCTTACAAAGACATGTTAGGCTTAGATCCAAATTTGGTCATGCACAACCTAGTTGTACACGTAGATGTTAAGCCTATAAAGCAGAAGTTCGAAAGATGCAGCCAAGGGTGGCCTTGCTAGTTAAAGAAGAACTCAAAAGATTACTTGCAGTAAAATTCATTTGGCTTATTGACTATTCTCGAATGGATATCCAACATTGTCCCCATCTAGAAAAAGCTTGTGGGCATCTGGATTTACATGGATTTTAGGGACATTAATAAAGCTTTTCCTAAGGATGATTTTCCAATGCCAAATATTGACATGATCATGGATTCAACAGCCAGATACGAGATGCTATCTCTCATGGAGGGATTTTCAGTTACAACCAAATCAAGATCGCTAAAGAAGATCAACACAAAATTGATTTCTTGACTCCTTGGGGTACCTTCTGTTATTAGGTGATGCCATTTGGTCTCAAAAATGCAAGAGCTACTTATCAATGGGAAATGATGGTGATTTTTCATGATATGATTCATGATATCATGGAGGACTACATGGATGACATCCTCGGAAAGTCTAAGACAAGAGAGGATCACCCTATCATTTTGTAGCATATCTTTGAGTGCCTACGAGAGTACAAGGTCAGGCTAAATCCAAATAATCATGTATTCAAGCAGTGTGCTATCAAGAAAATTGTTGGGATTCAATGTGTTAAGACAAGGAATCAAGGTAGACCATGCTAAAGTGTATGCTATTACTGAAATGCCTCAACCTAAGAATATTAAGAAACTACGCAACCTATAGTGGAAAATCCATGCCATTCACCACTTCATCTCCCGACTTGTAGATAAGTACCACTCATTCATCCACTTGCTTAAAAAGGATGTCGCCTTCATCCGGGGACACGAGCAACAACAAGCCTGCACTTTACTTAAATAATACTTGGCTAATCCACCTAACCTCATGCCTCCAACTCTGGAGAACGACTCTTACTCTATATTTCTGCTACACAATTTACTATTGGTGTCTTCTGCTCACCAATACAACCTCGTTATAAGGAAAAAGTGGTGTATTATCTCGGCCGCACCCTCATCGCCTATGAGCTCAATTATCCTCAAATTGAAAAAGTTTGCTTGGCTGTTGTTTTTACTTTTCAAAAACTCCATCATTATCTATTGAATACTAAAACCAAGCTAATATCCAAGGTTGACCCACTCAAGTACTTACTGTCTAAACCTGCCCTCATAGGTAGAATGGCTAATTGGATCATTCTACTCAGTGAGTTTGACATAGAATTTGTACATCAGAAATCAGTTAAAGGACAAGTACTTGCTAACCAACTAGTAGAAGCACCTTTACAAGGCACTGAACCTTTGAATCTAGATCTTCCATATGCCTCCTTGCTCTACATTAAAGAATTTGTTGTATGGCAGATACATTTTTATGGGTCCTTTACGTTTCATAGTTCAGGTGCGGGGTAGTCCTTATTACTCCTTCTGGTGATCCTATACTGCAGGATTTTCACCTAAGCTTCCCTTGCACAAACAATATTGTAGAGTATGAGACACTTATTGTAGGGATGAAGCTAGCTATCAACTGGAACATTAATCATGTAAAGGTTGTGGATGATTCTCGATTAATAATCAAACAGTTTAATGATGAATATAAGGTTAAGGATGACAAGTTCATACCTTACAAAAAGTTGGTCGAAACTCTAAAGTAGTACTTTGTGTGCATCACATTTGAATAAATCCCAAGAGTGCATAACAGATCGGCAGATTTCATGGTGACAGTGGGTTCTCATTAGCCGTATTCCACCAAGGAATAATGACACGCCATTCTTTGTAGAAAATTTACGCTAGCCCGTGTATGACATGCCAGAATCTTGTATGGCTTGTGATGTTGTTGGTCCCAATTCCGCGTGGTATGAACCCATCTTCACTTATCTCAAGAACAACATGTTCCCTCCGATATCTCCCATTCTCGAAAAACAAATCTTGATTCACCAAATAGCCTATTACACTTTGTTTAGGAGGTACACTTTATCATCGTGGCTATGATGGGAATCTATTACGTTGTCTCTATGTGATAGAGTCAATCCAAGCAATCAAAGAAATACATGAAGGGTGTGTGGAGCACATACAAACGATATGGTCTTAGCTAAGAAATTGTTAAGAGTAGGCTACTATTGGCCTACCATGGAAACTAATTGTTGCAATTATGTCGGAAATGTGTACTTTGCCAGAAGTATGGAAACTTTATCCATGCTCCATTGTAACCATTGCAACCTATCACTACCCCATGGCCATTCTCTAAGTGAGGACTTCAATTAATAAGGAAACTTACTCCTATCTCATATGATGGTCATACGAGACATCATCACAGCTACGGTATACTTTACAAAATGGGTGGAGGTTGTCCCTTTAACCTATGTAACGAGGGCTCGATTTCTAAATTTATAATGAATCATATCATTTGTCGATATGGCATCCATGTAGCCATCCTTACAGATAATGAGAATTCATTTAAGAACAAAACTATACAAGGTATTTGTTAATGGTTCCAAATCTTGTTAAAATGGTCCACACCATATTACCCCCAAGGTAATGGACAGGCCAAAGCCACAAACAAGACTTTGGTGAGAATAATGGAGAAGATGGTTAGAAAAATAGGGCATAATTGGCACTTGCAAATCCACCCAGCCTTTTGGGCTTATAGAACCTCCATTCACACTCCTACAGGTGTGACACTGTGTTTGGGATAGAATCTATCATCCCCTTAGAGATCAAACTTCCTTCCCACGATTGGCTGAATTGGAGCTCCTAGATGAGAAGCGCATTCGTGCTCTTAATTACCTTAAAGTCTATAAGAATAGAGTCTATAGAAACTACAACAAGATAATCATCCCTCATCAGTTTGAGGTTGGTGATTTAGTCATGAAGGAGAACCAGTTCAACACCAGAGTGGAATGAGAAAAGAAAGGGAAGTTCGAACCACATTGGTTGGGACCCTATGTTATAGTCACCAAGTATGGCATAGGGGCATACAAACTTGCTCACCCTAATGGTGATGAGCTCTGTTATCCCATGAATGTCATGCATCTTAAGCGGTTTTACGCTTAAACATGTCATGAAAAGTCAAAAAGAAAAAACTAAAAACATGGTAAAATGATCAAAAATACAAAAAAATCAAAAAGAAAAAAAGAAAAAGAGAAAACAGGTCATCCACAAGTGAAAACCACACAATTTTGGCACTTTGGATAGGTCCTTGGGTGAAAACCAGTTTCCGGCACCTTGGGAGGATTCATTGTTCACAAGCATCTTGCATCTAGAGGGTAGTTTTACTTGGCCTAGCCCTAGTTCTACCTTCAACATTCCCTATGAACCCCATCTTGTCAGGCCTTGATCTGGCTTTTTATTCTTTTTTTTTTCTATGAGGGACATGGTCTTTTTCTATTTACCATCTTACACTAGGGGCAATTAAATGACTTCACCTTCTTGTTCATAAGCACGTGGCTTCTGCTCTTGTACATTCCCCATCTAACGCTGGGGGCATCCACGCTTTCTTGGTTACTTGTGCATACCTGGAAAACCATTACAAAATAACACAAAAAAATAGAAAATTGTTACGTGAAAACAAATCTTACAAAAACATTTACTTGCATTGTCTTGTTTCTTGCTTTGTTTGTTGCTTTTATAGTTGTTTTATGTTTTTGCTTTTGGGTTGTTTGTTTCTTGGGAATAATTTGTTAGGATTCATCTTTTCTTGCTTAGATTAGATTTATTCTTGCTTGTGCATATTGAGATGTGTTTTTGCATGCTAGTGAATCATGGTGTATTATGTTAATTCATTGTGTTCTTTCTTAGCATTTGATTGTGTTTATTGCATGTGCATTGTTTTGTTATCATAACATCACATTACCATCATTATCATCACATCTAACATCATCTATACATCATATATCAAGGAAAAGATAAGTATACATCATACATGAATGTTAAGCTAATCATCACATATCGTATCATCAAATGGGGGCAAGAGGGATCACAAATATCAAAATCTATCCCCCGCACCCTTATCATCATATCATCCCATCTACTAAGTCTAGCACATATAATAAACAAAACACATTTGATGTATTCTACAAGATCACATCATCTCGGAAATACAAACACATGTGATACATCAACAAGATCATGATACATATACATGTCAAATCAAATCCTAATACATCATAAACACATCTATCTATCCATGAGAAATAATAAACAAGTTTCCATCTTGTATACATATATGTCATGTCACAATTGTCCAAATCATATATGTATGGTATATCTATGTCAAAAATAGCATACATCATGGAAGTACATCATAAAGGCCTTCATCTAAGTCACACACAAAGAGTGATACATCTATAACAGAATAAAAGCCTTCATCGAGGCATGTATTCAAATTGCTCTATATCAAAAATGCCTTCATTTGAGGTGTAAAAATATGATACATCAACATGTCCATATATACATACATACATACATATATACATACATATATATATATATATATATATATATGTATATATGTATGTATGTATGTATATATGGACATGTTGATGTATCATATTTTTACACCTCAAATGAAGGCATTTTTGATATAGAGCAATTTGATACATGCCTCGATGAAGGCTTTTATTCTGTTATAGATGATATCACTCTTATGTATATATATATATATGTATATATATATATATATATATATATATATATATATATATATACATGTATAAACTTTCTAGGTCAGTAATAAAAAAATACATCATCGATACAATGCGCCATCAAAAAGGGGCATGCATCGTAAAGAACCAAGCCTTCATCATGAGTCATCATCAAAATAATGGTATAGAAAGTTATACATCAAAATCAGCCTTCATAAGAGGCATGTATACAAAATATCTATACAACAAAAAGAATGTAGAGCTCAACCACGCTCTCGCCTCGTCGTCAGGACTCCCGGTTTGTCACCTAGTTGAGTAACAATGGTGGCTGAGAAGGACCTACACTAGATGGGCCACCAAACTGACTAGATGGCCCCTGTCTAGCCAACTACTCTGGCATAGGCTACCTAACTGATCTTGACAAATGGCATGATCTCCGTGACCTAGAACATGTCATGCTCATGTCTGACTGTTGAGATAGTACCACTCACTACTTTGGGGAACTTCCCTGAAGTAGGCAGTCCTATAAAATAAAGCCTCACCACTGAGCCTCGTAGCATCATGGATCAAGTCAAGCATCTCCAGAGGTGAGGGCTGCCTGAAGGGCAACATCGCGCTCACCTGTCACTCTGCCTAAATTGGCCTCAGCCTGTCTCAAGGAGGCAGCCTCTCAATCTCTCTCTATAGTAACAATTTGCACTGGGCTCATGCCTCATCCCTCTGTGCAAGATAACCATGTGACCATGTGTATACATGATCCCTCTAGGCAACGACCATCCGCACTTGAGTCTGGGACTGGTGTAGGAGGCTTAATATCTAAGCCCCTATGTGGCCATCTCGTATATCGACTCGCCATGCAAAGACTGTCACCTCTTGGGCCGGCCTGGGCCCGAGCACGATCTTGCTCGACGGTAATGTGACAATATGGGTCTGGGCTCGATCACGCCACATTGTTGTAGTCACACACCAGCCTCGAGCCTCATCTCTCTTTGCTCTAGCCATGTCTCTCTCGGCTAAAGCCTAATGTAGTTGCTACTGTACTTTGGCTATCTATGCCACTGGCTATGCCACTGGGACTAGTCCCTAGGGCACTCTCGATGGTGGCCCTACTCTAAGACCTCACTATGGAAAACTAAAGCTGCGCTCGTATCTTGGGCCCTATGGCCTTGGTTCCTATGCTCGTGGGGCACCCTACTCATCATGAGAATGCCATCAAAAGGATCATTTGGATCTCGGCCCCACCGCTCTCTCTCTACACTCTAAACCATACAAGATATCTATAGGTGGACGAGCACCTGCTACCCAGGCCTCCTCGGGGATGGTGAGATGCCGAGGTAACACATTGGCGTACCAAGCCGCGTAATCTCTGTCATTTCTAGGTCCCGCACCTATCATGCTAGGTCCCATGCCCGTGGGAGCAACGTGTAAAACTTACCCTAGCTTGGGCCAATGGTATGCGAGGCCCCATGGTATGCCTCTCTGAATCTCTACATGCATACCAAAATCTAGATGTGGGACCCCTGTACTATGCCAAACTACCTGGCACTGTCAAATCGATACGGTTCTATAATGTAGGCTGGATCGCCAATGATATAGTGCTCTTCATTGTGGCATCCTTTGGCCACTATAAATGTCTGTAAGGCCGCCAGATAATATATATCTCTAGTAGCTCATCAAACTCTCGCCTATATCTAAATAGGTTACCGAGGTGGCTGCGTACATCACCACCTACTGATACCCACACCAAGTAAGATGGCTCCTATTGGTCTTAGACACGTAAAGTGCCCACAGGATGTCTGATCGAATGTGGTCCCATGACCATATATGTAGTAAAGAAGCTAGACCCATGGTCTTCTGACTAGTGGTATGTAATCAAATGCAAATCCCAGTATAAGTGGGCTAGTATACACTATCCCCAACAGTATCTCTCGCCACTAAAAATGCCATGTACCAAAGGTAATAATCCTCTCGGGAATGACATCCTTGTCTTATCAGTGAGTAAAAACCCACTGATAAGAGACATAATGTAGAGAGGCCCCCGATGTAGTGTAGGGTCAGAAATGCACTCGTGCAGGGCTATGGTCATACCATCGTGTGGTATGTCATCTACATCAAAAAGATCACTACATGCTACTCTAATCAGCCCTACATCGGAGTTGTACTCAATCAAGGTGCCTATGATCGGCACACGAAGGATCTACCATACATCCTCAAGGGTCACAGTCATCTCCCCTGTAGCAATCTCGAAACACCGACTCGCTATGCCATCACTTAGCTAAGACAACAAGGTATTCCATGGTCCAATGTAATAGAGGGCATCTGAGACACGGGGCCTAGCCCCACCACCTCGAGAAGTATAGCCATGACACACCGGTCTCACTAGCGTATCGTGCTCTCTAGCTCTATTATCCGAGAGTGGCACTCCCGCATCTCGTAAAACTAACAGTCATGTCTAAAAAATATCAAATCACTCATTAGTTACTAACATTTCTTCTAAAAATCTATCTATCATTTTAGGGTTAACCCAAAAATCCTAAAATTTCTTCTAAGTGTCATCTTTTTGGAATTTTTATATCTATCCTCGATGACACTGGGACACTGCGGTGCCCTTTTGGGGTGTGCCCCCTTTTAGCGTATTTGCCTCCTTTTGGTGTTTCCGCATGCACGTGCTTGTCTTCCGGTGCTTGCAGCCTCATTTGGGCACTCCGCACACCATTTTGGGTGTGTGCACCACACATTTTGTGCTTGAACCATCATCGCTTATGCTTGTGCTTACACGCATGTACCCCAAGTATGTGTGCCCTCCCTTTCATCTCGTGTGACCCACTTTTCACAAATGCACCCCCTTTCCTATGTGTACGCATGCACGCACATGTGTTGTGTGTTCGCGTCCATGTGAGTGTGTCTAACTCATGCCTACACATGGGCACGTACGTGTTGTGGTGTGTGCACCCCTAAAGGGACGCCTGCGTCCCCGACTCGACACTCCGTGCTGCACACATGTGCACCGACATGACTTCCTAGCACTAAATACTAAAATTAGGGCAGTAATGATGGAAATTAATGAGCAAAGTTTGGATACTCATGAAGGGGTCATTGTCTGGGCATTGGTACCCTCAAACCGTGTCTACTCGCCTCACTCAAGATCGTGTGATCACCATTGTGATCATCACTATTAGAGCCTCACAAAAAAAATTCTAAAGGGCTCGGTTAAAATGAATTGGTCACGATGTTTTTAACCCCCGAGTGGGGTATATTAACCCATTTTTCACCTCCAGGAGGGCCTGGAGGCCCGTTTCGATCACCATTTTCTCCTCTGTTCACTGTGGAATAATTATTTTTGTTAAATAATTATTTTTCTCTTATTTTTCAATGTATTGGGGCATTTTTTATCGTCTAATATCCCTTTCTTCTCCCTCAGACAAATTTATTTCTCCTAGGTGATTTTTCTTCTTCTCCACACTCTCATAAAATAATTATTTTTATTAATTTTTCCACTAAACAAGGACATTTTTGTCACTTGTTTCTTCTTTCTTCCACCTAGGGCATATTTTGTTGCACCTAGGCCCTTTGTTCTATTTCTTTTATTTTCTTCTACTATTCACCACATTTTAGAAAACAAGAAATAAAAACAATATATATATCAAAAATTCAAAAACAGGACAATTTTTTTCACAAAATCCTAAAAAGTAAAAAACTTACAAAAATGGTAACTTGCTTATTGCGGTTGAAACTTGTGTTTGGCGCATGGTATTTTCTCTATCTCCTATTGGATTGTCTCACATATTCCTTGATTAATACGACTCACCGATAGCTAGATTCACAACCATTCACAAAGCTAGCTTTTTGCTTAAATCTATACTGGGAAACACTTGTTGCTCGGAACTATTTCATTATGCACAAAGATTTTCTTAGAGCCCATGTCCATTATCATTTCCCCTTCGCATGTATCCTTGGTCGGGACATCATTTTTAACCCTTATCGTCAATCACGAACTTGTGGATCTCTTTAGCACCGATAAAAAAAAATTTACAATCTGTCTTGACCGTTGGTGGGTTAGGTATGTGTGTTCGCACTTTTTCCCTGTTAGATGAGCTTTTTTCCTTCTCCTATTACATTGCATTGTTATATGTTGCGTGGAGTTGGTATTTTCAGCAATGGATAATTGGTCATAGTATGACTTTTCATGTCATTCTACTTTTGTCGTATGCTTATATTTTTCATAAGGATCGATGACATAGCTCTTGTGGTAATATGATGACATCAAAATTGTTCCAATACACAGTGGCTAGAGGTGAATCTCTTCTCTCCCCTCCTCTATATTTATTTTGCATCACTTCTGCTCATCCCTCATCTTCTATCTCATTGGGGCATCTTGCCTCTTCCCATTCTTCTATCTATCTCTCACCTTTTTTATCATCGATCGTCTTCTTTCATCACCCCATTGACACTCGAGAGGGTATATCTCCCTCATACTAATTTTTCTTCTATCCCTTCAAAAGTTTCTTCCGTCTACTATCTTTGAAGTGGCGTCACTTACACCACCCCAAAGACGGGCAAATGTAGACACCTATAATTACACCCAAGCAATTTAAATACTTAAATTGCACTAATTATCCCCTTTCTCACAAATTGCCAACATACCATCAATAGGTGTCCATATTCCTCATATCGTCATTAATTAATTACACTACACTAATTAATTAATTTGCCTCTCCAACTAACATCCTAATTAATGACCTTCGTTAATTATCCACCCTTCTATCTAGATTAATTAATTATTATTAATTAATTAGCTTTTCCTTCCATTTAACCAATAAATCAATATTTAATTGATGTAATCCCCTTCTAATAGCCTAAATCGTACTAATATTCCTCTAATTAGCTTTTATAAGCTTGCATCTACCTATTAGTTAATCACCTTTGATTAATTAAAACACCCCCAACTCCCATGACTTGCTAAGCATAAATTAAACCCTTCTAAAGTAAGGTTACCTTTTATAAAGCAACCTTATCCATTCCTAATCACGTTTTACCTTTATCCCATATGTAAAGAGATGAAGTGTTTCCTTTATCCATTAGGCTATATAAGGAGCCCTCCTTTTACTTTTATACGTAAACCTAAACTTCTTAAGAAAGCAAATGAGAAGCAAATAGCAAAATAGACTAAGAGCTTGCATTTTGTTGTCTTGAGAGGTCACCATTGTTAAAAGCTAAGCTTCCTATTCTTGCATTCTTTAAGTATCAAACAAGTAATTTTTTATTTCCATTGGAGCTAAACAGTCCATTCATTTTGTTGGTAATCTAGGAGAGTAGACATTTTGAATAGCATGCTAGTTTTGATCTTATATTTCAAAGTTATGATGCTTAGTATAGATCTTGTTTAGCTCTTTATCTTGATGGTGTTTAGGCTTTTTCTTAGATAGATTATAGAACTATTTTAGGTTGTAGTTCTTGGTTAATTTAATTTTTCTTAAGCAAAGTACACATGCACAAAGTTGAAGAACTTTCCCACTCATAGATCTACTCTCTTAGAAGCATTAGGTCTCGGTCATCTTGTCAACATCACCCTCCCCCTGAAACACAAGTGAACCATGTAGACTTTGAAATCTACCCTCTAGGGAATCTAGAAAGGGATACTGAGTTTGTATTCGACGTAAGAAAAATGCCAACAGACGCTAAAATTTCACGTAGAGGTGATCCACCCTTGCATTTACAAGTTTGGGTTTATAACAACTACGTCAAGCATACAATGATTGATGAAGGGGTAGAAGTTAACATAGTCCCCTTCACTTTTATTCAAAATATAGGATATGGAGAAATGAACTGTTCTTTGACATGAAACAAGCTAAGGCACTATGATAGCCTCAAAACAACTTCAATCGGGACTATAGTGCCACCATTCACTTTAGGACCCAAAACAATACTCACTAAATTTTATATTATAGATCACAACACCAACTATAATATGATTCTTGGTCACCCTTGGATACATCGCATGAAGGAAATCCCTTCCACGTTATTCCAAGAAGTAAGATTTCTACACCTAGGAAAGGTCTTTGTAGACAAGGCGACCTAAAAATTTTTGACATACACCTAATGATTTGAAGAAAAACCAGTGTCCATTTTGAATTTGAGCTCCTAACAAATCAGCTCAACAAACTAGTCAATACAAACCCAGAAGTAAAGCTAGTGCCTACAACAGAACTAGAAGTCACAAACTTAATCAAGCGTCCCAACAATAAAAGATGAGTCGATCACTATAGAAACAATTTCACTAGGAACCACTGCAAAAAAATTTGAATTATTGGAGAAATATCTACCTATTCTCCTTCCATTTGATTCTATGGGTATAAGACATACCCTAGGAATTGGTTCCATACCTGCAGATGAAGTTTATATGGTGTAAGTGACTGAGGCAAGGGAAGTAGAGACTAAGATTGTCCCAACTTCCATTTTTCCAAATTATTATTGGACTCTCCACTTTGATGGGGCAAAATGTCATTTCGGTGCTAGGGTAGGTGTGATCCTTACTTCACCCGAGGGAAAGGTTCTACCTTTCGCTTTCAAATTAAACTTCAAGTGCACAAACAATGGGGTTGAATATGAATCCCTCCTTCTTGGCCTTATCATTGCCAAAAGGATGGACATTAGTAATATCAGAGTACTTAGAGACTCACAATTAGTTGCAAACCAACTATCAGAGGTATATGAGACTAGGGCTGAACATTTGCAACTCTATAAAATGGAGGTACTAAAACTAACGAAGGGATTTGACTTCATATCAATTAAAGTTATCCCGTGAGAAGAAAACCTTCTTGTTGATTCTCAGAAGAACCTCGTAATCCCAATTCACTTCAAACAATGAATTGGAAAATACTGATTTCATGGTATCAATATGTACTGAACCTTTGGTTGATAAAGTACCAATAATCTTGATATCTACACTTGTAGAAGTTGAGAATGAGTCTACCGCTTTAGATCACTCTTATAGTGATAAGGTGACCCTTGAGATCTAAATGCATTTGCAAAGCTACATCTCACTCATTCCATAGTTGATTCCTCTCTAATCCCATGCTCCTCTTCCTATTTTGGAAATCCCATGATAGAATCTCCCCGCAATATAATCTTGAAATATACGAGGTGGATAATGAAGGGATTTTGGAATTACCTCCTTAATCGAAGGAACCATAGACATAAATATTGGAATAGAGGAAGAACAAAATATTTTTAAGTTGGGATCCTCTTTAACTCCAAAGGAGATAGAAATACATGCTCAGATCCTCAAAGAGCATCAAAAGGAATTTGATTTTAGTTACAAAGAAATGACAACAATTGCACCACATATCATGGTACACCATCTTGTCACCAAACCAGATGCAAATCCATTCAAGAAAAAGTCAAGACCAATAAAGCCAAAAGTGGCTCTCGTGGTAAAAGTGGAAGTGATGAAGCTCCTCCAAGCGGGGTTCATCAAACCGGTCGACTATTCTCAATAGATATCTAATATCGTCCCCATTTTAAAAAAGAATGGGAAGATACGCATTTGCATAGACTTTTGGGACATTAACAAAGCCTGTCCTAAAGATGACTTCCCTTTACCATCCATCGACGTTATTGTTGATGCAACAACTAGATTTGAGCTATTGTCCCTCATGGATGGGTTCTCAAGATATAATCAGATTAAAATATCTCGAGGAAGATCAAGCCAAGACCACGTTTATAACTCCCTAGGGAACCTACTATTATGTTGTCATGTCATTCGGTCTTAAGAATGCTTGGCGCTACATACCAACGGGAAATGACATATATATTCCATGATCTTATTCATAAGATTGTGGAATCCTACATAGATGACTTGCTAGCCAAGGCCAAAAAGCATTGTGATCACCCAAAAGTGCTCCATATCATTCTCTCATGATTGATCGAATATGGTGTCACATTGAATCTAGAAAATGTGTATTCGGTGTAACAGGAGGTAAGATTCTAGGTTACATTATATCGTCACGAGGGATTGATGTCGAATCGACCAAAATACGGGATATTCTTGAAATGATTCCACCATTATATGAGTTTGGTATCAGATCATTTCTTGGAAAACTTGGTGCAATTCGAAGGTTCATCCTAGACTTAAGTTTTTTTGTCCATCCAATCAATAATTTTTTAAAGAACGATTATAGCATTGATTGGGACTGATGAATGCAACAAGGCCTTCGAATAAGTTAAGTTCTTCTTGTTGTCTCGGGCATGCTAATTCCCTAGACCAGATCAACCTTTGATCTTGTATTCATAGGCTAACGATGTATCATTAATCTACATGTTGGCTCAAGAAGATGATGATAAACGAGAATGTGTAGTCTACTTCATTAGTCAGACGTTGGTCGACTATGAGACATGTTACACACAGGTAGAAAGAGAATGCCTTGCCATAGTCTTTACAACAAAATGCTTAAGACACTACATGCTAAATCAAAAACAAGGGTGATTGTCTCAAAAAATCATTTACATACATTCATCACGTAAGGGTCTTTGTCTAAAAAGGCAGGATGCTTCATAACCTTAATGTATGAATTTGAGCTAACATTTGTAAACCAAAAATCCATTAAGGGATAAATCATTGTAGACTGGTTAGCTGACAACCCATTAAAAGGAGGTTATTTGGTAGATCTAGACTTCCCCGATGAGTGTGTATATTTTATCGAAACTAGGCCTCCTATCTCTACATGTCCTTAGTACACAGGCATAATAAATTTCATCATGAACCACACATACCTAGAAGGATCCACATCCTAACAAAGAAGGCGGTTACGCATCATCATTTCTAAACATGTCATCATAGAATAGGTGCTCTATCACAGAGCCTTCGATGGGATGTTGTTAAGATGTGTTGACATGGAAGAATCCATAAGGACTCTTTACGAATCCCATAGCGGGGTATGTGGAGGCCACTTTGGTGGCCATGCCACTGCTCGGAAGATACATCGGATGGGCTATTTTTGGCCCACCCTAGAACATGACATGGTAGACTTTGTGTGAAAATGCAAAAATGCCAGGAATTCTCCCACGAGATTCACATGTCGGCACATAGGATCTCGCAACCAATCACAACTCCTTGGCCCTTTTACACATGGGGCCTAGACTTGACAGTAAATTATCTCCCTCGTCAACAAATGTCCATACCTTCATAATTATGGCCATAAAATAATTTACAAAATGGGTAGAGGTGATTCCTCTCACCACCTTACCAAGTTCCATAATTGCTAAGTTTATTCTAATCAAATCATTTGTAGGTACGGTGTCCCACAAGTCATTATCTCAGATAATGGAACATCCTTAAAGAACAAAAAAGTCCTTGAACTATGTATTAAATTCAAAATAAACCATCACATGGCTTCTCTTTACTACCCCCAAGCCAATGGATAGGCTGAGGCCACAAATAAAATGTTAAAAACCATTCTCCTCAAAATAGTTAAGGAGAACAAATGGGATTGGCATTTAAAGCTATACCCAGCCTTGTGGGCCTATCAAACATCAATAAGAACACCAACCAGGGCAACCCCTTTCTTGTTGGTATTTAGAGCCGAAGAAGTTCTACCAATAGAAGTCAAAATACCTAGCCTCCGCATCTCATTATAAGGGATCTGAGGAGAAGAAGCCTATAGAGAGAGACGACTCTCTCAATTAGAAATCCTTGATGAGGATAGGTTAAATGCCAAGCAAAGGCAATGATCCTACACCAATCGAATGTGTTAGTAGTATAACAAGAAATTATACAAACAAGAAATATACGAAGGTGATCTCGTTCTAAGACTAGATAGCCAGATTGATAAGAAAACTGGTGAAGGAAGGAAATTCTGGCCTAAGTGGCTAGGCCCATATCGAGTCATGAAGGACTACGGAAATGGAGTGTATCTCTTGTGCACACTAGAAGGTGAGGAATTTAATGAAATTGTCAATTCCTTACATCTTAAATGGTTTTACGCATAAGTAATCAGCATCACCATTTGTATACTATGTTAACTTGCATTACACTAGTCATTTAGTTAGTTCATTTTGTTCATTCATTTCATAAATGTTGTAGTCAAGGAACTTATTCTTAAGCAATTTATTACAAGCTTCTGAAAATATTGGAAAAAGTATTCAAATCATATCTCTTCAATTTTCATGATATCATTAAATGATTTCGAAACCATCTCATTAATTCGATAGACAAAATCTTGACAAAAACCATACCAAGGCCTACATACTTGGTCTTTGTCATTTTCTTCTACTAGGTCAAGATGTTATTACCTACGGTCTGTTCTAAAAGCTTATTGGTGTCACATCTATCCCTCTTACGTCTCTTTGAAATAAGGATACTTCAAAATTATAGATCACAAATGTCAAAATCAAATTGAATAAAAATGCTAAACAAAAAGAGTATTTTATTTTAAACACTTCTTTGCTCTACCAATCTTTGGTGATGAACCCACATCTCCTACTAGTGGCATGAGGTTGGGAAAGGAAGGAAGTTCCCTTACTCACCTATGTCTTGCCTTTTGTGATAAGCCCATACTTCTTACTAGTAGCATGGGGCAAGGCATGGGGGTCCACTCATGCAAATAAATGAACCTTAGTTTTTAAAAATTCAAAACAAAGTGTATTGTGAAAAGGGAAATTAAGAATCCAAGTTCCAAAGAGATCAAATCCTCAAAACCATATTTTTTCAACCAATTTTCAATTTATAAATCTAAGTCTAGATAAACTAAAAATAAGTTCCATTCGAGCTATGTAGCAAGTTTGAGTAAGGTAAGTACGTAAGTCTAAATTTGGTATCTATCAATACTTTGTATTTCTCTCATCATTTCCATTCAGTCAAACTCATACAATTTGCGCCCTTCCTAGCTCTTGGTGTTGAGCCCTTGCATCTTACTAGTTGCATGGAGTTAAGAATGGGGCAAGTTCATCTCATTATCACTACATTTTCATCACATTTTTCCAAAACAAGAAGAAGCAACGAATATTTCCCAAAGAAGCCAAAATTTTAGTACTACAATATGTTTGCATCATCTCATATCAATATTACAAAAATAAACAAAAAGAGAAACATTTTGTTCAACATTTGTTATCACTAGTCATCCATTGCATACATTTTAAAAAGCATCTAAAAATAGAGATTCTAAAGCATCTAATGTACACATGAGAAACAAACCACAAAAAAATTCTAGACGCAAGGAAGGTCTGAATCCAAGAAGAGCTATATATATATATATAAATCATGTTTCATTTACAATGCCATCATGCACTAGGCATGATCAAAACACTCAATGAGTCCAAAAGCATACAAAAACACTCATATAAACATCTAAAAAAATGACTACATAAAGACCAAATGGTCTCTAAATCCCTATGGGATCCCTCGGAGGGTGCACAACCGCGTCTAGTACTCCGCTATTGTGGTGATCAGAATGTACTGAATTATGGGAGTGCTCATGATCACAGCCACTGGCTGTGGTCTCACTATGAGAATGGCTCCACCTCATCAGGTGCTTAGTAGTCCTGTATCCAGCCATCTCAATATGAAGGGAGGACACTAACTTTTCCACCTTCCAGATAGGGGCAAACACATCAGTATGTCTACCACCATCGAAGGCTCTCCCATGTCCTCGATAAGCTCGGTCCCGAGTACTCTCTCGAATGGAGAAATAGGTGTGTCGCACACACTCAAAGCAAATCAAATCCCACCATCCCTCAACAGTTACTACAAATAAAAAGAGAAATAACAAGTTAGAAAATTATCAAAAATGAAATCAAAAAATCAAAACAAAAAAAAAATAAATATTAACTAACATCTCTAACTAATAGAGTCGAGAGAAGAGTAGTAACTCACTTGGATCTCCTGGCATCCAGGTGGGGTCTCTAGGATCTGCACCTTCTACCGAGATCTGTTGTCGACTACGAAGACTCCCCAAAATGTGGAAATAAATGACGTCCCACCATGGAATCATCATCTCCCTCAGTGCCCCAGTGAGGCAATCTCTCTGAGACCAAGTCTCCTACTCTACACTTGCCTCTGCCCTCTCCACCCTCAAAATGTGTTTAGTGTCATGCCACTTAGAATTTCTATCATCGTCCTCATCCATCGCACCAGCCTCACCTCCAACCCCCTCTCCCATTTACTCCTCCTCAGTCTCCTCTCCTATGAACTCCTCAGAGTCTGAGTCCACATCAATGGGCTCATCTCCCTCTCCACTATGAGCAGGAGCAGCCCGATCTTAAGTAAGGGTTCTCGAGGAGCACTAGCTACCCCTCGAGCACAAACCACCCGCCTAACTTCAATGGGAACTCCAGGAGTAACTGTGGTCCAACCTATGCCTCCTCTAGGACCTCGCCTAGCCTCACGAATAGAATTTTATACTGGCCCTGCTGGAGGAAGAATATCAATATAAGGGAGGCCAAACTGCTGAGGTACTCTATCAAATGGGTGGGTCTCCAACCTCCCTATCCTATCTACAAGCTGACCTAGATAGTAGAGTAGGTAATCAATGTATGTGTCTCCTATCCTCGTAGTCCTTCCATGGCCTGATACGAAGTGGCCTCCATGTCTACAATAGTCAATGAAGCCACTTTGGATTGTGTGGCATCCTAAGTACTATCATCCCTGTCCACCTCGCTGCCCTTACAGCCCCCAAATTCTCTACTAGTATACCTCTCCCATAATGGATGATATGATTAAACACCTGTGTCATAACTAGAGTAGGGTGACTCAATGACTACCCCTGTAGCCTGACCACCCTATATAATTCATGGTAGGTGGTCCCAAGAATGTCTACTCCCCAAGCGTAAATACGTCCATGAGCCTCAATCTGTGCAATCACGGGAGACCAGCAGTATAGTAAAGTATCCCCTCCCTTATCCCTAGTAAACCGTGAGGCCAGGATACCCATAATGGCCTTACAGATAGTGGGGATAGGAGCAGAAGCAATGGAATGGACCTTCACCCCCTTCTTCAAACCAAAGGAGGAAACAGTGTCTCCCATATATGTAGCCCACTTAACCATCTGGGACAAGGATCCTATTGTCTTAAGAGACAACTGCCTCCTAAGAATCGGAACCCCAAGTATGCAATAAACGTCCTCTAGGGTGATAGTCCACTCACCCCTAACACCTAGTAACCGGAAGGTATTCTAGTTTACATTCTCGTACAAGAATAATTCACACAATATGTGACTGGTAGGAGCAACATGAGGAACCTGTGAAATCTGAATATCCGACCCTCTGCAGAGTGTCTCGCTCCCGTCTCGGGTCAATAAGTCTAACAATGTTGGGAGCCAATCACACTCCTCTATCTGCTCCATCGTATATACTCCTACTTCTATATCTAACCAAAATAGATAAAAAGAGCAAGTTAGTAACATAATCCAACTAGAAAGCTCATCAAAAACATAGAAAAGTGTCAAAAATGCAAAAAAATCAAATTATACTGACTTGTTTACATTCATTTAGAACCTCCGCCTGTGCAGAGAGCAGCAGATCCTATGACCGCCACCAACACCGGGAGGTGGTCCCATGACCACCACTCCATACAGGGCAGCAGTCCTATACCATATCGACGAACGCCCCAATGCCCTAAAAACACTTTAAAAAGGCAAAAATACACCATTTTGATAAAATAAAAACCTACCCTATGGGCACCCCCCTAGAGACTCATTTAACACTAACATTTTTGAAAATGATCCTCCCAAGACAAAGATTTCAACATTTCTATATTTTAGGTTTAAAAACAATAAATTGAGAAAAACTAACTTGAGACTTCGTGGTCAATCTCCTGCTCTTGGAGGCATTATCACAATCCCACAATGAACGTTTTGACTCTACTCTCATCGAAAACGATTACAATGGGTCCAAGAGCTTAAAATTACCGAATCAATACGTGTAAATAAATGGTAAAATGAGTTTTATATATATATATATATAGTATTCTAATCTTGTTTTGAGTGTTTTTAGAGTTGGAGCGCCGAAAGAGGTAAGTTATTATTCCGTGTAAATGGTGAGTCCTTATTTCCTTTTAATTTAGTATTTATTTTTTGATTTAATTTATCTATCTACACTTGAGTCCCCTTTTCATTTCGCAGATAGTGGGAATTTTGATGGTGACATTGTGGCACACAGTGCATGTCAAGTATATCTTCTAACTCCCTGTTTGGGACTGCCATACTCAGACCCACCATTTTATGCCTTTTCATGGCTAAAACGATTCTCTAAGGGGGTAATATGTACATACCCAAAATTGTGTGTACTGTACTATCAAAAAGAGGTTATGGAAACCCCAATGATGATTCAGATCTCTTCGCAAGGTGTTTGGAATCTAGAAAGCTCGCCGAGTATACATTTACATCCTAAAATTCCTTATCCAACCTTTACATGCTTCATTCTAACCTCTGCCCCATTTTTCCTTGCATTTTTGTCTTTAAGTTTCAAGACCGCGCCTAAGACAGAGTGGTGGTCCTATAACCACCACCCTGCATAGGGTGGTGGTCCTTTCCACCTTTTCCAGAACCTACCGGCGCACTCAAAAACATGAAAAATAAAGTTGCACTTACAACTCTCAGCCACTTCTGCTTTGTTTATAGTTTCCAGCCACTTTGTAATAGTAGTGCTCCATTTTTGATGATAAAGCATGACAATTTGGACTTGCCTTCTGGTGAGTAAGAATGTTATAAATACTGACCTTGTATACAAGAAAATATCCCCCTCTCTCTATGTTTTATTATTCAATGTATTTGGAAGTTCCTCAATAAGTCTCAATAGTTTTAGACTTAGCATAATTTCTCAGCCTCTCAGTTCAAGGATCTTCATTTTTTTGTTTAGAGATCACTTGATCTCTCTAGTTTAATTTTCTTCCATTGTTGTTCTCTAAACAACTAGCTTAGCAAAAATACAGCATTGGTTCTAGATTAAGTTCATTTGAATCTTGGTTCTACGTAGAGTTATAGTTTTTGTTTCGTCACAGGAAGAATAGGTCCTAGAATTTTAGGTGTGTCTTGTCATATCCCTGCAATAATCCTACTAGGAATCACATAGCCAAACTCTGTTTAGTTTACCTCCAAGCTACCACTATTCAAATATCTTCTTGTGTTTCTCTGTCACATTCTCACCTTTCTGGATTCACGAGAACACAAAGGAACAAAGAAATCACACTGAGGGGTCAAGCTATGATACAACTGGATTTTTCCTCTCGTTCTCTACGGACTCTAGGTTTGAATTGTCAAAATTGTAGTTTACAATATATCAAATGGAGTAGTGAATCATTTGATTTTAGTTATAGATTGCTTTCAATATTACCGGGAAGATGTGGAGAATGATAGCTTCTGAGAAGCTATGATTTATTTCTCACTTCTGAGGTAATGTTGGAGGTCTTTCAATCAAATTAGTTAGATATTTATATTTGTATCAACTCACAAGTGCACAAGAAAATAGCTACATATGGCTATCTTGCTTGTTTTATCTCTATTCTTAGATTATTTACTTGTTATCTGAATTTATTAGATTAGTTTCTCTTTAAAATCATCCAAGTTTATATCTCTAAAAATACAAAAAAAAGGAACAAGCATAACATAGATTCATTTTTATAGTTAGTTTTCTTCATTCGGTCAAGTTTGGTTATTTTTGCATGACTATTATGAGACTAAGAGAGCCGGGGATTACATATTTGAACTAGTGATACCTTACACCTGAATCTCTACATGGTATTAATGGATATAGATCAAGGTCTTAGGATCCACATCTTCTAAACAACAGCAAACCCGTAAGCAATTAGTGAGCAGTTCGAGAAGATGAAACATTGAAGATGACAAAGCATACGAATTCTGGTCAAACTAACCTAACTATAGATTACCTTGATAGGATGTCCATATGACCATATAAGAACCCGAACAAGAAAAAAATTTGGTTTTGATCCATTAGTTCTGCATCCAAACATAGGAGACCGTCTCATTGACATATAGATAGGCCTACGCATACAAGTTTCTAGGACACCCATGAGGTATTCCGAGAAGATCACACAACTCCTGATACTAAACATAGAAGCTGAGAAAGCTTATGACTACTGGATAGTCGGAAGACAGGATTGATTCTTTACATGACCATAAAAGGTCCACAACAACCATGAGTTCATGGTTGTGATCCCCAGGTCCCACAACCCAACGGGCTTGCAAACCAATTAAACATTGACACCGGTTTATGTACACTAGTATTTAGATCCTCACCACTCCCATTGGATATCATCACACAACTTTCTTGTGTTGAACATAGAAACCGATCGAGCCAATATTTTCTAGGTTAGACTAGAAAACCATCCATAATTTCTTGTAAATCCACTACACTTCTCACTACCACTTTCATGACCCTATTTGGAAATATATACGAAGCACCTACAGGTCACTTTCCATGAATCCAACAACCAATAAATAGAGCATCAGTAGAGCACGACATTGATTGGAGCCTCCGAATAGTTATAGTGTTAAACTAATCCATAACACCAGTTCAAGTTAGAAGATCCTTCCTTGCTTTGGATTCGTAGATCCTGTTATTACGTATCGAGGATATAGGATTTCCCAACTAATTTATCCATGTCCACATATATTATATTTCACCGGTTGTCTTGGCACGACCTTGGGAGGTTGGTTATGGAGAAAGGTTGCTTGATGATTCTCATGCTCACTTGTCACTTTTCTATCATACGAGTCTCCAAGTTGCTATTATATCAGATCGATCCATCACAGTGCTTTAGGTTAGGAGATAATTCTTTGCCTTATAATCGCAAATCATGATATTACGCATTGAAGATATAAGATTTCCCAATTAGCTTATTCATCACCATCACACTCACATCCACTTCCATTCTACACTAGTTTTCTCAGCACAACCTTGGGAAGTTGGGTGTGAAGAAGGTCACATGTTGATTTTCTTTCGTACAGGTACTTCATGAGCCATGACGAACTGTTGCGATAATCTCTCAACCTAAAAAATCTCAGCCACACGGAAATTGATCATCCAAACACATAGTCCTCGACTACACCTGTAACTCTACACCATCCTTGGGTCATCTCCAATGGTCGTTTTATGGCCTCCATATAACTTCCTCGGGGCCTATCCTATCTATCAGTGCCCGATATGTATTTTTTTCCATCCTATGCCCACGAATATTAACCCGGATCTTCGCATATATCTCTAGCCTTGACCATTCTCCTCGTGGACCTCTAACTCGGGCTCAACACGAATATATTCTCATAAGTGGATACGTGCAATAGTGTATTGACTCATATCCCACCAACATGATCATCGTGAGTAAATCAAGTATAAATCACTTTATATATGGGCCAACACCTCCTCCCTCTATGGTTATAAATGAAGTAGTCAAAACAACTATGAAATTCCACAAACGTGGAAGCCCAAACTATAAGATAGCATCTATATTTATATGGGTGATGGTAGGTACATGATTTACCATAAAATACCATCTAGCAGCTTACATGTGTCTCTCTATATCCTCCAATGACATCACATATACTCTCTATCAAAAAATAGAAATCGTAATATAGGATATACATCCTCTAAAGTGAAATTCATCTACCCCGTAGGCAACCAAAATGTACACGTATCCGCACACCACCTCTTGCATAATGCGCTTAACATGGAAATATTATGGGGCATATCCCCCATTCGTGCTATGTACCGCAAGCCAAAATAGTCCATAACATCTAAATCATCATCCGAGGCCTAGTCTAAGAAAATTACTCATGTGATGACCACCACGGAGCTCCCGAGTGAATATCCCTTTGCACAACACATAATGAAAAAAATGCGATGTTAAAATACGATAAAAGCTCAAATACACTTATATATCACATTACTATACACTAAAAACCTGATTATCACCATTAAACACCAAACACACATTTTGGACCAAGGCGCCCAAATGTAGGGGGTGGCTAGGAGTAGGACAATAGCATGGAGTTTTGGGTACATCCGTCCTAGGGGTCACTAGCACTCTCACCACTCTTTTCTAGGTCTAAAATGTCGAGAAAATTTAAAATCTCAAATTTGTAAAAATTCACTAAAAACGACTACTACACCATCCATTTTTGAAAAAAATTGTAGTTACCAACTCCGTTGCCATACACGATGCCACACCGGCCGCCAACCTTTAAAATTGACTAGGACACACAACTCTCACTTGTGGCATTTTTGCTCACTTCACGCTCAATCTCATTATCGCATAAACAACAAATGAAGTGACTAATCACTTTTTCATCTTACTATTTATAGTTACTTTTCATCACCCACTTTACTATAGTCATTATTTCATGCTTATTCTCACAACTAATTCACACTACATGACTTTCATCATATCTCAAGAATTTTTACTATGATTTATGCCCCGTTTGCGGGGTTATTTCTGAATTATGCCCACTATTGTATCATACACATGATACATGCGTTATGTTTCTCCTAAAAGTATTTTCACTCAATCCATACACATTTTTGCATTTTCTACTACATTCTATCTATTTTCGTGTTTACTATTAGCTTATTGTTCAATCTTCTCATCTTTTTCTCATCACCACACAATCAATCGACATTACCAATTCATCATTTTAAAACATTTAGTAATTCACCATGTGATATTTCACCATCGATTCCCCTAATGACCTAACTGGGGCAAAAACATACATTTTTCTATGCCAATTTTCATCATTTCCCCTTAATGACCTAACCTAGGAGAAATAAGCATCAAAATCTTTTCATGTGACATTTCATCAATTTCTAGTGGTTCCCCTATTGACCTAACCTAGGGAAAATAACATAAAACCTCTCTACAAGTAACCTAGATCAAAAAAATCAATCAATCAATATATTATAATGCTCAAATCTCTAACAATAAAAATCATATCATCAATATAAATTCAAAACAATGGCCTCCCGGATGACCTAAATCGAGAGATTACATATATTTCTTTCCCATATAACCTAACTTGGGTATTTATTCTATCTATTTTACATTTGCTTCTAGATGACCTAACTTAGAAGCCATCATACATTTCATGCTTTCTTTTAGATGACCTAACTTGGAAGCTATCGCATTGTAGTGACACACTTTGAGTGGGGGTAAGAGTGCGTTTTCTATACCACTCTTATGTGGGTCAACTATTTGATCGAAATTATTTGGATCCAAAAACCACAAATATTTGATTTGAGTTTGTCTGCAATGGCTAGATCTTGAGGAAGTAGTTAGATATTGAAGAATAACACACTTTTCTCCGTACACTCTTCCTCTGATGGTAGGATGCCCAAATCCTACGGTTGATTATTCGTATATAAGTGTTCAAGTTGGGAACCGATCACTCCTATCCCATCTCATCATCGTCATATAGATTTGAAATTATCAATAATCCAATACTACAATCATCACTCTAATTTTAGTGCACTTCATCATGATATTACTCTTTTTTCTACGTCACATGCATTAACGTCACTGATCCATGGTTATGCATGTTATATGGTTCTTTCGGCATGCTTTTACTACCACATCTGCACGTTCTACTACAACATTGACTTATCTTCATCTCTTTCTTAGGTACACATCTCTATCTACTTTATGTTATTAAGATTTCCACTCACCAACATAAAGTGGGGGAAAATGTAGTCACAAAATCACGCACTTACTATTATAATTATACCGCCAAGTATGTTGTTTTTATATATGGATCTTGCATAAGAAAAGTATTCACTAATGACCCATCCCCTAGTCTTGTCATTAGTTAATTGGTCATCATTTTCATTTGTCTTGCACATTTGTCATTTGTTTACACAGTTCTATTCATCTTTCAGGAGTATCGTGTGTCATTATTTTGTCATTTGTCATCTCTAGTATTTTACTAGAGAACCTAGGGTAGAACTGGGAGCCCTTAGATGCCCCAATTCTTATTTTAGGAACCCTAGTCTTAGTAGCAAGTGATTCTAATTTAGATTTTCGAGGTTGGTCTTTGTAATTTTCCCTCTCATTCCCCTAGGTACTAGTTTGCATGTCCGGTCATTAGTATCCCAATTTGAGCAAGATATTCCTATATAAACATAACATAGTTACTATCTTATGGGCATATTATCTACCACCAAGGGCTAGTTATCCACTAATAAAAGGGACTACATTTGGGCATCATTGCATCACACGCATTGCATAGGAAAGGGAAGTCTATTATATTCCATTCACCATTTTATATTACATCTAGCAATTACCTACTATTTCTATGTCATTGAAACTAGGGCACCCTAGGTATACAACTAATACACTCGTAAACCCTCATGTCTTCATTTTCCATCACAATTTTGTATTCCAATGGATTACCATTTTAATTGTCCCTTCTTGGCCTATTTTCCATATTTAGATTGAAATAAATTTCTTCTTCATGTCCTACTTGAGTACATTGTGAAACAAAACCATATTTTATTGAGTACAACACTAAAACATGTCCTTTCTAATCTGTACATTCGATGAGATTAAAAACACCTACAAGACACTCAAAATATAGAGGTGGCGCACTAAATTATATAAGTTTGACCTAGTTTGACCTGAAATGTGGTTATTCCCTTATTTAACCAAAATTGCCCCGATCGATACAATTGACCTAATTGACTTAAATGGACATAAATGATACTAACCAACCTACTCGACATAATAGACCCAATTAAACCTAAACCCTACCTTGAAGAAAATTCCCCTAATTTCACCAAAATGACATAAATTAACATAAATGAAGAATTTGATCTTAATATGCATCAAAATGTGACATTTGAGTGTTGTAGATCTCCCTTTCATTTGAATGGAACTAATCGAGTCCTAATAAAACTAATGTGATAGTTTGATGTGTATTAGTGCATGATTGGTGTGAACAAGGCCATATGAGCCCTAACACAAGTCAAATTATTGGATAACAATGTATTAGTGTTCCATTGGAATAAACAAAGATAACCAATCCTTAATGCACCGTAATTTGACACTTTATTTAATGTGTGTTAGGGATAAATTGGCCTTAGTTTTGTTGTATGATCCCTAATACAAATCAAAATGTTTGTTTGAGCTGTATTAAGGATTGGTTGGTATTAATGGGCCATTCAAGTCCTAATATATGTCAAAAAGTCATGTTAGGGTGTATCATGGCTCAGTCGGCCTCACTTATGCCAAAGTATCCCTAATACACCTAATGTTACTCTTTAACATGTATTAGGGCTTCATTGGCCTAGGTTGTGCCAATTAAAAAATAACAAACATTTAACGATTCTAATTAGTATATTGGGATTAATTGACACAACGGGGCCAATCAATCTCTAATACACCCTAATGTGCTAATTTTTTATTACATGCATCACAAACCGACAATTACAACATCCAAACACAATCAATTTACCACAATTACAACATCCAAAGCCCAATACATGAAAAACCGACACTTTGATTGAAGTTTTGGTATGAGCGTCATAGAAATAATATTGTAGTATTCTTCATTAATGTAGGATGAATATTAAATACATATATATAGGAAATAGCTTCCCTATAATTTATGATCTAACCTTATTAACAAGCGACCAACATTACTCACTTATTTCTATTATGCATGAGTTGTTACAAACAACTCATAACTATTAACCACACCAACAAACCCAATAAAGTACACACTAACAAATAAATTTCGTAACATTCCCCCTTAGTATGAAAAATGGTACAAAAACATACACACACACAACCGCAATATGATCACCCCCGTGAAACATGTAGGGCCATGTCTTACCCTAGGCAATCTAGGTAGTTGCCTAGGACGCACAAAAAGGAGGGCGCCGCATTTTCAAAAAAAAATTCCAGGTGGCAGGTCAGCTAGGTAGTGAGGCAGTCGACTAAGGATTCAAATTAAAATTTTACAAAAAGAATTGATATAAAAGGAGGGCGCCATTGTTAGCCAGTTTCAAATTCATTTTTTGAATTGTAATTTGTTCTCTCGATTCCTGAATCTCCTGGCCCTGCCCCTATGGCTGCAAATTTTGGAGTGACTGTTTAATGTTAGTTTGTTCTTCAGTAGTCTAGTAGAACTGTAGTCTGTGATTGTGAAGTGTGAACTCGAACACGGTAACACTCAGTAACTGTAACATGTCCTAGACTCCTGTGGACTTGTTCTTAACTTTGAAAATTTGGAATTGATTATTGGAGCACTCAGTGACTGTTCTTAACTTTGGAGGCTGGAGTGACTTAGTCTTGTTCTTAACTTAAACTTTCTCAGTTCTCAATCTCAGTCTCACTCTGCAGACTACATTGCAAAGCATTCATTTAATTTTGTGACAACTCACCCATTCCTACATAAAAATATTCCCAAGCACTTACAACAACAAATTCTGATGAAATCCCCTTTCTATTAAGGTGGCACAACTTGATCTTAAACCGAAAACACTAAACAACATGTCAACACAAGATAATAAGGAACCCTAAAATTTTTCCAACTGTCGTATTTCACCCTCTTTGGCTCTTTCATTTTATTCTATCTTATTTTTTTATTATTTTTATCTTGATTTTAATTTATGTTCATTTTTTTCATTTTTTATTTACTTACATAACATATTTTCATTTACGATTAATTATTTTATATATATATATTTATATATATATATATTTTTTATGTATGTAATTTTATTATTATAACCATTATATTGTAAAAAACCTCTATTCATTAAATGTCTCTATTTATCCATCTTGAAATTTGACTAAAGCACGATGTAATGACGCAAATCAAAGTGCTCTATCCTAGCGAAGGCTAAACTTGTTTGGCAAGGACTATTAATTTTTTAAATGGAGCTTAATCTCAGAGTTCATTCATCATTGTAAGTAAATCGAGTTAACACACGAATTCAAGTTCCATGAAATGTCATTTTACCAAATGGAACTCACACCATCTCTAACCGTGTCTAATGGCAATGACACCATGTTCATCAAGACACGAGATTCAAAAAACCACTCTATTTAGTTAAACGTATAACTTTAGCTAATATCATTATCAACTCATATTTTTTATTCAAGTCTAATAACGATTGTGAACCATAACCATATGATGTGAAGAAAACACCCATGGTAATTATTGATACCTGGAGAAGCATCAACCATAGAGAAGAGTGCGATGATAGCCCATAACATTTAAACTGACATTCGATGCAAAGGATCCATGCTGATTGAACCGTTAATTTAACAAAAGAAACATCTAAAATGATCTCATTATGAACTAAAGGCCTTATAGAATGCTTATTGAAGGGGTATGAGAAAATGGGGTCTTTGTTATCGCATGAGTAGATATTGAATAGGTCAAATCATTCCTTAGATATTTCCTTTAAATCTCAATACATAGTTCATAAAGGAAGAGAAAAGTTGAAATCTTAAGGAAAAGGAAGAAACCAAAGAGGGGGTGGAAGGAGTAGAACACATAGATCGATCATAGGAATCACGATTCAGCGAATTTCTAATCATCCTTCAATGTTTAGGAATCACTAAATTCTAATTTTCTTTGCGGCTTTGCCAGGATGTTACGCTGCACAATTCATTCACCAAACGAAGAAAAATTTGTTGCAAGCAAACTTGAACAGAAGTAGAACATGTATGATCTGGTAGTATGGTACATGTTTATATGCACAAATTGAAATTCTCCTAGTCTTGTTTGTTTAATTATGTAACACATTTTTAGGTTGCATTGTGTGACTATCGTGTAGCTATTTTGAGGTAAATTAATAAATATTCAGAACTCAGAACTCTTAGAAAAAATCAAGAATATATATTTTGACATTATTATTGAGTGTGTGTGTACTCCTGGAAAGTTGAAATGGAAATTGAACTAATGGCCAACCTGAGATTTTCCTGTTACATGTTGTTTTAGTTTGGGTTATTTTTGTGGATACTGGGCCTTTTGGGATCAACATGCACAGGTGGGTTCCTTGTCCTAGAAGGGGGTGGGGCGGGGGCGTACTCTTCGAGTACTGCCTAGGGCACTTTGAAACCTTAATTCGGCCTTGGAAACATGTCCTACAATGTGACTCATGGTCTTGATCAAAATAATGGCTCTCTCCTTCTATGGTTTTAAAAAGGCTTACCACAAACCTTGATGTGAACAAGCCCCATCAACTTTCCACCTCGTGTGGTTTTCTCGCATCCTGGTTCAAACCCTTACAAGATCCATGAACTGACTTACTCTAGTGCTTTGTTTTGCCACTATACTTGTACATTAGGAAGTATATAGGAATCACAACACGCTTATTACAAAACTAAACAATAGAACACATACTGGAAAGATTTCACATTACCACCTCTAAGAATCACAATGTTCTTAGTTGTAGCCACTGCTATCGATCACTGCCACTCGATCTTGAACAACATAGGAAATTGCCATTGCCATTAGAAGTTACCTTTGAATTTAGTCGTTTTAGGCACAAAATGGAAATGGAACATTGGTGTCATGTTCCCCCCCACAATGTGAAATTTCCACATATGAACACTGAGAAGTAAACTATATCAAAGACATACTATTGAATGGATCTTGCTAGTTAGATCTTGTTGCACATGGTCACCATTGCAAGTGAATGTATTTACAATTGAACCATCTTCCCACAAATTACAACAGTCAGAGGATCACGTTAGTCAAAGGATCACTGATAGTCATTTGCACTCCAACACAACTCTTTTCTAGTATCCACCAAACACCACACAAAGCAACAAGAACACAACAAACCTGAAGTACTCCTAAAAAACTAAAAACCACACTGAAAAGCATATACTCACACTATATATATGCCATCACATCTGCTATGCGAGTCTCGTCGTTGGTGACTGATGAGAGGATGTTGCTTGTCCTCCATCCTCCTATGCCTCCATCCTCTGCAAGTATCACTTTGCTCACTCAAGAAATTAGATGTTTAAGCTCAATGGTTGCTAAGACGTCGGGTAATACTGAAAATGCATCCATGAGACAATTTTTTATTTATTTTTACAATAACTCTTTTTGAATTTGATAATAATATACTCAATAGCCTTTTATTCACCTAGACATAATTTAAAATGACTTTTGACAAGATAGACAATTATGACTTAACACACTATCACACCTTTGACAAAAGACACTTTTGATGACAATATTGACTTAAAAACATGTAATTAACTATACGAATACTTACTTATTGACACGAAACGACTTCTTTAGGTTAGTGTCGAACGCCAATACAACATTGTTTTGAAACATATCACTTTGATGCCGTTTAAAAAATGATTAAACTAATCTTATAAAACAAACTAAACCGACTCACTACACAAAACAAGACTGACCTACTTGCTTCTTTTGATATTGAGTTCGCATAGCTGGAACGGTTTGCATGTAGCCAAGAACATTTACTCTCAGTACAAACTAGATGGCATGAGGATATTACATGTCCACCTATTGTTTAAAACCATTCAATCTTCCATTGGCTATGAAAGATTGTAGAATATCTATACGATCCAGCTAATATGATTTAAAAGAGCCGAAACAAATGCTATGCGTTATTATGGGTGCGATGAAAACGCCGAAAGAGGAAAAGCGGTAGACATAGAAGGTATTGAAACGGAAAGAAAAATTGAGGAGAGTTATGTTTGTGAACGCAAAATAGAAAAGAATAACAGGGAGTTAATTGAAAAGGTTTTGGTATAATAGATTCATTATTAGCGAAATGTCCGTTTTATTTTTGGAAGATTTAAGATAGGCGACGAACTTCTAATAGAGTGCTGAAAGTAGTTGGACATATATATAACATTCGCAAATAAGTGAAAAGGATACAAAATGTGTTTGCTATGTACATGCGATGATGCTATAAAGAAGTTGTTGCAGCAATGGAAGTCAGAGCACGAGAAAGCTAGAAGAGGAGAAGGAATTAAGGCGAGTGTTGGGGGAGGGGTGGGAGAGATGATGGAAGGGAGCGAAGGCGAGATTCCTCTATGAGCCTGGATTGCAGAAGTGGGGTGGAGGACATGCGAGAGTACCGGGAGAAAGAGAATGCTGGAGAAATACGGAGTGAAGAAAGAGACGGAACCCTCGATACAGCGGTGAACGTCAGGCCTTGTCTCTCAGTTCCGCCAATGTCAATTGTAGCACGTGGTAATGTAAGCCCTTGAGACTTGTGGATAGAAAAAGCCCATGCCATTTTGAGCGGTAGTTGCCTGCGACCCCCTCTTGAAATCGGAGGAATAGGAACGTGGAAGGGGTTGTTCGAATCCCATGGAGGTCCTGTGTAACGATCAAACTTGATGACGACAAAAAGAGGCAAAGCAGGAGGTCCGGAGGAAGCCCCATAGACTATGTCGATGATAGAACCAGTAGCACCGTTGACAAGACCTTTGTCAACCCATAAGTTTGCGGAAAGCATTACTTTCTGGTTGATGCAGAGAAGAACCTTGGGGTTCAATTGATCATCTTCGGTGTCGCCCGATGCCGAGCGTCTGGTATGTTCGGCAATTGACCTGGCAATAGGAGAGTTAAGGGATTTCAACATAACAAGGTTGTGCGAGTCCACAAGGTTATTTTGAGCAAAAAGATGAGGCGCATCTTTAAAATCAATGTTTTCTTGTTCGGAAAGGGAGGAAACGGATCTTGACATGAGAGTTTCCCAGTCCTGCACCAGAGGCATCGCATTACGAATGTTAAGCAGCAAGTTACGGAATGATGTCTGAGCTGGATCTGAGCCTTGTTGTCGGAAAATTGAATGAAGGCAGACAGATATGTTGAATTCTTGCCAAAGGCTAGCTCCGTAAGACTTGCTGGCATAAAGAGGAATGTCCATAACTGGAGGCAGTTGACCGAGGTCTCCAACAAGGATCATAGATCTCCCTCCAAATGTAGAATTCTTGAAGTGCGGGAAAGCCTCTCTAAGATGGTAATCGATTCTGGAAAGCAACTTTGGCCCGATGAAACTCATCTCATCAATCAGTATGTACTCGATGTGTTTGAGGGAGTCTTTTGCCCCTCTAAGGGTTTGAGTTCTTTAATGGGAATTCGGAGGCTTGCGTGTATTGTTGAACCTGAAATGTTGAAAGCAGCAACCCCTGTTGGGGCAAGCAGAAGGAGAGATGAAAGGCCTTCATTGGATGAAGAAGCAAATGAAGACTTTAAAATGTTAATGAGGAATGATTTTCCCATACCAGCAGTCCCTTGTATAATAAGCCTCAGCGGAGGCAGGCTGTTTTTTTGAGCGAAGTGTTGAGTAACTATGTTGAAAGCTTGTTGTTGCTCAGGAGATAAACCTGAAGCTGGAGGGTGCAATCTGTCCATGAGGGAAGAAGAAACATAGTCTGCCTTTTTGTCTTCGATAAAAGTGGCACCAAGAGATTGTAGAGCAACAGGAACTCGGTGTGCACTCCAATTGTGAAGGGTGTCAAATTCACGAAGGCCCAACAATTGCAAGCTGTCAAGGAATGAAGCGTTCCCCGGGCGGCATCGAGCCAAAACTTGCCAATCATGCAGCTGTTGAACCGGCAGGGGGGGCTCGTCGTCTGAGTCGATGTCACTGCCGGAGGGGGTGATGGATTTGACTCATGCCGTCTAATATGCCAGGGCTGATAATTGTATTTGAACAAGCTCCATCTAGAAATGGTTTCTTGAGGTGTTGAACCAATATCAATAGAAATGTTGCGGAAAGGTTTGTATAGAAGGAGTTCTGACCAACAGAAAAGTTCAAAAGAGGGGGAATCCTTAGATGGAATGCATTGAAACCTAGGGAACACTCGAACAACAGCCGGTACGGGACGACTCTTCCATTTATCGTGTCTGCGGTGTTTGTTGTAACTCCAATCGCGCAGCTTCAATGAGTGGAAGGCTTTCCAAGTTTGAAGGTCGGACCTTGTATGCATCTAAAAGGAGGGATGTCTCTGCATCCTCACATTCTGCTTCAACCAATTTTCTTAAGATTTTTCTGCCTACATTGAGCGATACAAAAGTGCGACTACACATTACAAGTGGCAATTTGAGGAGCATGTGGCATGTTTCTTGTGCGCTAATGTCATGTTCAACCACACTCTCAGTTAACATTTTCTTTATGGCTAAATGTGCTGGCTGATCAGGATCTAAATTTGATGAAAATCTAGAAAGCATTTGGTGGTATGTTTCTGACCTTTGCTCTGCTTTGGAAGCATACTTAGCAATGTATTTGAGGACAGCATGGCGAGATAGCACAGGTTGACAATCGATATTGGCTCTCCATATGGATAACATTGCTGGATTGTGTGTGTTCAATCTATCATCATTCCTGGCAGGTAGGTATTTAACAGAAGCAGTCTCATCAACAAACAAAAGAGAAGCGGGTCTACTCTCCCAAGGTGCATTGTATCGGCATTGGAGGCGGTTATTTTTTTCCGGAGGCAAGTATTTTCGGAGCACTTGGTATGGCGTTGCACTCGATTTATCAACTCCTGCAAATCCTGTAGCGGTGAAATTGCAAGGATCTGAGACGAAACTAAGAGGCAAGGGTCATCCTGGATATTCCTGTGAACAAATTCCGAGTGGATGGAAGGAGGGCGCATATTCCATGCAGATATATAGGTATCAAAGAATTGTCTTGCTTTGTCCACAGATTCATTATTTGACCAGTCGATGCGATCAACGTCGGGAGCATCTCCAAGCCACAAGAAACCATGAACATGTGCGGAACCTCTATGTTGCCATTCATACCTACGGTAAAGGAATGTTAAACGTTATGTATTTAAGCAACAAAAAAAGTAGAGACCAATGAAGAAATGTACCTGTACCAGTAGTCCTTGGCTTGAAGATGTTTTTCTAACACTTCTTCACGGAATATTGTGAATCTCTGATGTAAGTAAGCAGCGACACGATGCGGGTGGCTAACAATGTTTTGGGTCCTCCATTGTTGTGCGGCACGGGCCTCAGCAGGAGAAAAACCTGGCATGGTGCTATGCAGGTCTGGCCATTTTGTGTCTGCTGCACTAAGAGTGAAGAAGAGTGTAGGTGCCCCTAATTGTTCAATCATGTCCGAGACCTCCCCTCTGCTCTTTGACCAAAATGTTCGTGTCCCTCGCAGGTTGGCTCCGAATCTCATTAAACTCTGTGGAAGGCAATCATCAGGGAAATCATGTAGACGTTGTCGTAGTTGGCCTATAGTAGGGGGGACACCATGTTCGAGGTTCAACCTCATGAAAACTGCAGCTGTAGATTGGCTCCTATGTCTCATAATAAGGTTAAGTAAAAAATACCGGAACCTAGGGTGCGATCCGAAACGATCATCATGGTAGCGCATAAGGTGGAGGGCATATTCATGCATTTGAACATCCTTCATGCGAGGTTGTTTAAACAATGCTGCACCAGTTGGAAACAAAGTTGGAAAAGCCATTGAGAAAAGGCCCTCAGTGGTGTATTCATTTATTGGCGAATTTCGACTTCAGGCCAAGCCAAGGTGCAAGGTGCAGCCGACCATTTGAAAGCAGGTACTGTTCGATCAACTCTTCTTCAGTGCCAGTGTTTGGGTGTGAAGGAACAAAAGAGGACGACTCCTCTGGATACTCGTAGGGGTTGGAAGGAGGGTTGTCATTATCCTGTGCTTCAGAGAAGTGAGAGGCTGGAAGGTCTATAGGAATAGAATTAAGGGAGGAGGATATGTTTGTTGGTTCCGACGGGAGAGAAGAAAGAGCCTCAGTGTCAATAAGAACATCCTTATAGTAGGGGTCATGGATAATTTTATATTGAAGTGCTTTCCAAACACGGGACCTGCTAACATAGAAGTCGTATTTTGTTTGTTGACTTCCATTTTTTTGAATCAACAAGAGATCCAAATCTCCTAGCCGACGAGGAAGGTATTTGGCAATGGAAGAAATGTTTTGTGGGAAACTTATTGTGTGACCTGAATATTTATATTGTCCCCCGCGCATTTGTGTGACTTGCAAAATAGGATTAATGCGAGCAATCAACATTTCTTCAACTTGGGTTAAAGATTTTAGGACGGCAGGTTGAATGCCAGGATCCATATTGTTCCAAGAGGAGAAGCGGTGTCCATTTTTTTCGGACTTGCATCTAATGCATGCGTGTTTTCCTTCATGGAAAGTAGTATGTATGCCTGGGTAGTTCTCAAGACAAATGGAGCAGGTTTGGATTTGCGACAAAAGATCCAGTCTTCGGCGGAATCTGCGTTGGGCATCCGCCCAAGATGGCACTGAAGTGTTTGTTTTGTGGAGCGGCACAGGGAAGGTGGAATCCTGGGTGTGGTCACCGCGAAGAGGTGGGTGGAAGGGGATGCATGCTCAGAAGAATGTGAAAATGGAGGACAGTGTAGCGATGGAGAGGGTTGTAGTTCGACACAAGGCACCGCGGTTAATGCAAAGGGGAAAAGGAGAATTGTGCGATGTGGAGGGGAAAGTAGCAGGGGAAGTCATGAAAGGGGGGTGGCGACTAGTTTGGAAGGGGTTAGAAGTTGAAGGCATTTGCTGGAGTTGGCGATAGCGCTCACGTCGGGAAGCATTGATTTCTTCTTTGTGCAAGGCATAAATATCTCTCCTTCTTTGTCTTTGCTCCGGGGTAGGCATTGTGCATAAAACAATCTGCGAAAATCACAAAATAAAGGTGGCATAAGAGAAGATTAAAAGAGTGCTACATTTTGTATCTGCATAAGGGGAAATGAATGCAAAAACCATTTGTAAATGCTAGCTCGTTGTAAATGTTTTATATTTTGGTAGGTAAAGGCAATAAAACAAAGGCAAAACGATTTGTTGTTGCATATATTTTTAAGGAAGCAAAGGAAGAATTAGAAGGGTGTGTATCGAGATTTTGATTAGGAAAAAACATATAGATATGGCTTCATTTTTTTTTATATAGGGACCAAGAAGGAACAAGCTAGAAAGAATAAAAAAATCCATGCGAAATATAGACAAAAAGTAAAGAAATGAATAAAGCGTTCCATAATGTTAGCAAAAAAGTATATATATATATAGACATTGGATCATACATTTTTTTCAATTACAAAAAAGGTTTCTTTGCGATATAGATGCACATGCAAACCAGTAGTAACAACCATTAAATGGAAAACTTGGAGAGTTATAGTCCATTATAACATGCGGACAAAAGCATATTACAAATGTATCTGCGGACAAAACCATATTACAGGGGAGATATGAGCAAAAATTGAAGAAACTAAAATATAGGAAAGTGTTATGGTGCCCAGGAGAGGCAAAGTCAATCAATGACTTTCGATTCGTCCAATTTAAGGGAATCAAGTATGACACATTTCAGTTGTGTATTTCCATGAAAAGTTTCTTTTTTCACAGATAGAGTGAATTTGTATTCACGGCCAATTATCTGATTTGCAATTTCCGTTGTTGCCTCGTCGTCTATGCATAACAGTTGGAGGTCCACCGCTGCGACACCCATGATTTCTTCAGCAGCTGTGTCAAATGCAGTAACCGATTGTAGCTCTCCAGAGTCATCTTGCAAGTTTATACGGAGAGCATATCTGTAATCACATTGACGCACATGAGACTTACAACTTGCACAAAACCATGAGCCATTGTTTGCTGGTTTCACTTTCTTTCGGCACTGTTTGTCACCGATTGCAAGGGGGCAAGCCATGTAGAAGAAGTTATCCATTGCGATGTCTGCAATTATAGCTTTAAGCGTAGCCCATTCATTGCTCTCTGTATTGCCCATTTGAAGTATTTCGGCAATTGTTGCCACAGGTTTTAAGCTTTGAGGAGGACCTAGAAATTTGTTCGTTACAGAAGGAGTTTCAACAGTGTAATTTTCAGAGGCAACCCAGTCGTGCAGTGTTTTAGTTTCAGGAATTTGAGGATCAACAAACCATTTTGTGCTGGAGACAGTGTCTATGGAAGCGCCGTTGAAACTTGAAAGACGTGCCGCCTTCAAAGCCAATACTGGGAGTTGCGGAATAGAAAGGAACTCCTCAAGTTCTTGAGCAAGATCATGTAAATGTTGGCCCCATAAAGTTACAGTAACACTAAATCCGGACATGTCCTTCAATTGCAAGCTTCTTCGTTTAGTTTCACTGTTATCTCGTCTACGGATAGTCGAGCAAGGAGAGATTGCCAAAACAATGCCAATAACGTCAATGAAGGAACCAACAGGTTTTGCAGGTATATCTTTGATTCCTGTGAAGTGAAAGTTATGCAAAGGAATTGTGGCATTATCGACAAGCAACGGAGAGATAGTGGAAGAAGCTTGTAGGAATATCTCAAATTCGTTGTTAAGGTGGTTGTAACCTGGTTTTGCATTCCCTATCCTTCCATTCGTGATGGTGTATAAATTTCCAGCCTCAATTTGTCCAAAAAACTTTGCTGCAATTTCGTTGAAGCATGTAATGCGTATTTCCCCACCTTCACAGTCCACAAAATCAAAGCCGAAATAAGAGCCGGAGCCATTTGCATTAGCATACTCCTTTAGTGTTGTTTTCCCAAGGGCACGACCTTCAATAGACCATGTACGCATGGTTGTATTCAGTGCACTTATTTTTAGAGGCATTCTTGAATTGTTAGGCAGGCCTATTTTCTTCTGGGGAGGTGTTTGCGGGACCAGACTTCCGACGGCTCCATGGTGTGCATCATCGTTTGATTGCTTTCCGCGAATGACACTGGTAGGAAGAGGAGTGGGAGCACCAATTTGTGGATGTGTTTGTATCACAACTTCCAGGTCGGAGACAAGAACAGTCCTGCAAAGGATGAAAGTAAAAAGGGACAAAAATTTCAGTGTATATAAAAGAAACGAAAGTGGAGCATACAGGCACAAAGGAAAATGGGTGCTTACAATTCATGCTTTATCATTCTGCAAAGGGTTTTGCACAGGCGAACAATGGTTCCGTGTTGCAACCGAGCATTTGAAATCGGCTTGCAAATTTCGAGGGCAAAAGAGCTGTTTGAAAGTGCACACCATCGGAGAGATGCACGCGATGTTGGAGCTCGGTGTTCAACGCAGATTGAAGGGGACAAATGTTGAGAAGTTGGACTATTGGTTCTGCATTTGCACTCCCCTCAATCAACATGGAGATGCCACCATTTGTCAAAGGTGCAGACATGACGAAGATTGTTGTCAACACAATATGCGCGCCTGCACAGCGAACAAACCCGCACCACAATACTTATAAATTTGGTGGAAAAAAAAAATAAATACAAACCTTAACGGTTACATTTATCCCAACGAAACAATTATTTGCTTCAACAGTGTGTGCGGCACGACAAAAGAAAGTGCAAGAAAGATAAAAAGGTTTATGTAGATGAATAATTTTCTAAATGATATAGTGTCATAAGGTTTTTTTATTTTAAACTGCAATTTGCGGGACATAATGCATTAAGACTGCTGACTTAAACGAAGCTACTGAGATTTCTTGAACAGTACAAAATTATAGCAAACCACAAAATTCTCAGGGTCTGTAAAATTAACTCAGTATGGTATGAAACGAAGAGTGAACTCCGTGAAAAGAATTTGGAAAGAGGGCAATCCTCTTGTAAATTTTTTTTGCAGGAAAGTAAAAAGTATGCAAAGGAATTTGTGTTTGAACTCGTTGAGTGTAAAATTGAACGCTAATAGAAATGCAAACACATGATTAAATCCGGCTAATTGTCAAACGCTTTGCGAGCGTCCAACAAACTATAATAATTATAATATATGGTTTAAAGGGTTGATGTTTTTGTAAGTGTTTTTGAATTAAAACATCATATTATAAGAGTTCCCTCATTTCCTATTCCACCATTTTCCACAGAAACCATATTTATCCTCCATTTTCATTCATTCGTTACTGAGCCACTAAAGACATTGGAGGAAATGTCCTCTGCACCTTGGATATTCGCTTCTTTCATTTTCCTCCATTTTCATTCATTCTTGATGTCCTCTGCACCTTCATTCCCTTCTCTCATTTTCATCTTCTCCATCTGTTGCTCCTCTACTCATCTCTTATTGTGTTACTCCATATTCGTTTCAACTTGTTCCTCCTTTTATTGTCTACCCACATGCATTTATCATACTCCTTTTTTATATATTCCAGTTTCCTTCGCCTCACTTCCGTCTCCAACTTTCGACGTTATCGTCGCACACCCCGCGTGCGATTGCTAGTTATATATACACTATTATATCTTCCATATAATGAAAATATCCTATGTACTAACTTATATTAATATAACTTAAAACTAAACCTTTCTATACGTTATGTGGCTCAAGGTTTATATACTATAATAATATACATGACCAAGTATTTTATAACGTTCTAAACCTAAACTACCCGAACTATGTTATATGTAAAAATCCTAAATTGCTAATAAGTGTGCTTTATAAATACTTTATTACTTCAAAGTCTAACAAGCGTAAAACACAAAGTAAAAAATATTGTGCAAGGAAATGACACGGCCGAAAATCCGTGTAGGATGGGCTGCCCTCCATGTTCTCTTCTGGGTTTGAAAAGGCGTTTAACCCGATTGGTGGGTTGTTTGACAGGGGTCTATTTTTCCCAGTCAATTCTTATTTCGCCGCTCAATACATGGAGAGACAAACAACAATACATTACTTTTGAAGCTATACGATTCATATCATATCTTTTCTACGGGAATCTTATCACTAAGGATTATATCGCTTTATTGATAATATGACATCGATCTCTGATTTTTCTGAGAAATAGATTACAGTGCACTGGAGCCCAATGATCAAATTCAACAAAACTGCACCTACCTTTATTTTCTAATAATTCCCCAATCTTCCAGTACTACAACTCTCATACATCTGAGTAGCACTATTAAAATAAACACAGCTTTAAACCCAGATAGAGTCTGTCATATCATCACCCCAATGCTGGAAGACATCTACAATGACATCAGAAGTTGTAGTCCTCTAAAGATTCATGTTTCAGCTCGATCTTAGCCAAATCAAAGGTTCCACCAGCTGCTCTATAGGATTTTTAAATCGGCAATAATTGTATTCATTGTCATGCAACTTTAGCATATAATTATACAGACAAGGAAACGCCTTGAAAAAGTACTGTAAAATAGATGCACCCCATTTCACTCTGCCTCAGATACAATGGACCCAATATGCACCAAGGATGTGTTACTCCAGAAAAATATATATACCACAGAGATATAAATGTTTAGTATATTTTGTTCATCCAAGGACCAAATCTCTAACTATCCAATCACCCTGCCTCCCATGCAAAAGGTGTGATTGAGACGTTGTTTGATTGGAGAAGTATCAAAAGATGGTCCTAGTGATTAGGAGGATTGGATAGAAAATAATAAATTTTAAATAAAATGTATGTCTATCTTTATGATTGCTATTTAAATATATTATGTTTTTGCATTGTAGGACAAATGGAAAACCCTGGTTCACACAGCTAAGATTGAGAGGACCTGCCACTAGTGATGTTAGACAGGGTCATACATGCCCATAATTATTGGACAGATGAACAGGCCAAGCAACAAGTAGAGCTCTGCCTTTAAAACAGGCAAGCACTTTCAAAATGGTTTCAGATTATGGCACTTACGTATCAGCCTGAACTGGAAACCAGACCATGTAAAGTGTAAAATTCTGACCATATTCTTAGCCATCTCCGTTATTTTATGGAGCATGGCATGTACAGAATTCATCTTGTAATCTCTTGTTTATAGCTGGCTCTGGTGGTAGTGCTTCTCCATGAAATGAGAGGCAGAGGTACAGCAAGCACACCAATCAAACATGTAGATGCATTTTATGTTGCAAATTGACACTAACACAATTTGTCGAAATGGCTATTGCAAAGGCATGGTAACACACTCAACCGAGCGGGGTATATGCTAAGTGATCAGCGTCCTCTTAAGATGCTTTTCTACTGGGATTCATGTCTAGCTTTTGTGTAACATCTGTAGGTGGTGTAAATGCTCACTCATCACGGATTGATCTTTAGATTAGGTTCATATTTCAATTATTTTGCCAGATCTGCACAGCAGATTGTGGCCTCCGTGGACTTACTCTTTGTTTTCATCTTGGTTAAATCTTTTTTTTAAATTTATTGTAATGAAATGTAGATTTGAAAACTATCTGCTGGCTCATGGTTATATGTCATTCATCTGGTTGTTTCTATAATGTTTAATGAGCTTTAAACAGAGCAATGCAACAACAGATGTTCGAAATAATAAGAGAAGTGACCATCTACGAGAAAATTTGTGCCACTTCAATGCTCTATACTTCACTAATGGAGATCATCTTAAGCCTTCGGGCTCCGTTATGTAGTAGCATTATTTGCCTTGCAACTTCCCAAGAGCATGATGGCATTTGTTCTGAATTTTCTCCATCTGCTGCAGCTGAAATTTTATCAAACCATATGACATTTCAAAATCACTGAAAAAAATAGTGAGTGTGCTTGCTGCATTTTGAGGCTTGAGTTGTTCATTGCAGCATGCTCTCCTGCACGGATCAATATCTGAAATTGAAATTACAACCCGAATACTTACTGCTAAAAGAAGCAATTTACAAGCATTGATTTGAGAATTGTAGCTCTAGGGGTAATTATATTTTGCTAGAATAGATCGGGCAATTGCATTTGCTGCTATAGAACTGCAAAAAAAGCAAATTTGGTTCAACAACCCAATTATTCACCACAAGTTCTAACTTCCTCCGCATTGATAAACAAGCCCTATTAAGTGATGATGCATTCTTGCACTTTATACTTTCTGACAAACGGACCAGATACCAGGCCATGAAAAAATCTAGCGTAATAAAATTAAAAATTGAAGTTTTCCCACCAAATTGGGTTTAATCAAAATGGCACACACAACCTTAAGCTTTGACAGTAAAAGCTGCCTTCGTAGAAACATAACCGGGAAATTGCAGTTGTCCTCGTCAATCACAAATGCCAACTACTATAGCAGATCTAATCTAAAGAGTCAGCCTTTTATCATTTAGTTGTCATTCACCTTCAACATGATGAGCAGGAAGCCTCACATGAAACAAAAAGGGATGCACAATTGATTAGTACCCAACATACACAAACTTGTCACCACAAGTTAAATGCCATAAAGAAATCTCTTCAACACCCCAGTAAACAAGCCCTATCAAAAAAAGACCTGCCCAGGTCAAAAATCAAAATACTGATGTCCTCAAATTCTGAACTTGCCATGTTTCCCTTTGTCTTAACATAGGCACAAAATTTGCTGTGTTTTAGTAATTTTGTGGGCATCCTCCAACATCAATCTTATAACCAATAGGAAGCGAATCCTAAGGGGTATTTCATGGACAACCACAAGTCTAACTAACAGATAACAGATATAGAGCAAGCTCAACCTCACCAAGAATTATTAATTAATAGTGTATTTTGACCAAATTCCAAATGGGAGGGCATGCTTCCCATTCAATGCAAATAGAAGGGCTCCCCAGTGTTAAGTAGTCAGCACTTCTGCCTTATCCCAAAATGTAATACCATTGAAATGGCGTTCTTCAATCTTACAACCAATAGGAAGGGAATCCTAAGGGGTATTTCATAGACAACCACAAGCCTAACTAACAGATCACAGATATATCAAGAAGTATAAATTGTAAAACAAATATAAAACCATTATTCAATGAATCGCATAACTGAGTTGATTTAAAGTATTAAGATCACAATAACCACAAAAACACCTTTGATTAATAATTAATTCCAATACAATATCAAGTACTACCACACATTGAAAAAGAAAATAAAAGCACAAATCGATGAAATCTCATACCACCAAGTCAATCTAAAGCAATAAAATTTTAATGCTTGTAGGCATTTAAAACTACAAATAGCATTGCAAATATTAAATAAAAAAACTGCCGATGTAACAAAATTCATTAACACGGTGCTAAAAACAAAACAAAGTTTAAATCATTGAGTAGACCTTAACGCGACTTTGCAAAATTTATGGTATAGAAAATGTTACTTTTATTTATATGTTTGTTTGCCTGACCCTTAAATAGATGTAGAAAGAGATAAATCACCATTCTAAAGATTATCTTATTAGAGTAAAATGAAAAGCTACTGGCAACCACTTGCAGGTACATCTGTATCTGATTTTCCTAATCTGGCTGAGACCTTGTATCCATATAGGTAATTCATGCATAGACAATGCTCATTGGATACAAGCAAAACACAGCCAAGATAAATATCACAAATAAACATAACCACAATTCATCATTGCTTCGAATCTTTGTATACATATCTGATACTCCTATCACCACTCTAGATACGCCTATATCCATAAATCTAATTCATGCATAAAACAAAACGCTTGTTTGATAAACACAAAACATTCTATGTATTTTGAGATTGACGAACAATACAAAAGGCAGATTCATATTCTGATTTCTCCAAGGGAAAAAACAAAAGATAAAAGGAGATTCTTGTTAGAAGTAGTGTATTTTGAGAGTCCAAAAGGGACCATAGATTTACAATAAAAACCCTTATCGATTTTCGTGACCGACGAGCAAGGGCTATCAAAAACATAACATACTGTTATTTCGAACGAGGAACAAAAAGAGAACATAGTAGATGTTTGTAATATATAGCTACCTAAAGCACACTTATGTACATAAGTTTAGAGTACGTCCTGAAAGTATTTCATTTTTTCTTGGCTGCTCGTTTTTTTCCCTTGTTGACATTAGCAATTTTTTTTGCGGCATGTGATTTTTTCCCTCCAGTATGTATTTTGTTTGCAGCTATGCCCATCTTTTTCAGTTTGTAACCAGGTTCGTATTTCACAGCATCTTCGGGACGATCATATACAAGCCCAAACCCCCTTGAGTTGAAGCCCCGGCCGTACGAAACTTGGAAAGATACAGAGGGCAGGAAGGATGCAACCTGAGACGGTCTCTAACCAGCTCGGCGATCATAGGTTTTGCAGGCTTTGGTTGCCTGCAGTGGAGCACATTAACAACAAACTTTGTCCGGTTGAAAGAATCTTCCCGCTCCAAGTGCGGAGTGGTGATTGTCACACCGTGCGGAGGAACAACAACTGTACTGCGAGTCTTCATTGCTGCAAACCCATAAGCAACAAACAACAATAAAATTGCAAAAAACAAAATGCATAGATGTTATTCGAACCGCATTAAGTACAATGCTGGAAATGGAAATAAAACACATAGTTTATGGTTGCAGAGCACAAACAAGGATTCCAAGATAAATATTTGGGCGATGTCTGTTTTGGCAGGCAGCTTTAAAAACCTTTCCAAAGAGCAGTCAAACGCCCAACAAAGGGCGTTTCGATGAGGCTTCCCAGGGGCTAAAACCCCTCAGCACACACCGAATCCTGCCAATGGCGAAGGCACTTGCCCCTCTATGCCGTGGTTGAATTCGAAAGCAGGAAATAGTTTTCTTTATGCAAAGCACATACAACAATAACATATTTGTAGACAGACAACTTCAACCACACAAGCAAGAATCTATGAAAATGTAAACGGGAAATAATGGAAAAAAAAACATATTCAATAACCAATTCTCTACACGAACTATTATGGAATTCTCCATGCCACAAAGGAAAATAGCGTACGAGATAGCCTTTAAAAAAGCATTTGCATAATAACTGAAATTCAATACTCATACATTACACACTTATTGAAATTTAATACCCACACAACCTGAAATCTTTCACAGAACATGAAAATAAATTTCCAATACTTTGAGAAACGAGACTCGACTTTGTATTGATTCATACACTATGGAAGTAAGCTATAGATGATCTACCAAGGACCCCTGTATGAAGAGTGAAGGATACACACAAAACCGATATAAAAAACATTTACAAGCAAAGTTCAAATAGACCCAAGAAACATAAACAATAGATATTTGCAGCGCACAAAGTCCCAATGATGAAAATGGAAAACAATTTTCTTGTTTCTAATGTATTTTTGCATGTTTCTAAAATGACAAACAAACAAATTTGGCATTTCTTTTTACCAGTCCAAAAAATGCTATGTTATCGAGAATGTTAGCCAATGCAGGAGCAGAACAGACAGCGGTATCCACAGTTAAGCAATGGAATGAGAATTGCAGAGAAACAGAATGATTGAAAAATGGAGTAGTTACAAATCATTATGAGTACATTGTTGTCTAATTTTGCCCACAAAATGCAGCCAAAAGAAATTAGGGAAACTCTCTTCTGAAGTCACCATTTATACCTGATTATCAGCAGATCTACAACACTTGTGCAATACATTGTACTGGGATATTTCAGGGCTCTTATCAAGAAAAACATTATTTATCTTTTTTGTTTGCTGGTTTTTTAAGCTATGCACCAAGTTGGGCCATAAAATATTTATGAATGATAGGATTAAATATTCACACGCCATTCCGTCTACTTTCTTCTTTTTCTATGGCATTTAAGGATAGCTCTCTGCATTCCTCACCGTGGCCTATTCCCCTAATGTACTCCAAAATTCACTATTGCAAGACAATGTAGTTGTCTTTAGATGTTGCACTGTCCTTTGTTCTGGTCTACAAAGTGAAACGGCAAAGTAGAAGCCTCTGAAATCAACGCTATGACAGGCAGGGGCTTATTGCCTATTTGCTTTGTCCAGAACTAAACAAAACTAGCACCATTTCAATTCCCCATGAATGCAAATGTGCAGGTCTCTGTCTCATCGATCAGCAAGTAAATGCTGAATATGAATAAGTGAAGATTACAAAATAAATTTGCTAAGGTTATAATCGAACACCAAGGTAACATGATTAATAGAAGAAACATCATGATTACAAGAGCTTTGTTCTAAATGCACGGTCCAGAAGAAGAGTGACCCCAATATTAGATAATAAGATTGCAACATTATTAGCATGTTGTCTTAAATATGGCAATGTAATGCCTCTAAATTTACTCCTTTGATTTTATGAATCAACTAGTAATTTCCAAAATCTCCAGTGCAGCCATGTAGATGATTGTCCAACTGAAAATACACTTCCAGCTGCAAATCCCTTTCAAGAACAATGCTGGTGTATTGTTGCTGTAGCAGTAACTTAATTGGTCTAATCACTGCTTCAAACTAAACCATATTGTTAGCATTAGTTCCTATAATTAGAGGAACAATAGTTTGGACAATTCATTTACAATCCCAGATTACTCCACCTACACTTGTTATTTCCAGACCCAATTTGGAAGCATCATCAAAATTCAATACAGAAATGACTATGTAGTGATCTACAAGGCTGAGTGGATGTGCTGATATGACAATTTAATATTTGTATACATGTCTTCAAAGATGTCGAATGGAGATCTCACATGAACCTGATGCACTTCCTTCTCCATATGTGATAGACACAATAACCAGTGCACTAATATATTATGTCGTGTAGCAAGAACTGGTGATGGATGATCCATCCAAAGACACACAATTCTACATATGTTGAGCAATTGAAAGGAAATATGAAGAGGTGAGAGACATCTTTAGAAAACACTAACAATGAGAGCACCACAAAGAACCAACCAAAACCATTTTTGTGAATACCACATTTTTAAACTTTATTCTTGACTGCTGTCCAAAGAAAAAAATTGATCTTTGGCCAGGCAAACGGCCACACTACATGCTGTCAGGGATTAGATTCTCATTCCAAAAAAGAATATCAATGTAAATGCATTCCATTTCTACAGTTTAGCATTAAGATTTATGTTGCACAAAACAAAATAATAAACAATTACGAGGGAAAAAGAATTGTTTGGTTGGAATTTTATGATAAATGGTATGTGGGTTATAGATTGTGATGTACATCCCAGGACATGTAAAATCTCTCTGATCTATGGGTTGTAATTCCAAAGTTAAACATTTAAATTTTCAGCAAAAACAAGCCAGAAAATTGTTATAGAAGCCATCTAGTGAAATATTTTCGATCTTCCCTAGACATTGGCCTTGCTTACATGCTTATATATTGAAAAAGCAATGCCTCCACTCTATTCATACATGACCTCTAGAAACACATAGTCATGCTAAGTATTGATTCTATTCAGCGGGGAATTTAAAAAAAAATACTAGTTCACATTTTTTCCTAAAACGAAAAAATGTGGAAAATTCTTCTATCGCCTGTAAACAGCACCTTAAGTTTGTATTTAAAAAGGTTATAGGTTTATGGAGCTGCATTTACTTGATAAGCTGCGAGAACCTGAATAGTAGAGACTCAAGAAAGAATGTCCTGTATTCCATCATTTCCATGTAATGGAATGTATTGGTTCTGGTAAAAGGTTATGTTTCTGAAGCATTTTTTTATGAAGTTGAAACTTCTAATGTGCACTTTTTCTTATAAATATAATCTGGGTTCAATTGTACAGGCTTTCACCAATGCAGGTATGGATATAAAAACATTTCAGATCTTAAATCAGTTGTAGCTGGATATGCAGAAGCAAAAATACCTCTTGAAGTAATGTGGACAGACATTGATTATATGGATTATTACAAGGATTTCACTCTGGATCCAGTGAATTTCCCTCAGAAAGAAATGAAAGAATTTATTGAAGGAATCCATGCTAACGGGCAGAAATATGTTCTCATAATCGATCCAGGTAATGCTAAATATCAATTTTCAACATGAATTATTAACCTATCTTTGCATCTTTTTGTTGTGCAAGCATAACTATATGATAAAGTCAGAACTTAGGGGCAACCAAGTTATATAAGAATAACACACAAACCATATACTTAATCATTACAGGAATAAGTGTAAATGAAACGTACAAAACATTTCAGAGAGGGATACAAGAAGATATTTTTGTGAAAAAAGGAGGTGCTCCTCACCTTGCACAAGTATGGCCAGGTCCAGTGTATTTTCCAGATCAAGTTGTCTCCACCTTAAACCAGAGTCAGTGCACACAGGGATCTGCCGCCCTCTTCCAACTGGGTCACAACAAGCAGCAAACAACTACACCCGCCATAAAAATATCCTTTGGAGAGCCTCAGACAAGGCAAGCTAACACAAAAGCCCTAAAATGTATCTATTTTGCAGGGGTCGCATAGATTTTATTATCCCTTTTTCCAGCCTCATACCTACTCACAGTAAATGGAGCCACCATTCTCCCCTGTCCTCAGTAATGGAAGACGTGCGTCCACCTTCTCACAGGACACTGTATCCTGTCCTCCATTTCTGACTTCGGGAATGGATCTCCCTCCTTTGCGCAGGTTTTTCTTCCTTCTCGAAGTTCCAAGTGACAGGAGCCTTATCCTCTCCACCTCATTGCCAACTGTAAGGCCTAAGAACTGCCGTGCTTCGTCGACCTCTTCATCACCACCGTCCGTGTCTCCATCGATGTCAGTCGAGAGGAGGTTTCCTCCCGAGTTTTCATTACCCAGTTGCACCTTTAATCTTGAGGATAAGATAAATATGGGACAGATATATGTTAATCGAAGAAGGCTTCACCCGATCCATAAACTAATTTTTTTGCTAAACTCGTTAGCTTGAGAACTTGAAAAATTAGATTTACCCGATATTATTTTATTTTCCCTTTTAATTATTTAGAGGAAAAATACCGCTCACGGTAGCAAATGAAGTTTTGGTATGAGCCTCACGAAATAATTCTTTAGTATTATTCATTGATTCAAGATCAATATCAAATACATATATATAGGAAATAAATTTCCTATAATTTAGGATTTAATCTGATTAACAAACTACCAACATTACTCATCTATTTATATTCTAAGTGAGTTGTTACAAACTACTCCTAACTATTAACAACACTAACAACCAAATAATGTATGCACTAAAAAATATATTTCCTAACATTGATATGTATTGGAGTTCAATCTGTATAAATGGGGTCAATCGACTTATACTAAGCACTAAACAAAATATTACATTAGGACATAATAGGGCTCAATTGGCTCTATTTGTACTACAAGTACCTAATACATGCTAATATGATGAGTTTGACATGTTAGGGCTCAACTCGCCCTCCTTTTTGCTAAATGATCATGAATAACATTAAAGTAAATCTTTGATGTGTATTACTAATAATTAGCTAGTGTGAACGGGGTCAATCGATCCCTTATCAAAGTGTCTCATTAGGGATTCTTTGGCCTTGTTCACACCAATGAATCCCTAATACACCCAAAATGACACTTTGACATGTGCTTTTAATTTATTATCCCTTCTCACACCAATCAATCCCTAATACACATCATTTTTTTACTTTGAATTATATATTAGCAATAAATTGACATGAACGGGATCACTCAAACCACAATACACATCAAAGTGTCACATTAGGGTGTGTCATGGACACTGTTGACCTTTTTCACACCAATGAAGCCCTAATACACCCAACATGACACTTTAAAATGTATTAATAGGGAATGATTAGTCTCCTTTGCACTAATCAAGTCCTTACACAAATTCAATTGTTGCGATTGGTGTAAAAGGGATTTGTTGGAAAAAAAATAGGGACCAATCCCTAATACACATCAAAATATAAAATTATGTGGAAAGGAATTAATTGGCACCATTTACACTAAAAATACCTAAAATGGACTAAATTACCATAACTAAACAAATTGGTCCTAATAAGCATCAAAGTGTCGTATTTGGGTGTTTTAGGGCTCCCTTGGCATGAATTGGGCCGACAAAGTCTTAATACACCCAATGTGATAGTTTGATGTGTATTAGGGATCTATTGGCTCCCTTTGTGCCAAAACATCCGTAATACACAAAAATGCAACATTTAAATGTGTTCGAGTGATTGATTGATACAAATAAGGTCTATTGACACCTAATACACATCAACATGTCACATTGGGTGTATTAGGGATCATTTTGTGGAACGAGGCCAACAAATCCCTAGTACATCCTAATGTGATACTTTTATATGTATTAGGGCTTGATTGACTACGTTCATTCAAACTAATCCCTAATACATTTCAAATTTATACATATATATACATACAACATTCAATTTATCCCTAATGCTTCTCTTTCTCTATAACTCTCTCTCTATCTCTCTTTGTATCTCACACACTCTCTCACTCTCTCTTCCTTCCTCTCTTTGGATCTCTCTTTGTCTATATTTGTAACTCTCTCTCTCTCTTTTATTCTCACTCCCATTCTTTATTGCTATCTCATTCTCTCTTTCTCTCTCTCTCTATAGCTCTCCATATTTCTCTCTTTCTCTCTCACTCACTATTTATTTCTCTATTACATTCACTCTCTTTCCTCCTCTCACTAGGTATCTCTCTCACTCTCTATCCCTCTCTACCTCACTCTCTCACTCACTTTGTCACAATAGTAAATTGACATTATATGAATATTAAGATTCTATGAATGGATGGAATTGAATGATTAGAATAGTGGCTAAATTATATGTTCATAATGTACATATTTTCTCTCTTTCTCTCTCTCACCCTCTCTTTCTCTCTCACTCTCACTTTCCCTCTCTCTCTCTCTCTTTATCTCTTTCTCTTTCTCTCTCACTCTCTATCATTTACCCTATTGTTTATTTCTTAGTTTTGTTTCTTAGGACTAATGTATATATTAGTATGCTCTAGGACTTAGAAACATATCCAAGTGCATAGATTTTTGTCTATAGTATGGATTCAAGATAGTTTTCAATTTAGTCGATGTTCGGTATCAACGAGATGTTACAAAGACTCATCTCATGTGCGACCTCAAATTTCTCCTAGACAAAGTATTTTTGTAAGATAGGAAGGTTGTATATGATGGTAATATGATGTTCCTAACATGGTAAAGCCATATACAAGAACAATAAATTGGAAACATACTAATTATATGAAAAAAATATTGTTATATTGATTGCAAATGTGAGAAATATGATTAAAATGACAAAAGGTAGGGATCTCTAGCGATTTGAGGTAAACGCTAACGATCGGATGAATCGATGACAATTATTGTGTAAAATGTTGATTTCTAAATTAGATGCAAGTAGGATGCAAAATAGACAGGTTTGTAGATTGATTTGACCTTTAAACTAGTGTATTTATAGCTTGAATGTGAAAACAAAAGATAGAATATTACCTTCAATGATAAATGCTAAGAACGATGTTGTGGGAGTCTTACAATGTTTGTGAAGCTTCCAAGGATATGATAGGGATGTAGGAGGTGTCAAGATGTCCTCTATGATGTTGCCTAGGTCACCAATGAGTCGAGCTTCACTACAATACTTGAGGTTACCTTTCATGAAGTTTGATGACCCATATATAATCGATAGCGATTAGTTAGAATCATTAGTGACTCGAGAAAAAGTGTGGAAACCCACTTAGAAGTTGTTTCAACCATTTACAAAGTGTTAATTTGGGTTTGGGGATGATTGAAGATGGTTAGGAATGTGTTGAAGGGGTTGGAAAGCTAGAAAGTTAGGGCTAAAATGGGTTAGGATGATATTTAAGTGTTTTTGGTGGTTTAAGTCAATTAGGGTGAGTGAATTATATTTTTACTTTGTGGGTAAAGTGTGATTTAATAGAGGTGAGTTTATGTTTTAGGAAAAATATATAATTTTAATATTTTGAGCATGAATGTCATGAGCATGGATAAAAAAATTAGGCTACCCAAAGTAGGTGTCTACAATTTATTAACCCTATTCTACTAAAACATTAACAATTTCATAATTTTACAAAAAATAAATTTACTCATACTTTCAACTAAAATCACATTTTCCAATACTCATTAAATCTTTAGGCATTTGTGTTCCGATGAACTTCACCACTTAGTTGAACCACAATCTCAAGGCCTCTTTAGCACATGGCAGTGTGTCTCACTTAAAGATGAAGTCATTGCAACTTAATGTTTAGATGAAACTAATTTTTATTTTTCAACTTTACTATTTATATTATATTGACTTTAATTTAACTAATTATTACACTATTCACTCAAGTTTAAATTAAGATCTTAATGTCTCAATCTTTTCATGGAAATATCTTAATTACCCTTGATCATATTCTTGCACTATTAGCGGTGTTAGGACTATTGTGCCACCTAGTTTTGCACTATCATGAGACTTCACCCTATTTTACAATATTAATGGTTTTGTTGCACCTTTTATCAAATCCAAACTCTCCATTTGATATAATATAAAGAAATATAATCACAATTATCTTGATCCTACCACTAACTTACTATGTTGTAAATTACCATTTCTACGTACTTCAACTAGTACTATTAATTTTTTTGGCTCAATGATTTCTCTATGTTTGGCCCCTTTCATCTAAAGAGGGATAACACATGGGCTTGCTATTGAAGCTACCACATCTCATACAAAGAGAGAATGGTCAAGTCCAACTTTAAGTGTGCACATAATTTTATATTATTAAAATTAAAATGTAAGCATGCCTACATTTATTGCAAATGAAGGGGAAAATTTGTAAAATTAACCATTACAGTATTATTTTCACCATCAACACCCATTAAATGCATGGTCGGGCGTGAGATCATTCCCTTTTGATATTGCAAGGGTTTTCAAATGTGGAACCTAGATTCGTTTGTAGTAGTTTGGTCCTATGAGTGGAACAATTTAAGTGGTTATAAAGCCATATAGAAACATATCTCTCACTTTATTTTGGAAGGAATTTTTTTGAGGTTATTATAAAGCCTTCTCATATCCTTCTTTGGTGCTAGGACACCCAATTCCTTGTAACTATGATTTACCAATTGGGGATTGATCACCCCCAATTCTTCGCAAGTAAAATTTCAATCTTCATATTTCTAGGAACATGTTGACACCTATAGCACCTTTTGATACGTACAAAACATTTTTGGATCTCCAAGTGGTTAGGCCAATGACTCACATTTTTACCTTACTTTTTTAGTCTTAATAAAAGATCATGCAACTTTTTCCAACATGAAAATGCGAGATAAAAATTTGGATTAGTTGTCAATATTTATATTAATCAAAAATGTCATGATCCGAAATTATATCTCTAATATATTAATTTGCATTTGATGTAAAAAGGGAAAAACAATTTCATTATCAATATCAAATAACACGAAAAATTTATTAAGTAATTATAATGTATACTATGTAATTAACGAGAAGTAAACCCTCTTGAAAGCACTAATAATTTTACACTACTCAACTGAAATATGCCAACAGATTAATATATAACATTAAACAACCATCATAGTCCCATATTTACGACAGAAATAAAAAGTTCGTAAAACTTTAATATGTAAGATGTCGTAACCAGGTTTGGTTTGTGCAGATCTAACCCTAAAATGTAGTAAGTAGCTGTCGCTTCTGGCCGTTTACTAAATATTCAAAATATTTGTCTGCGTTATGGTTGGGCAAGATATGTGGTTTGTAAATAAAGTGTGGGTGGTGGTCAATGAATATATTATATTAATAAGATGTTGGGAAATTAATATAGATGTGGATAATAAAAGATTTTCGAAGGGATAGGTGGTATTGGAAATTCAATTGACATTTTCTTTATCATAAATTCTTAGTATGGTTTTTTAGTTTTTAAGAGCAATGTACCCAGTCCATAGATTAAATTTGAAGGGCTGGTCTGAATTTTATTGTGAAGGGAAAATATTGGATCAACCCTTAGATGATGAAAAGCAATATGAATATCTTGCTTTTTAAGTGCAATATCTTTGTCTCCATATGTATTGGGGTAGGGTCCCCTTAACCCTTTTTACCATCAATCAAAAAAAAAAAAGCAATATGAATATTTTACACTTCACATGACAAGAATAAATCAAGTATACGAGTCATAAAAATTAGAAATAATTTTTTTAAAATGAGACTTTAAATAAAAATTCCAACATGATTTGCACCTTAAATAACAAGGAAAATTCATAATCCAAACAAATTGACCCCTAAATCATAATGGTGTAAAATTAAGATGCATTTAAACTAGTAAAATAATCAAATTATGATGTAAAGAAAGCCCAAATTTGTAATATTCCAATTTCCTAAAAATCATCATAACTAAAATAAGCATTAAATAAATTTAATAAATAAATACATAAACAAACAATTGAAATGAGACAAGAAGACACACATATCAATAAACACATAAATACCATCAAACTGTGTGTGGGACACTAGGATCTCTTATCAAAATCATTAAGAAAACTTGTAAATAATAAAATAAATAACTTTAACTTCTACTTTGATTTTAGTGCTAAAATTAAAACTCATTTGGATTCTTACCACTTCAATAAAAATCCATTTGGATTTTAACCACTAAAATTAAAATCCATGAATATTTTACCCAAAGTGAAATGCATTGAATTAGATTTTTTCTAACTAAATTAAAGAAAAAGTGCATCCATACATTGAAACACCTACACTATTTCACCGTCAGATATATCGAGATATTCTTGGCCAGATTTCAAAGCCAAGAGATTCACCTCATAAACAATATGCATTCAGATATACTACACACAAATGATGTATTTACAAAATTAGACTATTCCAGTAAACACACACACACACACACACTTCATAATTCTTCCTAAATTTGTTCACAACCATCTTCCTCAACTCCTTAGGCATATAGTTGAGTAATATTGTCTTGAGCACAACTACAAATATAAAATTCTTGTTGGCCTCCACATCACTGCTATTGAAAAAAGGTTAGAGAGAAGATACCAATGATGACTTGGAGGGGTTCTTTCAATGGATGAAGAAGATTATCTCTACATGTTCTCCCCCTCTATGACAAGATCCTCTCCTCTACCTTGCATTATGTCATATCAGATAGGTCCAATCAACCTTTGCATTAGGAAGTAACTCGACACTAGTGAGTTATTCTTTAAAAGGGTCATAATGGGTGAGATCCTCAAGTGACTCAACCTTTTTTTTCCCCGAAAGTAAGCCCCAACTACCTTTTCTCGAGCTCCTTCTCCATTGCATACAAATAAAGCTAATCCAATCATCTTGGCCCATGGCTTGTCTACACAATGAGCTCAAATTGATCTAGGTGATCTGGATCAAGATTCTTGAGTCAAGAGAATTGTGAGCTCAACCCACCCTTTGGCACCAACACGACTCCCATAGAGCCTTCTCGACACCCTACATTGTGATTCACAAATTGAAGTCACTCTTTGAGACCAATTCAACACTTTTCTCTAAGCTCTTCCCTAACCGTAGTTATCCATCTCAGCCTATATCCAAGTTAGTGGCCAATCTATATGCTTGATCTGTTCCAGATCATGTTGTGTAGGATCCCAAGTGGGTATTTATTTGTGTGAAAGTTGATCATATCTTTGTTATTTTCCTCTCAAGGTGGCTTCTACAACAAAGAAGCGGAAACAAGTACAAGGTGGTAGATAAAACATCTGAATAAATCCCAATTAAAGGATAAAGCCCTAAACAAAAATATTAAATCTTTGGTTTTTAGGTATTTGTGCTCAAGTATTCATTGAGATGGCATCACCAACTTGCTAGAAACTTGGGATTTGACCTTAATAGTATATAGTAATAGTATATTTATTATATTAAAACTTTTGGTAATTGCAAATAATACGCTTTATCTAACATATCTACGAGTCACATGAAAAGCCTGAAAAGTTGGAGGTGATTGTTGTTTGTAGATGTCATCAAAATATTTCAAAATTTCAAAATTTCACTCAAATTGTTAAAATGTATTTTTAATCATAGCCCTTCTTTTAACAGTTTTAAAAATAACTTGCACTTTTGTATTGGCAAATGATTTTTACATTATGATTTTCTTTTGAGATGAAAATTTTTACCTAAACTTTTCTGACAAGTTTGAGGGCTTGGGAAGGGTTGTGATAGGCTCAATTTTGAACCCTGGACTACCCACCCTCATAATTTATGACATTTTCACATTTCAATATGTTTTTATTTTGTAGAGAAACGTACTCACTCTTATTAATGATGTAATGTTTTGTAGTCACCTTCTTCTAGTTTAATTATCTTGATGCTTTCTTAACTATAAGTTTTAATAACATTTTTCTAACACACTATTTTTCTTAAATTTCCATTGGTCATATTTAGAAAGTACTTTTTGTGGCTTTTTTTTTTTTTTTTTATAGCAATGTAACTAAAACCTAAAGAAGTAGAAGATTGTTGCCATGTATTTCACATCACAAGTAAATGATAAATCTTAAGGGGGAAATTCCTTGTTTTAAATCTTTTATTTTAAAAGAATCCTTGTTATAAATCGTTTATTTTGAAAGAGGATGAGAGGATGCTAATAATGATTTTAGACTATTAGTTTATATCTATCAATTGATTTCCCTGAATGTTTCAAGGTCTTTTCAACAAACCAATTCTTTGCATATCTCCCAATAAGGGGTTAAATTTGATGGTCACCCCTACCCGTCAAGAATTTTTTTTGTGATGGTTTCTTAACTAATATTACCTTGCACATGAGGTTTATTTTTCATTATTGACTTTCATAATTTTCATGTAAATATCAAAATATTTAAGTCCATATAGTAAAATTGTATAAAATAGAGATTTTATTGACAAATGAAATCCTATTTCATTTTAACTATATCTTAATATATCTAAGAAACACTACCTTATCATAATATTTTAGATGCATTAATATTATAACCCATAATCATTTCATATTTTATACTCTTATTTAAAACTCTAAGCAATTTTTTATTTGTTTCTAGATCATATGATTAAACTGGATTGGTAGAGATGATCATTTGCACAATAAAAAAATGGATGTTGCCTTACAGTGTATGTTTTAATGGCAATTTTGAGTTAAAACACAAATTAAATACTTGAGAAAGCTTATATGCAACCGAGTTAACAAGGGCTCAATAATATTTAATGTTCTTGTGGTTAACTATACTAATATCAGACCTTACAAATTTTACAAAAACTTAGAACCATTTTACTATAATATATTAGATACATTAATATATCATATATAACGAGAAACTAATTGGGCAGCAAGGCGGAAAAAAAAAGAGAGTTAATAAAATGAAAAGGTCATGTTTCGGTGATCAAACCCGGTCATGTGCATGAGACCAGACTTGTATATTACTTAACACTACATCTTGTTTTGATTAACGTTTCGATTTAAAATATTATAATTGTGCATGTACAATTTAAATAAATCATTTGATTCATAAGAAGATGATGGCTTATGTAATTTAAAGGAGTGGTTTTATTTATAAGAAGTCACAAAATTATAATTTAATATAAAATGATTTCAAAACCCCTAATTTGGGCATTAAGAGAATAAATTGCCTACCTCTCGAATACTTTGGAATTATTCCATTGGATCATCGTGTTCTTTAGTGTCTTAAACACTCATGTTACTCACCGAACAACAACCTTAAAACTTACACATTTTAATTTTATTTGAATGATCTAGGAGAAATCTACATAACAAGTTTGAATGTTGCAAAATTGCAAATGCTTACTGCAAATACATACATGTATTTATCATATTTCATAGTTTATCATAAATATTGTTTTTGATCTCAAAGGTTTTGAAGCCTACTACTAGACCCAGAAGCAAGTGGTCATTTGGAATAAGAGCTTCACCTTCTCTTGTAGTGTTAGCTAATATCATGCCCACTCCTCCTAATGATTTCACTACAACACCTTTCTCCTAGTTTTTGCAAAGCATCTCATTCCAACATAAATTACAGGAAGATCGAACTCATTGTCGCCGATATAGATGAGATGAAATAGCCTATCAAGTGTGCATACACCTAGTGGTGATCCAGGGGGCACGTTTCTCACATTTTTCGCATCCTGGACTCGAATTCCTTGCGAGCACAAAACGAGGATCCCTCTCTGACAGATCTTCATATTTCATAGTGTTCAATGTTGGGCATTGAATTTGAAAAGACACTGAAGTCCCATCTCCATGACCCTGCAAATAGTATGAGATAAAGAAAGTTGATGCCAAAATATTTTCGTATCTTTTGCATCTAATACATTTATTGGAAAACAACAAACATTTATTATAGATGTGCATAAAGTATTATAAAATATACTACATTTCAGCGAAATAGTAACTCAAAATAGTTACTAAGTCTAGAATATAGGTAGAAGACTAAAAAATTGAAGTGCCAATCGTCGAGTCCTTAAATTCCAAGTGGTAATTGTAAGTCGACAAGTGAAAAGAAAAATCAAAGTCACCGCCATATGTCACGACTCACAATGAATAACATAACGAAAATTTGACTTTACTTAAAATTTAAAACAGCTCATTTTTACTTTAAACGTCATATTGATAGGGTTTTAACAAATTTTCCCATCCTTTGCCATGTTCTAAAATAATTTTTACTATTTTTTACGATTAAAAACCTATAAAACTTCTAAATGGGCATCAAGTTTAGCCCCAGCTCCCAATCATTGTAGTCCATGAGACTATATAGTTTTCAGGCATTTTGTTGAATAATTGTGCTTTCACATTTTGTAGACATATCTATTACGGAACTTGCAACTTAAACATATATGGGATGCCCCTTCTTCATAATATTTTAACAGATGTCCACACCATATTTTGAAGCTGCATTTTTACACAAGTTACTAGCATGATAACAAAGGTCAACTAATCAGATTGGACATCTGATTGACTGGGTGGGAGCATACAGCCTGAACCCTACCCAACCTCCCAAAAGTGTTGTTCCTTTACTAAATCATGTTACTTTTCGAATAACCATGTTTTAGAAATGATTTTTCTATATTTTAAGGTGAAAAAAATTACATTTTAAATTTTTCCAAAGAAAAGAATTTCTAATTTAAAGCTATGTCTAGGATTGTAAATATTGAACATAAACTATTCTAAATATTTTATATCCGTGAATTTTGTTTCTCGTGGGTAAACATATGTCTGAGCATGGAAGGTTGTCCAAAAGGCCGTTCTTCTTCCTTAGTGAAATTATTCCTTGATGCTTGATTTTTGTTTTTTAATATTATAATAGCTAGTTCTTTTTATTTCTTAATTTTCATATTGCCGAATGTAGGTAATTTGGTGAACCACAAGCTATGGAATAGTTTTTCAAACATTGAATCAATTTTTAAAAAACTATTTATGGTTTTTAGAAATTAAGATTTTCTATATTTTTTAAAAAATATTTTTGTGATTTGTGATTGGTGGAGAGGTAATTTCCTAACCCTATAATTTGGGATTTTTTAAAAAAATGTTGCCCAATAGAAATGCAAGATTTTTGTTTGATTGTAGTGAACTATTAATTTTTTTTAATACAACTAATGTATCGTAGTATAATTTGTAGACAAATTTAAATACCTTTAATTAAGGCCCATCCCTTGTTGAGTTGTGCATCTTTGATTCGCCACATCTACAAAAAATATTGGCGAGAATGTCAATGGATGTGATTTATTGGATGACACCATTCATAGTTCAAGTGGATTATAGTTACATTATAGTCGATGTTAGATTTAGTGGGGAATTGATGCCACTATAGTTATGGACATTGATTGTTAACGAATATTTAGTTTGACATGAAAATATTTTATATTAAAAATTAAAAACCTCTTCTTAGTGAAAACCTATGATTTTTGTAGTTCCCACTATCCTTCGACACATTTTGATATTGATTATGACACTGTTGACTATATTATGGACATTATTGTGACTTTTGATTTAGAATGATGATTAGATGATAGAGTATGGATTATTATTTACTTTGATTCACATATGATGCATGATGATTGTTAGAGACATTTTATATAGATGTTGACATGCTATTGGACATGGTTATATATATTTATGGATGTTGTTAGGACATGTGATATTTGGATATATTGAGTAGACCGAGAAAATTGAATTAAAATTGATGATGATATAGTTGTTGATGAATTTGTAAGTGATATTGTTAGTTACCTTGATGTTGTTGTGATTCATATATATTGATGATTTTCAAAGTATATTTATATTCATTTGGATGTTCCAATATGGCCATAAGGCCGAAGGAGGTATTTGTGTTTTGCAGGTTAAATTATCACAAAAACATTGGGGGATTGGAGACCAACCACATTGGAATTCTAGATGAATTCAACAAGGTCACCATGGCAACTTGTATTGTTTGTGTGTGTGTTTGATTGTTGTTAGGGATTCCCATGGGAGGGATCACCTTTAAATGTGACCAAGGGTTATGTGTATTTATTTATTTGGTTCCTTTGTTTAGTATGTATGTGTTTTATAAGTGATGTGTTTCCCCTTTCTATTTAATTAAATGGTGGTAAGTAATATGAGTAATCATATTGATAAAAATTAACTACTCAAATTGGGACATAACAAAGTAATTATTAGAGTTGTTGGCTCTTGTATTAAATGTTGTGAGATAAGTGTAAATGATGTGTAAGAGATATGTAAGTAAATTTTGGAGTATGAAACAATCCACCTTCTTTTGAAATCTGAATTTTTCCTTGGAGGCTGATTTTGGAGGCTTGTGGGACAAGTTAAACTCATCCCATACCTCTTAAATTTGCATACCAACATTACCTATGGTTGGAGAGTTTAAATCTAGCCTTCATTATACATTTTTGTAAGTCAAGTTGTATGTTTTAATTGCACTTTCTTACATTTTATTAATTTCAGTCCTTATGGGGTGTGGGCTTGATTTGAGTGTGTAAGTAAAACTGTCATTTATTCACCTACTTATTTATTGTGCCTTGGAGATTGAAGTTGACTTATGAGTTGGAGTTGAGGATGTGTGATGTGGCATCCCACTTGGATCCACCTCATCCTCTTCTCTTCCCTCTCTATATATTCAAATTCCTTGGCTTGTTTTTGGGGGTGGCTTCACTTTTGCATACTTCATTTGGGGAAAATAATTTTGTTGTTTTGAGCTCTTTCTTTTGGAGAAGATTGGAGACTATTGCATGCTTGTAGATTATTGATCTTGGATTGTGTTGGAACCTTGGAACCTTCGAACAAAACTCCATCATCGAGAGGTAGGAGCTTGGCTCTTGAAATGATCTCTTATCTTTTTTTATGCACTTAGGAATGGCTGAATGTTTGAATGTGTTGTTTTATTATTGGCTGGTTGGGTAGACTACCTAGGGATGGTGTAGGAGAAGACTATGGGGTATTTTAGGGGAGGCATAAGTGTTTTTGAGAGCTATAAGTATGGAGGAGTTGGGATTTGGATTCCACCTTACAAATAAATATCTTGCATTTATTTACTCGTTATGGGGTGCCATAAGAGGTTAGGGGGGAATAAGGATATGGGAGGAATAAGGGGTACTTGGGGGAGGCATAAGGGAATGTCAGCGATTTGAAATGATATATATTTTGGCAGTTTGTTCTTAGGTGGTGATACATGTTTCCCCTTTGAGAGGCATAAGAACCATCCCTCATAGTTTCTTTCTCCTTTGGCTTGCATGATGAAGCTTGAGTGTTGTTTGTTGTCTTTATTCTATGGTTATAAACTATAGTTTTACTTTAGAGTATTTTTAAATGTGAAATTTGCATGTGTGTTTGTGGAAGCATGTTGTTGCCATGAGTTGAAACACATCTTCTATTACATTGTGGTTGGGGCTCGGGGGCCAATGAAGAAGGATGGCTTCTCCCTTGTCATTGGATGTCTTGGTTGGGTGGAGAGTGTTTTCTTTCCCCCTGTTCTGTTGTGATCAAATTGAAATAAAGAAAATGGAGGATATTCATGTTGTTGTTCTAGAGCAAAGGAAAAAGACAAATTTGACAATCATTATTGAGATTATTCCTTATTTTAATCTTTTCCCACTTGAAGTGGATGACCTTGTAAATTATTGTGATGGAAAGATGTTTTGTATTGACAATGAAAGTTGTAATTCAAAATGTCAAAGAGATATACTTTGTTTTCTGCTTTTGAAAGAATGTGAAAGAGATTATATTCTGTATGTTGTATTCGAGGAATGGAAGAAATAAGTTTATAAAGATATCCTTTTGAATCAATAAAATCTTGTATTAATTTTCCCAAATGGCATTATTAGGTATTAAAATATGATTGTTGAATGTCTTTTGAAATCTTTCTTGGAAATATGAAAAGTGAATATGTATGAAGAAATGTCATAGTGATCTGTTCTTTAGAAATGAATATTTGTAAAACCAGAAGTTGTAATTTGGCATTTGAACATCTAGATTGTTGTAGAATGAATTCATAGTTGAATTTGGTAAATGTTAACAAATCTAGTCGAATTCGATCTCTCTTAGATGCTTTTAAACCGACAAATGTTTTATCAAAAAAGCACAGATCAACCCGCTGACCTTGGAAAATGAAATAAAATGATTGAATGGAGGTTACATGATCAAAACGACCTCAAAAAAACTAAAACACTTAAGAAATTTTTAAAGAACCTTTCAAATCGAGAAAATGTGAAATTGAAGTTGTTTTACTGTCAAAAGTTGCAAATTTTGAATTGTTAATCAATTAAACAAAATATACTATTAACGTGAAATCAAAGCACACCTAAATGAGTTCTACAAATCTTCTTTTCTAAGGAAAATTCATCTAGTGTGATTGCGTAACATTGAACTTTCCCCAAGGTGTGGGACCTTGCAAAATGGGAAAGCTCTCCAAATTGAAGGTTGGTTCCTTATTCCTCTATTTAGGTGCATACGTAGAAACTTGTAGAGGATTTTTTCTTAATCCTAATCTAAAATTTACCAAGGAGACAAGGATAGAAGGAATACAAAAATTAAAACAAAGCTAAACTACGAGGTGATGCACCAAAGGAATGATGAACACTTATTTTGCTAATAGACACAAACCAACAAAATGCATACAATAAACAAGCAAAGATGACCAGATATATAATGGGAGATTAAAAGAAAAAGAGATAAGAAAGGATAAAAATTTGATCACGACATGTTTTATTGCTCAGTAGATTGATACAGTCCATTACAAAGTAGCCAAGAGGTAGAAACATAATGTAGTTTTGATGGAAGGCATGAACCCCACGAATCCTTTTGCTATAAGGAGAAGGTTGCCTACAAAACAAAGAATGTCTAACCCTTTACAATGAATCTTACCCCGTATTTATAGATTCAACACGAAAGAAGAAAAGAGAGAGAAGCGAGAAAAGCAACTTGAATTCCAACCACCATTGTTAATGCCTTTGGAAATCTCTCCCCCAAATCTATATTTACTACATCAATCCTTGGTTTGGCACCTTGGAGGAAGAGGAAATGAAAAAGAGATCAAATCTAATCTGTTTGTTGAGGCAAGAAGATACTGCATTAAAATCCTGAAGACATTTCCTCCACTTTTCTTCACCTAACCTCCTCAAAATTAAAGCTCTAGATATCTATGACATGGGTGAGGTTGAGATCCTTCCAATAGCTTTAGATTCACAATATTTTGAGCCATGAGTCGAAAGATATGCCCCTTCGAGTTTGTATGGGGTCCGTATAGAGGGTGGGAAATTTTTTTGAATAATGGGTCCCCTTTTGATATGGGACATGAGAAATCTAGATTGGAGAAAATCGGGCCTACGGTTTCGCAATTTATCTTTTGCCCCTTTCTTTTGATTGTTTTGTATTTGACTCGGGCCTACTTGCTGACTCTTTCCTTGGGCGGAGTTGCGGGCCATTTTGAAAATTTTACCCATTGAAACATCACCATATTGTTACATGGCATTCTCTGCTTACAGCTTTATAGTTAGCCAATTTTGAGGCCTTTTTCTGTCCACCTTTTGACTCTATTTTCTATTATGTGGGATTGTGGTCAATCTAATATTTGGCATAGGGGTGAAATATGGATAAAAATTTAGTGACTCACAAGGGTATCTACTGATAGATGAAAATAATGATTTACTTGTCATATCCATTGGGCATGGAGTCATGAGTGATAGCCTACTACGATCGAACTTTTAAAACCGACCACTAGGCCGCTTGAAACCCATTAGAATCGAAACTAATCTTGATCAAATGTCAAGTCCAAACAATGCATGAGATCAACAAAACAACACTACACTATATACAAAATTGAAATCATACATGCTCTAAATGGAACATGCAAAGAGTGCAAAGCACTTAGGAGAAAATTAATCTACACTACAATAAGACAATGTACATAAGCACGTAGAGGAAAGAAAACTAAACTAATATGTATTGGGTGAGAACTCCCCTTTTAATAGCGGTGCTTCATATAGATCCCATTTCTTGAGATTTGTACCTCTTCACCCTCTAATGTAGATTTGCTACTTTTACATCTTATGATCATATAGGGCGACTCTAGATAACGTCAAATTTGGAATGCCTTCTTGGTTTTTCTTGATCTGCATCCCATTTCAAAACTAGGTCCCCTTCTTGGAAGGTCCTTGCCTTTACCTTCTTGTCAAAGCATTTCTTGATTGAATCCTGATTCTTCTCTATTACTTGGAGAGCATGCTCTCTAGTTTCTTCTAATTCTATCAGCTCTGCATACCTGGCCTCCATTGGTCCAAATTTAGACATCTCTAGTTTCTTCAAGATCTCTAATGTTGGCAACTGAAGTGATATAGGAAACTCTACCTCTTTCCCATAGACGAGATTGAATGTAGAGCTTCCTGTAGATCTCTTGGGCATTATTCTATTATCCCATAAGGCCATTTTGAGCTTCGTCGCAAGTCTTCTAATTCTCATCAAGATTTCTTCGATGATCTTTAGCGAGTTCTTGTTTGTGGACCCATATTGACCATTACCTTGAGGGTAATAGTTTGATGAAGTGCTCAAATAAATCCCATTATTGACATGCCCATTATGTGATCTTAGAACACATAAATCATAATGCATTGTCTGATATGATGATGGCTAGTACTCCAAATCTGGTCACTATCACTTCATAGAAATCCAAGATACTAGACACATTTGCTTCCTTGAGTACTACTGCCTTGGTCCCTTTGGTGAAATAATTTTTCACTTTCGGGATTCATTTGTGACCTTGGCTTGAGTTTGGATTGCTTGACTCAATGAAATCCAATCCCCATTTCATGAAAGGTTGGTCGACTGAGATTGGGTGCAATGGAAGTGCTGCTAGCCTTTCCTTTCCTTTGAACAATGCACAATTCTTGCACCTTTTGATCTATGTGTAGTAGTCACTAAACACTTTAGGCCAATAACATTATGATTTCATGGTTTTGAGTGCTGTCACTCTTGGTGGAAAATGGCCTTCAGCTACTTCAACATGGAATTCTTGTAGCACTCTCTCCACCTAATCTGTCTCAATGCATCTCAACAGAATGCCATTGATGTCCCTCTTGAACAAGACACCATCAATAAGAACATATGGGATGGCCTATAGCCTGAAATGCCTTCTTTTTGCTTTACTCATCCCATGAGGACACATGCATGTTCAAAGGAAGTGCACCATGTCTTGGGTCCAACAAGGAGTAGGTACATCATCTCTCCCTTCTTCTTGATCATCTTGTAGAACAAGAATAGCCTCCTTTTCACTATGTCTGTTTCATCTTATTGACCTGAGGCTAGTTGTTGACATAATCCCTTCCCACGGACCAACTTGGTGACCTTGATCTCAAACTCATATTCCATGACATGAGTGATCTATCCTACACGGTTCTTATTCGGGTCCTTCACGAGAAGGAATTATTTAACTCCCGCATGGGAGATGAATAGTTAGATTTTCTTGTTTGAAACCAAATGCTTAAACTTCTTCAATCCTCTGAATACCGCCAAGACCTACCTCTCAATGAAGGAGTACATTACCTCATAATCTTCCAGACTCTAGCTGAAGAAAGCAATTATATGTTCTGTACTTTTTTTGTTCTGCTACACCAAGATTGCAGAAATTGTGTCGTTGCCACTAAAGCCATACAATATGAAATCTTTTGAAAAATATGGGTTTACAAGAGTTGGGGTTTGTGATATGGCTTCTTTAATAGCCTCAAAAATTTCTTTTCCTTTATTTGTCCACCTTAATGTTAAGCTCTTCTTCAGCATTAACATTATTGGCTTAACAAGGGTAGCAAAGTTTGGAACAAACCTACAGAAAAAATTGATTTTTTCCAAGAACCTTTGAAGAGCCTTCTTATGACATGGCAATGGCAATGCTCTTATCACTTGAACTCTTTCCAGGTCAATTTTCAATTCTTCATTTAATACGATATGGCCTAGAAGCTTGCTTTCATGGGCTAATAATATGCATTTTTTGGGGTTCAGTGACACCCCAAAACTATTGCATCATTCGAACACCTTCCTTAGATGGAAAAGGTAGTCTGTTACATTCTTGGAAAACATTGTAATGTCATCCAGATATACCAACACTATTTTGTTGATCAGCCCCTTGAATGCCATACCTATTGCCCTCTAAAAAGTGGCTCCAACGTTGGATAGTCCAAATGGCACTTTTTTGTATGGATAGGTGCCTCATTTGGTGGTGAAAGCTGTTTTGAATTTATCATCTTCTTTCACCATGATTTGGTTGTACCCTGAGTAGCCATCTAGGAGGGAGAACCTTTCGACCCATACACTACTTGCAAGATCTGCTCCATTGAAGGGAGTGGGTAGTGATCTTTGAGGGAGGCTCTGTTCAAATCCCTGAAGTCAACACATAGCCTGATTTCTCCATTTTCTTTTTTGGGACCATATTTGCAACCCAACTTGAGTGTTTAATTGGAAATATGATGCTTGCCTCTATCATCTTGTTTAGATCCTTCTTCATCAGAGGCTCTATATGTGGGTTGACTGGTCTATGCTTCTACCTGATGGGATGAGCAACTAGATCTAGTTTGATTGTGTGTTGTGCTAGTTTTGGATTGAACCCTCTTAGGTCCTCATAACTCCAAGAAAACACATCAGGAAATTCTTGGAAAAGTTGTATGAATTCATACCTTTCTTGTTTTGTGGCCACTTTTCCAATTTGAAGTGTTTTGTCTTCTCCAACTGGGATTGAATCTAAATCTTCTCCTTTGATCTGCATGTTAGCCTTCTCTTTTCCCTACTAATCATTAGGATTGAAAATAGATTCCAATGTCACTATGACTTTGGGAAGCTTGTTTGTATGCGGTTGTACTATCTAATTCATGTATCGCTACTATAGTTTGCTTTGGTTTATGACTGAGAATTCAATTTTTCTTATAAAAATTTAATGATCTGCCGATCATTCTCAAACACCTGCTAGCATGTATTATTATCTAGCATTGCTTGTCTCATAACCACATGGATATGTGGTTGTTATTTTTCCCTCTTGATGTTGTCAACCACATCAAGCATTTCTCTAACTAATGCAAGTCTATCAGCAGACTTCATTCTCCTTCCTGGGTATGGACACAATAGTGAAGGCCTCCAAATTCTCCATGAGATCCCATACCCTACTCTTGTAGTTTTGAGTAGGTTATTTTTGACAACATTAAGTCCTCGACACGATAGGAAACCAATTCATTGTCACCAAATATGTGCAAGTTCTTCATTCCAAGCTTCCTTTCCCAATGAAGACCTTAGACTAAAGCCTCATATTCAACAAGTACTATTTGAGAAAGCGAATTGGAATTTGAAGGCTGAATAATATCTCATACCTCTCGGGGCCACAATCATGGCTCCTCCTCTAGCTCCGTGTTTAATCCTTGAGCCATCGAAGAACAATTGCCTTACCTCATTGTCATCCTTGTATTCTGGCTTGATTAGGTCGGAAGAGGCTATTTCTCTTCATGTAGGTAGTAGACACCAAGTTCAGATTCTTCCATTTCCCTATAGGGGTCAAAAGCATGTTTTTTTTTGGCCCACTCATCTAGTGTCAAGTCTAGGATACATCCCACCTTGGTATCTATTTCATTAGTGTTTAGGAGGTCTTCTTGATAAAAATATGAGTAGTTGGCATTGATTGGGCTAAGAACATAGGATTCAATATGATAATCAGAAATAGGTTCAAATATGTTTGTGGCCTTGGAAATGACGTCTCTCGGGACGAGACACAAAGCAAAATGTGGTGGTAGGTCTATGATTGACATGGTTTACAAAATAGTCACATTAGGGCAATCATGTAGAGTAAGACTCAAATCCTTGATGATTCCCAAAGTGGTTACTGTCGTCCCATCTAATTAGACTACTCCTATATAGAGATGACCTCGTAATGAAGACCTAACTAATCAACTATTTGTTTGGGCATCATAGAACTACTGGCCCTAGAATTAATCATACAATTGTGCACCAATTTTTCTCCAATAATCAATGAGACATAGAAAGGAGGATGTATCATGTTTTCCTCGTTGTTCTCCATGGTTTCTCCTGGTTGAACTGTATTAACAAGCACTTTTTCTTGTTGGCTCGGGGTGATTTGAACTTGACCAATTCTGCATGGTAGTCTCCCTGCAATGCATCCCTCTACCCCGGAATGGCGGTGACTCCCATAGTGAAAATTTCACACTTGTCTTTTCATTTGCTCAATAATATTGAATGTGGTGTCCTTTCGCTACCCCTTCCTGCAGACACATTTCTTTTTGCATATGGGTTGTACACATCCTATGCTCGACTGGTTTTGGGAGGTGGTTTGGATTTCTTCAACATGTTGGGAGTTGTACTTGGAGCACTAGGATCTTGTGAAGTGATGGAAGATTTAGGGTCACGAATTCAAAGTGGCCGACCCTCTCCAATACTTCTCTTTTTGGACTGTGTGTTGGCAGCCACACCTTGAGGAGGGGACTGATTCATCCCATAGAAGTCTTTAGCCTTCCAATTGACAAGCATAGTCTTGTTTGGGGGGCCACCTTCTTACTGATCTTCCTCTTAGATAGGTTCTTATGGCATCATAATGGTTTGCACCATCAAGGCCTGATTTAGAGCACCATTAATGCACGTTGATTGGTTATGTGGTTGGTCGCATGGAAAACCCCAATCATATTCCTGTGCCATATTGTTTTGTATATGAACCAATTCCCTTGATGTTGAAGTTGTGTTAGGATCATACGGCTTGAAAGGTCTAGTAGCTTGGGGTTGTCCTTGGTTCTGGCTCTAATTCATAGTCTGAGGTGGTGGCCTATTCTGCTGATATTGGGGTCTAGCTTGATATTGAGCCTGGGGTTGGTATGGCTGAAACTTTGAGCTTGTTGTCTTTTAATGGTCACTAGCTCATTCCCAAAGTTCTAAAATTACTTCATCACTACTTCCTGAAACTCTTTAGAGGCATTAGATGATGAAGTGGAAGATTTTGTTGAGCTTTGATTCCTGGGGGTGGGTATAGGAGCTAATATAGGCTCTTGGCTAGTATCTGGGCTTCCTAACTCAAGGTACAAAGGCATGGATGGCCTAGGAGTGATTTTTCTAGCTTGAATCAAATGGTTCTCAGCCCCTATGGAGAGGCTATAGGCTACAGGTAATGTAGTGCCCCCATTGATTGGATCGTCAAAGAAATATCAAAATTTAAAGCCCTAAGAAAGTATATGAAGGAAACTTCATTAGTGGGTTTTACTTTGGAATCCTATCCAGTCCACTGGAATCTAATGTTGAAGTCTCTGTTAGCTACTCATTCGGGGATCTCTCGATCGTTGTTAGTTTCTCCAACAAAGACAAGCTATCACCTTTTTCCCTAAACCTGATTATGAAGGTCCATGCACTGACTAGTTTCAATTTTAGATAGAACTCGCTTCAAGACTCTAGAATCGTTATGAAGCTTTTCCTTTTAATGAAGAGGTGAGTAGCTTGACCTGCAATGTCCATCTCATGGATCTTGTGGATTGTATAGACATTTGCAATATCTTGGATGTGGTCGCTAGGAGAAGTTTGATTTTCCCGGTGAAATTTGGGATGCTCTTTAATGCTACCATCGAAGGCTGGGTTTTGTGCAATCAAGACAAGGGGACTACTACCAGTGAAGTTAACATATGGATTTGGTTGTGCCATTCTGATTGGCCTAAGAATCCTTGCAGATTTTTAAAAAGGCCTTGCAGGTGGAGGTGTTGACAAGGTTCGCTTGGTGGAGATGGAGACCTCGAATTCTTCTTCCTCTCCTTTCTCTTCCCGGGGATAGATGCAAGTATTCAAATATACCTTCCTTCCTTTCTCTAGACCGGGTTTTTCTCATGAATCTTTCAAGCTTAGGCTATTGAAACCAATAGATTTGTTTCTTTTGGAGTCACTAGATGTACAATTTTAAGGCTTCTTAAAATCCAAAATCACAAAGCAAGTGTACATCAATCCCTACTATAATAAGATGGATACTTCTTAGTCCCATCGAGCATGCCAAAACTGTTAACATGAAATCACAAAGCACCCCAAATGAGTTCTACAGGTCTTCTTTTCTAAGGCAGAGTCATTTGGTGTGATTGCATAACATTGAACTTTCCCCAAGGTGTGGGACCTTGCAAAATGGGAAAGCTCTCTAGATTGAAGGTTGGTTCCTTATTCCTCTGTTTAGGTGCATACGTAGAAACTTACAGAGGATATGTTCTTAATCCTAATCTAAACTTTACCAAGGAGATAGGGATAGAAGGAATACAATAATTAAAATAAACCTAACTATAAGGTGATGCACCAAAGGAATGATGAACACTTATCTTGCTAATAGACATAAACCAACAAAATGCATACAATAAACAAGCACATATAGCCAGATATATAATGGGAGATCAGATGAAATAAAAAGAGACAAGAAAGGATCTAAAATCGATCATAGACGTGTTTTATTGCTTTGTAAATTGATACAGTCCATTAAAAAGTAACCAAGAGGCAGAAACGTAATGCAATTTTGATGGAAGGCCTAAACCCCACAAATCCTTTTGCTAAAAAGAGAAGGGAGCCTACAAAACAAATAATGGCCAACCCTTTACAACAAATCCTACCCCCATATTTATAGATTCAACCTGAAAGAAGAAAAGAGAGAGAAGCGGGAAAAGCATGTTGAAGTTTAACCATTCTTTGTTAATGCCTCTGATGAAATATCTCCCTCAAATACATCTTCACTGCATCAATCCTTGGTTCCAGCACCTTGGAAGAAGAGGAAATGGAAAAACAAATCAAATCTAATCTGGTTTTTGAGGCAAGAAGATCCTTCATTGAAAGCCCGAAGACATTTCCTCCATTTTTCTTCACCTAACCTCCTTAAAATTAAAGTTCCATATCTCCATGACATGGGTGAGGCTGAGATCCTTCAACAGCATTAGATTCGCAATATTTTGAGACCTAAGTCGAAAGATATGCCCCTTCAAAGTTTATATCAAGTATGTACAAGAGGGTGGGAAAAAATCTCGAAAAATGGGTCCCCTTTTTATATGGGACACATGGCAGATAGATTGGGTCGAGTTGCGAGGCCATTTTAAAATTTTTACCCCTTGATAGAATGCCATACTTACACTTGGCATTCTCTGCTTACACCTTTATACTTGGCCAATTTTGAGGCCCTTTTCTATCCACCTTTTGACTCTGTTCCCTGTTATGTGGGATCGTGGTCAATCTAATATTTGGCACAGGGGAGAAATATGGATAACATATTCCTTGAAATCCATCCTAAATTTCTCTAAGAAAAATTCTCCATGTTTTGTTTGCATGTTGAGAAAGGAAGGAGGTCGAATTGAACAAAATTATATAAGTGAAATGTTACCAATTTTTATTTTAAAATCCTACACATTTTTTTCAAAAAATTCCCCTTTATAATTTATTGAATTAAAAATATTAAGCTTTTTGTGTAAAGAGGACGTTGAGAGCTTTTCAAAAAGTCCTTGTTTACCAAAAATTGAATCCCAATCAAAAGTTATGGCCTTTTGAAGTTTTACTTCATTTTGGCTTCAAAAAAACAATCTAACAACCAAAATTAATTAATAAATTACTCTTGGGTGGACCCATGGGCAAAATATTTCCCTTTTGTGCTTTTTACCAAAAATGCTAAAGGTATTATGTTCCCCACCGCTTTTGACCCGAAAAGCTTTCAGTTTGCCTAAAATTTATCTAAGTTCAAAAAGAAAATTTGGAAAAAATTTCCCCACCACCCCACCGTTGCCTTTTGAAATGTATTTTTGTAGGTGTGTGGGCCTGAAATCCTTAAATTAGCTTTTTAAAAAATTGGTGAAATTTCCTAACTTTCCCTACCACCCCGCCACCAATCAAGTGATTTCACGTGTTCTCACGAGGTAAGGCGGAGGAGGCGGAATCTCTTAAAACCTTAGCACTTTCAAAATTAAAATTTGGAAAAAATTTCCAAGTTGCTCTACTGCCCGACAACCTGCAGCTAATGGGAGCTTAACACACGACATCGATTGGAGTAGTTAGAGGCATGGGTTAATTTTAACCCTTGCGCTTTTTGGCACAAAAGTCTAGACTTTCCAAGTTTCCCCGCAAGTCCGTTTTCCCGTGCGAATCCGGGCTTGACACATGGTGCCTTGGGCGTTGGTGGAGGCACAGATCATTTTGATCCCTTAATGCTTTTTGGTAAAAATAATAAATGTCTTAAGTTTATCCAGAGACCTAACTTTCCGTTGAAGGCCGGGAAAATCGACACGGTTCCCTTACGGGCTCACGGGCGCGCGGAGGCAGATTGCACTTTTGTCCCAAAAGGGGAAAAGTGCTAAAGTTCTTCCCCACTCACCGGCTTGCTCATGGGAAAAATTTACCTCCCCACTCCGTGGTCAGTCCGCATTCCTTCTGCGGTGAAAAATTATGTCCGAAGCCCATGCAGACTGAGCTAGGGTAAAATTTTCATCCCTAAGCCCGCTCCTGGGAAAATTTTTATCCCAAGGTCCGTTGGCTCATATCTTGGAAAATATGAGGAGTTAGGAGGACTTCTTTATATCACTGGAAAGGTGAGGAAATTTCCTATCTAATGGGAATGTTTTTAAAGTTTTTAGTATGTTAAATATTAGAAATATCAGATTGAATCCTTAAGTGAGTTATGGGAGTGGGTAAGTGAGAATTTACCCTGTTAGTGTAAATGTGTATTCTCCCCCTTTCGATTAGACCTTGTTAATTATTGAAACCTTGTAGAATTAAATACCTAGGGTATTTAATTGTTTTGGCTCTTCTTACCCTCTAAGTTTAATTAAGAATTGTTTGGCTTAGTGTTAATCTAATTTTAAATAGTTAGATTATCACCTAAGGGAAATCTAACTGTGCTCGGGATAACTTTCTCTCTCTTAGTGTTTTGTAAGGTGATTTGATAATTGTTGTAGTGGACTCTGAATTTTTTTGTTATGAACCCTTTAAAAAAATTATTCCATATTTTTTTCTAACTAAACCTAGGTTGTTCTTTGGTCTCGAGTGGTTGTTTTAGCGGGTGTTACACTTGGTATCAAAGCCGTGGGTTCAAAGCTTGGACCCTTGGGCACACTAGAAAACTTGAGACATGAACTATAAATCTAGCACACTTTTAAATCTAGAAAAACAACCTTGTTTGAAAAAAAAAAAAAATACGTATGAAGAAATATTACATTACTCTGTTCATTTGAACTACCAGAATTAAAATAATAATAAAATAATAAGTTGTTTGAATTGTTGTACTCTCTCAGTGACATTTTTTCAAAACCCGGGTAACTGAAAATGTTAAATTAAATTGGTATTTTTGTGAACTTATAGCATAGAGAACTTGTTTCTACCTTGAAAAGATGTTATTTGAGGAGTCCTAACCCTTATTATAGTTGTATGATGCAATAAATCTGCTGAGACTCTCCCTTATTGGATTTGTAGGAATGATAAATTGTATGGTGTGACTCTTGTGGCCTAGTGCTAGAGGTTGTGTTTGGGAGCCTATCAGAGTCAATTAGGAGTTGTTAATCATCTAAATATTCCCTCTTTCCTTCAGTGGTTAGATGAGTTAGTTTTGGTTGTTGCTTTGGTGACTCAATCCCCTGTAAGAGTAAGTAGAATGTTAGGTCTTGGTGTCACCTTTGATCCAACTTTGCGTGAGTGTCATTAGAGCGGATCTCAAGGCATAGTACCCCTATTGGTGGCCATGAAGGGCTGCAGAGTGACTGTGATGTTGACTTATGTATTTTATATTTGTAAACTTGTGTTATTTTATCAAGGACCAACATCTTATTTTATGATTTGATTGGGAAGCTCTGAGGCTCTTTTAGTTATTTATATTTTTGTGAGAATTTTAAGACTTTGCAATGTGAATACTTAGCCACTTTCCTTAACTACCTATATTTCTTGGACTTTATTTTGATTGGTGACACGGAGTTCATTTATATTGTTGGCTACTTAGCTACACATTACGTGTTTCCTTCTTGCTTAATGATGAGCTAGTTCTACGCTATTTGTATTGTGATAATTCATCGTATGGGGGTACACCCTTGGTGTCTTGAATGTCTTCTTAGGTGCTTTAAGTTGTGCCTTGGTGTTGGATGCACGGAACCTTGAGTGTGTCTAGGATCTTAGAGTGAACCTTTCATTACTCGACCTTGTTGGGAAGAGAGTTTGTTGTGTAGTATGGTCTAGTTAGCAGTCTAATGGCGTTGGTGGTGATTCTCTTACAGTCTGGTAAGAGCTTGAACCTCGTCAGAGTAGAGGTGTTTAATTGTGGGCTGATGAATTATGTTAGGATCGTATTTCTTTTGGCTGGTTGTGGATGTTAGTGGAAAAGTGTTTGTCTGGTAGTGGCTTTTCTTCGATGGCATGCTAAGTTTTATTAGGATTTCCTTATTTTATTATATAAAGTAGTGACTTGTGGATTGTATGCATCTTGGTAATTATGGTTAGAAATAATCCCATTTGAGTATTGTGTGTAAATTAAGTGTGTTTGTTTTCCCTCTTGACCTATAAATAAGTCTACCCTTTCCTTAACTTTTTAAGTTACTATGAATAACACTCTATGACCTATTAATTTTGAATTACGTGGAGACACTTATGGATTCTTTGAGTCTTTTAGACCATGCCATTGGTGATGTTAGTGTAATTAGAACTTGATGATTTAATCTCGGTGGTATTTTATAATGTGATTCTTCTTGCAAAACTGTAACTCTTGGTCGTAAAGCACATGTTTAATAGATTAGCTGATTGACCACTTGCATTTGACGTTTTCTAGTGGAATGTGGTGTCCATGGAGTAAATATTTGCATTGTCATATTATTTCTTGGTTGGAGGTACCTTGTGGAAATATGGGTGTAGATTTGAATACTTTCCTTGTGTTTTCATGCGAGTAAAATGTTTAGCTAAAACATGTTCAAAAATTCTTAAACCTTAAATACGTTCATAAAAGTAATTATGCTTCCTTAATGGGTCTTCCTTGTAACTTCTTTTGAGAACTTGTAGAAACCCACTAGGAATGTCTTATGATACTTGTAATTAGTGGGAAAATATCACAATATTTAATTTTCTTTTTTAATATTGGTAAATAGTTTTTTGAAAGGGACTATACCCTTGTGTACAAAAGGAGGCCTAAAAGCCTAGAATATCTTAGAGAGGAGGAAAGAAGTCCACTCGATCAAAGCACAAAGTTACTCAAAGAACACCGTAAGCTTAGCCTTTTAAATAAGATAAACCACACAAACGAGACTTAACATTTTAGAAACAACGGCAACAAAAAAATAGCCTACGACAAAAGCGGTAGTAAACAGGGACTACTTCTTGGCCGCTTGATCAATACTCATCTTTACTTTTTTTTACCCCAAGCATGGTACATTTAACATGGTCATATGAGCAAGATCCGTCTTATCGAGCTCCTCTCTGGTTCTTTTACTCTCTTTCTCATTGCCCCAAAGAGTCATTGGACACCGGCGTCAGATCGCGAGTTGCGAAACACTTCTTGCATGTCCTTCGATGAATTCCTCTATGGCCCCGAATGCTGCAATATTATACTCATGCCTAGTCTTCGAAAATTTTCCCAAGTCGGGAGTGGAAAGGGGGTGTAGATTTTTTGTATATTTCATCAAGTAAAATGTTTGCCAATGCAAACCCTTCTCCTCAATGTAATTTTTGCCTTTTTGCTTAGCAAGATTTTTTACCTCATCCTTCAAAGCAATTTAAGCTCAACCTCTAAGTCCTCCAATCTTCTATTAGGGTTATCACAATATTGTTGTGATTCATGTTAGTTGATTGTTTCCTAGTTCTTACAAAATTAATAATGTGTTTTGCTATGTTGAATGCCTTTTATTCCTTTAGAATTTAAAAAGTGATATGTTGTTTTCCATAAAAGTAATAATGTGATATGTTTGAATCTTCCTTCTCATTGAAAAAAAAACTAAGTGATAAGATGATTCACCCAAACATCATAAAGCTATAATTGAGGAGATTTGGACTTGAAGCTTAACAAATAAACTGGAACATAGAAAGAGAAAATGGTCCTTGCTTTAACCTTGGTAGATTAATAGAAGAAATAAAACCATGTAGAAGAATAGAAATGGAAAAAATTTTCCATCTACCTCCCCTAGGAGTAAAATAAATATGTTTTCTCTTTTCCGCCTTTACAAAATGGCGACATATCATGGCCCTTAGTGGTCCTTATAACACAAACTTATGATGTCATAATAGGAGGAAGTTTAATTAAGAAAACTTGTAAAGGAATGTGCTTAGAAAATGAAACTACAACTTTTGACTTAATTAGTTGAGTTATAAAATAAGTAAGATTTATGTGTATTGAGTGCAATGTATAGTTGAACCTATAGTTCTGTTGCCTACCTGGAATTGTGAAACACCTAGTGGATAGTAATGTGTTATAGTTGCTTAGTACCTTCTTGTTCATAGATGTATGTGCCTTTCTTGTGGGATTTTTGGGTCATCATACCTTTATCGTCCCATAGCTCGTCGAGTGCGAGTTGTGGTATTTTTGGATTGAGACTTATATCTTGTTTAAGAAGCAACCTCCTTACGTGTTGTCTTGTCATTGGAGACCTAAGTTATTGTAATTTTAAGGAAACATATGTTAAGGATATAAAATAACTTTGGGAAGTCTTCTTTTCTTCATATTATTGGGTCACCTTGTTATTGTTGCCCCTTTGTTGTTAGGATGGAAAGTGCAAGATGATGTTATTCACTTTGTCACGATGCACCCTTGGATTGTAGTTGGACCCCGTGTTACTTGTTCTTCTCCCTAGTGACCTTGAGTGCTCTTTGGTGTTATGATTTATGCTTGTGCTCTCCTTGTGATTATTCTGAGCTTGACCAGGAAATAAGATAAATGAATCCCATTGTGTTATTGTGAATGGTACTTCTTGTATTGATATGTTAGTTGCTAGGGGAGATATATATATTTTTATTTTTCTAAATGGTTGACATCTCTAGATTTGGTTGGTGTGGTGTGTTTGATTCTTAAAACAAAAGTGTAAAAATCATACTATAGGAAACCTTGTGGTCATGAATTTTCTTAGTATTACCATGAAAATTTGATTGTACCCTCTCAAGTTATATAAGTTCTTTCCATAAATAGTTTCCTTGATTGTAAATGTTTTTCTAAATTAGGTGTCCTTCCTTGTTGATTAACCTCATCTTGTGTGAACTTAAATTGTGGGACCTTGAGTAAACATGTCTCTCATACAAAATTTTGGCCATGGTTTATTCTGCTAGCCTTGTCTAAATAATGAACTATGAAAGAATAATTTAACCTTAGTGAAAACCTTAAATTTTGTTACTTGTAGTATGTTGTATTCCTTGGGAAACTATGTGGTCATTCTTGAACTCATGAAATTATCCTTGTTATTCTTCTACTTGGTGGTTATTCTTGAGACTCCTTTAACCTCTTCATGTTATATTGTTAGGTGTGGTATCTTGGTTGTTAGCGTAAAGTTACTCCTTAGAATTAAATGTTCATAGCCTTGCATGCAAAAAGCTTAGAACTCATCCCTTACAATCTCCCTTCTTCTTGCTGAATTGCATTGGACCAAACTTGGGTTCTGTGGACCCAAACTTGTTTGAAGCAAGAAATCCCATAATGGGAGTGATATTTTTTTGTTTCATTTGTCCCTATCTCTCGTTCAGTGACTTCCAAGAGGAAGTCGAGTCTAAGGGGAGGGGGATGTAGTGCCCACTTCCCTTTGACACATTTTGATATTGATTATGACACTATTGACTATATTATGGACATTATTGTGACTTTTGATTTAGAATGATGATTAGATGATAGAGCATGGACTATTATTGACTTTGATTCACATATGATGCATGATGATTGTTAGAGACATTTTATATAGATGTTGACATGTTGTTGGACATGGTTATATATATTTATGGATGTTGTTAGGACATGTGATATTTGGATATATTGAGTAGACCGAGAAAATTGAATTAAAATTGATGATGATATAGTTGTTGATGAAATTGTAAGTGATATTGTTGGTTTCCTTGATGTTGTTGTCACACACACACACACACACACACACACACACACACACACACACACACACACACACACACACACACACACACACACACACATGATGATTTTGGAAGTATATTTATATTCATTTGGATGTTCTGATATGGCCACGAGGCCGAAGGAGGTATTTGTGTTTTGTAGGTTAAATTATCACAACAAACATTGGGTGATTGGAGAAAAACACATTGGAATTCTAAATGAATTCAACAAGGTCACCATGGAAACTTGTATTTTTTGTGTGTGTGTTTGATTGTTGTTAGGGTTTCCCATGGGAGGGATTACCTTTAAATGTGACCAAGGGTTATGTTATTTATTTATTTCGTTCCTTTGTTTAGTATGTATGTGTTTTATAAGTGATGTGTTTCTCCTTTCTATTTAATTAAATGGTGGTAAGTAATATGAGTAATCATATTGATACAAATTAATTACTCAAATTGGGACATAAGAAAATAATTATTGGAGTTGTTGGATCTTGTATTAAATGTTCTGAGATAAGTGTAAGGGATGTGTAAGAGATATGTAAGTAAATTTTGGAGTATGAAACACTCAACCTTTTGTTGAAAACCGAATTTGTTCTTGGAGGCTGATTTTGGAGGCTTGTGGGACAAGTTAAACTTGTCCCATACATCTTAAATATGCATACCAACCTTACCTATGGTTGGAGAGTTTAAATCTAGCCTTCATAATGTATTTTTGAAGTCAAGTTGTATGTTTTAAGAGCACTTTCTTACATTTTATTAATTTCAGTCCTTATGGGATGTGGGATTGATTTGAGTGTGTAAGTAAAATTGTAATTTATTCACCTACTTATTTATTATCTTGGAGATTAAAGTTGACTTATGAGTTGGAGTTGAGGATATTTGATGTGGCATCCCACTTGGATCTACCTCATCCTCTTCTCTTCCCTCTCTATATATTTAATTCCTTGGCTTTTTTTTTTGGGGGCTTGGCTTTTCACTTTTTGCTAATTTTGTTGTTTTGAGATCCTACTTTTGGAGAACATTGGATACTGTTGCATGCTTGTAGATTGTTGATCTTGGATTGTGTTCTGCATTGGAAAGCTTGTTGTTTTGGAACCTTAGAATAAAACTCCATAATGGAGAGGTAGGAGCTTGGCTCTTGAAATGATCTCTTATCTTTTTTTATGAACTTAGGAATGGTTGAATGTTTGGATGTGTTGATTTTTTGTTGGCTGGTTGGGTAGACTTCCTACGGATGGTGTAGGAGAAGGCTATGGGGTATTTTTGGGGAGGCATAAGTGTTTTTGGGAGGTATAAGTGCAGAGGGAGTTGGGATTTGGGTTCCACCTTACAAATAAATAGCTTACATTTATTTACTCATTATGGGGTACCATAAGAGGTTGGGGGCATAAGGAAATGGGAGGAATAAGGGGTACTTGGGGGAGACATAAGGGCATGTCAGGCATTTGAAATGATATATATTTTGGTGGTTTGTTCTCAGGTGGTGATACCCATTTCCCCTTTGTGAGGCATAAGAAGCATCCCCCATATTTTCTTTCTCCTTTGGCTTGCATGATGAAGCATGAGTGTTGTTTGTTGTCTTTATTCTATGTTTGTAAATTTTAGTTTTTCTTTGGACTGTGTTTTAAATGTGAAATTTGCATGTGTGTTTGTGGAAGCCTGTTGTTGCCATGAGTTGAAACACATATTCTATTACATTTTGGTTGGGGCTCGGGGGCCAATGAAGAAGGATGGCTTCTCCATTATCATTAGATTCTTGGTTGGGTGGAGAGTTTCCTTTCCCCCTGTTTTGTTGTGATCAAATTTAAATAAAGAAAATGGAGGATATTCATGTTGTTATTACGAGCAAAGGAAAAAGAAAGATTGATAGTCATTGTTGAGATTATTCCTTATTGTAACCTTTTCCCACTTGAAGTGGATGACCTTGTAAATTATTGTGATGGAAAGATGTTTTGTATTGACTATGAAAGTTGTAATTCAAAATGTGAAAGAGATATACTCTGTTTTCTACTTTTGAAAGAATGTGAAAGAGATTATATTTTGTATGTTGTATTCGAGGAATGGAAGAAAGAAGTTGTAAATATATCCTTTTGAATCAATAAAATATTGTATTAATTTTCCCAAATGGCATTATTAGGTATTAAAATCTGATTGTTGAATGTATTTTGAAATCTCTGTTGGAAAGATGAAAAGTGAATACATATGAAGAAATGTCATAGTGCTTTGTTCTTTAGAAATGAATGTTTTGAAAACCAAAAGTTGTAATTTGGCATTTGAACATCTTGCTTGAATCAACTTAATATGTTAGAGTGTTTTGGAATGAATTCATAGTTGAAGTTGGTAAATGTAAACAAATCTATTCGAATTGGATCTCTGTTAGATGTTTTCAAACTGACAAATGTTTTATCAAAAATGCACAGATCGACCCTGCAACCTTGGAAAATGAAATAAAATGATTGAATGGAGGTTACATGATCAAAATAACCTCAAACAAACTAAAACACTTAAGAAATTTTTAAAGAACCTTTCAAATCAAGAAAAGGAAAAATTGCAGTCATTTTGTTGTCAAAGGTTACAAATTTTGAATTGTTAATCAATAAAACAAAATATACCTTGAAATCCATCCTAAATTCCTCTAAGAGAAATCCTCCATGTTTTCTTGGCATGTTGAGAAAGGAAGGAGGTCGAATTGAACAAAATTTTATAAGTCAAATGTTACTAGTTTTCATTTTAAAATCCTGCAGATCATTTTCACAAAATTTCCCCTTTAAAATTTATCAAAATTAAAATATTAAGCTTTTCCTGTGCAAATAGGACCTCAAGATATTCCCAAAACATCCTTGTTTTCCAAAATCTGAATTCCCAATCAAAGTTATGGCCTTCTGAAGTTTTACTTCATTTTGGCTTAAAAAAAAATCTAACTGCCAAAATTAATTAATAAATTATTCTTGGGTGGACCCACGGGAAAAATATTTCCATTTTTCCACTTTTTCCCAAAATGTACTAAAGGAATTATGTCCCCGCCGCTCCACTAACCCAAAATCTTTCATTTTCCTAAAAATAATCTAAGTTCGAAAAGAAAATTTGGAAAATTTGGAAAATTTCGTTGCCCGTGGGCCCCCCTTACTTGCTTTTACAAATCAAAATTTCCTAACTTTCCCACTACCCCGCCTCCCACATGGCTTCACGAGGCAACGACGGAGGCGCAAAATCTCTTAAAACCTTAACACTTTCAAAATTAAAATTTGGAAAAAATTTCAAGTTGCTCGATGGCCTGATGACCCGTAGCCAATGTGAGCTTAACACATGGCATCGATTAAGGTAGTCAGAGGTGCGAGTTAATTTTAACCCTTGCACTTTTTGGCATAAAAGTATAGACTTTCCAAGATTCCCTGCAAGTTCATTTTCCCGCACGAATCTGGGCTTGACACGTGGCGCCTTGGGCGTTGGCAAAGGCACGGATTTTTGATCCCTTAACACTTTTGGTAAAAATACTAAATGTCTTAAGTTTCTCTAGTGACCCAACTTTCCACCGAAGCTAGAAAATGTTGACACGTGTCCCTTACGGGCTGCATGGGGCATGTGGAGGCAGATTGCGCTTTTGTCCCAAAAGGGAAAAGCGCTAAAGTTCTTCTCCGCTCCATCGACCCGTCCATGGGAAAAATTTACGTCCCCGCTCCGCTGGTCTGCATTCCTTCTACGGGTGAAAATTTCTCTCCAAAGCGCGAAGACCCGAGCTAGGGGAAAATTTTCCTCTCCAGGCCCACTCTTGGGGAAAATTTTCATCCCAAGGTCCGCCGGCTCATATCTTGGAAAATATGAGGAGTTAGGAGGACTTCTTTATATCACTGGAAAGGTGAGGAAATTTCCTATCTAATGGGAATGTTTTCAGAAATTTTTGAGTACATTAAATATGAGAAAAATCATATTGAATCCTTAAGTGAGTTCTGGGAGTGGGTAAGTGAGAATTTACCTGTTAGTTTAAATGTGTATTCTCCCCCTTACAATTAGACCTTGTTAATTGTTGAAACCTTGTAGAATTAAATACCTAGGGTATTTAATTGTTTTGGCTCTTCTTACCCTCTAATTTTAATTAAGAATTGTTTGGCTTAGTGTTAATCTAATTTTAAATAGTTAGATTATCACCTAAGGGAAATCTAATTGTGCTTGAGATAAATTTCTCTCTTAGTGTTTTGTAAGGTGATTTGATAATTGTTGTAGTGGACTCTGAAATTTTTGTTATAAACCCTTTAAAAAATTAAATTATTCCATATTTTTTTCTAATTGAACCTAGGTTGTTCTTTGGTCTCAAGTGGTTGTTTTAGCAGCATTATAAGTTTTAAAAAACAATGTTTCTAACATAGTGTTTTTGGGTTGGTATGATCTTCTAAATACAACTTTTTTTTTTCTTGTGGTGTTTGTGGGTGTGCATGTTGTTAGGTAACATATGTTGATGCATGGTACTGGTTCTAATTGATTTGCATGTATTTATATATCGATATGAATTATATTTATCCGAAATAAAACAAATTACACAACTATTAAAGAGTTACAATACTTATAGGTATTGAATAGCTAAATGACGAAAACCAAGAGGTTGTATAGCTGAAATAATATTGATATGGAATAAAGAAGATTACATAGTTATGAAAGTGCTACAATACTTATAGGTATTGAATAGTTGAATGAGGAAAACTAAGATGTTGTATAGGTGAAACTAAATACATACATGAATATCCAAACGACCAAATATATGGTTTAAGAAATATCAATTGTATTCATACATTAGAGACTCGCACTCCACTCCATCCACATTACACATGACAATGTTGTTGTTTGCTTCACTCATCATATTCAATCCCTAAAACCTACCACATACCATATCCTTTAGTAATCGGGATATCCCTCATATTGTCGTTGGAGATCCTTCCTCCCCTTTTCTTATCATAGCCACTATTGGTTAGCATTATATCAAGTGCATACTAATTGCCAATGGCTCCGCTATAAATTTGTGTTCTGTCTTATTACTCATCTAATTAAATATTTCTAGATAGTCTGATCACTAAATCCTCTACCCTTGTTCACAACCATGATTCTACTACATACTCCTGCATAGGAACTATCACCGTACCTTTACAAGTTGGACCCAAAACCTTTCCCACTTTGTTTTATATCATTGATACATCATTTTAGTTCAATTTATTACGTGGTAGACCATGGATCCACACCATGTATGTTGTTCCTTCTACAATTCATCAATGTGTTAACTTATTACATGATATATATGAGTATACTATTTATGTTGATCTTGACCCATTCAAGCTTTGCCACATATACCCGATTACTATCATGCCCATACCTCTCGATGCATCATATTCCATACAATAATATAAATAAATATGATGTCGATCAATCTAGTGCTTCCACTAATTTTACCTCCACATGCATCCCTACACATATAATTGATCTAATAGAACCCACCATATCCCCTATATCACTACCACTTTGTCATACCCTCACCGCATCTCTTAATATTCCATCCACCTCTACTCCTCTTAATATCCTTAATAATGTTATCTATACATATAATGTCAGCCCGATGATCTTGATGAAGAGTTCGGTGTCATAGATATTACCAATGAAAAATTGTGCAATCTCAATTTTTCTCCCTTTGAGATAGATGAATCTTACTTCCAAGACACTTTTTTTTATTGGCTAAGGTGAGTATCAATTTAAGAAACCTCCCCCTCTACTACAACCATGATTCCTTTCCAACCAACTATACATACATTGGACCTCATGCCACCTCCTTCATCTCCCCAAGACATCTCTAGTCCACAACTCAACCCATTCACTTACACTCTATTCATACACGACTCTTATTAGCCTCATATTCCATTTGGCCCCACTTTCCCGACACTATTTGAACACATGAAGGATTAGTAGAATTATGATTCACACTTGTTGATATCCTCCCCTCTCACTCTATCACGGATAAGTACTCATTATTATTTCATATAGCCTCCTTGTCTTGCATTTATCGGTCCTCCTTACACACACACATTGTTCATCTCCACTCACCCTCAAAAAATCATGGCTCGACTATATTAATTGAACCCTTCAACCCCATCATACTACCATTACCTTTCCATGGATTTTTTCCATATCTCTATTTTCCATGATTCATTCCTTGGATATACCCAAAATTTAACTCGTAGGTACACATGATTTTCCAAAATACCCTTTTACTGATGAGGAATATGCTATGGGCATGTATAATTTATGCCGCACAGGATATTTCTATGATCAACCCCATACTATTGCATACTATGTCTCCAATCCAAATATCATCGATTACGACCTTGATGCTCGATGATCTCCTTCATGAGTTTACTTCACTTCTCTCCCCATACACACTCTGGGGCACCACACTTTCTCCCCATCTATCATTTGCTTATGTTACACTTCATGCTTTGTGCTTCATTTCTATATTTGTAATCACTCTAACATCTTTGGTACACATACCATACCATCATTACCCGATGACACACTCTAGTTCCATGTTTCATACTTCTTGTCGAGGCTCCAATTATTAAATAAACCTCACATCATTTACACTTCACTGAGTACTTCACAATACATATTTCGTAGCATCTACTCTTAGTCACATACAATAACTCATTACCGATGACACATTCTTGTTTTGGGGTTCATACTTGATTGTTGAGGGATAAATTCTAAATGAACCTCACATCCTACACATTTTCTAGGGCAAAAACACTCATACCATATTCACATCTTGCACATTGACAAACACCATCACACTCATAAAACATTTGCACATCTTGGTTGCATTATCTCCTGTTAGTTTATACTATCTACATGTTACACTTTGTTTCTTATACTAGATGAATACTTACTATGTAATTATCTTATGTTATTCACACATGTATGTTCACTTGGTATCTTGAGGTGAATGCAAGGCTTTCATATATTCTTACATGATGCATGATGCTTAACACTTCTCTTTACCCGTGCCTCCGAGGCTCCACGGGGCATAGATTTTTTTACTCTTCTACTACACAACATGATTCTATCATTTAATTACTTACCACTTCTACTCACTATCACCTCTTTTTCACTAATTTATGCATGCTTTTACATACTATTTGTCTTTCTAACATGCACTAATGAGTGCTTCATGTGTAGCATTTACCTTAAAGAATAAATGCAACCATGTTTGTCTTTCATTTCTTGTTTTTTTATTATTTGTGGGCTATGCCATATGTCTTTCTTGATCATTGTTTTCTTATGGCCGTTGCATTCCTAATTATCTTGTGACATTGTGAGTGATGTCCCATATATGAAATACAATGTTCATGATCCATCTTGTCTTCCTAGTCACATACTAGCTATTTTATACTAACACTTGTTACTATCCTATCTTTTTTACATGTGCCTTGGTTTCTACCATGCACATCCCCTACCCCCTATAGGTATCCACTCTCATATATACATATTAGTATCAGCTCCTCTCCTTTAGGCAAGAATCTCCTACATTCGTAGAATACACACCAAACGATATGGACATTTGTTGGTCGTAAAACTCCCCTTCCAAAAGCTCGAGCTATAGATCATAACAACACAATTTAGGATAGGCACATGCATACTTTCAATGATTAGTCCATAATCGATTTGGTCCTAAAAATAGAGCAGACATTAGCACCATATATTTGAATGTAGTGATGGGTGCTTATGACCCCTAGGTTCTTGTGTCCTGGGGAAAACATAGTCAATTTTTTAGTTCAAAACATTTTCCAGTCATTCACAAAGACAATTCTACGTGATCGAAACTTTCCTTAAGTTACAAAATTCAGTCAATCAATTACAATTAGGTTACAACATGTTACAATAAGGTACATGCCATCTGCATTGGTGCTTATTTTGGAAGTTTCATGTAAGGAGAGAAAAATATACCTCTCTCCCCAATACTCTTATGTTGGCGTGAGATCACTCGGAAACTTGCTCTTAGTGTGAGATCACTGAAAACTAGCTCTTAGCATGAGATCACCCAAAAATCTTGCTCTTGGCATGAGATCACCCAAAAACCTCACCCTTAGTAGCACGATAGTTAAATATAGTGACATATCCAAGACAAATAGGAAAAATTTATTTCCTTTACTCTCTCTCATGTGCATCAAGTGCACTCTTTCCTATTACTTTTACATACTTATGTATACATTACTCGATTTTTCACATACAATAGTTTGAATACTCTTTTTCTCCTCTTTTGTAGGTCCATCCCTATATGAAACAAGAAGCAACTCACACCAATGAGTAAAAGATCCAACAACACACTTCTATACATACACTTCACCCCTAGGAAAACCCTCTGCTTCCTAATTACGATCACTTCACTTCACGCTTCACTTGTCCGGTCATCATGCTATCAGTTACACTCTTCTCTATAGGATTACAAGATACACATATTCTATCTACTTTATGCTATAGATTATTCACTCAACAACATAAAGTGGGGGAAAGTTTAGACACAAAATTTATGCATATGGGTACATTTCTAGGTCCTAAAGCATACTAATGTATACAATATTCCTAAGTAAGAAAACTATTTATCGAAAAAATTATTTTGGGCCTTTTTATTTATCTCTTACACTTTTATTATCCTTACATATCTTACAGATCTTCCAAAAATTTATGGATTTATCTTTTATGGCCTCGGACACTAGCTCCCGATTAGGATGAAGCACCTAGGAACACATGTCCCTCCTGGGTGCTCTTGAACTTATTTATTTTCTTTTAAATCTTTTGGCTATATTTTATTTCTTTATCACCTATTAAAAATTTGGGTCGGCCTTTTAGTTGTGAAGTACGAAATTAAAACAATGGAATCATATACATACTTAGTTATTTATCTCAAATAAGGGGCCAAACACTATAATAATTATCTATCATCATGTAAGATTGCATGAAGGCAAAAGAGCCTTCCAAAGGCTCTCATCTAGCATACTCATACAAGGGACAAGGTTTGCATCACTTTGCATACACATCATAGGAGGGAAGTTCATTCTATTCCATCTCATACATTTGCATACCTGGAGAAATATAGATCTAGCCTGCAATCGTAGTGTAACTTGCACAAGGGTAACCTAGGACATCAACTCAAAATAACTACATGGATTTTGAAATGTAGTGCAATGCTCGATCATAAGATCATTCATGGGGTGACCATCGAGGTCGGTTTGACACCTCATTATGCATCTTCTTTATTATGTTTTATGTATTTAATGGGAATATGCAACTAGTTATCTATTTTGTACATTAGAGGTATGACCGATGACATTAGATTGAAACCAGAGTGGTAAATGAAGATTAATGGCAAAGCTTCTCCACCCAAAAAATTCTAGAACTCCGAGCATCCGGGTAGACACTACCACCTATATTAGTCACTAGTGCCCAAGCACTCATGTCCTCCCATGGGTTCTTCTATCATGTGTAGTTTCAAGTTCCATAACCCTCAGGAGCCTTGATGACACTATTTCTTACATGTTCCAACAATTTCTTAGTTTAGATCACTCACAACTTTTATGAAATCATCTAAGTCACCTTCCTACTCTCATTTTCTTAGGGTTTCATATTGTTGCATACTTATTTCTTGTGTCTTAGTGTAGTTCATTACTTGTATATAGTTAGTTATAATATTTACTATGAAATTAGATTTAATTCAATTTTGATTAAATCACTAAGTTCTCTAAGAAACAAGCATTTTACTTGGGTATCAAACGTGGAACTTATTGGGTTTTCCCGCTTTTTTATTTGGGCACCTTTAATCACTAATTATACTCATGTGAATAATGTGAACTCAACTATTGATGATTTTTCACACATAACTTATTTCCTTCACTTAATTGATCTTAAAATTGTAAAGTGAGACTACTAAGTGCTCCAAGAAGCAAGAATTTTGGTTGAGTTGTAGACACCAAATTTGTGTCTTACGACCCCCTGTGCCCCGCATCTCATTTCACAACCTAACCTCATCACCTAAACCTTACACAATTATTTATTAATTACCTTATAATTAATAAATCCACATCACCATACCTGCCACCTCATTTCACCACCTCATCATGACCTAGTCTTAACCCTAAACTAACCTAATTAAGACCTATAACTTGGTCCACATCCACACCCATGACTAATTACTCCTCACCCGCACCTAAAACCAACCTCATAATGACTTGACCAAGCCCGCAACTAATCCCTCGAGAGAAAAGGAGGGAAAGCTGGCTATTTTACCAAAAATAGCCCACTTTGACCTGACCGATACCGGTTCCTACTCGACCACCGTCGGTTGCGTAACCGCCATCGGTTCCCTGTAAATGACCACTTCCAACCAAAAACAAGGGATCGGATTTTCATTTGATCGAGAAGAGGAGAAATCATTGAAAGGATCCGGATTTGCTTGGCCGAGCAGAGACAAGTGAAGAAAAGAGAGAAGTTTGCAGAGAAGGACATCAAGCCCAAGACTGCAACTGAATAACCAGAGCCCAGTGACACTCATCCGAGCATCAGAAGAGGAGATAGCTCATCTTGGATTGTCAGATCATCCTACTTGAGCCCTGTCTTCGTCATCACAGTCCTGGAACCTGCATCTTCATCAGGAATGAGTAAGTAATATCTTGTATGTCCTTTTAATAACATTTCTTGAACTTCTGAATCACAGCCATTATAAGCTCATTCATAGATCTACCACCTACCAAAGACACCCCGCACTTAACCTTCATCCATACATCCTTATATTTCCCGAGTAAGACCGTTTTATCACACTCTGAGTCTTCCCTGTCCTCTCACTATTCCCCTCAGCCATCCACCAGTCTTAATAACCCCACAATCACCCTGCAACCAACCTCTATCCAGAAGCACCTAGATTACTGACCCTACCGGTGTCGGTTATCTTCTACCGGCAGCGGTTCTCTAACTGCGGTCGGTTATCTAGTGACCGGCATCGGTCACTGTGATTTATACCAAAAACCTTCCTCTCACCTATTTGTCTCCTAATAACCTCAGATCCAGTCTGGTTTATCTCTGTAACTCGAGCTGAACATATCAACGACCAGTAACCGAACAAACAACATGACGTTTTATTATTGATAGTTTAGCCTCTATTACTTTGTAATGAGGTACCTAAATCGTGATTTTGCAATAGCTTCTTTGTTATCATTTGTGTTCATTCGTATTAAAAGGGGAATTGACCACCTTCGAAAGGAAGTTTTATATTTCCTGGGCCTAAGGCAGCTCCCTCATTTATTGTTTAATTAAAATCTTGTGGTCTTGTATTCTTATTTGCGAGGTAGTCCTTCCAAGACAAAAAGGAGTTCTTCACAGTCGATCTGATCTTTCTCTACAGTACGCGCACACCATCTCAACATTCAACAGTAATCCTCCTAGCCCTAACCCTTATTTGTTTCTCAAAGGAATGAAAGGATAGAAGCAAGTCTATTCCATAGAGTGAAACATTCTGTGTGAAATACCAATGAAACCACCGTTACAAATACCACTTCTTTCCCCAAACAACATCCCAACCTCCGACCCCTTAGTAGATGTTTTTCAATGCCTTACGCTGGGGGAGTACCGCCTATATAACGTTAGTTCTTTCCATACCCCACAGGAGTACGGATAGTTACATGCACATCCTACCTACGACTGTCGCGTGGGGGAGGTAATCCCCTACGGACCACCTCATTGCTGCACCAACCTAACGTATGGGGGTGTCGACGCATCCTCCGTTACCCCGAACCTCCTCTTGGTGTGGTTCCTTCCAATCTGATTTTCAATACTGAAAAAATCGTCATTTCGCTCTCACCTTCTTGACTCATTTGTGCTTGGAAAGGCTTTGGTTTTGGTCTTTATGAACAAGGCTGACATACACTCATTCCCGTGACTACACGCAAACACAATGATCGTAGTGGTCCCAGTTTTTCAAACACTTACATCGGAGAAACCTTGTGTCGGGGTTGTATCTGGAAGATGACGATGTCACCCCTACCAAACCATCATCACCCATTTTGCCATCATCACCCATAGAGTCGATAGACCCTGAATCTATCCCTCCTAACTTTTTTTTCATAAATGCTATCTTCCTAGGTCCTCTCACTTATCAACGTGATAATGAGGAACCATCTTCTCTTCCCCTTCTGTATCTAAACATGATCAAAGAGGATTCGCCTTCGATTAATGTTGTTGAGTGCCAGGATGATGACTCCATCCTCACTTACCTTGGTGCGGATGACTCCTATATTCAACGTGCCTTACCATCTGAAACTCAAACCATGTTGAATGAGTCGACTATAGAAATCAACATCCACATAGAGGAGGATCCTCACGTTGTGAAGATCGGACAATCCCTTAACACATCAGAACAAGCCACCTTTACTACCTTTCTCCGTACCCGCAACCAAGCTTTCGCTTGGTCCTACACTGACATGCCAGGAATTGATCCTGACATTGCTGTCCATAACATTACCCTAAAACCCGATTCCAAACCAGTCAAACAGAAACTGAGAAAAATGCATCCACGCATTTCCTCTTGGTCAAAGAAGAGCTTCAACGACTCCTTTCTGTTTCCTTCATCTTGCCTATTGACTATCCTCAATGGATTTCTAACATCGCACTGTCACTAAAGCAACGGGGACTTGGATATGCACGGATTTCGAGACCTTAACCTCACTTACCCCAATGATGACTTCCCCTCCCAAGTATTGATCAACTTGTTGATCTCACTGTGGTCATGAAATGCTTTCCTCATGGATGGCTTTTCGGGATACAATCAAATTTTGGTAGCCCCGGCCGATCAACATAAAACTACCTTCATAACTCCTTGGGGAACCTTCTGTTATCGTGTCATGCCGTTTGGCCTTAAGAATGTTGGTGCGACCTATCAGCGAGCTATGACTTACATTTTTCATTACATTATGCACACTATCCTTGAGGATTATGTCGATGATCTTCTTGGCAAATCTAAACATCGTAGTGAACATCTCGATGTTTTAACCATTATTTTTGATCACCTGTTACAATATTCGGTCCGGCTTCAACCAAAGAAATGTGTCTTAGGTGTTCTTTCGGGAAAACTTCTTGGCTTTATTGTCTCTTTGCGTGGCATTGAGGTCAATCCATCTAAAGTCAAAGCTATCCTAGAAATTCCCCCACCCAAAAACCTCAAACAATTACGTAGTTTGCAGGTAAACTTCAATCCATCCAGAGTGTTTCATCTCCCAACTCTCGGATCGATATCAACCTTTCCATCACCTACTTAAAAAGGACATTGCCTTTCAATGGAGCGAAGAGTGTCACCAAGCCTTTGAAGCTCTCAAAGCTTATCTCTTGCAGCCACCCGTGCTTATCCCACCACAAGATGATTGCCCTTTCTACCTTTACCTTTCCGCCACCGACCACGCCGTAGGAGCCATGCTCGCACATCGTGACTCAGAGCATCGAGAACAAGCCGTTTATTATATAAGTCATACTCTCATGGATTACAAGACTAGGTATACACATGTAGAAAAATTGTGCCTAGCCCTATCATTCGTAGCCACCAAACTCCGACACTACCTCCTGAATCACAAAACTTTTATTATCACCAACGCGGACCCCATTCATTATATGTATACCAAACCACATCTAAACTAACGCATCGCTCAATGGCTTATGCTCCTTGCTGACCTCGACCTTGAATTTATCCACCGAAGTCAATCAAAGGACAAACTATTGTGGACCAACTTCATGGAGGCCCCTTTACGGGAACAATTTACCAATTTTAATTTCCTAACGAGCTCATCACCACTCTTTCACTCAGGGAAGATTCGTATCCAATGACCCTCTTCTTCGATGGATCCAAATGCCGCGCGTGGTAGGGAGGCGGGCGTTGTTCTCATTCCTCTTAACGCTGAGCCTATGCCCCTTTCATTCGGCTTGATTTCCCTGCACTCGATAATACAGCCGGAATACGAGGCCCTTGTTTTGGGTCTCCGGTGTTGCGTTACACTTAGGTGTCAAATCTATTAATATTTTCGGCGACTCTCAATTGGTAGTCAATCAAGTTATGGGCATCTACCAATGTAAAATGAGGAACTTCAAAAGTACAAACATTACGTGGATTCACTTTTGACCTCATTTACTCGTTATTCTATCCAGACCATTCCCTACTCCACTAAAAATTTGTGGATACTATGGCTTTCTTAGCCTCGCAAATTCGCCTCACCAAGTGACTGGCATATTTGTCTTGGTCCAACAACTCTTTGCCCCATCTTACTCAGCCCGGTTGTTTGTATGATAAATAATATGTCTGCTAATTCACAGGATACCTAGTACCACCAATTTCACGACTACCTTACAACCTCTGTTCTCCCACCTGACCTAACTAGTATCGGAAAATGTGCTTTTCTTAAAAGTGTTTCTCGTTATGTCGTCATGGGGGGACTCCTCTATAAACGTGGCTTTGATGGCAGCCTCCTTTGATGTCTAATCGGTGCGGAGGTCACCTATACCATCCAACAAATCCACGACGGTATTTGTGGCGGAAATTTTAGTGGCCTTGCCATGGCTAAACGAATCCTTCGCCTAGGTTATTATTGGCCTACTCTTAATAATGACTGCTATGAATATGTTAAGCGTTGTGTTATGTGTCAACAACATGCCAACCTTCAACATACTCCTAGCCATCCGCTACAGGTCGCACGAGATCTTTAGCCTTTCTCACAATGGGGTTTAGACCTTATTGGTGAGATTCACCCGCCCTCTTCGCAACGTCACCGTTGGATAATCACAACAACCGAATATTACACAAAATGGGTGGAGGCCATTCCACTCATTTCAACCAAAAAAGAAAAAATCATCGAATTCGTTAACCATCACATTATCTGTCGTTTTGGTATTCCTCATCGCCTAATAACAGATAATGGTAAATCTTTCAAAAATAAGTTGTTACAAGACCTTTGTGACAACTTTGGTATCAAACTTAGTTTCTCATCACCTTACTATCCACAGGCCAATGGTCAGGCTGAATCTTCTAATAAAACCCTAACCAAAATCCTCATGAAAGTTGTTAACGAGTCCGGAAGAAATTGGCATGATCACATTCCCTTTGCCCTTTGGGCTTATCGTACTAGCATTCGTACCTCCACTAATGCCACACCATTTTCTTTGGTATATGGTACCGAGGCTGTCTTGCCTCTCGAAATACAAATACCCTCCCTCAGAATATCTCTTCAGGATATTCTCACCAACGATGATTTCCGCCAAGAGCGGTTAGCCCAATTAGAGCTTCTTGACGAGTGACGTCTTACGGCTCTTGACCACCTTCAAATCTACCAAAAACGCATCAAGCATGCTTATGATAAGCGACTTCATGAGCGTACCTTTAAGGTTGGTGATCTTGTCCTCAAAGAGAATCAACATGTAACCAAACTAGAAAAGAGCAAACATGGAAAATTTGCTCCTAATTGGATTGGGCCTTACATTATCACTCACACTTATGGATTAGGCACTTATCGTTTAGCTTCGCTTAATGGTAAACCTGAGCCTGAGCCCCTTAATGCCTTGCATCTTCGACCATTCTACTGTTGAAATTAGTATTATATCACTTCTTATCTACCTTACGCTCGTCCCTTGAGCTCATTTACTACCACATACACTTTTTTTCTTACATCTCAAAATCAAATCAAGCTCACATGGTTTGATTATCACCTCCCCTTAAAGATGCCTTCCCCATTTTAGTCTAGTCCATGACTTCAAAGTCTCCAAATGACACATTTTTAATTAAACACTTATGGGATTTTCTTGAGTCAAACTTCCTACAAATCTAGATGCTTTATGCCCAATGGACATCTAGACCTCTAAAATTATACAATAGACTTCTCCTTGAAGGACAACTATATGCCAAACTATTGCTGCTTTATATATATAGACTGTTCCCGAAGAACAATTTATACATAAACACCGCATCTCTGCTACTATAAATAGATGCTCCCTTGAAGGACAGCTATACACAGTCAGCCTTTATCAGAAGCTTCTCGCATTGATCAGCTTCGTGAAGACCTCAAGAGAAACAAAATACATATCCCATGTAGACTTCCCGCATCGATCAGTCTATATCCAGAAAAATAAAATAAAAATAAAAGCAGTATTTCAAAACACTTTTGAGTCATGGACTTGTCTATTTAGGTTTGGTTCTCTTTCGTCAGAATAATCATCTTATAACAAGCTCTCAGCACCCTCGCCCACATCAACCACCTCACCTCACCATTTGTCAAAGCAACAAAACTCAAGGGACGTGACGTATATCCGATATATTGTGATTATACCACTCTTTTCACCTATCGACTTCTCGCCTATGCAAGGTACCTAGGGATTCAAGCTCATCCTACATTAATATGTGGTTTGTTTAGCTCTTCTCAACTACGGGACACTCTGGCCTCTTTTTACTCGACTCTAGGATTGTGTGTTGACCTTAATCAGGACACGATTCCCTACTACTTGGGTATGCTAACTTTCGCTTCACCTATACCTACACCAACAACATTACCCTACCAACACCAACAACATTACCCTACCAACATCAAATTTTTACCAACCAACAAATTGCCTAACCACAACCAAATTGCCTGAATTCACCTCTCCCTGGTCCTAAGGGAGAACTACATCGGTCTGAGGCCCCTCCTTGCTTTGTGCAATGGGCTATGTAGGCAGCACTTAGGAGACATGGGGTCTCCCAAGGTTAGCTCGACCATCCCCTACCATACCCTATCATGTGTTGTAAATATAAATAGTTTTTGTGTATTTCTATTTGCCAACATTCATCTTTATCCTTTTTCAAAACAAACAAAAACAACATCCAAAACACAACCATTCTTATTATTATCATCACTCAAAACAACATACATATTTAGTTTTATTTTAGATGTTAAACAAATACACCTTCTCTATCATCGACTCGCAGGTCGGCATCCTTATTTATTCTTATATTCCTATGAAATTCACTTAGACCCTTGCACCTCCTCCCGAATCAGGTGGTGATCGTGATCATCGATGCCCCTCAGTTGGCCTCTCCATCCTCAAAGGTGCCACTGCCATTGGTTCCTCCCACTGATCCACCAACATCTCCTGTAACATACGAATACATCCTCTCGCGTGGAGGAATCTTGCCTCCAGTCTCTCCACTCGTAACTGTGAAACCTCTAACAATCCCGTTGTCTCATTCACCTGTGTTTGAAGCTGGTGAACTAAATCCTCTGACGATCTCTCTCCGCTATAATCACAGCTATGTCAGGGCGCTCACATGCACCTCGCAGCTCTGCTACCCACCATACTCTATAGGCCTCTATCGTTCCCGCATCCATTACCCTACGATCGACTGCTATCTCTTCTGGCCCTTCTGGAGGTGTAGGCTGGGGAGGTGAGAATGCTGCCTCGGCGTCGATCCTCATGTCTGGTCTATATGTCATAGGTATATCCTGAACGAACCCAAATTGTCACCGCATGCGATCTAGAGGAATCCTCTCATACTCACCCGACCTGTGCCCTGCGATCCACCTCAATCGCTCTACACCCCTCAACTCCTCAGCTATGTTCTCTGTCACCATATAGTTCCCGTAAGGCTTCCAACAAATATCCACAATCATCACCATCTCCCATACCTGTCTATAATACTCGATGTCATCTATCACGGCACGGGATCTCGCTTGTTGCATGCGGACCCATCGTCGAATCCCAACCTTTGCACTCCTACCTCTCCCGACTCGATGGGTCGGCCTATTGGACGCACACAAACAATATGCTCATAGGCCCAACAATGTAATAAGTACGAACAATCCAGTGTCGTCCTGTGTTTTCACTTGCAAGCCCATAAACCCCTATATAACTCTGCCAGATATGCGGGTGCCCATGCGAAAGTCACGCTCATTTCTATCATTTCCCAAATAACACTCATCAATGCTTTTGGAAATCTTCCACCCTCCACCCTCGGTAATGCATAATACCCCACCGCTATCATTAATAGCACGGCCAACCTTGTTTCCTCAGGGTGTGTTGCATACATTGTACCATACGTAAATGTTAAACCTTGTTGTGTCAAATCTCGTGCAGCTGAACCAAATACTGCTGTTATCGCTGCCCACCCCGCGCTAGGCAACGCCTGATACACTATTTTTCCTATCATTGGGAGTCTCAAAATACGGAACACATCTTCCAAAGTCACTGTCATCTCCCCTGTTGGCAGATAGAAGGTATTCTTTTCTGGATTCCATCTCTCAATCAACGCCTGCAACATAGCATGGTTACGTGCGATTCATGAATAATAGCAGATTCCACTTAACCCCAAATGCTTTATCAATGCCCATTCATTTAATTTGGTGTTACATCCGCTCGGATTCGTGACAACAATGCTGGCATAGTATCATTCATCTTTAACCCTGCTTCCGCCTGCATACATCAAAACGACACATAATTATTCAATAGAACAAATCTCCACGGGTTTTTTCTCAAATTCTGGAAACTCCTATAGTAACCGATATCGGTTATGGATAACCGATACCGGTTTGCTAACCGATACCGGTTATCTCTAAACGATACCGGTCACTGTCAAAAATATACCTACCCTGCTTAAAAACATACACCTACGATAATTATTTTGCCCGTTTACTCCTATCTATACCTAAAAACATACGTGACCACCCTGCTTACCTACCCCATAAAGCACTCACCCAATCCCAAACCCTTGCCTATCACCTTTTCTTTCTCATCTTTACCCACTTACACTTCTCTCATCCTATTCACAAAACATGCAAGAATCAAATTACAACTAAAACGTTTACCTCTTGCTGCTGCAGCACTGAGGTGGAACTTGTCTTCCCCTCGTCCCGCGCTCGCGGGATGCTTCTCCTTGTTCACCATGTTCACCACCATCTTCAAATATAATTTGTCTTTCTCGCCTTCGAATCTCAGCCCACACTCACTTCACTGTCTCTTTCCTCCTTATTACTCAAATTCTTTCATGCAATTACTCGCATCAGTCGTCAAACAAAGTAGCCGCATCTCATCTGCGTATTTAACTTGTTACATGACTCTAAAAATAAGAATGCTAAAAATAAGAACTTAAGTTGCCAACCAAGCCAGCTTCTATTTTTAGGAAAAATAATTGACATAACCGATATCGGTTACATAATCTGATATCGGTCATATAGCTACCGACATCGGTTACATAACCGATATCGGTCATGTGCCCCATTTTGCTTAAACCCGGCCGCTTGTTTCTTCGTTTTTACAAATTTTTGTGGCGCCCGCCTCTTTTTTCCGCATAACAACACCATTATCAATAGTTATCATCCAAATCACATATATATCCTCATAATGTCAACAACATCATCCATCTACATTATAACAACCATTGACAACATACATACGACATCATATAGACATCAACACCATCAATATATAAACCATGTCAATTAAACTCATCATCTATATATACATACATTCCATTTCAAAAAGCCATCAACAAAAGACATCAACACCATAATATATAAACCATGTGGATCAAACTCATCATACATTCAATAAGACAAACCATCGACAAAACACATACACCATTTCATATACACCATGTGGGTCAAAATCATCATATATATATATATATATATCAAAGGTTTCAAATATACAACTTGCCCTGTATAGGGGCCTCTGTGATCTCATAATAATACAAAGCCGGCACGTAGGCTGCAATAACTGTCAAAATCTCGACTCGGCTCACAGGCCGGTATCTCATATCAAAAATATACTCGGCTCGCAGACCGGTATCACCTATATAACCTGTACTCGGCTCACATGCCGGTATATACAACAGGATGAATAAATAAATGAAAGAATCATATGTGGGCACGCAGGCCTCTCTATACATAACTGGTTCGTAGACCGGTGCCTCTATCTAAATCCAATCTACAAACAAAACATCTCTCTCCGACCCAGGGATGTCTCAACTCTCCCCACCGCCCTCAGCACCTCTCCCTGCGGGTCCTGGCCCTGGCTCCCGCCTCCTCCCTATCACCGACCCACCGGCTGTAGCTGCACCACCCTAGGATCTCTGACTCCGTGAGGTCTCGGCTCTGTGCGCCGCATATGGTTGATAGTCAGCCCCGGTACCATCAAGAACGTCTTGATAGTACCGGGCCTCCGCTCTTGCATCCATATAACGGGCCCGTGCCACCATAGCTGCTAGGGCTGGTCCCCAACTCCTAATAACAATGGCTCTGTCCTACCAAGTACACCCCGTGCTCTGTCTGGCACGGTGCATGTGGTGGTGCTTGTCTGGTGCATTTGTGGTGGTGCTCGTGGTCGTGGCGGTGTACTGCATGGCTATGGCTGTGCGGTGCCACTAGTGGTGCTCTGCTTTGGTGCCGGTGGTGGTGCCTGCCCTCGTGCTCGCACTGCGCGCTAGGCTAACTACCCCTGTAAGACACCTATTCGTGCTCGTGCAAAGAAGCTGCCCTGTAATAACTGTACCTTTCCCCGACTGGTCCTCTCTGCTCGCTCTAACAGCCGCTAAGTCTGCATTTAATGCGGGTTGTGTCTCTCTCTTGCGGCTCTCCCCGCCCACCATACCAAAAAATACTCTGTGCAGGTGGCATCATCTACAGTATCATCTACTAGCCTCTCGGCTACCCAATCTGGGTCCATAGGCTATGGTGTAGGTAGTGGAGCCTCTACATCATCCCTCCAGATGCGAGGAAAGGGAGGTGGCTCATCCTGTCGTAACCCCAAACTGCCGTCGTACCCTCTCCAGGGTATCCGCTCATACTCTCCCGGCCTCCGTCCCGCTATCCAGAATGTATACTGGATCCACCGCAACTGTGATCGGGCTCCTCCATGGGGCTGATGACCTCTGTAAGGCCTCCATACAATATCCAGGGCAGTCACGCCCTCTAATACATGCCGTAATACGCTACATCCTGGCCCGAGCTGCCAGGCTTGTGGCTGGCCCACGACCCCTAACCACCTCTGAAAGCCATATCTATAAATCACCTGTGGCCCTGGCTGCTGGGCAGCCCTACTGGTCGAATGCATATGATATGCTCATATGCCCAGCAATGTAATAAGAATGTAGAACAAATCCGAATCGCCTCATCCGGCGATAGCCCCACAGCTCTCTGTATAACTGCACTAGGTATACTGGTGCCCACGCATAACATGTATGCTCCTCCACCATCTCATGTAGTACCCCCATCAGCGCCCGTGGAAAGCGGCCTCCCTCTGAGTCCGGGAGGGTGAAGCATGTGATGCCGATCATCATCAACACGGCAAGCCATGTCTCATGTCTATGGGCACGATACATGTCCCCATAGGCAATACTTGCGCTGTGATAAGTCAATAGCGCGGCTGCATCCCCGAATACCTGTAAAATGCTGTCCATGGCTGTCTCTGCATCCACCTGGAAGACTGCCTCTCCATCGATCGATAGTCTAAGGATGCGATACACATCCTCTAGTGTAATCGTCATCTCTCCCGTCGGGAGATGGAACACATTGGTCGCCGGATCCCATCTCTCGATGAGGGCGACCATAAGACTGTGATCCCTCTCTATAGCCCTATATCGCTGGACCCCGCCGAGTCCCACCTCGCGCATGATGGCCCAGTCTGCTGTGGACACGTGTGGCCGCATCCGTCTCAACAGCGGAGGCATCCTATCCCACATAGTCAGCTGCTGACGTGCCTGCACAAATCACCCACTTCATTAGACCTACCCTTTCAAACAACAACTCCTTTAACCTTCTATACCCCCTTTTACCCACCCGACCACACAACCGCCCCATTTTTCCCCCCACCTACTAATCACCCTTCCTCTCAACCTCTACCCCTTCCCTCTTCACCCCCAAAAACACAAAGCCCAACAATAAACACAAAACCCAAACCATTAATACCAACACACCCAAACAACAACCCAAACAATACCAAAACACCCACACAACAACCCCAACAACGACCAAAAATTCAAAACAACAACAAAACCCAACCAACCAAATAAATAATCCTAGCTACGGACCGGTACCGGTCACCCATGACTGCCACCGGTCCCCTCTCCACCGACGCGGTCGACGACGACCGACACCGGTTAACCACAAACCCCCACCCGCCGAAACTTCTTGACCGATGCCGGTCACTTAGTGACCGGCATCGGTCACTGAAAAATCATGGAGCCGAACCCGACGCAAATCCCCCAAATCCTTTTTTTTCACCTATTTATCCCTATTTACCCACCCAAACACCCTAAAAATCTACCCACCGCCGCCTTACCCTACCCTATTTAACCCATCTATCCTCTTCATTTTCAAATAACTTCAATTTATTCATTACTTTATCAAAACATGGATTCCTACCCAAATCCCCAAATATAGCTTAACAACATCAAATTCACACAATGAGAGGTTTCGAACCCTCATGGTACGATGACACGTCATCGTGGTGGGATGGGTGGTGGTGGTCCAGCTGGTCCAGCACCTCCAGCTCCTCCTGGCTGTGCCATGGCTCTAACTCTCCTCTGCTGGGTCCTCCACCAATCAAATGCTGCCTCCTCCTTGCTAGGGCCTACCAATCACTCACTTCTCCACTCAAATAGTGCCACCTCAGCCGACGAATGCACCAATCTCAACAATAGACCTTAGACAACTAAAATTGGTTTTCAAATTGACAATATGACAATGACAGGCCGTATTTTTCTTTTTATAGGTTTTCGACCTATAACCGATATTGGTTATATTATGCCCTAAGGAACCGGTATCGGTTAGCTAACCGATACCGGTCATATCTAGCCGATATCGGTTTAATACCTACCTTCACCAAATTTCTGCCCTTATTTACTGATCACCCTTTCTCACAACATCGCCTATATCCACCTTCGTTGACAACCCTTTGTTTACTTCATTGGCCCGACCAAGGCCATGCAACCAACCAATCGGCCCGACCAAGGTCGCGACCAACCATTTGGCCCGACCCAAGGCCGCAACCAACCAATCTGCCCGACCAAGGTCAGAACCAACCAATTTGGCCCGACCCACGACCGCATGACCAACCATTTGGCCCGACCCATGGTCGTAACCAACCATTTGGCCCGACCCAAGGCCGCAACTAACCATTTGGCCCGACCCCGGGCCGCAACCAACCATTTGGCCCGACCCACGGCCGCAACCAACCCATTTGGCCCGACCCAAGGCCGCAACCAACCAATTTGGCCCGACCCACGCCGCAATCAACCCATTTTGGCCCGACCCAAGGCCGCACCCAACCATTTGGCCCGACCAATGGCCCTCACTACTCAATCGGCCCGACCCAAGGCTGCACCTATTAAATACCTCGCCTAAAACCAACAAATTACAATTTTATCCACCCATCATGTAGCTTTTTTTGTTCAATCGAGCTCACTGTTCGTGTTTTAGCATGATTAGGATCCTTGACTTGATCGATCGACTAACTTTGCCTAGGCGAGACCGTGACGTTTATCTCAACCAAACCAACCATTTGTCTTGCCGAACATGCCTAAACGCCTGTACCTTACCCGTTATATCCCCGGAGCTACTTCCTATGCCTTGGATACCAGGATTATATCACCCTTGTTTGGATAAACTATCGACCTTTGCTATGAATTGCTTGTTTGCTCTTCAAAATCATGTACCACGGTCGCGCTCTCGCATTTCAACGCGTCTCGCTTCCTGGACCCACCCCACCATCTTACCATCATCTCAACACCATTTCCCTTCTATCAACCCTATCCCCGATTTCACGCTACCTCAATCTCGTGATAGATTTCGGGGGATTACCTATACCCTTAACTTGGGGGTAACCACTTCTTATTATTGTCCATGCGGCTTTAACAAAGACAAGCTACACGACAACAAGGGCTAATGTAGACACCAAATTTGTGTCTTACGACCCCCTCTACCCCGCATCTCATTTCGCAACCTAACCTCATCACCTAAACCTTACACAATTATTTATTAATTACCTTATAATTAATAAATCCACATCACCATACCTCGCCACCTCATTTCGCCACCTCATCATGACCTAGTCTCGAACCCTAAACTAACCTAATCAAGACCTATAACTTGGTCCACATCCACACCCATGACTAATTACTCCTCACCCGCACCTAAAACCAACCTCATAATGACTTGACCAAGCCCGCAACTAATCCCTTGGGAGAAAAGGAGGAAAAGCTAGCTATTTTACCGCTTTGACTTTGACCGATCTTGGTTCTACTCGACCGCCGTCGGTTGAATAACCACCATCGGTTCCCTGTAAATGACCACTTCTAACCAAAAACAAGGGATCAGATTTTCATTTGATCGAGAGGAGGAGAAATCATTGAAAGGATCCGGATTTGCTTGGCCGAGCAGAGACAAGTGAAGAAAGAGAGAAGTGTGCAGAGAAGGACATCAAGTCCAAGGCGCATTTGAATAACCAGAGCCCAGTGACACTCATCCGAGCATCAGAAGAGGAGATAGCTCATCTTGGATTGTCAGATCATCCTACTTGAGCCTTGTCTTCGTCATCACAGTCTGGAACCTGCATCTTCATCGAGAACGCAGTAAGTAATATCTTGTATGTCCTTTTAATAACATTTCTTGAACTTTGAATCACAATGCCATTATAAGCTCATTCCTAGATCTACCACCTACCAAAGACCCGCACTTAACCTTCATCCATACATCCTTGTATTGCCGGAAGACCGTTTTATCACACTCGAGTCTTCCCTATCCTCTCAATATTCCCCTTACCCATCCACCGGTCTTAATAACCCCACAATCACCCCGCAACCAACCTCTATCCGAAGCACCTAGATTTCGACCCTACCGGTGTCGGTTATCTTCTCTGGCAAGCGGTTCTCTAACCGCAGATCGGTTATCCGATGACCAGCATCGGTCACTGTGATTTATACCCAAAACCTTCCTCTCACCTATTTATCTCCTAATAACCTCAGATCCAGTCTAGTTTATCTCTGTAACTCGAGCTGAACATATCAATGACCAGTAACCGAACAAACAACATGACGTTTTATTATTGATAGTTTAGCCTCTATTGCTTTGTAACGAGGTACCTAAATCGTGATTTTGCAATAGCTTCTTTGTTATCATTTGTGTTAATTCGTATTAAAAGGGGAACTGACCACCTTCAAAAGGAAGTTTTATATTTCCTGGGCCTAAGGCAGCTCCCTCATTTATTGTCTAATTAAAATCTGGTGGTCTTGTATTCTTACTTGTAGGTAGTCCTTCCAAGACAAAAAGGAGTTCTTCGCAGTCGATCTGATCTTTCTCTACGGTACGCGCACACCATCTCAACATTCAACAGGTATTCCTCCTAGCCCTAACCCTTATCTGTTTCTCAAAGGAATGAAAGGATAGAAGCAAGTCTATTCCACAGAGCTGAAACATTCCGTGCGAAACATGAGTTTCAAACATGAAACCTATTGGATTTCCCCATTTTTAAAAATCCTATTTAAGCGAAAATTACAAAGTGAGGTGAATAATGTGAACTCAATTATTGATTATTGTTCACATGTCATTTGTTTCCCTGCACTTACTCGAGCTTAGAATTATAAAGGGGGATAAAAGGAGTTTCCCGTTGAGAAGATGAAACCTATTGTATTTTCAAAACTATTTATTTTGGCCCCTATAGGCACAAATTGCAATCATGTGAATAATGTGAGAAAGATAAAGTGGAACACAAATCTCGGATATTATTTAGGTGTTACAATTTGTGTTGTAGAAAAGGTGGGGTACACACAAGTATTTAATTTATATATTTTATTTCCAACTTTCCATTGATGACTTCATCTTATCTACCAAATCAAATGTTGTCTAATTGAAAACATTCACATCGTTTTTGGCTAGACTTTGACCTTGAAACTGATTGAATTTTCCCATTTTTTATTTTGGCCCCTTTAGACACAAATTACACTCATGTGAATAATGCGAGAAAGATCAAACATGGAACCCATTTGACTTCCCCATTATTTATTTTGGCCCCTTTAAGAGTAAATTCCACTCAAGTAAATAATTTAAGTGATACTTAGTCGATAAAATGGAACACAAATAGTAGATATTATTTGGGTTTTATAATTTGATCCATGGAAAAGGTGTGGTACATACAGGTATTTAATTTTTACTTTTTTATTTCCAAAATTTCCATTGATTTCTTCATCTTATCTACCAAATAAAACGTTTTCCAATCAATAACCTTGATGTCATTTGTAGTTAAATTTCTACCCCGAAACCTATTATATTTTCCCCATTTTTAGTTTCATCCCATTAAGTTCAAATTGTACTAATGTGAATAATGTGAGTGAGGATGAGATGAAAAAGTGGAACATAGATAACATATTTTATTTGGGTGTTACAATTTGATGCGTGGAAAAGATGTGATGCATACAAGTATATAATTTTCGTTATTTCATTTCCATCTTTCCATTTATGTCTTCGTATTTTTAACAACTAAAGCATCATCCAATCATAAACCTTCATGCTTATTTTTTATAAAAATAGCATAGATTGACTAGTAGATGTAATCTGGTCATCACTCATATGATTAATCATTAGAGGGACTCAATTATCACTTATTTCTCATGCATATCCTATTTTTTTGTAATTCTCGATGCAATTATTTGATGTTAAAACTAAAAATCGGGGTTCCAAAGTTCTACATGAAGGGAAGAATGAGCTTGGGTTTCGACCACTGAAATCTATTGGAATTTCACATTTTTATTTTATCCCCTTTAAGTTGAAATGACACTAAAGTGAATAATGAAGTCTCGGTCTAGGTATTTCACTCACCAAACATGTAGTGATCAATCACTTTGGATGGACTTAATTATCGATGATTGTTCATGTATTAATTTTTTTCCTATAGTTACTCAAGCTTAAAAATAAAAGGTGGGGAAATAAAGTGCTCCAAGAAGCAAGCTTTTAGGTTATGTTTCAAACATGATACATTTTGGATTTCCCCATTCTTTAATCTGTCCTATTTACATGTAAATTGTACTCACGTGAATAACGCAAGCAAGATAGATATGATACAATTTAACATAACTAGTGGATATTATTTGGGTGTTATAGTTTCAACATTGGAAAATGTGGAGTAGATGTAGGTTTGTAATTTTAACTCTTTTATTTCCAAATTCTCATTGATGTCTTTATCTTTACTAACAAATTGAACACTATCCAAATTTGATACCTTCATGCGATAAAAATAACAATGTTTGATTGCAAGATACTATTTTTTTATCATTTACGTGACATGTTTGTTCATGTATCATTTTTTTCCCACAATTACTCAAGCTTAAGCTAGAGGGGATCAATTAATTATTCTTGTTACAATGTGAGTGAGATCGAGATGATAAAGTGTAGTAGGTGTGGGACATGCACGGTTATGATTCCTACCTTTTTATTTCTAACTTTTTGGACTCATGTCTTTGTCTTATCTAATGAATCAATTTCCTTCGACTGAGAACATAGATGCCAATAATTGAAAATAAGAAAAAATAGAAAATCCCATTTTATGTTGGTCATCATGTAGCTACCATCAACTAACCTTGGTGCATTTCATGCTTGGTTTTCCTAATAAAATTATAGATAGTTCCCATGGATGAAGGACATAAGTTCCATTTCTTCTACGTTGATAATGGCCTTCGCACCAATAAAATATGGAGGTGGCTCTAGACCACTCAATGACATGTTTTCACATTCCTTTGTTCACTGGGTGAAGATTCATAAGTTTTAATCAAAGATGGTTTCTTGCATATTTTTGCTTACATACAATCACTCAAAATTACAACTAATAAAGGAGGAAACCAAATACTATAAGGAATGAGCATTGTGGTTGGGTTTTGAACTAATAACATAGTGGGCTTTCCCCATTTTTATAAGATAAAAATATGGAAATCCTCACCATAACTGTGATAGGTAGAGAGAAAGCCTATTTATAATTGTGCATAAATTGTTTACCCTTGATTTCCTTGTCTACTCCACATATCCATGTATCTAAAGTGTGTTGTGAACCAGACAATTGAATTCTCCTTACATTTACATGTTTCAAATAACCAATAAACAAAATATATGGAATTTCTAACTACTGACATTGGTAATTTGTATGGACCAGTACTTGAGATTATGTTTCCTTGATGATTGACACAACGCACCTAATTTCTCCTTCAAATGATTGAAAAAAATGACATGTCATTTAGGAAAGAAGAGTTACATAGTTACATACTGGTTCCCGCATCATTTTCCCCGCCCTTGAAATTCCCCTCCCTCAAACCCGTATGTATTACCCTTCATCCTCTCCCACTTTTTCACATCTTCAAATTTTAATTATTCTACTATCCTCTATCATACATTTTACATACAATTTATAGTATAGAACATGTATATTTATGCCGAGAGGCATATACATTTACATATATGCTGTGAAAGTTTTTGATGTTGTGCCTTAGTCCTGATATAAAAACAAAAAAAAATGGAAAAAAAAATAATAATACGCCAGTAACTCCAGCACAAACCTCCTGCAAACCTTGCAAGCCGGGATAAGGATGTGCTCAAGAAACGTTACCTAAAACATGGGGTCTGCTTGCTAGCTTGCATTTTTGATAACATACATGCATAACTATCATCAAAACGTTGCCTCTCCGGTTGCCCTTCCGCAGAAGCTCCACCAATGTGAGGAATAAAGTTGATAAATCTATGCAGCTGCCCCCAAAATTAAGAGTGCTGAAAGTTGTGGGAGTGTTTGATGGCCGAATTGAGTTACCTGAGATTCAACATTTACTTTCATATTGAATCTGTGGAGTGAATTTGAGTACTGAATTTGAGTACCTTCCCGAATATGTCTGTAGATTTCCTTTTTGAGTAAACTGGAGATGCATAGTGGGAGAACGTGATGGAAGGCGCTAGTATTATGGTATGCTCTACAATTATTTGTTATTATTGTTGCGAAGCATATAATATGTCAAATCTTCGCTTTCTGCACGAACCTGGCCTTCTTGGGGCATAATATGAGATGTCGTTTTCTTTTATTACTAAAGAAATTTGAGACGTATTTTCCACTCAATCTATAGCAGATCAATACTATTTTAAGGCAAACTCACAGAAGTGATTTGTTATCTTGGTTTGCCCAATGATCCCCAACAAATATCCCTACAATGTTTTATGCCCACACTGTAAGAGCCAGCCCATGTACAATAGAGCAGGCACTGGTAACATCGAGTTTAGAACTCTGGCAGCTTCACGCATGGTGGGTCGATCAAACGACCGTTTCTTGGTGCAAACAGGTTAGGGGACATTGTTGATAGCGGAATTTGGAGGAGTGTGAGCTTGGAACAAAACAAATGCCTTGTTTCCTTCATACATGTTGGCTTGCTTTGTACCAGGGAATATCCGAAAGATCGACCTAACATTAGAGATGTAGCGAGAGGAATGGAAAGTCTAAGAGACACCCTTTTGGGAAGACAACCAGGAGCACCTTCTAATTTAACAGCTACCGTCTCATTTTTGGTACACAATTTCGAACGAGGTGAAGGTAGAAAAGTCCTTATTAGCAAACATAAAATAAAGGTATGTATTTCTACAAAGATATATGATAATGTCGATAAGCATGACCCATTTAAGCAACAGAGAACTATTTGTTTTAGTTAAACTCAAATATTTAGTATGCTTAAATGAAAATACATCTCTCGAGTACTCTTGAAAATTATTGAGATAAAAATTGATGTTCATTTCCCATTCAGAAATATTTGCAGACATGCCTCTCCTTACATAGCTGGCAAATATTCAAAAAGGAGGTGGAATCACCTTACCATCAATGGTACGCCATATTTCCACCGATGTCCAATATTGGAGCAGCTGGACAATGGAAATAATGAGGAGAAAGAGGGGCCAAAGTTGGCATGGACTATATCTCTATATATAATTTAAAAATTTGTCATTTTCTACAGCATATGGCTACCTCATGTTGGCATTATATTACCATATCGGTAATTGAAACTGATAATAATTACCTATATTATCATACATACTTTTCAATTTAAAAGCACCGGGTTGGACAGGGGTATAAGTAAAAGTTTCTAAGTAGAGAAATGGTTGGACAGGGATATAAGTAAAAGATGCTAAGTAGGAAATCAATGGGTAATATCCAGCGATGTGTTGGAAGTATCTAATCTTGATTGTTAAGTTCCAACTTCTGATCTTATGAAATTCAATCTTCTATAAAAGATATTCACATTTAATGTGGGATTATGTTTTTAAATGAACAAAACTTTTAGAGACGTAGAAGAAATTCTAAGATACACTAAAAATATATATCCAACTTGCGAAGTTTATTGGAATATTAAGGCACAAAGAAGGAGAGTAGAAGGTCTAATAAGGAACCATACCCATCCCACAATCAATGAGCTATGAAAAATCTCGGAGGGCCACTTCCATTGTGGCATCACCCCAATTTGCATAAGGATCAAGGTATAATAGGGTTTATATGTTCCCAAACACAAAACCTACCAACTAATGTGGGATGCACAAAAGAGTCATATCCAAAATATTTACTTTAACTTAAATATTGAATATTTATTTGTGTTTTTAGAAAATAATGATGGCAGATGACAACGACCATGACCATGACGATAATGATTACGATGAAAATGGGTGTATTACTATTAATATTAGTTAAATTCTAATAATTAATATACACGAGGATGATGATGGCAAATATGTTAATGGTGGTGGTGCTGATCGTGGTGGTGCTAATGGTGGTGATAAAGTAATAAGGATGATGATGACAATGATGAAACCCCAATTCATAAACCTTAAACCGTAAACATGTACAATAATGACTATGAAAATAATGATGATGGTAGATAAGAATGACCATGACCAATAACATGGCAATCACGATGATGATGATCATGATAGCGATGATAATGATGTTAAGTCTAATGATGATTATATTGATATAATCATCTTCATAGTTAACATCCTCATATTATATAGGTTAATGAAATAAGTTTACATATGGGTAAGTGCACCAACTGGGGGCCAAAAGGTGGTCTTAAGTGGATGCATTTTTGGAAAAAAAAAAACTTCAACTTGTAGGATTTTTTTGAAATAGTTACACTCAAAATTGAAAGATGTTGTAGAAATATGACTCGTAGAATTTTGAATCTAGTTTCTAAGCTATGAAATTTTATTGAAAACAGATAAGTTTAAGTGGGTCAAACAACTAAAATACCAACAAATACTTCTGTTTTTGTTAAAAATATAATAGAGTGACTTTTGCCCCGCACCATTTTTTGAGCACCATTTAGTATTTTTGAAAACCCTTCAGTAGAAAGATAGCTAGAAGCATCTAGTTTGGGCTCCATTTTTTTAGATTTTCTTAGTGAATATATTTTTATTTATGATTTTTCTAGTACATTAATTTTATGTTTTGAAAAAAAGAGCTTCGACCATGCCCCCCTAACTACCTCAAAAATATCAAAAATTAGATTTTTGTTTAGAATATGTATAGAATTATGCCTAGTTTGGGCTAGTATGATTTTTTTAATTTCGATTACCCAAAAAAAAAAAAAGATACACCATGAAAGATAGATATATTTACACTTCAAAAAATAGCTATAAAATGCAGACATAGTTAGAAAGTAAATTATATGGATACCTTATATTAGTCAGAAAATTTAGAAAATTATATTTTAAGAAAGAAGAGACTCTGCTCTACGTCGTGGTATAAATTTTTTTAAATGGATCGATTGTTATATTTTGATTTATCATAGAAGAAGTGTCATTTTTACATTTTCTTGTAAAAACTCATTGTTTGTTGTGTTTGTGCAGGTCCATGCCTCAAGCTTGGGGATCCAAACTGGATCCCAAGCCTTGAGGCATGGCTTGGGAAAAGAAAATGAAAAACACATACGCGTTACGTAACACGTATGTGTTCTATGTAGTATAAGCATTATGTATGCTTTTGACATGCTTCTATTTACATAAATAGATGTTTGTTATACTTTAAATTTATTTATGTAAATATAAGAAATTATAGTCACTCGCACCTTATGGATTTAGTCTCACAACTCCATGAGTCATGGTTTATGAGATAGTTTTTAAAGTATAATTTGGTTATTACATAGGTAATTTTTCAGATTTCAAGCATTCACCTAAATATTTTAGCATTTAACTTCTACAATCAAAACCCTAAACCATAGGCCATAGACCTAAACACTAAACTTTAAACCTTGAGCCCTAAACCCTAAACCCTAAACCTTTAATTCATAGACCGGCACTACTAGATTCGGGTTTATTTATCTACAATGTTATTCACAAAATAATTGTTTTGTAGAAAAAATGTGAATTATCAACAATTGAAAGAAAAAATTTAAAAATGCAATGTAGATATTCCACAATTTTATAATAGTCAACTTTAAATATTTGAAATATCATCTATTCTTAAAAATTCATTTAGGATAAATCACATTTTCCCATTGTTTAAAATTTTTGACTTTTGCATGTTGAAAGAAAACTTATTAAATTTCTAAATGATTTTTGTATCCATAAATATAAGATATATGTATTGTGATGAATGCAAAACATATCTTGATTGATGATTTAGAATCTATAATGTTGTACACTAAAAACTGTTTTTACATCATTTTTAAAATTAAAACTAAAGTTATTAGAAAATCTACTCTACTAGAAAGTTAATTGTGTATTTTCTAAACATAATAAATTATATTTATCATGGGGAATTCAGCATAACATATAATTCTATTTTTTTAATAATTTATACTATCAAAACAATTAAATTTTAATTGTGAATAATCAACAATAGTAAATTTAATGAGTTAATAATAATAAATATAACAATATATGAATTATGAATTATCAAATTAACTCAATTATAAATTGTGTGTTGTGAATGATCCACATAATGACAAAATATTTTGTGATTAGTTTACATAAACTTAAATAATTAATTTTTATAGCCCATATCTACAAAATGCCAAAAAGTGTAGAAAGTTAACACTAATGCTAGTTTCAAATAAAAAGTATAATATTTCCACTATTCTAATTATGGTTGTGAATAATCCACACTATCCAAAAATATTTATTATAATATAAAGATTTAAATTAAATTATTGGAATCCACATTCACATTAATATTTAATGTGTCATTGAATACTAGAAATATGATCATTTATTCGGAATCACATTCTCAAAAAGTGATTTTATGAAAAAATTGTGAAGTATTCACAATATATAAAGAATTAAATGATCCTTTTAACTTTTTTAATTGTTGCAAATTCATAATATATCTCACATTTTGTATAACTTTATACAACAAAATGTTATCTTGATAAATTGAAGCATATTTAATAGAATGACCAACTTAAAAATAATTGTGAATAATAATTATAACACTACCCTTTTTAAATATACTATCTTCAATTATCCCTACAACCCAAATATTTATTTTAAATTAATATTTTTTAGAATATAAACTTATCCAAAAACTCAATCTAAATATTATTCTTCATAATCAAATTTAATGTAACTCTATTTATATCATTTTAATTATATTTACCAAACTCCCCATATAATATTATAACCCCCTTATTAATAAGCTATGTTTCACCATAACATATAAATAATTATATTAAACAAATATAATACTACTAAACCCGGACTAAATACTTCGCATGACTTATATTAATTTTTTAGGTAGTTAGAGACCACCATGAAATCCTCACTAATAAATTTGTATTCAATCATCTCCATAATTAGAGGTCGGTTTTTATGCGTGTAGTTAATGATAATTTAACTTAAACCGTGATATAAGCATGCAATCATATAGTTTGTGCGTGGATTGAATACTTCACGTTTTGAACCATTGATAAGTGTAGTATATCTGACGGCTAAGATTTGTTCCCGCTCCTACTAACCTATATATTAACAAGAAAATAAAGGAATTAAAAGTATTTTCCACAGTCCTGAATAATATTGAATTTTTCAATGGTTGGATAATGATGGCGAAACAATTATTGTAGTTTTATTTTCATATACCAAAATGAGAGCAGAGCATCGGGTTTAACTCTAAAACTTCACTACTATATTTCACACAGTATTGCTATGTTAAGCCTTGTTTTCCAATCGAGATGAGGATATTTCGGTGGCCGTGCAAGATCTGCAAACGCAAAGGTCACATTTGCAACTAGATCTAGGAATTTTAAGGCTTTAGTTTTATACCTTTGGCTTTAGCATTTTAGAAATTAGCTGCATTGAAAAAGAATGAAAAATTAAAGATTTTTTTGGCTCTATAGACCCTACTTGGCATATTTGTTTGGAGGATTTGAGAAGAAATTTTACTATGTTAGATTCAAAATAATTTAAAATGGATTTAGATTCATATAAAAATTCTAAGGTTCCAACAGGTAAAATAAATAAAAAATTATCACATATTATGGTGTGGGAAAATTTAGATTTCGTTTTTGAGCTATATTCGGTGATGATATATATATATATATATAATCATTTTAACAATTTAGCAAATTTTATGTAATTTGGGTTTAATTGTAGAAGAGTGTATTACACAGAATTATTTTTATTTATGAATCTATCCAACACAAAAAGTTTGGATCGAGAAAAGAATCACTATTATTGGCTTGTAAAAACCATTGCTTGGTCTGATTTCTTTGGAGGATTTGAGCATAAATTATATTGTTTCAAAATTATACTCATTTAAAATAAATCCAGACTCATTCAAAAATTGTTACATCAGATCTCAGTAAAACAGGGAGAATGATTTTATTGCTCACTATCAAATTCTAAAATTTAGAATTTTTTTTTGAATTATATATGATAATGCATCTTTGAACAGTTTCATAAAATATATATTTTTTTAATTTTATTACACAGGAATTTATTACTATTTTTTATCTATACATTTATTAGAAATGCTACCATAGATTAATCTGAAATGTCTATTATGAAAATGAAATATGTTCTTTCAAAATTATATTAGAAAAGAGAGTTGCATTATTTGTAGCTTTAATTTTTTTGTAAATTAAATGTCTCATTTGAAACTGTCAACATCTTCTCTCCGTGTATTCATTAAAACTAATTTAAAGTTAAAGAACGATTCTTGTTTACACATTACATTAATGGTTCAAAAAAATATAAATAGTTTACAACTTTATTTTCTCAATTTCTAATTTTCTATATTATTTCAACCATTAAATAGTAATATAAAACAATAAAACAATAAAATTTATAATTCAATATTATTTCAACCATTAAATAATAATATAAAAAATAAAACAATAAAATTTATAATTATTTTGTAACAAAAGTTTTCCAACTATAATTTATTTTTAATATAGTGAAAGTATTTCAAGTTTATGAATAAAATGGCAATTGAAGTACAACTACTATTTTTTCAATAATATATATATTTTAATCTAAACTGATTCAAAGATTTGAATTTGACTTGTTCTATTTTAAAATATTATATTAAAAAAATAACAATTTCAATATTTAATTATGTTAAATTAAAATATATTTATAAAAATAATAATAATATAATATATGTAAAGTCTTTAAAATAATTTTAATTTGATGAGAGCTATCTATTTGAATTTTCTTTATTAATATAATAATATTATAAAAACTTTATATTACTAATTTATAGTATATTAATAATTAAATATTAATTTTATTGAAAGTTTTTAATATTAATATTAATATAATAAAATTAATTAATAGTGTTTTGGAAATTATGAAAATCCTCATAATTTTTCTATTGTAAATATGCTACAATATTTAAATTGTCACAAATACTACAATTATAAAAATGTAGAATTATTACAATAATTCACATTGTGGATTTAATCACAAATATTTAAATTGTTGCAAATGCTACAATTATACTAATGTGAAATTCTCACAATAATTTCATTGTGGATTTTATCACAATTTTTGTCACATTTATTTTTTTCACAAATAAATTGTGGGTGGAGTCCACAAATTTGGATTCACAATTTTAAATAAAATATCCACATAAAAATTGTAGAAAATTTGTGGATACATAACCCATTATCTTGTAGTGACCCTAAAACCTAAACCCTAAACCTTTAACATTCAGCCCTTACCCATGATCCCTAAACCCCGAGCCCCAAGCCCTAAACCCAGTGCCATAAGCCCTAAACCCTAAACCATGAACCATGAGCCCTAAATGCTAAACCCTAAACCTTGAACCATAAAAACTAAATCCTAAACCCTAAACATCTCGACCCCTAAACTCTAAACCTTAAACACTAAATCCTAAACTCTAAATCCTAAGCCTTGAACTCTACACCCTTATCCCCGAGCCCTAAAATCTAAACCCTAGACCATATATATATGCTAAGCCCTAAGCTCTAAAACCTAAACCCTAAACCCCGATCCCTAAACCATAAACCCTAAACCTTAATCCCTAAACATTAAATCCTAAACCCTAAACCTTGAACCCTAAACCATGAACCCTAAAAATTGAACCGTAAACCATAAACCCTTACCCCTAAACACTACATCCTTAACCCAAAACCCTAAACACTAAACCCTAAATCCTTAATCTTGATCCGTAAACCCTAATTATAAACACTAAACACTAAACCCTAAACCTAAAACCTAAATTCTAAACCATAACCCTAAACCTTGAACCCTAAACCCTAAACCCTAAACCTTAAACCCTGAACCATGAGACCTAAACCCTAAACCCTAAACCCCAAACCATATTTCATCGATATTTTCTAGTCTCATTCATAGAACCATCATTGAGTCCTTATAGAACTACCTTGTTTTTGAGAGGTGGGATATGTAACTAAATGGATATGACATCTACCTCGTGCCTTGTAATGCATTTATTACACATCTCTTCCAAACTTGTTTCTCCCCACATATACTTGCACTCTTGAATGTAAATTTTTAAAAAATCTAAAACAAATTTCACATTTCTCATATTTCCATGTATGGTATTATGCAATCTAGGATGACCGATTGGAAGCTGGAAAAAATAACCATCACAATAAAAAAATAATCTTAAAGGAAACAAAAGAAACATAGAGAATATATCAATGTAGAGGTGTAGGATCCTAATTGAATTCCCTGTAGTATCCTCTCCTCCAGAGAAATATAAAGTTGAATTGTTCTCTTTGGAATGGATAGTAAATTTGATAGAACTTCCTAAAGTGTTCAAAATAAGCATAAAACAGGGAATGGCTAAGAACACTAAGGGGTTATCATTCGCTTAGTAAATATTTCTTGTTTAGTTCTAAATGGGAGTTATCTGCCTACGAATTATTAACCTTCCATTCATTGATTCCTTATATGATAAACCCATGGATGTTTTCAAAATCCTCTCGAACAAAAATATAGGGGTAGTCATCAATCCTAGTGAAGGGTGTGATACGATTTTCAAGAAACTTGAAATTCATATAGATTTAGAGGTCATAACAAGAATTTTCAAATATCTCTATCATTATAAATGGAAGCCAAGTAACAAGTGTATCCCTATACATCCGAGGATTGAGGACCACTTTGGGGTCTTTGGAAGGATTGAACAATTAAGAATATAACATTTCCCTCCTCAAAAAAATCAACAAATGAAAAACATCAAATTTTTATGACTCTCTTTAAATGTTTCGCCTAAAAATTCGATGAACCCCGAACTCGTGACCTAAACCCTTAACCCATAACCCTAAACCCTTGACCCTAGACCCTAAACCCTAAGCCATAAGCCCTAAACCCTAAATACTAAATCCAAAGCCCTGAGCTCTAACCCCGAAAACTTAAAACAAGAACTCTGAACCCCAAACCTTAAGCCATAAACCATGAACCATGAACCCTAAACCCTAATTCATAAACCATAAACCCTAAACCTTAAGCCTTAAACCCTACACCCTAATCCTTCACCGTAAACCCTAAACCTTAAACCCTAAGCCATAAACCCTAAATCTAGAGCCCTAATCTCTAACCCCTAAACCTTAAACCCGTAACTCGAACATCGAACCCTAAGTCGTAAACCTTAAACCATGCACCATAACCCTGACCACTGAGCCCTAAGCCCTAAACTATAAACCCTAAACCTTAGGGTCAAAATATTAAATCCTAACGGTCCCTAAACCCTAAAAACTAAATCGTAAACAATAAACCCTAACCCCTAAACCCTAAAATCTAAACCCCAAGCATTAAACTATAAACCCTAAGCCTTAAACCCTAAACCCTAAACCCTAAACCCTAAACCCTAAACACTAAACCCTAAACCTTGAACTATGCGACCTAAAACCTTAACCCTAAAACCTAAACCCTAAACCTCAAGCCTTAAACCCGAACCCCGAACCCCGAACCCTCAACTATGAACCCCGACCTTTCAACCTTAAACCCTAAATCATAAACCCTAAACCGTAAACCCTAAATCCTCAAACCTAAACCTTAAACCCTGAGCCCTAAACCCCAAACCATATACCATAAACCCTAATCCCTAAACCCTAAAATCTAAGCCCTAAATTCTAAACCTTATAACCTAAACCTTGACCCCTAAACTCTAAACCCTAAGCCTCGAACCCTAGGCCCTAAGCCATAAGCACTAAGCCAAAACCCTAAACCTTGAACCCTTGAAAGCGAAACCCTCAACCCTAAACCTGAAAACTAAACCCTGAGCCCTAAATCATGAACCCTTAACTTTCAACCCTAAACCCTCAACCATGATCCCTAAACCCTAAACCTTGAACCCTTTTCCCTAAACCCTGAACCCTGACCTTTAAACCTTAAACCCTAACTCCTAAACCCTGAATTGTAAACCCTAAATCCTCAAACCTAAACCTTAAACCGTAAACCCTAAATCCTAAACCCTAAACCTTAAACCCTGAGCCCTAAACCCTAAACCCTATACCATAAAACCTAATCACTAAACCTTAAACTCTAAGCCCTAAATCCTAAACCCTAAACCCTAAACACTAAACCCGAGCCCTAAACCCTAAACCCTAAACCTTGAGCCCTAAACCCTAAACCCTAAGCCCTTGAACCCTAGGCCCTAAGCCATAAGCCCTAAGAAAAACCCTAAACCTTGAACCCTTAAACATAAACCCTCAACCCTAAACCCTAAAAACTAAACCCTGAACCCTAAACCCTAAACCCTCAACTCTTAACCCTAAACCCTCAACCCTAAACCCTAATCCCTAAACCCTGAACCTTGAGCCATAAACCCTAAACCCTCAACCTTGACCCCTAAACCCTAAACCTTGAACCTTGAGCCCTAAACCCTAAACCCTCAACCCTTAACCCTAAACCATAAACCCTAAACTCAAAACCCTAAACCATAAACCCTAAACCATGAACCCTAAGCCCTGAGCCCTAAACCCTAAACCCTAAAATTTGAACTATGAGCCTTAAACGATAAAACTTAAACCTTAAACTCTAAACCTTGAGTCCTAAACCCTTAGCCCTAAACCCTAAACCCTAAAACCTAAACCATAAACCCTCACCCAAAGGAAAGCCCTAAAAAGATCATTTAGCACATTTTAGTGTGTAAGAAATAGTGTTTAAGGTGGTCAATCAAATCATTTAGTTTTTATGACAGACTACTTCCTTTAAAGGCCTAAAAAGGCATTTTTGGCCATTTTGTAGTTAATTGAACACCCTTCGTAACAAGCTAAAATGAGCTAGTCATATCACCGAGTTATCATGGACCATTATTTGTGAAGTATTAAAGCATTGTTTGTCTCCATAAGAGACATATGAGAAAAATCATGTATGAGAATCATGAATTTGATTCCATGAAAGGATTCTTTTAGAGCTAGGAAAGGTGAGGGGATGATCTTTATATGGAGCACCATGTTTCTAAGAATGAGCAATCATCCGAGTTCACTTGATGCAATTCACTTGGTACTATTCGTAACTCATTCAACACCTAGTAGCATTATCACACCTTAAGGAGGAGGCATGTTACAATCACCTCATTTTGGCCATAGGACAAGAATCCCATTCAAGGAACAATCCTCTATCTACAAAGTGAGGATCTCTTTTTAGGTATAACTATCTAGAAACATCATAGAGTTAATTCATGGTCACTAAAGTGAATTATGGACCAAAATTAAAAATTAGTACCAATTCAAGTAGTGGTAGGGCCAAAATTCATTTTAGAAGGTCAAAAAACCTATAAAATGACTATATGCTTTCTCAAAATAAAGACCAACTACAATATATATGCTCTGAAAGTTTTAGGTCATTTGCTAAAATCTTGAAAATGAGTAAGTCTTGAATTGATTAGATTTTTAAAAACCATCTTCTAGACTATAACTATTAGAGCTACGAGACCACTTCCATAAGGTGCAGAGTGACCCTAATTTCTTATATTTACTAAAATAAATTTAAAGTAAAAGAAATTTTATACTCAAACATTTATTTTTGTAAATATAAACCACCAAAAAACATATGCATGGTCCATACTACACAAAACACGTACGCGTTTTTTGTTTTTTGAAACTCATACGCGTTATGCTTCAAAGTTGATTCTGAGCCAAACAAATTAAAATGCATACGCTTTTTTTTTTTTTTCGGATTCTTTTTCACTTTTGGCCCATCAACTTCATGCACTTACCCATATATTATATAAATATATGTAAAATATGCCGAGAGGTATATGCACTTATAATCTAAGAATGTTTTTGCCCCAGAATTTTCTTAGAAATTCTTGCAATGTCATTGCGAACATTACTCATCATGTTGTTTCCCTTCATTTCTAAAATAAGCAACTATAAAAGTAAATAATTCAATTCATATATCATAAAAAATATAGTGTCTTTGGGATTTTACATTCTTGTCTTTCTTGAAAAATATCATTATTTATGCGGATCATTCATCTATTGACAAATCTTATAAAAGAATGGTTTTTCCTCTCGGTAGGGAATTAATCACTCTTAAGGAGCCCACAAATGTACAAGGAGAAGGTGATCTCAAATTTTCTAATGTGAAAATCCCCTATCAATTAAAATATTAGAGAGCCTTCGCTCTCGCGGATATACATGTAATAACAAGATAGAAAAATTTAAAGAAATAATGCTTACATTAAAGTTGAGTGGGGAAATGGATAATAAATCATAGAAAATGTGTAGTGTGTCTCAAAGGAATGCAAGAAGAAGAAAATATTGTTCGCGAAATCTACATTGGGATAGGGAGGAGAATATCACTAGAAGAAGTGTTGCAAGATGGAGAGAAGCTCAACCCTTTTGACAATGTTAATGGAGTCAATTGTTGTGTTATGTGTGGAAGATATAAGGAAGGATTTTATTTCCTTTATGGTTCACATGCTCTAATTGTTGAGAATGAGGAGGTATTTACCGCTTCCTTTAATAAATGGAGTACCCAAGTTATATTTTTTTTTTACTATGCATGTGGAAGATGCATACAAAAACTTATTAAGAAATGTAGCTATAGTGATCGCACTTCCTTCCCACATCTCTATTGGTAAGGCAGTAATAGTTATAAATGTTTTATTTTTACTGTGCATGTGCACTTCCTCATTCTCGTATCCTTGTTGGCATTTTCTTGTCGGTAATTATTATTTTTATTTCAACGTCAAAAATGGGAATTCCATGGGAATTAAATCATACTCCTCCATTTCTTTCTCCCCGTTGAGAAAATCATATCCTCTCCCACGCTCTAAGAAATGATTTCTCACCTAAAAGAACTACAATCAAAGTAGCACCATGTCTTGAATGGAAATTCTAGCTTACAACATTCTCAGTTGGGAAATTAAAAACATGCGACCGCTCTTCATGATTGGCATCTTTCCATGGAGGTTAATGAAACCACTCTTTACGATTGGTAGCATTTCATGTAGGTTAATGAAAGAAATTTGTAGTGAGAGTTTTGCTACAAGTATTTCGGGCACTATATGAACTCTACCCTTATGCAAGGTTTGCTCATTTTATGGAAAATAAAAGCATTTTGAGTGTTTCATCTAAAAAATACAAAGGTGCATATCATTGATTTTGATGTGGTGGAGGGTTGTAGTGGCCACCATTAATGGAAGCTTTGGCAGATCAGAAGATGGGATTGGAACTACTTCGAATCAGTGTAGTCAAATGGAAGGATGGCATAGTTTTCATTTCAACAAAAAAATTGAGGCTCTCTAACTACATGGATACACTAGGAATTCCATTTTTATGAGTACGTACTGATCGCAAAACCTCAAAACCTCACCTTGTTTAATGAACATAGTTAGAATTTTCTAGAATTTAATATGATGGTGGACCTACAACATATGATGTGTGAATGAGGAAAAGTAGAGATGGTGGAGTATCTTTCCACACCAAGCTCCCTACTATACACAATTTTGATGTCGTCATCAAGCCACATTAGTGCCACGATCAATTATTTTTGTTGTATGTTAGAATATCCGGAGGCGGTGGCTACTAGAGGATGGTTTGGTGAGAAGTGGGATGGAGCATATTTCATCACTCAAAAGATTCAAATACTGATTCAAAGCGTGTGACAAGGGATCAATTTATGGTGAGAAAATGAGAGAGGTTTTGGAGAAATACAATGGATTCAACGACATAAGGGCAAAGATGACAAGAGTACATTTAGCAATCTTAAGCATGTGGTGGTGTGGAACTGAGGATCCATATATAACAAATTTAAAAACACGGGGCAGATTACAATCATGAAATTCTCAAATGGGAGGATACGTTGTTGGTGTCAAGTTTTGACTTGAAAATGCATTGTTTAATGTGCATTAAAACATTGTAACATATGTCTGTATTTTTAGATTTGTTGTGAAAATATTTTCTTCGATCTGTAGTGGTTGTGGTCATTTTCATCATCATTGATTTCATCTTCATCATCCACATTTTCATCATCATCATTGACGCCTTCATTGTTCTTATCATAATCATTTTCATTATCATTGTCAACATTGTCATCATCGTGATCATCCTGACAATGACAATGATGATGATGATGATCGTGTCAATGATGGTGAGTATTGATGATCATGATGATGACAACCACAATGATGTTGATGGTCACAATGATAATAAAGATGACGATGATATTAATGACAAAAATGATCATAATGATGATTTTGAAAATGATGATGATTGCGATGATGAAAATGATGATTGTGATGAGGATGAATATCGTAATGATGATGATTACAATAATCAACAAGATGGTAATATCGATAATGATGATGATAACAATGATAATGATGGTTTTAACTATGACAATGATTATATTGATCCTAACAATGATCTAGCAATGACTTTAATGTTGATGAAAATGACAACGATGCTGAAGACAATGACGGTTCCGATGAATAGGATGACGATACCAATGACGACGATGAAGATTAATATAACAATATCAATGACGATAAGGATGACATTAATGTTTACATTGGTGGTGATTTATGTTTACTATTTAATATAAGTAAGTTCTCATTGTCACCATTGATGATGATTGTGTCAATAATGGTGAGTACTGATGATCATGTTCATCTCCGAGGAGGAATGGTTCCTAAATTGTGAGAATGATGGAATTATATAAATGAATGATGCATGTGGGGCTAGTTTCATATCCAAATTCAAAAAAGGACTGATAGTGTTCGTATAAAACTTCAATGTAATGCCTACGACATAATGATTTAGAAAATATGTTTTCTTAGTGATATTTTTTTGTTGAAAAACCGAAAGTTTTATTTTATTTGCATTAGCAAGATCTTCTGAAAACATATTTGGTTTTCTGTTGGAGGAAAAGCATCAAACCATAAGCGTTGCAGTTCCATGGTTTTCTTGTTTTTGTTTTTATATATTTAACTTATTTTAGTAAGAAACTACTGTTTTTTATTAATTTATTTCCAGAACGTTTGATTATTTATTCTCAGAGGCATATACATTTACATATATGCTATGAAATCGTCTGATGTCGTGCCTCTGTCCTGATATAAAAATTTAAAAAGTTGGAAAAAAAAATAACCGGCCACACACTGCCATCTGAAACCTCCTGACAGCCTTATCTGCCAGGACAAGGATGTGCTCAAGAAACGTTACCTAAGACATGGTGTCGGCTTCAAAGCTTGGATTTCTTGATAACATACATGCATAAATTTCATGTAAAGGTTGCCTCTTCAGTTTCTATCCCCCATAAGCTCCACCAATGTGAAGAATAAAATTGAAAAATCTATGCAGCTACCCCAGAAATTAAAACTGCTGTAAGTTGTGGGAGTGTTTGATGGCCGAATTGAGTTACCTGAGATTCAACATTTACTTTCATATTGAATCTATCGAGTGAATTTTAGTACTGAATTTGAGTACCTTCCCGAATATGTCTGTAGATTACCTTCTTTGAGTAAATATAGGATGCGTTGTGGGAGAACGTGGTGGAAGGCGCTTGTATTATGTATGCTTTGCAATTCTTTTCTATTATTGTTATGATGCATATAATATGTCAAAGCTTTTCTTTGTGCATGAACCTGGCCTTCTTGGGGCATAATATGAGATGCCATATTCTTCTATTATTAAAGAAATAGAAGATGTATTTTCCACTCAATCTATACCAGATGAATACTATTTTAAGGCACACTTAGAGAAGTGATTTGCTATCTTGTTTCGCCCAACGGTCCCCAACAAATATTCCTGCAATTTTTATGCCCACACGGTAAGAGACAAACTATGTACAATAGAGTAGGCACTCGCAACATCAACTTTAGAACTCTGGTAGCTTCATGCATGGTGGTCGATCAGAGGGTCGTTTCTTGGTGCAGGTCATCTTTCCCAAAAGGTTAGGAGACATTGTTGATAGTTGGCTTTGGAGGAGTCTGAGCTTGGAAGAAAACAGATGCCTTGTTGATAGTTGGTTTGCTTTGTACGAGGGAATCTCGGCAAGATCTAAGAGAGATGTAGCGAGAGGACTGGAAAGTCTAAGAGACACACGTTTGGGAAGACAATCAGAAGCACCTTCTAATTTAACAACTATTGTCTCATTTTTGCTATGCAATTTTGATCCAGGTGAAGGAAGTCAAAGTCCTTATTAGCAAAACATAAAATAACGGAGTAGCTGGACAATGAAAATTATAAGGAAAAGAGGGGCCAAAATTGGCATGGACTATATCTCTATCAATAATCGATAAAAATGTCATTTTCTATAGCATATGGCTACCTCTTGTTGCCAATATATTACTATATCGGTAATTAAAACTGATAATAGTTAACCATATTATCATACATACTTTTCAAGTTAAACGCACCGGGTTGGACAGGGATATAAGTAAAAGATGCTTAGTAGAGAAATGGTTTGACAAGAATATAAGTAAAAGATGCTAAGTAAGGAAATCAATGGGAAATATCCAATTATGTGTTGGAATTAACTAATCTTGATTGCTAAGTTCCCATCTAATGCAATTCAACCTTTTGTAAAAGATATTCATATTTAGTGTGAATATTCATATTTAATTTAGGATTATGTTTTTTTAATGAATAAAGCTTTAACATATGTATGAGAAATTCTAATATACACTAATAATGTATATCCAATTTGGGAAGTTTATTGCAATATTAAGGCACAAAGGAGGAAATTAGAAGTTCTAACAAGGAAACATACCCATCCCACAATCAACGAGCTATGAAAAATCTTGGAGAGCCACTTCCATTGCGGCATCACCTCAATTTGCATAAGGATCAAGGTATAATAGGTTTTATATGTTCCCAAAAACAAAACCTACCAACTAATGAGGGATGCACAAAAGAGTCATCTCCAAAATATTTACTTTAACTTAAATATTGAATTATTTTTGTTTTTTTAGAAAATAGTGATGACAAATGACAACAACCATGACCATCATGATAATGATTACAATGAAAATGGGTGTATTACTATTAATATTAATTAAATTCTAATAATTAATATACACGATGATGATGATGATGATGATGGCAAACATGTTTATGGTGGTAGTGCTGATGGTGGTGATAATGATAATGAGAATAATGATGACAACGAAAAAACCAGGATTCATAAACCTTAAACTCTAAATGTGTACGAGAATGAATATGAAAATGATGATGATGGTAGATAAGAACGGCCATGACCAACAACATGGCGATCACGATTATCATGATCATGATAACAATGATGAGAATGGTAACTATGACAATGAATATATTGATATAATCATCATCATAGTTAGCATCCTCATATTATACTGAGTTAATGAAAGAAGTTTACATATATTATATAAATATATGTAAAATATGCGGAGAGTTATAGGCACTTATAATCGTAGAATTTTTGCTGCTCAGGGATTATTTTTAGAAATTCTTGTGATGTTGGTGCTAACATTACTCTTCATATTATTTCCCTTCATTTAAAAAATAGTGTATCCAGGATTTTACATTTTTGTCTTTCTTCAAAAATCTCATTATTTCACCGGATCATTCATCTATTAACCAATCTTATACAAAAAAAGGTTTTTCCTCAAGGTAGAGAAATTGCTCTTTAAGGAACCCATAAATGTACAAGGTGAAGGCGATCTCATATTTTCTAATGTGAAAATTTCCATGTCAATTGAAACGTTAAGGAAATAATGCTTAACGTGCAGTTAAGTGGGGAAAATGGATAATAAATCATAGCAAATATGAATAATGTGTCTGCAGAGGAATGCACAAAGAATAAAATATTTTTCGTGAAATCTACATTGAGAGAGGGATGGTGAATATCACAAGTATAAGCACTGCAAGATGCAGAGAAGATCGACCCTTCTCACATCATTAATGGAGTCGATCGTTGTTGTGTGTGGGAACATACAAGGAAGCATTTTGTTTCCTTTAAATTTCACATGCTTTGATCATGGAGAAGGAGGAGGTCTTTACCGCTTCCTTTCATAAATGGAGTACCAAGTTATAAATGTTTTTTTTTACTTTGCATGTGGAAGATACATGCAGAACATTACCAATAAATGCAGCTATAATGATCGCACTTCCTTGTTCCCACATCCCTGTTGGAAAGGAGGTAACAGTTATAAATGTTTTATTTTTTCCGTACATGTGCACTTCTTCATTCTCGTATCCCTGTTGGAAGTTTCTTTCTAGTAATTATTGTTTTTATTTCAAGGTCAAAAATATGAATTTCATGGGCATGAAATAGAACTCCATTTTTGTCTTCCCCATTGAGAAAATTAAATCCTCTCCCATGCTCTTTGAAATGATGGCTCACCTAAAAGACATACAACTAAATTAGCACCATGTAGTAAATAGAAATTTTAGCCTACAACATTCTTCGTTAGGAAATTGAAAGCATATGATTGCTCTTCAGGATTGGCATCTTTCCATGATGTTAATGAAACCTCTCTTTAGGGTTGGTAACTTTTCTTATACGTTAATGAAAAATAGTTGTAGTGAGAGTTCTACTATGTTTTTGGGTGCCATATCAACTCTACCGTTATCCAAAGTTCACTCATTTTATGGAAAATTAGAGCATTTTGGAGTTTTTCATCTAAAAGAAAAATACAAAGGAGGTGAATATCATTGATTTTGATGTGGTGGAGGGGATGTAGTGGCGTCATTAATGGAATATTTGGCATCTTAGAGGATGGGACTAGAGTTGTTTCAAATCGGTGCGGTCAAATTGAAGGATGGTATAAGCTGTCATTTTAACAAAAAAACATCGGATCGAGGTTCTCTGACTATGCGGATGCACTAGGAATTCCATAATTTTATGAGTAAATACAACTGCAAAAACTCAAAACCCTCACCTTTATTGATGAACATACTTAGAATTTTTTAGCATTTAATATGATGGTTTACCTGCCACATATGACATGCCAACAAGGAAAACTAGAGATGATGGAGTTTTTTCCACAGCAGGGACCCTATGACTCATAGTTCGATATTGGCATCGAGCCATGTTGGTGCCACAATCAATTATTTTTGTGGCATATTGGAATCTCTAGTGGAAGGGTTAGTAGAGGACTGTTTGGTGAGAAGTGCGATGGAACATATATTCATCACTCGAAAGATTCGAGATATGGATTCGGAGAAACAACAAGGGATCAATTCATGGTGAGAAAATGACAGAGGTTTTGGAGAAGTACAATGGATTCAAAAGTGTAGGGGTAGAGAAGAGAGAAGAGTGAATTCAAAAATCTTGGCAGGTGGTTATGTGGAATAGAGGATCCCTATTTTACAAAGTTAAAAAGACGGAGGTGGATGCAAACAATGTAATTCTCAAATGGCGAGATACGTCATTTAAGTCCATTTTGACTTAGAAATGCATCATTTATTGTGCATAAAAACATTATAACATCTGTGTGTATGTTTAGATTTTTGTGAAAATATTTACTTTGATTTTGAGTGGTTGTGGTCATCTTCATCATCATTCATGTCATCGACATCATCCTCATTTTCATCATCATTATTGTCACCTTCATCGTTCTCATCATAATCATTTTCATTATCATTGTCAATGTCGTTATCATCTTCATAATCATGACAATGACAAAGATGAGGCTAATGATCCCTGTCAATGATGGTGAGTGCGATGATCATGATGATGTAAAACAAAAATATGTTGATGATCACAACGATGATAAAGATTATGCTGATAATGATGACAATGATGACAATGATGATGATTTTTAAAATGATGATGATGATGATGATGAAAATGAAAATCATGATGTGGATGAAGATCTTAATGATGATGATTACAATAATCAACAACATGGAAATCATGATAATGATGATTTTAACCATAATGATGATTATATCGAACTTGAAAAATGATTTAAAAATTACTATGATGACGATGAAAATGACAATGATGTGGAATACGATGATGGTTACGATGAATAGGATGAGAATACTAATGATGATGATGAGGATTATGATAAAAATATCAATGAGGTTGAGGATGACATTAATGTTTTCATTGGTGGTGATTTATGTTTACTATTTAATATAAGTAAGTTCTCATTGTCACCATTGATGATGATTGTGTCAATAATGGTGAGTCGATGATCATGTTCATCTCCGAGGAGGAATGGTTCCTAAATTGTGAGAATGATGGAATTATATAAATGAATGATGCATGTGGGGCTAGTTTCATATACAAATTCAAAAAAGGACTGATGGTGTTCGTATAAAACTTCAATGTAATGCCTATGATACAATGATTTAGAAAATATGTTTTCTTAGTGATATTTTTGTTGAAAAACAAAAATATTTGTTTTCTTGGAATTAGCAAGATATTCTAAAAACATATTTGGATTTTTGTTAGAGGAAAATATTCAAACCATAAGCATTGCAGTTCCATGATTTATTTGCTTTTTTTTTTCAATATTTATTTTATTTTAGTAAGAATTTTTTTTTAAATTAATTTATTTACATATATGTTGCGAAAGTTTCGATGTTGAGCTCTGTATCGTCATATAAAAAGAAAAAAAAAAGATGCCAACTTCAGAACTCTAATAACTTCATGCATGGTGGGTCAATCAGAGGGTCATTTCTTGGTACAGTCAGCTTTCCCAAATAGGTTAGGGGAAATTGTTGATAGTGGGATTTGGAGGAGTGTGAACTTGGAACAAAATAGATGCCTTGTTTTCTTCATACATGTCTATTTGCTTTGTACCAGGGAATATTTACAGGATCAGCCCAAGATGAGAGATGTAGAGAGAGGACTACAAAGTATAAGAGACACACTTTTGGGAAGACAATAAGAAGAACCTTCTAATTTAACAACTACCATCTCATTTTTGGTATGTAATTTTGATCTAGGTGAAGGAATTCAAAGTCCTTATTAGAAAACTTAAAATAACGATCTGTATTACTACAAAGTATCCTTACAAATATCTATGATAAAGTCGATAAACATGACCCATTTAAGCAATAGAGAAATTTTTGTTTTAGTTAATTTGAACATTCTATTTTTATTAAACTCTTATATTTATTATGCTTGAATGAAAATACATCTCTCGAGTAGTCTTGAAAATTATTGAGATACAATATGATGTTCATTTCCTATCCAAAGATATTTGCAGACATGTTGTTCCTTACATAGTTGGAAAATATTCAAAAAGAAGGTGGAATCAACTCACCATCAAAGGTATGCCATATTTCCACTGATGGCCAATATTGGAGTAGCTGGACAATTGAAATAATAAGGAGAAAGGGGGGCCAAAATTGTCATGGACTATATCTCTATCAAAAATTGAAAAAAATGTCAATTTCTACCGTATATGGCCACCTCATGTTAACATTATATTACTATATCAGCAATTGAAATCGATAATAGTTAACCATATTATCATACATACTTTCAAGTTAAAATCATTGGGTTGGACAAGGATATAAGTAAAAGATGCTAAGTAGAGAAATGGTTGGATAGGAATATAAGTAAAAGACGTTAAGTAGACAAATAAGTGGGAAATATCTAGCTATGTGTTCGAATTATCTAATCTTGATTGCTAAGTTCCAACCTTATGCAATTTAACCTTATGTAAAATATTGTTCATGAAATATACTTTGATATAAGGATGGTGAATATCACAAGGATAAGTGCTACAAGATGCAAAGAATCTCGACCCTTCTAACAACATTAATGGAGTCGATCGTTGTTATGTGTGGGAAGATATAAGGAAAAATTTTATCTCCTTTAAATTTCACATGCTCTGATCATGGAGAAGGAAGAGACATATATCGTTTCCTTTATTAAATGGAGTACCCAGATTATAAATGTTTTGGTTTTACTTTGCATACGGAAGATGCATGTGGAACATTACCAAGAAATACAGCTACGGTGATCACACCCCTCATTCTGTATCCGTTTTGGAAAGGCAGTAACATTTATAAATGTTTTATTTTTACCGTACATGTGCAATTCCTCATTTTTGTATCCCTCTTGGCATTTTATTTTCAGTAATTATTGTTTTTATTTCAAGGTCACAAAATAGGAATTTCACGGGCATGAAGTCAAACTCCTCTGTTTCTATCTCGTCCCGTTGAGAAAATCATATCCTCTCCCACACTCTTTGAAATGATGGCTCACCTATAAGAACTACAACCAAACCAACAACGTGTCTTGAACAAAAATTCCAGCCTACAACATTCTTGGTCAAACAATTGATAACATACGATTGCTCTTTAGGATTGGCATCTTTTCATGCAAGTTAATGAAACCTCTCTTTTGGATTGATATCTTTTCATATAGGTTAATGAAAAAAATTGTAGTGAGAGTTTTGCTACAGTGTTTCGGGTGTTATATGAACTCCACCCTTTTGCAAGGTTCTCTCATTTTACGGAAAATCAGAGCATTTTGTAGTGTTTCATATAGAAGAAAAATACAAAACACATGCATATTGTTGATTTTGATGTTTTGGAGGGGCTATAGTGTCCATCATTAATGGAATATTTGGCAACTCAGAAGATGGGATTGGAGTTGTTTTGATTCAATGCGTCGATTGGAAGGATTATATAGCTATCATTTAAATGAAAAATATCAGATTGAGGCTCTCGATGCGTGGATGCACTAGAATCCCATTTTTTTATGGTAAACTGATGTAAAACCTGAAAAATCCTCACCTTGTTTAATAAACATACTTAGAATTTTTTTTTCATATAATATGATGGTGGACTGCCAAATATGATGTGCCAATGAGGAAAACTAGAGATGATGGAGTTTATGTCCACAACAGGTTCCCTGTGACTCAAAGTTTTGATGTCGAGATTGAGCCACATTAGTGCCACGATCGATTATTTCAATGGCATGTTTGAATATCCGGAGGTAGGGCTACTAGAGCATGGTTTGGTGAGAAGTGTGATGGAACATATATTCATCACTCGAAATATTCAGATACGGATTCGAGTAATGACAAGTGATCAATTTATGGTGATAAAATGAGATAGGCTTTGGAGAAGTACAAGTAGATTCAATGCCGAAAGGGTAGAGATGAAAGAATATTGCATTTAGAAAACTTTGCAGGTGGTGGTGTGGAACAGAGGATCCATATTTTACAAATTTGCAAAGATGGGGTCGATGAAAATCATGTAATTCACAAATTGTGGGATACGCCATTGGTGTCCACTTTGACTTGGAAATACATCGTTTAATGTGCATCAAAATATTATAACATCGACTCTATGTTTGTATTTGTTATGAAAATATTTACTTCAATTTGTAGTGGTTGTGGTCGTTGTCATCATCATTGTCGCCTTCATCATTGTCATCATAATCATTTTCATTATTGTTTTCAACATCATCATCATCGTCATCATCATGACAATGACAATGATGATGATGATGATGATGATGATCGTGTTAATGAAAAACATAATGATGTTGATATTCACAATGATGATAAAGATGATGATGATAATGACCAACATGATGAAGATGATTGTGTCAATGATCCGAGATGCGATGATCATGGTGATGATGAAAAAACACATGCGATGATTACGATCACAATGATGATAAAGATGATGAGGATAATGATGATGACAATGATGATGATCGTGATGAGGATGAAAACAATAATGATTACAATAATTATAATTATGATGATGAAGATGATGTTTCGAGGAGGATAAACACCATATGAAAAATCGTCATCATCTTCTTGATTGTCGTTTTCATCATCATCATAATAATTGTTAGCATTTTAATAATTGATATAATCATTTTCATCATCAATGTCATCATCTTTGTTTTCATTTTCCTCGTCATTATTATCACTATTTACTATTTAATATTGATTTTTAATAATTAGTGTGGGAATAAAAATAATTATGTTTGTAGTTTTTGTGGTGGTTGTCATCGTCATTGATGTCATCGCCGTCATCCTCATTGTCATCATCATCATCATTATCACCTTCATCATTTTCATAATAATCATTTTCATTATCATCATTGTCGTCATCATCATGAAAATGATAACGATGATGGTGGTGGTGGTGGTGTCAATGATGGTCGATATCGATGATCATGATGATGATGACAAACATAACGATGGTGACAATCACAATGATGATAAGGATGACGATGATAACAACGAACATGATGATGACGATGATCATGACAATGATGATGATGAAGACAATGACAATGAAGATCATGATGAGGATGAAGATCGTAATGGCGATAATTACACTAAATTACAATGATAAGGATGATGAAAATGATGATGGTGATGATGATGAAAATATATATATATATATTAATAAGAATAATAATTATATTTAATTTACACTATTAACATTAATATTAATATTAATATTAATACTAATAATAATAATAATAACAATATTATAAATAATAATTTATGTTTATATTATAAATTGTAAAAATTTGATTGAAAAAACCTAAACTATAAATATGTACAACAATGACGATGACATTTATGTGATAATGGAAGATGAGAATGACCTTGATCACAACGATGATAATGATGCTCATGATATTATCACATTATCGTGACAATCATGATGATGACGACGATGATTGTGATGAGGATGAAGATCGTAATGATGACAATAATTATCATGATAATGATGAATACGATGATCATGAGGATGATGAAGACCATCTGGCATAATTTTCATCGTCTTCAATATTTTTGTCATTTTCATCATCATCATAATCATTGTCATCATTTTAATGTTTTATATAATCATTTTCATCATCATTGTCATCACATTCATCATCATCTTCCTGATCATTATTATCACTATTTACTATTTAATATTCAATTTTTAATACTTAATGTCGAAATAATTATAATTATGTTTTCGCTCATATAAATATTATTAATACTTTTAATAAAATATTAATAATAATAATATAATAGTAAATCCATTAATATTAATAACAATAATAGTAATTATGATAATATTTTTTTATTTCTTACAAAAATAATACCAAAAATATTCACCTTCTTTTCCTAACCACATTTTAGTTATCATTTTATGTATAATGGAACTTCTGACTCTTTACTAGCATACCTATATTATATAAATATATATAAAATATGTTGAGAGGTATAGGCTATTATACCTCTCGATATATTTTACCATTTATATAAACATAAATCAAAACATGGTAAAATATACCAAGAGGTATAAACACCTATACATCTCCACATATTTTACATATAGATATGCTAGTTTATAAAAATACTTTTATAAACTTTATTAGGAAAAATCGCCCAACTATTTTGATAGTAAATTTTATTAATATCCGCGTGCCTTTTTTTCCATCCGTAAGTAAAAGTGGAACGATTTAATTGAAATCGAGTTCTCCACTAGCCAACACTTCCTTTGGACGCATTCCAATTTCCCACAAGCATAACCAGGGAAGTTTCCAGAAATACTACAGGTTTAGTGGATGATTTAAACCCTATGGGACATTCGTGACCCTAAGAGTCATACCATTTCAAACATATGTTTCAGAAAAAGAAAAGTGGGAAGACGTGAATTACAACCATAGATGAGATTCGACGGTCAAGAATGAGATTTTGAAGGACGTTTAAATATTTTCAATGACCTTCATTTTTATAAATTTGTGAATGTGCAAATGAAGTTTGGAAATAAATATGAACTTAGATTTAAGAAAAATACATTTTCATAAAATCTTAAGAGAATCCATCCCAAAAAAATTTAACAGATGGTGCTTTTATTGCACCAATATCTATAATATGTATAGTGTTTTTAAAAGGATCTTGGTCTATTGGTGTTGTTATAAGTATTTCAATGATCCTGTTAGGGATCAAGTCTTGCTAAGTGCAAGGTATGGAGACAACTAACATGGGGAGGTAAACAATTGAAACTAGGATTGTGCCCCGCATGATTTTGATGATGTGGATGGCCCTTACCCATTGCTTTTTAGCTGAAGGTGATCATTGATTTAGTTTATTGGCTTACTTTGCATTCTTTGATCTATATGTTCCCTTTAGAACTTAGGCAGAGATTCTATCAAACAATATAATCCAATTCCCAACTATAAGACACCCTAGAGGTGCTCGATAAAAAATAATATAGATAGTATTTATGAGAACCGAATACCTTTACGAGATAAGCCCACACCAACATGTGATAGGTTGATGCTATCAAAAACTGTTAAATATATTTTGAATCTGAAAAACTATCCTAGATACGTGCCAAATATGAACTCGCTTTTAGCTATGACAATATGAAAATGTCATGCCTCCACACTAGGCCCTTGGACATGCACACCACTACCACACATACATGTAGGCTAAATTTGGCACTTTCATATGCCCATCAAACAATATATATAGATGATAATAATTTTTTATATTTCCCTTCAAAAATACAAAATAGTGTTATTTTACACTACTAATTAAATATAGAATATTAATCTCTATTTATTTAACTTTTTAAATTTGTGTTTATATAGTTTGTATATAATTTAATATAAAAATGATAGTCATATTCAAAATGTGCAAGCCATTAAAATGATTATTGTTTCTAAAGAACATTTAAATAGATGTACAATTTAAGCCCCAACCACTATCAATACATAAATATTTATTGCTCTCTACTCCCTACTCGCCACTCTTGAATTGTTGTGCAATGTGATATTGATTTTTCTTCTTTTCTACATCCACAATCATATTTCTTGAGCACTCTCTCATATCCTCTCCTCCCCTTGTAAACTTCCACTGTCATTCTCATGTTCAATTTCTTCATCGCTTACGAGGTTTCATGCAGTGAGAGAACACCGTTTCAATTAAGGGATTAATTGAATTACCAAAGAGGGTCAAATGCTTCTCCTCAAAGAGCATGATGGACATGCATGTGTTTAATTCCCACATTTTTCTATGTTGTGATGTAAAATTCTAAACATCATTTGTTATCCCTAAAATATTGCATTGAGTAAGCCCACTATAATGTGTTATTTTTTATGTTGATGTACACACCCGAAGGCCTTCGTCCACCTCAAAAAAATAAGAGCAAATAATTCTTGCCTCCATACACATTTTTTGATTCTCTACATCTTTGTATCCAAGTTGTTACTTCCTCCTCCTAACACATTGTGAAAAAATATCTTATTTTTATGTTGTTCAATTCAAAATAATATTTCCTTACACTCGCTTCCATATCTTCACTGTCTTGCACTAAATAGTGCATTCCCACCAAAGTTAGAAGTGGTTTCGAACCCTTCTCGAATCCCTCCAGATGGATGAGTGACATGAGGGTTGTTTATCAAATCCCCCTTCCGTACTAACTATCCGAGGGACATCCCATGACTCCACAAAAACTAGTTCCAAGTTAAACAAAAAAATGAATTCATCATGCACATCTACCTAACTCACTCCCATAAACACATCTTCACCAATTATCATGCACATGAAGTTGAGCATTATCATTGAATAAAAGGTATTACTTTTTTCATAGGTTAGCAGCATGTTATCAAAAAATTTCCAAGTTGATTAAATGACATCGAGGTTCTCAAGATTTCTCTTCCACATATCTTGCAAGTAGGCCAAATCATGTCGCAATTCATAGTGCCTATTGGGTTCTAATATATAGGGTAATACTTATATCACTAAATTTGGACATATTCCGGTGATTTTGGACTCTAGTATTATAAGTTTGGGAAGCAATCCATCTTTGTTTTTGCATAAATTGGATACTAATTTTGTGTATCTTGGATTCCATTATTACTACTATTGGATTCCAATATTGTCGTTATTGTACTTATTCGAGTTCCACTTTCACTATTATTAGATTCGATTTCACTATTAGTGGATTCCAATTTCCCTATTATTGAATTCCAATTTCAATCTACTAGTGTTATTATTGGATTATAATTTCACCACTATTTGAATCTAATTTCTAAATCTTGATTTTTGGATTTCAGTTTTGCTATTATAGGATTTCTATTTTGTTATTATTTGATTCCCTCACATAATCCTAGTGGCTTCTAACTTACATAAGCCTAGTGGTTGTTATTTTTAATAAGCTCATGGCGGCTACTAACGCACTGATGAAAGTGTACGAAAGGTGAAATAAGGTTAGAAGCGTCAAAGTTACATTTTCTGGTGGCCATTACTTGTTACATTTACCTTGCGGCCACTAAGTTACATCTTCCTTGTGGCCACTAAACTATATAACGCTAGCAGACCCACCCGATTACATAAGCCTTGTGGTTGCTAAGTTACATATAAGGCCGATAAGCTACATAATCCTTGCAGTTGATAAGACACATAAGCATAACAACTACTACGATTGAGCAATGAAAATGGATCAATTTATGGTGAGAAAATGACAGAGGTTTTGGAGAAGTACGGTGGATTCAACGACATAAGGGCAAAGATGACGAGAAGAGTGCATTTAGCAATCTTAGCGAGTGGTGGTGTGGAATTGAGAATCCATATTTAACAAATTTGAAAACACGGGGTGGATGAAAATCATGTAATTATCAAATGGAAGGATACGTCATTGGTGTCGTGCTTTGACTTGGAAATGCATCATTTAATGTGCATTAAAACATTATAACATCCATCTCGTATTTTTAGATTTTTTGTGAAAAGATTTCTTCGATTTGTAGTGGTTGTGGTCATTGTCATCATCATTGATTTCATCTTCATCATCCTCATTTTCATCATCATCATTAACGCCTTCATCATTCTTATCATAATCATTTTCATTGTCATTGTAAACATTGTCATCATCGTGATCATCCTGACAATGACAATGATGATGATGATGATCGTGTCAATTATGGTGAGTATTGATGATCATAATGATGACAAACACAATGATGATGATGATCACAATGATAATAAAGATGACGATGATGATGAAAAACATAATCATAATGATGATTTTGAAAATGCCGATGATTACGATGATGAAAATGATGATTGTGATGAGGATGAAGATTGTAACGGCAATGATTACAATAATCAACAAGATGGTAATATTGATAATGATGATGATAACAATGATAATGATGGTTTTAACTATGACCATGATTATATCGATCTTAACAACGATCTTGCAATGACTATAATGATGATGAAAATGACAACGATGATGAAGACAATGACGGTTTTGATGAATAGGATGACGATACCAATGACAATGATGAAGATTAATATAACAATATCAATGACGATAAGAATGACATTAATGTTTTCATTGGTGGTGATTTATGTTTACTATTTAATATAAGTTTGTTCTCATTGTCATCATTGATGATGATTATATCAATGATGGTGAGTACCGATGATCATGTTCATCTCCCGGGAGGAATGGTTCCTAAATTGTGAGAATGATGGAATTATATAAATGAATGATGCACGTGGGGCTAGTTTCATATCCAAATTACAAAAAGGGCCGATGGTGTTCGTATAAAATTTCAATGTAATGGCTAAGACATAATGATTTAGAAAATATGTTTTCTTCGTGATATTTTTGTTGAAAAACCGAAAGTTTTATTTTCTTTGTATTAGCAAGATCTTCTAAAACATATTTGGTTTTCTGTTGGAGGAAAAGCATCAAACCATAAGCGTTAAAGTTCCATGATTTTTTTGTTTTGTTTTTTAAATATTTAATTTATTTTAGTAAGAAACTATTGTTTTTTATTAATTTATTTCCAGAACGTTCGATTATTTATGCTGAGAGGAATATACATTTACATATATGCTATGAAATTGTCTGATGTCGTGCCTCTGTCCTGATATAAAAATAAAAAATATTGTAAAAATAATAATCGGCCAGTAACTGCCATCTCAAACCTCCTGACAGCCTTGCCAGCCAGGACAAACTTGCATTTCTTGATAACATACATGCATAAATTTCATCAAAGGTTTCCTCTCCAGTTTCCCTCCCCAGAAGCTCCAACAATGTGAAGAATAAAATTGATAAATCTATGCAGCTACCCCAGAAATTAAAAGTGCTGAAAGTTGTGGGAGTGTTTGATGGCTGAATTGAGTTACCTGAGATTCAACATTTACTTTCATATTGAATCTATCGAGTTAATTTGAGTATCTTCCCGAATATGTCTGTAGATTACCTTCTTTGAGTAAATTGAGGATGCGTTGTGGGAGAACGTGGTGGAAGGCGCTTGTATTATGTATGCTTTGCAATTCTTTTCTATGATTTTTATGAACCATATAATATGTCAAAGCTTTGCTTTCTGCATGAACCTGGCCTTTGGGGCATAATATGAGATGCCATATTCTTTTATTATTAAAGAAATATAAGATGTATTTTCCACTCAATCTATACCAGAACAGCACTATTTTAAGGCACACTCAGAGAAGTGATTTGCTATCTTGTGTTGCCCAACGGTCGCGAACAAATATCCCTGCAATTTTTATGCCCACACGGTAAGAGACAAACTATGTACAATAGAGTAGGCACTCAAAACATCAACTTCATGCGTGGTGGGTCGATCAAAGGGTCATTTCTTGGTGCCGGTCATCTTTCCCAAAAAGTTAGGAGACATTGTTGATAGTGGGCTTTGGAGGAGTGTGAGCTTGGAACAAAACAGATGCCTTGTTTCCTTCATACATGTTGTCTTGCTTTGTATGAGGGAATCTCCGCAAGATCGACCCAGCATGAGAGATGTAGCGAGAGGACTGGAAAGTCTAAGGGACACACTTTTGGGAAGACAATCAGAAGTACCTTCTAATTTAACAACTATTGTCTCATTTTTCCTATGCAATTTTGATCCAGGTGAAGGAAGTCTAAGTCCTTATTAGCAAAACATAAAATAACGGTATGTATTTCTACAAAGTATCTCTACAAATATCTATGATAAAGTTGATCAGCATGACCCATTCAAGAAACAAAGAATTTTTGTTTTAGTTGTGAACCTTTTTTTTAATTAAACTCATCTATATATTATGCTTCAATGAAAATACATCTCTCGAGTGGTCTTGAAAATTATTGAGATAAAAAATGATGTTCATTTCCCATTCATAGATATTTGCAGACATAACGCTCCTTACATAGTTGGAAAATATTCAAAAAGAAGGTGGAATCAGCTCACCATCAAAGGTACGCCATATTTCCACCGATTTCCAATATTGGAGTAGCTGGACAATGGAAATTATAAGGAAAAAGAGTTGCCAAAATTGGCATGGACTATATCTCTATCAATAATCGAAAAAATGTCATTTTCTATAGCATATGGCTACCTCATGTTGGCATTATATTACTATATCGGTAATTGAAACTGATAATAGTTAACCATATTATCATACATACTTTTCAAGTTAAACGCACTGGGTTGGACAGGGATATAAGTAAAAGATGCTACGTAGAGAAATGGTTTGACAAGAATATAAGTAAAAGATGTTAAGTAGGGAAATCAATGAGAAATATCCAAGTATGTGTTTGAATTATCTAATCTTGATTACTAAGTTCCGATCTTATGCAATTCAATCTTATGTAAATGATATTCATATTTATTGTGAATATTCATATTTAATTTGGGATTATGTTTTTTTAATGAATAAAACTTTTAGATACGTAAAAGAAATTCTAAGATACACTAATAATGTATATCCAACTTGCGAAGTTTATTGCAATATTAAGGCACAATGAAGGAAATTAGAAGTTCTAATAGGGAACCATACCCATCCCACAATCAACGAGCTATGAAAAATCTCGGAGGGCCACTTCCATTGTGGCATCACCTCAATTTGTATAAGGATCAAGGTATAATAGGGTTTATATGTTCCCAAACACAAAACCTACCAAATAATATGGGATGCACAAAAGAGTCATATCCAAAATATTTACTTTAACTTAAATATTGAATATTTTTTGTTTTTTTTAGAAAATAGTGATGGCAGATGAAAACGACCATGACCATGATGATGATGATTACAATGAAAATGGTTGTATTACTATTAATATTAATTAAATTCTAATAATTAATATACACGATGATGATGATGATGGAAAAGATGTTTATGGTGGTGGTGGTGATGGAGGTGATAATGATAATAAGAATGATGATGACAACAAAAAAACCATGATTCATAAACCTTAAACTTTGAACATGTACAAGAACGACTATGAAAATGCTAATGATGGTGGATAAGAACAGCCATGACCAACAACTTGGTGATCATGATGATGATGATCATGATAATAATGATGAGGATAGTAACTCGACAATGAATATATTGATATAATCATCATCATAGTTAACATCCTCATATTATATAGGTTAATGAAAGAAGTTTACATGTATTATATAAGTATATGTAAAATATCCGAGAGGTATCAGAACACACCAAAAATCCACACACACGAACAACACGGTGGAATACAGGATAACTTTTTTTGACTTGCTTTGACACAACACGACACAACATGTCGTCACAAGGTTACAACCAATCACTAGGAACCACTTGTTATGGGGGAGACCACAAGGTCAGCACAGAAACGTTCACACCTAACAAGGACAATGTACTCTTCTTTTGACAAGACAACATGGAAGTCCAATCTACATGACACACTCATAGCTAGGGCATCCCATGAGGAAATTTCTTGTTAAATTTTCTTGTTTACTAAAGTGTCTCTTAATTCTTAACTTACGTTCTTATAAAATTTCCTGTAATGATTCACACAATTCTTTTCACAAGGGAAAACTTCTTTCTTTTCAACTATTGACTGAATAGCTTAAGGCCAGGCTTTCTATACTAGGATCATCAATTTTATGTCCAAAGCTTTTTATTCATTTGATTTTAGAACATTTTCCATTTCTTACAAGGTTAATTAATCTATTCAAGCCACTAACACAAGTTCCACACCTCTGTTGTACAAGTGAAGGCATAAGTTCCGATTGAGTGAAAAGTACCGCTTAGGGTTCATAACAATAGCCTTCTTGTTAAAAGATCAAATTTTGACCTTGCTTAGGAAATATCACCATGAATCATGATAAGGGTTAACGGAACAGGACAACAGAATTCAGCTTCAAGGTCACATTGTTTACTATCGTCTTTCATTGAGGTTAAGAGTTTATCAAGATTGGTTAAATGTTCCATCTAGACTTTACTTTCTTAAGTTTGACAAAGGAGAACATTTCAAACGATAGAGAGATATTTAAGGTTTTATTAATCACTTTCACTCCTACTTATCAAACCCTATCATTTTCTATAATCTAACCATTGATTTCACCATGAGGTCATTTAAGGTTTCACCGTAAAAGGATAATGTTTATTAGCTTGGCTCGAATAAAAATAATAATAATAAGTTATCATACTTCGTTACAAAAGATAGCTTCCTCTTGATTGTTCCAGGCCTCAAAGGTTTCAAGTGGATCACATCTACATTAATATGCTCATATACATAAATTTTCATTTAACTTTTATAAGGAATATCCAGTCCACTTTATAGGGCTTACAAACTCATTGCTACTATGCCTTAGTAGGATTTACAACTCAACATTTTAACTCAAGAACAAAGTTTGACAGTTACAACATCAATATTCTACAATGCATTTACTAAGGCACTGACCCATCTTCTAAAATTTTCCCACTAGATGTTATCAATAGTTTAACCATAAAAGACAACGTACAAGCACCAAAGTGGATATCATCTATGCAACTACAACGGCCACTTCTTTCATACTTGAGCTCGGAAAAACAACCTGCAAAAACATGTTAGCTTTTGTCAGTTCAAAAGAACTGGCATGAGCATGCATTCCCTTTTCCTAGATATTTCATCATATTAATTGAATGACTAGTGCACGATTTCCATCCCAAGGCATAAGCAAAAGTGATTTGTATGAAAGTAAACAAAATAGATATCTAGTTAACAAAAGGCACACTGCAGAACATATGAAAGCCAAAATTGTGCATTTACTATCCAAGGTTACCCTTACACCCTACATTCTAAATTATAACAAATTTCCCACATAATACACCTTTTTATTTTCCTTAAGTAAGATAGCGATAACAGCATCACATTCACAAAACAAAATAAAGGAATCGTACTACAACCACCCGATATAGAAATAATAAATTCTCCTGATAATGTCAAAACAAAAGTAACAAGATTTATTATTCCGAACATCCCTACTCAGAGCAAGAATGCCACACAAGTCCACTAAAACTCATACAGCCTATGAGGGGGGTTATGGCCACTCAAGGATCCAATTCAAAGATCATGTAAAAAGGAATGCATTGCATTTGCGTACACCTTAAGAAAATGTAATCGACGTTTTGATTACTATGCCCAAGTGTTTAATTATATATTCAAGATTAACAACGTCCACGAATGATAAGTTGAAACTTTGAAGGCTCCCTTAAGCCGCTAGTGCCAACTCCGCACATCCCTCAATGAAAACCCCTTTATTCCCAACATAATAAAATATTTCAATGTTATACACTACTAACTTACTTACCGATATGACGAAGAAGGTCTCATAAAACATTGTTGCTTGGGGGGGTAAATGTAATTTACCTTTCACGGGTCCCGAAAGCATCTCAAGCCTCAGACTTAATTCCATGTTCACCACATCCGACATATACTTCATTGTTTGTTGCTCGGAAGGGGTAAAACACTGTTCATGCACTCACTACCATGGGGGCGTCCGACAAGGAAGGGCTTTTCTTATATCGAACCCTCGAATTTTCCATCACAAAGAAGTCGGTGGACCTTTCGTAAGACCAGTTAGAGAGATAATACAAATGTAGGACTGACGAGGATATCCCTTGGCCAGGGTACTAAATTTTTTTTTTTAAGGTCATCATAAGCTAGGTAAGCAAGTTAGATTTGGCCAAAACATGTTTGCATAAGACGGCGTCGAAAACCCACTATCTAGTCATAGCCAGTCACATCCAACAAGCATAATACACAGTTCGTTAAAGCTTCTAAAAGGAAATCGAAATTTACAATGTTCCAACCTTGTAGTCGACCTCCCAGGGATGAAATTGGGCTGAGATTATACCAAAATTAGATTGCTAAAAAGGAAAGAATGAGCAAGGGTCTCTCTAGTACCATTTCCAAGACAAAATTAGTACCAGATCTGATAACATCAAAAAGGCAATAAATACACAACTTCTCATGAGGTAAATATTTTTATTCATTTATTATATATATATATATATATTTTATTTTTTTTATTTTTATTTTTAAAATAGGACAAAACTTAAGCAACCAATAACTCATTGCCACGCTGAAGATGATCCAATACCAGGTCGAAAAAGGACAAAACTACTCCTACAGGCATAACATAGATGTATCCAGTAAGACTCCACGCACACTTTATCCCAAAAGAAAAAAAAACTACAATCTTGCGGGAAAGGCGCACCACAACCACACAACATTTCAATTGATATTTTCACACACAAAGCTATCCCAAAACAAAAAAAAAAACAGCACACATTTACCAGGAGAACAAGCAATAATCATGCAATCATTATAAAAGAAATAGCTGGAAAAGGGGAAAAACAGCTCATGCCTGTTCCTCCTGGTTCGACTTCGCTCCTGGCTCTGAAAGGCATCTACCGCAAATGGTAATTAAACCTTTTCCTTCATCAGATTTGAGGACAACGTCAAACTCTCGGTGCAAACACTTCAGCTGTAGCTTATAAGGTGTGATAATTCCAACAGAAACCTTTATGCCTGCCAAATCAGTGACTCGTTGAAACAGCTCATAAAATTGCAAGGTAAAGCGTGCTTCATGAATAATCTGATATGAAACAGGTCGGCCTCTACGAGGTTCTCCTCCATGGGTTACGTCGAAAGACAAGTAAGAGGCAATAGAGAATCTTAGAAATAAATTTCATCAGGTCTGCTGGTAATACTCCTACTGTCACTTAATCGATTTTGAAGGACACGAACTCAGTGCATGCTCTGGATCTGAAGAATATCCTGCTACCTTCATCTCCCAAGACATTTTCTCCAACATTGCAAAGATCTCCTGTGCCCGTGGGTGTGATCTGCCACTTACACGAAAGCATGCACCATTTTATTGCCTTTAAACCAACTACACCCGAGTTTCTTTTTAATTCCTCTACCCTTCATCGATCCCCTTCCTGCACCCTCTCTCTCCTTTCACCTCTCGCCATGAGAGCCTGCCTCACTCCTGCTGTCACTTAATCGATTTTGATACAAAAATATCTTGAAGGAGAATCCCGAATTTGAGGATGCAGTCGAACTGAACAGATAACAACATAGTGGACAACCTGCTCATTGGAAGCGCTCAAAATGGCTTCTGCTACAGCTGCAGGATTTGATCGAGCTCCTTCCATGTTAAATTCACCACCTGGACTGAAGCGACTTTCGAAAATGAAAAGGCAAGACAGCTCAACAAAAACTTTATCTCGTTCTTCTACTACAGCTGCAAGATTTTGCTACAACTGATCATGACTGTGTGGTCGCGTGCAACCAGAACATCAGGATCAGCACCCACGGCTCCTTGGGATCGCCCTGTGGCAGCAGTCGCACAAAACTCTCTCTGGAGGCCACTGATTTTCTGAGATAAGTTTACTTCTCTACCCTGTAGCTGCTGCAAATCGCCGAACACCTCCTCACGGCACTTTCCTAGGAGAATTTCAGCTCTACGTTCCACGTTTCTAAACGCCCCCTCAACATCACAAACCACATTCGGCGATGGCTCCTCCCCAACTCTAGCCCTGTTCTTCCTCTTCCCCTCCAAATAAAACTCATTAAACATACAACAGTGTATTACGAATGAGAGTCCCAACCCACTGAACACAAAATATCAGCAGAGAAAGCCCTGCTTTCAGCTTCACCAAACCGGATCCTTCATCAGACTCTGTCTTCAGATGTTTCAGAGACCCCTCAGGCCTTGTGAACAGTACAAGAGACACAATGCCCTGAAAAATTGCAGTGACTGCAGTCGGGACAATGTGAAAAGTGTAGCAGCCTGGTTCACTGGAGGAAACACAGCCTGCTATGCCAGAGAGAATTGTGAGCACATCTGTGGTCAGTAAAAGAAGAACTACCACTGAGGCAAATGTTGCCATGAAAAGAGTGTAGTTTGTGTAGAAGAAGAGCTTTCTGGGGTAAATTGCTGCAGAATCCTTGCTAAAACTGCACTTCGATTTAATTTCCTGCTGCTATCCATCACTGAGAATAAAACTAGCTTCTGAGCTTCAATGCCCATCACAAATCCCAAAAAGGACGCACCCTCCAACCTCACGCGGCCAGAAACACGGCAAGAGCAGGTAAGAAGACAAAATCTCAGAAGATTTAGTAATAACATCCCATTTTGAAATGCAAGCGGCCAGCATGGAGGAAAGTACACGGTGGTTGGGTAGTAAACACAGTTTGACTCTCCACCAAACCCACGCGCCAAAGAAGGCGAAGCTTCCAGGTCTAAAAAGTCGACCCCTAAGCAAAATAATTCACAAGGACAGCTCACGCGGCTCGAGAGTCAAGGAAGGTGATGCACAGCACACCAAACACCATACCTTCGCCAGCACCAAACAAGGACCTTTTGCAGCAAGGAAACAAGCCAACGTTTCAATTAGCAACTAGTTTCATTTAAAGACAGCCACGTGATCAAGTCAGGACGCAGCTAGAGTTGTAAGGGGCGGGGTAGGTGGTAGTTGAAAGGATTAAGTTGAGTATTGAAAGTATTCGTACCCAACCACACACGCAACCTCCCTACCCAAGCAAACGATGGACACCAAAGAAGACGGGTAACCAACACTTACCCCAACCAATTTGGTTAGCAACAAGGACAAACACACTGACATGGCAGAGAGAGAAGAAACACAATCATCTCATGCAAGTAGGACTAATCATCCTAGGGAAGGAGATAAGGGCTTGACGTTCGACAGAGACCACAGAACAATGACCAACCAAGTATCAAAAAGGAGACGCTCTTCTTTACGTGAACAGGGGCTCGGTTTGTGAAGCAACCAACCAAACAATAAAATTGTTTATCGATAATTAATCATAACGTTGATAACAATCGACAATGAGATACTGAAGTTATCGCCGATCGAGAATTAAAATAATAATATTATTAATATTTTCAATACTCTTATTATTACAACTTAATAAAAATTATTAATCATATTAAGAAGGGTCAACATACAAGCTCGACAAGGCGAAGACACAGACGTTTCAAAGGAAACACAACGGCATTCAACTCCTTTATAGTAAAAATTAGTGTCTCCGCGATTTTACATTCTTATCTTTCTTCAAAAATCTCATTATTTCACCGGATCATTCATCTATTGACCAATCTTATGCAAAAATAGTTTTTCATCAAGGTAGATAAATTGCTCTTAAGGAGCCCATGAATGTACAAGGCGAAGGTGATCTCATATTTGCTAATGTGAAAAATCCCCTGTCAATTGAAACGTTAGAGAGCCTTCCGCTCTTGTAGATATAAATGTAACAGTAAGTATAGAAAAATTTAAGGAAATAATGCTTAACATGCGTTAAGTGGGGAAATGGATAAGAAATCATAGCAAATGTGAATTATGTGTCTGCAAACGAATGCACAAAGAAAAAAATATTTTTTTGAAATCTACATTGAGAGAGGGATGGCGAATATCACAAGAAGAAGTGTTGCAAGAGATGAGATAAGATCGACCCTTCTCACAATGAGTAATGGAGTCGATTGTTGTTATGTGTGGGAACATACAAGGAAGCATTTTGTTTCCTTTAAATTTCACATGCTTTGATCATGGAGAAGGAGGAGGTCTTTACTACTTCCTTTCATAAATGGAGTACCAAGTTATAAATGTTTTTTATTATCTTTGTGCATGTGGAAGATGCATGCAGAATGTTACCAATAAATGTAGCTATAATAATCGCACTTCCTCATTCCCGCATCCCTGTTGGAAAGGAAGTAACAGATTATAAATGTTTTATTTTTACCATACATGTGCACTTCTTCATTCCCGTATCGCTATTGGAAGTTTCTTTCCAAAGTAATTATTGATTTTATTTCAAGGTCAAAAATATGAATTTCATATGCATGAAATAGAACTCCATTTTGTCTCCCCCAATTGATAAAATCATATCCTCTCCCACACTCTTTGAAATGATGGCTCAACTACAAGAAATACAACTAAATCAGCACCATGTATTGAATGGAAATTTTAGCCTACAACATTCTTGGTTAGGAAGCTGAAAGCATACGATTACTCTTCGGGATTGGCATCTTTCCTTGTTGGTTAGTGAAACCTCTCTTTAGGATTGGTACCTTTTCCTATAGGTTAATGAAAAACAATTGTAGTGAGAGTTCTACTACGTTTTTCTGGTGCCATATCAACTCTACCCTTATGCAAGGTTCACTCATTTTCAAGAAAATTAGAGCATTTTTAGTTTTTCATCTAAAAGAAAAATACAAAGGAGGTGCATATCATTGATTTTGATGTGGTGGAGGGGATGTAGTGGTTGTCATTAATGGAATCTTTGGCATCTTAAAGGATGTAATCTTGGAGTTATTTCAAATCGGTGTAGTCAAATTGAAGGATGGTGTAATTGTCATTTTAACAAAAAAACATCGGATCGAGGCTCTCGGATCGTGTGCGGATGCACTAGGAATTCCATTCTTTTATGAGTAAATCCAACCGTAAAACCTCAAAACCCTCACCTTGTTTGACAAACATACTTAAAATTTTATGGCATTTAATATGATGGTTTTCCTACCACATATGAAGTGCCAACAATGAAAGCTAGAGATGATGGAATTTTATTCCATAACAGGTCCCTACGACTTATAGTTCTCGATGTTGGCATCGAGCCACATTAGTGCCACGATTGATTATTTTGTGGCATATTGGAATCTCTTGACGAAAGTCTAGTAGAGGATGGTTTGGTGAGAAGTGTGATGGAACATATATTCATCACTTGAAAGATTCAGATATGGATTTAGAGCATGTAACGCTCACTAAAACACCCGCAAGAGACTCAAGAACAACCTAGGTTTAGTTAGAAAAATTATGGAATAATTTTTTTTTGAAATGTGTGCCCGCATACAGGCTCGAAACTACAATTGTCACGATAATGTTTCAAGGTCAATGATATTTAATAATTAATAATTTCCCATTTTAACCAATTATTAAGTCCGCATTAAAACAAATAAGTAGATTTAGTCCAACCAAGATTTAGTTCACTCTAAGTGTTAATTTAATAAACAATTAAATTCCTACTATAGTTAAATATTCCACAAATAAATAAATAACAAGGTCCATTTTACATGAGGTTAGAATAAACATCCCCTTACCTCATAAAGTGACCCCTTAAAAGTCAACTCATGCTTTAAAATTTAGATATTTAAATAAAAAGGTAATTTCCCACTCATCCATTCTCCACCTACTTTTTGTAGGGGTGATTCTCATCCCTTGGATGGATTCAATCTAGGCCCTTGATGTGGAAAAAGGGTACCCAACCCTAAAAATCCTTATGAAGCCTTCTTTCTCATTTCATTTGATTCATTTTCTTTCTTTGGTTTTGTAGGTTGTTGGAGGTGGAAGGGAGGCCATTGGAGGCCATTGCAAGCTCTTGAAGGAATGAGCATGCTTCTTTTCTCTTCTTATTTGGTTTATACCCTCATTGGGGTTTCAAAAAGTATTTATTCTTTTTATTTAGTTCATTTTCTTGTATATGCCCAAATGGGCAAATGGGTTTTTGTCCCATTTTCATCAAGGATAAGATTTGGATTCATGTTTTCATTTAAGTATGAGAAAGTGTGTGTGTATGTGTAAATATATATTTAATATTCTTGTTTATCTCCTATAATGGGTGAACCCGAAAACTGAAAATATAAGCAATTATATATATATATATATATATATATATATATATATATATATATATATATATATATATATATATATATATATATATAATTTCAAGAGAAAAACCAAGGCCGCGGGTCTTATATTTTGCACAGGCCGTATGTACAAAGAAATACAGGTTTCTAATTTTTTTATTGTGGTATAAAGTGAGTTCATTGTTGTTAATTTGGAGGGGGCGGGGTTCTAAAGCGCCATGGTGGAGCAAAATTGCGTTTTAAAAGTTTTAACTTTTATGAATAAAAGTTTCCACATTTTACCTTTTTAAAAGTTTTCACTTTTATAAACTTTTTCTTATAAATTACATATAAATACGTAGGTTTATTTATATATATAATTAATATTATTTCTTTGGCTATAGTTTATATTAGTATACTTTTGTTAATATAAAAAATATTAATAGTATATTAATATTAATATAATTTAATAATAATAAATCCATTAATATTAATATTACTTTAGTATGAATAATATTTACGATATTAGTATCCTTATCAAGTATTAATGAAATATAGGTAACGGTATTAGTAAGTTTAGAGCTTTTGCACTAAAATTTCTTTCTCCACAATTTAATAGGTATTGTACGGGAGTTAAAATAGATTTGATTTCATTTCCCTTAATAATTTGCAAATGGATTTACAATAAATTCTTAAATGAGGAAAACATACTAGAGCTAGAACTTAAATTACTTCATTGGCATATTGAAGACTATTTAAAACTTAAGTCTTTCCATCAACAATACAAGAAAAAAATGCACTAATATTCTAACTTTTCCAATACATGCCTTTTAAGTAACACAATGAAATTTAATATTTCTTCAAGCAAATTTCCCAACATTCCACAAGAGAGTTTCAACAATATCTCCAATAAGTTTTAGAGTAAGAACTACTAACATTCCAACAAGATCAACACACTCATATGAGGTTACAAGCCAAGTGAAAAAGGAGAATAAATTGTCTTTCCTTCAACTTTCATTTCCATCTACATTACAACCTTAATAATGAAAATCAATACAAATCTCCTTCAAAATCTTAATACAACATCTTCCACTTAAAGTGGGAACAATTTACAATAATGGAAGCTAAAATACAAAGCAATATTACAATTTCTTCCACTCTAGGTGGGTAAAAATACAAGGTAGTTTCACATTGTCATCAACAAGGCTCCAATGCTACAAACACCAACAAGGTAGCTCCTCCAATAGTTTGCTTGATTCACAACAAGATAGGGGAGAGGCAACGCTCTCCACCCAACCAAGATACCCAATGGAGAGGAGAAGCCATCCTCTCCATTGGCCCCCGAGCCCCAACCACATCACAATGGGAAAGATCTCAACTCATGGCAACTACTAGCTTCCACACTACTTAACATGTAATCTCACATTCATTCCATTTACATACAAAACACAACAACAACTCAAAAAGAAGAAAACAACAAACAACAAGATCACAAGGCTTATCAAGGAAGCCAAAAAGAGTAAGACCTATGGGGAGGTCACTTATGCCTCCCAATGGGAATGGGTGCCACCTAAAAATCCTCCAATGCAAAACACAATACCCCTAACAACTCTTATGCCTCCCTCAAGTACCCCTTATCCCTCCATCCACTCTTATGCCTCCCTCAACTCTTATGGCTCCCTCAAAGTAAGAACAAGAAGAAAAAGCAAGCATTTCTCATACTAGGTGGGCACCCAACCCAAAATCCCTCCTTAAGAAAATGATCTCTTATGCCTCCCTGAAATAAACTCCCCATAGTCTCCTCCCACTCCCAACTTAGGCATTCTACCCATACCCAACAAGCATTTCAAAGAAACAACAACATTCAACACAACATATACACACATACATATAACAATAACATAATATAAACAAAGGTGAAGCTCCTACCTTTCCATGGTAGAGCTTGTTCCAAGTATGAAGTTCCAAACCCCTCCAAAGATCAAGCAAGCATCCACAAGCTCCAAAAAAATTCCAACAAGTATCAACAAGCTCCAAAATCCACAAACTCCTTCAAAAATCCTCTACTCTCCAAAAATACAAGAGACTAAAAATGAACATGTAACCCCAAAACAAGCAAAAATGATTCAATAAATAGAGAAAAGAGAGGGAGGGATGATGTGGCTCCAAGTAGGATGCCACCTCATTTTCCCTCCACTCCACATCACTTGGTCAACCTCATATTCCAATGCACCATTAATGAGTGGTTGGAGGAATGACAAGCACCTTACACACTCCATCTAAGCCCACTCCTCCAAAGGAAAAAATTAAATTTTGAAAGAAAGTGCAATTAATATTTTACCTTTTCATCCCCCCAAAACACCTAAAAGACCCTAAATTTGACCTCCCAACCCATAGGTAGGGTTGGCATGGGCTTTTAAGAGGTGTGGGACAAGTTTGACTTGTCCTACAAGCTTCCAAATTTGGCCTCTAAGGCCAAATTCGAGTTTCCCATGTGGGGTAGAGTGTGCTACACTCAAAACTCAAACACACATCACTCAACACAAAATCCAAAGTAAATCAAGCCTAATAAATGAACTCCCTTTTGGTCACATCTTTTAATTAGTTTAAAACAAATTCAAATTAACTTAATTAAGACACTACAACCCATGACTAAAAAAAAAGGGTAAACACAATTCCAAGAATCTAAATAATAAACCAAGTAAAAATTCACTACTAAAAGAAAACACATACTAACATAATAGAAAGGAAAATTAAAACAAAACAACACATGACCCCTAGGTCACAATTTTCTCCTAACCAAATAATTCTAACACACACACAATTACATGTTGCCACGGTGACCCTAGTTGGATTCTTCTCGAATTCGATGTGGTTGGTCTCCACTCCCGATATTGTTGTGAATATAATATACCTGTAGAACAAAGAATACCTCCTTTGGCCTCATGGCCGCATTAAAACAGTCATGCCAAAATATGCGATATAAATCTAAAATCAACTATATATGAATTATTATCATCTATGCAAATACGATATCACTTACAATTTCTAGCACATTTCTATTACACATTTCATTCATGTCAAAACGATCATCACATTAATCCAATTATCAAGATCTACTCAGTATGACTTAAACATATCACATGTCAGAATTACAGATAAATAACCATGTCAAAAGTGTATCAATATCAACAAAAAAAGTCTCCAGTAGTCCATATGCATCATATAAGAATAAAATCAATAACATTTTAGTATCTCTGATATCTACTAACATGCTATATAAAAACTATAATATATCCATAAGTGCATATGACAATATCAAAGAATAATGATCAAAAGGTGTCGAAGGAAAGTGGGCACTACATCCCCCTCCCCTTAGACTTGACTTCCTCCTAGAAGTCACTGGAATAGGTGTGGAAAATGTACTCGTAACAAAGTAGTATCCTCCCAAGTAGCTGCAGTCTCATCATATCTGTCCCATTGGACCCGAACACGATCAATCTCTCTGCGCGAAGGCCCGAGGTCTGTGCTCTATAATGTATACGAGGATCCAACATCACTCGCCCCCGATCCTGCACTGCAATGTGGTCCAATCTAGCACATGAGAAGGATAATAAATATATCTTCTAAGCACGAAACGTGAAACACATCATGGATGTGAGACAAGCTAGGTGGAAATGCTAGACGATAGCCAAAGGGACCGAGGCGCTCCAAGATCTCAAAGGGACCCACAAACCTAGGAGCAAGCTTAGAACCTTTTCCGTAACAAATAGGTATCTTATGCGGTCTGACACAAAGAAACACCTTCATGCCCACCTCAAAACTATGATCTGTCCTATGCTGGTCCGCATACTTCTTATGTTTGTCCTGCGCCTCCTGCAATCTCTGTCTGATCAAGGTAACCTCTTTGCTCCATGTCTGTAATAATGCTGGCCCAAGGGAAACCACTGTCCTCAATCTGTCCCAATTAAGAGGTGTCTTGCACTCTCTACCATATAATTCCTGAAAAGGAGCCATGCCTATAGAACTTTGGAAACTATTATTGTAGGCAAACTCCACCAAATACAGATACTCCTCCCATCTCGATTGGTGATCCATAACATACATCCTAAGCATGTCCTCCAGGATCTGATTCACCCGCTCAGTCTGTCCATCTGTCTCTGGGTGATATGCTATGCTAAAATTGATCCTTGTCCCAAGAGCATGCTGCATAGTGGTCCAGAAATGGGAAGTGTACAAAGGATCACGGTCACAAATGATCTTCTGTGGAATCCCATGTAATCTAATAATCTCATCAAGATATACTCGTGCCACTACACTAGCTATATAGGTTGTCTTCATCAAAGAAAAATGAGCTACTTTCGTCAATTTATCCACCGTGACCATGACATCATGGTGGTATCTCGACATAGGTAACCCAACGATGAGGTCCATGGAAATGGTGTCCCACTTCCACTCGGGTACGGCGTGAGGATAGAGAAGGCCAGCTGGATGCTGATGCTCGGCCTTCACCCTCTGACACTCTAAACAATGTGACACAAACAAAGCCACGTCTCTCTGAAGTCCTCTCCAAAAATACAACTGTCTTAAGGTGGCATGCATCTTCTTCACCCTGGGATGGGCTGAATAAGGTGCACGATGGGCCTCTGTCAAAATGTCATGTCTCAAGCCTCCATCTCTAGGAACATATATCCGACCTCTGTGTTTGAGAAGACCATTTTCCTCTAATGAAAATCCATCAAATCTACCCTCTCGAGGGGTGTCTGAGACTCAATCTCTGCTCTAGCTGCAAGGTAGAAACTATCCTAAGGAATCTGCTGCAAGATCCTACTCCGTAAACTTGTGCCCACTAAGGTGGCTATAGCCACATGTGTTCATCTTCTCAAGGCATCTACAACCACATTCTCCTTCCCCTTCACATGCTTTATCTCCATGTCATACTCACAAAGTAACTCCATCCAACGCGCCTTGTGAGTGTTGAGGACCGGATGTGTGAAGAGGTGGCGAAGACTCAAGTGATCAGTCCTGAGTGTAAATCTCCGGCCAAGAAGAAAATGTCTCCACTGCACTAAGGCATGTACAACTACCGCAAGCTCAAGATCATGAGTCGGATAATTGAGCTCATAATCTTTGATTTTGTGAGACTCAAAGGCAACTACTCTACCCTCCTTCATCAACACACCTCCAAGTCCTGCCAAGGAAGCATCTGTGCAAACGTAGAACTCACCCCGAGGGTCGACCTTTGCAAGAATAGGTGTTGTCGTGAGGCATTCCTTCAGTGTCTTGAAGGTCTGCTCACATCTATCTGACCATAAAAACTTCTTCCCTTTCCACTAAAGGGAAGTGATGGGGTGCGTAATCCGAGAAAAATCCTGAACAAACCTCCTATAATACCCTGCTAGACCCATGAAGCTACGCACCTCGGTCACACTAGTGGGTGTTGGCCAATCCATGATGGCTCAAATATTGGAAGGATTGATTGCGATACCTTCCCTAGAAATGATGTGGCCCAAATCGCACCTCTCGGTCGAAAAATTGTACAATTCTCCAAGTTCCCATAAAGGTGCTATTCGCGAAGACACAACTGCGGAACCTGGCGAAGGTGCTCCTCATGCTCCTCACATGTGCATGAGTAAACCAGAATGTTGTCAAGGAATATGAGCACGAAGCAATCAAGGACAGTCCTGAATACCCTATTCATCAAACTCATAAACACCACGGGGGAATTCGTCAAACCGAAAGGTACCACTGCAAACTCGTAGTGGCCATATATCGTACAGAACACGGTCTTATGAATATCCGTCTCGTAATCTGAGCTGATGGTACCCTAAATTAAGATCTATCTTGGAGAAAATTTTATCCCCCTTCATCTTATCAAATAAATCATCAATGCGTGGAAGGGGTAACGATTCTTTATCGTTACTTTATTCAGCTGATGGTAGTCAATACACAACCGAAGAGATCCATCCTTCTTATTCATGAAGATCACTGGTGCACCCCAAGGGGATACACTAGGATGGATTAGGCCCTTCTCTAGAATGCCCTCGAGCTGCAACTTGAGCTCACATAGCTCAGGAGTAGTCATCCGATAGGGTGCTCGTGAGATAGGCTCTGCGCTTTGAAACTAGATCTATATGGAAATCTATCTCACGTGGGGGAAGTAACCCTGGTAGCTCCCCTGGAAACACATCATAAAAACTCTCAAAATGGGATGGTCATCAAGGGATGGTCTGCTAGACTCTTCCTCTGATCTGTCACTAACCGTAACATCATACAACTGACAACCCCGTCACGCACACCGCTTAAGCAGTGTAGCGGAGATGGTGTGAATGGAAATGGGTCTCCTAACACCTGATATCACTGACTCCACTCCAATATCATCTATGTAAGCAATAGTCTTATGGTAATAGTCTACTCTAGCTCGTGAGTGTAGACAACCGACCCATGCCCAATATGACACCATAAGATCCTAATGGAAGGATTCGAAGATCCGAAGTAGTGGTGAAGGGTCCCAAATCCACTACACACTCCTTAACTAAGGAGTCTATAGAAACTTTGGCTCCAGAAGCCATGTCAACATCCCAACTATGGCCTGCGTAACCACCACCACACAATGCTCTACTAAGGATGGTGTAATAAATGAATCAGAAGAACCAGAATCAAATAATCTAGAGATGGAAACACCACCAATACTACCTATCATCTCAATCACGGTACTCTGGTGCTCATCCTGGTGGTTCTCAACCACTGTGTAGATTCGATAACTCCATGCCATATCACCAACAAGTAGGGCTCGAGCTCTGCGTATTACCCTTGTTAGGAATCATGGGAAATCTCTCTCCAATGATGTCCAATAACACCACAACCATACAATAAATTGCCTAGTCCTCTCTAGTGGGAAGCAGCTCTAGATGGTACTCTAGATGTTTGAGCTATAGATCCTGACGATCCGGCTATGGACTGCTGAGGTCTCTACTGACAAGCTCCTGCTAACTGAGCTCTCGGTGCACCCTGTGTCCTGATGGGACCCCTAGGAGGAGGACCCATACTACATCCTCTCTATGCATCAAATCTCTGAGGAGGTCGGTAAGGTGGGTGGGATTGTTGTTGCTGCTACTCGTGGTGGTGGCCTAAATGAAGCTTGCCTGAAATCTATCCACCTTGTGGAGGAGGAGGCGACCCCTTTGACCTACCATCCGCATCTGCTAGATACGGCTACGAACTCGTCTCTAGCTTTGCTTGCTTCTTCCCCATGTCTCCTCTGTAATATACGCCTTCTCCACGGCCTCTGCTAATGTTTTGGGCAGTGAATGCGCACTACACCACCCAAATCCAAGTTCAGGCCTTGGATGAACCTATGAATCTATACCTGCTCATCCTGCATATAGTCGACATACTGGAGTAGGTCCAGAAATCGACTCTCATACTCAGCTATAGTCATCGATGCCTGACGGAGGTTGTGAAACTCATCTATCCACTACTATATAAACCTCCTAGGAAAATACCTGCTCCTGAAACGCTCCTCAAATAGCTCCAGTGAGTAACTGTCTCCAAGTCAACATGGAGCTTCTGCTCCTCGGTCCTCCACCAGACTCCTACTCCATCCCTTAGAAGATGGATCGCAACATGAGATTTCGTGTTTCTAGTACAAGGACAGAGCTTGAAGCATCCGCTCAAGCTCACCAACCAAGCCTCTTCCTGAAAACCATCTGTATCACCCGAATAGTTAGATGGTCGTAGCTTCAAGATCTCCCTGATATGGTGTGCAGCTAACGTCGGCGACCCCTAGGTCTCTTTGTATGCTCCTCCCTCGTCTGCAGGGTTACGAGACCTATCCCTATGTCCTGAGATCCTGTCTCCATGTCCTCTCTGTGGTGACTCTGCCCTAGCCAACTCTGCGTAGAAGTTCTCTGCCCTATGCTCCTCACTGTGTCAAGGGGATACCTGGGCATCTACTGATGGCTCCATACCATGTCTAGCAAATCGTCCTCCCAAGGGCTCTCCACGTATAATGGCATTGACGTCCTAAAGTGTCTGTAAGATCTGAGGTAGAATGGCCGCTATAGCCTGCTCTAGCGGTGGTATATCTAGGTCTATATGAAAAGACCCCTCACCTAATTTGTGCCTCTTACACAGATCAAGGCGAGAGTTAGTTCATTTTTCTAGGTCTTGTTTTAGTTTTCTAAGTTTTCTATTTCATACAATTATCAAACATTGTGGTTTTCTAGATTTAAAAGAATCATCTTGCACTAGGTTAAATGTTCATATTTCATGTTTTCTAGGTGTGCCCAAGGGTCCAAGCTTTGAACCCACGGCTCGATAAGAGCAATGACAAGGATCAATTTATGGTGAGAAAATGAGAGAGGTTTTGGAGAAGTACAATGGATTCAAAAGTGTAGGGGAGAGAAGAGAGAAGAGTGCATTAAAAATCTTGGCAAGTGGTTGTGTGGAATAAAGGATCCCTTTTTACAAAGTTAAAAAGACGGGGTGGATGCAAATCATATAATTCTCAAATGGCGAGATACGTTGTTGGTGTCCACTTTGACTTGGAAATGCATCGTTTAATGTGCATAAAAACATTGTAACATCCGTGTGTATGTTTGGATTTTTTGTGAAAATATTTACTTCGATTTTGAGTGGTTGTGGTCGTTTTCATCATCATTCATGTCATCGACATCATCATCATTAGGCGCCTTCATCGTTCTCATCATAATCATGACAATGACAATGATGATGATCCGATGATCGTGTCAAAGATGGTGAGTACTAATGATCTCGATGATGAAAAACACAAAGATGATGATGATCACAATGATCATAAAGATGATGATGATAATGACAAAAATGATGATAATGATGATTTTGAAAATGATGATGATGACGATGATGAAAGCGATGATTGTGATGAAGATGAAGATCTTAATGATGATGATTACAATAATCCACAACATGGCAATCATGAAATGATGATTTTAACCATGATGATGATTATATCGATCCTAAAAATGATCTAAAAATGATCTAAAAATGACTATGATGACGATGAAAATGACAATGATGAGGAATACGATGATGCTTCGATGAATAGGATGAGATCACCAATGATGATGATGACGATTACGATAAAAATATCAATGACGATGAGGATGACATTAATGTTTTCATTGGTGATCATTTATGTTTACTATTTAATATAGGTAAGCACACATTGTCATCATTGATGATGATTGTGTGAATGATGGTGAGTAATGATGGTCATGTTCATCTCCGAGGAGGAATGGTTCCAAAATTGTGAGAATGATGGCATTCTATCAATCAATGACTCATGTGGGGCTAGTTTCATATCCAATTTCAAAAAAGGAGTGATTGTGTTGGTCTAAAACTTCAATGTAATGCCTATGACATAATGATTTAGAAAATATGTTTCTTAGTGATATTTTTGTTGAAAAACCAAAAGTTTTGTTTTCTTGGAATTAACAAGATATTCTAAAAATATATTTAGATTTTTGTTAGAAGAAAAACATCAAAACATAAGCATTACAGTTCCATGATTTTTTTCTTTTATTTTTTCAATATTTATTTTATTTTAATAAGAAACTATTATTTTTATTAATTTATTTACATATATATTGTGAAAGTGTCTGATGTCGAGCCTCTATCCTTATATAAAAAGAAAAAGAAAAAGGGCAAAAAGAAAATAATCGGCTAGTAACTGCAAGCTCAAACCTCCTGCCAGCCTTACCATCCGAGACAAGGGTGTGCTCAAGAAACGTTACCTAAAACACGGGTTCGATTTGCCGCTTACATTTCTTGATAACTGTCATTAAAAGGTTTCCTCTCCGATTTCCCTCCCGCAAAAGCTCCACCAATGTGAGGAATAAAATTGATAAATCTATGTAGTTTCCCCCAAAATTAAAAGTGCTGAAAGTTGTGGGAGTGTTTGATGGCCGAATCGAGCTACCTGAGATTCAACATTTACTTTCATATTGAATCTATTGAGTGAATTTGAGTACCTTCTCGAATATGTCTGTAGATTTCCTTCTTTGAGTAAACTGAGGATACATTGTGGGAGAACGTGGTGGAAGGCGTTGGTATTATGGTATGCTCTGCAATTCTTTGTTATTGTTGTTATGAAGCATATAATATGTCAAAGCTTCGCTTTCTGCATGAACCTGGACTTCTTGGGGCATAATATGAGATGTCGTATTCTTTTATTACTAAAGAAATAAAAGATGTATTTTCCACTCAATCTATACTAGATCAATACTATTTTAAGGCACACTCAGAATAGTTATTTTTATCTTGTTTTTCCCAACGGACCCCAACAAATATCCATGCAGTGTACAATACAGGAGGCACTGGAAACATCGACTTCAGAACTCTGACAACTTCATGCATGTTGGGTCGATCAGAGGGCCGTTTCTTGGTACAGGTCAGCTTTCCCAAATAGGTTAGGGGACATTGTTGGTAGCGGGATTTGGAGGAGTGTGAACTTGGAACAAAATAGATGCCTTGTTTGACATAGTTTGCTTTGGACCAGGGAATCTCTGCAAGATCGGCCCAGCATGAGAGATGTAGAGAGAGGACTGGAAAGTCTAAGAGACACACTTTTGAGAAGACAATCAAAATCACCTTCTAATTTAACAACTACCGTCTCATTTTGGTATGCAATTTTGATCCAGGTGAAGGAAATCAACGTCCTTATTAGCAAACATAAAATAACGGTATTTATTTCTACAAAGTATCTCTACAAAGATCTATGATAAAGTCGATAAGCATAACCCATTCAAGCAATAGAGAACTTTTTGTTTTAGTTTTAGTTTTGAACATTCTGTTTTAATTAAACTCTTCTATTTTATTATGCTTAAATGAAAATACATCTGAGTAGTCTTCAAAATTATTGAGATACAAAATGATGTTCATTTCCCATTCAGAGATATTTGCAGACATGTCGTTCCTTACATAGTTGGAAAATATTCAAAAAGAAGGTGGAATCAGCTCACCATCAAAGGTACGCCATATTTCCACCGATGGCCAATAGTGGAGTAGCTGGACAATGGAAATAATAAGGAGAAAGAGGGGCCAAATTGGCACGGACTATATCTCTATCAATAATCGAAAAACTGTCATTTTCTAAAGTATATGGCCACCTCATGTTGGCATTATATTACCATATCGGCAATTAAAAACTGATAATAGTTAACCATATCATCATACATACTTTCAATTTAAAAGCACCGGGTTGGACGGATATAAGTAAAACATGCTAAGTAGAGAAATGGTTGGATAGGAATATAAGTAAAAGATGCTAAGTAGGAAAATCAGTGGGAAATATCCAGCTATGTGTTGGAATTATCTAATCCAACCTTATGCAATTCAACCTTATGTAAAATATTGTTCGTGAAATCTACATTGAGAGAGGGATGGCAAATATCACAAGGAATTGCATTTAATATGATGAACAAAGCATTGCAGAGCATACCATAATACCGGGTGAAAACCTTAAAATCCTCACCTTGTTTGATGAACATACTTAGAATTTTTGCATTTAATATGATGGTGGACTCCCAAATATGATGTGCCAATGAGGAAACTAGAGATGATGGAGTTTATGTCGAGTAGGCTCCTACGACTAACAATTCTGAAGTCGGGGATCAAGCCACATCGGTGCCACGATCGATTATTTCAATGGCATGTTGGAATATTTGAAGGTAGGGCTACTAGAGGACGGTTTGGTGAGAAGTGTGATGGAACATATATTCATCACTTGAAATATTCAGATATAGATTCAAAGCAATAACAAGTGATCAATTTATGGTGAGAAAATGAGATAGGTTTTGGAGAAGTACAAAGTGGATTTAATGGCGTAAGGGTAGAGATTATAGAAGATTGCATTCAAAAAACTTGACAAGTGGTGGTGTGGAACATAGGATCCATATTTTACAAATTTGAAAAGACAAGGGTAGATGAAAATCATGTAATTCACAAATGGCAGGATACATCATATGTGTCTGCTACGACTTGGAAATACATTGTTTAATGTGCATCAAAACATTATATCATCTGTCTCTATGTTTGTATTTTTTATGAAAATATTTACTTCAATTTGTAGTGGTTGTGGTCATTGTCATCATCATCATTGTCACCTTCATCATTCTTATGATAATCATTTTCATTATTGTTTTCAACATCGTCATCATCATCTTCATTGTCACCTTCATCGTTGTTGTCTTTGAAACCCCTGAGGATAGGGATTTGATTTCCAAACAATATTGGGTTTGGGGAGAACACGGGCTCATGTTCAAGCCATGGTATCCATTTTTATCCCTTAAAAGATTCTTTTGATACCTACCCTATTTGGGTTTGTTTTCCAGGGCTCCCACTTCAGCTCTGGAATAGATCATGTTTGCTTGCCATAGGTGATGCTCTTGGATCATGTGTAAAAGTTGATGATAAGACCTCTGTTCAGGTACATACTACTTATGCTCGAATCCTTGTAGATCTTGATACCTCTCAAGATTTACCAGCAGAAATCAATCTACAAATTGGAGATAGAATCTGGGTGCAGAGATTGGACTATGAAGGTCTTGCTTTCAAATGTCGACATTGTTTTCAAATTGGTCATATTTCAGAGGATTGTGAATATTCCAAACAAAAGATCAAACCTGCATGGTGGAAGGATTCCCTTCCTGAACATCTAACAATCAATCCCCATACCGACCCAATTGTAGAACTCATGCAAGATGAGAAAACTTTTGAGAAGAAAGCTCCCTCTCCTCAGAAGATGGATTCATCGATAGATTTGACACTCCTTGCTATGGGCCACATCCCTATCAAATCAATTGAAGTTGTTCTTCCAATCTTAGTGGAAGAAGGAAATGAGGAATGGAAGGTAGTGGATAGGAAAAAGAAGGGATCTAAACCCTTTGCTATCTCAGACAAGGCATGAGTCTTGTCCTTTTTATGTTATCATCGCTACATCTAGGCTATTGCCTGCGGTGCTGCTACAGAGTAGCTATTTTTAGCTGATTATTTGCTGGTTTTTGGTTGTGATCTTGGCAGATTCTTCTCTGTTGTTGGGCTTTGTCGCTATATCTTGATTTTGATCTCTCTTTGTAATTCTGAATTGTCAAATCTGGCATTTGAGCGCTATTGTACAAGGGTATAGTCCCTTTCAAAAAACTATTTAACCTTAATAAAAATAATCGTCATCATCATGACAATGACAATGACAATGATGATGATGATGATGATGATGATGATGAAAAACATAATGATGTTGATGATCACAATGATGATAAAGATGACGATGGTAATGACGAACATGATGGCGAAGATGATTTTGAAAATGATAATGATGATGAAAATGAAAAGGATGATCATGATGAGGATGAAGATCGTAACAATGATGATTACAATAATCAACAATAGGGGAATCTTGATAATGATGATTTTAACTATGACGATGATTATATCGATCATGACAATGATCTAACAATGACTATGATGATGATGAAAATAACAATGATGCTGAAGATGATGACAATTCCGATGAATAGGATGAGGATACCAATGACGATGATGACAATTAAGATAACAATATCAATGATGATAAGGATGACATTAATTTTTTCATTGGTGGTGATTTATGTTTACTATTTAATATAGGTAAGCACTCATTGTCATCATTGATGATGATTGTGTCAATGATGGTGAGTTGATGATCATGATGATGAAAAACACAACGATGATGATGATCACAATGATGATAAAGATGATGACGATAATGATGACGATGATGATTGTGATGAGGATGAAGACCGTAACAATTATAATAATTACAATTATGATGATGATGACGATGATTGTGAGGAGGATGAACACCATCGGACGAAATCGTCATCATCTTCATTGTTGTTTTCATTTTCATCATCATCATAATCATTTTCATCATTTTAATGATTGATATAATCATTTTCATCATCACTGTCATCATCTTCGTCGTCATTTTCCTCATCATTATTATCACTATTTACTATTTAATATTCATTTTTAATACTTAATGTGGGAATAACAATAATTATGTTTGTAGTTTTTGTGGTGGTGGTCATCGTCATTGATGTCATTGTCGTCATCGTCATTGTCATCATCATCATCATTCTCACCTTCATCGTTGTCATAATAATCATTTTCATTATCATTGTTGTCGTCATCATCATGAAAATGATAATGATGATGATGATGATGGTGTTAATGATGGTCGATATCGATGATCATGATTATGAAGACAAACACAACGATGATAAGGATGATGATGATAATAATGAACATGATGATAACGATGATTGTGACAATGATGAAGATGATGATAATGAAAGTGACGATCATGATGAGGATGAAGATCGTAACGGTGAAAATTACAATAATTACAATGATAATGATGATGATGATGATGATGAAAAAATATTAATATTAATAAGAATAATAATGATATTTTATTTACAATATTAATATTAATATTAATATCAATACTAATAATAATAATAATAATAATAATAGATATTAATACTAATATCTAAACCCTTCATTGTCTCGGACAAGACATGAGTCTTGTCCTGTTATGGGTTATCATCGCTACATCTCAGCTGCTGGCCTATTGTGCTGCTATAGAGCAGCTACTTTTTAGCTGAAAGTTTGCTAGTTTTTGGCTGTGTACTTGCATGATTCTTCTTTGTTGTTGGGCTTTGTCGTTTTATCTTGATTCTAATCTCTCTTTGAAATACTGATTTTGTCAAATCTAGCGTTTGAAACTGCTGTACAAGGGTATAGTCCCTTTCAAAAAACTATTGACCTTTAATAAAAAATATTAATACTAATAATAATAACAATATTATTAATAATAATTTATGTTTGGATTATAAATTGTAAAAATCTGATTGAAACCCCTAAACTATAAATATGTACAACAATGACGATGACATTTATGTGATAATGGCATATGAGAATGACATTGATCACAATGATGATAATGGCGCTCATGATATTATCACATTATCGTGACAATGATGATGATGAGCGACGATGATTGTGATGAGGATGAATATCGTAATGATGACAATAATTATAATGATAATGATGAATACAATGAACGTGATGAGGATGAAGACCATTTGGCATAATTTTCATCATCTTCAATATTTTTTCATTTTCATCATCATCATATTCATTGTCATCATTTTAATGATCTATATAATCATTTACATCATCATTGTCATCAAATTGATCATCATTTTCCTAATCATTATCATCAATATTTAATATTTAATATTCAACTTTAATACTTAATGTCGAAATAACAATAATTATGTTTCTAGCCCATATAAATATTATTAATACTATTAATAAAATTATAATAATATAATGATAATAGTAAATCCATTAATATTAATAATAATAATAGTAACTATGATAATATTATTTTTTATTTCTTAAAAAAATAATACCAAAAATACTCGCCTTCTTTTCTTGACAACATTTTAGTTATCATTTTATGTATAATGAAACTTCTGCATTATTTACTAGCATACCTATATTATATAAATATATATATAATATGTTGAGAGGTATAGGCACTTATACCTCTCGACATATTTTATCATTTATATAAACATAAATCAAAACATGGTAAAATATACCAAGAGGTATAAGCACCTATACCTCTCGACATATTTTAAATATAGATATGCTAGTTTATAAAATACTTTTGTAAACTTTATTAGGAAAAATCGCCAACTATTTTGATAGTAAATTTTATTAATATCTGCGTGCCTTTTTTCATCCATAAAAAAGTGGAACAATTTAATTGAAATCGAGTTCTCCACTAGCCAACACTTCCTTTCAACGCATTCCAATTTCTCACAAGCATACCTGGGGAAGTTTTCAGAATTACTAAAGGTTTAGTGGATGATTTAAACCCTATGGGACACTCTTGACCCTAAGAGTCAAATTCTTACTTGAGAGTGGAAATAGAGTAGTAGGTTTGTCATACCATTTCAAACATATGTTTCAGCAAAAATAAAAGTGGGAAAACGTGAATTACAACCATAGATGATATTTTAAAGGATGTTTAAATATTTTTAATGACCTTCATTTTTAAAAATTTCTAAATGTGCAAATGAAGTTTGGAAATAAATATGAACTTAGATATAAGAAAAATATATTTTCATAAAATCGTAAGAGAATCCATCCCAAAAAATTTAACGGGATGATGTTTTTTATCGCACCAATATATATAATATATATAGTGTTTTCAAAAGGATCTTGGTATATTGGTGTTTTTATAAGTATTTCAATGACCTGTCAAGGATCAAGTCTTTATGAGTGCAAGGTATGGATGGAGAAAATGACATGGAGAGGTAAACAGTTGAAACTAGAATTGTGCCCCACATGATTTTGATGACGTCGATGCCCCTTACCCATAACGTCTTAGTCAAGGCGATCATTGATTTATTTTATTGACTTACTTTGCATTCTTTTAACTATATGTTCCCTTTAGAACTTAGGCAGAGATGCTATACAACTATGCAATCCAATTCCCAACTATAAGACACCCTAGAGGTGCTCGATAGAAAATAATATAGATAGTGTTTAAGAGAACTGAATACCTTTACTGAGATAAGTCCTTTCCAACATGTGATGGGTTGCTGCTATCAAAAATTGTTAAATATGTTTTGAATCTTAAAAACTATCCTAGATATGTGCCAAATATGATTTTTGATTTCAGCTATGGCAATATGAAAATGTCATGCCTCCACACTAGGCCCTTGGACATGCACACCACTACCACACATACATGTAGGCTAAATTTGGCACTTGCTTATGCCCATCAAGCAATATAAATAGATGATAATAATTTTTTTATATTTCCCTTCAAAAATAAAAATGGCGTTATTTTACACTACTAAATAAAGAATATTAATCTCTATTTATTTAACTTTTTAAATATGTGTTTATATAGTTTCTATATAATTTAGTATAAAAATTATAGTCATATTTGAAATGTGCAAGCCATTAAAATGATTATTGTTTCTAAATAACATTTAAACAGAGGTACAATTTAACTCCCAACCACTATCATTACATAAATATTTATTGCTCTCTACTCCCTACTCCCCACTCTTGAATTGTTGTGCAATGTGATATTGATTTTCCTTCTTTTCTACATCCACAATCATATTTCTTGATAACTCTCTCATACCCTCTCCTCCCCTTCTAAACTTCCACCTGTCATTCTCATGTTCAATTTCTTCATCGATTACGAGGTTGCATGCAATGAGAGAACACTGCATTTCAATTAAGGGATCAATCGAATTACAAAAGAGGGTCAAACGCTTCACCTCAAAGAGCATGATGGCCATGGATGTGTTTAATTCCCACATTTTTTTATGTTGTGATGCAAAAATTTTAACATCATGTGTCATCCCTAAAATATTGCATTGAATAAACCCACTATAATGTGTTATTTTTGATGTTAATGTACACACCCAAAGGCCTTTGTCCACCTAATAAAAAATCAGAGCAAATAACTCTTTCCTCCATACACATTTTTGATTCTTTACATATTTCTATCCAAGTTGTTACTTCCTCCTCCTAACACATTGTAACAAAAATATTATTTTTAAGTGGTTCAATTCAAAATAATATTTCCTTACACTCCCTTCCATATCTTCACTATGTTGCTCTAAATATTACATTCCCACTAAAGTCATAAGTGGTTTTAGAACCCTTCTCAAATTCCTCCAAATGGATGAGTGACATGAGCGTTGTTTATCAAATCCACCTTCAATGTTAACTATCCGAGGGACATCCCATGATTCAACAAAAACTAGTGCCAAGTTAAACAAATCTATGAATTCATCATGCACATCTACCTAACTCACTCCCATAAACACATCTTCACCAATACTCATGCACATGAACACGAGTATTATCATTGAATAAAAGGTATTACTTTTTTCATAGGTTAGCAACATGTTATCAAAATTTTCCCAAGTTGATTAAATGACATCGAGGTTCTCGAGATTTCTCTTCCACATATCTTGCAAGTAGGCCAAATCATGTACCACAATTCATAAGTGCCTATTATGTTCCAATATATAGGGTAATACTTATTTCATTAAATTTAGACATATTCCAATGATTTTGGACTCTAGTATTATAAGTTTGGGAAGCAATCCATCTTTGTTTTTGCATATATTGGATACTAACTTTGTTTATACAGATTCCATTATTACTACTATTGGATTCCATTATTAGCAATATTGGATTCCAATATTGTCATTATTGTACTTATTCGAGTTGCAATTTCACTATTATTAGATTCCGATTTCACTATTAGTGGATTCCAATTTCCCTATTATTGGATTCCAATTTTTCTATTACGATATTCTAATAGCACTATTATTGGATTCCAATTTTTCCACTATTGGAATCCAATTTCTAAATCTTGATTTTTGGATTTCTATTTTGTTATTATTTAATTCCCCCACATAATCCTAGTGGCTTCTAACTTACATAAGCCTAGTGGTTGTTATTTTTCTAAGTATAGTGGCTGTTAACTTACGATCAAAGTGTATGCAAGGTGAAATAAGGATAGCAGCGTCAAAGTTACATCTTCCTAGTGGCCATTAAGTTACATTTACCTTGCAGACACTAAGTTACATCTTCCTTGTGGCCATTAAGTTACATAATGCTAGTGACGCTGAGTTACATAAGCCTTGTGGCTGCTAAGTTACATATAACGCCGATAAGCTACATAATCCTTGCATTTGATAAGACACATAAGAATAACAACTACTACGATACATTTTTTTCAATAGTTATTTGATCAATCTTTAAAATGGAAATCATTGTAATGTAAATTAGCAGATCATTAGGCGTTTCAAAATAGAAGATAATCCAAATAATGTGAACTAATGTTATGATTTTCTAGTCTATAAATCATAGAGAACAACAAAGAGTTCATAATTATGCTAAACACGTTTTGAAACATGGATTTCAAATTTTATTAGTTCCTACCTATGGCAAGTTACTATACCTTTCACCACAACTTATTAGTTCTTTCCATATCCTCCAATTAAAGGCGTTTATTTTTTCTAGTTTCTATATTTCAAATGTTGGAGTATAGATTAATCCATTTCATAATTTTAAAATATCAATAAAATTGATTTATTTGATTTTCTATTGGTTACTTTTTCATAATAAGACAAATTATGGATTGTATTCAAGTACATATTTTTCAATAATATTGAAAGGAAAAATAATCAATGAACAACTATCAAAAAAATTATGACAACTTTAACATTAACATTTAATAAGTATACGAACGAAGTGTTCTTCATTTTCAAAATAAAATATTAATAAGTACATGCCACCTATTCAAGAATGCATGATGTCATTATATTTATTATTTTTGCTTATCAAGCATGTCACACTCAATATTTGTCTAAATCATTTATCATAGCTTTATTACATTCTAATTTTATTAATATTGTGAATTACAATTTCCCATTTTGATATATATTTATATATTGAAGACTTAAAACATTGAAACTAATTGTAACTAATTGTTAAACAACATTTTAAAAATTCTCTTGAACGACATTTTTAACAATTTAATAGATTTTTGTTACATTTGAGAATAAAATATGTGTCACAAAGAATTGTTATGAGTCCATAGTAATATAAGCCTAACAAAACATTCATATGTAATACTTATACATTATTTTATACTTATCTATTTTATGTCCTCTTTCTTTCAACTCTTGAGGTAGGAACTGGCCGCTCGCGGCTCTTGTTTCCACATGAAATCAATTCCTTTGAGATAAGTATATTGAAAAATATTGCAAATTACTAAAATATTAAATCCTTTCAAGTGTATCTAATTCAACTAATTTTAACTACAAATCATTAATTGTTCTTGAAATTATGTAAGGTATTCCAAAATAGCATCGTTTACCCAATTCGTTATTTTAATTTTATTGTATTTCCATATTTTTCTTGGTGTCCATGACCATATGACGTTTTCTATATCAATATCTGATGTTTCCCTTGATTTTGGCCATCATTTCTTTTTCTTTAAAGATTCCTAGTATTTTTCTTTTTCGTATTTTCTTTTCTTGTGGGTTCCCACCAACTTACCCTTATCTTTTGAGCCTTTGTGTGGACATCATTTATTGGAATTTTTTCTACCTTTCCCATCCATATAGATATGTTACCATCATCTAGTCTTACTAGTATCATGTACAAGCATAGTAAGTCAAATGACAACTTTGAAATATAATCAATTTTCCATTTTTGACATTGATCTACTTGTGCCACTATTTATCGACATGAAGTCACTCGCACATTTTTCTTAAGCTCTATGCACTTGTCACATTTGACAAATAATTTTTTTCTTGTAGGTGATTAAAAACTAGGACAAATGTCCCACTTAACGAGACATGTGTTCGATATAGCAGAATTTCTCTCCATTGTTATGGTTATCAATGCAATAATTGCGACACTTCTTGTGAGCTTGTTTATTTTTTTGTATTTCCATTTACTACCTTCCTTTCACCATTCATCCAATATTGTTTGTATCCATAATGGGTTCTCTTCAGGATTCCATGACTTCAATACAATTATCCATTGTGTCGGTTTGTAAATTTGTATCTTAATACAAACAATAGTTTAGGGGACAACAGTCCCTCCTCTTTATGGGAGAGGTTTTGTTATTAAATACACACACAAACATATATACTTATTTACAAATATACAAACTATTAATATTTGAATGGAGATTTTGATGTTGAAAATGTTCCTATATTAATAAGATTATCAATACAGAAGACAAGGAAAATATGAGAATTTACTAGTGGAAATAATAGCTTTAAATAAGTAAGACTAGTAAAAAGGAAATTCTGATTTCACTTCCCATTGATCAAGAAAATAAGCTGTTTTCCTTGGTTAACCAAGATCACCGACTATTGCAATAGAAGAGAAAGAATAAGGAAGCACTTTTAGACATATCGATCATTGCAGAGAAATTCCATACTAATGCTCACATGACACTTAAAGAATCATGTGAATTTACACACACTTAAATAACTCATGAAACATAGATGTTTCAGATGAAAATTTCTTTGCATTACACCCAATGAATTGAACACACGGTTTCCTATTTGAATATATCAAAGACACATATGCGTAATGAGAAATATAATAGGGAGAACACAAGAGAAAAGAGGAAACCAAGTTCTTATGTATTGATCAAATAGTTTTATGAATCTACATTCCAAACATCAAAATCCAACCCATTTCAATGATACATAGGTGCTTTATATAGCCAAAATGGTGGTTACAACCGAAGTCTTTTCGTTTCCCTTTCTTTTAATTAAGTATTATCACTTAATAAAATGTATTATAACTCTTGGTTGGCCTCAATTAAAAATTACACTTTCATTAAAATTGAAACCAACTTTGAAATATATTAAGCGAAAGAAAATGGATTATAAACTAGATGAATGAGCACTTGGGGAAGATGCTACTACAGTCTTGAATTTAAGAATCGATTCTGATTTTCACAAGGGCTCCAACAATTTACATGCCCTTAGTAATTGTTGTGCTTGCAATGACATTTATCTAGCTGCTCAAACAATCTTCCATTTCTTTTCTAAAATATGTGTTCTACAAAGTCATTTATTTGATTCAATGATCACAGTCTATAGTGCATTGATCTTCTCCTTTTTTTCTCTTGTTACAATTTGAGTTTGAACAGATCCTTAATAGGTGCCTTGAATTTTTCCTTGATGTAGAATCTTCTTTGAAAAGCGGCAATGAAGATCTTGAAATTCAACCAAACTGCAACTTTTAAGGTTTCTCCTTTTTGTACCATATTATTTATCTCATGTAATGCTTCCTCTAGAAATTTCATCTTCCATTCCACACTGAAAACCCATTTCTTGAAGAGGTTTTTCATGGAATCATCAAAAATTTACTTGCAAGAAGAACTTGTTTAGCTATATCACTCATAAGACTGAGATCTTATATACATTTAGTCCACAGTTTGAGTTATTTCTTAGAGCCAATGATGGTTGAATCAAATCTATTTTGTATCATAGGGATGTTATCATATGTTTGGTGTGTCTCTTCATTGAAATTAAGACCAAGCAATAACATCCCATCAACCATAGCCTCCACTTCCTTTTCCATAGCGAGTATGTTTATCAATGTCACTAATAGTTTTATTTTTTTTGTAAACAGGACAATAGGAGTAGGCACTAAGGCTAGAGGGGCAGGGTCCAATACCTTATCACTTGCTAGTAGGGATTTGATGAAACTAGAGAGATTATGCACCTGTTCCTCAAGTTGTTCCTGTGTTTTTTTTTCCTTTCTCGAATCTCTCAATAACATTAGACACAGCTTTTCTTTCAGATTGTGAACCTCACTTTCAGGACTGGATTCACCCATTAGAATCCTTGTCAGCTCCAGGTCAGCCAAATTCAAATCCCTTTCATCCTTCTTTTTCCTAGGTTTAGCAACATGCAAATATTATTGGCCCTTCGATTTAGAAACTAACCTTGAAGTTGTCTTGGCCTTCTTGGTACCGGAGTTGTCTTTGAGGAGAATAGCCACATCATCAAATTTTGGAGAAGTGATCGAGAGGTAGCATTCCTCTTCCTATTATCAATGAAAGGTTGAACCCATGTGAAGGTGCTATTGGAAGATGGAGTAACAAGTGGACCCACAGAAAGTGTACTCATGGAGTCAAGAGTTTGGGCAGAATATATATCTAGAGTAGGTGCTTTAGTGCTAGAAGAAGGTATATCCTTTGCTGGTGATTTGAGCTTGGAAGTGCTCACTACTTCAGACTTTGAATTTACATTCTTTTTCTTATCTGCTAATTTTTCTTCTTTCTTAATACTACCTCCCTCATAATTTCTTTCCTTGTGTTATTTTGTTCCTTTCTCTTCTCCTTTTGAAAGTACGATGTCTTGTTCTATTTCAAAATTCCTTTCGATGACTTTGGGGAGAGAGGTTTCTTATCTTCTTTCTCAATATTTTCTTGTCTTCTTAGTTCTCTATTATCTTGAATATCTGTGATGAAGGTTCAACATGCAAAGGAGAAATTGTTGGTTGATTTGGGACCTTTGGATTTGAAACATAATCTCCTATGAGATGATGATGCTCCATGAGAAGGAGATTTTTCCATGCCCATCCTATATTCTTTCATTTTCTTATCAAACCATACCTTGTTTCTCACTATAATTGGATTTGTTATTTCTTGAAGATCATATTTTTCATTTTAGAACTAGTTGATGGTAGGAAGGGGTATATGCCAAATATATTTATTGTATTCAAGGGATTGTAAGTCTTCATCAACATCTAGAAATTCATCAAGTACTTTAAATATTCAAGAGTCTTTAGGTTTTTGAGAGGAAAGCTTCTCATAGTATCTCCTTATTTCTTCATAATCATCTAAAAATCTTCCCAATAATCCTCTAGTGCAGCCAAGTGATAAAAACCCATTATAATATTTTGAGAGATAAAGCCTTTGATATCAAATCAATACCTCTTCTAAAAGGAATAGAAATTGAAAGTAGCAATATTTCTTTCAACATTCTAAGCATCCATTGTTTACCTACAAGTGTAGTTCCCTAAGGAGATTGGGCCGAATGTCGGTGATCTTCTTATCTCTACACATTTTGTGCAACATGTCAATCTTCCTACAAACATCTACAAGATATATCTTGTCATTGAAATACATTGGAAGCTTCTTGGGTGCTTACTCAAAACCATCCAATCTGATATAAGAGAACCTTATGAATTGAATGAACTAAAATCCATAAGTGGAGATCAAATTTTTTTCCTCAGCAGGAAACCTCTTATTTGTGTTACCTTCTAAGAGTAATGACAATGTACATTGTAAAATCATCATTGACTCTTTTGAAATGGTGTTTCCTTTTTTTAAGATTCAATTGGGGGTAATACTCATACACTAGGAGTTATTCTTATCATCCACTTTGGAGAAATTCCTAGCCATACCCTATATTTTGTAATGGTGTACATCAAGTATGAGGTAAGGGTAAGTGCACCAAGTTGGGGGAAAATTAAGTGGACATCAAATCCTGAATTTTACATTAAAAATAGCAAAACATCAAATTTAGTCTTCCACGGACTTGAACCATGCCGAAAAGTAAAAAATATGTCATAAAAATGGTACCATTGCATAGGGGAGACTGTTAGCTTTGTAGAAATACTGATTTTAAAGTGAATAGAATAGGATAAATATCATTTTATAATTTTTTACTAATAGTAGGTCTTTAAGACACTTTTTCCTGTGAATGTTTATGTCTAGGTTTAAGACTGTAAATTTTGTTTCACTTATCAGAATGTGATAAAACTTATACCATCCCAACCATGGTGAAATTATACACATGTTAAAAAAAAAAATTATTTGATTTCAATATTTTTTGATGAAGTTATGGCGGGCAAACGGAAAGTGCTCTGTTTTCTTTATGTTTTCATACCACTTTCACGGAAAAAATCATAAAAAATAAAATATTACTCAAAAAAATAAAAATAAAATCCATCCCAAGATAGATAGTGGCATCTAACTTCTCACCAAAGGAGAAAAATATATATCAATTTTTGGTCATCCAAATCGTGGGCAAACGGACTATAATTTTATAGGCGTTTTTTAAAAAAATACCAAGTCATTGAATTTTGAGTGTTTAATATAGCTAATCTTGTCCATTTTTTTAAAAAATATTATTTTAGAAACTAGATTCCGGATGCTACGATTAATATTGCTATAAGTTTTTATAATTTTGAGTGTATGTATTGCTAATAATCCCTACAAGTTGATATTATGTTGTTATTTACAATATGACGTCCACTTATGACCCCCTTTTTGTCCCCCAACTTGCTGCACTTACCCGTAATATAGAAATATTAGGTATGTTGTGCATTGATTAGTTGCTCACTAAGGTTCTCACAAATTATTTCTCCCCAGTTCAAACTTTTCTTTCCTTCACAAATGATGTTAATATAAGGGCACTTCTAGAAGTGAAACTCATTAGTTGAAGGAATGACCATAATTTTGGATAGAAGAGTGATGATATCTTAAATTTATTCATTGAAGTCAATTATATATATAGTCTTAGGCAATCGGGATGCCCCTTCTTTGGGACGTTAAACCAAGATTTAGTTATCATTGTTTTATACTTCTCCTTATCTTGTTCAAAGAGTCCCCGAGCTTGTGTCATGGTGAGATTTTTGCATCTACAACAACAAATATTTTGAAAGTAGCATTTATGCAACCAACATTCAATTTACCAATCACTTGTCTTTAAGGGTCCCTAATTTCTTTCGTGTCGGGATCAAAACAAGACACACAAACTAGAATGGTATCTACACACTTTGGGACTGAAGTAGGAAAACCACTGGTATGAGAAATTCCACAATCTTTGATGCATTGGGAAATGGGATTAGGATTTACATTAGAGATTCTATCCCAAAATTCATTGAAGTCAATATGGCGGACATCATTGTCTCCTTTGTTTGACACTTCGAGGTTTCAAGGATGAAGCATGTTTAGAGCCACTATAGTGATACTTCATGATGGATAGTGTGTTGACAAACAAACACTCAGGAGAATACAAGCTAGAAGATAGTTTTCTAAAAGAAGACGATGCAATAGGGCACAAAACAATTTTGAATCCCAAACCCTCGCATGAATTTGTAGAACAACTAACATCAATTGTAGAAGGAATGACTCTTTTCAAAGGAACAAATTGTAATTTGAAATTATTAAAATGGCAAGTAAATTCTCAAGATACATATTGAAATGGTTTGGGAGGCATGGGAATGGAATGCACATGACTCAATTGTAACTTGTGATGGTAAAAACACCTTTTTCACCCTTTTTATATTACCTCATTCAAGGAAAAGTCAGTTAGATGCATTAAATAGGGGTTCTAGTGTATTGTGGGGAGGGAGTGACTTGAGACATGGTTATCTAAATTTACCCTTTGAAGTGAGGTCATGAAGGAGATATGGAGCATAAAAGGCCCAAAACCACAAGGGACACTAGGGACATGGAACACAAAAATCTCCATAGCATAGAGAAATATTATAATATCTGTGAAAATAGGCTTGTGGTGAATAGGAGGTCGAGTGCACACGGGAAAAAGTTCTTCAAAAGGCCAAAAACCTCAAAATATACTAAAGTTTAGACAAATACGAGACAAATTGGGTGAGATGCACATAAGGGAAAAAATACATGGGAAAAAATTTCTCTCAGTAAAGCCACAATGTCCACAAGACAAAGGGGACTCATAAATTTTTGGATAAAATATTTATGGGTTGAAGACAAATGTGGAGAATGCGGGGATGTGGGTAAATTACTACCAAAGAGCACAAGGACCGCAGGTTCTCTAGAAAGCCAAAATGCCCTCAATACCAAGGAAGGCCACAAATTTTGTGAAAAAAAGGAAAATGTGGCAAAGGCGGAGATGCGAAGAACATGAGACTCACAAGAATTTGTGACATGATTGTTCCAAAAATCTGAAATTGCCGCAATACAAAGAATAAGACCCCAAAACTCAAAGTGCATGAAAATGACTAACTATTGTTACTAATTCTCTTCCACAAGACTTCACAAAGGTAAATGAAATCTGACTTAGAAATCACTTCCCAAAAAAAAAAAATTACACACATTTTGTGGGTAAGTTACAATATTTGGATCTTTCTGGGGATTGGAATGACTTGACTCATATTGGAAACAAGATAGAGAAAATGACCCTAGAATCTTTGGTTTCATGACAAGGGATTATTCATTGGGAAATGGAGTAAATAACAAGACAATATAGAAGACACAAAGACAGAAGGAAACAATACAAACCAAAAATAAGTATTATACAAGATATATTTATAAGACTCGTAAAAAGGACTACCTAATCACCTAGGACTGAAACAAATTCAAATATTGACCACTATATGGTAATGGAAGTGAAGTTCCATCCATATAGCTCAAATAATATGAATTTTCACCAGTAAAATGTCTGATTTTGAAAGGATCAAGCCAGAGAGAATCAAACTTACCATGACTTCCTCGAGGTTCTCACATTTTAACCCAAAGTAGGATAATGTCTCCAACCTGGATATCTCTGGATCTATAATTCTTATCAAATAGTTGTTTCACCTTTTCCTGGTGTGTAAAAATTGTATCAACCACCTGCATCCTATCCTCATCCAACTTTTGTAGGTACATTACTCTCTTTTCCATGGCTTTGGTGAAGTTCTTAGCTTCAATGGATTTCATCAACTGTAATGTAGGAAATTCCACTTTCACTAGCAATTATGCTTCTGTTTCATATACTAATTGAAATGGGGACATTCCAATTTCTCTATTTGGTGTGATCATGTTTTCCCAAAGAGTGTCATAGAGATATTTGTGTCAATTCCTTTGTGACTCATCCACAAGCTTTTTAATAATTATCACTAGATTTTTATTAGTTGATTTAGCTTGCCCATTCCCTTACAGATAATAATAATAGGAATGTGCAAGGGAAATCCCATACCCATAGTAGAAATCAATCAGCTCATGTGAAGATAAGTTTGGGGCATTATTTGTGAAAATTTTATATGGGACTCCAAATCGATAAGAATTTTTCGTTAATGAAATTACATACTATTTTAGAAGTGGTTATTTTGAATGGGATGGATTCCACCCACTTTTTAAATAGTTAGTGGCTATCAAGACATGTGTGTGTCCTACACTTGAATCAGGATTAAGGGTACCTATAAAATATAGTCCTCACTATTGAAAGGGATCTCAATTACCACTTTGTTATGAGAGGAAGATTGGAAAATTTGGTTCTACCCACAAAGGTTTGACATGCTTAACATTTGTTTATCCATTTACTAGCATCTTTGAAGAGGGTTGGCCATTAATACCCTGCTCAGAGAATCTTATGAACTGTTATAGAAGAAGAGAAATGTCCTCCACATGCTTGTTAATAAAAATCCCTAAGAAACCTTTTCTACTACTCCCTATCTACACATCTAAGAAATCTTCCATCAATTCCCCTCTTGAACAATTAATTATGCCAGAGTACATATTGTGTAAATCATAACTTAACAACTCTTTTCTCTTTCCCGTGAACTAAGGAAAATGACAATCGGGACCCTAGCAGCTTCTTCTTCAGATGACTCATTCCTAACACCATAAGTAAGCAACTCATGATTCCTCTACCATAAACAAGATTAGTTGGTTTGATATCAAGATCATATTCTTGAACCATCGCCACTCAGTTGCCTTGTTTTGACCCAAATTCCTATTGTCTGAGAATTGATTTAACAATTGTATTAGGCACAAATACAATGGAATGAGAATTTAGGATATAGAACTGGAACTGTTTGACTTCTTTTACTACTACAAACACATATTTCTCCATTTCTATATATTTCTTCTTGCGAGACTTCAAGACATAACTCATGAAGGCTATAAGTAGTTCACATCATTTGGAATTATTTTGTACCAAAATGGCTATTAATGTGTGCTCGGTAGCATAACAATAGATTATGAAATCTTTTCAAAGTTTATACAAACAAGAATAGGAGTATTGGCAATAGCCTTCTTAATATTTTCAAAAGCATAATTTCCCTTAGTAGTCCAACAAAAATATTTTTTTCTTTCATCATTTGGGCTATGCTCCTAGTTAATTCTACAAAATCAGGGATAAATCTTCTTAGAAAATTAATTTTTCCAAAGAAAGAATGCACACCTTTCTTGCTTGTTGGAAGAGGAATCTTGAATAGCCTGGACCCTTTCTAGATCAATTTTGATTCCATCCTTAGAAACGATGTGTTTGAGAGATTTTCCTTCTCTAACACCGAAGATAGATTTCTTTGGATTCAAATATATTATGTGATCTCTACATTTTGAAGCACAACCCCAAGGTGTTGAAAATGATCTTCTCTCTTCTTAGATAAAAGAGCCGATCATCAAGATAAATATCTATGTATTTTCCTTGTAAATCCCCGAAGGCCATATCCATCACCCTCGGAAAGTTGCACCTAAATTAATGAGACCAAATGACATCCTACTTTGTAAGAAAAGGTGCCCCAAGGATTTTTGAAGGTAGTTTGGTGTTGGTCCTAAACATATACCTCAATTTGGTTGTATCTTGAGAATCCATCGAGCATAGATAGAATTTTTGAACCAACAACAACTTGTAGGATTTAATCCATCATAGGGAGGGGATAATTAGCCTTTAGAGAGGCTTGGTTTAAATTTCTGAAGTCCACATAGATTCAAGTCTCACCACTCTATTTTCTTACAGGCACAATGTTGGCTACCCAAGTTGAATGATGGATAGGGAAAGATTATTCTAGTATTTAGTAATTTTTAATCTCGTAATGGATTGTTCCTGTAATTTTAAGATTATGTTGTCTTTGCTTTTGATGAAATGGATTGATTTATGGATTTAAGGGAATATAATTCTACATCTCTCTTGGTTTGAAAGTTTTCAGATCATCATACAAATTTGCTAGAACATCTACATAATTCTTGAGAAGTTCAATTATTTTCTTGTTATCTTCCCTGGAACAAAACTTTCCAATATTGACGAGCTTGAGATCCTCTTCACTCCCAATGTTGATTTTTTCATATTCAAATCTGATCGATGGGTTTCATGTGATACCTTAGCTTTGATATATCTATCGTATTTGTCAAAAACTCTTCCAAAATTGCTAGGTCCCTAAGTATCATGTTTTCATTTAATCTTATGCAGCCATCTTTATAAGATTCCTCTTCAACTCCTTCAGACATAGAGGATGAAACAGACTCACAATGACCCGCGTCACTTCCTTCAAAATATAATTGATGGAAATCATCTTTGAGTTCAAGGAAGGAGATAAAGTGTTTATCATCATTGAAAACTTGCCAATTATTCACATTATCTCGGACACTTTGTCTATGTATCATCTCAATTGTGAAATTTTCTTAGGAAAAGTCCGAGTGAGGAATCAACAAAGTTCCGGACATAGCTAGGCATCATCTCTAGTATTATTTTCTATTGGTACAACATCAATAGAACATACATCCAAAAATTCAATTTAATCCCGAACCAAGTTTTTATAGTGCTTGATATTTCATTTTTGAGAAAAAATATTCTTGATCCCCATTTCTCTTGTGACTTGAGGCCAAGAAGAAGGGCTTCATGTTGAGAATTATTTTTGTATTTTCAAATTGAATCTTGTAAGAGAATGGGTGAAATTTTCTTTCTAGAGAAGTCAAAACAACACCATCTCTAGAATTAGCCAAGGAACAACTGCCATCAAACTCTAGGATCCAAACACCATTGGGATCATCAATCACCCCTTTAGGAGCCTTAACTTCATCTCCAGACATGATCATATAGTTTCCATGGCCAATATCTTCATAGAGGATTTGTGCTTTAGGATCATCAGTCTTCTGCACAATATATTTTGCTTGTCTTTCTGACAATAACTTCTTCATCTGTCTATTGATTGGGATGTGGGTATGAGACCAGTCCATTTGAATTTCTCCACCCACTTCTTTGCAGAAATTCCTACTTAAAAGTATATCATATGATGGTGGAATATCTGTAACTAAAATTGTGGCTTTGAATCTCTTTTTAGGGAATGTAGCAAAAGCTACTTGTGTATCTTTAATCCTTCCAATAAAAGGTACCTCTTTAGTTTCCAAGGAATAAAAATAACCAAAGGTTCAAGTTATGGTAAGGCCAAGGGCATGGGAAACCTTGGAGATCATCACATTATCTTATGCACCTAATTCAATTACACAATTAAGGGGCCCATGATCAGTTATAAGTAGTGTTACATATAAGGGATAAATTTTCTCCTATGTGGAAGCTACAGAGGCCATCATATTTTGTGTAGAACAGGAGCTAGGAGTAGGCAAGAGGAAGTGGTGGGTGGTGTACAAGGATTTTATTTGATAAACTTTACCACTTGAGAAAATACTTCAAGATGGGTTTCATAGAATTCAGCCTCAAAAATATGAATTTTGGTCTTTTAAATATGATCAATAATATCAAAATACCCTGAGGTGGATGGAGTGTCCGACTTGAAGTAGCGAAGTATTAAGCTTGTCATTTTTATAGTCGGGGATGCTTTGGACATGGGATTGCATAGTGTATTATCATTAGGTGGAGAAGTGGAAGTAGGAGTATTGGGTGAAGAATTGGTACTTACATTTTTGTGATAGTGATAGGGATAGGGCTCCTCTCCTTGAAACAACTAGAATGGTAACTAGAGCTTCCTTAGACATCTCTTTCTTTGAAGGTTGAACCACCTCCTTCTTATTACTTAGTTAATCTCTTTTCATAACAGCATATGATTCACTATTAATCTCTACTACCACTTTACCATAGTCATCATCAACTCCTTCAAAGTGGTAATAAAATTGATCTCGTGAGTCATTTGCATCTTCTTGCATATCTTTGAGTTCTTCTTTAGGTTCTTCCAACTCTTCTACTCTTATTTCATATTCACACTCTTGGAATTCACAAGTTGCATTAACATGAACCTTAAGAGGGGGAGCTTTAATTGCTAGCTTAGGCTAGGTGGGAGGAAATGATTTTGGGGCTGAAAGTTTCTTCTTAGGATATATTTATATGTTACATTTGAGCCATCTACTTTTTAATGGCAATCATATCATTGCCCAAATTTTGAAGAGATTTAATTTCTAGTTTAGCCTTAGTGGGAGGCATATGATTTTGGTGCTAAAATTTTCTTCTCGGGATATATTTATATGATGCGTTTGAGCAACTAATTTTTAATGGCAATCATATCATTGGCCAACTTTTGAACCTTCTATTCCGTAAGAAGAAGCTTTAACTTTGTGTGGTTCTTTTCTCAACTTTCTGAAATTATCAGATCATCTTCCACACTGAGATAGCTAAATATGCAATATTAACTATTCTTAGTGCATAAATCACCTCCAGCAATTGAGCATTTAGGAAGAATTTTTTTGTGAATTTTTCCACGGGATGAGTATTTACTAGAATTTTGTTTACTAATTTGTTAAATCTTGCAACAAAATCTTGTATAGGTTCATATGGTTCCTGCATTTATTTGAGAGAATTGAGAGAGAATATCATGCACATCCTTCATGGGATTGAATTGATTCTCAAATTAGGTTTTCATAGTATCCAAATTTGTAATAACACCAACCAGGAGATGATAAAAAAATCTGCGACATTATCTCGTAATGTATCCATAAATAGTCGACCAAAACATCCATGTGTTCAACTCGAGCACTCCACAAGCAATAATAAAGGAAACAATATGCTCTTCTTGATGTACCTTTCCATCACCTCTTAATTTAGGAAAAAATTTCCTATTTCCCTTTGGAAAATCATACAATGGTTGAGGAAAAGCCAAAGGAAAAACCCGTTTACCCCAAGGAAAGGGTGCGGTGGCCATTTTGGAAAAGGCAATTTGTAATGGGAATATAACTCATGTTAATAACAAATCTTAAGCACTAGGAATTGATTGTATCTAGATATCAAAATTTTCTTGAGAAGGTGAAATGGTTCTATCCTTTTTAGGAGTACTTGTCAATATTTTTCCCCTCATTCTTCTTTCTAGAGCTTGTTGAAATCCTTATTGTTCCAAAGAATTGAAAATAGATATCCTCAACACCCTAGGATCTTTCTCCTTGCGTATATCTTCTCTCCACCAGTGTGTTGTTTTTCTCTAGTCTATTACTAAGATTTTTTAAGTGGAAATAACTATACGTGCCCCACATAAGTGGGCAACAAAAACTATTGTTTTGTAAATTTGTATCTTAATGCAAACAATAGTTCATATGACAGCAAGATCCCTCCTCTTTATGGTAGAGGTTCCATTATTCAACACACACACAATAAATCTAATACTTTACAAATATATAGAATTTTAATATTTGAATGAGTATTTTGATGTTGAAATTGTTCCCATATCAATAATATTCTCAATACCAAAGACAAGGATAATATGAGAAATTATTAGAGGAAAAAATAGCTTTAAACAAGTAATACTTGGTTAAAAGGAAATTCATAGTTCACTTCTCATCGATCAAGAACACAAGTGTTTTCCTTGGTTAACCAAGATCATTGACTATTGCAATAGAAGAGAAAGAAGAAGGCAACACTTTTAGACATATAGATTGCAGAGAAATTTCATATTAATGTTTGAATGAGACTTAAAGAATCATGTGAATTTACACACACTCAAATAACTCATAAGACATAGATGTTTTAGATGTAAAGGTTTGCATTACATCTAATTAATTGAACACAAGGTTTCCTATTTGAATATATCAAAGACACATATGCAGATTCAGAAATAGAATAGGGATAACACGAGAGACAAGAGGAAAAGAACTTCTTCTATAGTGATCAAATATTTCTATACATCTACATTCTAAACATCAAAATTTAACCCCTTTTCAATGATACAAAGGTGCTTTATATATCCAAAAAGGTGGTTACAACCAAAGTCTTTTCAGTTTCCCTTTATTGTAATTAAGTATGACCACTTAATCAAATATATTATAACTCTTGGTTGGCCTCAATTACAAATTAGAATTTTATTAATAATGAAACCAACTTTGAAATATATTAACTGAAAGAAAAGGTCTTATAAACTAGATGAAGGAACACTTGGGTAAGATGTTGCTACAGTCTTGAATTTAAGAATATGGTTCCTTTTTTTCATTAGGGCTCTTGCAATTTCTATTCCCTTTAGAATGGTTGTGTTTTCAATGGCATATTTCCAGCTACTCAAACAATCTTCCATTTTTTAATCCAAAATCTACATTTAGCAACATGCCTTTATTTGCTTCAACGATCACAATCTGTAGTGCACTAATCTTCTCCATTTTCTCTTTTGTTACAATTTCAAGTTTGAATAGATCTTCCTTAATAAGTTCCTTGAATTTTTCTTTGACATATTGTGTTAGAAAATAATGGATCTAAAATATGTGGAACTATCCCACACGAGAATCATAATAGTATAAACTAATATGCAAAAAATATTATAGATCTAAATATAAAAGGGTTGAATAAAAATAACACAACACAAAGAGATAGTATTTAACTTGGTTCACCCAATTGGGGCTACATCCAAATAGAATCATTTTCTCATATTTTATTACAAGCCACCCCTTCTATCAATACAAAACCCAGATGTGTTTTGAGCTATACTCAACAAACTCTACAAAATTCGCACTTGAACTCACACATATCTACAATGTTACATCAACCCTACCATATGCACAAAAACACATAAATAAGTATCTTATTAAGAAATTTTACAATACCGTGGGTACCAAAACCATGGGCCAAAACCATCCCATAAACCTACGGGTAATAAAACATGCCCATATGAGAAGAACATGTTTCTCGAGATATCGAAACATTTTTGAGGCCAAAATGGGAAGTACTCGAGTGTACTGATCTTCAACACTTTAACACTTTGTGCAGTATTCTTAGTGTACAATCTTCAACAATTCCACATAGGAACATAGGTTCCACAATATAACATATTGCATTGTATTTCTTTGTATAGAATATTATTTGAAAAAATGGCATTGAAGATCTTGAAATTCAACCAAAATTGCAACTTTGAAGGTTTCTCCTTTTTATACCATATTATTTAGCTCATCCAATGCTTCCTCTAGTACTTTCATCTTCCATTTCACACTTTGAAAACCAATTTCTTAGAGAGGTTGTTCTTGGAATCATTAAAAACATACTTGCAAGAAGATCTTGTTTATCTCGTATCACACATAATCCGGAGATCTTGTATACATTCAATCTAAAATTTGAGTTCTTTCTAAGAGCCAATGATGGTTGAAACAAACCTCTATTGTGCCATATAGATTATGTCATATTTTTGTGTGCCTCTTCAATGAAATTTAGACTAGACAATAACATACCATCAACCATAGCCTCCACTACCTTTTCATAAGAAGCATGTGTATGAATGTCCCGATAATTTATATTTCTTCATCAAACAGGATAGTAGGAGGAGCCATGGCAGGTCAAGTAGCTTGTCACTTGCTAGCAGATATTTTATAAAACTAGAGTGATTATGCACTTGTTCCTCAAATTTTTCCTACATTTTTTTCCCTTTTTCAACTCTCTCAATAACATTAGACATAGATTCTTTCAGATTGTGAACCTCAATTTCAAGAGTGGATTCCCATTGGAATCCTTTTCAGCTCTAGGTCATCCAAAGTCAAATCCCTTTCATCCTTCTTTTCCCTAGGTTTAACAACTTCTAGATATCGTTGGCGCTTCGAGTCAAATACTAACCTTCAAGTAGTCTTATCCTTCTTTTGTGTTGGAATTGATCCGAGGAGAGAAGTCACAACATCATATTTAGGAGAAGTGATATGAGAGGTATCCTTCCTCTTCTTATTATTAATGAAAGGTTAAACCCATATGAAGGTGCTATTGGAATACGAAGTAACAAGAGGACCTAATGAAAGTGTACTCATGCAGCAAAGAGTTTAGGTAGCAGGTATCTCTAGAGTATGTTCTTTAGTGCTAGAAGAGGGTATCTCCTTAGCTGGTGATTTGAGCTTAGACGTGTTCACTTCTTATGAATAGAACTTTACATTATTTTTCTTATCCTTTACTTCTTATTATTTCTTTTACTTCCTCTCTCATAATTTATTTCCTTATGTTATTTTATTCCTTTCTCTTAACCTTCCGAAAGTACAATAACTTGTTCTATTTCCATAATCCTTTCTGTTGAGTTTGGGGAGAGAGGTTTCTTATCTTCTTTCTTAGTATTTTCTTAGGTCTTCTCAAGTCTCTCTTACCTTGAACATATCTTGACTGAAGGTTCAACATGTAGAGGAGAATTTTTTGGTTGATCGGGACCTCTGGATGTGAAACAAAAACTTCCCTATGAGATAATGATACTCCTTCGAAGGAAATTGTGCCACTCCTATCCTATATGCTTTTATCTTCTTATCAAACTAGACCGTGGTTCTCACCATAACTAGATTTATTTTTTCTTGAAGATCATCCTTTTCCTTTTGAAATAGGAAGGGTGTATGCTGAATATATTTTTGTATTCAAGGGATTATGGGGCTTCATCAACATCCAAAGCAATTCCTTAGGTACTTTAAAGATTATAAAATATCTGATTTTTTGCAAGCAAATGTTTCCATAGTATCTCCTTCTTATTTCATAATCATCTGAACAATCGATCAATAATCATGTAGTATACCAAGTGACAAAAATCCATTCTAAGATCTTGAGATATAAATCCTTTCATATCAAAACAAGACCTCGTTTGAAAGGAATAGAAATTGAAAGCAATATATTTATTTCAACACTTTGTGCATCCAATGTTTTCCTACAAATTTAGCTCCCAAAGGTGATTGGAAATTGAATACCAAAGTGATCTTCTAATCTCTACACGTTTTGTGCAACATGTCAAGCTACCTACAAACTTCTACAAGAGTTATCTTGTCATTACAATACATTGGAAGATTCTTCGGTGCTCCCTCAAAACCAACCAATCTGATATAAGATAACCTTATGAATTAAATGAACCAACTACCATAATTTGAGATCAACTTTTTTGCCTCAAGAGAAAACCTCTCATTGTGTTACCATCTAAGAGTGAAATGTACATTGTAAAAGAATCATTGACTTTTATGAAATGGTGCTTGTTGTTTTCAAGATTCAATTGTGGGAAATACTCATACATTGGGGAATTATTATTTTCATCCAATGGAGAAATACCTATTCATAACCTATATGTTGTAATGGTGTACATTAAGTATGAGCTAATATAGAAATATTAGGTCTAGTGCACATTGATTAGTTGTTAACTACGATTCTCACAAATTATTCTTCTCCCCATTCCCAGACTCTTCTTTCCTTCACAAATGATGTTAATATAGGGGCAAATCCAAAAATGAAACTCATTAGTTGAAGGAAGGCCCATACTTATGGATAGCAGAGTTATGATATGTGACAATTCTTCTTCGAATTCAGTTTTGTACGTAGTCTTAGGAAATATGGATGGCCCCTTAATTGGAATCTTAAACCAACATTTAGCTATCATTGATTTCTATTTTTCCTTGTCTAGTTCAAAGAGGCCTTGAGCTTGAGTCATGGTGAGAGTGTTTGAATCTACAAAACCCAGGATTCTAAAAGTAGCGTTTATCCAACCAACATCAAATTTAGCAATCTCTTGTCCTTGAGGGTCCCTAATTTTTTTAGAGTAAGGATCAAAACAAGATGCACAAGCTAGAATGGTATCTACACACTAGACTAAAATAGGAAAACCACTAGGGTGAGAAATTCCACAATCTTTGATGCATTGGGCAACAGGATTAGGATTTACATCGAGATTCGATCCCAAAATTCATTGAATTCAATATATCAGACGTCACTATCTCCTATGTTTGGCACTGAGGTCTCAAGGGACAAAATATGCTCATAACCACTATAGTGATACTTCATGATGGCTAGTGTGTGAGGAGCAGACACTCAAGATAATGGAAGCTTGAAGATAGTTTTTGAAAGAAAATGGTGTATTAGGGCACAAAATAATTCTACTCTAAAACCATCGCATGAAGCTTTAGAACAACTAACAGGAAGAAAATGTTATTTTAAATTTTTAAAATGGCCAATAAATGCACATGATATGGCTAGAAATTATTTGGGAGGCATGGGAATGGAATGCACAGGACTCAATCTGTAACTTATGATGGTTTGGCAAGCATGGGAATGGAATGCTAGTGGTTTTCCTCCAAACCTTTTTTATATTATCCCATTCAAGGAAAATTCATTTGGATACATTAAATGAGGGGTTCTAGTGTATTGCGGGGAACAAAGTGACTCGAGACACAATTAGCCAACATTTCCCTTCTTAGTGTGGTCATGATGGAGACATGGAACATAGAATCCCAAAACCATAAGGTACATTAGGGACATAGAACACTGAAATCTCCATAGCATAGATAAATCTTATAATATGTGGGAAACATGGGCTTCGGTGAATAGGAGGTCATAGTGCACATAGGGAAAAAGTGTTTCAAAAGGCCAAAACCCCGCAATATACTGAAATTTAGAAAAATATAGACAAATTAGGTTGACGAAATACACAAGGGCCAAGGGACATGGGGACACAAGCTCTCTACAAACCTGTAATGTCCTCATTATAAAGGGGACTTAGAAGTTTTTTATAGAAGCTTTGCATGTCGAAGGAAAATGTGAAGAATGCGGGGATCCGTGGAACTGATAACCGGAGAGCACAAGGACTGATGTCTTGAATTTAAGTCATGTAAAGATGGTTGCACTTGTCCAGCCATTGACAATCTTTGAGATTGTAAATAAAACTTTCCCTTGCTGACTAATTTCAAAGAACCCTAAGTAAATTGTGTTAATCACGATCATTTTCATTTTCACTTTCATTTTGAAACATGTTCAAGTAGTTGTTAATGTTTTTGTTGCAACCTTATGTTATCAGTCCCTTTGAATTACACAAGATCAGATCTTTGTGATAGTATTGTGGCATTTTCAATTTCATCATGAAGAGAGCTTTCATTTCATGATGCAAATAAACAATTTAAATTCACTTTACTTTCATTTGAATGATCTAGATTGTTTGTAATTCTATGAGTGCATCTTAGGCGTAATAGATTAGGGATTTTGATGTTTAATTAAGTCTTTAACATGAGATTTTGTGTTAAAACCTTAAAGGATGTGTGAAATTATGCATCATTGAGCTTTCACGAATGCATATTTTCTGGTTGAAAGTTCATTCTTAACTACTTGAGACATGTATGTCATTTTGCTAAGTGAAGTCATCAGCATTTGTTAAAAGTCCTCTAGATCTTGGTATAATCGGTTTTATCTGTTTAATTTCCCAAACAAGAATCCTACGGGAACTACACCGCTTGCATTGTCTATTCATAAATTCTAAGGGAATTCAGTTATTTACCCCTCCCTTACTTAAATATGTAAGAGCAATCAGTTTTTAGCATTGCCTTTAGTAACTGGACATTTTTAGAAAGTTTCTTCATTTTATAGAAGTGATAACTCATGAGATTTAGAACATGTTGTATTGACCATACCTTCTCAAAGTTTCCTCTTAATTTTTGAAAAGAAAAAAAATATTTTCAATCTGCAAGTGTTATCAAACAGCACATGTTACAAAATGGGTCCTCTCAAACTTAGTTGAAGGCACAACCTAAAGCGGTTAGGGTAGGTCAAACCCTTTGCACGGTGTCATCCAATTCTTCCAAGTCTGAGTGAATTAAGAGTCAGTTAAATCCCTACTGGATACAAAACGAATCATACTCAATTTATCTGTCTCCAAGCATCCTGCTCAAACTAAGGTGTTACTCAGTCACAAAGGAAGAATCAATTTGGGTACCAACACCGATTTGGTGACATTTCCTAGAACTATTTGTGCAAATACATATGTCTGCTGACCCTTGGTAATAAGCTTGATGTGATTTAAGTATAAATCCATCATTTAAACATCATCTTTGTTAAGGATTTGTAAGGATTGTATGAGATCTGAAATTTATTGTGCAATATTTCCTAGTTCTAGCAAAATTTGTATAAATATTGTGATACTACTAACAAATATCGATGAATAATGGTCGATATGTTAAGCTTTGCAAATTTTAAGTACTAATGTTCATTTGACAAGTTAATTACAATGCTTTTTCACATCTAAGGTGTAAATCCTTTCTAGTGACTCCATGTTATTGTTAAATTCTAGGATTACTTTGGTGCCTTGAACATTTGTCAAGTGAAGTTTATCATTTGTATTTACAAACTGGAAGGAAGAAGATCTTTCTTTACTAAGGAACCTATTAGGAGGTTATTTCAAGAGCTAGGGAAGAAATTTTCAAAATAAAGACAAGCGTGGAAGGTGTTAGGGGATCAAAAGTCACTAGAAAATGTAGTACCAACTTTGGAATGTGATCCACCTATAATTTAATATTACCTTTCATCTCAAAATAATTTGAGTCGAGATAATCATCATGTGAATTTGAGTTCTCCAAGTGGTGAGGGAACATCATCTGTGCATGAAAGATACATCCCTCATTTTTTACCTGATAAGATTGTTCATGAAAGTGAATCATTAGAGGATATCTATTTTCAAAATCATACTCCTATACTCCAAAGGCCCATGGTTCCCTATCATTTTGATTCTCCTATAAGATCACCTCCTCAAGAAAATATGGCTCAACCTCCACCTATACCTCCTTTTTCTGTCAATACTTTCATACCTATAAATTTCATAGGTAAAGTTGGATATCCCAATCATGTACCCTAGGATGTGCATAACAGATTGCCTAAATTCCAAGGGAATAATTCTATCATTGGTGATCAACACCTAAGGCTCTTTACCAATACGATGGAATATTTTGAAATTAAGTTTGAGGATGTGTATATAAAGTTGTTCATTCACACTCTTGAAGAAGATGCACGTGATTGGTATAAGGCATTACCAGATAATTCTTTGGATTCTTAGACAAAGATGAAAAATGCCTTCAGATTGCAATATGGGTATAAGACAGACCCTAGGTTTCTTTTGTATGCGAATTTGAAAATATAAAGAAGATTCCAAATGAATCAATTCAAATTTTCAATACTATGTTCAATAAAACCTTGAATAGATTACCTATAATCTTGAGGCGGTGATGAGTCATGTTTGATCAAGTATTCTCGATGCTTTTGATAAAAAGACTTCTTATTACATGAGAGATAAGAATCCAGGAACCTTGAGAAAAGCTTTCACAATGGCCTTACAAATACAAAATAACATCAAGGTAGTTAGCAAGCCTCCTAAGAGGGAGGGAGTCAAGTTGATCAATCTGAAAGATCTCGGTCAAATAAAGCGGTGGATCCGGAAGAGGTTGTGAAGACTTTGGCTAGAGTAGTTAAAGAAATATCCTACAAACTAGCCAAAGTGAAAAAGGGGACATGAAAGAGTTCCTAGGGTCAGCATAAGCCAAAAGGTTAGGAAATGTTTAAAAATCATCCCAGAGGTGATCACATATCATATGATAGAGGAAAAGGACCGATGGGATAGGGAAATAAACAACCTCAACCTAGGGAGAATAGATTGGTTCTGATCCCTTAAGCGCTAGAATTACTATCGTGGAAGAATCCCATGTTATTGAGTGGTGTGATAGGTGTTTCTTACCACATTCCCCATGTGATGGAGATAAGGAAGTTGAGGAAGAAAATGATGATGAGACATATGGTGATGTATGCATGATGGCGCACTCTAGGAACTCACGAAAGGAGCAACCTCAACCAATTAATAAGTGTCGAACTATATAAAATTTTGGGATTGCATTCATTAGGTATTACCTCCTCCTCCCATTAATGCTTTTGAAATTGATATGGTAAAAGAATTTGATTTTCCTAATAATGATTTTGAATACTTGAGGGCTTTGATGATTAAAAAATATGATGGGGGAATTCCTTGTGAAGAATACATGCAACTTTTGATGAATGTCGTGGTTTCTCGGGAGAAAGAATATAATAATCAAAGTAAGGTTATCAAAGGGGTAGGGCCACAAGCCAAACCAAATATTCCAATTCTTACCAATATCCCAAAGGAAATCCCTAAGAAATATATATCTCACAAAGGCCTAATTTCCCCAAATAGAACTTGTACTCCTACCCATGCCAAGCGTGAAAAATCCTACACTATACGAAGAAGTTGTGAATCCCCTAATACTGCCCTACCCAAAAATAATCCTTGTGACATAGCCCAAATCAAGGTTAATGTTCCCATTGTTGAATTACTTAGGATCCCCGAGCATAGGAAAAGGGCATTTCAATATTTGGGATTTAAGGAAGAAAATATTACCCAATGCAAAAGTGTGAATAATGTAGAGGTTCCTCCTATTATTGTATAATTAGAAATATCACACGCATCTCGAAAAACTAGGAGAATCACCTAAGGTGTATTTGTGAACTTCTCTCGGTTTAATCTCATCTTGATGTGGATCCATTTTATAACACTTCAATTATTAAATATAGGTTGGTACACAATTGCATGTTTGATTCGGGAGCCTCATGTATTGTAATGCCCCTTGAGGTAATGAACAAATTAAATATCAAGGTACCAAAAACTTTTGGGAAGTGTACTACTATGGATTCACGGGAAGTGCCAGTAATTGGTTATGTCAAGGGATTAATAGTGCAATTAGAAGCTTACCCAAGAAAGTACTTAACTATGAATGTAGTTATTGTGGACTATCCTACCAAATGGGGCATGCTATTGTCAAGAAAGTGGGTTTTCGGTGTAGGAGGAAGTGTGCAAATGGACATGTCATACGCCACCATACCAATAGAGGGGAGTCTTGTGAAATTGTGTGGTGAAAATAAAATGTTGCATTTGATTGAAGATCCCAATAATGCTTTTTATGAATTATTAGACACATATGTTGATGTTGATAACTTTGTTGGTTATGCAGATTTCAAGGATCATGAAATTGACAAGTGCAAATATCTGAGCAGGTTGGTTCTCCTTGGACTCTAATCTTTGATGGAACTTGCTCTAGATCTGGTAATGGTGCAAGTGTTGTCCTAGTATCTCAAGCCAAGAGGAGTTTAAATTTTCTTTTAAACTTAATTTTGAATGCACAAACAATATTACCGAGTACAAAGCACCGCTTTTAGGATTAAGAATTGCTTCAAAATACGGTTTCAAAGATATTATTTTTAAAGGAGATTCGAGTTGATAATCGAACAAGTTAGAAAGTTGTATCTTCTAAAAAATCAAAGAATGAAGAAATAGAAGCATTCAACGGGACTTCATTCAAATGTTTGATTCTTTCAATATAATTCACCATGATAGGAAATACAATAGTATAGAAGACAAATTGGTAGTATATGGATCTAAATTTGAGAATTGTACAATATCTCCTTATTGTGAATATGATATTGAAATATTAACCACGCCATCTATCCCGATAACATCAAGCATTGCAAGTGTTTAAACATGATGCCTACGTGCAAAGGTTTTTCCAAAATAAAGGAGAATCTACCAATGAGAATATGGACTAGGAACCAATGGTTTACACAAATGAAGGAAAAGAGACTTTATTTGGTAAGGCTATCATTTAATTGAAAACCAACACTATTCCTAGAGGTTTGGTTGACTTGGAATCAATTTTTGATAATTTTGATCACATTATTAATAGACACTTGTCGTCCTCAAGAGATGTTAAAGAACATAACCTAGGTCCGAAGGATAGGCCTAGAAAGATATGGCTAGGTAGAAACTTGGACAACGAAGAGAAACAACTATATGTCCAATTGCTAAAGAAATACTAGGACTACTTAGCATGGTCATACTGAGAATTAAAGGCTTATAGGGAATACCTTTTTCATTATGAGATACATTTGGAAGATAATGCTAAGCCATTTAGGTAGAAACAAAGGCCAATTAATCCATTACTCTTCTTGAAAATGCAAGAGGATTTGAAAAAGTTAAGGGATGGAAGAATTATTCAACCTATGAGGTACTCTTCATGGGTGGAAAACTTGGTACCTGTTCAAAAGAAGAATCGTGGTATAATATTATATGTTGATTGTAGAAATTTAAATAAAGCATCAATCAAGGGCAATTATCCTTTGCCAAATATGGATAACATGTTGCAATTGGTTATTGGTTACGATTTGTTGTCTACTTTAGACGGTTTTTCTAGGTATAACCAAGTGGTTGTGAAGCAATAATAAAGAATCAAAATTGCTTTCACCACTCCATGGGGTACTTATGTGTACATAAGGATGCCGAGTTTTCTTGATGAATCTTGGAGCCACGTTTAAAAGAGCAATGAATGTTGCATTTTTAGGATATATAAATGATTTCATTGTCGTGTATCGGGATGATGTGATGGTTTTTTCAAGGAAAAGAATTGATCACTAACAACATTTAGAAAATATGTTGTTGAGATACAGGAATATGGTATCTCACTAAACCATAAGGAATATAGAAAAGTTGCTTGGACACATTGTATCAAAAGAAGGGGTCATGATTGATCTTAAGAGAGTAGAATCCATTGGAAAATTCCTTATTCCAAGAACTAAGAAGGGAATTCAATCCTTTTTCAAACAGATAAACTTTGTCAAGAGATTTACTTCCAACTTTGCTGAATTGACTGCTCCAATCATGAGTATTTTGAAGAAGGATCAAAGTATCGGATGGGAAGAATCAGCTATTCAATCCTTTACTTTGGGATCAAGGAAGCATTGAAAAATGCCTTTATGTTAGCAGCTCTAGATTATAAAAAGGATTTCCAAATATTTTCTTTTTCTTCCGAGAGTACCATTGCATCTATGCTATTACAAAAGGATGATGAAGGAGATGAAAGGCCAATTATTTTCTTTAGTAAAGCATTACAAGGGGCAGAACTAAAATATACTATCATGGAGAAACAAGCCTTTTCCTTGGCGAGGGCCACAAAAGTCTTCCGGGAATATATTCTATGTTCTAAAGTCATAGCTTATGTCCCCCATACCATGGTTAAGGATATCTTGTCAGAGATGGAAATTTTAAGTAAGAGATGTCAATGGGTGAACAAGTTGCAAGAATATGACATGGACATCCAAACTACAAAAATTGTTAGAGGTCTGGGCCTAGCAAAGCTAATGACAGAGAGAAATATGCAAACAATTGAGATAAATGAGGTTGAAGAAGAAGATGTAAATATCCTTAAGAAATTGGTGAAGTTTGAATGGTACAAGGATATTATATTTTATCTCAGACATTGTGCAATGCCCTGAACATTTAAGCAAGAATCAAAATAGAGCACTTAGGGTAGCTTCCTATAAATGTATTATCAATGATTATGGGTTGGATTGGAATAAATCTGAAGGAGTTCTCTTAAGATGTATCATCGAGGATGATGCCCCAAAAATAATTACCGATTTCCATGGAGGAGTTTGTGGGGGAAAATTTGCTGGAAGAGTAATAACTCATAAGATCTTAAGGGCTGGATATTGGTGGTCAATGCTTTTAAGGACATAACTCTATAGGTAAGAAAGTGTGAAAGTTGTCGGTGTTTTTCAAGAAGATTGAAAGCTTCAAGATCCCTCCCTTTGCAGCCAGTATCAATTGAAGCCCCTTTTAAGCAATGGGGAATGGAATTTGTTGGGGAAATTTCAGATTCTTCAATTACAAATCATAAGTGGATATTGGTTGCCACTGACTACTTTACCAAATGGGTGGAGGCAATTCCCACTAAGAAAGCAACTCACCAAATTGTTATGGACTTCATTTAAAATCATAGAATTTACAGGTTTGGAGTACCTACTAAAATAGTTGCTGATAATGCCATGAGCTTTCGAGCCAAACCTTTGTTAGCCATGTGTTAAGAGTATGGGATAAATTTAGCATATGCTTCCAATTACAATACCCAAGGTAATGGACAAGCAAAATCAAGTAACAAAAATTTGTTGAAGATAATTAGAAGGACTTTGGAATTAAATAAATGAAAGTGGAGTGAGAAGTTGAAGTTTGTTGTTTAGGCTAACAGAATTACTACTAAAAGAGCTACTTGGAAAAGTCCATTTGAATTGGTGTTGGAGCTCAAGCCTTACTTCCCCTGAATATCCAATTGTCTTCATATCAATTCATCTAATAGTTGGAGGACCAGGAGGTTAGTCCCTATGATGCACGTATCAATCAAATTGTTGAATTGGATGAAGAAAGAAGAGAATCCCATGAAAGGCATGTGAAGTTTAGGGAGAAATTGAGGAAATTATTTGATAAAAAGGTGACTCCAAGAGCTTTCAATGTGGGAGATCTTGTACTACGTGGGATAATAGACATGAGGATAAGGGAAAACATGGAAATTTTGATGCATTATGGATGGGCCCTTACTCCATTGATATTAGGTTTGATGAGCATACATTCTTCCTAAAAAGACCTAGATGGGGAATTGCTTGAGTTGCCTCTTAATTGAAGGCACTTAAAACATTTCCTTGACTGATTTCTTAGAATCAAGGTATGCATCATGGTACAAGTGTACAATTTTTTTTTTTCTTTACTTATACATTTTTGTTGTTTTGGTTTGTCTGGTCCTTAGCTGCTAATTTTTGTTGGTTTCTCAGTCTATTCTAGGGTGGTTGGCAATGGTTTTCCACTTTGCAAGTATGTTCTTGACTCCATGGCCCAATGGATTTTTGGCACATGGTATCTTGTCTTTGAATTATGTTGTTCTTGTAGCACTCACGGGAGTGCCCATCCCCAATTGGAGCCGGTGTTGGTGCTTGGTTTTAATCTCGCCCTTTTCATTTTAAAATTTTTCATTCTACATGGTTTTAAGTATTTTTGTCTCCTGTATGGATGTGTGAAATTTTTATCAAGGTTTCATTGTCAATCTTTTCTATGGTCGTGGATCATGTCGAGCCTTGTATTGTTTACAATTTCTCTGTCCACAAGGAACAATTTGTAATTTGGGCATGAATTCGAGGTTTCCCTTTCTTTTTATTCTTCCATGGTCATGTTTTCTTTGTCAAATTTTTCCCAATCTCTGTGAGCACGTGGTAATTTATAATTGGCTACGGCATGGTGGATCTATTTGGTGAACTTGTCACTTTTTACTACATTTGCAAAAAATGTCAAAGTGGTCCCATGGTCCGATGAATTCTAATTAGACATTAGAAACTATGAAGTGGGGAAGAAAATTCTTACTATGGCCTTAGAAGATGTACACCTGTCATAAATCGAGAAGTTGCGGGAAGGCAAAACCTTTTTTTGTTTTGAGGCATTATTGCGAAAGGTGTAAAAAAGAAAGAGGAATGCCTAAGGCCCGCAAAGGACACGTGGCCATTTTTAATTCAAAAGTGGGAAGGTGGGTCATCATGGAATTTTGGAAATTTAGGCTTCATTATGAAAAGGAGAAAAGTCATAAAAATGAGCCGCGACTCATTTGGGTACTAGATAAAGCTACATGTTGAGCTGAAATCTAAAGTTAAAATCGGGGAGGTGGGTCGCGGAGGCACTTTGAAAATTTTGGCTTTGTTGTGAAAAAGTGTAAATTTATACAAGTAAGCCATGCCCCCATCGACGCCCAGGGAAAGCCACTTGTTAGGCCTTTATCAAAAGTGAATGGGTGGGTCAAAATGTCTTAAAGTACAAAATTTATTTGAGTGGTACAAAAGCGAAGGATACCACCATGCCCACTTTAGTTAAAATTTGTTCCACGTGGATGGCTCAAATTTGAAGTTAAAAAAGCGAGTTAACGGCTATGATATAATGCTTTTATTTCTGCCACCATTAATGCTCCTATGCAAACAAAAGACCTTGTGGGATGCGAATACATTCATCTCTTATTGTTAATTTGATGATGTCTTGTCATTCTTATCAGTGAAACATAATTGGAATTATTGTGGAGATTAATTTGTGAACTTTGAGAAGTGCAGAAGTTTCTGTTTTGAATCAAAATTACTTGGGCACCTGCATAAAACCACTAATAGCTTAAAACTCCTGTGAATTGTGTCTATTCCATTGGTAAATAAATTTAAGTAAAGTTATGGTTTTTCAAATGAAGACTATGCCATTTTCTTCCTCGGGTACATCGGGGGTTACAAGTGACCTCGAAAAAATAACAGACATGGATTTGATGAGTGCCGACTTGAATGATTTCTATCAATGGTTAAGTAGCCCCCATATGAGTGAATCCTTGAAGGATATTCGTGATAGGTGTATTTCCTCAACGGGTGCCATACCACCTTTTACTCAATGCCCATAATTAGTGTGGTATTGCACCATGAATTATAACTCTGAGAAGGGGTAGGTATTAGATGGGAGCAAGAATGCAGTATTGACATTAACACCAACAGTCATCAAAGTAATACTAAAATTACCTATAATTACAAACCCAATTACTATTGGCATCAAACTAGCCTTGGTGGATTATGAAACAAAGAGGAAGGATTATGCAAAAATGATAAACACAAAGTGGCTCCTTACAGAGAGAAAGGCATCAACTAAAATCCCTAAAAGATTGGTTAGGGCTCAATTTGTTGAAGAAGTTGAGGATATCATTGTGCTTTTGAGTCGGATGGTAGATTTAGAGACTACAAACGTATTAAAGAGTGGATGAACACTTATATATGGATTATCCTTGAGAGAAAAGGAAATATTTGTTGGGCCACCTTCATTTCTGAAGCAATTCATGATCATATGGCCACTCTGGCAACAAAAATTGAGATGGGGGATACTAAAGATTTTGAGTTTTAAATGATGACATATTTGGTTTATAATTTTGTAGCACATAGGCATTTCCTAACATTGTCACTACAGGATGATGTTAAAAAGTGCCAAATGCATGAAATTTTCCCTCAATTACAGTTGACCAAATTGAGTGGAAATTTCAGATTGGTAAGTGATGCTTTCCTTGCACCAATCATCTTCCTGTTCAAACCAGAATGGGGATAGTATAGAATTTTTGAGCATGCAAGTAAAGTAATTTTGGATTATGGATGTTATTTCATAACGTATAAGAAATTCACTTATATCAAGGTTAGTGGTTTTGAGGGAAAAGCACTTAAATTGCCTAGGTATGTTGATGATAAGTTGTTTTTATGTGAGTTAGCAGGGCAATTGGTGTCTATGCACAAGTTAATTGCTAGGAGACACAAAATAAATGTCAAATTCCCTATCAATATTAGAAGGTTTTCTTACCCTTACATTAGAAAGGCTAATTTTATTGGGGAAGAGTTGAAGAGTTTGGCCATGGAGACATTCAAAGCTAGGGCTAATTATGATATTTGGTAGGTGTTTGACAATGTTGCTAACACTTTTGAGCACGAGCCTCACCTTTAGGGTTATTGAATGAATTGAAGGGATGAAGAAGAAATATGGTTGAGGGATTTTTCAAGAATGAATTTATCACAATTATTAGATTTCAAGGTTCGTAGTCATCCCGGAAGGATTTGTGGATGATTAAAACACAATGAGTAAATTCTACATTGATAAGAAGATAGAAGGTCAACCTATAGCTCCCCCAAATTGGAATGAGGAGGAGTTTGATGATCCTTACATAAGAATAACCGATGTCATGAGGAGAATGATGGATTGGTTGGCTCAGATGAATATTGACTTATCAATACAAAATACAAGAATCCTAAATACCTTTAGAAGTATGGGGAACTTAAATGATGATATCCCACCTTTAAAGGAGGGCACTGATAAAATTGACCCATTAGGAGGAAAATCCCCTCTATTACCCTCCAAAAGGCCTATTGATGGGCTTATTGATGAATGGACAACAACTACTAGTGAGACAGGTACTTCCATGTCAGCCCTCAGGTAGAAAACTGAAAAAATGCTTTTAAAGTCCATGGAAAATGCCCTATTACTCCTGCAGTGCCACTCCAGGAAAAGGGAAAGGGTCTAGAATCACATGTGGTCCTCTCAAATGTTGTACCAGATCCACATAGCACTAAAACGTTAATGAGTGCAGCTATTGCAAGTGGTCTAATTTAGCTTGAGGCCATGCAAGGATGAAAAGAGGGAAGCACCGAGTTTATGACATTAGAGTGGACACCAAAGAAACCTAGGATTACCCACCAGCTAGTATAGATAAGGGTAGGAGCTTATACACCCAAAAAAATTGAACATAGAGATGGGGTAAGTGATCCCCAGGATGTGGAAATAACTCGATAACATCTTGAAGTAGCATGATACATCATTGCAAGTATGGATTGGTCAATTCCTTTGATCCCTCATTCATTTTTCATGAAGAATGAAGTGGGATGCACTAAAACCCAATTCCCCGGGGTATCATGCTATTAATCTAGTGTACAATCTATTTATTTCCCTAGGTATGAATATTCCTGAAGCTCTACTTGGTAGGTATGTCAATACACCTCTGTTGAAAATAGGCATGAATTTGCAAATGTACAAACTGAGGTAATTGATTTAGATGCTAATGAGGGATTATCTATGTTGGATGCACTTAAGTTATCTATGGAGGAACCATTTTTGACACCACTAGATAGTGTTCACATAGATAAGGGATCATAAAGAGATACTCATGTGCATGTCAATGAAGAGAAAGTTCAAATCCTAGGAATCTCTTTCATAGAAAAATTATTGTCAGGATAGGGTAAACAATAACTATTGGTGGAAAAGGGTGTTAATACTAAGTTGGTGGTAGAAAATGTTGTGCCCATTCTTGTTGAGGTTACTAAGAGTGATGACCTTCTTCAAGAAGAAAAATTGTCTTTTGAAGAAAAACTAAAAATGGCACAAGATATAATTACTGATGAGGAAATTAGGTTTGGAGAAGAACCATAACTTTTAGTGAGAAATGTGGATTCATTTCTAGTAAAACAACCTACCATAACATTGCCTAAGGTATCATTTGGAAAATAAGATAGCACTTTTGCAACTCAGCCAGTTTTGGGAGAAAAGGAGCCCATTTCCCAAACTTCAATACAAAAGGGTGAAGGGGAAGAAATTCACGCCACCACAATTTAACTTGGAGAAACAACAAAATAGTCCCCTTTAAATTTGGATGCCTCGGGATGATTAATCTAAAGTGCCACAGAAGGAAAAGAAGCATCCAAAGGAATCAATAGTCTAGATTGAGATAAATGCTCCATAAAAGATGGATTTATTTGTACAAAAGGAGCAAGAAGTGTCCAAAAAGATTGTAGTTGTTCTTAAGAAACTCTAGCAAGGATTGTGAGAAACAAAAGTTGAAACAAGTTTGAAAAAGGGTTGGATTAGTGAATTAATCTCAAATTAAGAAATGACTATTTCTATATAAGAAGTTGACCTTACTGCTTTGTCTTTTCCAAAGACATTGAGAGCCCTAAAAAGGGCCAGAACCATCACAATAACTCATACTGATGCATTTGTAGCAAGGACCTTAGAGGTAGCAAGCTGCTTGCAAGGGTAAGTGAAGAAAAGATATAACTAATGATGACTACAATATTCAGATTATTCCCTTGAGTAAACCTTCAAGGTACCAATTAAATAAGAGAGTGTGTGAAGCGGTGAGTGATCTTCTCTAAAAGGTGGATGAAGATAGAACAACAAAGAAACAACTTAAGGAGCAAATTAGGGCCTTAAGTTCATGTTTTCAGCAACTTATAGGGAAAACGGTCATGAGCCAACAAGTTCCTCTGTATGAACCCTTGAGGGTATGGAAAAAATAAATAATGTTGTTAAGAAGGTCCAAGTGGTGGATACTTGGGTTGAACAATTAACTGAGAAGGGAAAGGAAGTTATCACAGAAGCAAGGACAAAATATGAAGATCTCAGAAGTTGATTAAATGAAATTTATGGAGTAATTGAAGATTGTGACAATGAGATTTTTATTTAGAAGGAACTCTCCCTAAGCTTGACCACATAACCAGGCTCAGTGAGGAGCTTGGCTGAGCAAGAAGGTATTGTACCAATAAAATGCAAAGGGAGTCAATATGCTCTTGAAGAATTGACAAAAATCAGGTTAGATACCTTAAATGAAATCAAGAAAAGTCTTAAGATCAAAAGGAACTAGGTTGATGATTTACTTGATGCCATTGATCGAAGATTAGAGGACATGGTGGTGGATAAATTTAAAAGAGCTATGGGGACTTAAAGCTGGATTTCTTGGTCAATTCCTTTGAAAGTAATATCCAGGTAGATGACTTTTCCTATTAAATGATTGAAACTATGATGAATATTGAAAATAGGATTGAGGAATTGAAAGCCAGGCCACTGGAGTATAAGAAAATAATGGTTCCAGTGTTTAGACTCAATATCAAGACAAAAATTGATTTTCCAGTATCATATTGGACCTGATGAAGATGAATTAAATGAATTGTTCAAGAGATATGATGGTTATGTGGCCAGATTACTAGACGAGCTTGATGCAGAGGAAAGGATGAAGAGAAGGAAGCTACAGGAAAAAAAAGTATGAACATGTTGCCAAAAGTGGTGACCAGATGCCCCAGATTAAAGTAACGGGTGAAAATAATTGAAAAGACTTATCTTTTGTACACTTGGCAACATTTTGATGTAAGTTGTTAAATATCACTTTCTAGAAAAATTTGTCACGAACAAAGTATTCCTTAGAATATTCTTGTTTTTCGGGGAAAAGCTTTAATTGTAAAATGAGTAATATAAAGGCATGAAATAGTCATGCCAAGGAGGGGGTTAAAATTTTCTGAGAATTGTAAAAGAAAAGAAAAGGAGAGAAAGACGAGAAAAATCATTTTTCTGAGGAACCCATATGAGAAACTTATTTTCTGTGTGTCTTGAATTTTAGTCATGTCAAGATGGTTGCACTTGTCCAGCCATTGACAAGCTTTGAGATTGTGAATAAAACTTTCCCTTGCTGACAAATTTCAAAGAACCCTGAGTAAATTATGTTAATCATGAGCATTGTCATTTTAACTTTCATTTTGAAACACGTTCAAGTAGTTATTAATGTTTTTTTTGCAACCTTATGTTAGCAGTCCCTTTGAATTACACAAGATCATATCTCTATGATAGTATTGTGGCATTTGCAATTTCATCATGAAGAGATATTTCATTTCATGATGTAAATAAATAATTTAAATTCACTTTACTTTCATTTGAATCATCTAGATTGTTTGTAAGTCTATGATTGCATCTTAGGCATAATAGATCAGGGATTTTTGGTGTTTAATTAAGTATTTAACATGAGCCTTTGTGTTAAAACCTTAAAGGATGTGTGAAATTATAAATCATTGAGCTTTCACGAATGCATACATTCTTGCTGAAAATTCATTCTTAACTACGTGAGACATGTTTATTATTTTCTTTGAGTGAAGTCATCAAAGCATTTTTAAAGGTCCTCCAGATCTTGGTATAATTAGCTTTATCTTGTTTAATTTCCCAAACAAAAATTATAAATCAAGTAATGAATCCTACAGGAACTACCCACTTGCACTATCGTACATAAATGCTAAGGGAATTCAATGATTTACCCATCCCTTACATAAATATGCACGAGAAATAATTTTTACCATTGCCTTTAGTAACCTACACTTTCTTTAGAAGGTTTCTTAATTTTCTAGAAGTGACAGCTCGTGTGAGTTACAACATGTTGTATTGACCATACCTTCTCAAAGTTTCCTCTTAATTTGTGAAAGGAAAAAAATATTATCAATCTGCAAGTTCTATCCTCCAGCACAGGTTACAAAATGGGTCCCCTCACCCTTGTTGAAGGAAAAACCTAAAGTAGTCATGGTAGGTCAAACCATTTTCATGGTTTCATCCATTTCTTCCAAGTCGAGAGAATTAAGATCCAGGTAAATTCCTCCCAGGCTAAAAAATGACCCATACTCTTATTTATTTGTCTCCAAGCATCCTTCTCAAACTAAGATGTTTCTCGATCCACGAAGGACGAATCAATTTGGGTACCAAAACTGATCTGGAATCTGTTGCAGAGACTATTTTTTCAAATGCATATGCCTACTAACCCCTGGTAATAAGATTGATGTGATTTAACTATAAATCCATCATTTAAACATCATCTTAGTTAAGGACTTATAAGGATTGTATGTGATCTGAAATTTATTGTGTAATATTTCCGGTTCTAGCAAAAGTTGTACTAATATTGTGATACTACTAATAAATATCAATGAAGAATGGTCGATCTATTAGGCTTTGCAAATTTTAACTACTAATGTTCATTTGAAAAGTTAATTACTGTGCTTTTGCATGTATAAGGTGTAAATCCTTAGTGGCGTCTCTGTGTAATTGTTAAATTCTTGTATTACTGGTGCCTTGAATATTTTTCAAGTAAATTTTATCATTTGTATTTACAAATCTAGAAGGAAGAATATCTTTCTTTACTAAGGATCCTACTAGGAGGTTATTTCCGAGCTAGGGAAGATAATTTCAAAATAAAGACAAGTGTATAAGGTGTTAGGGGATCAAAGGTCACTAGAAAAGGTAGTACCAAGTTTGGAATGTGATCCACCTATAATTGAAGATTACTTTTCATCTCCAAATAATTATGAGCCGAGATAAACCTCATGTGAATTTGAGTTATCCAAGTGGTGAGGGACCATCATTTGTGCATGAAAGATACATCCCTCATTTTTACCTACATCATCTAGGACTGATAAGATTGTTCATGAAAGTGAATCATTAGAGGATATCTATTTGCAAAATCATACTCCTATACTCCAAAGGCCCCTGGTTCCCTATCATTTTGATTCTCCTATAAGATCACCTCCTCAAGAAAATATGGCTCAACCTCCATCTATACCTCCTTTTGTTTTTAATACTTTCGGACCTATAAATTTCAGATGTATGGTTGTATATCCCAATCCTATACCCCGGGATGTGCGTAACAAATTACCTAAATTCCAAGGGAATAATGCCATTATTGGTGACGAGCACCTAAGACTCTTTACCAATATGATAGAATATTATGAAATTGATTTTAAAGGTGTGTATATGAAGTTGTTCATTCACACTCTTGAAGAAGATGCATGTGATTGGTATAAGGCATTACTAGATAATTTTGTGGATTCTTAGACAAAGATGAAAAATGCCTTGATTACAATATGGGGATAAGACAAACCCTAGGTTTCATTTGTCGAATTGTAAAATATAAACAAGAATCCAAATGAATCTGTTCAAGATTTCAATACTAGGTTCAATAAAACCTTGAATTGGTTACCTATAATCTTGATGCCAAGTGATAAGTCTTGTTTGATCAAGTATTCGATGCTTTCAATAAAAATGTTGCTTATTACTTGAGAGATAAGAATCCTGGAACCTTAAGGCAAGCTTTCACAATGGCCTTACAAATATAAAATAACATCAAGGTAGTTGATAAGCCTCCTAAGAGGGAGGGTGTCAAGTTTATCAATCTGATAGACCTCGAGTCAAATAAATCAAGGTGCATCTGGAAGAGGTTGTGAAGACTTTGGTGGAACAATTAAAGAAATTTCCTACAAACCGGCCAAAGTGGAAAAGGGGATAGGACAGAGTTCCCAAGGTCATCACAAGCCGCAAGGTCAAGAAATATTTGGAAATCATCTCAGAGGTGATCATAGATCATATGATAGATAAAAAGGACCCATGGGATCGGGAAATAAATAGCCTCAACCTAGGGAGAATAGATTGGTTCGATCCTTGGTGTTAGAATTACTACTATGGAAGAATCCCATGTTATTGAGTGGTGTGATAGGTGTTTATTACCACATTCCCATGTGATGGAGATAAGAATTTTCATTAAGAAAATGATGATGAGACATATGGTGATGTATGCATGATGGAGTGTTATGGGAACTCACGAAATGAGTAACCTTGGTGAATTAATGAGTGCGAACTTTGGAAATGTTTTGGGATTGCATTCATCAAACATTACCTCTTCCTTCCATTAATGATTTTGAAATTGATATGGTATAGGCATTTGATTTGATTAATCATGATTTCGAATACTTGAGGGCTTTGATGATTAAAAAATATGATGGGGGAATCCCTTCTGAAGAACATAGGAAATTGTTGATGAATTTTGTGGTTACTTAGGAGAAAGAATATAATACTCGAAGTAAGGTTATCAAAGGGTTAGCACCACAAGCTAAACCAAAACTTCCAATTTTTACCAATATCCCTAAGGAAACCCCTAAGAAAGATATATCTGGCAAAGGCCTAATTTTGCCAAATAGAACTTGTACTCCTACCCATGCCTAGATTGTGAAAACTCCTACACTATCTGAAGAAGTTGTGAATCTACCCCCTAATACTACCATACCCAAATATATTCCTTGTGACATAGCCCAAATATTAAGCCAAATCAAGGTTATTATTCCCATTGTTGAATTACTTAGGATCCCTAAGCATAGGAAAAGGGCATTTGAGTATTTGGGATTTAAGGAAGAGAAAATTACCTAGGGAAAAAGTGTGAATAATGTAGAGGTTCCTCCTATTATTACAGAATTTTAAATACCACAAGCATTGGAGGAACTGGGAGAATCACCTGAGGTGTATTTTGGAACTTCTCTAGTTGAATCTCAGTTTGATTTGGATCCATTTTATACCACTTTATTTACTAAAGATAGGTTAGTACACAATTGCATGTTTGATTCGGGAGCCTCATGTAATGTAAGGCCCCTTGAGGTAATGAACAAATTAAATATTAAGGTAACAATAGATTTTGGAAAGTGTCTGCTATGGATTCAAGGGAAGTTCTATTAATTGGTTATGTCAAGGGATTCATAGTGCAATTAGCACTTGCCCAGAAAGTACTTAACTATGAATGTAGTTATTGTGGACTGTCCTACTAAATGGGGGATGTTGTTGTCAAGAAAGTGGGCTACTGGTGTAGGAGGAAGTGTGCAAATGGACATGTCATATGCCACCATACCAATAGAGGGGAGTCTTGTGAAATTATGTGGTGCAAAGAAAATGTTGCATTTTATTGAAGATCCCAATAATGCTTCTTATGAAGTATTATACACAAAGCGTTGATGTTGATAACTTTGTTGGTTATGCAGATTTCAAGGATCATGTAATTGACAAGTGAAAATATCCTAAGCAAGTTAGTTCTCCTTGGAATCTAATGTTTGATGGAGCTTGTTCTAGATTTGGTAATGGTACAAAGTGTTGTCCTAGTATCTCAAGGCAAGAGGAGTTTAATTTTTCTTTTAAACTCGATTTTAAATGCACAAAAATATTGCGGAGTATGAAGAAATGATTTTAGGCTTAATAATTTCTTGGAAGTATGGTGTCAAATATATTATTGTTAAAGGAGAGTCGATTTGATAGTCAAACAAGTTAGAAAGTTGTATGGTACAAAAATCAAAGAATGAAGCAATACAAGCATTTAGTGTGGGACTTCATTGAAATGTTTGATTCTTTCAATATAATTCACCATGATATGAAATACAATACTATAGAAGACAAATTGGCATTATTAGGATCTAAATTTGAGAATTGTACAAGATCTCCTTATTGTGAATATGATATTGAAGTATTAACAGTCATCTGTCTCCTGATAACATATAGCATTGGCAAGTGTTAGAAGATGATGCCTAGGTGCAAATTTTTTTGCAAAATAAAGGAGAATTTACCAATTATAATATGGAATGGGAACCAATGGTTTTCACAAATGAAGGAAGATAGACTTTATTTGGTAAGGATATCATTTAATTGAAAACCAACACTATTCCTAGAGGTTTGGTTGCATTGGAATCAAATTTTGATAATGTTGATCATGTTATTAATAGAAACTTTTCGGCCTCAAAAGATTTTGAAGAAAATAACCTAGGTATGAAGGATAGGCCTAGAAAGATATGGCTAGGTAGAAACTTGGAAAAAGAAGAGCAACAACTATATGTCCAATTTCCAAAGAAATTTGGGGATCGCTTATCATGGTCATACTCGAATTAAAGGCTTATAGGGAAGACATTTTTCAACATGAGATATGATTGGAAGCTAATGCTAAGCTGTTTAGGCAGAAACAAAGGCCAATTAATCCATTTCTCTCCTAAAAATGAAAGAGGAGTTGAAAAAGTTAAGGGATGGAGGAATTATTCAACCTACGAGGTACTCTTTATGGGTGGCAAACTTGGTACTGTTCGAAAGAAGAACGGGATATAATGTAAAAACCACTTTTTGTCACTTCAAATCTAGAGAATTTTTTTAAAACTTTATGCAGCTGATTTAAACACCCATATATTTAAATCTACATAAACCTTAATGCAATCCATTTTCGATAACTGTCATGAACCATGTGTAGTTGTATGAGAGAATACTGAACTTACTCATTCTCCCTCACTTCTCTATATGATCCATATAGGAAATGTATCCCTATGGTTCTCCTTTAACAGGATATGATATATAAGTGAAAACTCCTAAGTGTGTACCTGGGTTCCACCTATGAAATCCACATGCATCTCATAGCTTAGATAATGGTGAAATATTGATAGTGTAATCAATAGCTTACACCACTTTGCACAAAGTTTCTAAGTCATGTATGCCATGCTCAATTCCATGATGGCACACTCATCATTAGGAAATTGTCATTTCACCTTAATCACTTATTCAGTTATATGGATTCACAAATGTTAATGCTGTAAACAACTACAAGTCTTGAATAAGGCACAAATCTAGTTTAACCTACACGAAGACATACCTCTATGTCATCCTATGATGCCTATGGGAAAGTAAGTGTTTTCGTAACAATTCACCTTGTTACTTGACCACTTCCCTTCCCGTAGCCATCATAAGTTGATATAAGGGTGTGTACCAGGAGGTCCAATTTGTTTTTGTAACTCTATCAAGGTTTGTACTTAAGACAACACCATGCCACACTCCAACCTCTTGATAAGACAACTTGGTACAATTGCTAAATAGTAATATCCTAATAATGACATCCGTCATTATAGGGATACAACTATGTAGCAATTGCAGCGAGTTATCCCGCCAAGAAACCGGTATGGGACATGGTATCTAATGTTTTCAAGGTAATTATTATCATTTAAGAATAGTCTAGGTTTTATGACACCTTCTCCACGAATGGGTCGTACCTAATATCCGGTTTAAGTTGATCCCAAGACCTTAATCTCCATATCACTTAATTTCCTTACTAGGTTTCATGCTCAAGTTATCGTAAATGGAGAATGATACTATTCAGGTCTAAGACCAACATTACAGATTAAAATCTTCCCGCTTAATCAATTAAGCCCTTGTTTTCTTTATTTCATATCTTAGGGATATATACTTACATAAAACTATGTATTTAAGTATGACTCATACTTTTATCAAGTACCATAGACTATTGATGCCAATAGTTTATCCAAACTTAAGCACTCCTCTTAATCTTAGGGTAGCTTAATCAAGAGCTTTCATTTGATTTAATATATACAACAATAAATATGTTATTGGAATTGATTTCTTTAGAAGTTAACTTATGAACATATGCTTCCACTATTTTTTAGCATTTCATACCATATACTTATAACTCTTCCTTCTTGAATGTATTATAATTCCATTTTAGCATGGTTAGTTCAATCTTATTCTAGTGAATATGAAGATAAGAGTTACATCTTAGTTCATCTTATAGTTTGCATTTAAATCACTCCATAGTTACATGTTTCCATCCTATTACAAAACTACATTAGGCCCATCCTTAAATTTTTAATCAAAATCTTAAGGATATGAATACCTCTTTATCTCAAATTAATATATATCAAGCAACATACCTATTACAAGACATCACAAACCACCGAGGATAATCATAGATTACAAAAGGCTTATTAGCCTTAACATGAATAGGAATTTCCTTCATTTACCAGAATAAATGTCAGGACATCATGCAATATTATGAGCAGTGAACAAAAAATTTATTTCAACCATCCAAAGTATGTCATATAAGAAAAACTCATTATTCCATTTATCAAAAGGTTAACTTTGATATTAATCACCCCTTTTTTATATAGTCTAACAAGGACTATTAGAAGGATCAGTTTACAATAGCTCAAGGTCTTTTAAAGTTTATTAGTGAATCCTTAACAACATAGTAAATATGATCACATTCTATCTCATTACATATCAGTAATTACTTCAATCCTATCATTCCTGTAACTTTCTATGAACAATTCAATGAAGTCAAGTTATCCTTTTTCCTTCTACCTCATAGGAAACTTCATCAAACCTGCAACTGAAAAATATTAATGTACAAATGTACATGGTCAGTTCAACTTGAACTAGCATGGAACATCTTTACTCCGCCATGTCACAACTATAAGAAAAATTGGAGTAGAATTGGTACCATATTCCCTATGAATTTCATAAAAGGAAAGCAAAAAGGAAAGAATACAATATATCATTATAAACACTGATTGCATCTTCCATTATTGGTAATTTAAAATCTCAAACTTACCACATAAAGATACGAGAAGGAAGAAGACTATAACAATCAAAAATTTCCATTCCAACATACTTTCCTAAATAATCCCTATCTCCTCATCTGCATAATAATGGGTATAACCAATTCATTCAACCAAACTAAATTCCCATCTCTTAATTATTATAGAAGATAAGAACAAATGTTTATACGACCTAACAAGGCAAAAGGAAATTAAAAACCCAAGATTTGTTTCACAACAAATCCTTCTTTCTAATTGCCTTGAGTAATTCATGTAACTCATGTTATCCTCCAACCGAAGGGAATTTATACAACATACAACCCACTTAACAAACTTAAGGTGATTCAATTTGCTCTGCACAAACTGATAATTAGTAGATACATGTAATCAATATAAGATGAATGTCGAAACTAAAAATAATTTTTTTGTTCTTTATAATATCATTCATACACACACACACACACACACACATATACATATATTAATATTGTATTATAAACGATATGTTTTTATGATAATTTATTTTCTCTAAACAGAGCCACCTTTCGCTGCAAATTTATACAACAAATATTACAAAAATTAGTAATAGTTTAAGGTAAGTATTATTACCTTAATATCCTCATAGTTCACACGAACTGTCCACATTTTACTTATTCCTATTTAAATCTACAATCAACTTATCATTATTTTAATGCCTTACCGAATAGTAATATAATCACTTAATTTCTTGCTTCAGAACCAACTTTACAAATTTCGGTGTTCCTTACGCTTCATGAGTATGTTGTGGTCTTCTTACCATGCACTTATTAAAATAGCTATTATTATTCTTAGGAAACTTCCATCACATTCCTACCTTTTGTAGTTGAGCTAAGTGCTAATTTTGCATTATAGGTAATGCAATTACTGTTACATGGAATAGAGCAAACTTGATTCAAGTTATCATATATCAGTAAGTAGTAATATAGCGGTTGCTTACATTGCTATTCAAGCCTCATTATGTTATTTTTCTTTTTGTAAAAATTGGTTACCAATGTTTTCTACTAAGAACCAATTCGAAGCCACTTGTTTCTTCCAAAAGGTTACAGCCAAGAATGCTTCTTACAACGTCAGTGTTCTTATATCTCAACACAATAGCAATAGAAGAGTTAAGCATCGTCTAAGAAATTCATGCCCAATTCCATACTTAACCACTCACGATTTTCACCTAACTCATTGGTTTAAATTAGCACAAATCCAAAGACAATGCTATAACCATTTCCAGTTTTCCTAGGATCTATCCATGTTTAAAAGTCGACTAGACATACAACTATATATATTAGCAAGAAATCGAATAAAATGGATATTATCGCTTAAAAATTGTGCAAGGCTCTACCTACCAAACCACCATGTTTCCAATTAAAACCCACTAAAATCCCATTAGAAATAAAAGATACATAAAAAAATAAAAACTCACAACCAAACCCTATGCCTACAATAACAAGGATAGCATATTGTAGAGCCTTATTTATGTAATTTACAAATAGTAAAATCTATTATTTAAGAGATAGATCCCTTCATGCAATAGAATTAACACAACCCCAATATGATAATACCATGTAACCATGTTTGTAACCATAAGGGTTCAATATACAATGAAATGAACATTAACCCAAGATATGTTCAATTTTGCAAGGTTTGAATCCATTACAAGAGAAATAAGTAACAAATAAATTTGTGTGATACGAGAAGGAACATTACCCTAAAGAGGTAAACGCTTAAAAATTAATCAACACAATAAAAATAGTTTCAAACACACACAAATAACATTCACAGAGAGTAAGGAATCAATTACTTAGTCTAGGCTCTTAAAGTTTTAATAGGAAGGAGTAGAAATATTCCATGCCTGAAAATTTGTAGATCTTAGCAAGTTATTCAAGCCCAATGCAAGAGAATCTGAAACCTTGAGATTTTAACATGCTCCTGCCAGTGATTTACCAAGTTGAACTCGATTTTTAAAGCACTTCTCCCCACAATTTTTGTAACCAAACTCCACATTTACAACATGCACAGTGATTACAATTCTTGTAAAAAGATAACTTCTTAGAATGTGTAAGAGTGGAGATGAATTCTATGTTTCCTCCAAATGTTTCTCAAAGTTAAATTGTTGTTAACTTCGTCTCTATCCAACTTTTCAAGTCTGAAAACTAGAATAAATAGAATGAATCCTCTTCTCTCATGCAAAGTATGGTTTCGAGAGAGATGCAATATTTCTGAGGAGAATCAATGCCTCATAAATTTTTGCAGGCCACGTAGTGGATCGATTAACTATGCCACCGCCATTTTCAATCTTTCCCAATATTCAAGGAATATTTAAAACTTGATTTATTTATCAATCGTAGGTTGCATGGCAAGTTCTAAGGTGTTTCAAGTATGATCAAATAATATTGTTAGGAAATCACCTTAATAATTCCCATTTCAATGGATTTTAATACTTTAATCCATATTCCACTTGCATACAACCTTATCAATTACAAAACCTTTGAATTGATTATTATTATTATTTAATAAATAGAACAATTCAACCTTAACATAGCATGGTTGTTGATCAATTGTTAATAAACTGTGATAACTCTTACCTACCACATGAGTCCCTTCATAATTTCACATGGGTGCTTATCTTAGGGGATTCATCCCATATCACCAAACATAACCTTCGCATTAAACAAAATAAGTGCCAAGAATTAACAATAGTTCCTTTTTTTTACCATATCATGATGGTCGATCTTCGACCTATTAATGGTCACCCAAAAATATGTATAAAAAGTTATTGGAGGTAACATTTTATAACCAAGCAATACTTGTTGTACATTTGTGTGTCCAACTTGATCAGTGAGACTAACCTTGAAGAGACTGAATGTAGCTCATAAACATGTCAATAAGGAAATCCTAATAAAATATTGCATTTTGATTTATTTTCAGATAATCTATTCAATATCAAATCATTTCTAACCATGATAGTTTCACCACCTTGCTCCATTTTTCTTGTAAAGCCCCCCCTTTTTTAAATATATATAAGCCTTTAGATATTTTGTAGCATTACCAACACCATAATGGAGACCTTTTTATGCACCATGATAAAAATCAACACAATACATTACTAAATTATAGATTATTAAAATCTATATTTCTCACTATAAATAATATAATCTCAATCAAGGATTTAATTTAATAAAGCGTAATAATAATGGTTAGTAAGGAAGAACAATCATTGAAATATACCTACCATGCACAACATCACTGTTCTCAACCAAGGAAATACATTCAACACCAAGCAAAATAGTAATAAGTCATAAGTGATAATAACTTTACAAAAATCGGTCAATGAGTTTTTTTGAGTGGTTTTGCATGTAATCACATGTCCATGTGTGTATCCTTTTAGATATATAAGTGTGAAGGTAGCTACATGCTCAACTATGCAACATGTTTCATACCCTTATCATCGTAGATTATCTACCATTTACGACTTATCCTTACAAAGCCAGTAGCGTGGAATTGAGGGTTGTGACATTCCTCCCCTCTTAATGAATCATTGTCCTGATGATTTCTATCTTATTAGTCAAATTCAGAACAATCACACACAGGTCTATTCAAAAATCTAGCAAAAACAATCAACATTTTCCTTTCAAATCTACAGTTTTCATAAGTGTAATCTAAATTAAGTAGTTGTAACTTCTTATCCAATCACTTAGTCTAAATTATGACAAAAGACTTGTCATTAAAGCCACAATTTAATTGAAATAGTATCAAGTATGCCAAGATTTTGATAAACAACAAAATATTTACTCAAAAACAATGTTTGAAGCATCCAAAATATCAAGAAATTTGTTGTTTGAACCAAATAGGTCTCTACTTAAGATAAAACTTAAGCAATCAATCAAATAAAATTGATTTCTAATCAACCCAAGTGATGTCAGTATTAGGATATTAATACTACTTTCATATAAGCCCAACTTGTTATAGTTTTATATTTATCCCATTTTAATAACATAACTACATCCATTCAAACATAATTGATTACCATCAACTCAAGAGGAGTTCAAATTGGAGTAATAAGGTCATAGCATTATAGGCCCATACTATTTCCTTATATCATTATATCTAGTCCAGAAGTTATAAGTATGTTTCTTGTTAGTCAATAAATATCTCAACAGAGTGTAAATCTTTGAGTTATATACTGTAATAACTTATGAGAGTTAAGACAATTTATACTTCATAACTCAACATATCTTTTTGCATAATATTTTATTCCAACCCATAAAATTGAGTTACTTCCTATTAAATTCAGTCATAATAAAATCCAAATTCAAGTAAGGTTACAACCGAAACTTGATCATATTTATATATTTTTAAATGTAAGCACATACCTTCTTCGTCTTCCTTTACAACTAGTATAAATTTAGCATCCCTTATGATATAATTCCTACTTAGCTATATCATAAGATAAAGAACACATACATAGCCAAACAGTCACCTCATACGAGGTTATGAGTTCTTAAATATAATTAGGCATCGGTGATACAAACGACTAAGTGTCTTCTTTTCAGTCACGTATTTGGATTGGATCATCTAAACTTAAACAATATTTTAAAATGTGCCCACCCTGTCAAAAACTTCATATTATAAGATCATAACTTCTCTAGTATTTAATTTATAAGAAAGATACAATCAATCAATCATTCGTTCGATTATAACTTAAGTATTTTTATATCATCATCGCCACCTTGACACATCTTACTCTTTTTACTCATAACAAGTTCTTATATACATATAAATCACATTGACTACCCAATAAATTGTGAAGTTTCTATTTCTACAAGTCTCAAATAAAATAGATGAACCCATATTGACAATAATCAATATTTATCATTGTCATCACATATGATTGAACAAATACCATTAAAACACCACATATTGTAATCACCATGAATTTTCCCATTCTCTTTTAAGTCTAGAATCAATCAAAACCCATTCAATATTTTCTAAAGGTCATATATAATCTCCAGGGTCATTTGATTCCAAGTATCACTAGAAGGTAAAGATTTTAACTAAACACCCAAACCCATCTTACGAACTTCATTCCTACCAGAAAATTTGTATTACTCTTAACAGGTTGTAGGTCCAAAAACAACTATGAAACACATGGAAGGTATAAATTCCCCTTAATCCCTTTGGAAGAGAATAACATCTGCCTTTTAATGATAAACCAATTTTGGGTAAATATTCGAGTGGAAACAACTTATTTCCTAACCCAATGTTCTCTATATTAATACATATATAGATTTAGTGTGGTTTTGAATTGGTAAGAATAGAAAATACCCCACGCATTTCTTTGAAGCTTAAACAATATGCTAGCCTTGAACCCCATCCGAGAAGAATATATAAAAATATACAACACTACCTGAATTGAATCCCACATAAATTAGATGTCAACATTCTGGTGGAATCACTAGTATAATTTTTTTATACAGTGAGGGTGGAATTGGAGATTAATCTAGCTCCCATAATACTCTCACTTTCCTGACCAAACCTTCATATCTCAAAGCTGGTTAATATTTTACTAAACCAATTAACCCAGCCAATAGTGTTTCCACATGTTGTTCAATCATCAAGAGTAATAAGAATCATACAATAGCCATGAAGTGGAGGTCTTCGATTAGCCTATGCATACAATGGGAATCGTTAATCGATTCTATTAATTTTTTTAAAATAGGGTACTGCCTTTAAAAATCACCAAAAACTGATAATAACCAAAACCCCAAGAACCATCCAACCACACAAGGATTTACTTAGCTTATCCAATAAGTTATGGGTTTGATACAAAACCATTTACTTGCCATACTATCATTAGTATTAACGACTAAAAACCATTTAGAAGGTCGACTATGGTCAAGCTAGAAAACATAAAAAGTTAAATTACTCTAAGCTCTAGGACAGAATAGAGATTTTGTAAATAAGATAGCCTTGATGAGACAAGAAATCATACACCAACATATGGATTTATCAAGATCATCAAAAGTACACAATGCAGAAAAAAAAATAGAAATTCTTCTTTACAAATAGAAGTCACAAAATAGTTTTCCAATGAAATAGCTAAAGAGAGGAAGATTAATCCTTGCTACGTTATCAAACATAGGTCTAAGATTTAAGCAATTTTTCTTCCATATTTCAGAGAAAATTCATTTCTAAATTAGTGGACAGCTATCCATTAAATACAACAACCCCATTTTTCTTAGCATTATACTATAATAACTTTAGGGAATTCCCTCACAACTTCCCCAACGTTCTGCTAAGGATACTTGTTTCTTTCCTTTGTTATTTGTCTTTTCATCTTGCATCATCAATCAATGCTTGATCATCTTCCTTAAAGGAAAATGGCTAGCATAATGCCCACTACCACACGAGAAACATCCTCCAGCAGGTCATGTTTGACCGAGTCTGATCTTGCTATTTGCAGCAATATTCTACTTTTTCTTACAAGTTATTGCAACAAGCTTTTGTGCATTTATATTTATGGCAGAACATATTTCCTGTTATGTTTCTTCCACCACATTTTCTTAGCATTCAATGATGAAGAAAATTTAACACTCTTATGATTTTTCTTCTGTTTATAAGTTGGAATGTTTTGTAGATTGGGTTTTAGCCTACTGGTTTTCCCGAATACCACCTTATAAAAAAAGGTCCATGTTCATCCCATGTGTCTCCCAATTTTGGGTTTAACTCATCTTTGGATTTGTAAGTCCAATTCTTGTCACCATTGGTCAGTTTCCGCAATCAAACAACTCCCTGGTTGTTTGTTACTAACAAATTCAAGTTTTCCTTCATCCAACTTGTCATTTTCACCCATCACCAGCTGCTCTAAGGCAACTATCTATTTCTAGGTATATTGAAGGATTGCTAGAATCTTGTCTAACTTTTGCACTGTTGAGCCTGCAGAAAAATATGATCCGATTCTTTCTTCATAGTACATCCTTCTCATATCCATTGTTCTTCTGAAAACAAAATATGAATTTCCATTAGCATAAGGACCCATTAAGTCCAAGAGCTGCAACCTTCAACTCTGATACCAAAATGTAACAACCACTTTTTGTCACTTTAAATCTAAATATTTTTTTAAAAACTTTATGTAGCTGATTTAAACACCCATATATTTAAATCTACATACCCTTAATGCAATCCATTTCCAATAATTTTCATGAACCATGTGCGATTTTTGAGAGAATACTTGAACTTATTTGTTCTCCTCACTTTGCTCTGTATGAGCCATACATGAAATGTATCCCTATGGTTCTCCTTTAACAAAATATGTTATATAAGTGAAACCATGAAGTGTTTACCTAATTTCCACCTATGAAATCCATAGGCATCTCACAGCTTAGATAATGGTGAAATCTTGATAGTGTAATCAATAGCTTACACCACTTTGCGTAAATTTTCTAAGTCATGTATGCCATGCTCAATTCCATGATGGCACACTCGTCATTAGGAAATTTTCGTTTCACCTTAATAACTTATTTAGTTACATGGAATCACAAATTTTAATGCTTTAAACAACTACAAGTCTTGAATAAGGCACAAATCTATTTTAACCTACACGAAGACATACCTCTATGTCATCCTATGATGTCTATGGGAAAGTAAGTGTTTTCGTAACAATTCACCTTATTACTTGACCACTTTCCTTCTCATAGCCATCATAAGTTGATATAAGGGTGTGTACCTAGGAGGTCCAATCTATTTTTCTAACTCTATCAAGGTTTCTATTAAAGACACCATTGTGCCACACTCCAGCCTCTTGATGAGATAACTCGATACAACTACTAAATAATAGTATCCTAATAATGACATCCACCATTATAGGGATATGACTGTGTAGAAATTGCAGCAAGTTAGTCCACCAAGAAACTGGTATGGGACATGGTATCTAATGTTTTCAAGGTAATTATTATCATTTAAGAATAGTCTAGGTTTTACGACACCTTCTCCATGAATGGTTCGTACCTAAGATCCGGTTTAAGTTGATCCCAGGACCTCAATCTCCGTATCACTTAATTACCATACTAGGTCTCATGCTCAAGTTATCCGTAAATGGAGAATGATACTAATCAGGTCTAAGACCAACATTACAGATTAAAATCTTCCTTGCTTAATCAATTAATCCTTTTTTCTTTATTTCATATCTTAGGGATATATACTTACATAAGACTAAGTATTTAAGTATGACTCATACTTTTTATCAAGTACCATAGACTATTGATGCCAATAGTTTATTCAAGCTTAAGCACTCCTCTTAATCTTAGGGGAAGCTTAATCAAGAGCTTTCATTTGTTTTAATATATACAATAGTAAATATGTTATTGGCATTGATTTCTTTATAAGTTAACTTATGAACATATGCTTCCACTATTGTTTAGCATTTCATATTGTATACTTATAAATCTTCCTTCTCGATTGTATTATAATTCCATTTTAGCATGGTTAGTTCAACCTTATGCTAGTGAATATGAAGATAAGAGTTACATCTTAGTTTATAGAGCATCTTATAGTTTGCATTTACATCACTCCATAGTTACATGTTTCCATCCTATTACAAAACTACATTAGGCCCATCTTTAAATTTTTAATCAAAATCTTAAGGATATGAATACATCTTTATCTCATATTAATATATATCAAGCAACATACCTTATTACAAGACATCACAAACCATTGAGGATAATCATAGATTACAGTAGGCTTATTATCCTTAACATGAATAGGTAATTTCCTTCATTTACCAGAATAAATGCCAAGACATCATGCATTATACTGAAAAGTGAACAATAAATTTATATCAACCATCTAGAGTATGTCATATACACAAAACTCATCATTCCCTTTATCAAAAGGTTAAATTTGGTATTAATCACCCTTTTTTGTATAAAGTCTAATAAGGACTATTAGAAGTTCAATTTTAACAAGTAGCTCAAGGCCTTTTAAAATTTAAAAGTGAATCCTTAACAACATGGTAATTATGATCACATTATATCCCATTACATATCGGTATTACTTCAATCCTATCATTCCTGTAACTTTCTACGAACAAATCAATGAAGTCAAGTTATCCTTTTTCCTTCTACCTCATAGGAAACTCCATCAAACCCGCAGACTGAAAAATATAATAATGTACAAATGTACATGCTCAGTTCAACTTGAACTGGCATGGAATATATTTACTCCGCCATGTTACAACTATAAAAAAATTGGAGTAGATTTGGTACCTTATTCCCTATGAATTTCATAAAATGAAAGCAAAAAGGAAAGCATACAATATATCATTATAATCACTAATTGCATCTTCCATCATTGGTAATTTAAAATCTCAAACTTACCACATAAAGATACTATAAGGAAGAAAACTATAACAATCAAAAAGTTCCATTCCATCATACTTTCTGAATAAGTCCCAACTCCTAATCTAGATAATAATGGGTACAACCAATTCATTCAACTAGACTAAATTCCCATCTCTTAACTCTTATAGAAGATAAGCACAAATTTTTATACTACCTAACAAGGCAAAAGGAAGTTAAAAATCCAAGAGTTGTTTCACAACGAATCCTTCTTTCTAGTTCCCTCAAGTAATTCATGTAACTCATGTTATCCTCCAACTGAAGGGCATTTATACAACATACAACCCACTTAACAAACTTAAGGTGATTCAATTTTCTCTACACAAACTGATAATTAGTAGATACATATAATCAATATAAGATGAACATCAGATACTAAAAATATAGTTTTTGTTCTTTATAATATCATTCATATATATATATATATATATATATATATATATATATATATATATATATATATATATTCTATTATAAATGATATCTTTTATGGATAATTTATTTTCTCTAAATAGAGCCACCTTTCGCTGCAAATTTATACAACAAATATTACAAAAATTAGTAGTATTTTAAGGTAAGTGTTATTACCTTAATATTCTCATAGTTCACATGAACTGTCCACATTTTACTTATTCCAATTTAAAGCTACAATCAAATTATCATTAGTTTAATACCTTACCAAACAATAATATAATCACTTAACTTCTTGCTTCCAGAACCATCTTTACAAATTTTGGTGTTCCTTTTGCTTCATAAGTATGTTGTGCTCTTCTTACCATGTGCTTATTAAAATAGCTATTATTACTCTTAGGAAACTCGCAGAGCATTCCTACCTTTTGTAGTTGAGCTAAGTGCTCATTTTGCATTATAGGTAATGCAATTACTGTTACATGGAACAAAGAAAACTTGATTCAAGTTATCATATATCAGTAGTAATACAGAGGCTGCTTGCATTGTTGTTCAAGCCTCATTATGTTATTTTTATTTTTTTAAAAATTGGTTACCAATGTTGTCTACTAAGAACCAATTCGAAGCCAGTTGTTTCTTCCAAAAGGTTGCAACCAAGAATGCTTCTTACAACATCCGGCTTCTTATATTTCAACACAATAGAAATAGAAGAGTTAAGGATCATCTAAGACATTCATGCCCAATTCCATACTTAACCACTCATGATTTTCACCTAACTCATAGGATTAAATTAGCACGAATCCAAAGACAATGCTATAAGCATTTCTTGTTTTCCTAGGATCTATCCATGTTTAAAATTTGACTAGACATACAACTATATATATTAGCAGAAATTGAATAAAATGGATATTATGGCTTAAAATTTGTGCAAGGCTCTCCCTACTGAACCACCATGTTTCCAATTAAAACCCAACTAAAATCCCATCATTTCTCAAAAAGAAAAGATACATACAACAAAATAACAACTCGCAATCAAAACCCATGTCTACAATAACAAGGATAACATACTGTAGAGTCTTATTTATGTAATTGACATATAGTAAAATCTATTATTTAAGAGATAGTTCCTTCATGCAATAGAATTAACACAACCCCAATATGATAATACCCTGTAACCATGTTTACAAACCCTAAGGGTTCAATATACAATGAAATGAACATTAACCCAACATATGTTAAGTTTTGTAGGGTTTGAATCCAATACAAGAGAAAGAAGTAACAACCAAATTTATGCGATATCAGAAGGAACATTAACCTCAAAAGTTAAACGTTTAAAAATGAATCAACATAATAAAAATAGTTTCAACCACACACAAATAACATTCACAGAGATTAAGGAATCAATTACTTATTCTAGGATCTTAAATTTTTAACAGGAAGGAGTAGAAATATTCCATTCCTAAAAATTTGTAGATCTCAGCAAGTTATTGAGCCCAATGTAAGAGCATCCGAAACTTGGAGATTTTAACATGCTCCTTCCCAATGATTTACCAAGTCGAACTCTTATTTTTAAAGCACTTCTCCCCAAAATTTGTAACCAAACTCTCACATTTACAACATGTACAAAGTGACGCAAATCTTTTAAAAAGATAGATTTTAGCATGTATAAGACTAGACCTGAAATTTGTGTTTCCTCCAAATGTTTCTCAGAGTTAAACTGTTGTTAACTTCCTCTCTATTCAACTTTTCAAGTCTAAAAACTAGAATAAAACAAAATGAATCTCTTCTCTCATGCAAAGTATGGTTTCAAGGAGAGATGCGCTATTTACGAGGAGAATTAATGCCTCATAAAATTTTGCAGGCCACGTAGTGGCTCAATTAACTATGCCACCACCATTTTCCATCTTTCCCACCATTCAAGGAATATTTAAAACTTGATTTATTTATCAATCAGGTTGCATGGCAAGTTCTAAGGTGTTTCAAGTTTAATCAAATAATATTCTTAGGAAATCACCTTAATAATTCCCATGTCAATGGAGTTTGATACTTTAACCCATATTCCACTTGCATACGACCTTATCAATTACAAAACCTTTGAATTGATTTTTATTATTATTTAATAAATAGAACAATTCAACCTTGACATAGCATGGTTGTTGATCAATTGTTAATAAACTGTGATAACTCTTATCTACCACATGAGTCCCTTCATAATTTTTCATGGGTGCTTATCTTAGGGGATTCATCCCATATTACCAAACATAACCTTCTCATTAAACAACATAAGTGCCAAGAACTCACAATAGTCCCTTCTTTTTACCATATCATGATGGTCGATCTTCAACCTATTAATGGTCACCCAAAAATATGTATAAAAAGTAATTGGAGGTAATGTTTTATAACCAAGCAATACTTATTGGACATTAGTGTGTCCAACCAGTCAGGTGAGACTAACCTTGAAGAGCCTAAATGTAGCTCATAAACATGTCAATAAGGAAATCCTAATAAAATATTGCATTTTGATTTATTGTCGATAATCTATTCAATATGAAATCATGTCTAACCATGATAGTTTCACCACCTTGCTCCATTTTTCTTGCAAAGCCCCATTTTTAAAAAAATATATAAGCCTTTAGATATTTTGCAGCATTATCGACACCATAATGGAGACCTTTTTATGCACCATGATCAAAATCAACACAATACATTAGTTAATTATAGATTATTGAAATCTATATTTCTTAGTATCAATAATACAATCTCAATCTTAAGGATTTAATTCAATAAAGCATAATCATAATGGTTAGTAAGGAAGAACAATCATTAAAATAGACCTACCACACACTGTATCATTGTTCCCAACTAGAGAAATACATTAAACACCAAGAAAAACAATAATAAGTCATAAGTGATAATAACTTTACAAACATCGATTGATGAGTGTTGTTGAGCGGTTTTGCATGCAATCACATGTCCGTGTGTGTATCCTTTTCAGGATATACAAGCATGTGGGTAGCTGCATGCTCAGCTACGCAACAGGGTTCATCCCCCTGTCTTCATAGATTATCTACCATTTACGACTTATCCTTATAGCCAATAGTGTGGAATTGAGGGTTGTGACATATAAGATTGTCTCATTGTTTATAGGAATTTAAATAAAGCATCGATCAAGGACAATTATCCTTTGTCAAATATGGATAACATGCTCCAATTGGTTATTGGTTTTGAGTTGTTGTCTACTTTAGATAGTTTTTCCGGGTATAACCAAGTGTTTGTGAAGCAATAAGAAAGAATCTAAACTACTTTTACCACTCCATGGGGTACTTATGTGTACATAAGGATGCTGGTTTGTTTGATGAATGTTGGAGCCACGTTTCAAAGAGCAATGGATGTTGCATTTTCAGGATATATAAATGATTTCATAGCTATGTATCAGGATGATGTGATATTTTTTTCAAGGAAAATAAGTGATCACTTACAACATTTAGAAAAGATGTTTTTAAGATGTAGGGAATATGGTATCTCACTAAACCCTAAGAAATCTCATTTTGGGGTTCAAAAGGAAAAGTTGCTTGGACACATTGTATCAAAAGAAGGGGTCATGATTTATCTTGAGAGAGTAGAAGCCATTGGAAAATTCCCTATTCCAAGAACCAAGAAGGGAAATCAATCCTTTTTCGCATTGCAGATAAACTTTTCTGAGGAGATTTATTTCCAACTTTGTTGAATTGACTATCCCATATAGGTTATACCAATGGTGCATGATACATACGAGTTGAGGATATCTACAAATAGATCATTTTATTATTAGGAGAAGGAGGCATATCTTAGAGTCGTATAGGGTTGACCAAATCCATCATTAGCTTGATCTCATCTAGAGGATTCCTTGCAATGAGATGTGGTACATATGTCGATCTAGAAATATTTTTATATGAGACCGGATCGAGGTTTGACCAAGCTCACATGATATTTTCACATGTAGACCCATAACTTTGGGTACCCTTGGCACATGAGATAGTAGTTCCAAGGACTACACCAAACTATACTATGTGGTATGCGCTAGTGTTGCCACGTAAATTGGCTATTCCCAGAAGATACTTGGATGCGGTGAGCGTAGGAGGAACATGGTCCATATCCCAAGGTATAAGGATAGGTATAGGCACAAGCATAGGCATAGGCACGGGAAGGACCATATATGGGGGTACCATTGTAGCATGCGTTAGTACAACATCATGTATTAGTACAATAGTGGCATGTGGTGCATCCATATGTGTTGGCACCATGGATGTCAATGCTTTGGATCTAGTACAAGTACCTTTATGACCCCTTATTGTGGGTCCATTACAAAATCCACCAGGAGGTGAAGGAGATGACTGGAATGATAAGGATCTTTCAGATATACAGGATGCACAAGATGCATAGGCTGAATAAGATATGTAGGCTATACCGGATATATAGGATACATAGGATATGTAGGATATGTAGGATATGCAAGATATGTAGGATATACTAGATACATAGGATACACATGATGCGTAGGTAAGTGGGCAGGTGGCTTCCTTGTAGAAGTAGTTAAAGCGGTGTGACAACCTTAGAACTCCAAATAGAAGTTGAGAGGGATCAAGATGTTATAGAGAGAGATCAAGTAAATTATAGATAGAGATCAAGCCATCACATAAATAGATCAGGCCCACAAAGATAGGGATTACCTTGTGATAGAGAGAGATCGGACTAGGGTAGAGAGATTATAGGCCTTGACAGAGAGAGTTTAGGCTATAGAAAATTAGTCTCACTGTGGATAGAGCTATCTAGCATGAGGGTGAAGTGTGATACACTACAAAGCACAATGACACATCTTTAGGGATGTAGTTAATTATTGGGCACGCTTTTTCTTTGAGTAGCATGTGAGGCCACCTATTATAGGATGCAGTATTATGCGGCCGTTGCCCACTTAAGAAAATATTTCGAGTATGGTCGATAACTTGGGAAGAAAATCAGATCCAAATCCCATAAACTATCACAATCAGTGTGATCCATAGAGGGTCCTTTAGGACAATCAGCTTTAGATCCGCACGTGTCACTTCATCCTAATGTAGTTTAGCACGGGTTAGCTTAGCATGGCGTAGCACATTCTACATGTTCAATAGCTCAGCTACCTCGACCTAGCAAAAAACTCAAACTAGGTAGCCCTAGTGTGGGTGAGATTAGTGGTTGAATCTATTATTGATGTACTAGATGTATTACTTTATTTTTGTGCACCATCTCGTGATGAAGGCATACTTTTATGCGGATGTATACATATTGTTTTTTATCATGCCTTTTGATGAAGGCACTCTTTTTCATAGATTTCCATGATGACTCGTTATCCCTAAACCATGATGGTTTAGGTGCATCATCTCCATAGGGTTGTGTTTTAGGGTATTTAACCATGTTAACGACCTCTAACTATTTTAATATGGATATTGATTCAGATAGAGGTGTGAAACTATGGTGTTTATACTTTGTAGGTGGATTACCTTTTGCAAGATTTAAAGGTGCATGGTTTTAAATGAAGCTTATACCCACTTAGAATCTACTATCCCATCACTAACGACATTTTTATTCTATTAGGAACAAAATTTGTTTTATGATTAGATTTACAATCGGTATGATCATGGGAGACCGTTTGAGTCCCCCTAGCTAATAATGTTATTTCAATTTGACTCCCTTTTTATTACCTCTTCAAATGTGTTGCCACAATGCATTTGCAAGTGGAATGTAATTTTTGGATGGAGGTTGGGAAAAAATATGCCTATTATATATTTTTGGGTATGGAGCAAGGGAAGTGGCTAGCTAATCCTCTCCATCGTTGTAAAAATGCAGCAAAGTTTTTGTTATTTTATTGTTTCGCATTGCAGAGGTCCAACATGGTGACAACATTTTCTATATTAAAAGAGAAGTCTCATATGGAATTTATACTAGTTTTTTCCATGTTAATATGGATCCCTTACGGATATGTACAAACCATTCAAGTTTCATTGCTCCTAAACTTCGTGGAAAGAGACATATAAGATCATTGTCATTGAATGCCACCTCTTGACATGACATATAAAATTCCTTAATATGGTCATGATGGTCACCTTTTCCTTATACTTGTAAAATTTCAGAAAATTAAAGTGTCTTGGGCAAGGTACCTATACGTACCCAACGTTGTAAGGTACTTCGCACTACTCGAACAACGTAACATGTGCCCCAATGATGATACAGGTCTCCTTGCAAGGTTTTCGGGATCCGGAAAATCTCTCCAAGTATGCGTTAACATCCCGCATGACCCGCTTAGCCCCTGCGTGCCTTATTGTTCTCTTTTCCCCAATTTTTCTTTGTGTTTTTCCTTTCAGTGATGAAACCACCACCCTACCTGGGCGGCGGTCTCGTGACCACCACCCAGGAAGGGTGGTGGTCCTGTAATTGCCGCCTTGCTCAGGGCGGCGGTCCTTCACGCATTTTCTAGAATGTTCTTTTAACGCGACTCATGTAAATTTCAACGTTTACCAACTTTTTTTCACCGCCTTTGGCTTGCATTTATGATTCTGGTTCCCTAGAATAGTGTTTTGCCATTGTTTATAGTTTAAGAGATCAATTTGGTTTTTACCTTGGGTAAATGCAAATGCTATAAATAGTTGGCTTGTGCTCAAGCAAATGGCCCCTCAAATTTTCCTCTAAATTTCTCATTGCAATAGATTAGTCTTTCATTTTTTTATAATTCTTAGTTTCATTCATTGCATGCTTAGTTAGTGTTGTTTTGTTGTTAGGAAGCCACATATCCATCTTGTGTAATTGCTATTATCACTTCATCCAAATCAATTGGAATAGGAAAGTTTGTTTTTCAATAGGAAGCCATTAAAGTTGCAGGTTTTGTTCTTCAAACAGGATAGTTTCAGGTTCTAGAAATTTTATGTTGCATTACTCGCATTAAATCCCGCTACGAATTACATAAGCCAAGCTCTGTACTCTTGCGCTATCTCTCTCCTACTCGCATTGTATTCAGTCTGTATCCTAAGTTGCCTTTGTCCCAATAACTACTTCTATTGATGCTAGCATTAAACACTTTTCTAGATCCATGTGAGCACGAAGGAGTGAGGAGATCACATTGAGGGGACAAAAACACACACACCATTGGATTTGCCACTGTTCTGCAGAATCTAGGTTCTAGCTTTCAAAGTTCTAATTAGGAGCATATCAAATAGAGTAGCCAATCACTTTATTTTAGTCAATTTTACTTTCGATATTGTCAGGGAAGCTATGTGGATTGATAGTTTCTGAGAGACTATGATTCATTCCTCATTTCTGAGGTAGGATCGAGAATCTTTCAAATAGATTAGATTAGTTATTTCATTGTTTAGAATAGATTTACAACTGCACAGGAAAGTAGCTATACTCGGTTGCTTTGTTTGTTTTAAATTTGTCATTAGATTAATTGTCAATTTCTAGATATATTAAAATAGCTGCTCCTTCAATTTCATTCATATAAAATTCATCAGAAAAATACAAAAATAGAGAAGTCATATATGCTATAGAAACACTTTACATAGTTAATTTCACTTTGCTGCATTGGATTTATGTTGTTGCTTTTGTATGACAATCACGGGACCTAGAGAGCCCAAAGAATACGTATTTGAGCCAATCATGCCCCAACCCAATCTCGTCATAGCAATAACTGATATAGATCAGAATCTTAGGATCCAAGTCTTCCAAACAACGGTAAACTTACAACAAATTAGTTCCCAATTACACGGGTTAAACATAGAAGATGACCAAGCACACACGTTTTGGTCAAATCAACCAAACTACAGATTACCCTAGATACATATCTGTATGACTGTGGAAGGGTTTGAAAGAGAGAAAACATTTGGTTGTGATCCTTTGGTCCCATAGCCAGATGCGCAGAGACACTCTCATAGATATAGATACCAGCTTAAGAATTCAGGTTACACGAATGCCTGTGAGATACTCTGAAAAGATCACACAATTGATAATTCTAAATATAGAGGCTGAAAAAGCATATGACTATTGGATACTAGGGATTAGGGACTGATTCTACACATGACCATAGTAGGTCCACAACAACCACGAATCTACGGTTGTGACCCACAAATCCCATCAACCCAACATCCATGGACGTTGAATCGACATAGACTACACACTAGTATTCAGATCTACTCCACTTCCACCTATCATTATTGAACAGTTATCCTTGTTAGACATAGCAACTAACGAAGCTAAGGAATTCTAGACTAAGCCAGAGAATCACCCATAGAGTCAATTATATTTACCATCCACCCTATGACCTTATCTGGAAACATACACGAAACTATCCGTGTCATTTTCCACGTATTCCACAACCCATAGACCAAATCACGCCAAAGCTCGATATTGATTGGAGCCTTCGAGTAGTCATCCTTGCTGATCAATCTATCACACCAGTTTAGGTTAGGAGGGCCTTCTTTGCCTTAGATTCGCAATTTCCACTAGTGTGCGTCGAAGACATCAGATTGCCTAACTAATTTGTCTGCATCCCACGCATATTCAATCCCCACCAGCTGTCTCGGCACGACCTTGGGAGGTCGGGTGCGAGGAAAGGTTACTTGTAGATTCCCACACTCGCTTGTCACTTTTCCATCGTACAAAATTGGTGAACCCAACGTGAAACTTTCTACTTTCTGGTCTGGAGTCAGATTTCTACTAGTTCTTTTAAATTAAACAACTTTTTGTCTTTACTACCTCATCATCTTTCACCATCACCTTCGCTCCTTCCCATTATTTCTGGGTATTCATATACCCCCCGAATATGTCGGGATTTGATGTATATGGTAGGCCTCTCTTGTGTCTTGAGGCATACTACGCTCAACTGAATAGACAATCATCGCCCTTGCTCTCGGTATGGGGTGACAACTATTCAGATAACCAATTATCAACAAAAACTCCATCGCTAAGGGTCAAATATAACTCATCTTTCCAAATAGAAGAGTTGGATCAGCTCGATCAAACACAGTAAACAGAGCCTTCAAGCTCGAACAATATGACGCTCACAGGAGAGTCTATTTTTTCTCCTCAGGTACTACTTAGACCACAAATTAGTAGACAAGTTGACCCATACCTAGTTTTAGATGATGAACATTCAATACGTTATGCCAGGAATGAACAACGTTCTCAAAGTATGTACCCACCTATAGGAGGTTTACAAACACAACCCGAGGTCTCTTTTCAAGGAAATACCTTCATGCCACTACATACAGGAAATGCCCTCGGGGAAACTTGGTAGGGAAGTGATCAATTCATAGCAGGATATCACATGCCTATACAACACCATTATATACAAGTAGTGCCACTAAGGAAAAATACCGTGACTTCACCAAATGAAGTCATTTCAATGTTAGTAGAAAAAGTGAGGGGGTTAGAACTTGCTCAGGAAAATCACCATTCTCAACTCATGCAGGCAGGAAATTCTAATCCTAGCCAAATAGACCTCCTCACAGGAATAGGTACGTTAGGCATGACTCCTCAGTATTCACAACAAACCCCAACAAGAACCACCATTTCTAACACCATTCTGACACCTCCCGGTCTAGTACAAAATAATCCATTCTTGGACAATACCCCTTCATACTTAAACATGTATTCCAAATCACCACAAGGGGACATGTTCTCCTCTCCCGGCATTTACCCAAACACAGGGATTTTCTTACGCTCCTACCAATGCACATATGTAACACCATATCAACAACCCATTCCACCTCCAAAGGAGGCACCATCAATGGTCAAAACCTATGTGATAGGGACATATTCAGAATACTTGAAAGAGCCCTTAGATTTCACCATACGAAGCGTCATGCTTCCAAGACCTCTTCCCAATTTACCCAAGTACAAAGGTGAGGGAGATCCGAATGCACATATCAAGGCTTACGCTACAACCATTCGAGAATTACTCCCTTGGGATGGGGTTGTTGCTAAAATATTCCCAAAACCTTGGAAGGCATCGCTCTCGATTGGTATTATAGAATACCTGAGGCTTCCATCCATTCATTCAAGCAACTCGTTTCAGAGTTCATCAAGGCATTTGACATGAACAAACTATTAAGAATAGGAATCAGGGAATTCTTGCATATTAAGCAAGAACACAATGAATCTGTCGCCCATTTCATCCAGAGGTGGCGTACAGTTCTTTATTCTTTGGCAAGTGCTCCAAATATGGATCAGATGGAACTATGTGATTTATTCCTTCATTCTCTCAAGCAGAGAAGTGAAGGAAGAAGTCCAGAAGTTCCCACTAAGAACTTACGATGAAGTACTTGAGAGCGCTCTCCGAATAGATCAAGTGGCAATTGATAGTGGTCGTAAAACATATGGAACAAACGGGAGGTTAATCACCACCAACCAGAATACTACATCTTATTCTACTACCACAAGCGTCAATCAAGGACCTAAAATCCTTAATAGAAATCACGGAGTGACAACAGATGGAGTAACTGATCAGGCCAAAAGGGTAAATGTTGTGAATACTCCACCGCTAATAAACAACCAACGAAACAACAATTTTACCCCAACAGTCAATACAGTGGATTTTAATCATCCACAACAACAACAACAATGGCGAAACCCTACACAAGGTCCAAGCCAAAACTCAACTGGGTATCAAAACCAGAATTCAAACCAAAGACAACAAATGCAAAATTTTAATCCTAATAGGCAATGGTTTGATCAGAGTTTTGGGCCACAATATACACCAAGCCAACAAACTAGGAATTACAATCCTAACTCGTATTGTGGTTTCACAAAATCCGAGGCCATGACACTAGAACGTGCCATGACTACAATAAGTTCATGCAACGTTTTCCAGAGGAACAAAGACAACTTTTCATAGATATGTTCTTGGTAGATCCTATGTCACCAACACCAAATACTTTTATAGGGGCAGTTTCCCCTCAAAATGCACCCCTCAAGATCTTCAATGATCCGCTCCCAAATCACAACAATAACAAGTTAAATCCAAATGGGACAAACAAGGGTGTAATTATAGGAAACAATGATCATGAAGCCTCAACTTCACTGAATCCATTAGTTGCACCACAATTAGGAAGTCAGCCACGACCTAAGATAGTCGGTTTAGTGGAGTTAGATGCCGAACTACCCGTAGAAGCTGTAACAAGGACACGAGAGTATTCCTCTCAGCTAAGTCCAAGCTACCCACTAGAAATAGACAATATCCAACAAGTATTAATAAAACCCGTGGGTGCTTACGATTTAATTAATGATCTAACGAAAACCTTCTCACACATCTCCTTTTTGGATTTATTGAAGAACTCCCCCCCCTGCACAAGGCTACTCTTTTAGAGGCATTGGGTTTAGGTCATTTAATTAATATCACTCCACCTCCCGAAACATAGGTAAACCATGTAGACTTTGATATCCATCCTCCGGGTAGCCGGATAAGGACACCGAATTCATATTCGAAATAAACAAAATGCCAACAGACGCTGAGATTGCACACCGAGGTGATCTAGCCTTACATTTGCAAGTATGGGTTTATAACAATTATGTGAAACATGTAATGGTTGATGATGGGGCAGCAGTTAACGTAGTCCCCTTCTCTTTCCTTCAAAAGCTAGGGTATGGAGAAACGAATTGTTCCACAACTCAAAATACGCTAAGAGGATATGATAGCCTTAAAGCCACCTCGATTGGAACTATAATACTACCGGTCACCTTAGGACCCAAAATAATCCTGACTGAGTTTTATATTATAGATCAGGAAACTAACTATAATATGATCCTCGGCTGACCATGGATACACCGTATGAAGGCTATCCCTTCTACGTTATTTCAAGAAGTAAGATTCTTGCATTTAGGAAAGGTGTTCATAGCCAAAGGTGATCCAAAACCATTCGATATACACCTGGCTGACCTAAAGAAAGACCAGCACGCACTCAGAGTTTGAACTCCCAACAAACCAACTTAATAAACCCACTGACGTAAAACCAAAGGAAAATTTGGTACCTACGATAGATCTCAAAACTATGAGCCTAGGCAAGACAATCCCATCCCTCAAAGATGAGGCTAAGATTGTAGAAACAGTATCATTAGGAACTACTGCAAAAATTGTTGAATTGCTAGAACAAGATCTACCAATGTTCCTACCATTTGATTCTGTAGGCATGGGATATACCCTAGGTGTTGGTTCTCTCCCAGTAGTAGATCTCTACATGGTAGAGGTAGAAGATGTTAACACAACAAATATCCCAATGCCCATATTCCCAACTAAGTATTGGACTCTCCATTTCGATGGAGCTAAATGTCATTATGAGTGGGCAGGTGTAATTGTTACTTCTCCCGAGGGAAGAGTCCTACCATTTTCCTTTAAACTAAATTTCAAATGTACAAACAATGGTGATGAGTATGAAGCCCTCCTCCTTGGCCTCATCTTAGCTAAGAGGATCGGTGTTAATAACATCAGGGTGTTAGGAGACTCGCAATTGGTAGAAAACCAAGTTTCTGAGATGTATGAAACCAGAGCCAAGCACTTACAACTCTACAAAATAGTCTGTATTGAATTTAAGCAAGGAGTTTGACTTCATATCAATTGAAACAATCCCATGAGAACAAAATCTTCTCACCGATTCAATAGCAACCTCAGCATCGTGCTTTACTCCAAACAGTAAGTTAGAGGATACCCATTTCATGGTATCCCTTCGTACTGAACCACTGATAAAAACAATGTCAAATCCTCTTTTAAATGGAAATGAAAACAAATCTACTATCCTAGACCACATCGATAGTGATACAACCACTCTTGATTTCTTAAACACCTATGCGGCATTACATCTCACCCATCACGTGGTAGATTTATCCTTAATCCCGCATTCATCCTCCTACTTCGGAAATCCCATGACAGAGCTTCCCCCACAAAAGGAACTTAGCATATACACAGTCGAAAATAGAGATGATCTGGAATTACCTCCAGCCCCACCTGAGTTTGAAGAAGGTAACGCTTCTCTAATCGAAGAAACAATCGATATTAATATCGGAATGGAAGACAAACCAAGGATATTGAAGTTAGGATCCTCGTTAACTCCATCGGAAGTAGAAATACACACTCAAATCCTCAAGGAACATCGGAAGGATTTTGCATTTAATTATAAGGAAATGACAGGGGTTACACCACACATTGTGGTACATAACCCGCATCACTAAATCAGATGCAAAGCCGATTAAACAAAAATCAAGACCAATGAAACCTAAGGTAGCTCTCATGGTAAAAGAGGAGGTAATGAAACTCCTCCAAGTAGGATTCATCAAGCTAGTTGATTACTCTCAGTGGATATCTAATATCATTCCCTGTTCTCAAAAAGAATGGGAAGATACACATCTGCATAGACTTCCGAGACATTAACAAGGCGTGTCCTAAAGACGACTTCCCATTACCATCCATAGACGTCATTGTTGATGCAACAAGCTGGATTTGAGTTGTTGTCTCTCATGGATGGATTCTCAGGATACAATCAAATCAGAATATCCGAACAAGATCAAGCTAAAACCACATTTATAACTCCTTGGGGAACCTATTGCTATGTTGTTATGCCATTTGGTCTCAAGAACGCTGGCACTACATACCAGCGGGCTATGACATACATATTTCATGATCTTATTCACAAAATCATGGAATCCTATGTAGATGACTTGTTGGCCAAGGCCAAGAAGTGTTGTGACCATCCGGAAGTGCTTCGCGTCATTCTTTCACGTCTGATAGAATATGGAGTCACGCTAAATCTAAAAATGTGTCTTTGGTGTAACAGGAGGGAAGCTCCTAGGTTACATTATATCATCATGCGGGATCGATGTTGACCCAACCAAAATTAAGGTTGTTCTTGAAATGGTGCCACCTTCGGATGAATCTGGAATCAGGTCATTTCTTGGAAAACTTGGTGCAATCGGAGATTCATCCCAGACTTAAGTTTCGCCATTCATCCAATCAACAATCTACTCAAGAAAGATTATAGCATTGATTGGACCGAAGACTGCAATGAAGCTTTCGATGCAGTTAAGCATTTCTTGTTATCACCACCTACGCTAATGCCACCTAAGCCGGATCACCCGTTAATTTTATATTCATGAGCCACCAATGTCTCGCTAGCCTATATGCTGGCTCAAGAAGATGATGACAAGAGAGAACGTGTGATCTATTTCATTAGCCAGACATTTCTCGACTATGAAACACGCTACACACAAGCAGAATGAGAATGCCTTGCCATAGTCTTTGCAACCAAATGCTTAAGACATTACATGCTAAATCAAGAAACAAAGGTCATTGTAAAGACAGAGCATTTACGAACTTTCCTCACGCAAGGGTCCTTGTCTAAAAAGGCTGGATGCTTTATAACCTTAATGGGGGAGTTCGAACTAACATTTGTAAATCAAAAGTCCGTTAAAGGACAAATCATCATGGATTGGTTAGCTGATAATCCATTAGACGGAGGTGATCTAGTAGATCTGGACTTTCCGGATGAATGCGTATACTACATCAAAACAGGACCCCCATCTCTGAGTGTCCTTGGTATACTGATATTATTAATTACATCATGGATCATACATATCCGAAAGGCATTACATCACAACAAAGAAGGTGGTTACACATTATTGTAGCCAAATACGTCGTTATAGAGCAAGTGCTCTATCGAAAAGTGTTCGATGGAATGCTTCTAAGATGTGTCGACAGAAGAATCCAAGAAGATTCTCCATGAATCTCATAGTGGAATGTGTGGAGGCCACTTTGGTGGCCATGCCACCACTCATAAAATACATCGAATGGGCTATTTCTGGCCTACTCTAGAACACGACGTAGTAGAGTTTGTACGAAGGTGTCATAAGTGCCAAGAATTCTCCCATGAGATTCACATGCCGCACAAGCTCTACAACCAATCGCTACTCCATGGCCCTTTTCTACATGGGGCCTAGATTTGATAGGGAAATTCTCTCCCTCATCTATAGATGGCCATAATTTCATAATCACGGCCACCGAATATTTTACCAAGTGGGTAGAGGCTATGCCTCTACACCGTATCGGTTCTCAGTAATCGCCAAGTTCATTTTGAACCAAATCATTTGCAAGTACGGTGTCCCGCAAATCATTATCTCAGATAATGGGACTTCTTTTAAGAATGATGAAGTTCACGAATTGTGTAATAAATTTAAAATAAGCCATCATACGGCCTCCTTGTATTACCCTCAAGCCAATGGACAAGCTGAAGCAAAAATAAAACATTAAAAGCCATTCTCCTTAAAATGGTGAAAGAAAACAAACGAGATTGGCATTTGAAGTTATATCCGGCCTTATGGGCCCACCGAACCTCAATAAGAACACCAACAGGAGCGACTCCTTTCTCGCTAGTATTTGGGGCAGAAGCAGTTCTCCCACTTGAGGTTGAAATACCCAGTCTCCGTATCTCATTACAAGGGATCCTAGATGAAGATGCTTACAGAGAAGCACGTCTTTCCCAACTAGAAAGCCTAGATGAAGCTAGGTTAGATGTTGAACAGTGGCACAAAGTCTATGCTGACCGGATGTGTGGAAGATAACAAGAAATTCTATGAACGCGATATATATGAAGGTGATCTAGTTCTAAGGCTGACAACCTGGATCGACAAAAAGACCTAGTGAAGGAAGGAAGTTTCGCCCAAATGGTTGGGCCCATACCGAGTCATGAAGGACTATGGAAATGGTGCATATCTCCTATGCACACTAGAAGGTGAGGAATTTGGTGAAATGTCAATTCCCTACACCTCAAATGATTCTACGCGTAAGCAACTAGTACTACTTGTATAGTTATATCTACATTGCATCTTCATATAGTTAGGATCATTTTGTCCACTTGTTTTGTACAACTTTGTGATCAAGGAATTTATTCTTAAAATAAATTCATTACAAACTTCTGATGGTATTGGCATAAATGCTCTAATCATACTTCTCCATTTTCAAGATATCATCAACTATTTTGGAATCATTTCATCAAACAAAGTTAGATATGACAAAGTCTTAACGGTAACCATACCAAGATCTGCATGCTTGTTCTCACTTTTGGTTTCTTCTTAGGATAGGTGTCTTGCCTATGGTCTATTCTAGAAGCTTCATCGTGTCACATCTATCCCATATGAATATCTCTTTGGAAGTAAGAGCATGCTGACATTTTACTCAAACAAACAAGTCAAGTATAAATCAAACAGAAAATTTTAAATTTACACATTTCCTTGCCCCACCAACCTTTGGTGATGAGCTTGCATCTCTTACTAGTGACGTAGGGTTGGGAAAGGATGGAAATGCCCTTACTCGCCTATGCCTTGCCTATGGTGATAAACCCATGCTTCTTACTAGTAGCATGGGGCAAGGTGTAGGGGGTCCTCTTGACAAACAAACGTAAAAGGTCATAAACAAACAATTCAAATCTTGAAGTCTTGAGTCAAAAACAAATGAATCGGATGTCCAAAATTCCAAGAGAATTAAAAATCCTAAAACCCAGATTTTGTCTACCATGTGGCCATCTACGGATCTAAGTCTAGATAAACCACAAAGCAAGTTGCATCCCAAAACTATGAAGTCACTCGAGTGGAGTAGGCTTGTAGCATCCTAATTTGGTTCCACCAAAGCTTTGTCTATCTTTCATCACTATCATTTCAACACATTTCATAACTTGTGCCCTTTCCAGCTCTCGGTGATGAGCCCTCGCATCTTACTAGTTGCGTGGGGTTAGGAGTGGGGCAAGTCTATCTACTCATCATACCAGCTTATCTTCACCACTTTGCCAAAACAAATATGAAGTATCCAAAATTGCTTACAGAAACTAAGATTCAAAATCACATTGTATCTACATTATCATATATCAGCATCATGAAATACAAAAAGAAAGTAAACATTTGTATCATTTGTTCTCCATTGCATACATTCTAAAAAGCATATAAGCATAACATCATAGTTCACATGAGGAAATGGAAATGCAAGTAAAGCCATAAATGCCAAGAGTCTGATCCAAAAGAATATATATATATATATATATATAAATGATCAAAATTCCTGTACAATGCCATCATGCTAAGCATGGTCAAAATGCTCAAAGAGCCTGGGATATACAAAAATATCATACAAAAATCTAGGAGAGCCAAGTGGCTTCTCAATCCCTATGAGACCCCTCTGAAGGTGCACGCCCATGCCTAGGACTCGGCTACGCCGGTGCTCTGAGTGCACGGAGGGCTCAGGATCCCGAGGGGCAGCCGCAGTCTCGCCATGAGAATGACTCCTCATCAGGTGCTCGGCTGTCCTATACCCCGCTAGCTCCGTACGGAGAGTCGATACCATCCTGGCCACATGCCAGATAGGGGCAAAGATGTCGCATGTTGGCCACCGCTGAGGGCTCCCCTACATCCATCGATAGCTCTACACGGGTCCTCTCCATGGGGATCATCAGGGTATCAGTGCATACCCTGTGAATCAGGTCTCGCCACTCATCGGCGGTCTCTGCAAACAAAGGAGAAAACAAATTAGAAATAAAACAAGAGATAAACACAAGTGTAAACAAAAGGAGAGATAGCAACTAAGGCAATCCTAATTTAAAACATTAAAAGGAAGGATGGTAACTTACTCATGATCACCGTGCCTCCAGATGGATCTCTAGGGTCAAGCACTGCCACCACAAGGATGATGCCACCACCGACCGAGGTGCTCCCCCATGGGCTGGAGTGACGTGTAAAGCATCCCGCAATGGACTCATCCTCCCCACCATGGCCCTGGGAGAGTGGCTCCTCAAACCGCAGAGTCACTCTCTCGCACTCTACTCGCCCCTCTCTCTGCTCGCATGATATCCTGAGTGTCATGCCACTCATGATCACTATCCTCCGTCTCCTCCTCTGTCTCTCCCCCTATGAACTCCTCAGGACTAGAGTCTATGTCGATGGGGTCATCGCTGCTATGGGCAGGACCCGCAACAATTGAAGTAAGGGTGCCTGAGGAGCACCGGCTCTCCCTCGGGCACATACTACCCGCCTAGCCGTAATAGGAATGCCAGGGGTAACAACTGTCCAACCCCGGCCTCTAGGACCCCCTCTAGCCTCTCGAACTGACTTGTATACTGGCACTACCGGGGGAAGCATGCCCATGTAAGGTAGGCCAAACTGCTGAGGAACTTGGCAAAGGGGTGTATCTCCACTCACCCTACTCTGTCAATGAGCTGCCCTGTGGTGGAGCAGGAGATCAAAGTAAGAGCCTCCTCACCCCATAAGCCTACCATGGCCTGATATGGTGTGGCCTCCATGTCATCGGTGGTTAGAGAAGCAACTGGCTGATGAGGTGCTCTGAGCACCGACATATCTGTCCATCCATCTGCTGCCCTCACTCCTGGGATCTATCACCTCTACACCTCTACCATAAGGGATGAAGCGCTCATAAACCCAACTCATAACTAGGGTCGGGTGGCTCAAAGACTGCCCCTGTAAACGGACTACCCTGTATAAGTCATGGTAGGTAGTCCCAAGTATATCTGCTCCCCAGGCATAAATTCGCCATGACCCTCGATCTGTGTAATGATGGGGGACCAACAATATAGCAGTGTGTCTCCTCCCTTGTCCCCGATCAATCTCGAGGAAAGGATCCCCATAATATCCTGACGAATCAAGGGGATGGGAAAACTAGGAATAGACCAAACTCTGACCCCCTTCTTCAAACCCATGGAGATAACTGCATCTCCCATGTAAGAAGCCCACTGTGCTATCTGGGCCCGTGAACCTATTATCTCAAGGGTGAGTCATCTCCGATGATCGGGACCCCATGATATAGTAAACATCCTCCAAAGGTGATGGTCCACTCACCTCGAACCCCTGGTAATTGGAAGGTGTTCCGATCAGCATCCTAGTAGGAAAATAAGTCACAGAGTATGTGACTGGATGGTGCAACATGTGGAACCCACGATATATGTAGTATACCAGCCCTCTGAAGAGTATCCTGCTCGTCCTGTGAAAGGGCATCTACACTACTGGGAGCTAGTCACACTCTCTCTCTCGGCTCCACCGAATGTACTCCTCTCACCTGCATACACCCAAAAAACACAAAAATAGAGCAAGTTAGCATCCAAATGACATTAGAAAAATCACGAAAACACATAAAGATGCTAAAAATGCAAAAACAATTTCAAACAAGTGTTCTTTTGACATTCTGTGAAGAACCGCCACCCTGAGCAGGGTGGCGGTTTCGCAACCGCCGCCTTAAAGGTGGTGGTCTTGTAATCGCCGCCCTGAACAGGGCGGTGGTTGCGTGACCACCACCACCCTGGTGGTGGTGGTCAGTGTCCCAAAACCCACGTGGGTTTTATAACTTAAAAAGCCAAAAAAATGAAAAAGGACCATTTTAACTAAAAACAAAGCCTACCCAGTAGGCGCCCCCTAGATGGACCTTTTGAACCTAACATTTTCAAAAATAACCCCCCCACGACAAAGATTTTAGCATTTTAAAAGTTTGGAGGTAAAAATGATAAATTGAGGAAAACTAACCTGTGATCTCACGGGTCGATGATCTACTCATGGAGGCATGATCGCTATCTCGTCACGAACGTTTTGACTCTACTCTCATAAGAAACCATCACCGTGGGTCCCAGAGCTCAGAATCAATCAAATCAACACGTGCAAATGAATAGGAAAATGGGCCCACTTTCATATATATAGCAACCTGACTTGTCTTAAATTCCCTTTTCACAGGTTTGAAGCACCGATGGAGGTAAGTTCTTACCCCCACACAAATGGTACGTCCTCATTTCACGTTATTTTAGCATTTATTTTCCGATCTATTTTGTCTATCTGCACTTGATTCCTCTTTTCATTTTACAGGTGGCAGGAATTCTAGATGGCATCATTTCGACACACAGACGTATCAGGTATAACTTCCAACTTCCCATTTCGGGACCGCCATACTCAGATCCACCATTTTACACCTCTTCATGGCTAAAACGCTTCTCCGAGGGGGAAATATGTATGTACCCAAAATTCTAAGGTACCGCACTCACCGAATAATGTAACACGTGCCCCAATGATGATACAGTCTCTCACAAGGTGTTAAAGATCAAGAAAACTCTCCAAGTATACGTTAACATCCCGCATGCCCCGCTTAGCCCCTGCGTGCTTTATTGTTCTCTTTTCCCCGCTTTTTCTTTACATTTTGCCTTTTAGTGACGAAACCACTCCGCCCGCCTCGGGCGGCGGTCTCGTGACCGCTACCTGGAAGGGCGGCGGTCCCAGAACCGCCACCCCGCTCAAGGCGTCGGTCCTTCACGCATTTTCCAGAATGTTTTTTTAACGTGACTCACGTAAATTTCAACGTTTACCAACTTTTTTCACCGCCTTTGGCTTGCATTAATGATTCTGGTTCCCTGGAATAGTGTTTTGCCATTGTTTATAGTTTAAGAGATCAATTTGGTTTTTACCTTGGGTAAATGCAAATGCTATAAATAGTTGGCTTGTGCTCAAGCAAATGGCCCCTCAAATTTTTCCTCTAAATTTCTACCGTGCAATAGATTAGTCTTTCATTTTTTTATAATTCTTAGTTTCATTCATTGCATGCTTAGTTAGTGTTGTTTTGGTGTTAGGAAGCCACATATCCATCTTGTGCAATTATTATCACTTCATCCAAATCAATCGAATAGATAGTTTGTTTTTCAATAGAAGCCATTAAAGTTCAGCAGGTTTTGTTCTTCAAACAGATAGTTTCTGTGTTCTAGAAATTTTATGTTGCATGACTCGCAATAAATCCCACTAGGAATTACATAAGCCAAGCTCTGTACTCTTGCGTTATCTCTCTCCTACTCGCATTGTATTCAGTCTGTATCCTAAGTTGCCTTTGTCCCAATATCTACTTCTATTGATGCTAGCATTACACACTTTTCTAGATCCACGTGAGCACGAAGGAACGAGGAGATCACACTGAGGGGACAAAATCACACACACCATTGGATTTGCCACACTGTTTTGTAGAATCCAGGTTCTAGCTTTCAAAGTTCTAATTAGGAGCATATCAAATAGAGTAGCCAATCACTTTATTTTAGTCAATTTTACTTTCGATATTGCTAGGGAAGCTATGGGGATTGATAGTTTCTGAGAGACTATGATTCATTCCTCACTTCTGAGGTAGGATCGAGAGTCTTTCAAATAGATTAGATCAGTTATTTCATTGTTTAGAATAGATTTACAACTACACAGGAAAGTAGCTATACTCGGTTGCTTTGTTTGTTTTAAATTCGTCATTAGATTAATTGTCAATTTCTAGATATATTAAAATAGCTGCTCCTTCAATTTCATTCATATAAATTCATCAGAAAAATACAAAAATAGAGAAGTCATATATGCTATAGAAACACTTTACATAGTTAATTTCACTTTGCCGTAATTGGATTTACGTTGTTGCTTTTGTATGACAATCACGGGACCTAGAGAGCCCAGAGAATACGTATTCGAGCCAATCATGCCCCAACCCAATCTCATCACAGCAATAACTGATATAGATCAGAATCTTAGGATCCAAGTCTTCCAAACAACGGTAAACTTACAACAAATCAGTTTCCAATTACACGGGTTAAACATAGAAGATGACCAAGCACACACGTTTTGGTCAAATCAACCAAACTACAGATTACCCTAGATACATATCCACATGACTATGGAAGGGTTTGAAAGAGAGAAAACATTTGGTTGTGATCCTTTGGTCCCATAGCCAGACACATGAGACACTCTCATAGATATAGATACCAGCTTAAGAATTCAAGTTGCACGAACGCCTGTGAGATACTCTGAAAAGATCGCACAATTGATAATTCTAAATATAGAGGCTGAAAAAGCATATGACTATTGGATACTAGGGATTAGGACTGTTTCCGCACATGACCACAAGAGTCCACAACAAACACGAATCTATGATTGTGACCACAAATCCCCAACCCAATGAATCTATAGGTCAATCGACATCGATAGATGTTAGCTTACGACACTAGTATTCGATCTATTCCACTTCCACCTATCATTGTTGAATAGTTATCCTGTTAGATATAGCATTAACGAAGCTAAGGAATTCTGGACTAAGCCATAGAATCACCCATAGAGTCAATTATATTTACCATCCACCCTATGACCTTATCTAGAAACATACACGAAACTATCCTAGGTCATTTTCCACGTATTCCACAACCCATAGACCGAATCGCACAGAGCTTGATATTGATTAGAGCCTTCGAGCAGTCATCCTTATTGATCAATCTATCACACCAGTTTAGGTTAGGAGGGCCTTCTTTGCCTTAGATTCGTAATTTCCACGAGTGCGCGTCGAAGACACCGGATTGCCTAACTAGTTTGTCTGCATCCCATGCATATTCAATCCCCACCGGCTGTCTCTCAAAGACGACTCGGGAGGTCGTGTGAGGAAAGGTTACTTGTAGATTCCCACACTTGCTTTGTCACTTTTCCATCATACAAGATTACCTATACCATGGCTTTTTCAAATGGGTAGGGAGATAACTCATCAAACTGGTACTTCTGGTTATTGTTACTAGTCCAGTCCACTTATAATGTTTGAAGGGTGTTCTTCATAGTTGACCACTCTTTGTTGAAATGTGGAACTTGTGTGGGTGACGTATGTGTATTCCCACCCCTATTTTTTGTGAGAATCTCTTCATAAGGATATTTTTGTGCTTCTCGTCGAAGAGTGTGTATTGGGAACTCATAAAACAAAGCCTTAGGGTTTACCTTTGGTATGCCTTGTTTCAAAACTTTTGTTATTCCCTTTGTATATGGGATGTCAATCTTTCCAATTCACGAGTGAGGCCTTCAACGCATTGCTCTAACATCACCTCTTTAATAGGTATTTCATGATGATTTCCATTAGGGGAGGTTGTGCATGATAAACATGTTTGTTGTTGTCTTCACAACGTATTCTAACAATGGGTATTCGATAATCTCCATCATTTTCAAATGGTACCTCCTCATTATTCAGTGGTATAAAAGTAGAGGCATGACCTGGATTTAAAATTATATTTATGGTACAATGAGGTTGAACTACTTCCTCTTCTCCAGGAATCATTCCAACAATGAGAGAAGGGTCTACTATCGAAGGTAACTTAGTTCCTAGTTCCATAACATGCATAAGAACCTCATGTTTGTTTTAGAAAATGTAATCATCAAAATTGGCAGGATGATGCTCTAGATTCATATGAGGAGAGTCTTCTTCTCGCCACTATGGTCAACCATGAGATTATCCTCTAAAATAGGGTTGCTACCTACTTATATATTGGCTTCTAATCTTTAAGATCTCATTCTCATAGTAGGCATACTCGAAATAGGATGTACAACATGACAGAATTCCACTAAGGCTTATTAAAAAGAACCTTAGTCTAATTTTGACAGTGTAATGACACTAATGTTACCTCAAAGAATGGTGACTATAGAATAGCCAACAACCCACTAGGTTAATGAGACCTAAAAACCGAGAATAAACAATAATTTAACCTAGTAAGGTAATATATGACACAAGATTATCTTGAATAATACAATGATGTACAACGCTCAAAATTTAGTCACGCCAAATAGTTTTCTCCCTAAGAATTTTTTAGATAGGTTTGCAAACCAGATAGTGACAACACAATATCACCAAGGTTGGGTCAAGTTTGCAACAAACAAGGCCTAAATGATAAGGAAATGTTGACACAATCTTCTAACAAGGTATACTAAAAACTAGTTTCTAAACACTAACAAAGTCTAAGTCTTGTAAAATGGATGATAACAATGTGAGCAATGTAACGACACTATTTGGACACTTGAACCAAGATTTTGGGAAAGTAATAATTTTAGTGTCAAAATGATGTTATTGTGATGCTAGCAATGTATCCTCAACACTCACAAACACAAGACAAAGCTATGATGTAAAAATACGTCTAAGTATATCAAGAAATTGTTATGCCTCGCTAACAACATAACTCTACAATATAAATATTTAGGCCTAATTTCACAATGGAAATAAGATGTAAATATCTTGATTGTATGGCTATAATGTGGGCAAGTGTAACAAATCAAAATAAGAGATGGATGAAATCACCTAACTACGATGATAATAAGTCTCAAATATGGGTCTTTGAGACAAGGGGTATACTAGATTGTGAGTATGTACCATACACACTTTCAACACTTGTGCTTTGGCTTTGCAACCTATTCATGAAGTAGAATACAAAAGTGGTGGACACATGATATCTAGCGCTATCTCGATATATGTTGTTTCCTTTTGTCTAAAAATTGGCAACAAGAAAAAAAAGGTGTAGACTAAGTGGTGTTGAGATAAACTTGGTGTTATTTTGGTAGAGTTTCTCCTTGTCTTAGGACAACTGAAAAACTAGTAAAAATAACACTAAGTAGATTACATGATGAAATGTCACATGGTTTCGAATTTAATAAATTCTTTCCCTTGTTCGAAAAACAAGAGTTTCAAAGTAACAAATTTTTCACTTTGTGAGAGCTCTCACGTATAAAAACTAAGACAAAACAATGGATCCAAGCCGACAAGATTCCTAGGTGCTTCTCTCTTGATATATGATGTATAAATGTGATCTTTATATACAATATGATGATGAAATGATAACACAATGTACAAGTAAAAATTCACAAGCACAAGTTAACAATCCTAATCAAAGTAACACATTTATTTACATGTATGTAATTTAAAATGAACTTAACGCAATACACTAAATACTAAAGTGATATTCAATCTAAGAAATAATGTGAATTCAATCTAAAGTACAAACTATGAAAAAGTAATGCAACTAAAAACCATACAAACCAACAACTAAAAGTAAGCAAACTATTACTTTATTTTTGTGGGACAGTTTTGGGATGTTTTTCACTATTTTTGGTTTTATCTCTAAGATAATTTTCTATTGTTTTGGAGTTTTATATGAAATGTATATGAATTTTTTATTTTTCCAAAGGACATATCTATATTTTTGGGATTTTCAAAAGTTATATGAATTTTTTTACGTTTTCTCAAGAGTTTTTCGGGTTTAACGTGCAAGGAAATGAAGAAAAGTGGATGCCCCCAGTGTTAGATGGGATGTACAAGGATAGAATGTCATGTGGTATATGCTAGAAATGATGTTACAAAGGTGTCCCCAACATGAGATGGGTTCATTTAATGTTAAATTCCCACATTCAAAAATTTGGATCAGCTAGATCAAGACAAAGAGGGATAGGCTCACAATGGATTTAGACAAAGGCCAAGACAAGCTTAGAAAATAGTTATCATACTCCTAAACCTAAAACGCTTGTGAACAATAGACCCTACCTTAGTGTCCAAACTAGTTTTCACCAAAGAACTTTTCCAAAGTGCCACCAATGCATGGTTTTCACTATTGGACGTATTTGTTTATTTTTCTTTTTATTTTCCTAATGTTTTACAAAACCCCATACTTAAGCATAGAAGAGCTTAAGATGCATTGCATTCATTGGTTCTCGAAGCTCTTGGCCATCTGCATGGGCTAGCTTATAGGCACCTGAACCAAACTTGGTAACCACTACATATGGTCCCAACCAATAGAGTTCAAATTTACATTTCTTTTCATGGTCTTTATTGGTGTTCTTCTGATTATCTTTTAACAAAATGTCCCCTACCTCAAATTGACGAGGTATGAATCATTTATTCTAGCAACTTCTCCAAACTCGATCCCGATAAAATTTAAGGTTTTGAGGGCATTGAGGCATTTCTCATCCAATAGCTCCAACTCTTCTAGTCAAGCTACTATGTAGTCCTTCTCTTCATTCAGGTAGTCGCTTAGATCAATGCGTAAAGAAGGGATATCGATCTCTAAAGGTAGTACGGATTTATTTTTGAATACTAAGGAGTATGGAGTTTCACCTATGGGGGTATGAATAGATGTTCTAAATGCTCAAAGGGTAGGATGAGTTTGTAAATGTCAATTACGACCTATCTTGTTCTCCATATTCTCCATAATGTGAATTAGGGTTTTATTGGAAGCCTAGGCTTTCCCATTACTTTGAGGTTAATAGGGTCAAGAACTTAAGGGAGATTTGAATGTGTTTACAGAGTGCTTTCACAATATTATTCTTGAACTATTTACCATTATCAAAGTGATAATAGTAGAGGGGATACTATATCGACCGATGATATGATTCATTATAAACTTAGATATTTGGGGACCTTTTATATAGGTAAGAGGAACAACCTCTACCCATTTTGTAAAGTACTCCATGGCAATTATAATAAACTTATGGTCTCCGAGGAGACATGATTAATTTTCCCTATTAGATTGAGACCCCACTTTGAGAACTGTTAGGGTGTCGTGATTGGTTGTAAGGATTACACCAAAGTGCATGTATCAAGTTGTCATACTTTTGACAATCCACACACTTCTTCGATGCTACCAACAATTGCATTCCATGGTAGGCCAATAATATCCTACTCGATAATTTTCTAAACAAGAACAATCCCATTAGTATGATCGCCGTAGATGCCTTCGTGAACCTCTTTGAATTATTGGATAGATTCATCCAAACTTAATCATCGCAATAGATTATGGTTGTAGTTAGAGAGAAGGGGGTGCCCCCAAGTATGGTATAGGGGGCTATACGCTGGACAAGGGTGTATTTTTCAACATGGGAAATGTTAGTGGGAAATGTTCCATCATGGAGGTAATTAAATATTTTAGCGTACTCATAGGGAAAACAGATAAACAATGTCACACACCAAACATGAGTCTCGGTAATTTATATTCTAGTGTTCTTAGGTTTTCAACAAAGAACATCGTATCATTCTTCCTTAGTGGAATACTTAGCAAGGATCCCACTGTAGCCATAACATTAGTTGCTCTATTATGTGCTCTTGGTATTTTCTCAAATGTTATCTGCTTAAAGTATTCTTTCAAAGAATCCACCATCCTCTTGTATGGGAGGATCTTCTCATATTTTACCTTGTATTCATCTATGACTTGTTTGATAATGAACATTGAATCACCAATGCAATTGACCTATCTGATATCCCACTTGATGGATAGCTTCATCCCTACAATGAGAGCTTCATACTCCATTATATTATTCATGCATGGGAACCCAAGCCGAAACACTTGAGGAATCAAGTCTCCCATGGGAGTGATTAACACAACTGCACCTAACCATGAAATGTAAAGGAGCCATCAAAGTATAGTTGCCAAACAATAGATTCTTCAAGGTACATGATAGATGCATCTAGTAGTTCTAGACTCAAGGGTTTGGTACCTAGAAATGGAGCTTATGTTAGCTTATTTGCTAATAATTTTCCTTTTATTGGCTTTTGATGAATGTACTCAATGTCAAACTCACTCAATAAGATGATCCAATTAGCCATATTTCCAGTTAGGGCAGGTTTTGACAATAAGTATTTTAAAGGATCGACCTTTGAAATAAGCTTGATTTTATTGTTGAGCATATAGTGGTGTAGCTTATTGAAAGAAAACACGAAGGAAAGTTAATCCTTCTCGATCTGTGGATAATTTAGCTCATATGCTATCAATTTCCGCTCAAATAGTATACTTAGTTTTTTGTTTGTTCTTTATCATATTGGGCCAACACAAGATTGCCCAAATTTCAAAATGTGTAGCAGAGATGTATTACAACAAGGCTTCTCCTTGAGTGGGTGGTATGAGAACGGGAGTTTAGCCAATTATTCTATTTGTAAAGAAAAATCTTTTTGTTATTCGACCCCTAATTAAAATCAACATCTTTCTTAAGAATATGTGTGAATGTATGAAACTTGTGTGCTAGTTGTAAAATAAATCTTATAATGGCTCGAATCTTTCTTTCTAAGCTATGCAACTATTTGATATGCTTATAAGGATGCATTTACGTTATATACGTAACCTTTGTAGGGTCCAACTTTATTCCTCTCCTTGACATAATGAATCCTAGTAATTTCTCAGCTAACACACTAGTGACACATTTCTTCATGTTAAGGCGGCCTTTATAGTCTCTTAGATGTTGAACAATATGCCGCAAAATATTTGGGTTCTCTTCCCAAGTTCTAGATTTATCTAGTATATCATCTAAGAAATCTTCCTTATGTCAATTATCATATCGTGGAATATTACATTCATCACCCTTTCGATATGTAGTACCTACATTTTTAAGACTTGGTAACAAAACATCCCCCATGGGGTTGTGGAAGTTGTCTTGTGTTGATCTTCTTATGTAATTTTTATCCGATTCTAACATGAGAAACCATCCATGAGTAACATCATCTCATAACCAATAGTAGAATCAATGATCATGTTGATATTAGGAAGAGACAAAACATCCTTTAGACAAGATTTGTTTATATCTCAATTATTGCTTTACACACTCGATATCCACTAGATTTTTCAGAAGCGGTACAACATTTTAAATCCACTCGAGTAGTTAATAGGCCTAATGAAGCCTACTTTTAATAACCTTTCCAACTCTACCTTTATAAGTAGGGTGATGCAAGGATCCATCTTCCATAGATTTTGTTTTGATGGGCTTGGCATCTAGATGCACAACTAGGTTATGTACCACTAATAGAGGATCAAGTCCGACATGTTAGTATAATACCAAGTGAAGATGTCTAAAAAATATCTCAAGATTCATGTAAATGTTTTATGTTATTTGGCTGATAGTGAAGCTCCTAACTTCACTATCCTCAGAAGCTCTTATGTGTTGATGTTAACATATATCATATCTTCCACTAGTAACTTTGACTCATCCCCCATGCACGTAGGATTGGGAGGGATATTGAGATCCTCCTCTACCAAATGTGGTTGGGGAGATCTTCATCTTTGTATGGGTATACTATCTTTTAGATGGGTTGTTCTACTTTTTTATCCACATGTTCCTCAAAGAGATTTTTTCTATAAGACTTACCTTTTTTTTTTTTAAGGCTTTTCTTTGTAAATTTTTCCCTTGCTCACATTTTTACTTGAATGTCTACATAAATCTACCTCATCTTCGAAGTACATGCATGTGTCAATATGAATGGAAAACCCCTTCTTGTGATCATTTCTTGGAATATTATCTCTAATTCCCTGGAACTCACCAATGGCCTCATCATTTTGAAACACGTTAATGGATACATGTTGTTTTTTATCCCAATTCACAAGTGATGGGTAGATGAGAGTTAATTTATGGGTTATAGGTGTTATGGTAGTTTAAAAAATAATATGGTAAGGATAGTGATGTTAGAGAATAGGTTCATAGAGATGAGGTCTTCATAAAGACTACACCGAAAATCTATTTTTCTTTAATTTTTCGTACAAACTATCCTCACTCTTAGAAGAAGCATACTCGTTATTTGAAGGGTGTGACTCATACAAATGGAAGCCGATACCTTGTCTACCTAGTATGTGATGAGGAATTGAAATATCTTCTAACGACCTTGCTTGTAGCGGCCGCAATTCACATCATTGATATCTCATAGTAAGCATGATTCTATTAGGAATAACATATCTAGATGACTTATAACACAAATCCATTTCATCATCTTGAGGATGAAATATAATATCATTGAGGATTATTTCATCTTCTAGCAAGCTGCCAGAAGTGAAATCGTCAAAAGGGAAATTCTTCCTTGATCTTTGGAATTTGTAGCATGGTCTACCACGTGCTTGGGCTGATAGAGGAATGTTTTGAATCATAAGGGCTTGTTGAAGATTATACTCTCCACAACCATTGTTTATGACCTTCATCTCCCACATAGAAAAAGGATATTCCAATGTAGCTGTATTCCCTTGTAACTAGGATTCAAGGTGTTTGGATCCACTCATGAAGCGAGGGCCTCCAATTGAACAAGGACAAAAATTTCCATATATGTACACTCGTAGATAGTGGGAAAGTAACCTGAAAATGCTCTATAATGAGAAAATGGTTAGGGATCCCCTTATATAGTAAGTGTATTTCCTTCATACTACAAATTTAAACACTGATGATACATAGATGGCATGGCTTGCATGGCATGAATCCATGGGCGATTGAGTAAGATGCCGTAAGGGAGATCTAGGTCCAAGACACGAAACTTTGTATCATGGGTTATGGGTCCCACTACATATGAGAAAGTGATCATTCTAGCTGATTTTTTTTCTTCATTGTCATACACATTTATGGTGATGACCTTCGTTTCTAAATCATCTTCTATATGGCCTAGTTGATGGAGTAGTTTAAGAGTACAAATGTTAATACTCAATCCACCTTCCATAATAACTCTCGTGACCTTCTTACACTTGATTATTACCTCAATATGTAAATATAGGTTATGGGAGGGGTTTTTAGTTAAGGATTTTGTTAGAATGAAGGTTATGTGTCTTATGAAAGTGATTTTCACTACCATGGCTTGTAAATTTATAGGTCAACATCAATAGATACTCCTAATCCATGTAGGTTTTTGTAAAGTATTTCATAATGGACATTATAAATCTTTAAAAGGTATAAGATTGAAATCTTAATTGTAGTCTTCTCTAGTTGATCTAATACATCATAATGGCTCTCTTGAGGAGCAGGGGGAGAAGGTTCGAGATATCAAGGTGAGCCCATCATGTTTCTATGGTTCATTCTCTTGTTTTAATTCTAATCGTATTGATTTTCTCAACAAGTGGATCAACACAACCTATCAGAGAATCAAAATGGTCTTTATTGGACATACAATTTGTATTCTTATTCTATAACAATTGTCTCCGATTCAGATTTTTTTCCGTCATGATTGGGAAAAGGTTCCTTGAATATCCCTAATTTTACATTTGGAGACTTGGTCGTGGAAGTGGAGTCTACTCCTATATCACCACTATCCACTAGGTCTTGAATGTAGTGTTTTAATCTTAAACACTTGTCGGTATTATGGCCCTTTACATGGTGAAAGTCACAAAATTTATCATCCATAAACAATGATGGTTTAGGTGCATCATATCCATAGGGTTTTGTTTCAAGGTATTTAACCATGTTTCGGCCTCTAACCGTTTTAGTATGGATGATATTGATTCAGATAGAGGTGTGAAATCTGATTTTATACTCCGTAGATGGATTACCTTTTGCAAGATTTAACAAAGGCATGGTTCTAAATGAATTGTATGCACTTAAAATCTACTATCCCGTCACAAATGAAATTTTTGTTTCTATTAGGAACAAACTTTATTTTATCATTAGATTTAGAATCATTATGTTCATGAGAGACCAGTTTGAGTCCCCCTAGCTAATAACGATTTTTTAATTTGACTCCCTTATTCAAATACCTCTTCGAATGTGTTGTCACAATGCATTTGCAAGTGGAATGTAATGTCTAGATGGAGGTTGGGAATAAATATTCTTATTAACTATTTTTCGGGTATAGAGAAAGGAAAGTGGCTAGCTAATCCTCTCCATCGTTGTAAAAATCCAGCGAAGTTTTTAAAAAAATTTTTGTTTCACATTGCAGAGGTCTAACATGGTGACATAATTTTTAATATTAAAATAAAAGTGTCATACAAAACTTTCTACTAGTTCTGCAATGTTGATATGGATCCCTTAGGGATATGTACAAACCATTCTAGTGTCGTTGCTCCTAAACTTTGTGCAAAGAGGTGTATAAGATAATTGTTGTTGAATGTCACCTCTTGACATGCCATATAAAATTATTTAATATGGTCACGAGGTCACGTTTTCCTTATACTTGTAAAAGTTTGGAAAATCAAAGTGTCAGGAAAGGTACCTATACCATGGATTTGTCAAATGGGTAGGGAGATAACTCATCGAACGGGTACTTCTTATTATTGTTACCGGTTTGGCCTTCTTGTAATGCTTGAAGGGTGTTCTTCATAGTTTACCACTCTTTTTGAAATGTGGATCTTGTGTGGGTAATATATGTCTATACGTAGGATTAAATCTAGGTGTATTCCCACCCCTATTTTTGTGAGAATATCTTCATAAGGACCTCTTTTTACTTCCTGTTGAGGAGTGTGTATTGGGAAATCGTGAAACGAATCCTTAGGTTTTTCCTTTGGTATGGCTTGTTTCAAAAATTTGGATTGTTTCCTTTGTATATGGGATGCCAAACTTTCCAATTGGTGAGTGAGGACTTAAACTGTTGCTCTAAAATCACCTCTTGAATAGGTATTTCATAACGATTTTTGTTAGGGGGAGGTTGTGCATGATGAATATATTCCTCCTTGTCTTCAAAATGTATTATAACAATAGGTATTGGATAATCTCAATCATTTTCAAATGGAACCTCTTCATTATTTTGTGGTACAAAAGTAGAGGTATGACCTAGATTTAAAATTTCATTGACAAAGACGATGAGGTCGACCTACTTCCTTTGCTCCATGAATCATTCTAACAATGAGATAAGGATATACTTAGGTCCTAGTTCCAAAACAGGCATAAGAACCTCATGTTTGTTTTAGAAAATGTAATCATCAAAATTGGTAGGACCATGTTCTAGATTCATACGAGGAGAGTCTTCTTCTTTGCCACTATGGTCAATCACGAGATTATCCTCTAAAATATGGTTCTACCTCCTTATATATCATCTTCTAATCTTTGGGATCCCATTCTCATAGTAGGCATACTGGAAATAGGATGTACAATGTGACAAAGGTCCACTAAGGTTTACTAAAAATGACCTTAGTCTAATTTTTTAAACAGTAACAACGCTAATGTTGTCTCAAAGAATGGTGACTAGAGAAGAGCCAAAAACCCACTAGGTAAATGTGACCTTAAAACCAAATAATAAACGATAATTCAACCTAGCAAGGTAATATATGACACAAGATTATCTTGAATAATACAACGATGTACAATGCTCCAAATTTAGTCACACCAAATAGTTTGCTTTGCCTAATATTTGTCTAGATAGGTTTGCAACCACATAGTGACAACACAATATCACCCATTAGGTCAGGTTGGAAACAAAAAAGGCCTAAATGATAAGGAAATGTTGACACAATCCTCTAACATGGTATACTAAAAACCAGTTTCTAAACACTAACAATGTCTAAGTCTTATAAAAATAATGATAACAATGTGAGCAACGTAACGACACTGTTTAAACATGTGAACCAAGTTTTTAGGAAATCAAGTTTGTTAGTGTCAAAATGATGTTATTACGATCCTAGCAATGTATCCTCAACACTCACAAACTAAAGACAAAGCTACTATGTAAAAATACGTCTAAGTATATCAATAAATTGTTATGTGTGCAAACAACATAACTCTATAATATATAGAATTAGGCCTAATTTCACAATGGAAATAAGATGTAAATATCTCAATTGTATGGCTAAATTTGGGAAATGTAAGAACTCAAAATAAGAGATGGATGAAATCACCTAACTACGACGATAACAAGTCTCAAATATGGCTCTTTGAGACAAGGGACATACTAGATCGTGAGTACGTACCATGCACACTTTCAACACTTGTGCTCTGGCATTGCAACCTAGTTGCGCAAGTAGAATACAAAAGTGGTGGACACGTGATATCTAGCGGTATCTGGTATATGTTGTTTCCTTTTGTCCAAAAATGGGCAACAAGAAAACAAGGGTGTAGACCAAGTGGTGTTGAAATAAACTTGGTGTTATTTTGGAAGAGTTTTGCTTTGTCTTAGGACAACCGAAAAACTAGTAAAAATAACACTAACTAAATTTTGTGATGAAATGTCACATGGTTTCAAATTTAACAAAAAAATTCGTTGTTCAAAAAACAAGATTTGGAATCTAACAAATTTTTCACTTTATTAGAGCTCTCAAGTATAACAACTAAGACAAAAACAATGGCTCCAAGCCAAAAAACCTCCTAGGTGGTTCTCTCTCTAAGTGTTTGATATATGATGTATAAATGTTATGGTTATATGTGATATGATGATGAAATGATAACACAATGTACAAGTAAAAATTGACAAGAACAACTTAACAAACCTAAAGTAACATATTTATTTAAATGTATGGAGTTTAAAATGAACTCAATGCAATACATCGTAGACTAAAGTGACATTCAATCTAATAAATTAGGTGAATTCAATCTAAAGCACACACTACGAAAAATTAATGCAACTAAAAACATTTAAACAAACAACTAAAAGTAACCAAACTATTACTTTGTTTTTGTGTCTTTAACGCGTTTTGGGACGTTTTTCACTATTTTTGGTTTTATATCTAAGTTAAATTTCTATTATTTTAGAGTTTTCTACGAAACGTATATGAATGTTTTGATTTTTCCAAAGTACATATGTATATATTTTGGGATTTTCAAAAGTTATATGAATTTTTTTTTTTTTCTCAATAGTTTTTGAACCAAACGTGTAATGAAATGAAGAGACGTGGATGCCCCCAATGTTAGATGGGATGTACAAGGAAGAATACCACATGGTATATAGCAAAAGTGACACTTGTGAAGGTTCCCCAATATGAGATGGGTTTATTCAATGTTAAATTTTCCACATTCAAAAATTAGGATCAGCCAGGGGAAAAGATGGATAGGCTCACAAGGTATTTAGACAAAGGTCAAGACCAACTTAGGAAAAATCTATTATACTCTTAAAACTGAAATGATTGTGAACAACGGACCCTCCTTTGGTGTCCGAAACCAATTTTCACCAAAGAACTTGTCCAAAGTTCCACCATTGCATGGTTTTCACTATTAGACGTACCTATTTATTCATTTTTTTCTTTTTCTATTTTTACACTCTTTTTCTTTTCTTGATACTTTGCAGAGTGTTGGTTGAATATTTTGTCAAGACAAAATATGAGGTTCAACCATAGTGTATGGGATAGAATCCCTCCTCAAACATAGGTGAGGCTTCCTATTTATTACTAATCTAAAACACAATAGAAATGATATGTATAGTATTCACACTAATCTAACCATTGGGGTTGGGATAGAATCCTAGAATCCATATCCACATGTAGATGGAAATATTGTTGCTTTCAAGTAAAATGGATTAGAAAGAATACACAATGGAAAGGAAATGACGGGAAGATATTTTCTTTCAAGCAAACACAAATCACGAAATAATCATACGAGTTCTAGATAATAAATGTAACATAATGTTTGAAATGATTTAAATGATTGAAAATGCTAAACAAAGAATAGCTTAAGATCCTGAACATAAGAACAATATCTTAAGAGAGATGAATCTCACAACACAAAGTTCTTCTTCTTCACAATAGTTCTCAATATTCCAAAAATCTCAACCCTTTGGAATGCATAAGCATCCCTTATTTATAATAAAAAGAGTAGAGAGAAAATAGGATAAATCCAAGAAAATAGTGCTTTAACAAGAGTCCTATTTTGCTTGACTCTCACGCAGGAGACCAAGTAAAAATTTTCTTCCTATGTGACGAAACAGAAATGAAAAAGACATGTCGATTTCAAGATTGAAATGACATGTTGCATTGTGCCTATTCTGAATCATCATCTTTCTCTTCTTCCAACAAATCCTGCTTGTTCCAAAATTCTTGGAATTTTTAGATTATACCTTACATTTCATTCTCATCTCGGTGTAGTGGAATGATCACTCAGAACTTCACATGTTTCCTGAGTATCACTAGCATCGGGAAGATTTTTCAATTTCTTGTTGAGTTTCCTCAGGGTCTCCAAAGAATGCTCAATTTTTACAAACCTATCAATGAATTCCATGCCAAATCCGTAAGTTGGTTCATGCTGAATTGATTCTTGGATCTGTTCATAAAGATCATCAATAGGTAGGATACCCGAGCCTTCACTCAACACTTTCACACGATTTTGACCAGCTCTTCTTCCAGGTTGTTCTTGCCATCGACCAATTGGTCTCTTGATTCTCTCAGTTTTCTACAAGCTTCATTGAGAATCTTTACTCTAAATCTGATGGCTTTAGTCAGTTGAAAATGTTTATCCCCATGTGGGATGATGCCCTCCTCAACCAAGATGCGGGATGGAATTTGTTTCAGCATTTGGAGAGCTTCGAAAGTCAACTCCAGGTTCCCAATTTCTGAAGAAAACTCATCATCCATTTTCTCTCCTTCTTTCTTTATATCCTCCAAAGATTGATAGACCTCCATAGTATCTTTGATGACTTCTTTTCCTTACAGGAGCAGCCTTTGGGTCCATTCATCAACTGTTCTCCCCTTTTCATTAATCTTTTCAATCATGGGTACCGATGAGAAATCAAACCTGATAGGAGTAGAGGATAATGGTGCTGACTTAGGGGGATTTGAGAGCTTAAGTAATACTTTGGTCAACTACTCCACTTTCTCTTTAAGCTCATCCTTGCTTTCCTTTGTTTCTTTTAACTTCTGACATAGCACGTTCATAGCATCTCATGCATCTTATTGTGCTCCTTCTACCATCACCTTCCCTAGATTGACCCTGGTTATCTGATAGTCAGAGGCCACTATGTCCTCTTTGGTCTTGTCAGTTATGGGAGTGGTGATCTCTGTAAACTTGTGCCCCAAGCATCCACTAAAACCCTTGAAACTGTTTTGGGTTTCTTAGCTGATTTAACAGTAGAAGCCTTGAGTTAACTAAAATTAAAGGCTGGTATGGGAACTACCACCTTCCTTTTCCTCGGAGTCTGATCAAGCAACCATTGAGGCATGCTAGAGGAAGTTGCTACTATTGCAGGGGTTTGGGTTGCACTTGCAGGTGGAGGAAGACTTACTGGTGGAGTGGGAACAACCCCAAGAGTGGTAGTGGATTCGGTGAAAACAGTGTGTAGAGGAGGCATATCTATAGTCACTTTGGTTCCAGTAGAGAGAGGTGACAATCCGGAGAATATGCTATCCATGGCTGATGAAGAAGATGGAGAAAGAGGAGGTGGAAGTGGTTGCGAAGGAGGAGGTGTAGATCCTAAAGCCAAAGCCTGGGAAGTGAGGGATAAACTTACTTCTGTTGGGCAATCAGCAAATGGTGAAATTAGAGGTTGACTCAACTCTACCTCCAAAGAGAATTCCCCAATTTTTGGTGGTGTTGGTGATTCTGCACGTTCACCATTTCATTTGGAGTGGCAATTGAAAGGGCTTCTTGTTCTCATCCCTTCTTGAAAATTTTTACCTTTATAGGCCTCCTTTAAGAGCTTTTGTCCTTTTCCTTAGTGGAGGGCCCCGCTTCTAAATCAACCAACCGTGAAAACTCTCTTCTTTGTAACTCATTCCCCAAGAGGTGATCCATGCCTTAGTTGGGAAAACGTATTGATCCTCATTGATCTGTCATATGAAGGATCTAGAACACTTTCATTGTTGCAGTACCTTTTGGGATGTTGTCAAGTTTGAGTGTCTGAATTTCTTCAATTTTTAATCTACTATGATCCTTTCGTAGACAATGACTTCATCATGAAGATCAACCAAAATTTATTTTATGCTAGACACATGTAGGTACAGGGTTTCATATGACTTAATAACTCCTTGAAATTCGAACCCATCTTTGGGTTTCATGTTCTTCTTTAAATTTTTCGAAGCTCATAAACTACATTCTTGGATTTTACCACCATTGAGCAGGTATACCTTCCAATAGAAATTTGGAAGGATACAACAGCCTTAACATTACTCTAATGGAACTTGTTAAAATCCAACAATTGCGACTAACTCCATCAGGGACTAGCTTGTCTCCGGGTATCCGGGTAATCAGAAAGGATCACCCAGGTAAATGACCACTTGAAGATACGTGAACTTCTTGAATTGTAAGAAGACACAACCCCATTTTGAAACTTCAGCCCATGCCTCATCAGAGACTCTTGTTTCCTCATTTGGGGTTCATCCTGTAGATGTTCTCGTAAAAGAAAGCATCATTTAATCTTTTGAATTGGTCCTCAGACCCCTTCTTTGTTAGTTGAGGAAAATACCGATAAATGTGTTCAGCTGCCTTGTTCCCCTTTGTGTCTAATCCGAGATAATTCCTCATACCAACTGTGGCATAAGTGATATATGAGGACATATAAAACTTTCCCATAGACAAGATTGTTTTCATCTGGGAGTCTATCTCATCACTGATAAGACTACCCCAATCAATCCCCTATTGATTATTCTTAATGATGACCATGAATTGGTACATCCATCCTTGGAAAACATTTGACTCAAGAAATCCAAAAACGGCTCAACAAAGTAATGATATCATTGATCTCTTGAATGAAATCACTTCTAGGAACAAATCTTGGAAACCTAGAGATAGCTGGCTTGGCTTTGATCAGGAACTTCTTGTTCACATGTTTAATACAGTCTTCTTGATCTTTGTCCAGGATTTCTAGGCTGACTTGAGATCTACATCCCCATACTCCTCGAAGTTAGGAAGTCTGAGAAGGTCATCGAAGTAACCTCCGTCTAACTTGACTATGACTTCTCCCACTGATTTCTCACTGAACGAGAAGCAGAGTCATAATTCGAAGCACATGCCAAGATGAACTCGGGGCACTGAGCAGACATGGGGAATCCTACTGCAAGAGGGAGGCCACTGCCGACTATTGATCTCATCCAGGGGTTTGGGAAGAACTCTTGACTCTATTCCAAAATCTTCCATGTCTACATTTCTGAGTTCTGTATCCCGGATGTCATAATTACAATCAATGTAGGAAGGAGACTCCACCTTCCTGAATTTGTACTTCATCTTCCTAATTTATCTTGACTTATCTTGTGATGAACTAGGATCGACATGAGGATTCTTGGAGGAAAAATGCCTTGACCACTTCTGGTTTGAACACTCGGGTTTGAAAACTTGTTGAACAACCCCACAGACCCACCACATTATCTCGAGTTTTAGGACTTTCAAAGAATTTTTCGGAACCCGACACACTAGAGAGAATACGATAGAGATTAGGTCTTTTTGGACACTCTTAAAACCTGACACACTAAAGAGAATGTGTCGAAACTAGTATGTGTCTCGACACTTTGTAAAACCCGATACACAAAGTGGAAATCGAAAGATGTTGAGTACCTCGCGAACCGACACAATGGAAATAGATGTCGGATGATGTAGACTATTTGAAACTTAGAAGATCCTACAACACCGTAGAACTTGAAGATTAAAAAACACCCTGCAAAACCCGAAAATAAGGGATCGGGTTTTTGAGATGTCCAGACATGAAATTTTCCCACCATCTCAATAGTTTGAATTTTTGTCTTCTTCTTCTCTTCTTTAAAATAAAAAGGCATATTCCAAGGAATAAAAATAGGCAAAGCACCCTAAGGGTGAACTTTTAATCAATGATTTCTATTTGGAATACAACTCAAAAGAAGAAGAAAAACCTAAAACCCTAAACCTAAAAAAATAGGAAAGAAAGGAAAAGATGCAAAGGACATCACAAAAACATTTTCAACAAAACTTCACAAGCAAAAGGAAGAGTAAATACCTTCAGCAAATTCAAAAAATAATTGAAAATGGATCACACGAGCGAGCACGAGATCAAATCAGGTTCGGAGGTTAAAAGAGCATGTAGGAGAAAATCCACGCAACCAAAAGCACAAAAGATAAAAATGACATGTAAATCCAACTATTTATAAAAACCCCGCATTTATTACATCTCACTTGACATGTGTGCCAACTACCCTACAACTCAACATGAATGCCATGTCATCATGTTTGGAGTGTCCGGAAACCCGACATGAAGCAAGGTATGTTTAGATGCTCGATGGTTCTGAAAACATGATACAAGGAATAATATGTCAAGATCCTTGAAGGTTCCAAAAACCTGATACAAGGAATAATATGTCAAGATGCTTGAAGGTTCCAAACCCAATATAAGGAAGTTAAATCAGGTTTCAAGTTTCGGAAGTCATGTGACATGAAGCATGTTTTTGATCATGCATGTTTCGATGCTCAGACTTCCAAAAACCCGACACAAGGGAGTTAAATCAGGTTTTGGGTTTCGAAACAATTAGCATATAACATGTAAATAACATGTTTGCATGTTGTTGAAAACTCGAAAACCTGAAATACTCTTCAAACGGGTATTTTAGTAGATTTTTTCAAAAATTTCTATGGTTATCTTGATTTTAGCTGGAATCACTAAAATGGGATAACAATTGGCTCCAGAATTTCTCGGCTTTATCCATTGGGATATAGATTCGGAAGAAGAAAAACTAAAAACAAACAAAAGAAAGAAAGAAAGAAAGAAACAAAAGCAAACACATGACAGAAGACAAATTATGTACAATACAAGAGAGCTTCTTGTATTACTGATGGAACAACTTCAGATGTTGACCACTGAAAGGTAAAGGAAGCAACTCTCCATCAATATATGATAGACAAAAGCTATTTTCACCATTCAGATGATGAATCTTGAAAGGTCCTTTCCACAAAGAATCAAACTTTCCATGCATTCCTTTCTGCTCCCTTCTCTTATCCCAAAGAAGCACCAGATCTCCAATTTGAAAGTCACGTTGCTTTGATTTCTTATCAAATATCTTCTTTACTTTTCTCTGATGATCTACAATGTGATCAACCACCTTTCTTCATTCCTCTTCTAGCCTGGCTAGGTACATTACCCTTTTCTCAATAGAGTTTTGAAAAGTCTCATCTTCGACTGCTTTGGCCAACTATAAGGCTGGCAGTTCTACGGAAATGGGAATTTCAGCATCAATTCCATACAACACTAGAAAGGGGACATTCCAATAGCTCACTTTGGAGTAATATGATCTACCCATAACGCATCATACAATGCTTTGTGCCATGTCCTCTAGTTCTCATCCACTAGCTTTCTAATTATGGTAACCAGGTTCTTGTTGTTGGATTCAGCTTGACCATTGCCTTGGGGGTAATAGTCAGATGAGTGACCCAAGGTGATCCCAGATCCATAACAAAAAATTTCAGATCATGTGATGAGAAATTGGAGGTTTTATTAGCCACAATTTTGTGAGGCACACAAAATCTAACAATTATATTTTTTCTGTAAGGAATTTACACACGGCTTCTGAGGTTACCTGTTTGATTGGCGCAGCTTCCACCCACTTGGTGAAATAGTCTGTAGCAGTGAGCACATAATTGTGTCTGACACTAGAGGCAGGATTCAACGTTCCAATGAAATCAATTCCCCACTAGCAAAAAGGTTCTTCGATCGCTACAGGATTCAGGGGAAGAGCTACTAGCTTAGGGCGACCAATGAAATGTTGACAAGCTTCACACTTGGATACCCATTCTGTTGAGTCTCGAAAGAGAGTATGTAACACCCTGAATAGTTGTTATTTTCTCCTAAGCATTCAAGTGTTGATATATTATGTCTCCTGTATTAGGACATGTTCCTTTGGTTTAGGGAAGTCATGCTTGATATGGATTATATCCTTTTTGCTCTTAAGATCTTGACTGAACCGGAATGTGTTTGGAATCTTTTGTTTCTTTCATTCTGACATTTGAGTTCAATTTGATTTCTAGAAGATTGTGGATTTATCCACCTTTATGACTCAGCCTTGGATCAGTTGCATTGATCCAAGGAATGTTTTAAGTTTATTCAGGATGAACAAATTTTATTGACTTTTTGATAGTTACAAAGTCTGGCTGAGCTTTGAATGATCAATTCCGGAGGTTAACTCAGGTTGATCATGGTAAATAGAATTTGGTTCCAGATATCGTAACATCAGGAAAGACCTGGACCTTAAGCCAGGTAAGATGTATATGTTTTATATCTAAAGCTTAAATTATTGATGCCAAATGGAATCTGATACATGAATGTTTTATCCTGTTTGAACTCTAACACTGATTAGTCCTATTTAGGGGACCTAAACTAGAATCAGTAAGGTTAATAGTTTTAACCTAAACTATAACCTAATGTTACAAGATTTGTTAATCTAACCTAGTCCTAAACTATGAGCTTAATACTCCTAAGGGTTAACTAAACCTAGCACTATGGAAATGAGACCAATGTCATATCCTATGATCTAACCTAAGTCACTAACCTATCTTAAAAAATTCTAAGAAGGGGACCTAAGGAGGGTCGCGAGTCATGGGTGGTGGTTTCCATGGCATTTAAGAGGGGATAAGGTTGAAGGACATGGAATGCTGTCAGGTTTAGCGGAGGATAAAAATTGCTAATATAGTCTTACGTGGCAAGTATCTCTAAGGATGGGATTGTATTTTTATTTTTTTGTGGCAATCACCAACTTTGGCAATCAAGTGGCAATGGAAAATAGGTGGGAGAATGGAATTAAATGCAATTAATGAGCATTGGTCCTCGAGGCGCAGATGCTTGGGAAGGCATGCAAGAGGAATTTTTTTGGTTATTTTGTTTTCCATGCATTCTGTTTTTCGCTCTGCGCATGAGCACTTGGTTCTTCAAACCAACCGTCTACTCTTCGTTGCATGGCAACTTTGAGATTTTCTAGCTTACTTCTCTGTTGGGAAATATATAAGGCATGGAAGTAATAATATATTGTTGTTTAATCTTTCATGGGAGAAGAAGAGAAGGTGCGAGCACATTGAGTTCTTCTTCGAATTTTAGCAACACTATCGGGCATGATAGGCCCCGACTTTTAAAAATCTTGCTTTCCTTTAAATTCTTTCGTTAGAACAACTCGTTCAAATGATTTTTGTACATACCAACTTGACTTGGTAGTAGCAATGTATTGGTTTTCCTTTTTGTTGATTTGGGAATTCTGGGTTATACGTAGAACCTGATGAAATCTGCTTCCTTAATCTTCTTTCCATGTTGTGAACTTTATACGGTTTCGATTTCTATTGGAAGTGTTTTATGTTTTCTTTGTCTGGATGAGGTATTGAATTTACAAACTGGCACCATGATAGACTTCGTGCTTGATGATTTCGTGTTTGAAGACACCATGGAATAAACTGTTGTTTCAAATATGGTTGGTTTATATGATTGTTGCTTAGTTGTATGAACTCTAACTATTACTAGACAGCTTCAGGAAAGTAAATAGTTGGATTTGTGGTGAAAATGTTAGTTCCTTCTGTAAAGCTCGACTGGTTTAGTCACATGAGTTGGAAATATGGTTGAATTCTAAGCCTGTACCTTTATTTGAAAGGGGTCTGAATGTTTCTATGAATATAGGTTCTGTAAGTAAGGAAATATTTGGTGTAGCTGTTGTTTTTACGATTTTTACTTGGATAATTAGAACACAGTTATGATCAAGAGAAAACATACTTGGATGAACTCGTCCCTAAAAATTGGGAGTGATCCTAGATCTGCATGAATGGAATTAGTTTTTTTAATTGGATAGGAATGAAATGTGTTTGATGTTACCAGAGGTGACTTTGAAATCTATAATTAGAATTCATCTATTAACTCTGGAAGTGAAATTTGATTTGGTATCTTGGAACAAAATAATAACCTATCAAGTGTAATGGTTGGAAATAATTAGTTTTGATCTATTGGTAAGTAATGATAACGAGACAGTTACCCTAACTCTTAGTCAAAAATGATTGAGTCATGGGTGAAGTGTAGACTGTTTACATGGATCAGAATTGTGGTATGTTATTAGAACGTTTATATCATTTTGTAACAATTTTTGGTTTTTGTTTAATGTACAATCGCAAGACCCTAGGGATCTATGGGTAACTTTTAAAATAGTTCTACCTGATTGGAGCTATTGGTGAACATACGTGTAGATTTACTTGGCTTCTCTTTTCCCCGATTGAATTTAAGTAGATATATATACATTACTCCTGGGAAGTTGGTATCGTCCTAAACTTGTTTAAAATGGAGTTATGATTTTCTCTGTTCCTTCCTCTGAGTTGTGAAGGATAAGTTGTCATAGGATTTCGGAATACAAAGGTATTCCCTCTCCTTCTGGAAATTATGAGTTTTGGATAAGTTGTTATAGGATTTCGGAATACGAAGGTATTCCCTCTCTTTTTGGAAATTATGAGTGTTCCCTTCTTTAGAATTTCTATAAGAACTCTACAGTATGGGTATGAGATGAATAGACTGTTAAAATTTAGGTGGAAAGAGTGGTAAGTGTTGAATCTTAACTAGAAGTCCCCTTTCCTTCTCTTTAGCAGTATTATTACCCTGATTGATAAATTTAGTTGTTATCTACTTGTATAAAAGTAGCATTGTAGTAAAATTTTTGTATACTTATCAATGTTTATGAATTGATACGAAAATGTTTAGAGGAAATCCGTTAGTTGAACTTGCTTGAGGCAGTAATCTGTTCTTACTTGAATTGTTTATATGCAAATCTGTTGGTTGCATACCTTGAAAATATTTCTTTCCTTGATTAGATTAATTATATTAGGATTGATACTGTTCTTTGTTTTTAGATGGCTAGGTACTTAAGATGTAGCTATAATAGGAAGAGTATTCTATTACTCCTAATAATGTTCAAAGTCAAAGAAATGTAATTGATGGCTTTAAATCACCATGTCTTAATGGCAATAAGTCTAAATATTTCAGTCTTCGGGATCGGGTACGAACCCTTACAGTTTAGTTATCTTCCTTATGGGAAAACTTAGGCTATTGCCCTATTTTGAGGAAACAAGGTTATTAGGAACCAATTGGCACCTTGACATGATCTTAAATATTATTAAAACTTTTCTCTGTGAACTGAACCTAATTATGTAAGGTAACTCAAAAGTGTGGGACCCAGGGTTGGGGGAAGGCTACCCAGTTAGGAGGGCCTGTAATCCAAATTTAACTCAACTTAAGTAACTTCTTGGAGGTATGTACATCTTTCGAGGCTGTATCGTAGGATGTTGACACATGTCAACTGCAGGGTTGTACCTTCGAGAAGATTAGGATCTTCTCGAGGATACAACAATGCAAGTGACATATGGAAACACCCTTCTGCATTGATCGTTAAGATTTACACTCGAAACTTGATCAAGATTTTCCTTCAGGACTGGTTAGGACCATGGACGTGTTATGAGGTAGCCCTTTGAGACTCAGGGTACCTTGACACATAGGGTTATGTCATCACCAATCCGGCACTATGATAATTCTTCACGGGAACTCCTTGTGCTATGATTATTTACTAATTCACACCTTTAGTTTGGTGGATGTAATCTGAAACAAAACAACAACATAACACAAGAATACCATCGACTATGATAAGAAAGAATGATGACAAATCTGAAATATCAAAATAAATTATAATATTAACATGAAACTGTTACAATCTCACCCATGAGGTACTTCAAGTGTTATTGACTTCACTTGCCTTTCACCAAGACTATGCGAGAAACTTTACAATTACACCTCTTAATGGCTTCTTCAACACACCTTTAAACTGATGGCTTCCTTCACACACTTCCTACAATATTTCTCACTACTTCCTTCTATGCTAAATGAGGGGGGTGGCCTCTCTATTTATAGAACTTCCAAGCTTATCCATCTTATCTCTAAGATAGGATAAGAAATCCACTGACGAATCATATTCCATACCTTAACTCTTATCTCGTACATGTAAGCTTATCTCGTTAAGATAAGATAAACCTTATCATTTTACATGGGTTCCACATTTTTAGACTTTTTACAAATAAAATACACAAAATATTTATGACCCCACTCCTTGTCTTTATTACCAATATAATATTTCTAATTCCTAATCATGTAGACCCTACTTCTCTAATTACCCAAACTTTGACATTTTAACATTACCGGACCACTTACGACAAATATTTACTTTTTACAACATTCCTATTGTACTTTGACTATTACCATACTCCACATTATTGGCGGCACCATACTGATGACGCCGTTATCTTCTATCAGACGCTACTACTAATTATACTTAACAACATCATATTCCTAATACATACATTAATGAAATAGAAATTACGGAGGAAAATTTTAGTGTCGATAGCGATTAACAGTGGTTGATCCAGTATGTCAGCTTACCCCTAGCCTTCAAGGGCATCCTTATAACGTGAGTTATGATATTAACCCGTACTAGAGTGAAAACTTGGGTCAAGGGGACTGACAGAATTCAATATAAGACATTCTATATAACATCGGAGTGGGGTGAAGGATGTATTCTGGATTGATGAGTATGCCATCAAGGAATAAGAGACATGAACAGTATGTTTCAAATATTTTGCCAAAGTATCGCAAGTTGCTGATTGCGTTGTCCTATGTCACCTAGTCTCAGGGACGTGATGCCGATGAATAATGGTAACAATTATTCAGATAGGTTCCTTGGACAGAGCACTCAGAATCCCAGATTAGGGAGGAGAACCACAAGAGTGAAGTGTTACGATGATGACACTAACTCTAAGATACATATGAATAGATCGGTAGTTCACCGATTCATGGAATGAATAGATCGACAAGACACCGAGTCATTATAGTTGCATATGGTTATCTGTTATAAGAATGATTATTATGATATGTGTGTTCTAAATTATGTATTTGGAACTAGAAAAACACTAATAAAAATAAAATTATCTTGTTCTAATGTATTAAAATGTGGATGTTACATCTTGGTATCGAATTTGAAGGTTGCGCAGCTCTTGGACCTATTGTGTCCATAATCGATAAAAACATGAATTTTCTTGTAATGAGAAAATGGTTAGAACAAGGAAATGTTGCAAATAATTATCCACCTGAGGAAGGGGTGGCAACAACCCAAAAACTTGATGAGATCCTTGCTGCCCTACTGGACATAAGAGATCGTTTGGCTGTACTTGAACAACAAGTGATGGGAAATGAGGAGGACGATGAAGCTGGTAACAACAATCACCACCTCCTGAGGACAACCCTGACAGGGGTGTTGGTAATAACAATGGAAATGTACATGTCCAACTTGAAAACAAAAAGGCCAGGTTGGCAGCGAAACTCACTAATGATATACATAGGATAATTCCACTTAAATTTGATGGCACCACATTAGGAGATGGAACCGAGAACTGGCTCAGCGAAATGGAGAAGTAATTTGCAATAAGGAACTTCTCGGAGGAAACCAAGGCTATTTGGGGAGCCTATCAACTTTCTCATGAAGCATATTCATGGTGGGATAGCCATAAAGCTGAGCTAAATATTGTGAAACCAACATCACTTGGGATCAATTTAAAGGCTATTTTAGGCAACGTTGGCTGCCACAACTTTTCTATGGTCGAAAATGCCGAATTCCAGAACTTAGTTCAAGGAAAGCTAATCAGAATCGAATCTTTGGGAGTGGTTTAAGAAACTCCTCAAGTGCATGCACCGTAGTACCAAACTCGACGAAAAGTTCGAATACAAAAATTCATTATGGGACTAAATCCTGTGATTGGAGGAGAGGTTGATGTTCACAGCCCAACCACTATGGAAGGGGTTGTTGAAAAATCCATAAGGCAAGAACAGAAATTAAAGGCTATTTTTTCTCATAAAGAGGAAGTGCGGAAGAATATTCCAAACCCTTCTTTAACTTGTCTTGCACCCAAGAAGGGGCCATGGAAAAATTTTGACAACAAAAAAAGTTTTCAGTGGATAATAATAAGAAAACGACAACGAATAAGCCTGCTAGAAATGTAAGGGATAGTTTTGCCAAGAATTATAATAATGGGCAGAAGTCCTATGGAGGTCAACATGATAATTTTAAGGTTGGAAGTAATTTTGAGCCTAAAAAGGGACCTGTAGGAGGCTGCTATAATTGTGGCAAAGATCACTACGCAAATCAATGCCCTTTGAAGAAGGATGATCATAATCAGCAGCATAAGATACATGCTACAGTAGCAGACAAGCAAGTTGAAAGGCAAGTGACACCTATAGAAGTTCCTGGTAAGTTATTTGGCATACCTGTAACTATTCTTTTTGATACAGGAGCTACTGAATGTTTTATTTCTAGTAAACTCGCTTCTAAACTTAAAATAAAAGCTAGAAAAATGGATAAATCTTGGACTATACAGTATGGTAATAAATCTATTCATACAATGAGTATGTGTCTTTTGGAGCAATCCTTGACTTACCTAACTTTTCCACGGAAGTTGACCTCTATGTTGCACCTTTGGGATCCTATGACGTTGTCATCGGTGTTAATTGGTTAGCTAACCATAAAGCAAAAGTAGACTGCTTTGAAAAATATATAATATGTTTAGATGATCGGCTAAAAACAACAGAGATTCAAGGTGTAAAACGAGAAATTTCAGTTAGGAAACTGTCAGCTATGCAACTTAAAAAGGCTAAAAACAAAGGATGTACCTTATATGTAGTAAAGATATCTGAATCTGCAGAAGAAGACGGTGATTTCATGAAATGATACCCACTGTTACAAAGTTTCAAGGATGTATTTCCAGAGGAATTACTAGGTTTACCACCCAAAAGGGAATTTGACTTCACCATTGAAATCAAACCAGGGATGGAGCCTATTTCTAAGGCACCTTATCGAATGACTACTACAGAGTTAGTCGAGCTTAAGGCTCAATTGCAAGAACTTTTGTCTAAAGGTTTGATTAGACCAAGTGTTTCACCTTGGGGAGCACCGGTGATATTTGTGAAAAAGAAAGATGGAACACTTAGACTGTGTATTGATTATCGGATGTTAAACAAGGCCACAATCAAGAATAGATACCCACTTCCAAGAATTGATGATTTATTTGATCAAATGCATGGAGCATCGGTTTATTCCAAAATAGATCTTCGATTTGGGTATCATCAATTAAGAATTAAAGAAGAAGATATTCATAAAACAACTTTCCGGACAAGGTACGGACATTATGAATTCATGGTTTTACCCTTTGGATTAACTAATGCACCCGCAACTTTCATGAACTTAATGAATAATATCTTTCAAGAATACTTGGACAAGTTTGTGCTTGTATTCTTAGATGATATTCTCATATATTCTAAAAGTGTTGAGGAACATAATGAGCATTTGAAGGTAGTCTTGGAAATTTTGAGAAAAAGAAAGTTATACGGTAAGTTATCCAAATGTTCTTTCTTTGTTACTGAAGTTCACTATTTGGGTCATGTCTTTAGTAAAGAAGGAATTGTTGTTGATCCTTCAAAAATAGTGGCAATAACCGAATGGCCTGCACCAAAGAATGTACATGAAGTGAGAAGCTTCATGGGCCTTCTTTGGTTATTATAGAAAATTTGTTAAAGATTTTTCTAAAGTGGTTGCACCGATAACTTCGTTGCGAGAAGAAGGATAAGAAATTTAGTTTGGATGATAAGTGTGAATCTTATTTTACAATTTTGAAAAGTCAATTGACTTCAACACCTATTTTAGCAATACCGGACCTAATGGAGACTTTACCATTGTAACGGATGCTTACGGGAAGCCCTTGGAGGTGTTTTGTTACAAAATGATCATGTCATAGCATATGAAAGTAGAAAAATTAAGTTACATGACCTGAATTATGCCCCTCATGATTTAGAGCTTGCTGCAATTGTTCATGCACTTCAAGTTTGGAGACATTATTTACTTGGGAAACCTTTTAAGTTGAAAACTGATCATTTAGGGCTGAAATATATTTTCACTCAGCCTAATCTAAATGCAAGACAACGAAGGTGGTTAGAGTTTTTGTCTCAATATGATTTTGATATTAGTTACATCAAAGGAAAGGAGAATAGAGTAGCAGATGCTCTAAGTCGTAGGAAGCACATTTCTACTCTTATAACATTAAGAACTTAGTTTAAAGATGAGGTGAAAAGTGCCTCAGAATCTGATATATACTTTCAGCAAGTAAAAGCAACACTTGCTGCAGAACCAAAAGATGAAAGGTATAAAGGTTTTCATTTTGATAATGAAGGAATCTTACGTTATGAAAACAGAGTATACGTACCTTTGCTAAATGATTTGAGAAAGAAATTGTTAGTTGAATTTCATAGTTCACCCTTTTCTGGACACCCGGGTATTACTAAAATGCTTGCTGATCTAAAATAGCAATATTTCTGGAAGGGAATGAAAAAGGATGTTATTAATTATGTGACTCATTGTCTGGAATGTCAGCGGGTGAAGGTAGAACACATGCACCCTGCTGGTTTATTATATCCCCATAGCATACCGTAGTATAAATGGCAAGTAATAAGCATGGACTTTGTACAAGGGCTGCCTATGTCGAGAAATAAACATGATGTTATCTTGGTAGTTGTGGACAAACTAACAAAGGTAGCTCATTTCATCGCTGGAAATCTAAAGGATGATTCTCCTGTGTTAGCTAAAATATTTGTGCACGAAATTTTCAGGTTACATGGAGTACCAGAATTGATAATATCTGACAGGGATCCTAGAATGACATCAAGATTTTGGCAAACGCTTAATACAACTCTTGGAACTAAACTAAACTTTAGTTCTGCATATCATCCAGAAACGGATGGACAAACTGAGAGAGTAAATCAGGTGTTGGAAGATATGTTATGAATGTATTGCATGGATCAACAGTATAAATGGGAAGAGTATCTCCCATTAGTTGAATTTGCATACAACAACACATATCACTCTTCTCTTAAAATGGCACCTTTCGAGGCACTTTATGGAAGAAAGTGTAGAACCCCTGTTAGTTGGGATAGTATTGAGGATAGAGTGGTAATTGGACCTGAAATCCTTACTGAAATGGAACAGCGAGTTAAAATGATCCGTGAATGATTGAAGGAAGTAGCAGAGAAAGCGTAAGCGCTATGTTGATCTAAAACGGGTTGACCGAAAATTTGAACTTGGTGAAAAGGTTTTTCTTCATGTTAAACCAAGAAAGAGCTCAATAACTTTTGGCAAGGCTGCCAAGTTATCACCTCATTATGTGGGACCTTTAGAAATTGTCGAAGTAATCAATCCTGTAGCTTACCGATTAGCATTACCACCTACTTTGTCTCGCATGCATGATGTTTTCCATATTTCTTTGCTTAAGAAATACATTTTAGACTTATCACATGTTTTAAATTGGAATTCCTTGTAGGTCCAAGACCCAAGAATAATTGTGGTTAAACCCACACGAGTGTTGGAAACTCGCAAATTACATTTGAGAAATCGTGAAATACAGCAATGTAAGGTCCAGTGGGACCAGTTTAATGAAGAAAGTGCAACTTGGGAAAATCTGGAAGAAATGAAAACTACTTTTCCCTTCCTTTTTGAACAAAATTGAATCTGTTGACTAAAAAAAAGAAAAAAAAAAGAAAACAATTATTATGAAATTATCTTTTAGTGTCTTTATGTAAGCCGATTTTGGGTCAAACATTATTCGGAGTTGAATGAATAGTATCACGATATTGAATTGGAATTATTCAAGTTGGGAATAGTAATTTTTTTAGAGAACCAATGAATTGATTGGCCTGAAGATAAATCAAAAGATGCGATCATCGGGATGATGAATCTTTTAGGAGGGAAGCATGTAACACCTTGAATAGTTGTTATTTTCTCCTAAGCATTCAAGTGTTGATATATGATTTATCCTGTATTAGGACATGTTCCTTTGGTTTAAGGGAGTCATGCTTGATATGGATTATATCCTTTCGCTCTTAAGATCTTGGTGAACGAGAATGTGTTAGGACTCTTTTGTTTCTTTCATTCTAAAATTTGAGTTCAATTTGATTTCTAAAAGATTGTGGATTTATCCACCTTTATGACTTAGCCTTGGATCGAGTTACATTGATATAAGGAATGTTTTAAGTTTATTCGGGATGAACAAATTTTATTGACTTTTTGATAATTACAAAGTCGGCTAAGCTTTGAATGATCAATTCGGAGGTTAACTCGGCTGATCATGGTAAATAGAATTTGGTTCAGATATCGTAACATCGGGAAAGACCGGACCTTAAGCCGAGGTAAGATGTATATGTTTTATATCTAAAGATTAATTTATTGATGCCAAACGAGAATCGATACATGAATGTTTTACCATGTTTGAACACTAACACGATTAGTCCTATTTAGGGACCTAAACTAGAATCGATAAGGTTAATAGTTTTAACCTAAACTATAACCTAATGTTACAAGATTTGTTAATCTAACCTAGTCCTAAACTATGAGCTTAATACTCCTAAGGGTTAACTAAACCTAGCACTATGGAAATGAGACCAATGTCATATCCTATGATCTAACCTAAGTCACTAACCTATCTTAACAAATGCTAAGAATGGGGACCTAAGGAGGGTTGTGAGTCATGGGTGGTGGTTTCCATGGCATTTAAGAGGGGATAAGGTTAAAGGACATGGAATGCTGTCAGGTTTAGTGGAGGATAAAAATTGCTAATATAGTCTTACGTGGCACTATCTCTAAGGATGGGAATGTATTTTTATTTTGTTGTGGCAATCACCAACTTTGGTAGTTGGTGGAAATGGAAAATAGGTGGGAGAATGGAAGTAAATGCAATTAATGAGCATTGGTCATCGAGCACTGATTGCTTGGGAAGGAATGCAAGAGGAATTTTTTTTGGTTGTTTTGTTTTCCATGCATTCCATTTTTCACACTGCATGACTTTGGTTCTTTGAACCATCTGTCTACTCTTCGTCGCATGGCAACTTTGAGAGTTTCTAGCTTACTTCTCTGTCGGGGGAAATATATAAGGCATGGAGGTAACAATATATTGTTGTTTAATCTTTTGTGGAAGAAGAAGAGAAGGTGCAAGCACATTCAAAGGTCTTCTTCAAATTTTAGCGACACTATCAGGCATGATAGGCCCTAACTTTTAAAAATCTTGCTTTCCTTTAAATGCTTTCATTAGAACAACTCTGTTCAGATGATTTTTGTATAGTCGGCTTGGCTGGTAGCAATGTATTGGTTTTCCTTTTTGTTGATTTGGGAATTCTAGGTTATACGTAGATCCTGATGAAATCTGCTTCTTTAATCTTCTTTCCATGCTGTGAATACAATATGGGTTTTGATTTCTGTTGGAAGTGTTTTATGTTTTCTTTGTCTGGCTGAGGTATTGAATTTACAACTGGCACCATGATAGACTTCGTGCTTGATGATTTCATGTTTGAAGACACCATGGAATAAAGCTGTTGTTTCACATATGGATTATTTATATGATTATTTCTTAGTTGTATGAACTCTAACTATTACTAGACATCTTCAGGAAAGTAAATAGTTGGATTTGTGGTGAAAATGTTAGTTCCTTCTGTAAAGCTCGACTGGTTTAGTTGCATGAGTTGCAAATATGGTTGAATTCTAAGCCTGTACCTTTATTTGAAAGGGTGCAATGTTTCTATGAATATAGGTTCTGTAAGTAAGGAAATATTTGGTGTAGCTGTTGTTTTTATGATTTTTACTTGGATAATTGGAACACAGTTATGATCAAGAGAAAACGTACTTGGATGAACTCTGTCCCCTAACAATTTGTGGGTGATCCTAGATCTGCATGAATGGAAATTAGGTTTAATAATTGGATAGGAATGGACTGTGTTTGATGTTACCAGAGGTGACTTTGAAATCTATAATTAGAATTCATCTATTAACTCTGGAAGTGCAATTTGATTTGGTATCTTGGAATGAAACAACAACCTATCAAGTGTAATGGTTGGAAATAATTAGTTTTGATCTATTGGTAAGTAATGATAACGGGACAGTTACCCTAACTCTTAGTCAAAAATGATTCGAGTCATGGGTGAAGTGTAGACTGTTTACATGGATCAGGATTGTGGTCTGATATTAGAACGTTTATATCATTTTGTAACAATTTTTGGTTTTTGTTTAATGTACAATCGCAAGACCCTAGGGATCTATGGGCAAATTTTAAAGCAGTTCTACCTGATTGGAGCTATTGGTGAACTTAGGTGTTGATTTACTTGCCTTCTCTTTTTCCCTGATTGAATTTAAGTATATATATATATATATTACTCCTGGGAAGTTGGTATAGTCCTGAACTTGTTTAAAATGGAGTTCTGATTTTCTCTGTTCCTTCCTCTGAGTTGTGAAGGATAAGTTGTTATAGGATTTCGGAATACGAAGGTATTCCCTCTCTTTCTGGAAATTATGAGTGTTCTCTTCTTTAGAATTTCTATAAGAACTCTACAGTATGGGTATGAGATGAATAGACTGTTAAAATTTAGGTGGAAAGAGTGGTAAGTGTTGAATCTTAACTAGAAGTCTCCTTTCCTTCTCTTTAGCGAGTATTATTACCCTGATTGAGAAATTCAGTTATTATCTACTTGTATAAAAGTAGCATTGTAGTAAAAGTTTTGTATACTTATCAATGTTTATGAATTGATACGAAAATGTTTAGAGGAAATCCGTTAGTTGAACTTGCTTGAGGCAGTAATCTGTTCTTGCTTGAATTGTTTATATGCAAATTTGTTGGTTGCATACCTTGAAAAGATTTCATTCCTTGATTAGAGTAATTATATTAGGATTGATATTGTTCTTGGTTTTCGGATGGCTAGGTACTTAAGATTCTTATCATTTCTTCTTATTTTCTTGTATAAGATGAATCATCGAAAAGATTTAAGTTGAAATAGTAACTATAATATGAGTCATGTTATAAAGTCATATTGAATGGTAGAAAGAAAATTAGCGTGATTCATGATTATGGATTTGATGAAATTGATTTCATTTAAACAGGTTGTTTAATGGAAACAATTGGTGGAATGCAATTGTTTTAAGAATTAGTGCTTATCATGCTCAGTTCACTGAACTGACCCGTGCTAGAAAATTTTGCAGATGGTCATCGTAAGTGGTAAAGGCATGCAGATCTGATTTGATGCACAGATTGTTTAATCTAGTTTTTATGATGAATTCGACATGATTTCTCTAATTTTACTATAAGAAGAAAGTTACTCTTTTCTGGTGATTATTTTATTAAATATGCTGAAGTGCATAAGTTGTAATTGTATATGGCTTGGAAATAAATGAAATGGGAACATATTACTTACGTATTTGTGTTCTTATTTGTTGATTTGATCTTCTCTTTTCGAATGAATGACAGTGTATTCTTATTATTATATGCAATGGGGTCTACATGGATTCCCTAAGTAAGTCTTGTAAAATTATGTGATTTGAATACTACATGTTTTGATTAGTAATTCTTATAGATTATGAATATGGGCTAAATTAAAAATTAGACCACTACATTTTAGGGAAGTTGAGGTTGAACTATGCCCTAACATGTAGCTATAACTGGAAGAGTATTCTATTACTCCTTAATAATGTTCTAAGTCAAAGCAATGTAATTGATGGCTTTAAATCACCATGTCTTAATGGAAATAAGTCTAAATATTTCAGTCTTCGGGGTTGATACGAACCCTTACGGGTTTAGTTATCTTCCTTATGGGAAAACTTAGGGCTGTTGCCCTATTATGAGGAAACAAGGTTATTAGGAACCAATTGGCACCTTGACATGATCTTAAATCTTATTAAAACTTTTCTCTGTGAAACTGAACCTAATTACGTAAGGTAACTCAAAAGTGTGGGACCCAGGGTTGGGGGAAGGCTACCCAGTTAGGAGGGCCTGTAATCCAAATTTAACTTAACTTAAGTAACTTCTTAGAGGTATGTACATCTTTCCGAGGCTGTATCGTAGGATGTTGACACATGTCAACTCAGGGTTGTACCTTCGAGAAGATTAGGATCTTCTCGAGGATACAACAATGCACGCAGTGTCATATGGCAACACCCTTACTGCATTGATTGTTATGATTTACACGAAACTTGATCAAGATTTTCCTTGGGTGGTTAGGACCATGGACTTGTTATAAGGCAGCCCTTTGAGACTCAGGGTACCTTGACACACGGGGTTACACGGTGGTTGATCCAATATGTCACTTACCCCTAGCCTTGAGGGCATCCTTATAACATGAGTTATGATATTAACCCGTACTTGCAGTAAAAACTTGGGTCAAAGGGTGATAGAATTTAGTATAAGATGTTATATATAACATCGGAGTGGGGTGAAGGATGTATTCGGATTGATGAGTATGCCATCAAGGAATAAGAGACATGAATAGTATGTTTTAAATCTTTGGCCAAAGTATCGCAAGTGCTGATTGCGTTGTCCTATGTCACCTAGTCTCGGGGACGTGATCTTTGATGAATAATGGTAACAATTATTGGGTAGGTTCCTTGGACAAAGCACTCGAGAATCCCAGATTAGGGAGGAGAACCACAAGAGTGAAGTGTTACGATGATGACACTAACTCTAAGATACACATGAATAGATCGGTAGTTCACCGAGTCATGGAATGAATAGATCGAGTGGTACACCGAGTCATTACACTGCATATGGTTATCTGTTATAAGAATGATTTGTTATGATACGTGTGTTCTAAATTATGTATTTATAACTAGAAAAACACTAATAAAAAATTTATCTTGTTCTAATGTATTAAAATGTGGATGTTACAGAGTAGGCCAATAGTATCTGGCCCGTAGGATCTTATAAGCTATCATGGAGGAAGAGAAATGTCCTCTGCATGCTAGACTATGGAAGGACTTTAGAAACCTTACGTGTTGAGATTTATCAACACAACGAAGGAATACACCATCAATACCTTTCTTGTATATTCCATTATCCCACAGGATGTATCTTGAAGATCTTAATTTAACTGTCCTCTTCCCCTTTTGGCTTAAATGCGGAGGGCATTTTCCATAAGTTAGAAAGAAAGAAATATCGTGTACGACTTGTCGGTTCTACTCACAAAAAGCACCATGGGCAACTCGAAGAGGTATCTTTGGTTCTTTCACATTCTACAATCGGTTAGCACAGGCCCCTTCCTCGTACCAACTTGGTAGGTCTGATGTCCAAGTTATACTCTTAAACTTTAGCTATCCAGTTACCCTATTGACTACCCGGCTCTTGTTGTGTCAAAATGGATTTAAGCGTAGTATCGGGAATAAACGAGGGTACCAAAACTTAGCACTTAGTATCTGAAATGTTTCTTTGCTTTCGTACCACTACATAAGCATGCTTTTCAATATGTGACATCTTTAGTTCATGTTCCTTTAATGGGAAGCTCATGAAAGTGATGGGAGCTTCAATGCCTTCTTCATTCTCCTGCATCAGGATGGCTGACACTGTGTGTGTGGAAGCGTAGCTATACATGATGAAATCTTTTTTGAAATCTGGACATACCAGAACAGGAGCATGAGCAATTTCCTTTTTGACTTCATCAAATGCAAGCTTCCCTTCGGTACTCCATTGAAATGGAGTTTTACCTTTCATCATCCCAAGGATATCCTTGGTTTTATCAGCAAATTTAGGTACGAACCTCCTTAGGAAATTGACCTTTCCAAAAAGGAATGAACTCCAATTTTGCTTGTGGGTAGGGTAAGGCTTTGAATGGCCTTCACCCTTTCTAGGTCGATCTTGGTTCCTTCTCTAGTCACAATATGACCCAAGCAACTTTCCCTCTGTCACTCCAAACATGGACTTCTTAGGATTTAATGAAATCCCATGATGCCTGCATCTCAAGAGTACCTACTCCAGATGATCATAATGATCGCTCGATTTTTAGAGAAAATGGTCAAGTCATCCAAATATACAACTATAACTTTTCCCATCATATCTCTGAAATCCAAGTCCATAGCTCTCTGAAATGTGGCCCCGATGTTGATCAAACCAAAAGGCATCCTCCTGTAAGAAAAGGTCCCCCATGGGGTTGTGAAGGCCATTTTATGTTGATCCTCAGCAGCTACCTCAACTTGATTATATCCTGAAAATCCATCGAGCATGGATAGCATCTCTGATCTAGTAACAATCTATAACACCTGATCCATGATAGGCAAGGGATAGTTGTCTTTTAACAAAGACTAATTCAGATTCCGAAAATCCACACAAATCTGGATTTCACCATTCTTCTTCTGATGGGGACAATGTTAGTAATCTAGGTAGAATGGTGGATGAGAAAGATAATTCTTACATCTAACATTTTCTGAATTTCTACAAGAATAGTCCCTAAGATCTTGGGGTTATAATGTCTTTGCTTCTACATGTGGGATTTAACTTTAGGCTTCAAGGGAATGCTATGTTGCACATCTTTGGGCTTAAAGGATTTTAAATCTACATAGGACCAGGCCAAGACATCCATATATCTCTTCAGGAGTGAAGTGAATTTTTCTTTCTCCTCGGGGAACAACATTTCCCGATATTCACCATCCATGGTTGATCCAGAGAGCCTAGATTAACTTGATCTACTTGATGAGGAAGTGCCTTCATCTGCCTTTTATTCTAGATAAAACAATCATGTTTATCAAACAGACCTTCTAGAGAAACCAATCCCTTGGGAATCTTATTGCCTTTTAGCTGAATGAACTCACCATCAACCTCTTGATATGAATTCAAAACAGATTCATGGAAAGCTGATTCTAACCCTTCAAAATACAATTCACTAAAGTTATCAACTTTTTCCAGAAAAGACAATATCTATTGATCATCATTAAATACTTACCAATGGGTTGAGTTATCCGGAACACTAGGACGATATACAATTTCAATGGTGTACATGTCCCATTTGAACTGTGGATGAGGAAGGAGAAGAGATGTAGACATGGCTAAAGAATCAGCTTTGTCATTATGATCCCTCAAAACTACCTTGATGGAAAAAGCATCAAAGCATTCTATGCTATCCCATACCTTATTCCTGTAATGCTTTAGGTGATCATTTTTCACTTGATAGATCCCTTTTACCTAGTTAACAATTAGTTTTGCATCTCCTTGAACCTTGAGATTTCAAATTCCCTTTTGTCTGGCCATTTCTAATCCTAATAATAAGGCTTCGTACTTAGTTGTATTATTAGTGTTATCAAAATGTAGATTGAAGGTGAAGGGAAAGATTTCAGAATCTAGAGATATAAGAACTACACCAGCTCATGATCCGGTAGTTGAACAACTCCCATCAAATTTGAGGGTCAAAATAGCATTATAATCCTCTTCTTTGATGTCTACAACTGGTACCTTTAATGTCATGAAGTAATTTCCCAAGCCAGCATCTTCAAAAAGAATTTGAGCCTTGGGGCCATCTAATTTAGTGACCAAATAGTTTGCTTGAGGTTTAGGATGGAGAATGCAAGAAAATCCATTAACTGGGATTTTAGCCTTGGTCCAATCCATGTTGATCTCTCCCCCAACGTCTTTACAAAAACCTCTTCCTAAGAGAATTGCTCTGGGTTTGATTGAAATTATTCTACTTTTGACATTTGGATCTTGGTTCTTTTTCCATGATCAATGGCGTCAAAAGTAGTGTATGAAGGAGTGATGGTAGGCTCGGTTTTGATTATATGGATTTGAGCTGAGGTACTAGTCTTGGAAGTATGAGAAGGAGAATGAGAAGAAGTTGTTACCTTTTTAGTTATCTCCTTTTCAGTTTGTGCTGAGATAGGAGAGCCTCTCTTAGCTATGACCATGGGAGCTTCTTTACTCTTTTCCTTGGAGCTTTCAACCAGTTTTCTAGGATTTTGAGATTGAGATCGAGTGAAGACTACAAATGACTGACCACCAAGTTCCCATCCATCTTCCTCATATTCCAAATATCCAATGTTGGAGTCACCAGTTGAATCGTCATAGGACTCATCGGTGTATCCCTGAAGCTTCAAAAGTTTTGTGAGTATCTTATTCTTCTGGTTCTTCATATTCTTCGACTATCTCTACTATTGCGTTAAAAGGAGGAGCTTTAATATCTAGTCTCGGTTTGGTAGTAGTCAATCGCGGTCTATCTCTTGTGGGAGCACCATTAGTATTATTGAAATTCCGTCTAGGAATATCCCGATATGGAACGTTGCTCACTTGTTGAGACATTTTATTTTTAAAGCAATCAAGTCATTAGCCATCTTCTGAATCATGGGATCAGTAGTACTCTAAGAAGAACTCTAATTTTTAGGCTTGGATGATTCTTTTCTGATTTTCCACGGAGAATAAGATCATCTTCTATTTCGGTGGTTGTAGCTTGAGCGGTGGCCAAATCAGGGATAATAGATCTTCTTAACAAGAAGCTTACATCCAGAGGTTGAGTGTTGATGAAGAAACACTTCTGATTTTGAACAGTAAGAACAACGAGGTTTGGAATCTTGTGGATCAACTTGTTGAATTTGGCTATGAAGTCTTGCATGGGTTCATAAGGTTCCTTCTTCATGTGGGTAAGCTATGCCAACAAGGTGTGAGAATCTTTAGCTGGTTTGAACCTTACTTCAAATACAAATCTCATGGTAGCCCAGTTGGTAATGCATGCATTTGGGAGATGATAGAACCATTTTACGGCTATGCCATGCAATGTTTTAATGAAGAGTTGAATAGAGACATCTTTGTGAGCCACCCCAAGAACACTGCATGCAACAAAGAATGAGGCAATGTGTTCATCAAGATGTTGTTTCCCATCACCGTTGAACTTAGGAATATTCTTCCGTGATCCATGAGGTAGGTCATGCAATGGTGGAGTAAGGGAAAGAGGACCAATAGTTGTGCCCCAAGGCATAGGTTGTGCTACCATTCTTCTAAATGAAGTGTGAATAGGAATCTGAATATCGATAAGAATAATGCACGAAAAGTTGTAGAAACTTCTGGTTCTTGAGGAATTTGATTCCTTTGGATGGGCGAAGAACTTCTTGCTCGGCTAGATGTAACACTGTTGGGTGAAAGTCTGAAATTATGTTGTTGAAGTAGATCAAAGAATGGATCAGTTTCACCCCAGGCTCGGCTTGACCGAGTGAAGATCTTTCTAGCCAGCTTGAACTAGAAAATAGATCTTGTTGAAAATAAGGCAAATATCGAGATGCTAGACACACAAAGGATATGCTTTATACTATCAATCCATATTCCCCAGCGGAGTCACCAAAAACTGTTGGTTGAATATTTTGTCAAGACAAAATATGAGATTTAACCACAATGTATGGGATAGGATCCCTCCTCAAAGACATGTGAGGCTACCTGTTTATTACTAATCTAAAACACAATAGAAATGATATGTATAGTATTCACACTAATATAACCATTGGGTTGGGATAGAATCCCAAAATCCACATCCACAGTAGAAGGAAATATTGCTGCTTTTGAAGTAAAATGGATTAGAAAGAATACACAATGGAAAGGAAATGACGGGAATGTATTTTCTTTCAAGCAAACATAGATCACGAAATAATCATACGAGTTCTAGATAACAAATGTAATATAATGTTTGAAATTATTTAAATGATTGAGAATGATAAACAAATAATATCTTAAGATCCTAAACATAAGAACAATATCTTAAGAGAGATGAATCTCACAACACAAAGTTTGCAAAAATAACATCAATTTCTATTCCTTGAATGATTGAAAGAAAACACAAAGTTCTTCTTCTTCACAATAGTTCTCAATATTCCAAAAATCTCAACCCTTTGGAATGCATAAGCATCCCTTATTTATAATAAAAAGAGTAGAGAGAAAATAAGATAAATCCTAGAAAATAGTGCTTTAACAAGAGTCCTATTTTGCTTGACTCTCACGCAGGAGACCAAGTCAAAATTTACTTCCTATGTGATGAAACAGAAATGAAAAAGACATGTCGATTTCAAGATTGAAATGACATGTTGCATTGTGCCTATTCTGAATCATCATCTTTCTCTTCTTCCAAAAAAGCTTGCTTGTTCAAATTCTTGGAATTTTCAGATTATACCTTGCATTTCATTCTCATCCGGCGTGGTGGAATGATCACTCAGAACTTCACATGTTTCTTGAGTATCACTAGCGTTTCAGGAAGCTTTTTCAATTTCTTGTTGAGTTTCCTCAGGGTCTCCAAAGAATGCTTGATTTTTACAAACCTGTCAATGACTTGCATGTTGAATCCGTAAGTTGGTTCATGCTAAATTGATTCTTGGACCTGTTTGTAAAGATCGTCAATGTGTAGGATACCCAAGCCTTAACTCAACACTTTCACACATATTTTGACCAGGTCATTCTTGCCTCGACCAATTGGTCTCTTGATTCTCTCAGTTTGCTGCAAGCTTAATTGAGAATCTTTACTCTGAATCTGATGGCTTTAGTCAACTAAAATTGTTTATCCCCATGTGGGATGATGCCCTCCTCGACCAAGATGCGGGATGGAATTTGTTTTAGTATTTGGAGAGATTTGAAAGTCAACTCCAGGTTCCTGATTTCTGAAGAAAACTCATCATCCATTTTCTCTCCTTCTTTCTTTATATCCTCTAAAGATTGATAGACCTCCACATTATCTTTAATGACTTCTTTTCCTTGCAAGAGTAGCCTTTAGGTCCATTCATCAATTGTTCTCCCCTTTTCATTAATCTTTTCGATCATGGGTACCAATGAAAAATCAAACCTGATAGGAGTAGAGGATAATGGTGTTGACTCAGGGGGCTTTGAGAGCTTAAGTAATACTTTGGTCAACTGCTCCACTTTCTCTTTAAGCTCATCCCTACTTTCCTTTGTTTCTTTTAACTTCTGACATAGCACATTCATAGCATCTCGTGCATCTTGTTGTGCTCCTTCTTAAAATCACCTTCCCGGATCGAACCTAGTTATCGATAGTTAGAGGCCACTATGTCCTCTTTGGTCTTGTCAGTTGCGGGAGTGGTGATCTCTGCAAACTTGTGCCCCAAAGCATCCACTAAAACCCTTGAAACTATTTTGGGTTTCTTGGCTGATTTAGCAAAGTAGAAGCCTTGAGTGAACTGAAATCAAAGGCTGGTATGGGAACTACCACCTTCCTTTTCCTTAGAGTCTGATCAAGCAACCATTGAGGTATGCAGGAGGAAGTTGCTCTTTGTTACGGGGGTTTGTGCCATACTTACAGGTGGAGGAATACTTACCTGGTGGAGTGGGAACAACCACAAAGAGGATTCAGTGAAAAGAGGTGTAGAAGGAGGAGGCATATCTATAGTCACTTTGGTTCCAGCAGAGAGAGGTGGGAGTCTAGATAATATGTTGGCCATGGATGATGAAGAAGATGGAGAAAGAGGAGGTGTAGATCCTAAATCCAAATCACGGGAAGCGAGGGATAAACTTAGTTTTGTTGGGCAATCAACAAATGGTGAAATTGCAATCTCCCAAGTAGACATGAAGGACCCCTCTCAGGCCACAACCATTGCTTTTTTCATGTCACTGCAGGCCATCAAGGCCAAGATTGACAGAGCCCTCAAGTAACGGGCTGATGTGTTGCTGTTTTTTGGCTGTGATCTGGCTGTCATTGGGTGGTTCTCGAGCTGTTTTTGTTGGAGCTCTGTATTCTGTTCCTCTTTTGGTTTCTTTTTGAACTTGTCTCTTTTGCTCTGGATCTCTGTACGTTTAGATCCACTCTTCACCTTTATTGTAATATCTGGCTGTTGAGCCTTTCTTAGTTGACTGTTTTTCCCTTCTCTGGGCTGCTTTTCACATGGTTATTATCTGGCTTTTGAGCCCTTCTATACACAGGGTATAGTCCCTTCAAAACTATTTTCCTTTAATAAAAAAAACAAATGGTGAAATTAGAGGTTGACTCACCTCTACCTCCAAAGATATTTCCCTAATTTCTTGTAGTGTTGGTGATTACGCACGTTCACCATTTCAGCTGGAGTGACAATTAAAAGGGCTTCCTGTTCTCCTCCCTTCTTGAAAAATTTGACCTTTATAGGCCTCTTAGAAGAGCTTTTGTCCTTTTCCTTTTTGGAGGGCCCCGCTTCTAAATCAACCAACTTTGAAAAAATATCTTCTTTGTAACTCATTCCCCAAGAGGTGAGCCATGCCTTAGTGTGTGTAAGAATTGGAGCTGATCTATCTACAATAGAAGATTTTTCACCGATAGACCAATCAATAGCTGGGAAAATGTATTGATCCTCATTCAGTCCATCATATGAAGGATCTAGAACACTTTCATTATCGCCAGTACCTTCTGGGATGTCAGCAAGCTCGAGTGTCTGAATTTCTTCAAGTGTTAATCTGCTATGATCCTTTCTGTGGACAATAACTTCATCACGAAGATCAACCCAAATGTCTTCTATGCTAGGCATGTGTAGGTACAGGGTTCCATATGACTTAAGAACTCCTCGAAAGTCAAACCCATCTCTGGGCTTCATGTGCTTCTTTAACTTGTCCTGAAGCTCGTGAACTATGTTCTTGGCTTTTACCACCGTTGAGTAGGTATACCTTCCAATAGAAATTGGGAAGGATACGGCGGCCTTGTGCTTACTCTGTTGGAACTTGTGAAAATCCAACAATTTCCTGACCAACTCCATCAGGACCAGCTTGTCTCCTAGGTATCTGGGCAATTGGAAAGGATCACCTGGGTACATGACCACTTGAAGATACGTGAACTTCTTGAATTACAAGAAGACACAACCCCATTTTGAAACTTCAGCCCATGCCTCATCAGAGACTCTTGTTTTCCTCAGTTCGGGGTTCATCCTATAGATGTTCTCATAAAAGAAAGCATCATTTACTCTTTATGAATTGGTCCTCGGACCCCTTCTTTGTTAGCTGAGGAAAATACCGATAAATGTGTTCAGCTACCTTGTTCCCCTTTGTGTCCAATCCGGGATAATTCCTCATACCAGTGCATGACATAAGTGACATATGAGGACATATAAAATTTTCCTGTAGACAAGACTGTTTTCATCTGGGAGTCTATCTCGTCACTGATAAGACTACCCCAATCAATCCCCTATTGATTATTCTTAATGATGACCATGAATTGGTACATCCATCCTTGGAAAACATTTGACTCAGGAAATCCAAAAACCCGGCTCAACAAAGTAATGATATCATTGATCTCTTGAATGAAATCACTTCTAGGAACAAATCTTGGAAACCTAGAGACAGTAGCCGACTTGGCTTTGATCAGGAACTTCTTGTTCACAGGTTTAATACAATCTTCTTGATATTTGTCCCAATATTTTTGGGCTGACTTGAGATCTACATCACCATACTCTTCGAAGTTAGGAAGTCTAAGAAGGTCATCAAAGTAACCTCCGTCTAACTTGACTATAACTTCTCCCACTCTGATTTCTCACTGAATGAGAAGCGAGTCATAATTCGAAGCACATGCCAAGATGAACTTAGGGCATTGAGTAGACATGGGGAATCCTGCTACAAGAGGGAGGCCACTTGTCGACTATTGATCTCATCTAGGGGTTTGGGAAGAACTCTTGACTCTATTCCAAAAATCTTCCATGTCTACATTTCCAAGTTCTGTATCCCGGATGTCATAATTACAATCAATGTAGGAAGGAAACTCCACCTTCTTGAATTTGTACTTCATCTTCCCTAATTTATTCGACTTATCCTCTGATGAACTAGGATCTGACACGAGGATTCTTGGAGGAAAAGTGCCTTGACCACTTCTGGTTTGAACACTCGGGTTTGAAAACTTGTTGAACAACCCCATAGACCTGCCACACTATCTAGGTTTTAGGACTTGCAAAGAATCTGCTGGAACCTAACACACTGGATAGAATGCGTTGGATATTAGGTCTTGTTGGACACTCTGAAAAACCCAACACACTAGAGAGAATGTGTCGGAAACTAGTATGTGTCCGACACTTTGCAAACCCTGATACACTGCAAGAATTAGAAGATGTCGAGCACCTCGCCAGACCCGACACACTAGAATTAGATGTTGGATGATGTAGGATGTCTGACACTTAGAAGATCCTACAACACTGCGGAACTTGAAGATTGAAAAACACCCTGGAAACCCGAAAATAAGGGATAAGGTTTTTGAGATGTCCAGACATGAAATTTTCCCACCATCTCAATAGTTTGGATTTTTGTCTTCTTCTTCTCTTCTTTAAAATACAAAAGGCATATTCTAAGGAATAAAAATAGGCAAAACACCCTAAGGGTGAAATTTTAATCAATGATTTCTATTTGGAATACAACTCAAAAGAAGAAGAAAAACCTAAAACCCTAAACCTAAAAAAAAAACAGAAAGAAAGGAAAAGATGCAAAGGACATCACAAAAACATTTTCAACAAAACTTCACAAGAAAAAGGTAGAGTAAATACCTTCAGAAAATTCAAAAAATAATTGAAAATGGATCACACAAGTGAGCACGAGATCAAATCAGGTTCGGAGGCTGAGAGAGCATGTAGGAGAAAATCCACACAACCAAAAGCACAAAAGATAAAAATGATGTGTAAATCCAACTATTTATAAAAACCATGCATTTATTACATCTCACTTGACACGTGTGCCAACTACCCTACAACTTGGCATGAATGCCATGTCATCATGTTTGGAGTGTCCAGAAACCCGACATGAAGCAAGGTATGTTTAGATGCTCGAAGGTTCCAAAAACCCGATACAAGGCATGATATGTCAAGATGCTTGAAGGTTCGAAAACTTGATACAAGGAATAATATGTCAAGATGCTTGAAGGTTCCAAAAAACCTGATACAAGGGAGTTGAATCGGGTTTCGGGTTTCGGAAGTCATGTGACATGAAGCATGTTTTTGATCATGCATGTTCCGATGCTCAGGAGTTAAACCTGACACAAGGGAGTTGAATCAGGTTTGAGTTTCATGAAACAATTATCATATAGCATTTAAATAACATGTTTACATGTTGTTGAAATACAAAAACAAGAAATACTCTTCAAATAGGTATTTTAGTAGATTTGTTCAAAAATTTCTATGGTTATCTTGATTTTAGCTGAAATCACTAAAATGGGATAACACAGAGACACCATAATTAAGAATAGAAGTTCTTCATATGCATTACATTCATGGGTTCTCGAAATTCTTGGCCGTATAAATGGGATAGCTTATAGGTACCGAAATGAACTTGGTAACCACAACATATGGTCCCAGAAAATTGGGTTCGAATTTCCATTTCTTTTCATGGTCTTTATTGGTGTTCTTCTTATTCTCTTTTAACACCATGTACCCTACCTCAAATTGATGAGGTATTACTCTTCTATTGTACCTTATCTAAGCTTGATCCTCATACACTTTAAGGTGTTTGAGGGCGCAGGGTGTTTCTCATCTTATAGCTCAAACTCTACCGGTCTAGATACTATGTAGTCCTTGTCTTTCACGTAGTCTCTTAGCTCAATGTGAAAAGAAGGGATATCGATCTATAAAGGTAGTATGGATTTAGTGCCGAATACTAAGGAGTATGGATTTGCACCTATGGGGGTGTGAATAGATGTTCTAAATGACTAGAGGGTAGGGTGAATTTATAAATTCCAATCACGACCTATCTTATTTTCCATATTCTGCATAATGCGAATTAGGGTTTTATTGGAAGCCTCAGCATGCCCATTACCTTGAGGGTAAAAGGGGGTCAAGAACTTAAGGGAGATTTGAAATCATTATTAGAGTGCTTTCACATTTTTATTCTTGAATGATTTACCATTATTAGTGATAATAGCAGATGGGATACCATATCGACAAATGATATGATTCATTATAAATTTAGATATTTGGTAACATACGTATAGGTAAGAGGAACAACATCTACCCATTTAATAACGTAATATGTGAAAGTTATAATGAACTTATGGCCATCCAAGGAGATAGGATTAAGTTTCCCTATTAGATCAAGACCCCACTTTGAGAATGACCAGAGTATCGTGATTGGTTGTAAGGATTGTGATAACACATGTATCAAGTTGTCATACTTTTGGAAATCAGTGCACTTCTTCACATCTTTGGAAAAAATCATGATCCATGATAGGCCAATAATATCTTACTCTAAAAATTTTCTTAGAAAGAACAATCCAATTAGTATGAGCCCCATAATTGCCTTTGTGCACCTCTTTGATTTCTTAGATAGATTCGTTTGAACTTAAACATCACAATAGATTCCCATCATAGCCAAAGCAAAAGAGGGTGCCCTTAAGTAGTGTATAATGGGATATCGCTGGATGAGGTAAATTTTTCAACATGGAAAGTTTTAGTGGGAAATGTTCGATCATGGAGGTAATTAAAGATTTTAGCGTACCACGGGGAAAAGGGACAAACAACGTCACACAACATAAATGAGTCTAGTATTTCATATTCTAGCATTCTTATGTTTTCAACAAAGAACATTGTATCATTCTTCCCCGGTGGAATACTTAGCATGAATCCAAATGTAGCCATAACATCAGCTTCTCTTTTCTATGCTCTTGGTATTTTCTCAAAGTATTCTTTCAAATAATCAACCATCCTCTTGTATGGGAGGATCTCATCTTTACCTTGTATTCATATGTGACTTTTTGATAATGAACATTGAATCACTAATGAAATTGACACTGTCGATATCCCACATGATCGCTAGCTTCATCCCTGTAATGAGAGCTTCATAATCCATTATATTATTCATGTAGGGAAACCCAAGCTGAAACGCTTGAGGAATCAAGTCTCCCATGGGAGTGATTAACACAACTCCAACATCTGAACCATGAAAGGTAAAGGATTCATCAAAGTATAGTTTCCAAAAATATATTCTTCAAGGTACATGATAGATGCATCTAGTAGTTCTAGAATCAAGGATTCGGTACCTGGAAATGGAGCTTCTGCTAGCTGATCTACTAAGAATTTTCCTTTTATTGACTTTTGATGAATGTACTCAATGTCAAACTCACTCAATAAGATGATCCAATTATCCATCTTTCTAGTTAGGAAGGTTTTGACAGTAAGTATTTTAAAGGATCGACCTTTGAAATAAGTTTGATTTTGTTGTTGAGCATATAGTGGCATAGCTTCTAGAAAGAAAACACTATGGCAAGGCAAGCCTTCTCAATCTGTGGATAATTGAGCTCATATGCTATCAATGTCCTACTCAAATAGTATATATATTTTTCTCTCTGTTCTTTATCATATTGGGCCAACAGTGCCCCAATTGTGAAATGTGTAGCAGAGATGTAAAACAACAAGGGTTCTCCTACCATGGGTGGCATGAGAATGGGGGTTTAGCCAAGTATTATTTTAGTAAAGAATTTTTTTGTTCTAGCCCCCAGTTGAAATTAACATCTTTCTTAAGAAGATGTGTGAACGTATGACACTTATCTGCTAGCTGTGAAATAAACCTTATGATGGCTTGAATATTCCCTTATAAGCTATGTAGCTATCGAGATATTCTTAGGAGGAGGAATTTTTTTGATATCCGTGAACTTTACAAGGTCTAATTCTATTCCTCTCCTTGATATAATGAATCCTAGTAATTTCCCAGATAGCACACCAAAGACACATTTCTTCGGGTTAAGGAAGACTTTGTAGTCTTTTAGACGTTGAAATATATGCCGCAAAATTTTTGTCTACTCCTCCCGAGGTCTAGATTTAGCTAGTATATCATCTACGTAATCTTCCATTATGTCACTTATCATGTCATGGAAGATTACAATCATTTCCCATTGATATGTAACACCTACATTTTTAAGGCTAGAGGGCATGACTTGGTAATAGAATGTCCCCCATGGGATTATGAAATTTGTCTCATGTTGATATTCTTCTAAAAATTTTATCCGATTCTAACCTAAGAAACCATCCATGAATGATAGCATATCATAACCAACGAGTAGAATTGACGATAATGTTGATATTAGGAAGAGAAAAATTGTCCTTTGGATAATATTTGTTTATATCTCTAAAATAGGTACACACTCGATATCGATTTGGATTTTTCGAACTAGAACAAATTTTGAAATCCACTCTGTGTAGTCGATAGGCCTAATGAAGCCTACTTCCTATAACCTTTCCAGATCTACCTTTACAAGTAAGGCGACGTGAGGATGCATCTTCCAGAGCTTTTGTTTGATGGGCTTTATGTCTAGATACAAAACTATGTTATGTACCACTAATGCATGATCAAGTCATGACATGTTAGCATAAGACCAAATGAAGATGTCTAAAAACTCTCTCAAGAGTCATGTAAATGTTTCATGCTATATGGCTGATAGTGAAGCTCCCAACTTAACTATCCTCGAAGCTCATATGTTTGAGTGTTAACATCTATCATATCTTCCACTACTAGTTTTGACTCATCCCTCATGCACGTAGGATCGAGAGGGATATTGAGATCCTCCTCTACCAAATTTGGTTTAGGGAGATATTCATCTTTGTACGAGTACAATATCTTTTCCATAGGTTGTTTTTCTTTTTTATCCACAAGCGCCTCAAAGAGGTTTTTGCTATAGGAATTACCCTTTATATTTCTGCAAGGATTTTCTTTGTAAACTTTTCCCTTGCTCACGTTTTTACTTAAATGTCTACATAACTCTACCTCATCTCTGAATTACATGCATGTGTCAAGATGAATGGAAAAACCCTTCTTGTGATCATTTCTTGGAATGTTATCTCTGATTCCCTGTAACTCGCCAATGGCCTCATCATTGTGAAACACATCAATAGGTATGTGTTGTTGTTTATCCCAATTCACAAGTGATGGGTAGATGAGAGTTAATTTCTTGGTTATAGGGGTTGTGGTGGTTAGAACAAGCGTTATGGTAAGGATAGCCATGTTAGAGAATAGGTTCATAGAGATGAGGTCTTCATAAAGACTACACTGGGAATCTGTTTTGCTTTCATTTTTTTAGAAAAACTATCCTCACTCTCGGAGAAGAATCATACTCGTTATCTAAAGGGCGTGACTCATACAAATGTATTCCAATACCTTATTTACCCAATATGTGATAAGGTATTGAAAGAGATTCTAACGGGCCTTACTTATAGCAGCCGTAACCACATCCTAGATATCTTATAGTAAGCATGATTTTGTTAGGAAAAACATATCTAGATGACTTATAACATAAATTCATTTCATCATCTTGAGGATGAAATATAATATCATTGAGGATTATTTCATCTTCTATCAAGCCACCATAAGTAAAATTGTCAAAAGGGTAATTCTCCCTTGATCTTTGGAATTTGTAGCATGGTCTACCACATGTTTGGGCTTATAGAAGAATATTTTGAATCATAAGGGATTTCTGAAGATTATACTTTTGAGTAGAAAAAATGTTTCTCTAAGGAGTAGACACAAAAAGGATGCGTGCGCAAGAAAAGGGTGCATTTGGAGGTGTAGAAAGATAAGGAAGGAAACGTGTGCGAACATTTTGGCTTAAGACTTAGCCGTTTATGGATAAGGGATATTTTTTGAGATAGCGTGTAGAGCACACATAGAGATGGAGACTTACTCGGCACACATAGAGATGGAGACTTACTCGACACACATAGAGATGGAGACTTACTCGACACACAATGGTATTTTGGGAATGAGTGGCTTATAAGTATCATGCATTATTTAAGTTAATAATAGGATTTCTTCTTAGAGTTAACTATAGGACATCTATTATTAGAACACTTATATGTATGCATGCCATTGTAAAGGTGCATGGCTATTATCATCATTTCAGCTATTTAAAGAAGTGTATAAGAAGTGAAGGGCAAGTCCCCACCTCTAGAAATATGTATTGAACTATGTAATTTAGGGAGGAATTAATTATTGTAGATTTATGTTGCTGGATCTGATGTGCACATGACCCATGGAGATAATTTCTAGTGTAAGAAGATTTTGTGTTTTACAATGTTTAATGCAATGGAGTATATTGGATGGATAATGGTGTTAAACATAACTAAATCTAGTTCTTGTATGGTTAAACTTGTTATTGTTATTATTTAGTTCATGATTCTCTAAGATTTAGATCTGGATTATGCATTATGGAATGTTTATGTTTAGTTATGGATCTGGATATGTTTTATCATCATCACACTAACATCATGTACAAGAAACCCCAAAGAGGGTTTTGGTACCTTGGTGTGCTTCAAGTGAGAACTCATCTTAGGGTGAGTGATGTGCCAAAGCATGCCTAAGTTTTTCATAGTAGATTCTAGGCTACATCACTTTGGTTCTATTACCGGACCTCTTTTTTTTTTTCAGATGTTTCATGATGAATACGCACCGGTTGACCCTAGCAAGTTTTGAGGAGTGGATAGAAGATGCGGAAGAATAATACGCTCAGAGGTTCAACATTGGATATGAGTTTGATGCACATGTGTGGTTGGAGAAGAACTTATAAGACTATTTGTATGAGAAATTATTTGCCATTTTACGATAGAGATGTACGAGTGGCTGGTTATACGAGAGCTATATTTTAGAGTACTCAATTTCAACTTACTCTAGCCCAGAGGTAGATAAGTTCCAGTTTTACGTTATCCTAGGGAACTTATCTTCAAGGCATTCCACTAGTAATTGAAATCTTGATGGGGTCCCCCGAATTTGGAAGAAAAGTCTATGGTTAGCTTAACCCTACAATGCGTAGGGGTAGGAGTAGGTTTGGTGAAGGATGACAGACCTAGAAAGAGAGAGGAAAAGAGAAGAAAGGAAGATTAAGTACAATGAGGTGTGTGAGAGGGAGTTAGAGAAGCAATGTGATATTTCAGAATTAATGGTGTTAAGGAAAGAGATGGCTCATGAAGGATTTGGAGCTCGCATAAAAGGTGTGGAGCCAAAGCATATGGAAATCCCCCATTTGGAAAAACATGATAGGGAACCCTCATCAACCTCATTTGAGAGTGCGCCAATAGAGACGACATGGGTCATGAGTGTATATTTGAATCTACCTAGTAACCTAGCCCTTACGCTTGGTTTTCTAGTATCTAGTACAACCAGTAGCCAGCAAGCTAGTTTGGGCAATATAAGAACAGGAGTAAATCAAATAGCAATTACATCTATGGCTGGTAAAAGATCTTATTTTTATTTAGAGATACCTTTTGAGGTGCATCATTGGTATAGAACTCAAGCACATAAATTTTTGACTCACTTCTGGAGTACTACCACCTCACAAAGCCGTAGGAGTTCAATTTAGTACCACTGTTGGGACACAGGGTAGTACATCCTTTGGTTCACTTCTAACTACAGGTGGAGGATCAAGGGCATAAGTGGCTCTAGTTCGTGGATCTGGTGGGTCTATGGGAAGAGGTAACGTAGAAGGTTTTGGATCAGGTGGGCATGGTCCTCACCAACCCCCGAATATTTATGCTTTGAGATGTTGCTTCGTCTCCCAGAGTATAGGGAATAAAATATGTTGTTGAGCATGTGCACATGTGTGAGATACTTTGGCACGTAAAAGGAATCATGGCTTCGAGCATAAGGCAAGTCAATTTTCAACTACGTTACAGGGACACACACACACGGATAGTACAGGAAGTTTGACCCTAATTAGACTTGTGTAGATTATGCGGTGTTGTGGGATGCTTTCCTTAAGGAGTTTTATATCCCGAGTTCAAGAGAAGATTATAAGTGCGCTTAAGGATATTGGGTAGGAACTACCGAGAGTGTTCAGGAATATGATGCATGTTTCAAAATGCTCTGTCTCGAACTTTCATATGATATCCATGAAAGCCAACATGCACAATGGTTCATTAGGGGCTTGATCAAACCTTTTAGGAGTGCGTTGTCACATAAGTCATATACGGATCTACGTGAAGCACTTGAAGCAGTCTTGTGTGATGAAGAAGTCATAAATATAGACACTGGAGTGAGCCCATTCCTAGAAGTATAGATTGCAGCTATGGAGAATCAGTTGGAGAAACTATCAGCCAATTCTACACATGAGACATGCACTGGGATATGGTGTATGATTGTGAAGTGGAATGGCACACTAAGGATATTTTCCCCACGGGTAAATACGTTTGTTGTTACTAAACTATGAGATATGTCATTTGGACCATGATGTAAGCTGCTGCCCATTATTACAATGCGTGATAAGAAAAAATGTTAGCTTGTTATTGTAATATTTTCCAGTCCATGACTCACAATACAAAAAGCGTAGATTGATTGATAAGATCCATGATACCATCGATATTGGTGTATGAAATATAGGAGTATATGATAAATCTAAAAGTAAAAATGAGCACCATGATCATGATCACACTCAAGGGTGATACGATCGAAACGAAGGAAACTTAAAGGAAGTCATAGTAAAGGTTGAGGATACTATGGTGGATTTAAGGGTTGAGATTGTGGTGGTGGGAAAGGTGAGTTTCCTTGTGGAACATGTTTTACATGCAGATCTCCTAACCACTACATGCGTGAATGCCCTTAGAATATTACTTGTTATTTTTGTGGGAAGAATCATAACTATGAGGAATGTCTAGACTTATATGAGCATCTTAGCAAGCAATATAAATAAGAGAACAAGGGCGCAAGGATGGTTAGAATACAAAGTGTGCCATGGAAAATCAAAGTGGATGCCAAAATGGGCACTGGAACCCTGAGGTAGTACCTATAAATATTACTACATGTGTTGAAGGTGTGTGCATCAGAGATATGTTACAACAGAAGCCTACCATTACTAAGGAGGAGGTTCTACATGCAAGATACCTAGATCCTACACATTACAAGGAGGTTTGTCAGGAGACCATGGAGGTACTCAAAAATCTTTAGGGTGAAATACAATGTTTAAAGGAATAGTCGGGAAGTTGGAAAAAAGAGGGCCATAGAGATGGTCTAGTCAAATGTTGATGATTTGAAATAGGTATGCAAGATGTTGCGCCAGGAGAATATTATTCCATTACTAGGAAATTGTCTAAAAGGGAACACTTCGTGCACAAGTATTAAGAATGGACGAAAGATCCTGCATGCTAATCTTCCCCCTCATATCTTGGATTATGACAAGGATATCACTTTGAATGTTGTTGTGGATGGGTGGATTTTGAGCAATATATTGATTTACACGGGCGTGAAAGTGAATGCGCTTACTTTAGATGCATGGTTTCAGATGTAAAGACCTCCATTACAACCATCCTCTAATGTATTTTTATGGCTAATCAGACTATGGCCAATCAAATCGGTGTTTTAAAGGATGCATCCATTACTATACAAGGGCCAAGTTCATTGGTGACTTTGAGGTTTTAGTACTTGCGAGAAAAATATAGCTTCCAGCTCTACTTGGGTGTCCTTGGTGTTATGCAAATAATTTTGATCTACGGTTCAACAAGGGGTTTATAATTATTGAGAACAAGGAAGAAAGAGTTATTATCCCTTTGAAAGATGGGAAAATTGTACCTTATGTTAAACCTTTGAGTGAGGAAGGCCTGAATAGCATTTATGTGTGCATCATTCGAGCTCGGAAGTACTTGAGACATCTAAGGAAGGAATCCTCCGGTGGGAAGATGTATAGTATATTAGTGATACTACAAGTATTGCTTGTGATAATTGGGAACATGGTACCTCTGAGATGGTTTGGCACGAAGTAAGAAGTGCATTTGCATGGAGGAGAAAACCTCGTTGTATTAGGAGGATAGGTAACAACTCGTACCCGGTACACTATTGAAGGAGATCATACAATATTCATATGTGCCATGGAGGAGTAGTGGATGGATCAAGTGGAAAGAATAAATATGTTAGTGTATACCCTATACGGGACGGTAGCACGTTGGTGGATGGTTCACAAGGATAATCTCATAGAATGGAATGAAGTAAGAATTGCTCTAACAACCCGGTTCCTCAGGAGCAATGTGCCTACTCAAATCTACATATATCATGGTAATCAACTTGTTCAGCACCATGTTTAGTAGTGTGAGAGACTCTAGACAGAGGGGCAGAAGCTTTACCACCTTCACTTTGGGTGCATAAAATTTATTCCACTTTGCAAGGCTACGCATGCACTTGGTATGTTTATGCGGAACTACATAGGGAGACTAGAAGTTAGCAAGACTTGATTGTAGGAATGACTCAAAATTTTGACTACTTCTCTACTAAACCTTTGGTGAGAGAGGAATTATGGGTTATGGAGTGCTTAACTATGGGAGACAGTGCAAAGGCTGAAGAACTCATTCAAGAGTTATTTGGTAAGCGAGCTCGGGAGCATGTTTTGATGAAATAGAAGAGATAGATGCCACACTATTTAAGCATACTTGCTTTGAGAAGGAGAAAAGAAAGATGGTCTATATAGTGAATGATGAAGAAGTAGAAAATTTAGACATAGATCATTCGGTAAGTACACGTGAAGTTTTAGACAGTGTGTATAAAAACACATGCACCTATCATGAATCTATGAAGACTAAGAAAGTGAACATTGGCATAGATGTTGAACATGAGGAGGCCATAATTGGAGATTATTGGTCTAATTTTAAAGTGGAAAAGATAACTGAGTTACTACATGATTTCAAGGACATATTCCCTACGAGGCTACCATGAGTTAAAGGGAGTGCATGAATCATTAGGAGAGATGAATATTATACTAAAATAAGGTGCATGCCTAGTTATGAAGAGACCTTACAGGATGAACCCTAACCTACACGTAAAATTTAAGGAATAAATTGAAAAAATGTTAAAATCTAAAATCATTAAGCCCTTAGAAGAATTAGAGTGGGTTAGCCCCATGGTAATCAATATAAAGAAAGATGGTTAAATTAGGATTTGTGTGGATTATAGGGAGATGAATGTTGCATGTGTGATTGATCCTTTTCCTATGCCTTTCACCAAGGAAATATTAGAAGGCATTGTTGGGTGTGAAAATTACTCTTTTACAAATGGATTCTCTAGGTATCATTAGGTAAGAATTACATGGGAGGATCAAGAGAAAAAAATTTTACCACTGAATGGGGAAGCTTTACATATACGGTGATTCCTTTTGGTTTGAAGAACGCACCTGTTGTATTTTCTAGCATAGTTGTTCAAGCATTCCAGGATTTTATTCACAAGTTCTCACAAGTTTAATTGGATGACTGGACATTATATAGGTTTTTTGAGGATCATTGTGACAACTTGCGCTTAATGTTTGAAAGATGCAGACAGTTAAGCATCTCCTTAAACATCAAGAAGTGTGTGTTTGCTACACCTTTTGGAACTCTACTAGGGCATATCATCTGCAAGGAAGGTTTGTTAGTAGATCCAGCTAAGGTTGCAATTATCATAATCCTAGAGGATCCTACCAGTTAGAGTGAGGTGCACATATTTTTGGGCCACACAAGGTATTACAAAAAAATTATCAAAGGATATGCAAAGATTTATGCACCCTTGGAAGAGTTACTAAAAGGAAAAATGACATTCTATTGGGGAAAACCACAACAACGTGGAATTGAGGCATTGAAGGAGAGACTTACTACATCACCTATTCTACATTTTCCCTCATGGAACCAACTGTTTCATGTACATGTGCACACCTCTAGAATGACCTTTGGTGCAGTGTTAGCTTAGCCTAGAGAAGGTATTATAGATCATCCTATCTATTTTCTATTAGAAATTTGACTCCTACATAATAGAATTATACAACTACATAGTGCAAGGCCTTTTCAATGATCTATGCGCTGCATAAATTTAGATAGTACTTGCTAGCAACACCCTTTGTATTTTATACAGATCACATGGCATTAAAATACTTGGTAAATAAGCTCATTTTATAAGGGCACATATGTCAATGGGTTCTCTTATTCCAATAATTTGACTTTATAGTCATGGTAAAACCAAGTAAAAGTAATTCTAGCCCAGACCACTTATCAAGAATTCAATCAAGAGAGGATGTGCAGACAATTGAAGATATAATTTTGGATGCATAGTTATACAGGTTATAGTGCGCACCTTTAGAATTAGATGATATTGCTATTTGTTTTGCACTTGCAGGTATGATGCCGAAGGAATGAAATCCTTAGAGAAGAAACAACTTGTAATTCGTGTTGCACCCTTCATGTTGATCAGTGGAGACTTATACAAACTAGGCCGAGATGAAGTATTGCATCGGTGTATACTAGAACATAAGCACACATATATAATGGAAAAGGCTCATGGTAGTATTACAGGTGAGCACTATGCAGGTGATTCCACCACGCGTAAGATTCTACTCCCTAGATTAAGGTGGGAAACCTGTCTGACAAGGATTGTAAAGAGTATTGTTAGGTGTGTGATCACTATTAGTGCCTTGGCAAACCTAGACAAAGAGATGAAATGCCTTTGAGGCCTATTACTAGTGCAGATCTGTTTGATAAATGGGGTATAGAATTTTTGGGTCCTATTTCCCAGTAGTGCATAGAACCGGATTGTGCTACTTCATCACTTGTATAGATTATCTTACCAGATGGGTAGAAGCAACATCTAAAAAGGATTGTACAAGTGGCTATAACAACAAGGTTCTTATGGGAAAATTTTCTTACTAGGTATAGATGTCTGCTAAGTTTGACAAGTGATATTGGCACACACTTCTCGAATGAGACAATTAGGATATTATTGAATGAATTTATGGTTACACACCACAATACTACACCTTATCACCCTCAATCAAATGACAATATTGAAGCCTTCAACAAGATATTGATCTAGATCTTAAAAATTTGTGATATTGGAAGGAAATATTGGGATGATAAAGTTTCGATGTACTTAGGGCATATAGAATAACCTATAAAAGGGTGAATAAGGCCACACCCTTTCAATTGGTGTTTGTCATAGAAGAAGTTCTTCCCATGGAATTCATGTTACCTTAGTTGTGTATTACGCACGCGGGAGGTCTAGCTAATGAGTAGGCATTAAAAGAAAGAATTGACAAGTTAATACGATTGGATGAGAGGCACGTCATAGTACGTTTTAGTCGGAAGAAAGAAAAGGCCAAGAAGAAGGCATGAAATGATAGACACAATAGGGATAAGAAGCTTGAGGTTGGACAAATGGTACTTCTGTATGATTCCAAGTTTATGTGCCCTCCAGGAAAACTTAAGGTGCATTTTTTGGGACCGTATGTTATCACTCACATACTTAAATCAAACACTTTTTAGTTAGAGGCGCTTGATGGAACATGATTACTTGGTTACTTCAATGGGATTAGGATGAAGCCCTACTATAAATAATTCTTCTTTGTGTTTGTAATAAGATAGTATTTCCATTTGGTATATATTTCCTTCTTCATCGATATGCTTTGTCAATTTAATTTGGTGTTTTGTGTAATAAGCCCATTTGCGTGCTAGAAGCTAATTACAATCTGAAGTATTTTTATGTGCAGAGGACTACATATACCATTAGTGTGGGTGGTTATCATTAAAAAATGGGTACACATGAGAACAAATTATTACGGGTGTTATTCAAGTATGGAACGGAGCTGCTAGAAATAAGATTACTTCTAAAGAAGACCATAGCTAGAAATAACTAAATGAACAATATAACATGAGGTAATCTATGGCTATAAAAATACTAGAGGAAGGCACAGTGGTGAGGTACTTCGGCACATGGAAGCGTGTAGAAGGAGGTCTATAGCTAGAAGATAGGAAGGCGTACTTAGATGGTTATATATGTGGCGCCACGAGTCTATTGTGCAAAAATTTGGAAAATGGTCAATTAATGAGAGGATCAGTGGTAGGTAAAGGAGCAATAAATACAATAACTTTTCACAACTCTATATAAATACATGATGCGGAGTTCATTCTTACCTTTCGAATCAAAAGTATTTGAGTGAGCCATTTTTAGTGAGCCAAATTAAATTTGTTGAGGTGCGAAGAGTCGTGAAACCAGTGTGTGGAGATCATATTTGTGCACGAGATGTGGCATGCATCCCCATTGGAGAAGGGTTTGAGAGAAGAAAAAGCATTGAGAAGGATCTAGGGCATGTGGTTTCAAGCTAGGGCATGAGAACTTACTCAACAAAGGAGAAAAGGAGGGATTTTACCACGAGTAACCAAGGAAAGCACACGGAGTAGGAACGAAGGGGAAGAAGAAGGTGAAAATCAAGGTTGAAGATGCTCCCAATAATTTTTTTTTAAAATTCAGTATCGAGAAGACATACATGTCGGGTGGGATTGGAATTACCATATCCATAGATGTAGAGTAAGTCATTACAACCACCGCATCTCTGAAAACAAGGAGGATTTGGATGCATTGTTGAATAAGAATACCAACAAGTGCATGGTGGATGACGTGCTTTAGTGTATGACAATGTTGGGGATAATTTTCTCAAGAAGGTAGGGGTGTATCAACTTTATGAACTCCCATATTTTAGAAAACCATAAATTTTATACCAATGGATTATGAGTAGATTCTATGAGGACTTCTATTTTACTAGCGACGAGGTAAGAATCGCAGCAGCCCTAGTTACTACGTTGACTGGATTGAAGGGCACATGGATAGAGGTTAGTAGTGATCTAACTAATAAGGAAGCTATTATAGCCATCAGCAAGGAGTTGGGATAGACCAAGGGTCCATGTGGAATGGACATCTATAAATTAAGGAAGTACCGGTGGTGCGGCGTATGCACATCCGCTCACTAAGTTGAATGATCAAGAGAGATGGTCACAAGTAAATACCATGTGGCTACACATTACGAAGAAAATGTCACAATGAAAAGTGTATAATTTAGTAGGGTACATAGCCAAAACAATTATTGAAGTGCGCATATGTGAAAAGATAAGTTTTGGCACTATCCTATTATCTCATGTTTGTATAAATTGGAGTGTCCAATGGGCCAAATAATAAAATTTGGGAATACCCTGCAGAAAAGAAGTCCCTCACAGAGAGGTTTGAGAAGTATTTGTGTGAAGGAACAATGAGTGGCCCATTCAAAGTAGACCTATGGTATGATTGAATTTACATGACCTTTAAGGAGGAATGACGCATTCAAGAAGAAGTTACCCTCTCGAAGTAGTGGGTAAGACAGTGTAGTTCATAGTGTATCAACATTATTGCATTGTGTGGTTCACAATGAAGGATGGGACATGGAGTCCCTAGTGCAAACTACCATACGCCTTTACAGCAAGCTAATTCCAGGAAATAATACATGGGTTTCTCGATGCGCGTTAGTTGAGCTTCAACGCTTGAGACAAGGTAGACTATGACTACTATACTCTAAGAAAAACTTATGTTTATCTAGGTCAATCTTCCTACATCGAGAGGCTTATTTCATATGTTATAACTATGAATCGGTAATTTTGCTATTGGGGATAGTGGATCTTTGCTTATCTACCTCCATCTTAAGCCTAGGATGGAAAATGGAAAGTATGTGGAGAATGAGTTCATGCTCCCAGGGCTGCCTAAGGGAAAACACAGTTGAAAATGTGGTAGATCCAAATCCTATCTCAACCATAGAAAGAGATGAGGAAGAATAACTAAAAAAATATAGTGGAGGCTTGGACCATAGAGGCTAGAGGTACCCCATAGACAAAGCAAAAAGTGAGCGTGCAGATACTTCTCCACAAAATCAAAGAGAGGAGGAAGGCTTGGATGTGGATAAAACCCATGAGGAACGCCATTTTAAGAAGGTTTTTAGAAGAACCGGGACCCAAGGTGCATGAAAATCTCAACCTTTACGAAGGTCATCTCAACTCTCCCTTCAAAAAGAAGAAACTCAGAAGAAGAGAAGAAGAAATTTGAACCTTAACGAGGAGGAGGAGGAGGAGTCCAAAGAAAGCACACCTTGACTCTAATGTGTGATGAGAAGGTCAAGAGTGCCTTGGTCAAGGTATCTCGCCGAGGTGGCATGGAGAAACATTGATAAGGCCACCACCATTCGAGTGTTGCTTGAAGAGAACAAGGATAAAAATGTAGAGATAGTGTGCTTAAAGGAAGAGAAGGAACGAGAACGGAAAAAGAATGAGGCTTTTGTTGGCATGGATGAGGAGATTGGTGATCGATTCAAAACAAGGCCTCATCTAGAATCTCAGTACGTGAAAAGTTTCTTCTTCTACTATGCATTGTGTGTGCACTTTAGTTGATTTTGTAGTAGATTAAGAACCAATTTGAATGGCCACACCAAAGATGTTGAACAAGGAGCAGAGAGAGCAAGGGCCTCTATGATAAGAAAAATATCAAATTATAATGCGTTACTCCGGCCTTTGAAGGATGAGTCTGAAGAAAGCTGAACAAGCTCTCAATTTGTGTGTGGCACGTAAGAAGTAGTAATAAGGACTAGAACTCTAATGGAAGATAATGAAGTTCGATGCGGTGATAAAATATGAGACACTTGGGCGCGTAGAAATATTGGTACCTTTGTCGACACTAAAATTTTCCTTCGTAATTTCTATTTCATTAATGTATGTATTAGGAATAGGATGTTGTTAAGTATAATTAGTAGTAGCGTCCGATAGAAGATAACGGTGCTGCCAGTACAACACCGCCAATAATGTATAGTACGGAAATAGTCAAAAGTACAATAGGAATGTTGTGGTAAAAAGTAAATAGTTGTCGTAAGTGGTCCAGTAATGTTAAAATGTCAAAGTTGGGGTAAGAAGAGAAGTAGGGTCTACATGATTAGGAATTAGAAATATTATATTGGTAATAAGGACAAGGAGTGAGGTCATAAATATTTTGTATATTTTATTTGTAAAAAGTCTAAAAATGTGGAACCCATGTGAACTGATAAGGTTTATCTTATCTTAAAAGATAAGCTTACATGTACAGATAAGAGTTAAGGTATGGAATATGATTCGTCAGAGTGGATTTCTTATCCTATCTTAGAGATAAGATGGATAAGCCTAGAAGTCTATAAATAAAGAGGCCACCCCCCTCATTTAGCATAGAAGGAAGTAGTGAGAAATATTGTAGGAAGTGTGCAAAGGAAGCCATTAGTTTAAAGGTGTGTTGAAGAAGCCATTAAGAGGTGTAATTGTAAAGTTTCTCCCATAGTCTTGGTGAAAGGCAAGTGAAGTCAATAACACTTGAAGTACCTCATGGGTGAGATTGTAACAATTTCATGTTAATATTATAATTTACTCTGATATTTCAGATTTATCATCATTCCTTCTTATCATAGTCTATGGTATTCTTGTGTTATGTTTGTTGTTGTGTTTCCAGATTACATCCACCAAACTAAAGGTTGTGCATTAGTAAATAATCATAGCACGAGGAGTTCCCAGTGAAGAATTATCATAGTGCCGGATTGGTGATGACATTTTGGTTCCGTTGCCGAGACCATTCCTCGTTGGTGGATTTTCTGGAGAGATATTCCCACTTAGTCAAAAATCAATTGGAGGGTAACCTTATTTTTACTGTGCATAGTAGTTACCATGGTAAAGTCATTTTTACCGTGAATAGTAGTTACCATAGTAAAGTCATTTTTGCTGTGAATAGTATTTATCATAGTAAAGTCACTTTTATCGTGAATAGTATTTACCGCAAAGAACTTCACTTTTTAATGTGAATAGTGTTTACCACAGAGAAATCAATTTTTACCATGAGAAGTCAAGTTTTACCATAGTTATTGTGGTCATTTCTATTTTTGTAGAAAGGTGTAAAGTCACTTTCTATTACAAAGTGATTCCAATTATTTGTGTAGATAAGTCTTGTTGATTGTACTTGTGGGTTGGTATTTTACGGTGGTTACTTTTGAAAATGGGGAAGATTCCTATTTTTCAGCCCAATCTAATGAAGATGCTTCCTCTTTTATTCAAGAGTTTAAACGATCTTGTATTTGTAATGGCCTTATAAGAAGGGAACAATGGACTAAATTTTTCCTACCTTTTGGATGGTTCAAAGACTTAGGTGGTTTGAAACACTAGGTGAAAATGTGAAAAATTCATGGGATTTATTAACCGAAATTTTTCGTGAAGAATTTGGTGAACAACGAAATATACTGAGACCTCATGATCGAGATCACAAAGCTATCCAAAGGAGAGAAGGAGAAGATAAGAGATTATCATGCTCGTGTTCTAGAGCTAAGGAGGAAGCTCGATGCCTAGATCTGGAAGGAAGGATTAGTGGATGGGTTGATGAATGGCATGGATAATCTCCTATGTAAGCACTTCATTCTTGGGATGAAGCCAGAGATCAGACAACGAGTGAAGTATGACCGCCTAGCTACCATTGAACAAGTAAAGGAGATTGCAAGAAGGCAAGAAGAAAGCATGGAAGAAGAGCCCAAAGAAATTGTTGCTAAAGTAGAGCCTACACCAGCACCTTTGGTCCAGAATCCACAACCACTCCCGATGAGCACAAATATTTCTCCTAGTACATCTACTAAGTATGAAGATCTACTCAAAAAGATGGGTTAGTTAACTATTAATCTTCTTCAAGGAAAAGAATTTAGTTCTCAGGGAGGAGATAGAGGTCCAAAAAGAAATATTTCTGAAGTTGTATGTTATGGTTGTTATAAAAAGGGTCATTATAAGTATAATTTTCCAGATAGAGCTTCTACATCTGGTAAAGGAGATAATGATAAAGGAAAAGCACCTGTGAATTCTTTTGATGTAGTAGATAAGAGCAGAAATAATGAAGTAGATGTGTTTGTAACAAAAAAAAAAAAAAAAGATAATCAAGATGGAAATGATCCTAAGAAGATGAAAGGAGAAACTAGTAAGAAACATAGGAGAAGAAAGTTGGGTGTGCGGGATTTTCTCGATTTCACAGGCAAGGACCATACTCTATCTTGGAAGATCCGTACAAAAGGCTCTGTAAATATTACATATGGTCAACTCTTGGCTATGTCTTCTGAGAAGAGGTGGGAGTTGCGAAGTGGACTCAATGCTTGACGAAGGAAGGAGGTTGAGGTCCCTATTTTGGAAGTAGAGGTGGATCCCTATGCTCCACAAGCTGAGGTATTATGTAATGGTATTTCAATTCATGTTGTCTTAGTTGATGGAGGTCTTTGCAGATTAATGTAATGACCGAGTCTGTAATGAATATGTTGGGTTTAAAAATTGATCACCCTTCAACACTTATGTTAAGGTCATTAAATAAAGGAAAAACTAAACCATAAGGTGTAGTGTCAAATGTGGCAATATCTTTTATGGGTGTTGTATGTGTGGTAGAATTTCAGGGTGATGAAAAATGGTATTTGTTGCGTACCCAATCTTTGCTTTGGGAAGACCATGGCTAAGGAGATTTCATGCAAGAAACTACTAGAATGAAGGTTTCATGACACTTGGACGTGGTAAAGAGAGGGTGAAGATAAACGTGATCCTCGACATCATAAGGCGAACACTGTGGATTCAAGTGATAAACTGATGATTGGACATCCTCGATTACTCTAGTACCAAGTGAAGTGGACATCGAAGATGAAGAAAGTGAGGTTGATGTTTCAGTCATGGATATCCTTCCGATCACACCAACTCATGACCCCATAAAATTATCTCGAAGAAGAAGTTGATGATTGTCTCCAACAAATAAAGATTAGTGATGCTATGATGGAGAGTGAGAATGAATCCTACCTCCAGCTCTTTCGTAGGTATGTCGACACTAAAATTTTCCTCCGTAATTTCTATTTCATTAATGTATGTATTAGGAATAGGATGTTGTTAAGTGTTATTAGTAGTAGCGTCGATAGAAGATAACGGTGCCGTCACAAGACGGTGCCACCAATAATGTGGAGTATTAGTAATGATTAAAGTATAATAGGAATGTTGTAAAAAGTAAATATTTGTCTTAAGTGGTCCGGTAATGTTAAAATGTCAAAGTTTGGGTAATTAGAGAAGTAGGGTCTACATGATTAGGAATTAGAAATATTATATTGGTAATAAAGACAAGGAGTGAGGTCATAAATATTTTGTGTATTTTATTTGTAAAAAGTCTAAAAATGTGAAACCCATGTAAAATGATAAGGTTTATCTTATCTTAACAGATAAACTTACATGTACAGATAAGAGTTAAGGTATGGAATATGATTCGTCAGAGTGGATTTCTTATCCTATCTTAGAGATAAGATGGATAAGCCTGGAAGTTCTATAAATAGAGAGGCTACCCCCCTCATTTAGCATAGAAGGAAGTAGTGAGAAATATTGTAGGAAGTGTGCGAAGGAAGCCATCAATTTAAAGGTGTGTTGAAGAAGCCATTAAGAGGTGTAATTGTAAAGTTTCTCCCATAGTCTTTGGGAAAGGCAAGTGAATTCAATAACACTTGAAGTACCTCATGGGTGAGATTGTAACAGTTTCATGTTAATATTATAATTTATTTTGATATTTCAGATTTGTCATCATTCTGTCTTATCATAGTCGATGGTATTCTTGTGTTATGTTGTTGTTTTGTTTCCAGATTACATCCACCAAACTAAAGGCCTTGGCATTAGTAAATAATCATAGCACGAGGAGTTCCCGTGAAGAATTATCATAGTGCCGGATTGGTGATGACATTTTGGTTCCGTTGCCGGGACCATTCCTCGTTGGTGGATTTTCTGGAGAGATATTCCCACTTAGTCAAAAATCAATTGGAGGGTAACCTTGTTTTTACTGTGCATAGTAGTTACCATGGTAAAGTCATTTTTACCATGAATAGTAGTTACCATGATAAAGTCATTTTTGCTGTGAATAGTATTTATCACAGTAAAGTCACTTTTTACCGTGAATAGTATTTACCGTAGTAACTTCACTTTTTACCGTGAATAGTGTTTACCACAGTAAAGTCAGTTTTTACCGCAGTAAGTCAAGTTTTACCATAGTTTACCGTGGTCATTTCATTTCTATATGTAAAGTCACTCTAATTAGTGATTCCTACACATAAGTCTTGTTGATTGTACTTGTGAGTTGGTATTTCACGGTGGTTACTTTTGAAAATGGGAAAGATTCCTGTTTTTTCAGCTCAATCTAATGAAGATGCTTCTTCTTTCATTCAAGAGTTTAAGCGATCTTGTATTTGTAATGGCCTTATAAGAAGGGAACAATGGACTGAATTTTTTCCTACCTTTTTGGATGGTTCAACACTTAGGTGGTTTGAAACACTAGGTGATAATGTGAAAAATTCATGGGATTTATTAACTGAAAGTTTTCTTGAAGAATTTGGTGAACAATAGAAATATGCAGATCTCATGATCGAGATCACAAAGCTATCCCAAGGAGAGAAGGAGAAGATAAGGGATTATCATGCTCGTGTTCTAGAGCTAAGGAGGAAGCTCGATGCCCATATCCGGAAGGAAGGACTAGCGGATGGGTTGATGAATGGCGTGGATAATCTCCTCTGTAAGCACTTCATTCTTAGGATGAAGCTAGAGATCAGACAACGAGTGAAGTATGACCGCCCAGCTACCATTGAACAAAGAAAGGAGATTGCAAGAAGGCAAGAAGAAAGCATGGAAGAGGAGCCCAAAGAAATTGTTGCTAAAGTAGAGCCTACACCAGCACCTTTGGTCCTGAATCCACAACCACTCCGGTGAGCACAAATATTTCTCCTAATACATCTACTGAGTATGAAGATCTGCTCAAAAAGATGGGTCAGTTAACTATTAATCTTCTTCAAGGAAAGGAATTTAGTTCTCAGGGAGGAGATAGAGGTCCAAAAAGAAATATTTCTAAAGTTGTTTGTTATGGTTGTTATAAAAAGGTCATTATAAGTATAATTGTCCAGATAGAGCTTCTACATCCTGTAAAGGAGATAATGATAAAGGAAAAGCACCGTGAATTCTTTTGATGTAGTAGATAAGAGCAGAAATAATGAAGTAGATGTGTTTGTAACAAAAAGAAAGAAAGAAAAAGATAATCAAGATGGAAATGATCCTAAGAAGATGAAAGAAGAAACTAGTAAGAAACATAGGAGAAGAAAGTTGGGTGTGCAGGATTTTCTGATTTCACAGGGGCAAGGACCATACTCCATCTTGGAAGATCTATCCAAAAGGCTCGCAAATATTACATATGGTCAACTCTTGGCTATGTCTTCTCGAGAAGAGGTGGGAGTTGCGTAAGGTGGACTCAATGCTCGAAGAAGGAAGGAGGTTGAGGTCCCTGTTTTGGAGGCAGAGGCAGATCCCTATGCTCCACAAGCTGAGGTATTATGTAATGGTATTTCAATTCATGATGTCTTAGTTGATGGAGGTGCTGCAGTTAATGTAATGACCGAGTCTGTAATGAATATGTTGGGTTTAAAAATTGATCGCCCTTCAACACTTATGTTAAGGTCATTAAATAAAGGAAAAACTAAACCAGAAGGTGTAGTTTCAAATGTGGTAATATCTGTTATGGGTGTTGTATGTGTGGTAGACTTTCAGGTGATGAAAAATGGTACTGTTGCGTACCCAATGCTGCTGGGAAGACCATGGCTAAGGAGAGTTCATGCAAGAAACTACTGGAATGAAGGTTTCATGACACTTGGACATGGTAGAGAGAGGGTGAAGATAAACGTGATCCCTCGACATCATAAAGCAGAACCTGTGGATTCAAGTGATGAAACTGATGATTGGACATCCTCTGATTACTCTAGTACCAGTGAAGTGGACATTGAAGATGAAGAAAGTGAGGTTGATGTTTCAAATCATGGATATCCTTCCACCACACCAACTCATGACCCCATAAAATTATCTGAAGAAGAAGTTGATGATCGTCTCCAACAAATAAAGATTGGTGATGCTATGATGGAGAGTGAGAAGGAATCCTACCTCCAGCTCTTTCAAAGGTACATACACCTATTCACTTTTGATTACAAGGAACTCCGTCAAGTAAGTTGGGTAGAACATTGTATTGAGTCGGGTAGATGGTGCTAAGCCCATAAAGCAAATGCCATATAAAATGAATCCTAATTTTTCCAAGACCGTAAAAGAAGAAATAGATAAGTTTGATGCAGATTCATATTTGCTATGGAGAATTCGTAATGGGTTTCTCCCATTGTGATCTCAATAAAAAGAATGGGAAGCTACGCATTTGTGTTGATTACGGTGAAGCTTAATAAGGCAACAAAGAAGGATCATTACCCTCTTCCATTTTCAGATTAGATCTTGGACGAAGTAGCTGGCCAGGAGTGCTATAGTTTTGCTGATGGATATAGTGGCTACAACCAAGTTCGTATAGCAGAGAAAGATCAGCTGAAGACCACGTTCACCACTCCTTGGGGAACGTTTGCTTATAGAGTTATGCCTTTTGGGTTGTGTAATGCTCCAGCAACATTCCAGTGTTTGATGAATAGGGTGTTCAAACCCTACATTGGGACCTTCATCAGAGTATTTCTGGATGATTTTTGCATCTATGGGAGCAAGTTGGACCACCTGCACCAAATGGAGACAACATTTCAAAGGTTAGATGAAGCACAAGCCTCACTAAACCCTACAAAGTGTGTCTTTGGATGTTCTAAAGGCGTTTTGTTAGGGCATGTCAGATCCAGAGATGGTATTGGTAATCGATCCCGATAAAGTTTCAAAATCAAAGATTTACCATTTCCTATTAATAGAAGTAAATTGAGATCATTTTTAGGCCATGTGGGTTACTATAGAAGGTTCATCAAGAATTTCTCAAAGATCGCATGCATGTACCACTAACCCAGCTTCTTGAAGAAGGATGTTACTTATGAACCAAAAATAAGGTGCATGAAGCTTGGACAATCAAGGAAGCCCCGTGTCTTCACCTGTTTTGAAGAATCCAGATTGGAGCAAGCCATTCATTGTGTACACGATGCCTCGGGATGTAGCACTAGGAAGTACTTTGAGCCAAAAGGATGAAAATGGGAATGAACATCCAATTTACTTTGGGAGCAGCATAAATGAGCAAAGATTTGAGGTAAATTATATCAGAATCGAAAAGAGGCTCGCTATCATTTTTGTTGTAAAGAAGTTTAGAAATTACTTGCTAGGGCAAAAATTTCTAGTTGAAATGATCATCGTGCTCTAAAATATATTGTAAATAAGCCTAACCCATCGGGAGGATAGTAAGATGGATAATTTTTCTACAAGAGTTTGAATTTGATATTATAGATAGGCCAGAAAGAAGCATGTCAATGCAAATGCACTCTCTCGAGCCTATGATGGTTTAGGATCATCTTGTGATGATGATGATTTCCCGATGCAAGCCTTATTATCCCTCGACACAATCCCTAGTGAATACATAGATATTTGGAATTATCTCAATGAATTCAAGTTTCCGATGGTGCCAATGCAAAGACTAAGAGAAAGATTACTCAAGCCGTCGTCCATATTCTATTCTCGCATGGAGTATTATTTCAAATAGGACTCGATGGATAGACAAGAGGGCAAATGATTGGACGTGATCAAGGGAAGGAACTGCTAGAAGAATTCCACAATGGTACATGTGGAGGGCACTTCTCCGACAACTTACAACAAGAAGGATCTTGGATGCAAAGTTATCACCGCCCACTCTTTTTAAAGATTGTTATAATTATTGTAAGACATGTGATATTTGTCAAACACATGGTAACCGTAAGACTTCATCAGCTCCATTATGTCCTATTCTTCCCTGGTCCCTTTGAAAAGTGGGGAATAGACATTGTAGGTCCACTTCCAACTACATCATGCCAAAATAAGTATATTGTAGTTGCACAGCATTATTTAACCAAGTGGGTCAAGCTAGGCCATTCAAAAAAACCACTTCCATGGATGAAGTGGCAAGGTTCATGTATGAACGCATTGTCACCAGATTTGGTTGCCCATTAGAAATTGTAACAGATCAAGGAAGCCACTTCATTAATGAGGTGGTAGAAGCCCTAGTCAATAAGTTTTCTATTAAGCACAAGAAGGCAACAACATACAAGCCAAGCATAAATGGACAGTGGAATGAACAAATTTTGTGTTGTGTCAAATTCTAGCAAAAGATGCAGCCTTGCAGGTACATAAATGGGATAAAAGGATTCATGCAGCATTGTGGGCATATAGGGCAACATCAAAGTCAGCAACAGGATACTCCCCATTTTAGTTGGCCTATGGCATTGATCCAGTTCTTCCTATTGAGTTTGATATTCCCACGGTGAGAGTTATGAAAATGAAAGGATGGATGAAAGTGATTCAGTAAAAGAAAGGTTGGTACATCTTCATTTGCTAGAGGAAATGAGAGAAATAGCAAAGGATACAAGCCATAAGAAGAAAATGAAGTAGAAGGAATACTTTGATCAAAAGATCCGGTGGTCTCCATTTCATGTGAATGACTTGGTTTAGTATATGATTCCAAATACAAAAAAAGAAGATAGAGAAAATTTCTTCCAAAATGGATGGGCCCTACAAAATAAAGCAGATGTGCATGAAAATGGTACGCACTGACCGGAGGAATTGGATGGCACTCCCATTAGAAATGGGTCAACCACGACAAGTTGAAGATTTTCCAAGCACTGAATAGTCTACTCGAGGACGGAGTAGAAGCTAGAAGGGGGAAGATGTCGACACTAAAATTTTCTCCGTAATTTCTATTTCATTAATGTATGTATTAGGAATAGGATGTTGTTAAGTGTAATTAGTAAATTGTCCGATAGAAGATAACGGCGCCACAAGATGTGTGCCGCCAATAATGTGGAGTACGGTAATAGTCAAAGTACAATAGGAATGTTGTAAAAAGTAAATATTTGTCGTAAGTGGTCCGGTAATGTTAAAATGTCAAAGTTTGGGTAATTAGAGAAGTAGGGTCTACATGATTAGGAATTAGAAATATTATATTGGTAATAAAGACAAGGAGTGAGGTCATAAATATTTTGTGTATTTTATTTGTAAAAAGTCTAAAAATGTGGAACCCATGTAAAATGATAAGGTTTATCTTATCTTAAAAGATAAGCTTACATGTACAGATAAGAGTTAAGGTATGGAATATGATTCGTCAGAGTGGATTTCTTATCCTATCTTAGAGATAAGATGGATAAGCCTGGAAGTTCTATAAATAGAGAGGCTACCCCCCTCATTTAGCATAGAAGGAAGTAGTGAGAAATATTGTAGGAAGTGTGCGAAGGAAGCCATCAGTTTAAAGGTGTGTTGAAGAAGCCATTAAGAGGTGTAATTATAAAGTTTCTCCCATAGTCTTGGTGAAAGGAAAGTGAAGTCAATAACACTTGAAGTACCTCATGGGTGAGATTGTAATAATTGCATGTTAATATTATAATTTATTTTGATATTTCAGATTTGTCATCATTCTGTCTTATCATAGTCGATGGTATTCTTGTGTTATGTTGTTGTTTTGTTTCCAGATTACATCCACCAAACTAAAGGCTATGCATTAGTAAATAATCATAGCACGAGGAGTTCCCGGTGAAGAATTATCATAGTGCCGGATTGGTGATGATAGGTACATACACATATTCACTTTTGATTACAAGGAACTCCATCAAGTAAGTTGGGTAGAACATTCTACTAAGTTTGGTAGATGGTGCTAAGCCCATAAAGCAAATGCCATATAGAATGAATCCTAATTTTTCCAAGACCGTAAAAGAAGAAATATATAAGTTGCTTGATGCGGGATTTATATTTGCTATGGAGAATTCAGTAATGGTTTTCTCCCATTGTGATCTCAATAAAAAAGAATGGGAAGCTACGCATTTGTGTTGATTACGGGAAGCTCAATAAGGCAACAAAGAAGGATCATTACCCTTTTCCATTTTCAGATCAGATCTTGGACAAAGTAGCTGGCCAGAGTACTATATTTTTGCCGATGGATATAGCAGCTACAACCAAGTTCGTATAGCAGAGAAATATCAATGAAGACCACGTTCACCACTCCTTGGGAACGTTTGTTTATAAAGTTATGCCTTTTGGGTTGTGTAATGCTCTAGCAACATTCCGGTGTTTGATGAATAGGGTGTTCGAACCCTACATTGGGACCTTCATCGAGTATTTCGGATGTTTTTACATCTTTGGGAGAAATTTGGACCACCCGCACTGAGATGAAGATAAAATTTCAAAGGTTAGATGAAGCACAAGCCTCACTAAACCCTACAAAGTGTGTCTTTGGATGTTCTAAAGGCATTTTGTTAGGGCATGTTGTATCCAGAGATGGTATTGGTGCGATCCCGATAAAGTTTCAAAAATCAAAGAGTTATTGTTGGTGAGAAATCACAACACCCTTGGATGTTGATCAGATTTCTAGGTTGATCACTCTAGCATCCAGTGTGATTGCACAACATTGAATCCTTTCTTTGAGTGTGGGACTCATAAAAATGAGAAAGGAATCTCCAAAGAAGGTTGGTTCCTCTTCCTAAACTACCTGCCACAAGCTATTCTAGTGCAGGAAAGCTAATCTAATCCTAATCTAACCATGCCAAGGAGATAGAGAGAGAGAGAGAGAAAAGGGAAAAACAGAGCCTACACTAAAACGGTGATACACCAGAGAAGGAAAATGTTGAACATCTATCAAAACTGCCATGGAACAAGGAGGGGTGAGCAATGGGAAGGATGGACAGATGCATCACAGGCCCAAGGATAGATTTCACACAGAAAATGTCCCAAAACTCCATGAACACAGCTCCAAACCTGCAATGAACATTCAAACATGCACAAATACCTGTAATGAAGAGAGGCAAGAAGAAAACAAGTGAAAAATGAGCAAGGATGGACAGATGCATCACGAAACACGTTTTTGTTGCTTCAGAAGTTTGCACAGAACATCATTTTAATGGTAAAAGGAAAAAAATGCCATTACAGAGAAGGGGAGGAGGTTCAAACTCCATTTTCAACCCTGGAGAAGAAAAGAAGGGAGGGCAGAGCTGAAAAGATGAACAACACGAATGTTCAACCCTTTGAAAGAAGCCCCTCCTTACAATTTATAGGAAGAATGAGAGAGGGAAGAGAGAGGAAATATGAATCTACCCCAACCACCTCTAGGTTGCCTTTAATTTATCTCATTATGGTGGTGGGTGAGAACCCTGGCAAAAGCGGCGAACTGTATTTTACATTTAAGTTGGTTGTTGAAACGCGCGATTCGCCATTACCACGTGTCAGATATGTTTCTTGATTTTCTCTATCCAAACTGAACCAAAATGAAAGCTTGACCCCATAATCCTGCATATAATTTCACCATCTTTCCATTGATATAAAGAACGTGAAAATCCGAGCTCTGGATCGAAAGTTATAGCAATATGAAGATTTAGGGCAAAAACAAGCCAAAACGAATCGGCAAGTAGAAAATATTTGACTTTTTTCCCGCGCTCTCGCCACTTGGATGACATGTGTCGGGCGCTTATTGGCCATGTAATTCTCTTTAATTCCCTTTCGTGGGTTTTCCTTGAAAATGTTGACTTTTCTTACACTTTGTAAAAATTTCATTTTCCCTCGCGCCCGCCACTGGGACACGTGGCATCGTTTGGTTTGTTGATAGGGGCGTGTGGAAAACCTTTACCTTTTAGTTTTGGCCAAAACTTTGCTAAGTTTCCAAAGCTCTCCCGAGCTCCGAACTCTCCTTAGGACACGTGTCCTGTGTCACCTGGCTCGGGCCCTCTGTTCCATTTTCCCCTTTGAAACTTTTACCGACCACTTAGCAACTTTTTTTCCTTCTGACACGTGGCACGTTCTGATTCGTTGGTGGCTCTTCAGCTTTTCGCGTCCCACACGTCCCTCGCGTACCTTTGGCCCGGATGTCCCAAACGAAAATCTCCTGCTTCGGCCGATTCGGGCTTCCTTGTCCCTCTTTGCGGTGAAGACACGTGGCAAGATTCCATTGGCTCTCGGCTCTTTCAGCTTTTTGCGTCCTCCGCGTACTTTTGGCCCAAATGTCCCGGATGAAAGTCTCTTGTTTTGGCTGAATCAGCTGGTTCGTGTCCTCCGCGTACTTTTGTCCCAACTATCCCGGACTGCCTGGGACAAATATCTCCGATCCGCCCGAAATGGACTGACTTGCGCCAAACCGGCCGATCCACGTCCCGCGCGTACTTTTGTCCCAACTGTCCCAAACCGCGTGAAACAAGACTTAGAAAATTTTTTCCCTCTTTCGGCCGATTCGGCTTTTCACATCCCACGTGTCAGGACGTCCCAACTATCCCGCAGACCGCCTGGACTAGGACTTAGCCGATTTTCTTCATTTTTTCGACCCCAAGCTTAGTTTTTGCAATTTTTTCACCTTTTCTAACCTGTTGGGTCTTCTTCTTGGACAGGAGAGTTAGAAAGAAGCCGAGGGGGCCCCAAAAACACAATTTTGGGCCTTGAATCAATCTACTTGCCTGGGACATGAATATTCTAATGCATGTTATCAAAATTTCCCTGGGGGGTGAATTTTGGATAACAAGCATGGCAACTCAATGGGGTCATCTCTTTGGATGAAGTTACCGATTGCTGAAGCATCCATTGGGCATGGAGTCATGAGTTGTAACCTGCAACTGATCTGAACTTTGAAAACCTCCTCTCTGAGCCACTTGGAAACCCACTGAAATGGAGTTGTTCTCACCAAAATGCCACTAAAATGGACTGTGCAAGAGCAAAACCAGCACCACAAAAACTATGTACAGAACTGAAAATCATACATGCTCCAAATGGAACATGCAGAGTGTGCACAAGCACTTCTTCTGCTAAAAGCAAACCTACCTACTCTACTCTAACTGGAAGCAAAGGCAAGCTAAACAAACCCTGCAATTGGTTGTGAGAAATAGCTTCCCTTTCTCAAAAGTGGCAGCCATGTAATTGATTTGGCATTGAACATGGCTGATTGGATGGATGGAAAATCAACAAGAAGCTAGTCTTCCACCCAAATCATCAAGGTATCAGCTGAAGGAAAATTCAATACCTCTTTTAGTTGCTCTACATTTGGATTGAAGAGGTATGATAGCTGATCCTTGGTACTTTGTAGCTCACCCTCATGCTCAGAAGCAAGCATGACTGGTTGTGACTTCTCCTTTGGCTCCAATAAAGCCAAATACCTGATTGGGCAAGGTATGGTCTGTTTGATATGCCCATAGCTCTGATTTTCAACTCCAAAAATGGAGTCTTCTTGTAGACCCTCCTGAATGGATGGTGTGGAAGAAATGGTGAAATTCCTCTGTCCTTTCTCTTCCTCCAATGAAGAACATGAAAGATTAAAATCTTCCAATCTTGGTTCCAAAGAGCTGCTATAAGATGCAGGCTGCTGCAAATGAATGTTCTCCTTCATGATAGCAGACTCAAGTGTTTGGAATGTGGATGATGAAAGAGAGAATGGTGGAAACTCAACCGGCTCTTCTCCATCAAAATAGTCCTCCAAATCTGACAGATAAACTGCCTCATGGCTGTCCTGCTGCAAATGCTCCACTTCCTCCATGGTGTCTTCTTGATCTGTAACTTGACCACCATGGTTTCTTTCACCCTCCAACATTGAGTTTGAGAGATCAAACTCCTCTTCAGTACTAGAACTTGAGAGAGGTGAAGTAGAAAGAATAACTGAAGGTTCTCCTGTAGCTTCGCTTTGTGCTCAAAGCCCTTGGATCTGCACTTTTCTCCCCACAGCTGGGATGTGCTCCTCCTCTTTTGGATTTGGAGCAGCTTCTCCTTCCTCTAATGTTTGAAGACAATCTTGCTCTTGATTGAGCTCTTCCTCCAGCATGAAGTTTGTCAAGTCAAACTCTTCAATCTGCTGCTCTAGAGGACAAGTTGGGACTGCAAGATCTTCTTCTGAGCTTTCTTCCTCTATGGCTGATTGTGCAACTTGAATTGAATCAACATTCCTTTCAAATAGAGCGCCAACATGGACACTACTTTCTGAGTAAACTGAGTGTTGATCTGCTTCTTCTTTTTGCTCTTCTTCTGCTGCCACAAAATCAGTCTTAACCACCATTTGTTCAACCTTAGCCTCTTCTGTAGGTTTAACCATCAAGGGGATCTTTGTCATCCCAAATTTAAGAGCCCAAACCCTCAAGTTGTCTGTCATTTCTCTTCTATTGGGCTCCTCTTCTTGCTGTCCTTCATGGCCAATTTTTGTAATTTCTTCTTCCCTACATGGAATTGGGAATACAACAGGAGGGATGGGTTGTAACTCAATTGATTTGGCAATTTTTTGTGGTGGTAGAGGAGGTGAAACCTCTTGTTTCTTTTGGGGAGAGCGTATTTCTTTTAGCTCTTGTGGAGGGGATGACTGTTTGGAAGGAAAAAGGAAAGAAGAATTGAGGTGTGGTGGAAGGCGAGAGGTGGAGACATGGATTCAACACTTGGGACAGCAGATGGGGAGTTTAGAATTTGTAATTCCAAATGAGATGGTCTTCGCTTGAGTAACAGGAAGAGAAAAACTAGATGATGGTGTAGAACTTACCCATTGACAAGGTTGTTCAACAACAAGTGTATAGGCCTCTATTTCTGCTGTCCATTGTGCAAGTTGGGGTAGCATGTTCATCATGAAGTCCAGCTTCTCTTGAGGGCTGAAGTGTCTTGGAAAAGGGCCTCCCCATGGACAAGGAGTCCTGTAACCAATTCTGAAATCTCTCATTTGAGTTGTTGCTCTGGACTGCACCATCTTTACCTCCATCTTTTGGATTTTCTCCAATAGACCAGCATCTCGCATTTGATTGTCTTCATTATATGCATACTCTTGCTCTTGGAAATCTCCATAGCCAAACTGATTTTGGCATTGCTGCTCATATGAGTATGCATGCTGATTTTGAATTTGTTCAAAATGCTGATTTGGAGGATTTAAAAAACATGTTGGAGGTGGGAAACATTGCTGCTGTTGTTGAAAATGTGAATTCCATGATGGAAATGAAGTCATGATTGCACAACTTCATGGAATGGAAAAGAATGAAAGGGATGGAAAGAAGGATGGAAATGGATGAAAAACAGGTCTGCAACTTCAGAAATGGGTTGCTGATCAGATGGAGTCACCAGATGTGTTTGCAAGTGCCTCCAAAGGCTGAAATCTTCACAGGAACACACCAACCTGCAAAAGATGAAGTGGAAGACCTCTAAGGTCCCACCGGGTGTGCCAAAATTGTTGGGGTAAAATCACAGCACCCCTGGATGTTGATCAAATTTCTAGGTTGATCACTCTAGCATCCAGTGTGATTGCACAACATTGAATCCTTTCTTTGAGTGTGGGACTCGTAAAAATGAGAAAGGAATCTCCAGAGAAGGCTGGTTCCTCTTCCTAAACTACTTGCCACAAGCTATTCCAGTGCAGGAAAGCTAATCTAATCCTAATCTAACCATGCCAAGGAGACAAAGAGAGAGAGAAAGGGAAAAACAGAGCCTACACTAAAACGGTGATACACCAGAGAAGGAAAATGTTGAACATCTATCAAAACTGCCATGGAACAAGGAGAGGTGAGCAATGGGAAGGATGGACAGATGCATCATAGGCCCAAGGATAGATTTCACACTGAGAAAATGTCCCAAAACTCCATGAACACAGCTCCAAACCTACAATGAAGAGAGGCAAGAAGAAAACAAGTGAAAAATGAGCAAGGATGGATAGATGCATCACGAAACACGTTTTTGTTGCTTCAGAAGTTTGCATAGAACATCATTTTAATGGTAAAAGGTAAAAACACCATTACAGAGAAGGGGAGGAGGTTCGAACTCCATTTTCAACCCTGGAGAAGAAAATAAGGGAGGGCGGAGAGTGAAAAGATGAACAACACGAATGTTCAACCCTTTGAAAGAAGCCCCTCCTTACAATTTATAGGAAGAATGAGAGAGGGAAGAGAGAGGAAATCTGAATCTACCCCAACCACCTCTAGGTTGCCTTTAATTTATCTCATTATGGTGGTGGGTGAGAACCCTGGCAAAAGCGGCGAACTATATTTTGCATTATAGCTGGTTGTTGAAACGTCAGTTCTAGCCATTACCACGTGTCATATACATTTCTTGATTTTCTCTCTCCAAACTGAACCAAAATGTAAGCTTGACCCCAGAATCTTGCAGATAATTTCACCAGCTTTCCATTGATATAAAGAATGTGAAAATCCGAGCTCTGGATCGAAAGTTATAGCAATCTAAAGATTTAGGGCAAAAACAGGACAAAACGAATCGGCGGGAAAATATTTGAATTTTTCCCGCGCTCTGCCACTTGGATGACACGTGTCAGGTGCTGATTGGCCACGTAATTCTCTCTCCTTCCCTTTCCGTGGGTTTTCCTTGAAAATTTTGACTTTTCTTACACTTTGGAAAAAATTTCATTTTCCCCCCACGCCCCGCCACTTGGGACACGTGGCATCATTTGGTTCATCGACAGGGGCGTGGGGAAAACCTTTACCTTTTAGTTTTTTGGCCAAAAATTTGCTAAGTTTCCAAAGCTCTCCCGAGCTCGAACTCCCCTTAGGACACGTGTCCTGTGTCACCTGGCTTGGGCCCTCTGTTCCATTTTCCCCTTTGAAACTTTTACCGACCACTTAGTAACTTTTTTCCTTCTGACACATGGCACGTCCTCGATTCGTTAGCGGCTCTTGCCTTTTCACGTCCCACGTGTCCCTCGTGTACCTTTGGCCTGGTTTTCCCAAATGAAAATCTCCTACTTCATACCTAATTCGGGCTTCCTTGTCCCTCTTTGCGGTGAAGACACGTGGCAAGATTCCATTGGCTCTCGACTTTTTCAGCTTTTCATGTCCCACGTGTACTTTTGGCCCAAATGTCCCGGACGAAAGTCTCTTGTTTCGGCCGAATCGGCCGGTTCGTGTCCTCCGCGTACTTTTGTCCCAACTGTCCGGACTACCTGGGACAAATATCTCCGATCCGCCCGAAATGGACTGACTTGCGCCAAACCGGCCGATCCGCGTCCCACACGTACTTTTGTCCCAACTGTCCCAAACTGCGCGAAACAAGACTTAGGCAATTTGTTCCCTCTTTCGGCTGATTCGTCTTTTCGAGTCCCATGCATCCCAACGTCCCAACTGTCCCGCAGACCGCCTGGACTAGGACTTAGCCGATTTTCTTCATTTTTTCGGCCCCAAGCTTAGTTTTTGCAATTTTTTCACCTTTTCTAACCTGTTGGGTTTTCTTCTTGGACAGGAGAGTTAGAAAGAAGCCGAGGGGGCCCCAAAAACATGATTTTGGGCCTTGAATCGATCTACTTGCTTGGGACTTGAATATTCTGATGCATGTTATCAAAATTACCCTAGGGGGTGAATTTTGGATAACAGATTACCATTTCCTATGAATAGAATTAAGTTGAGATCATTTTTAGGCCATGTTGGGTACTATAGAAGGTTCATCAAGAATTTCTCAAAGATTGCATGACCACTAACTTGATTCTTGAAGAAGGATGTTACTTATGAACCAAGAAATAAGGCGCATGAAGCTTTTGGACAATCGAAGGAAGCCTGGTGTCTTCACCTATTTTCAAGAATCTAGATTGGAGCAAGCCATTCATTGTGTACACTGATGCCTCAGATGCAGAACTAGGAAGTACTTTGAGCCAAAAGGATGAAAATGGGAATGAACATCCAATTTACTTTGGGAGCAAACAAATGAGTAGTCTTAAGGTAAACTATCTGTGGAATCGAAAAGAGGCTCGCTATCATTTTTGTTGTAAAGAAGTTTAGGAATTACTTGCTAGGGCAAAAATTTCTAGTTGTATGCAGATCATCGAGCTCAAAAACATATTGTAAATAAGCCTAACCCATCAAGGAGGATATCAAGATGGATAATTTTGCTACAAGAATTTGAATTTGATATTATAGATAGGCCAGAAAGAAGCATGTCAATGCAGATGCACTCTCTCAAGCCTATGATGGTTTAGGATCATCTTGTGATGATGATGATTTCCCGATGCAGCATTGTTATCCCTTGACACAATCCCTAGTGAATACATAGATATTTGGAATTATCTAAATGAATTCAAGTTTATTGATGGTGCCAATGCAAATACTAAGAGAAAGATTACTCAAGCCAGTCATCCATATTCTATTCTGCATGGAGTATTATTTCGAATAGGACCTGATGGACAATACAAGAGGGCAGTTGGACGTGATCAAGGGAAGGAACTGCTAGAAGAATTCCACAATGGTACATGTGGAGGGAACTTCTCTGGACAACTTACAACAAGAAGGATCTTGGATGCAGGTTATCACTGGCCCACTCTTTTAAAGATTGTTCTAATTATTGTAAGACATGTGATATTTGTTAAACACATGGTAACCGTAAGACTTCATCAGCTCCATTATGTCCTATTCTTCCACTTGGTCCCTTTGAAAAGTGGGGAATAGACATTTTAGGTCCACTTCCAACTACCTCACGCCAAAATAAGTATATTATAGTTGCCATATATTATTTAACCAAGTGGGTTGAAGCTAGGCCATTGAAAACAACTTCCATGGATGAAGTGGCAAGGTTCATATATGAACGCATTGTCACCAGATTTGGTTGTCCATTAGAAATTGTAACAGATCAAGGAAGCCACTTCATTAATGAGGTGGTAGAAGCCCTAGTCAATAAGTTTTCTATTAAGCATAGGAAGGCAACAACATACAAGCCAAGCACAAATGGACAAGTGGAACGAATTTTTTTGTGTTGTGTCAAATTCTAGCAAAAGATGCAGCCTTGCAGGTACATAAATGGGATAAAAGGATTCATGCAAAGCATTGTGGGCATATAGGGCAACATCAAACTCAAACAGGATACTCCCATTTCAGTTGGCTTATGGAATTGATCCAGCTTCTTCCTATTGAATTTGTTATTCCCACGGTCGAGTAATGAAAAATGAAAGAATGGATGAAAGTGATTCAGTAAAAGAAAGGTTGGTACATCTTCATTTGCTAGAGGAAATGAGGGAAATAGCTAAGGATACAAGATATAAGAAGAAAATGAAGCAGAAGGAATACTTTGATCAAAAGATTCAAAGTGGTCTCCATTTCGTGTGAATGACTTGGTTCTAGTATATGATTCCGAGATACAAAAAAGAAGACAGAGAAAATTTATTCCAAAATGGATGGGGCCCTACAAAATAGTAATGTGCATGAAAATGGTACGTACCGACTGGAGGAATTAGATGGCACTCCCATTATGAAATGGGTCAACCATGACAAGTTGAAGATTTTCCAAGCACTGAGAAGAGTCTACCAAGGACGGAGTAGAAGCTAGGAAGGGGGAAGATGTCGACACTAAAATTTTCCTCCGTAATTTCTATTTCATTAATGTATGTATTAGGAATAGGATGTTGTTAAGTATAATTAGTAGTAGCGTCCGATAGAAGATAACGGCAGCATGCCAAAGACGACGCCACCAATAATGTATAGTATGGCAATAGTCAAAAGTACAATAGGAATGTTGTGGTAAAAAGTAAATAGTTTTCATAAGTGGTCCAATAATGTTAAAATGTCAAAGTTGGGGTAAGAAGAGAAGTAGGGTCTACATGATTAGGAATTAGAAATATTATATTGGTAATAAGGACAAGGAGTGAGGTCATAAATATTTTGTATATTTTATTTGTAAAAAGTCTAAAAATGTGGAACCCATGTGAATCGATAAGGTTTATCTTATCTTAAAAGATAAGCTTACATGTACGAGATAAGAGTTAAGGTATGGAATATGATTCGTCAAAGTGGATTCTTATCCTATCTTAGAGATAAGATGGATAAGCCTAGAAGTATATAAATAAAGAGGCCACCCCCCTCATTTAGCATAGAAGGAAGTAGTGAGAAATATTGTAGGAAGTGTGCAAAGGAAGCCATCAGTTTAAAGGTGTGTTGAAGAAGCCATTAAGAGGTGTAATTGTAAAGTTTCTCCCATAGTCTTGGTGAAAGGCAAGTGAAGTCAATAACACTTGAAGTACCTCATGGGTGAGATTGTAACAATTTCATGTTAATATTATAATTTACTCTGATATTTCAGATTTATCATCATTCCTTCTTATCATAGTCTATGGTATTCTTGTGTTATGTTTGTTGTTGTGTTTCCAGATTACATCCACCAAACTAAAGGTTGTGCATTAGTAAATAATCATAGCACGAGGAGTTCCGGTGAAGAATTATCATAGTGCTGGATTGGTGATGACAAGATGCGGTGAAAAAAAAGTGTGAGGCTCTCATAAAAGCCTAGGATCCACACAAAGAGAGGATTGACGAGATTGCGAAGATCATAGTGTAGAAGATGGAACTCCTAGAAGGAATGATGTTAGGTATGGCCAATGTTGTATGAGTACTACAGAATGAGAAAGAAAAGATCACTCAGGATGAATTGGATGTCATAGCCATAGATATTCTAGAGAAAACAAGGACCGTGCTAAGTAAATGGAAAACATTAGAGGATGAATACAAATATGAATATCCAGAGTTAATCCTCCCAGTTGAAGAAGAGGGTGCTACAAAATGAAAATTCATTATTTTGTACAATGATTCTTTCATTACTTATTCTTTACTATTGGGAACATCAAAAGAATTCACATTTTGGGATGGTAATGTACTTTAGTGTGAAGTAATGTTGAGCAGATGCAGAATGTTTCTCTAAGGAGTAGACACAAAAAGGATTCGCTCAAGGGAATAAGGCGCATTTGGAGGCATAGAAAGATAGGGAAGGAAACACGTGCCAGAACATTTTGGCTCAGGACTTAGCCTTTTTAATGGATAATGGATACTTTTGGAGATAGCATGTGGGGCACACATAGAGATGGAGAATTGCATGACATGCAATGGTATTTTACAAATGAGTGACCGATAAGTGCCACACATAGTTTAAGTTAATAATAGGATTTCTTCTTAGAGTTAACTATAGGACATATATTATTAGAACACTTGCATGTATGCATTCCATTGTAAAGGCACATGGCTATTATCAACATGCAACGTATTTTGAAAAGTTCATGAGTGGTGAAGGGTAAGTCCCCACCTCTATAAATATGTAATAAACTATGTAGTTTAGGGAGGACTCGAATTATTGTAGACCTATGTTGTTGGATATTATGTGTGCATGACTCATGGAGATACCTTATAGTGTAATAAGCTTCTATGTTTTTAAGTGTTTAATGCAATGGAGTATATTGGTTTGATAATGATGTTATACATAACTAAATCTAGTTCTTGTGTGGTTAAACTTATTATTGTTATTGTTTAGTTCATGATTCTCTAAGATATAGATCTGTATTATGCATTGTGGAAATTTTATGTTTAGTTATGGATATGAGTATATTTTATCATCATCACACTAACATCCTACACAATAGACTCTAAAGAGGGGCTTGGTACCTTTGCGTACTTTGGGTGAGCGCTCGGCTCAAAGTTGAGTGATGTGTCACATGACCGGGTTTTTCATAGTAGATTCTAGGATGCATCAATACTCTCCATATCCGTTATTTATGACCTTCATCTCCCACATAACAAAAGGATATTCCAATGTATCCGTACCTTTTTTATTGAGAATCGGGTGTTTGGATCCACTCGTGAAGTGAGGGTCTTTTCTTGAAAAGAAAACAAATTACGTAGATGTACACTCGTAGATAGTGGGAAAGTAACTGAAAATGCTCTACAATGAGAAAATGGTTTGGAATCCCCTTATATAGTGAGTGTATTTCCTTCTTAGTAAAACTTTAAACACCGATTATATGTATATGGCATGGATTGCATGACATGAATCCATGGGCGGCCAAGCAAGATGTTGTAAGGGAGATCCAAGTCCAAGACATGGAACTTCGTATCACGGGTTATGGGACCCACTACCAATGAGAAAGTGATCATTCCATCTGATTTCCGTTATTCATTGTCATACGTCTTTATGGTGATGACCTTTGTTTCTTAATCAGATTTTTACAACCTAGTGACGGACTAGTTTAGAGTACAAATGTTAAGACCCGATCCTCCGTCCACAAGCACGCTCTTGACCTTCTTATGCTTGATTATTACCTCAATATGTAAATATAGGTTATGGGAGGGATTTTCATTTAAGGCTTCTATCATAATGAAGGTTATGTGTCTTATGCGAGTGATTTTTACTACCATGGCTTGTAAACACGTAGGTTCAACATCAATAGATCTTTGTTGATCCTCGTAGGATTTTACAAATTATGTCTTTATGGATGGTAGAAATATTTAAAAGGTCTAAGATTGAAGTATTATTTGTAGTCTTCTCTAGTTGATCTAATACATCATAATGACTCTCTTGAGGAAGGGGGATGAGGTTCAAAGATAACAAGGAGATCCCATCATGTTTCCATGATGTATTCTCTTGTTTTGATTCTTATCACATTGATTTTCTCAACAAGTGGATCAACACAACCTATCAAGGCATAAAAATTATATTTCTTGTACATACTGATTGGAATTCTTATTCGAAACAATTGTCCCCAATCTATATTTTTCCTTTCGTCATGATTGGGAAAAGGTTCCTGAAGATCCCTAATTTCATGTTTGGAAACTATTTCGCAAGGAGAGGAGTCTACTTCTATATCACCATTGTCAACTAGATCTGTAATGTAGTGTTTTAATCTTAAAACTTGTCCATTTTATGACCCTTTACACGATGCAAGTCACAAAATTCATTATCCCTAAACTATGATGGTTTAGGTGTGTCGTCTCCATAGGGCTGTGTTTCATTTTATTCAACCATGTTAACGTCCTACAACTTATTTAGTATAGATGATATTGATTCGGATAGAGTTGTGAAAGTATGACGTTTATACTCCGTAGGTGGATTACCTTTTGCAAGCTTTAAAGGTGCATGGTTCTGAACCGATTGTACCCACTTAGAATCTACTATCCCATCACTAACAACATTTTTGTTTCTATTAGGAACAAACTTTGTTTTATCATTAGATTTATAATCATTATGATCCCTAGAGACCAATTTGAGAATCCCTCTAGCTAATAACGATTTTTCAATTTGACTCCATGTTTCGATTAACTCTTTGAATGTGTTTCCACAATGCATTTGCAAGTAAAATGTAATGACTAGATGGAGGTTGGGAACAAAAATTCATATTAACTATTTTTAGGTATGGAACAAGAGAAGCGGCTAGCCTATCCTATCCATCATTGTAAAAAGCAGAGAAGTTTTCGTTATTTAGTTTTTTCACATTGTAGAGGTCCAACATGGTCACATCATTATATATATTAAAAGAGAAGTTTCGTACAAAATTTTCTTCTAGTTCGACCATGTTGATATGGATCCCTTAAGGATATGTACAAACCATTCTAGTGTCATTGCTCCTAAACTTCATGGAAAGAGGAGCATAAGATAATTTTCGTTGAATTCCACCTTTTGACATGCCATATAGAAGTCTTTAATATGGTCACAGGGTCACCTTTTGCCTTATACTTGTAAAATTTTAGAAAATCAAAGTGTCTTAGAAAGGTACCTATAGCATGGCTTCTTCAAATGGGTAGGGACATAACTTATCGAATCGCTATTTCTTGTATTTATTCTGGTTTGGACCTCTTGTAATGTTTGAAGGGCATTCTTCATAGTTGACCACTCTTGGTTAAAATATGGATCTTATGTGGGTGACATATGTTTATACATAGGATTAAATCTAGGTGCATTCCCCCGTATTTTTGCAAGAATAAGTTCATAAGGATCTCTTTGTGCTTCCCATCGAGAAGTGTGTATTGGGAACTCATGAAACAAAGCCTTAGGTTTTGCATTTAGTATGGCTTATTTCAAAACTTTGGGTTTTTTCCTTTGTATATGGGATGCCAAATGTGCCAATTGGCGAGTGAGGGCTTGGACCTTTTTCTCTAACATCACCTCTTGAATAGGTATTTCATGTTGATTTTTGTTAGGGGAGGTTATCCATGATGAACATGTTCCTCATGGTCTTAACAATGTATTTTAACAATAGTAATACGATATTTTCCATCACTTTCAAATGGTACCTCCTCATAATTCTATGTATCTGAAGTAGAGGCATCACCTGGATTTAAAATTTTAGTGATGATACGATGAGGTTAGCCTACTTCCTCTTCTCCATGAATTATTTTGAAAATGAGAGAAGGGTCTACTGTGGAAGGTAACTTAGCTCCTAATTCCATAACACACATAAGAACCTCATGTTTGTTTTAGAAAATGTAATCGTCGAAATTGGTAGGACAATGTTCTAGATTCATTCAAGGAGAGTATTTCTCTCCACCAATATGGTCAACCATGAGATTATCATCTAAAAGAGGGTTTTTTCCTCCATATATATCATCTTATAATCTTTGGTTTCCCATTCTCATAGTAGGTATACTTGAAATAGGATGTACAACTTGACAAACTTCCTTTTAGGTTTACTAAAAAGGGACCTTAGTCCAATTTTGTGAGTGTAACAATGGTAATGTTATATCAAAGAATGGTGACTATAGAATAGCCATAAACCCACTAGGTGAATGTGACCTAAAAATAAAAGAATAAACAATAATTCAATCTAGAAAGCTAATATGGGACGCAATATGATCTTGAATAATACAATGATGTATAACGATAAAAATTTAGTCACACCGAATAGTTTTTCGCCTAATATTTGTCTAGATATGTTTGCAACCAAATAGTGGCAATACAATATCACCGATTAGGTCAAGTTTGCAATAAACAAGGCCTAAATGATAAGGAAAGTTTGATGCAATCTTGCAACAAGGTATCCTAAAAACCATTTTCTAAACACTAACAAAGTATAAGTCTTGTAAAATGGATGATAACAATGTGAGCAATGTATCAACACTATTTGGACACGTGAACCAAGATTTCAGGAAAGCAAGATTTTTAGTGTCAAAATGATGTTATCACGATGCTAGAAATGTATCTTCAACACTTGCAAACTCAAGACAAAGCTATGATGTAAAAACTAAGTCTAATTATAACAAGAAATTGTTATGTGTGCGAACAACGTAACTCTACAATATAGATATTTAGACCTAATTTCACAATATAAATAAGACGTAAATATCTCATAGCTCAAAATAAGACATGGATGAAATCACCTAACTACGATGATAATAAGTCTCAAATATGGGTCTTTTAGATAAGAGTGCATACTAGATCATGAGTACATACCATGCAAACTTTCAACACTTGCGCTTCAGCTTTGCAACCTAGTCATACGAGTTGAATAAAAAATTTGTGGACATGGGATATCTAGCGGTATCCAATATATGTTTTTTTCTTTTGTCCAGAAATGGGCAACAATAAAATAAGTCTGTATACCAAGTGGTGTTGAAATAAACTTGGTGTTATTTTGCAGAGTTTGACCTTGTCTTAGGACAACTGAAAAACTAGGACAAAATAACACTAAGTAGATTTCGTGATGAAATTTCACACGGTTTCAAATTTAAGAGATTATTTCCCTTGTTAAAAAAAAGAGTTAGAATCTAAGAAATTTTTTACTTTGTGAGATCTCTCAATTATAACAACTAAGAAAAAAACAATGGATCCAAGTCTATAAGCTTCCTAGGTTGTTCTCCCTCTAGGTGTCACAAGATATCTATGGCGAGCTCAATTTACCCAAAAAAATCACCGAGTAATTTAGGAGTATCTTGGCTTTAATTTACCCCCTTCAAGTATAACAATCTCCAAACTATGTTGAGTTATACTTTCACTTGGGTCACAATATGGATATCTTTGACTCTAATCTCACCAAGGTGTACTAATGAAATTCGGTAGTGTAGAGCACTTTCCTTTTTCATTCACAAGGTTCCCTCTTGCATCGACTAATTTAGGGTTACTAGGACCACCCTCATTGTTGTAGCTTAAGGCTTATGTTGAAGGGGTTATGTCCTAGTTAAGCATACGAGTTATAGCTCTTAACCGAAACCTGTAATATGGTGTTTTGAATGGTGTGTTGGTGTATTTTTTATCTTTTGGATTAAGTAATTTGGTTTAGACCACCAATGGCAACCTACAACACATGTGAATGTTAGACTTTTGGTTTGAAGAGATCCCTTATTTCTTTTACAATTATTTTAGGTCCTTCACACAAATGGTTAGTAGTTTAAAAAAATTCACAATATCATAAAAATATGGTAATGAAAAATGCTTGCAAATCAACTAACTACTATCAAATTTTGTAAAAACAAGGTTTATTCCCAATTAATCCAAGTTCTTCTTAATGAAAGACTAAAATTACTTTTGATTCCCAAGATCACACTAGGTGCAAGGGAAGAGCATACACAAATTTTAGCCTTGGTTCTTTATCAAATGAAAAATCTCTTAAACTAAAAGATAAAATATATGTCAAAACATACAAGTTTGTTTTGTTAAGAAAAAAATGAAGGATGATTGTTCCTACTTACTCCCATCAATATCACACTATATCTAAGAGAAGAGCATACACAACCCTATTCCAAACTCAAAAAAAAGTATGAAAACATATCATCTATCAAATCCTAAGCCAATTTTGTTAGGAATATTGCTCTAAAATCAATAAATTGACAAAAACAACATCTAAAAACCCTTAAAAACTAACAAGAATCATAAAATTGAAATTCTAGAATTTGAAAAAATATTTACCTTGATGCATAGGCATCCCTCTTAGTGCACAAGTGCTCACATTCATGCACGACGCTCATATGCACAATCACCCCTCTATCATTTTCACATAGTCAATGATGCATGGGTGCTTCCAGTGAGGCACAAGCACTCTCAATCATGCACAAGGAATTTTTCACTCATAACAAAAATTCTAGTGTATACAAGGGTGCTCATAGTCATGCACAGGCACTCACAGTTATGCACAAGTGCCTTTTTCCTATAGGTGGTCAAAAATATGAGTTTTGGAGAAAATTTCTTGAAAATTTTCCAATCTTTTGTATTTCTTGGGAATTTTGACAGGGATTCACCACCTTATATCCTTTAAAATGCATGAAAACATAACTTCTACCACTAATCTAGTTGAAACAACTTTAAACAATGGAAATTGATCTATAAAAATTTAAATTAATCTAAAAATCTTGAGAAACTAATATAAAAAGCCTAAAAGTATTCTAGAAAGCTTGAAAGTAAACTAGAAAACTTGAAATTAATCTACAAAACTTGAAACTAATCTAAAACTTGAAATGAAAAAAATTGAAAGTTAAAAAGCTTTAAAAATTAAATGCAATGGGGTATGGTCCCACAGTGCATGCCAAATGAAAGCACCCAAAACTTTACAAAGAAAATTGCAAGGCTAATAAAGGAAGGCTAATACCATTTCCACTAAATATCTAAGGATTCTAAGTCTAGGAATGTAACAATAAGATAGAAGCTTAAAGAAACCCTTAACCAACATCAATATAATTCAAAATCTAACTAAACATGTTTACTAATATGTTCAATTACCTAACATGGGCCTAAATAGACCTAAGAGGGAAATCAAATTGGTATGGTTGCTACTCCAAACAAGGTGAAATGGCCTCTCCAAATGACTACTTGGTCATTTTGGATATCCATCTACTAACCTTGTTGAAGGTTTTAGGCAAAGATTGAGCTTGGCTATAAATCATCTTTATTATATGAGATGCAAATCAAAGCATGTTGTAAAGTATAAAGGAATGAGGTGCACTCTTTTTATAGTTTTTCTTTTAGGATAAACTTGTATTTTTTTGCATGTGGGACTAAAAGCCCCAAATTAGATTAGAATTTCTAATCATGATTAGGCCTTGCTAATCAAAATTAGTGAATTACTAAGTGGTTATGAGGTATGGAATTTTAATCAACCACTTAGGGTCAAATAAGAGGATAGGATAAGATTTTAAAGCTTGTTGGGACATTGTGAAGGTGAATGGGGTGATTTTGAGTGGTTAGAAGAGGGGTTTGAGTCAATACTAGGGCATATTGACCAAATCAAGGGGAAAATAGGCTTAATTAGCTTATAAACGCTAATTGTCTATTTTGAAGAGGATTTTGGCTTACGATTCATTGTAAAGTGGCATCCTGAATGTGAAAGGGATTACGCAATCAACATTGTGGTGTTAATTGGATAATTTGGTAAGGAACATTAGTTAATTAGCAAAAACCACTAATTATAACAGATTTGGTAAGAATGAGAGTGATTTGTGTGCATTTGGCAATAAGATTACAAAAGTGGAATTTAGGTGTCTACATATCGTCATTATACAATAATCAAAATCATCAATCATTCAACATTACAATCATCACTCTCATTTAGTGTAATTTTCCATGGTCTTACATCTCTTTCTATGCTACATGGATCAACACGTTAATCCATGCTTCTTCACGCCATATGTCTCGTTCAACACGCTCTTCTATCATATTTGTCATATTTGTGCATTCTTTAACATCATGGGATTCTCCAAACTTCTCTCTCGTGCACGTGTAGTGCCCACTTCCCTTTGAGACCCTTTTGATACTAATCATTATATTGCAGATTATATTATGGACATGATTATAGACTTTATTATAGTATGATGTTAAATGTTAAATAATGGATTCTTGTTGACTTGATTCGGTTATGATGCATGATGATTATTAGAGACATTTTGATGTTGATGATGTTATACTGTTGGACATGGTTATATGATGGATGTTGTTTAGACTTGTGACATTTGGATATTGTGAGTAGACCTAGAAATGGAAAATTATTGGATGATGATATAGTTGTTGATAAAACTATAAATGATATTGTTAAATTACTTTGATGTTGTTATGATTCATGTATCTAGATGATTTTGGATTTTTAATTATGTTTATATTATTATGGATGTTCTAATATGGTCACGAGGCCGAAGGAGGTATTTGTGTTTTGCACGTTAAAATATCACAACAAACATCGGGGATTGGAGACCAACTAAAGTGAAATTCTAGATGAATTCAACAAGGTCACCATGGTAAATAGTATTTGTTTGTGTGTGTTTGGTGTGTTAGGGATTCCCATGGGGTGGATCACCTTTAATTGTGACCAATGGGTTTTATGTATTTCTTATATTTTGGTCCCTTTTGTTTATATTTGCATGTGTTTATTTTTGTGGTGCTTTTACCCCTTTAATTAATTATTAGTGGTGTGTAAATATTGTGGGTAATCATGTTGTTAACATAATTAATTAAAACATGTCGGAAGAAAAAAATTAATAGAGTTGTTGGATTTGAATTAAAGTGTTGTAAGTAATGTGTAAGTGATGTGTAAGTTGACTCTTCAAAGTGTGAAACACTCCACTTTCTCATAAATTCGAATTTGTCCTTGGAGGCTATTTTTGGAGGCTTGTGGGACAAGTTAAACTTGTCCCATACCCATTAAATTTATTTATTAACCATACCTACGGTTGGGGAGTTGAAATTAGAATTTTATTATGTATTTTGGGAAGACAAAGTGTAGGTTTTAATTGTACTTTTCGGCATGTTTTAATTTCAGTCCTTTGGGGTGTGGGTTGGGTTTGAGTGTGTAAGTAAACCGTCATATTATCCACCCACTTATTTATTATGTATTGGAGAATGAAGTTGACTTTTGGGGGTTGGGGTGAGGATGTGTGATGTGGCATCCTACATGGATCCTCCTCATCCTCTTCTCTTCCCTCTTCTATAAATTTGAATTGCTTGCCTTGTTTTGGGTTGCTTCACTTTTGGAGACTTCATTTTTGGGTGAATTTTTCTTGTTGTTTTGGGAGCTCTTGCTTGGAGAAGTTTTTGGAATATTGTTACATGCTTGTGCTTATTGTTTTGGAACTTGGAACAACTCCATCATCGAGAGGTAGGAGCTTGACTCTTGAAATGCACTTCTTGTATATAAGTAAATGTTATTGTGTGAATGTTCCGGTATATATTGTGGGTTGTTGGGTAGATGGCCTAGGAATGGTGTAGGAGAAGACTATGGGGATATTTCGTGGGAGGTACAAGTGGTTTGAGGGAGGTATAAGGGTGGAGGGAGTTGGAATTTGGGTTCCACCTTACAAAGAAATAGCTTACATTTCTTTACTCGTTATGGGGTGCCATAAGAGGTTGGGAGACATAATAAAATGTGAGGAATAAGGGGTACTTGGGGGAGGCATAAGGGCATGACAGGTTTTGAAATATATATATATATATATATATATATATATATATATATATATTCATGGGTTGTTATCGATTGGTGATACCCATTTTTCCCTTTGGGAGGCATAAGCAACATCCCCCATAGTTTCTTTCTCCTTTGGCTTACTTGATGAAGCCTTTTTATTGTTTGTCATGTTTTAATGTAGTTGTAAACTACATTCTATTTGGAACTGTGTTTTATTGTAAAAATGTTGCTTGTATGTTTGTTGAAGCCTATTGTTGCCATGAGTTGGATCACATATTTTATTGAATTGTGGTTGGGTGGAGAGCATTGCCTTTTCCTGCTCTTGTTGACCGATCAAATTGGAATAATGTGAAAATGCATGTTGCTTTGTTGGAGCCGAGAAAAGATAGTTTGACAGTCCCTTGTGAAATGAAATATAATTGTAATCTTTCCCACTTGAAGTGGATGAACTTGTAAATGGTTGTAATAGAAAGATGTAGTACCGATTGCAAGTGGAAATTTGAAATGTAAAAGAGTTATACTCTGTATTCTATTTTGGAAAGTATGTGGAAGAATCATATGTGTTTTTTTGTATGTTGCGTTTTGAAACCAAAAAGGAAAGGAAGTTGTAAGAGTTCATTTAAATTAATGGAAATGACCTTTTGTCTTGTCCATATGTTGTTATTCCATTGGAAATTTGAGTTAAGCATTCACTATGAAATCCCTAGTTGAAAAGTAGTAAAGTAAAACACGTGAGAGGAAAACGCATCATTCTGTTATGTATATAATATATGTTTTGGAAGGAATAAAAGAAGAAAGGATTGTAATGTTGCATTTTGGAATCAATAAAGGATTGCAATACTTTTCTCAAATTGCATTGTTGTATTGAATCTGATCATTTCAATGTATTGAAATCTCTGTTTGAAAGGAAGAAATGCGTGTGAGAAAAATACAGTATTTTGTCTTTTTGGAATGTGAAAAATTTGAAACCAGAAATGCATTTTGGTCTTAAATCATTTGATTAAATCAACTAATGTGTTAGATTGGAATTGGAACATATTTTAAATACTTGGAAGAAGAAAGTGGCAATTAGACCCTTTAAAATTTGATCCCTATTTTTTTTGTAATTTCAAACTGGCAATTATCTAAACCAAAAATGCACAGTTTGAACCTGCAATAATAAAATAACAAATTAAATGATTAAATTGAAGTAGTAGGCCCTAAACAAATTCAATTAGAAAAAAACACTTAAAGGAAATATTTCAAAACTTAGCCAAATCAGGCTCAACTGTTTCACATCATTTATGTCAAAATGGTAAACTTTTGAAATGGAACTTAATCAAATAGACCTACCTCACAAACTTATATTAAATCCATTTAAGGAAAGCTTTCCATGTCTATTTGACATGTTGATAGAGGAAGGAGATCAAATTGAAATAATCAAACAAGCTAAAATTTACTGATTCGCACTAGAAAATCCTACGAGACCGTTTTCTTAAAATTGACCTCTTTAAATTTATCGAACTAAAAATTAATCATCCATGTGCAAAGAGGACATTGAGAGATATCCAGAAAGTCCTCAATTTCCCAAAACTGAACTCTCTATCAAAATTTATTGCCCTCTGAAGTTTTTCTTCCTTGGCGTCAAAATTTTGGGAAAAATTTCCTTGGTGGGCCCGCGGCCTGAATTTTTCCCTTAAACACTTAGGAAAATTTTTGGGAAAATTTTCCAAGTTTTCCCTGCTGCCCCGTTGGCCCATGACCAATTATTTGATGCCACATAGCATCATGAGGCATCGGTGGCGAAGCGGGTCCCTTTTTCCTTTTTGTGTTTCAAAAAATTTTGGGGAAAATTTTCCAAGTTTTCCCCACCATCCCATTGGCCTACAACCAATCCAGAGCTGCCACGTGGCATTGTGTGGTATTAGCGGAGGCATGGGTCCTTGTTATCCTCTTAGTCCTTTGGGGTGTTAAGTGAGTTTTATCCCTATCGCTTTGATTTTCCCGCATTGGCTTACGTGATGCCGCATGTCCCCTATAAACTCGTGGGAGAGCAAGTGCAAAATTGTCTCCTCACCTCGTGCAGGAGGATTTTAAAATGTATCCCGTCACCCCGGTTTTTCCCCGCTCTGCCTTAGGGAGTGCCACGTGTCCCTGGTGGACTTGTGGACCCATAGGAGTGTGGGCACAAATGTGTTTTTGTTTCCCCACATGGGAAATTGTTCCAAAAAGTCTCCCCGTGGCCCGCCAACCCGCCCTTTGGGAAAATTTTCACCCTTGGGCCCGCAAGCCCGCTCTTGGGGAAAATTTTCACCCCAAGGCCCATCGGCCCATAACTCGAGAAATATGAGGATTTATGAGGACTTATTTATATCAATGGAAAGGTGAGGAAATTTCCTATCCAATGGGAATGATTAAAGGAAATTTTGAATGCGTTAAGTGTGAGAAAAATAAAGTTGAAACTTTAAGCTTGTTAGAGAGTGGGTATGGTGAAGATTTACCCTCTGAACCTAATTGAACCTTCTAACCCTAAATCTTGGACCTTATGACCTCTAATAATTGTTAATAAGATAAAAGTATTTTATAAATGGATTAGAATTGTTCAGAGTCTATTAGTGACAATTGTTGTCTTATAACCCATTGTAGACTCTTTTAAACAAAAAAATTTATTCTATAATTTTTCCTAACTAACCCTAGGTTGTTTCTTGGGTCTCAAGTGGGTTATTTTTAGTGGGCGTTATACTTTGTATCAGATAAGTGGTTCAAAATCTTGGGCCATTGGGCACACTAGAAAAACTTGAGACATGAAACTTGAACCTATCACACTTTTAAATCTAGAAAACAACTTAGTTTAGAAATTGCATATTTTAGTAGACATGGAAATTGAATAAAACTTAGAAAGGTGAACTAAGCTGTCACCTTGGTCTATACAAGAGGAGAAAACAAGATGAGGGGTATTTTCACATAGACCTAGATATACTACCACCGAGATCAAGTCAGTAGCAGCCATCCTACCCAGATTTTTGCGGACTCTTGGGATGTTAATACCGCCCTACAAGGAGGATCGGTAGCACGACGACACGCAACCTGACATGATAGAGTCCCTTCCATTGAGGGTTAGGTATCTCCTTGACCCAGCGAGGAGCATGGAGGAGAAAACTCCCATGCAAAGTCAGCTAGAGTAGAGTCACCATAGAGGGGACAGGGTGACCGAGTTTTAGGACATAGAGAGAGGTCTCAGAGCCCTAGGCTTAGGGATGAACATGCAGAGAGACCTAGAGGTTGTCAGACCACAGCTACAAATCACATCAGGGAGATCCTAAAGCTTTGACCATCACATTATTCTGGTGACATAGGTGGATTTCAGGAAGAGGCTTGGTTGGTGAGCTTGAGCGGATGCTTCAAGCTTTGTCCTTGTTCTAGCAACACAAAAGCTTGTGTTACGATCCATCTACTAAGGGATGGAGTTGGTGTCTAGTGGAGGATAGAGGAGCAAAAGCTCCATGTTGATTCTGAGACAGTTACCTAGGAGCTCTTTGAGGAGTGTTTCGGAATAGATATTTGTCACGAAGGTTCATACAAGCAGTAGATAGATGAGTTCTATGACCTCTGACAGACATCTCTTACAGTGGTAGAGTATGAGAGTAGATTTGGATCTACTCTAGTATGTTGATTACATGCAGGATGAGCAGTGTGGATCCATAGGTTCATCTGGGGCTTGAATCTAGACATTGGAGGTGTAGTGCAGATCCATTGTCCACAGACATTAGTTGAGGCCATCGAGAAGGCCTATATAGCAGAGGAGACTCGGGGAAAGACCTAGTAGGCTAGAGACCGAGTCTAGAGCCGCATACAAAGTAGATGCAGGACAACAAATTGAGGGGTCATTACCTCTTCCTTGTGGTGGATAGGGTTTAGCACAGTCATCTTTTAACAACAGCAGAATCCCGCCCACCTTATAGACCTCCACAGAGATTTGATGCACATAGAGGATGGAGTATGGGGCCTCCTCCTAAGGGTCCCATCAGGACACAAGGTGCCCAAAGAGCTCACTCAATAGGAGCTCGCTAGCAGAGACCTCAACAGACCATAGCTGGATCATCAAGATCTACACCACAGACCTCCAAAGTACCAACTGGACCTACTACACAGGGGAGAGGATCAAGCGGTTGTTTTGGTTGTGATGTTACTAGACATTTTGGAGAGATGGCCACAAAACCCTAATAACAAGGGTAAGACACAGATCTCAAAGCCTACTATCGGTGATGCGGGGCATAGACATAGAATGTATGTAGTGTTTGAGAAGCTGTTAGGTAGAGCATTAGATTATGGTTATTGAGAATATAGGTAAAATTAGTGGTATTCCTACCTCCATCTTGTTTGATTATGGTTATTATGATTCTTTCATTACACCATCTTTAGTAGAGCGATGCAGGCTGGTGGTAGTTAGGTAGGGTCATAGTTGGGATGTTGAGATGGCTTCAGGAGCCAAGATCTCTGTAGACTCCTTAGTTAAGGAGTATGTGGTGCGATTAGGACCTTTGACCACCACCTTGGATCTCCGTATCCTTCCTTTGGGATTATATGGAGTCATCTTGGGTATGGATTGGTTATCTACACACAAGGCTAGAGTGGATTGTTACCACGATATTATATCTTGTGTAGATGATTTGGGAGTTAAGTCGGTGATTTCAGGCGTCATGAGATCCGTTTCTATTCGTACCATCTCTGCTATGCAACTTAATTGGTGTGTATGATGGGGTTGCGGATGTATGTTGTTACAATCGGCGATAGATGAAAGGATGGGTCTAGTGGACCATCACTAGATGATCACCCCATTTTGAGATAGTTTTTAGATGTCTTTCCGAGGGAGCTACCGAGGTTACCACCCCCACATGAGATTGATTTTCATATAGACCTGGTTCTAGGAGTAGAGCCTATCTCACAAGCACCTTATCAAATGACTCCATCGAGCTCTCGTGAGCTCAAGTTGTAGCTTGAGGGTCTTTTAGAGAAATGCCTTATCCATCCTAGTGTATCCTTGGGGAGCACTAGTGATTTTTGTGAAGAAAAAGGATGGATCCTGCAGTTGTGTATTTATTACCGCCTAACTAAACAAGGTAACGATCAATAATCGTTATCCCCTTCCATGCATTGATCATTTTTTTGATCAGATGAAAGGAGACACGGTTTTCTCTAAGATTGATCTTAAGTCAGGTTACCATCAGCTAAGGATTTTGGAGGTAGACATTCATAAGACCACCTTCCATACAAGATATGACCACTATGAGTTCACAGTGGTGCCTTTTGGTTTGACTAATGCCCCTGCAATATTTATGAGTTTGATGAATGGAGTATTTAGGACCTTCTTAGATCGCTTCGTGCTCATCTTCCTTAATGACATTTTGATTTACTCATGTATGCATGAGGAGCATGAGGGGCACCTTCGCTAGGTTCTTCAGTGTCTTTGGGAGCAACAACTTTTCAGAACTTGGAGAAGTGTGCATTATTTTAGATGGAGGTGCAGTATTTGGGCCATATCATTTTTGGGAAAGGTATCGATGTCGATCCTTCCAAGATTAGAGCTATTATAGATTGGCTTGTACCACTACTGTGATTGACGTGCACATCTTCATGGGATTAGTAGGTTACTACTAGAGATTTGTTCAGGAATTCTCTTAGATTACACACCCCATCACTTCCCTATAGAGGAAAGGGAAGAAGTTTTTTTGGTTAGATAGATGTAAGCAGGCCTTTAGTACATTGAAGGAATGCCTCACTACAACACCTATTCTTGTAGTGCTTGATCCATAGGGTGAATTTTTCATTTACATGAATGCTTCGTTAGCAGGGCTTGGAGGTGTGTTGATGTAGGAGGGAAGAGTAGTGGATTTTGAGTCTTGTAAAATCAAGGATTACGAGCTCAATTATCTACCTCATGATCTTGAGCTTGCGGCAGTTGTGCATGCTTCAGTTCGATGGAGACATTTTCTGCTTGGTCAGAGATTCACACTCAGAACAGATCACCTGAGTCTTCATCACCTCTTCATGTAGCCCAATCTCAACACTCGTCAATGGCGTTGGATGGAGTTTCTTTGTGAGTATGATATGGAGATAGAGCATGTGAAAGGGAAGGAGAATGTGGTGGCAGATGCTCTTAGCAAACAGAGACATGTGGCTATGGCCACCTCAGTGAGCACAAATTTGTGGAGCAAGATTCTTTAGCAGCTTCCTCTTGACAGCTTCTACATTGCAGTTTGAGTAGAGATCGAGTCTCAAAGAACCCTTGAGGTGAAGTTTGATGGTTTTTCCTTAGAGGCATATGGTCTTCTCAGGAATAGAGGTCAGATTTATGTTCCTAGAGAGGGAGGCTTGAGGCAGGACATCTTGGCAGAGGCACATCGTGCACCCTATTTAGCCCATCCCAGGGTGAAGAAGATGCATTCCACCTTGAGACAGTTCTATCATTGGAGAGGACTACGGAGAGACGTGGCCCGTTTCTGTCATGATGTTTAGAGTGCCGAAAGTGAAGGCTGAGCATCAGCATCTAGCTAGCCTTATTTTTTCTCATGCTATACGGAAGTAGAAATGGGACACCATTTCCATGGACTTCATTATTGGGCTACCGATGTAGAGATATCACCATGATGCCATCATGCTCACGGTTGATAAATTGATAAAAGTGGCTCACTTTTCTCTAGTGAATACCACTTATACAGCTAGTGTAGTGGCATAAGTATATTTGGATGAGATTATTAGGTTACACGGGATTCCGCAGAAGATCATTAGTGACCACAATACTTTGTACACTTCCCATTTTTGGACCACCATGCAACATGCCCTTGGGACGAAGATTAATTTCAGCACAACATATCACCCCGAGATAGATGGATAGACTGAGCGGGTGAATCAGATTTTAGAGGACATGCTCAGGATGTATGTGATGGATCAGCAGTCTAGATGGGAGGAGTACTTGTACTTAGTGGAGTTTTCCTACAATAATAGTTTTCAGAGTTCTATAGGCATGGCTCCTTTTCAAGATTTGTATGGTAGAGAGTGCAAGACACCTCTTAGTTGGGATAGGCTAGAGGACAGGGTTTCCCTTGGGACCGGCTTTATTGCAAGACATGAAGCAAAGAGGTGATTTTGATCGGGTAGAGACTGCAAGAGGCACGGGGATGGAGTAGAAGAAGTATGCAAATCAGCATAGGGCCGACTATAGATTTTATGTGGGCATGAAGGTTTTCCTTCATGTCAGGCCACATAAGAGCCCTATCTATTATGGAAAAGGTTATAAGTTAGCTCCTAGATTCATGGGTCCTTTTGAGATATTGGAGTGTATCGCCCTTTGGCCTACCATCTAAGCATTGCAACCTAGCTTGTCTCATGTATACATGATGTGTTTCATGTTTCAGTTCTTAGGAGATATGTTGAGATCCTTCTCGTGTGTTAGATTGGACATCGTCAGAGGTACAAGATCGGGGCAGGTGATCGTGGAGCCCATTCATATCCTAGATGCAGGACCCTAGGCCTTTGAGGTAGAGAGGTTGATCAGGTTTGGGTGTAGTGGGATAGATATGATGAGACTACATCAACATGGGAGAATGCTACTTTGTTACGAGCCTCGGTTTCCACATTTCTTCCAAAGTGACTTCGGGAGGAATTCGAGTCTAAGGGGAGGGGAATGTAGTGCCCACTTCCCTTTCGACACCCTTTTAATACTAATCATGATATCTGCAGATTATATTATGGAGATGATTATAGACTTTATTATAGTATGATGTTAAATGTTACATCATGGATTATTGTTGACTTGATTCAGTTTATTATGCATGATGATTATTAGAGACATTTTTTATGTTGATGATGTTATACTGTTAGACATGGTTATATGATGGATGTTGTTTGGACTTGTGATATTTTGATATTGTGAGTAGACCTAGAAATGGAAAATTATTGGATGATGATATAGTTGTTGATAAAATTATAAATGATATTGTTAGATTTCTTTTATGTTGTTGTGATTCATGTATCTAGATGATTTTGGATTTTTAATTATATTTATATTATTTTGGACGTTCGATATGGAAACAAGGGTGAAGGAGCTATTTGCGTTTTGTAGGTTAAAATATCACAACAAACATCGGGTATGGAGACTAACCAAAGTGGAATTCTAGATGAATTCAATAAGGTCACCATGGCAACTAGTTTTTGTTTGTGTGTGTTTGGTGTGTTAGGGATTCCCATGGGGGATCACCTTTAATTATGACCAAGGGGTTTTATGTATTTCTTATATTTTGGTCCCTTTTGTTTATATTTGCATGTGTTTATTTTTGTGGGTGTAATTATTGTGGGTAATCATGTTGTTAAGATAATTAATTAAAACATATCATAAGAAAGTAGTTAATAGATTTGTTGGATTTGAATTAAAGTGTTGTAAGTAATGTGTAAGTGATGTGTAAGTTGACTCCGAGTGTGAAACACTCCACTTTCTCATAAATTCGAGTTTGTCCTTGGACGCTGTTTTGGAGGCTTATGGGACAAGTTAAACTTGTCCCATACCCCTTAAATTTATTTACAAACCATACCTATGGTTGGGGAGTTGAAATTAGACTTTTATTATGCATTTTGGGAAGACAAATTGTAGGTTTTAATTGCACTTTTCTTACATGTTTTTTATTTCAGTCCTTTGGGGTATCGGTTGGGTTTGAGTGTGTAATTAAACTATCATATTATCGAACCACTTATTTATTATGCATTGGAGAATGAAGTTTACTTTTTGGGGTTGGGGTGAGGATGTGTGATGTGTCATCCCGCATGGATCCTCCTCATCCTCTTCTCTTCCCTCTTCTATAAATTTTAAATTTCTTTCCTTGTTTTGGGTTGCTTAACTTTTGGAGACTTCATTTTTCTAGCAAAATTTTTCTTGTTGTTTTGGGAGCTCTTGCTTGGAGAAGTTTTGGAAGATTGTTGCATGCTTGTGCTTGGATTTTTTTATTGCTTGCATTGGGACAAATATTGTTGTTTTAGAACTTGGAACAACTCCATCATGGAGAGGTAGGAGCTTGACTCTTGAAATGCTCTTTTTGTATGTATGTAAATGTTCTTGTGTGAATGTTTTGGTATATATTGTGGGTTGTTGGGTAGATGGCCCAAGAATGGTGCAGGGGAAGACTATAGGGATAGTTTGTGGGAGGCATAAGTGGTTTTGACAGAGGTATAAGGGTGGAGGGAGTTGTGATTTGGGTTCCACCTTACAAAGAAATAGCTTGCATTTATTTACTCGTTATGGGGTGCCATAAAAGGTTAGGGAGACATAAGAAAGTATCGGGAATAAGATGGGTTTTTTTGAAAAAGGGTATCACAAACATATCTTAAATCCATCTAAGAACAACTCTCTATGTCTATTTGACATGTTGAGAGAGGGAGGAGATCAAATTGAAATAATCTCACAAAGCTAAAATTTACCAGTTAACCAGCTTTGGAAAAGTCTCAGAGCTTGTTTTCTTAAAATTGACCCCTTAACCTTTATTAAAACCAAAAATTAATGATCCCTGTGTAAATAGGATGTTGAGAGATTCTTAGAAAGTACTCAATTGCCCAAAACCAAACTCTCTATCAAAAGTTATGGCCTTGAATTTTTTTCTTCGTTGGCATCAAAATTTTGGGAAAACTTTCCTTGGTAGGCCCGCTAAAAAGAGTTGACAAATCGTATTGGAAAATGTACACCATGATGAATTTACACTCTTGTTGAATCATAATGGCTCCACCTTAATCACAAGGAATAATCAATTAACAACTGAATAATCTTGCATAACAAAACAAAGCTTACACATAGAGGAAAGACAAAGAAAGTGTCTTGGCGTGCTCATAAATGAATAGTAAAAAGGGTACATATAGGGTGCTGAGTAACCCTAGTGAGATGACCCTCCATATGTGAGTGGAGGACACATAGGATAACTCACACCAACACCCCCCCTTCATCAAATATGGGGTAGCGGCTATCATGAGTCAAACTGAAAGAGAAGACACACCTAAACAACTAAGAAATATGTGTTAATGGGGCCCGACAACTAAAGGCCTGATAAGGTTCCCATATAAAAACACAATCTTCCTGGAAGAAGAAAAAGAAAAGGACTACATAGCCCAAAGAAGATGAGCAACTGCAGAAGACCTCACCCTAAGAAGAGACCGTAAGTGAAGAAACTTCATCTCAGTGAAGGGCTTGGTAAATAAATCTGCAATCTGATCAGCTATCTGAATGTACTGAATGTTGATGATGCCATCATGAATAAGCTCTCATATGAAGTGCATATGGATCTCAATGTGCTTCATCCGCTGATGCTGAACTAGATTTCTAAAAATGGAGATAGTGCTCATGTTATCATAATATATAATGGTAGGCCGCCGAAGGTGGATGCCAAACTCTGTCAGAATACCTGTAGCCAAATAGCTTATGTGGCAGCATTAACTACTCCTCTGTATTCTACCTCTGTAGATGATATCACAATTTCATTTTGCTTCTTGCTAGACCAACTAATAGGACCTAAACCAAGAGAGAAACTTTAGCCAGAAGTAGATTTCTGATTATCTAAGTCATCGGCCAAATCGAATCGTGAACCCAATTAAGTCAATATCTACGCCTCCATGATAGTGAATGCCATCAGTATAAGTGCCACGAACATAATGAAGTATCCATTTAGCTACTTTCCAATGCATCTCATGTGGCTCCTACATGAATCGGTCAAGTGTGAGTCAAGTAAATCAATCTCCCAACCAACTATCAATAAAGAGTACCATCAACCAAGAGGAGTAGAGCAATCGAAACCAACTTAACCCCGAAAGAAAAGGAGTAGGAGAAGACTTCCAATCAAAAATATGAAAACAAGTTAGCAAATCAAGAGCATACTTAGGTTGTAAAATCAAAATTTCTAAGTCAGATTGTGAAATCTAGATCCCAAGGAAGTAATGAAGCAGACCTAAGTCAATCATGGAAAACCGTCGTTGGCCAAGGCGATCTTCATAGAATCAATAATAGAGGAAGAGATTCCTGTGATCAAAAAGTCATCAACATAGAGAACAAGAATGAGTATGGAGTCATCTTGCAGTAGAATATAAACATTTGGATTAGAGTGACACCTAGTAAACCCTAATGTAAGTAAAAAGGAGTCCATCTTGTCATACCAAGCACGAGGGGCTTGTTTAAGGCCATAAAGAGACTTCTTTAACTTACAAATGAGGGAGGGATCATGGACATAACCCGGAGTTTGTTCCATGTAGATCTCTTCCTCTAGGTCCCCATGAAGGAAGGCACTCTTAACGTCCATTTGATGGACTTTCCATCTGTTTGTTGCAGAAATTACAAGGGTCAGTCGAATAGAAGTTATATTTGCAATCAAAGGAAAGGTTTCAATATAATCAACCCTAGCTATTTGGGAGAAACCCTTAACTACTAATAGCACTTTAAAATTTTCAACATCTCCATCTACTCCATACTTTGTTCAAAACACCCACTTACATCGAACAATTTTTCATCCTTTCGGAAGAGGGGTGAGATCCCAAGTATCATTCTTCATGAGAGAGGAATACTCCTCATCCATGGTAGAATCCCACTCAGGAATACCAGAAGCCTCCCTGGAAAGACTATGAATCAAAAGTAGAGGTGAAGAAAGAGTGAGGTCCAATAAAATCTAAGCTAGTACGTGTCATATCTGAAGTATCTCCAACTAAATCTCCAGCACTTTACAAAGTTTTCCTAGCCCAAAGAGGACCAGGAGGATCAGGCTCAGAGTTGGAAGATTCTTCACTTGACTGAGAAGGGACATAGTCCTCATCATCACTACTATCAAAATCAGAAGACTCAGAGGTCTGATGGTCGGGAGGATCCAGAAGAAGAGCATGCTTAATAGCATCATCATCTGATGAGTCAAAATCTAAATCAGCAAGCTGAAGAACCTCAATAGGTGGAGAAGTAGAACTCAAAGAAAACTCATCTAACTTAAAAATTCTCTTGATATATAGCTCATGAGAAGTAGGATTCATCAATCGATATCCCTTCACACCATTAGGATACCCTACAAAGATACAAGGTTTGGATTGTGGTTCCAAGGCCTTACATTTCTTCTTGGGAATCTGAGCCATAGCCTTAGATTCGAAGACTCGAAAGTGCTCAACATCAGACTTACATCCAAACTAGGATTCAAAGGGTGTCATCCCTCTTACTACCTTATATGGGACACAGTTCTAAATGTAATTTGCACAATTCACTGCTTTGGCCCAATACTGTAGAGGAAGAGACTTCGAGTGAATCATACAAGTGGCCATCTCCTTCAAGGTACGGTTCTTTCTTTCTGTCACTCCATTCGTGAAGGGCTATAAGTAATTGTATGTTGCAAAGCGATCCTTCGTAGTTGAAATCCATCAAGCTATTATTTACATATTGACCTCCATTATCGGTTCAAGAACCTTGATAGACCGTTTCACCTATTTCTCAACAAGAGCCTTAAAGTCCCGAGAATGTTCAAAGACTTCAGACTAAAGCTTAAGAAAATATACCCAAGTATATTGCGAAAAGTCATCAATGAAGGTTAGCACATAAATAGCTCTAGTAAACGAAGGAGAAGGAAATGGGACAGAAATATCACTGTGAACAAGATCCAAGGGACGAGTATCTCTCCAAGCTTTTCCTTTGTCAAAGTTCTTTTCAAGATACTTTCCAAGGGTAAAACCATCACAAAGACCCTTAGAAAACTTGACGTGGGGTAACCTGTTGACCATTTTTTTTATGCTCAATTGTTCAAGGTAGTGATAATTTAGATGTCTAAAACACTCATGCCATAGCTTACTATCGTCATTTACATGAGGGAGCAAGGAAATGGGCATAGAATCATAAGTAAAGTGGGAAAAGGTATATAACCTGTGAATGGTGATCAGCCTTTCCCTCAACCACCGTAGTGTCATTGTTAAGCTCATGAATAATCGGTGAGTTAGGACCAAATTCCACTCGCATTTCTTCACCAAGGTGAGTAATTTGGTAAACCGATAGGATATTGGTAGATAGATTAGGAACACTTAACACTTGCTTAAATGTTCCCCCATACATCTCTACTGATCCACTACTAGAAACCGACACTTTGTCATGTCATTACCCATCGTTATTTGGGACATTCCACAAGGTTTAATGTTGGAAAACTCAACATGTGAAGAACCCATGTGGTGTGAGTCACCAGAATCTATAATCCACGCCGATTAAGGAGCAACTCTAGCTACAAGGGCCTTTCCTTTCTTCTTATCATTTTAGAACCTTTTGTAGTAGAAGCCTTAGCCTTCGGAGCACTTTGTTTTATGGATTCAGAACACTTATTTTATTCTTCTCAAGTAAATGAGATAAGTGATCAATCTATTTCCGAAAATAGTGGTGCTCGTCGTGACCAGACTTCTTGCAATAGGAACACAAAAACTTTCTTTTCTATGCCTTAGGCTCAGAATTCAAAGTGTTTGTGTCATTTTTAGGTTTGGTCTTGGTTTCTTTCTTCTTTTCAGTCTTCTTTCCCTTGCTAGTACTTGCTACAAGGGCATGTGACTTGGACTTGAGAGACCCCATTTGAATGAGTTTTCATGTTCTCAAATGAGTTAGGATGAAAAACAAGTCAAAGGAGGGCATAGTCCAAGTTTCACCCAAAGTAGCTTTTGTAGCGTAGAAAGTTGACACGAAGCAGAATATTCAAGAACTAGCTTAGAGAGAATCGACAAGATTAGTTGAGAATATTTATTTTCTACTTGACATCCTTTTAACAATAGTCTTATGTGGATAAATTTCGAGAAGAAAGCTTGTAGGTTTTCAAATTCACTAGGATTTAACCCTAGTAGTTCATTTTCCAACTCATACACTCTCATGTCATCTAGTTGTCCAAACATCACATCCAACATTTTCCACGCAGATTTAGGTGTTTTGGATGCCTCAATGTGTAAGAGCAAGTCTAGAGAAACAAACATGCAAAGAAGACCTAAAGCTTCATCACTAGGATTTAACCACTTAGATTTTTAGGTTTGTCATTTGGTTTAGTCTCAGTTCCCATGGTGATGTGGAATAACCCTTTACCCCTTAGTTTCATTATTATTTTTATCTCCATTTGAAGAATTTGAATGGCATAAGAAAAGGAATTGAAAGTGCATCCATAGTGAGAGAGAGAGAGAAGGAAATGCAAAAAGAAACACAACCACCAGACAATATAATAACCACCCCGCTTTCGGCACTTTATAGTTTAGTGTGTTGATTATAATCGATTTTCGTGCGTGCACTTTGAAACACTTGGTAACTCAACTTGCAATCAACGTAATAACGCGCAAGAGAGGAGACCACAATAGTGTTTCGTGGAGCGCAGCAAATAGGACACCGTAAACAAGAACAAGAAAAAAAGGAAGGAGGCAAAAGCCAATCCTGGTTGTGAGAAAAAGCATCTAACGCCGCAAATGAAAACCCCCTGCTACTGATCGTGGCGAGACGCGCTCACTAGTCACAAGCAATAATAAGGGTAAAAAAATACAAGTTTAGAGGAACTCAGAATGAGTCCAAATGATCTTCAGAAGGTTGAAAATGCTCCTAGAAGACAAAAGTAGGCCCAGAATTTTGCTGCACACTTGAACGCACAATTAGGGAAAAAAACAACAATAACGTGTAATAAAGTATCATTCGGAAACATCTAAGTTAGCTAAATTTAGAGTAGGTTAGGACAAAAAGAATGAGTGTAACGTTATTTTAAATGACGATAGTTTTAAATAATTGTTAATGTAATGAAATTAGATTTAATTTAATTAAATATAATGAATTTCTAAAAGGCTTTAATTAAGATCTAAAAATTATTAAATCTTAAAATACTTCCCTAAGTATTAAATTTTTCCTTTGAAGTATTTCAAAAAAACGTGTTTGAAAAATTAAATAAACTTTCTAAAAAGTAAAGATTGTTTTTTTTTTGTTTAAAGCTTATCAAAGAATATTTTAAAACAAACTTACTAAAAACAAAAAGATTTGAAGCTTTTGAGTAAAAAAACTTACCCAAAAAAATAACAACTTATGACTTGTTTTTGTTTAAAAATCTTTTAATAAATAGAAAACTTAAAAATTACCAAAAAGAAGCCACGAGTAGGAGCATCCACGTGTTGGGTGAGTGGAAGAGCAGAGAACCAACATAGGGCTCCAAACAACCTTCGAGCAGAGAAAAATGACTATGCAGAGGCAAATTCCGTAGGAGTATAGGGATCGTTGAGTGGCCAAGTGGTCAACACGAAGCACAACGTGAAGAGCCAAATGAAAAGGCAAAGACCGAGTTCGAGATAAAAGGTAGAGGAAAATCCGAGTTGAGGAAGGAGCACGAGCATGAGCACGGGGTAGGAGAAACTCACGGCCACGTAGGTAGAACACAGGCATGGCAGGCACGATAGGCTCCAAACATGCATGCAGAGAATGGCTCGGTTAAGAGCTGAAGTAACAAAAACTAGGCCAAGTTAGCACAAGTTTACAGTGGAGCTCGCAAGCAAGGAGCTCGAAGCAAAGAAGAGGAGCTCGATGGAGAGCTTGGTTGGGAGGTCAATGGAGAAGAACACCAAAAACATGCCAATCACTATTTTTTTACTTGAATGCGCGAAAAACAAAAAAAAACACAAAAAAAGAGAAAACAGAATTCGAAAAATAATCCGATTAAAAAAATTTAAAACCAAAATAAAGAACCTATTATTTTAGCTGATCTACTAAATTTAGTCTAAATTAGCTAAATGTAGCTACAATACCCCGAAAACTTGAGGAGATCTGCACATACATGAAGAACACAAAGCAAAACCAAAAACCTTTCTAACAAAGAATGTTAAAGAGCGTTAGCAATAAAATTCCGAATCAAATTATCTAAAAATTTGCACGAGGATAAAAATAAGACCAAAAGTAATCACAACTTAGATGATGAATGCACGTTTACCCGATCTCCGCGCTCGATACCATGAAAGAGCTAACGGATCGTATTGGAAATTGTGCACCATGATGAAGTTACACTTTGGTTGAATTGTAATGGCTCCAACATAATCACAAGAAGAATCGATCAATAACTAAATAATCTTGCATAACAGAACAAAGCTTGCACATAGAGGAAAGACAGCGGGGTGTCTTGGCATGCTCATAAATTAATAGTAAAAGGGTACATATAGGGTGTTGAGTAACCCTAGTGCATAACTCAATAGCAAACCCTAAACCTAACCCATGTGAGATGACCCTCCATATGTAAGTGGAGGACATATAGAATAACTCACACCAACACTGCGGCCCGAATTTTTCCCTTAAACACTTAGGAAAAATTTTGGGAAAATTTTCAAATTTTTCCCCACCGCCTGTCAGCCCACGACCAATCAGGTGATGCCACGTGGCTTCACAAGGCATAGATGGTGGAGCGGGTCCCTTTTTTTTTTGCGTTTTGAAAATTTTTGGAGAAAATGTTTCAATTTTTCCCGTTGTCTCGCTAGCCCACGTGCCCAATCTGGAGCTGCCATGTGGCATCACATGGTGTCGACAGAGACATGGGTCCTTGTTATCTTCTTAGTCCTTCAACAAATTAAGAGAATTTTATCCCCATCTCCCGCTTTCCCGCATTGGATTAGGTGATGGCATGTGTCCCCTACAAACTCGCAGGTTTATGGGCGCAAAATTGGCTCCTCGCCCCGCACGGAGAATTTTCAAAATATTTCCCACCACCCCATTTTTCCCGTGTTGTCTTGGGGAGTGAAACGTGTCCCTAGTGGACTTGCGAACCTGTAGGAGTGCGGGTGCAAATGTGATTTTTTTTTCCCCACATGGGAAATTCTTCTAAAATTCTCCCCGCGGCTCGCCAACCCACCCTTTGGGAAAATTTTCACCCCTGGTCTTGCAGTCCGCTCTTGGGGAAAATTTCTAGCCCAAGGCCCACCGGCCCATAACTCGAGAAATATGAGTTAGGAGGACTTCTTTATATCAATAGAAAGGTGAGGAAATTTCCTATCCAATGGGAATGATTTAGGGAAATTTTGAATGAGTTAAGTGTGAGAAAAGTCAAGTTGAAACTTTAAGCCTGTTAGAGAGTAGGTATGGTGAAGATTTACCCTTTGAACCTAATTGAACCTTCTAACCCTAAATATTGGGCCTTATGACCTCTAATAATTGTTAATAAAAGAAAATTATTTTCTAAATGGATTAGAATTTTTCTAGAGCATGTTAGTGACAACTATTGTCTTGTAACCAGATTGTAGACTCTTTTAAACAAAAAATATATATTCTATAATTTTTCCTAACTAACCCTAGGTTATTTCTTGGGTCTCAAGTGGGTTGTTTTTAGTGGGCGTTAAAGTACACATCTCTAACTACTTCATGTTACCAATATTTCTCTCACCAACATAAAGTGGGGGAAAATGTAGTCACAAAATCATGCACTTACTACTATTATTATACCACCAAGTATGTTTTTTTATATATGGATCTTACATAATAAATTTATTCACTGATGATCCATTCCATAGTTCAGATTATCTATCTTTTTGGTCTTCATTATTCTCTATCTTTCACACATGTCACTCACTTGCACATTTTTAGTCAAATCTCAAGGATTCCTAGTTGTTAGTACTCACTCAATCACCATTACTAGTCTTTAACTAGGGCACCTAGATAGGGATTAGGGCACTTAGGGTCCCCGATCCTTACTTCTAGGCACCCTGGTCCCCGTAACACTTGATTTTATTTTAGACATTCGAGATCGGTATTTTCGGTTTTCCCTCTCATCTCCTTAGGTACTAGTCGACATGTTGGGTCATTAGTGTCAAAATTTGAACAAGAGATCCCTATATAAACACAACATACATAGTACATTATGGGAGGACTATTTCTATTAAGGGATGGCTATCTACATAGAGCAAGGGACTACATTTGGGCATTATTCTGCATCACACACTTCATTCTATTCCATCCACTATTTTGCATTATATCTAGCTATTTCCTATTATCTCTGCGTCTTTGGTGCTAGGGAAACCTAGGCACATTATTGCACACACAAGCACATAGAACTACAATGGGTATGAGATGTAGTGTAGTTCTCAGTGATAAGTCCATCCATTTAGCAGCTAAGGACAGTCCGACCCCTCATATGCATCTTTCTTTTTTAGGGGTTTAATGCTTTTTGTGGGGTTTTATAGGTGACTATTCATTACTGAGGTTTATGGTGACATCAATGAACTAGGTTAGATATCCACGTGATTGAAGGAAAAATAATACAAAGACATAAAAGCGCACAGGATCATATTCAGAGTTGTTTCTGAGACCACGGTGCCCCAATTTTAAACCAGGGCACCCCATGAACCCTCATCCTTCCCAGTGCCCCATTTTGACCAGATCTACCTCCACTACAACTTTTTGATGTTTTTGTGATGCTCTGTTCCACTTTTTCATCATTTTGTTCAGTCCTGAGATCGGTGCAAGGTAAGTCCAATTCAGGTAAGTACCTTCCCCTTTCATTTCATTTCATTTAAAATATCAAATAAATTACTTAGCATTTATATTTCAATATATTTCATTTATTGCATTGTTGTACTCTTAGATTCATTATAAAATTCATATTTTATTGAATCATAAACATAAAAAATGTCGACATGATTAATTACGATTAATTTGTCCCAAAAATATCCCAACATCATCCATATAATAATAATCACAAGATTAATTATTATTATTAGTCCCTTTTATCACATTTCCCTTTTATCATTTATATAATATCCCATGTATTCATTAATCACTTCAATTCCTTATTATATCCTATTCTCCTATTTTAATCCTTCATTAACTTTTTCTAGGAATTTAATACTCCTATATCTACCTAGCCACATATCCATACATCTAGCCTTTCCATATAACCTCATCTCTAATCATCCTTATTAACCTAATCTAACTCTAATCCTAATAACATTCTCCACCTCTAAATCTAGAGGCTTCTATTTCTAGAAGTATCTCTAAGCTTCTCCTTCTATTGAAATTTTAATTCAATAGAAGCTTCTTCCTCCATGAATTTTTAATTTGAATTATAGAGTCTTCCACTCTAGATTCCTTTAATCCTCACACACATTCTCCACCCTTCATCCAAATCCAACTTGGCTTCATCCTATCCATTGAATCCTCCACCCTTCGACTATAAGTTGATCTCTCGGCCTCCTCCTTGAGAGCTAAGTTAGAAAATCCATAACAAACCTCTACCTTTTTTTCATCAATCAACCATTCTATCTTCAATCACTCAATCAATCCATCATTCATCTACAATATATCATCATTCATTCCTTCATCCTTCATTAAGCAATCTTCAAGAAAAATCATCAAGTTACAAGGGGAGGTGTTGCTCAAGTTTCTCCACCAAATCTAAAGCAATCAACAATAAATCAAGATCAAAACCAACACAAAAAGGATGAGTATCAACATCTTCTTCCTAAGTGCAAGTATAGATTCTCTCCCCCTTTCAATCTATTGCTCTATCTGAATAATTGTTGAGAATATTAGATTAGGGAAGCAAGTTTGTTTTTTTCTCACATTTAACTCACTAATTTATTTTTACATATACACATACAATGAAAAACAATGGAAAATAGTAGTAAGAAAAATATCATACAACCATGGTGGAAAATATTTCTTGTAAGGAAAATGTTACACATGAAGCACTCATTAGCATGTTAGAGAGACAAAAATGATGTCAAAGTGTGTATGTTCCAATATAAATTAGAGCTGGTAAGAATACAAAATAATAAATAACAAAACAATAGAACCTGTAGTATGTATGAAAGTAGAAATGTAGATGCCCCCAAGAGATTTAGTGGGACTAGTAAGAAGTATATTTTGAAGCCTCATTGTTGCGTGTAAGGATATTTAGAAAGTCTACATTCACAAATAGAGAGCAAGTAAACATGCATGTGTATATATAAAAAGATAATGACATAATAAGTATCTATTTAGAATCTGAAACAAAGTGTACATGTAACAACGATAAGAAAGAAAGATTATGTGTAACCAAGATATGCGATTTATTGTGAATGAGTGGAATGGAATGATATGTAATGTGAATTTGATAGAAGTAGCGTGTCCCCAAAGCATATGATGATAATTATGTATGAGATGAGTTTCATTTATAAAGACCCTCAATGGTCAAGAATGAACCATAGAAGAAGAGTGTGTCATCGGGAAAGGGTTTGATCATGTACGCTAGAAAGATAGATCAATGAAGCATAGAGTGTAAATTATAGAAAAGGTTAGGTTCATTTCATATTGATACCTCGGCATTTAAGTATGAACCATGGAACCATAGTGTGTCATAGGGTAGTAAGACATGCAAAAATCAAATGCTAGAATGATGTAGTGTGAAGCGCAGAGTGTGAAATATGCGCAGTGTGTGAGGTTCATGTATATAACATGCCCTAAACAGTCAAGTATGAACAGTAGCACAAGAGTGATTCATAGGGTAGTAACAATACAAGATGCATGTATTAAGTTGCATAACATACATATGAAATATTATATGCAAATCACATAGCGGGAAATTAAAAATGTAATACACCGATGATGCTAATAGGGGTAAAATAAGCATGATGCCCCCTAAGTGTGTAGATCTAGTCAATGTTGCTAAGGGTTAGATGTAAGGAGTAGTTTCCTTGACAAAAATGATTGGTTGTATCTAATGTGGGATTTATGATGCTATAGAAGACCTAATAGGAGGAAATGTCGGACCGAATTTGAGAGGTGGTTTATTTGTTTGACTTGGTAATTCTATAAAAGACTTGAGAGGAGGATGAGTTAGACTAATTTTGAGAGGTGGTTTCTTAGGAGGTGGTGATGCAGATGAAGACTTAATAAAAGGAGGAGGTGGAGGACTGACCTTGAGAGAGGTGATTACTTAGTTCAAGTGGGTTGTATAGGTAGCACTTTAGTTACTGAGAAGAAGGAACATTAGTAGTATTGGCATGATGTTCATCAGACATAGATGAATCATATTTAAGAACCCAATGATATTTAGCAATTGGCTATGAACATACAACAACATTTAGTGTAGTAAATGAGATAATACCATAATTCTTAATGCATCCAATTTGTCATTTTAGAGCATAGAAATCATTGTCATTATGTCCATTAATTTGATGATAATTGTAATATGGATGACCTTGATATTTTTCAAACTGATAAGGAAGATATCAATGAGTAGATGGCAAGCTAATCAATTAATGGGTGAGGATATGTGGAAGAATACATTTTTTCTTAGTATTGAGATCAAACTTGAGAGGTTTCAATAATGGTAAGACTTGAGGTTCACTAATATGAGCACATGTAGAAAACATAGAAGTGGAGTGAGATGTAGAAGAAGAAGAATGAGCATGCGCTTGAGAAGCATCCTTGAGATGTTGAATTTTAGCTTTTAGAGATGTAATCGTTTATTCCATAGCCTAAAATTTATCTTGAAATAAAGATTATAAAGCTTGAAGATATTTGCAGATTGATTGATTGGCATTAGAACTAATAGAGTAATTGGAGAGATGATCGAAGATATCATTGAATTATGAAGGTGGCATGTCTATAGGGAGATACATAGTGTCTATGGTTTTGTGAAGAGAATCTTTACAAAATGGGTGCAATTGAAGCAATGGAACTTGAGAGACCTTATGATCCATGCAAGAAGAAAACTTAGGATCTAAGAGTTTCTAAATGAGTCAAGTTCACCAAATGATTTAAAAAATAGAATTTTTGTAAACCAAATATATTTCGTAGTCACAACTGATAAATAAAACGCTAAGGCACAAATTTGACATAATCAATAAGCAAGATAAATTGAAACCCTATGTACAAGATAGGGAATGAGTGATTTAGATGATTTTGTAATAATTCCAAAGTATCATGAGCTATAAAAATGATGAAACATGAGGGAATATTTTATGCAACCAAACTCAAAAAAATTGGAGCTACAGAACAACCTGGATTGGGGTGCCTAGACTAGGTCGAGAGGCATCTAGGTGCCAAAGACTACTACAGGTGCCACTATCTGCGAAAATGGATAGAATCTAATTTATTCCGTGTCGTAAGATGTTCACTAACCTTTATTGGTTGTCACTTATATGTCACACTAGGTTCGTAGAATTCACATATAACCTACAAAATAAATTATCTCTGCAAAACCCCAAAACACATCAAATCCGGCAGAGTGAACTTATGGTTGAGCACTATATTACATCTCAAATTCCATGTAGTTTTGTGTGCATGTGTGTAAAATCATGCCCTAGGAGGCTCTTGTGTAAGATGCACCAAATAGAAAGTAATAAGTAAATGTAACAATGTAAGTAGATGTGTGGATTCCAAAACAAACTTCCCCTCCCATGAAGTGTATGCAAAAAAATGCAGTCCCTTTTCTCTTGAATGATAGCTAGATGGATGCCTTGATGCTCTTAGAATTATTTTTAGATGAAACCTTAGGTGATGATAGTATATGCTTAGATCTTGGTCCTTTATTATGATCACATAGCTTTGTATTTATATGATTCCTTTTTTTGGATTTCGTAATTGACAACTAAAATGCCAAATCATAAGAAAACAAGATGCCCAAAAGATAAAAGAGGCCCAAAAGATACGAGTAAGATACAAAGAGGTCGAGGGCGTCAGAGGGGACAAGGGCATCGTGGTACTAACATCCTAGCTAGGTGTTAGTGTTTAGAGTCAATAAAAATAAGAAATTGAAATACTTACTAGGTTATGAGGTGTAAAAGACCAAAAAGACAGCAAGAAAGACAAGAAAGAGTCCAAACAGAGATTTCAATTACTATTTTTCTCACTTAGGAATTATATGAATAGTGGTATGTGATAAGGACCTAGAAATGTACCCAAGTGCATGATTTAGTGTCTACACACGAATATACGGGCTCCCTGTCCATATAAGTATTTATTCAATAAAATCAATGAAATAAGGCCATGCACCTTTGAACTAACTCTATCATATTCAATAATTTCATTGCACATAAAAGTTTGAATTTGTAGTACAAAATGACAAAGTTAAAACTATGTATTCAATGTATGTTCATTAATTCGTGTTTATATTTAGTCAATTATTATGAATTTAATTATGTATATTCAAGTGTTAATTGTACATAAACAAACACAACACTTATTTATATTCCGGTTTTAAATGCTAGAAAAAAACACATTACTTATATATATATATATTCTTCATCTGTTATATTCAATAGCAACATTGTATATTCAATAACACTATTGTATATTCAATAACAACACTATATAATAAATAATAACACTTTGTATATTCAATAAAACATTGAAATTTGAAATTGTAAGACAAATGCATGAAAAATCCTATTTTTTGGACATTCACTACATCTTATCCATAGAGTTCATGGAAAACGAAGGATAAAAATGCATTGAAATAAGTGAATATACACTAAAAATTATAATAAAACATGCATACATGAAAAAAAAGGCTTGAAGAAACCCCATTACTTAGTTGATATGCTAACTAAACTAAAAAGTAGATCTGAAAATGTAAATGTATATTCAATAATTGTATTATATATTCAATAACAACATTGTTTTTTTAAACTAAAAGACGCATACATGAAAAAAACCCTTTTTGTACATTTAATACATCATATTAGCTAGATTCGGGTCGAGGAGGGAAAAAAAGAGATCACTTAAATAAAACAAAAAAATAATAGTAAAGTATGCATGCATGAAAAAAACATAGGTTTGAAGAAACCTTTTTATTCATTAGATAAGGTAATCGAACTGAAAATTATATCCAAAAATGTATGTGTATATCTAATAACAATAGTGTATATTCAATAACAACATTGTAGTTTGAAATTTTAACACAAAATCTTTAAAAACCATTTTGGACATTTACTAAATTGTATTAGCAGAGTTCATGGTGAATGGTGAAGTAAAAAGACTACCTTTTGTAGAAATGTGTACAAATAGTTAAAATAAGATGAATCGGTAGATTTCATGCTTGAATGGAAAATTAAATAAGAACATGCAAAAAAACAACTCAAATAGAATGAATATACAATTGTAAAATTGGTATTACTTATCAATGCACTCATTACATGAAACATGGAGAGAAGATCCAAAAATCTATGGAAATGGGCTCACTTCTTGACCCACTTGGCGATTGAAGCTAGTTTTCACTGGTCTTCATCTCTGTTAGAGGGTGGAAAGGATCGAGTGGTTGTTAGTAAGAACATTTATCTTTCTCTATGCGGGGTGCAAAGGGTGAAGAATTTTCATCTTCCCATCCCCAAATGCGCACTACCAAATGAAAAACCAGAAATTAAATGGTTGCATTGAATGTGGTATTGGTGCGTAGTGCATAATGATGGTGGAGGTGCACGGTGGTCGGGGTGATGTGAAGTGAATTGAATGTGTTTTTTTACTACAAGGTATTATGTCTTCTTTCCACATAGTTACATGCAACCTTTTGCGTGGGAAAAATTATTTGTTGATTCGTTATTCAATTTTAATTATTTGGGTTTTATTTTGTGGGCCCAACACGTGGTGAATGACATCGCACCAAGGTGGCATCCACACTTTTACAAATTTGGGATGAAATTATTGGTGTTCCAAAAAAAAATTGGAGTCCCTCCTAGTCACAAATTTTATCATGACATCGTTGAACATATGGCTCTCAACAACTAGCGTCGTTCCCCCCGCCTTATCGATGTCGATGATGCAACTCACCTACATATGAGAACACTAAGAATTGGGATTTGAATGAATTCAACCAATTCATAACATTTTCATCAATATTTTGTCTCTACTTAGATCTATTTTAAAATAAAATAATAAAATTGAATGTCATAAAAATGTTAGAAACAAAAAAATTCGAACATATTTACAAAATTCGAACATAGATCTTGTTGAGCTAGGTTTAGGAAATCAGAGTAAATCTTTGGTCTCTATGGTGCGGCCAAAATTTTTGGTGCAACTACATGTTGATAGAGACTTGGATAACTTAGTAGAGAGGGGTTATCATCTTCATTGGGTGTTTTAGGAAGGACATAGACTACTAGGTGCCCAAGCTTGCTAGGGTAGTATTGGACATGTTAGCATTGGAGGAGTGGTCTGGAGCAAAAAAGGATATGAGGTTTTGAGAGAGATATGAGTATTATAACATATAAAAATCTATTGCAAATTATTTTTTCAGGCATCATATTTTATTATCACTTGAGTGACTGCAGGTGCCTTCACCCAAGTAGGATAAGGAGTCCCATTGGTGATTGTGGGATTATGGAGGGGAATTTCCCGAGGTAGGCGAAGGGGATATGGAAGGGGAAAATGATGCAACTGGGTGTGTTTGGAGATAACCCTCCTTGTGACTATGTTTACCTCCCTTACTTATAAGTATTGTAGTGGAATTACTTAGAAACTAGAATTCTTATGAAAATATAGACGTTGATGATTCTAGTGGTTTTTCAAGATTTTTATAAGAAAATAATTAACCCATGTAGTTGAGATTTTTTCAAAAATATGGAGTGAAGTTGGTAAGGTAAAAAAGTTCTAACAGGGGGAATAACTATCAACTCTAGATTTTATAGCAAGGAAATCCTAGAATACATTCGGAAGATAGGATGGGATAAGAAACTTGTGAATGAATCATATGAATTGGTGGAGAATTTGAATGCAAATTCAAACCAAAAAGATTTCTTGTTGGAGTTTTTCTGTCAAGGATGGTCTTTTGGAAGATGAAGTGATTCCTTACCATGGATATACTTTGGACCATGTAGAGGGTACCAATATCATTGCATCCATGTTTGACAAAAATGGAAAGATACATACAATAGAATATCTTCTCCAATATGGGAATCCAAATTATATTGTAGTTCTCTTGAAAGTTATCATCAACAAAATCCTCTTCAATTTGGAGTCAAGTACATATACATCATTTTCATTTTCAATCAAGCTATAATCTTCCTAATATTAGATTATGTTTGAAAGATTAAATTTTTATGAGCCAATTCACCTCTTCAAAGCTCTTACTGGAATAAAACCTAATCTCAGTAGAAAACAAAATCGATAAGATTTTTTACTACAATTTTATTCCTTTGATATTGTGATTGGAACAATGTTTGGTACATGTAACACCCTCTAATATTAGTTATATATCTGCTACAATTTGTTTTCATTTGAGTTCACTATCAAAATTCATGGAGATTTGACTTCCATATACATATACAAACTAACAAACTGTCTAAAATTTCTTTTAAATATACTCCTTCATACTTAAGTAAGATATGTCAATGCATCTTAACATCATTTTTATAACTTAATGTTATGCTAGTTTATTGGGTTGATAACAAGGTAACATATTAACCCTAATATATCATGGTCTTTATGCCAATAAAAATGACACCATTTCAAAAGTGACCCTCTTATATTTGATTACTTGTAGTTCTAAAAATATTAATTTGTGACAACATAATCGTTTCTCTCTTTATAAACTAATTAATTTTAATATCAAACTCAAGACTAACTTATAATGTTTAACTTTATACTAAATTTATACAAGCTTAGTAAATGGTGTTTGATTCTTTAAATGGCTATGAATTATTAGCCTCTTAAGGATTTCAATTTAATTACACCAATAGGCATTTAGTGTGGCGGGGAAAGGTCACCCACTATTGACATCTGGTCGAATATTGTGATGCTATGGGACCTTAAAGCATGGATGACACATGGCATTTTAAAATTCATCCACATGGTAAGGTAAGAAGGGAAAATATAATGCACAAATTTATAACCTTTTGTTTGGTTGGAAAAAATACCTGATTTCCCTCTACATGTAGTAAAAATTGAATATCAACGACGAAAATATTTTCCAAGAAAATGTTGGATACATGCATGTTCATCATTAACGATATTGTCAATAAGGGGTATTAACTAAGGAGGTGACTAGAGATTTATTGAGATGCCCTCATTTCGCAAATAGGTTACATAAGGAGTTAGTTCAACAAATCATCTTCGAGAGGGCCGACACCTTTTCTCCTAGAGCGAGTAGAAGATAATTATTCACAAGATATAAGACACAAATTTTTCTACCTTACACATAATCATCGCACATGTGCCTAGTTGGTAGGGGGACTCATTTATCATGCTCAACAATAACTATAACACATTAATCTTCTAAGGTTTTGTATGACTACGATGAAATGTGAAATTATTGTTGGTAAACAACATCAATTCTAGATGGACATGCCCGGTGGTCGAGGTTTTTGGAGGCCTCATTTTGGAGCCTTTGTGTAAGGATGATGTCTTTTGATAGTTATTGAATGAAAATATAGTGATTATGAATGTTGAGGATGAACATTAATGTGCATCTCCAACATTCCCTCCTTTTAATAGCCTCTACACCATCATTTTTTTCGACATGGTTCCTTATTTGTTTTGATTCTCTACCTAATAAATAGAAAAATCTATTTTATTTTCATCTTCTTTTTCTTCACCAAAAGATGAAAAGTACTACAAGAAGAAATCAGTGTGATTTGGTTTCAGACTTGGCCCTGGTTGATTTCTCACCATTTTTATTTTGGCCCCTTTAATCTAGCATTACACTTAAGTGAATAATGTGCACGAGATTGAGACGACTATGTGAAGCATATGTATTTTATTTCCACCTTTGAATTTATAACATTCCATTCATGTATATGTCTTTCCTTTAAAATTAAATGCTTTCCAAGTGTAACCCTTAGTGTTATGAAAAAAAAAAACAAGCTTGATTGATCAATAAAATCTACCTTTCACTATTACATCCAATCACTTAAAGGCCTTCATTATTGATGGTTTTTGCACCCAACCCATTTTCCTAGCTTGCAACTCAATATGAAGGCTACAAAACACTACAAGAAACAAGTATTTGGATTACATTTCAAACCCGAAACATTTTCATTCTACCTATTTTTCCCTCTTTTTGACATTGAAATGCTTAAATAGAGTACAAAAATATATTATTTGGGTGAAAACAATATGATTCATGGAATGGGTGATGCAAGTATTTAATTCACACCTTTTGATATGACTAGGAAATAATCTTTCCCACATGACCTTCCATGTTGGGTGTCAAGTCGAAGAAGAATGTTATATTGGACACAATTTTGAATGCTCCACCACTCATTAGGGTAATAATTCCCACATTTTTATTTCGACTTTCCGTGCACATCTTCTCCTTATCTACAAAAATAAAAGCGATGCATTGATAAAATTTAACATTGTGCAAAAATAATAACTATATAGTTGATTTCATGTACCAGATTGTTGGAGGGATGACTTTCACATTCTTTCCCCTTTATTTTTCATGCCCTCACACTTTTACACCCTCAAACAAGTGCCTCTTAACCCCTCTTCCTCTCCCATTGTTTCCTCCAATTTTACTCCTTCAATAGATCCCCTTTGGCATTACCATCATAGATTTCACGTATGATTGTTAGTTAATAGTTATACATTAAATAATGGTCAATTAAATATCAATAGATTTGTAATTTCACATTCATTACAATTCTAGTATATAAAGTATTTGAGTATTGTTAAGTACAATTTCTTTACTATATTTTTTTATTTTGACTATAGCCACAATAAGAGTCTTGTCAATCTTGGCATGTCATTGTAATGCCATTAATTGTATAAAATTTTCATTTTAAAAGTTGTAATCTATCTCAAGCAAATTGTATATTTGTGGTCATTTTGTAATGCCCTACCTCTTAGGAATCATTTATGTATATTTCCTTTAAAATTTTCATCTTTTTATGTCATATTGAGTCAACATGCAAAAGTGTCGAGAAAAAAATTACTCACAAACATATTTTTGGTGTTTCCCTCATTGTCTGTAAAATAAACAATTTCACATTTTAGAGGGGAAGTAATAAATAATGTGGAATTCACTGAGATTCATGATGAAATTTCATTAAGCTAGCAACATGTACCGAAGAATGCAGGGAAAAAGATTGGATGGTTATCAATGACCTTTCATCAGTCACTAGAGACGAGGCCACAAAATTACATTAGTAGCACAACATTTGAACTAAAATATCTAAAGATAGGATCGGTTCCAAAGTGATATTGGAAACCATCTAATGGTGTTCTTGATTAATCATTTAGTGTGGTTGATTACCTGACAAGCGGTGGCTACAAACATGATGAGGACACGTTCCTCAAATTTTTATTTTTCATTTTTGTTTGTGTGGCATAGTAGTAAAAATAAGAACAAAAGATCAATGATGTAATCTCGGTACAATTTCTCTTGATTGTGTTGTGATACAGTGTGGAAGGTGCGAAATTATAAATAGTTTTATAGGAGGGTAAGTGACTACAAGGATCCTCTTACTTTCATAGTTCATTAGAAAATGGTCAATTGGTGATAAATTCACTACATGTTAAAGCAAGATAAGTTATCATATGCAAGTGATCGTGAGTAGCAAGATCCGGATAGCAACATTCAAACAACAACATGCAGACCTAAAAATATGTAGTAGCATATGATTCCGTTTTGGTGGTCCTTGCCCCATGTTTGCACTATGGGGGAATGTTAGGAATTTATTATGTTAGTGCTCCATTTGTGTAGATGAGTAAATAATATTGAGTAAGTGTGAATGAGTTGTTGGTAAAAAAAATCATATTAGTAAAATTGGTATATATTGATATTACGTGATTTGTGGTGGTTGAAACCACACACGTAATTAGGATGAGTAGTTGTAGGAGAGAAGAGCTCTCCTACATTTTAGGAAATTATCACTTGTGTGTGTGTGTGTGAGAGAGAGAGAGAGAGAGACTCAAGTGTTTGATATGGAGAATGAATCAATTTTTTTGTATAAACCCGTTGTTACCTTTTCATAATCATGTCACAACCATGAAATTTACCAATCATCTAAAGTTTCTCTTGTCTTTAACTAAATTTCTTAAACAATTGAAATAATACAATAACCATTGTTATGAAATTTTACATTTATTAATTGTTAAATGTTAAATTCTCTTAAGATTCACAACATCAATATACCAATATTTGTGCATTCATAAGATGTTAGAGGCACACCAATTTGTGGTTTGAAACCCTAAATAAGTGGACTAGGCTATGGTATGGTCTAATAAAGAGTTGTATAGTTCGGTCTTCCCGCATGTAGGTAGACAATGACCTATTGGGTATATTCCATAGTTTTTAGATCTACTAATGACACAATCAAGTCATCATTTGAACAAACTAAGTCATATCTCAAACCTCTATTGTACTCTTACTTGCTTTTAAATGTTTGTAAATTCTAGTTTTAAATCTTAAAATTTAGTATATATTATACGAAGTGATTTTTTAATTTCTTGTTACATTTTAATCGTATAGTCAATAAATAAACTCATTTATTAAGTTTGGGTTGAATCATTATAATATTAAAATAAAGATATAGATCTTATTGTGACTTTTTCCTTAAATATTAAATAAAAATTTAAAAACTTTTTGATATCAAAAATGTATCTCTAATATATTAATTATCTTTGACGTAAAAGGAGGAAAAAACAATTTCATTATAAATATTAACTATAAAATGTATTCTAATAGTTAAAACATATACTATGTAATAATTAGCATGATATAAAATCTTTCATAAGCACTAATAATGTTACACACAGATTAATATAAGATATTAAAAACCATCATAGTCCCACATTTACGAGCTAAAAAACGACAAGGTAAAACATTAATATATAATATTTATAAAGGAGAAATAAACTAAACGAATCGTTCATTATATTTGTTATTAAAATACTAGAGAGGTACCCGTGGGTAAGCAATGTGGTCTCTAAATATTGTGGGTGGTGGTCAATGGATATATTATATTAATAAGAAATTGGCAAAGCAAAGTGTGAGTGGTGGGTGATAAAAGATTGGGGGAATTTAGTGGTGGGTAATATATATTTGTTGCAAAGAAATAGGTGGTATTGAAAATTCAATCAAACTCATCAAATTCATCCACATTCTTTATATAAATTTTCAGTAATTCTCATTTTTGTATGAGTTGATGTAATTTCTTCTTAAATTAATTACTAAAATTATCAAATTAATATAAATAAATTAGTTATTAGAGTATGTCTAAATGAAAATAATTCATCTATATGTATGAGTTTTTCCAAATGCATGAATAGTCAAATATTTATGTAGTCTTAAGAGCCTACCTATCACAAAGAACATTTAATGTTAGGAAGATCCTTTAATGATCGGCATGCCTATGTTGTTGCGTTAACAAGCTCCCTTTCTCCACTACTCTCACTACTAGTTGCATGTATGTTATGCCTTTATGGTTTCCTTTCCTTATAGTTGTTTAGCCCTAATAAAAATACATACATGAGGCTAAATTCTTACAAGAACTCGATAAATTAATATGAGATTACAGCTACAAGATGTGATCGAGTTGAGGAAGCTCTATTATAGCCAATCGTGTCACAATGCTAAAATTCACCAATCACTTAAATTTCCTCTTGGCTTTGACTGAATTTCTTAAACAATGGAAACAATACAATAACATTTTTATGAATTTTGATATTTATTAATTGTGAAACATTAAATTATCTTAAGATTTGCAACATCGATATAATAAGATTTGTGCAAGTTAGATTGTGTTATGACCTCCTCTTATCCGCAACCAACATCACTAGCATTATAATATTGTGCTTCTTTGTGGATACGGTTGTCTTATTTTAAAGTTCTTATCATTGTATTGTTTATGATATATGTGTGACCTCCTTATTAGGAATATTTCAAGACAATGTCTATTGTGAGTAATAGAGATTTGGTCAAACTTCAGCCTTATTTTGTAGTAGTTTTCATTGTCTTGCTTTCGATATATGCATGACATCCGTAATTAGAAATATTTCAATACAATGTGTACTAGAAATAACAAAACATTGGCCAAATTGCTTCAATATTTGGCATGAAAGAAAAATAATACTATTAATTTAATATGACATAGATTTATAGTAAAACATTTAAGTTTTCTCGAAAATTCACTACATGAATATGTCACGATTTTTGTATTGTTTAGGAATGATAATTTTCTTTGCTCAGCAAGATTTTCATTCTCAAAAATATTTTAACATTATGACATGCCTCTATTTTGTTTTAGAGCAACTTCCTTATCTTCGGTACGTACATTAATGGTGCTAGTCTTTGTTGTCCCATGCCCTATGGTTTTATCGTTGTGATGCTTTCTTAACTATAAGGTATATTGGCATTTTGTGGACACTCTATTTTGCTTAAACCTCCTTTGGCCATACTTAGAAAGCAGTTTCCTTTGGTTTTCTTGTCTTTCAGTTTTTGAAAAAATAATTTGGGGTGACACAAAAGTTTGAAGAAGCGGCAAAAAAATAGACTTCTGCAATATTTAGACACTACCATGCATTTCACAGTACAAGCATATGCTAGCTCTTGGAAAGGAAAATACCCTGTTCTAAATTTTTCATTTGAAAACAGGCTGAGAGCATGTTAAGCAAAGGTTGTGGACTCTGAGTTTATACCTACAGATTGCATTTGTCTGAAAATCCAAGATTTTTTCAACAAATCCATTTTTTTGCATATCCCACAATCATCATAGTCCATGAGACCACATATTTCTTAAGTATTTTGTGGAGCAATTCACATGCTTTCACATTTTGCAGACATATAATAGGAAACTTGCAACTTCAACATCTGTGGAATGCCTCTTCTTCATAATGCTTTGACAGATGTCCACACAAGCTCCATTTTTTTATAAATTAATAACATGATACAAAAGAATAACTTATCAGATTGGACACCTATTGACTGTATTTGGTGAAACAACGTCAATGATCCCTGAAGTTTCAAGTGGGTGCATGCAGAGAATCGAAATGGCTTGTAGCCTGCCCGTCCCCTCAAAACAGCTGTTCTTTCCCAAAGCTTGATAATTTTGCTTGTCGTGAGCGTAGGTAGCAGCTTATCATGTTATTGGAAAGGGTGTTTGAGTCGGCTAAAAATTCAATATTCAGGAATATAATGTTTTTCTCTTGTTTCGTTTTTAATCAGAAGTTATTTGTCTTCCTAAGGAAACAAACATTAAAAAAATTTCTTCCGACAACTTGTGAGAACACCGCTAAACATCCTAATGCAACGAGATAACACGCACGCATTATCAAAAGACTCGTAAATTGCAGACAATAAGGTGGAAGGAGGTGGTTTTACTCTATTTGCCTAAAAACTAGCAATCGTATTTGAATTGTAGGAAGTGAATGTCAAAAGGGATACATCGAAGATAAGAATTTAGGAAATGAAATCAAATCAAATCAAATCAAAGGAATAAGGTTACTTAAGAAAGGTTTGGTGTAAGAGAAGATGATGGTAAGAAGAAATGGTTGGCTGAAACAAAGGGAAACTCATATTTCTGACAACCACGTCCCACAGTTTGCAAGGCAACATATTTTGGAGATATTATTGAAGGTAAGGAGTTGTTAATGAATATTGCCCATGTGAATAGCTATTTATAATTTCAGTTCTTTTGTATTTTGGGTATTAAAATGATTATCATGGTAATGAATAATTTGTGCTCCACATTATCATCTCCATGTCACTTACATTTTGCACAAGAGTGTGATTTGCAGTCAAAGGGGTCAAAATGAAAAATGGAGAAATTCCAACAAGATCCAGGTTTGAAATCCAATCTTAATTTAGACATACAGAGTGGATGCTCATTAAATGCCATTAATTTGTCTGTAAATTGCAGGTGCCAACAACTAACCCTTATACAACACAAAGAAATGGAAAATTTATAGAAAAATGAAGAAACATGATTTGAATTTTTATTTTTTTTATGATGCCAACATTTTCAATTGGATGACACTTAATTTGTTAGATGAGAGAAGACCTGAATGGAAAGTATGAAAGAAAATGGGGACTTCAAGGTGAGAATTTAACATGTACATGTCCCATAGCTTTTACATGGCTCAAATTATACCTAGCCAAATAATATCCTATATTTGTGCTTTATTTTATTGGCTCGAGCTTATTATCATTATTTACGTGAGTGCAATTTGAGCTAAAAGGGAAAAAAGGAAAAAAAAATCAATAGGTTCGAGGTTTGAAACCCAACCACAATGTTGGCTTCTAGAAGCACCATGTAGCGGTCCTTTTCACTTTTAAGCTAGATTAATTGTAGAAAAAAGTGATTCACGAACAATCAAGGATAATTGATTGTATTCTATGAGACCACATTTCCTTGAGTCATTTAATGAAACATTTCACATGTTTTGCATATGCCTCAATTTTGCATTCATGTCTACAAATACATGAACAACTACAACATTCAACAAAAATACACTTTCTGGCATATAATTTGTCAGACATTATTGTTGAGTAGATGAATGTTTCTTATTACAATAAGGTAGGGTGTAGGAACAATCTCTATTTAATTACTCAAGATTAGAACCAAAAGGGGGGCTACAAAGAGATACAAGAAGCAAGCATTGTAGTTGTATTGAAAATCAATAACATATTGGATTTACCCTAATTTTTATTTTGGTCCTTTAAGGCCAAATTGCACTCATGCAAATAATGTGAGATAGATTGAGATGGTAAAATGGAGCACATATAGCATATATTATCGGGTAGGAACAATTTGAGCCATGGAATAGGTGTGTGACATGCATGTATTTAATTCCCACATTTTTCTTTCAAATTTTCATTCATGACTTCATCTTAGCTAACACATTAAACACCATCCAACCGAAAGCCTTAATGCCATATGAAAAAGTTAATTCCATTTTATGTCGGTTCTCATTGTTGTAGAACATTTTCATGAGCATTAAAGGGAGAACCCTATTGGTATAAACTTGATAGCTAGATAGAGACCTGAATTACAAATGCACATTTAATGGCCACCTTAGGATGGCAGGTCCACTCCACATATTTGTCTTTAAAGTGTCTCGTAAAACACACAAGTGAATTTCTTATATTGATGTGTGTTCTAACTACCCAAAGAACATAAGGACTGACATTGCAAACAAAAACAATTTACAATTTCCATGCCCTCCAACTCATGTTTTTCATCTAACTTATCCTCTCAGTTAAGAGACAACATATTATCAACAAAATCATTTAGTGTTATTGCTAGAGTTATGCATGTCCAAGCCCCTTGAGGCATTTTTCCCACATGAAAGAGAGATTTGGGATGAGCTACTCCCCTAACTCACCCACCAACATATCCATAGGAAAATGTAACTGACAACCCAACCACCATAAAGTAGGAGACACAACTAATCATATTGTGAAATAGTCCTCAATATCAAATTTCATGTGTTATAGACAAACCCCATCTCTAGGTGAATTCCATTTTGCACAACTTACCACCCATGGTTTGTCACATGAATATATGACACGGATTTCCCAATACGTTTGAAAAAATCTAATGTTCATTTTTTTGAGGAAGCTTTTTCATTTTGAACACTTTTTTACAATTTATAATAAAAATGTAGTTTATCACAAATTTATTTTTGGTAACTTATGCTCGATATACATAACATAAAAATAATTTATGTAACCCTTAAATTGTGTCGAAATTTATTCATAATATATCATGTTTTTCATTTATGTTCACTTTTTTCTTACAATGGATTTAATGTTTTCTTAGGCATGAAATCCTTTCTTGAATAAGCCAATGACATCAATAATCAATTTTTTCTTAATCGAAAAGGAATACCCAAAGAAATAAATTATATTTTTATTTTCTTCAAAAGCTTTTGGGTGTGTATTTATTTTCTTCAAAGGCTTTTAGGTGTGCATGTCAACATCAACAATAATACATTATTGTGGGTCCATTCATTTCAATATTTTGGAGATTAGAGATGATGTTTGAACTTGTACAATATTGTATTGGTGTTATTTTAGAAATTTAATAATAAAATAGTTCATGTAGCGCGAAATAAACAAATTTCACAATTTAAGAACATGAAGGAGATAACAAAAATACAAATATCTAACAAATATTTTGACATATATGTATAAGGTTTGATTAAAATATTTTCCATATCAAGGAGAAAACAAGGGGAGAAAACATGTTACATAAATGCACATAATAAAAAATAACATTGTGTTGCATCCTTTTTCAGCCATATGGAAGGGTTGCTTAGTAAAAAAATTGGCCCTTCCCCTTACACAACTAAAAGATATAGAAAATTGCATGAAAATATAACAAAAGGGGGCTTACCTTTTTTAAATATTATTTTTTACTGTGTTGGAAAGAAAAAGGTGGGAATTCAAAACCTGTATGTCCTACACCTATTCCACAACTCAAATTGTTCCTACCCAAATAATATTTTTTATATGTGCTCTATTGTATCATCTAGGCCTTGCTCGCATTGTTCATACAAATGTAATTTGTACAAAAAAATTCAAAACTCAATTGTAATGCTTGCTTGTTGTACTACTTTGCAGCCTCGTTTTTCATTTTAAGCTTGAGTAATTGCATGATAACATACGATGCACTAACGATTATAAAAATTTGAACCCTCCAATGGTTCATCTTATGAGCGGTAGGTAGATTTATATGTTCAGAACCAAAAATTTTAGACTCAGAATCCATATGATTTCTTAAGTTGTTCAAGAGAAAATTGCTCTCTAATTTATTTTGAGGTTTTTACTAATAAAAGCATTAAAGTGCACCGTGTAATGTACAAGGATGAAAGAGGTAATCAAAGGAGATATGCCATGTTATATTATAACATATAACATCTAGGCTTTATTATATCATCTAGGCCTCACTCGCATCGTTCATGCAAATGCAATTTGCACAAAAATTAAAAAGGGAAAATCTAATAGGTTCCAAGTTCAAAACCCAACCGTAATGCTTACTTGTTGTAGCACTTTCCATCCCCATTTATCAGTTTTAAGTTTGAGAAATGTCAGGAGAATGGGTAATGCATGAATAATCATTAAAATTTGAGGTCCTCCAATGATTGATCATATAAGTGGTATGTAAATTTTTAAGTGTGGAACCAAATAAATCAGGCTCAAAATCCATATGATTTCTTAAGTTGTTAAGAGAAAATTGCTCTCTAATTTACAAGGATGATTTTTACTAATAAAACCATTAAAGTGCACGGTGTAATGTACGGATGTGAAAGAGGTAATCAGAGGATATATTCCATGTTATATTAAAATAGGAACTTGAAATGGAAAGGGGCTATGCCACAAGGAACTGAGGTCTGGCACATGGGATTTTCACATTACAGTGGCATATTGATATTTGATGAGGGCGAATATCAATGGCTATCAAAGCATTGGGTTTACATGGTGTTGTAACAATACCAAAGTAGAGCTAAAACAGGGCACAAGGCCAAGGAGGCAACAACACCCACTTCTTATATTTCCACATGTTGTTTCAATTCTCCATGTTACAGGCTCCACAACACTCCATTGACATTTTTAATGTGGTTTGGGTAGAGAGTAAAATCATGTCGATCTTTGTGTGGGGTGGAATCGATCCGTACATCTACCGAATGCATTTTCCAGAAAGTCTCAGCGGAGGATGAGATTTGACACCAGTCTTGGGCGTTTTTGCCAATATTAACCATATTTTACGGTTTGTAAGATAGTTTTCCCATCCCTATTTGATGTGAAGGAATTTGGAAAACCCATCATTATCACTATGAACACATTCAATATAAATATAAGTGCAGCATTAAAATTATATTTAAATTCCATATTTTTCTCAAAATGTGTTCATATCAAGCATATAATGCCTAAAACTATCGTAACACTCATAAATACAGATCAAGAAAACAATGTATTTTTCAAATTATTCAATAAGAAAAATGTATTTTCCAAAAATGGATGGGTTGTATAAAACCTTTTAACGTCATAGATTTTGGGTTTGACGGGTGGGGTCAATCAAATCTCATGCACGGTCTCAAGGTTCTTTTCAACAAACCCATTATTTGCATGTCCACAATCATTGCATTTTATATATTTTAGGAATTTTTTCGAACAAGTCGCATGCTTCAAATTTACTGAGATGTGTTTGAGAGGAAAGTACTTACTATGAATTGAAGCCTACAATATACAATGAGAAATGAATGTATCCTTGGTGGTGAGCGGGATCAAAACCAAATACATAGAACCAAAAGATAGGACACCAACAATTGAGAAAGCATTGAAAAATGGATTTACAATTTGGTAAACAACACCTTCCCGCTACTATGAAACTCCTCCATAACACCGACCTCACACCTAACCACACACTGCACCACCTCATCCAACAATGGTGCACTGCAGATTTACTTTTTTATTTTTTCCTCTTTGTGAAATTGAAATGATTAAATGGACCACAAATTGTGTACTTTTTTATTATTTATTGTTTCAAATATATGTAATATATAATAAATTATATATAATATTTTATAAATATATTTTAATAATTTTGTTGATAATATGGTTTGTATGTTTTTAATCAAAAGTCTTGTTGGCATGAAACAGATAAATAACAAACTTGATTGATGAATACAATTTACCTTTCACTGGTATAATTACTTAAGAATAGAACTAGTAAAGGAGGCTACAAATTTCTACAAGACAAGCACTTTGGTTGGGTTTCGAACCCTTAACCTTTTCAAATTTTTCAGTTTTTTTTTCCTCTTTGTGAAATTTAAATGCTTAAATGGAGCACAAATAGTAGATATTATTTGGGTAAGAACAATTTGATCCATGGAATGGGTGTGGGACATATAGGTATTTAATTCATACCTTTTGATTTCCAACATTCCATTCATGTTTGTGTCTTATTTATCCTCTTTATGAGATTGGAATGCTTAAATAGAGCACAAATAGAAAATATTACTTTGGTAGAAACAATTTGATCCATGGAATGGGTGTGGGATATGTAGGTATTTAATTAAAACCTTTTGATTTCCAACATTCCATTCATGTATGTGTCTTATTTATCAAAATAAAAATTTCCAATTGAAAACCTTTATGCCATGAAATAAAAATAGCAAAGCTTGATATGAAGATAAATTCTACACGTCAATTACGCTCATGTGGTAGTACAAACAATATCAAAACTATGAAGTTGAGTGCAGATAATAGATACTCTTTGCGCTAGAAGAATATGAGCTTTTTCATAGGTACAAGGCATACAAGTATGCAATTTCTATCATTTAATTTCCAACATTCCATTCATATCTTCACCTTAACTACCAAATTAAATATCAACCTTGAAGCAAAAAAAACTATGAGTGGAAAATAATTTCTTTCATACGACCATCTGTTGGGTAGTCTCAATTATCAATGATCATTCATTCATCTCCTTCTTTCTTGCAATTACTCAAGCTTAAAATTAAGAAAGGGCCCTTTAAAATTCTACATGACACAAGCGGTGTGGTTAGATCTCTTACCTTTTACCTCTTTGTTTGGTCCCTTTAAGCACCAATCACACTCATGTGAATAATGCAAGCAAGATGGAGATGATAAAGTGGAGCATGAATAGCAGATATTATTTGGGTAGGAACAATATATTATGTGGAGTAGGTGTGGGACATGTGGGTATTTAGTTCCAACCTTTCTATTTCTAGAATTCCATTAGCGTCTTTGCCTTATCCAACAAATTTTAAACATTTCTCAATCAAAACCCTTAACGCCTAAAAAATCTAATTTTCATCAAGTATAGCCACTCGCTCTAGGGCTTCACTTATTGATATTCATTTACATAATTACTTGAGCATACAACTAGTAAAGCAGGATACAAATTTTTGTAAGAAACAAACACTCTGGTTGGATTTCAAACCTTAACCTTTTTGAGTTTCCGATTTTTTATTTTGTCCTCTTTGTGAGATTGAAATGATAAAATGGAGCAAAAACAATATATATTATGTGTGTTATTTATCTATGTTAGCACAAGAGCAATGTAAAATAATGTTTGAATGATTTATTGAATGTACGGGGGTAAATAAATACATAGTGAAAATGGTTAGGAGGTGTAACCGCCTGTACCCAAACTAACCAATAAACAATGTATTAAATATGCCAACATTCCCCCCCTTAATATATTGTTTTTACAAATCTACCCCAGATTCATCATCTTGTTACGTCACGACATGTCCTATTTGCTTCTTGCAACAAGGACTTTGCCTGGATTTTCTTGAATCTCTATGACAGATGTGCTCTCGTTTGTAGAAAAAATAGATGAAGAAGTGAGCTCGAAAGCTCGTGTGGTGCGCCACAGATGTGCCTGAGGGCATTTAATCTCACATTTGTCATCTGGATCGACACAACTCTTCTCCATCTATATGTCGAACAAGACTCAGTCCATTATGTCCTCGGATTGCAAGTTTTGGAGACTGGCTAAGAGTAGATACCGATGCTCTTCGGTTCTCTCAAATGCGGCACATCTCTATGGTTTCTTGCAATGTTGCTAACATATTTGGGGCATGACTTTCATGCTCTCAGACTGTTGCATGGGATCATAGGCTGGTTGTTCGCGTCCATCTTTGATAGCAAATTTGATGAATGAATGAAGGGGCTTAATCTCGTTTTGTTCCGATTTGATTCAAACAAATTCCACATGTCTCCTGATCTTTTGTACGATGCGCTTGCTAATGTATCGCTTAGTCTGTGAACAATAGTTGAGAAGATGTTGGGGGAAGGAGTCTACCAACACACACCTGGGTTTTCGGTGGTCGATGCCACTCATGTCAAACTCCACACAGTGCTTATAAATTGGTCAGTGGTCATTGCCACATGCTCTCTTCTCCCTCTTTTGTGACTCCACATGTACATCTCCCAACAGCCATTCTTACGATCTTAATGTAATAATGGCCAAGATAACATAATGTATGAGCAAATCAACTCGCATAATCTGCCAGTCAATACTTTATACAATAAAATGCCAAGACAGACACATCAATCACTGTTCATTCGCAATGTTAACAGCCTGAAGAAATGTGTATTTGGATATTTCCCCTTTTAGACAGCGCAGATATAAGTGAGCAAGAAAAGGGACACAACAGCACGGACAGGGATGAATACAAAAACGGTTTCATAACTAACTGCTTCGTCCTGTAGTCTGCTTTCTTCACCTTTTAAATTCTTTGATTGCTTGTTGTACCACGGGTTTCCCCTTTGACTACGCTCATGGCCTGAATATTTTCTTTTCTAGTCTCTGCGATGCTACTCACTGCCATGGCAAAGCAATCCCGAGTCCCGCTCTCAAGCCGTGAAGTAATTGGATTCTTCTACAGCCACAAGCGCGTGAGAGCAAATGGGGGTGACAGTGTGCATAGGCGATATCCACGGCTTCATCGACAAACTGGAATGGTTGTGGCGCAATCTTGAACGCCACCTAGGTTCCCTTGCATTTGCAGAAGCTCGCATAATATTTCTGGGAGACTATTGCGACAGAGGGCCTCTCACTGCCAAGGTCATCGACTTCCTCGTCGCCCTCCCCTCGCGATATCCATTGCAGAAGCACGTCTTCCTCACCGGCAACCACGAATTTTCCTTTGCCACCTTTCTGCACCTCCTCCGCCTCCCTCCTCCGCCCTCTTCCTTGGCGGAAACGTGGAAGGAGTACCAGAAGAATGAGGAATGGGAGGGCTGGTGGTCTGGCCCTGGCTTTCACCAATGGTCTCCACGTTTTCACCAAAGAATAAGAAAAAATTGCCAATCCTCTAATGCAAAGTCTGCAAGAATAGTTTCCTACGTAGGTGTTTGGTGCTCTACAGGCTGTCTTCCTCCACGCGCAGCACATACAGGAGCATCAATGTCAAATCCTCCAACGTAGGTCTGCAGTCAAGGATGGCAGTGCTCAACTAAATTTCCACGCAGGAGGGGAAGCGGTTTCAAGCAGGTCTCCATCCATTATCTTCACGCTTCCACGCTCCTACTTCCACGCCGCTCTGATACCAATGTTAGCACAAGAGCAATGTAAAATAATGTTTGAATGATATATTGAATGTACGAGGGGTAAATAAATACATAGTGAAAACGGTTAGGAGGTGTAACCACCTGTACCCAAACTAACCAATAAACAATGTATTAAATATGCCAACAATCTATCCTCTTTATGATATTGAAATGCTTAAATGGAGAACAAATAACAAATACTATTTGGGTAGGAACAATTTCATTCATGGAATGGGTGTGGGGCATGTAGGCATTTAAGTCAAACCTTTTGATTTCTAGCATTTCGCTCATGTATGTGTCTTATTTATCGAAATAACAAATGTCAAATTGAAAATATTGATGTCATGGAAAAAATAATAGCAAATATCTTGATATGAAGATAAATTGTACAAGTCGATTGCACTCACATGACTAGTGCAAACAAGATCAAAATTATGAAGTGGAGTGCAGATAATATATATTCTTTGGTTAGAAGAGTTTGCGATTTTTAATAGGTATGGGGCATACAATTATTCAATGTACATCATTTAATTTCCAACATTCCATTCATATATTCACCTTAACTACCAAATTAAATGTTATTCAATTGATGACCTTGAAGCTGAAAAAAATTATTGGTGGCAAACTATTTCTCTCATACGACCATCTCTTCAAGTGGTCAATTGTCAATGACATTCACTCATCCGCTTCCTACCTACAAATACTCCATCTTAAAACTAAAAATTATGCCTTCCAAGTTATACATGAAGCAAGAAGTTTGGTTGGGTCGTGTACCTTAAATCTTTTGAATTTTCCTCATTATAGGTCCTTAAAGCATTAATCACACTCGTGTGAATAATGCAAGCAAGATGAGACAATAAATTAGAGTATGAATAGCATATATTATTTTGTTAAGAACAATCTAATCTGCGAAGTAGGTGTGGGATATGTGGGTACTTATTTCCCACCTTTTTATTTCTAGAATTTAGTTCATGTCTTTTCCTTATCCAATAAATTAAACACCAACCTATCGAAACCATTAACGCTAAAAAAATAGACTGTGCTATTATATCCAATCTCTAGAGGGGCTTGTGTATTCATGGTCATTTGTATAATTACTTGAGCTTATAACTGGTAAAAGAGGCTACAATTTTCTACAAGAGACGAGAACTTTTTTTGGTTTTGAACCCTTAACCTTTTCAAGTTTCCTGATTTTTTATTTTGTCCTCTTTTTGAGATTGAAATGATTACATGGAGCAAAAATAATAGATATAATTTAGGTAGGAACAATTTTATCCATGGAATGGGTGTGGGATATGTAGATATTTAATTCAGAACTTTTGATTTCTAACATTTCATTCATACGTCTGTCTTATTTATCCTCTTTGTGAAATGCTTAAATGGAGAAAGAATATAAAATATTATTTGGGTAGGAACAATTTGATCCATGGACTTGTGTGACATGTAGGTATTTTTGATGCCCCATTCGATGGTTACCCCGATTCTTGTCACAGTGACCCCTTTCTGTTGAGCGTCAAATGACTGTGTGTAATTCCGATGTCTTGGACCATGTCTTAGTGATGTTTTGTGTGTATCGACACCTCTCGTGTGTGGTGTTGCACCTTCCCTCTGTAATGCTTCAAGTTGTTATCGACACCTCTCGTGTGTGGCCTCATGACAACAATCGTTACTTTTCCTTATTTAATGAAATTTGTGTCTTCGAAGCCTTGTAGGCAGCCGGAATAACGTTTGGGTTTTGATAGGGCGTGTCCAGTTAAAAAGAGAATGCCCATAATAATAATAATATTCCTTTTAAATTCGTCGACCTCGACTGCTGACCATTATGACTATAATTGATAATTATTTTGCAAGCTGTAAAATGATAATAATGATAATAATAATAATGACATTATGATAGTATTATCGATCAACGATTTTATTTTATTATTATTTTCCTTATGTCGATTGTTATCGACATCATCCTTTGTTATCTTTAAACTATCCTTTTAATTTGTTTGTCGCTCCCGCTGATCGAGCCTCGTTGCGCAAATGAGGAAGAGTATGTTTTGTGGTGGCGCCACGGTTTGGGGGTGGCGTTCACGTAAATATTTTATTTAAGTACTCAACCCCATTCTCCTCCTGGGTCGACCGATCCCTCAATCTTAGGATTGTTTTAAATTACTAATATTTAATGTGGATTTTTATGTGCCCAACCGACCTTGTCTCTCCCTTTTGATCTCCATGTGTACCACGTTTGGCGTGGGGAGGGAATGTTAATGTTTTTATTTTTTTCCTTGGTTGGTTGGAGGTGGGTGGCTTTAATAGCCACCTGCCATTTCATTAAAACCCCATCCTTTTGGCGTGTTGGACTCTCCTTGCTGGTGGCCGCACATCTTCCACTTATTTTATTTTGGATTTGCAAATCTTATGCCTTTTTGTGGTCTGCCTACTATTTTATTCTGCCCTGGCCGCGTGGGTTTGTGTGGTGAAGGAATATTTGTTTTGTGTAGTCGCATGGACTGGTTTTTATCACGGCTCTTGCAGACTATTCCTTGTTGAAGAGGGGGCATGGAAACTATGGAGATACGTGGTTGGTTCTGACTCTTGCCTTGCTACGTATTCCCCCCCCTTTCTGTACCAAACGTGAATCCAATCATTCCTTCCTCGCGTGCCATTTACTTCTACTCTGCCCCATAGATGAGGGCCTGTTAACACAAAAATATGGACGTGGTTTTATGTTGTTTCCTGATGCGTTTTGGGGAAAAGGAGCGTTTTTTTTTTTTTGGCGCGCGCAGTGGATGTTGCTCTACAGTTTTATGACCTGCTCTTTCCATGGTTTACTTTATTCTCCCTCTTCCATGGATTTGATATGGTGGTTATAGATGAAGCTACCAGCTAGTGAAGTAGGCGTGTTACCTCCACTTTCATTGGGTGCTGCGAGGTGTGTTCTTGTTGGGGATCCACAACAACGGCCTACAACAGTAATATTTAGCCAGGCAGCAGGCATGTTGCAGTATAGTAGAAGCCTTTTTGAGCGCTTCCAACAAGTAGGTTGTCCAACTATGTTGTTATCTGTTCAGTATCGAATGCATCCTCAAATTCGGGATTCTCCTTCAAGATATTTTTATCAAAATCGATTAAGTGACAGTAAGAGTGTTACCAGGAGACCTGATGAAATTTATTACAAAGATTCTCTATTGAGACCTTACTTGTTTTACGATGTAACTCATGGAAGAGAATCTCATAGAGGTGGATCTGTTTCATATCAGAATATTCATGAAGCACAATTTGTTGTTGCAGGGCCTGTTTCAGCGTGCCCTTGTCTTGGGAAGCGCATTAAAGGCATGATAAGACTAACCCTCTCTCTTAATGATTTATTTCCTTTAGCATTTGGATAAATCAATCTCTGCAATTTTTGTTTGAATTCTGTAGATGTGAGTTTCTTTTGGATTGTTGATGTGGCTTTTTTTTACTAAGTAAATAACGTTTGGACTCTTGATATTATTTAATATTTATTTTCATATATATGCTGACTCTTTCTTGAAAGAGATGCCCAAAAAGAGTTGCGTTTTCGAATGAATTTTAAATCATAATTGCATGAGCTGATCTCTCTCCAGTGATTCTTGCTTATCGATCTTATAAAGTTGGTTTATCATTTTGCCATGATTATTCCTGTGAACAGTGGTTTCTATAGAAAATATTGTGGTGTGTGAATGAGATTTAGAATATTTCTTGTCTTGTTTTTATTATGTAGAACATGGCTTGAAAACGGAAAATTTCTGGATAGACTGTGTTTTTCTTTTAATGTGGTTTGATAATAATATAAACCCCCATTAGGATTGGAGGCTTCTATTTGGGGAGAGTCATACTGGTTTTACTGGTCTTTCTAGATACCATCTGACTCTTTTGATTATCGTTTACTTTGGGGATTATTGAAAACCCCTCACCAGGCCCTCTACTGTTATTATTATTACTATGAGCTTATTTTTAGATTGGAACGCTCCTGAAGCATGTGTTAATGGGGTTTTATTTTGTGACCTTTTTGAATACGGTAAGCACTCAAGACGTTAGCTTGTGTGGATAACTATATGGCTTAAGTTTGAGGCACTACTTAGATCTTCGAATCAGTTAAAGTAATATTGGATACATCGAACTCTCATGAATGTGTACATTCTTCAAGTTTGATTGACATGTGATGGCCCTCAGGCATATGAATTCAGACAATGCTTGAAATATGAGATTATAAATTTATCCTATACTTTGACTTCAAAGCTTGTTGAAATGCTTTTTGGTAGGAAAACAAATGAATAGGGAAGTTATGAGAACTACCCTAAAATGGATTCATACACAACCTTAAGTAAAGGTGACAACTACCATAATGGGACTGTACATACCATATATGACAGTAAGGATAGAAGTCGACCTGAAATTATTTAACTTCATTATATAGGACAATGATTAATACCCATAAATTGAGATATGCAAGTGGAGGTTGAATTATATAATATGAAATATTATGTTATCAGGTAACCAGTAAGGATAAATATGTTATTTCAATACTTGGTTAACGAGTGGAATATTTTCTGGCATTTACGATGATTATTATGTTAGCTAAAAAAAAATTGATACTTGCATCTCATTAGGAGTTGAGATAATGTTGATACTTGTATTCATAGTGGCTTGGACCACGCTTACATATCTTAGCTAGTCAAATGTATCTTTGGCATATTACCAACAGATGATAGTATTGTCGATCATAACTCATTCTTATGAGTTGGACTCTTTTACTAGAAGAAATATATAAGACATGGTAATAAGCAACCAAAAGGATATCTAAATAATATATGAACTTGCTGATTGGTGAAATCTTTGTTAACGTAAATATACTCTTAAAATTTCGGGATAAATATCAAAATTATACTTACATATCATTGATTATCTATTAAGGTTCGATACTTGGGTAATATCGATGAATAATATAAGATTGATACTTGTATTTATTATATAAACTTAATGTCGTTGGTGCTTTTATTTAATTGAAAGATAATATTGTTGGATACTTATATATGTGAAGTAGGTTGAGGGTATTAGGTGAGCGTTATTATTATTACTGTAATTTAATTATGATTGAATGCAAGGTTAAGGTTGTATATCTCTCCACTTGGAATTTTTGTTCATAAGTAAGCAGATTTTAGGGAAGTGAACAATAATGGGTATGAAATGTATTATCATGAGATGTGCAGTTAAGATTTGAATACATGATTAGGAATTATTTGATAGGGAGTATTGCAAACTTTCATTTATTTAAATGCTAGATGGCATAAGTTATTAGGTGAGGTTTATATCTTATCATGCTCAGTTCTAGCGAACTGACTCTAGTAAATATTTGTGCAGATGGATTATGCGAGTAGATTAAAGGAAAAGAGTGTAAAAGTTTCATCAGTTCAAACTATGAAGTTCTTTGTAGAAAGTTCAATGCGTTGTAAATTTTGTAACATTGCTTGCAAGGAGTTTAGAAGATCTCTTGTCTTGGTATGTTCGGAAAACTACGTGGTGAAGTGTTCTTTCCCTTTTGTTGTTAGACTAGTAACTTACCTTGGTGAGAAATGATATTCAATCATTACATTGGCATAAGTATTTAAAAACCTTGATTTTGAGAATAAAGTGTTAAGTCAAAACTTTCTGACACCTTGTAATGATGTGTTATAAGTAAAATTAAATGGAGTGGTTAACCCTTATAGAAGTTAACTAAATATATATATTCAAATAAATTAATGTAGAGATGACTTACTTGAGAACAAGAGATTCCTGAAGTAATCAAAGGTGAAACTATCCTTGTAAAGTAAAATTTTATAATTTGTTAACCCTAGCTAAGCTAGCAAACATTATCTTTATATGGTGACTTCTTAAACGAGTTTAAGGGAAACCAATGGTTAGTTGTTAGAATATAATAAGATTTATTAAGTAGGAAGAAACAATTTAGAAACCACGAAATTTATCTCTCAGCTTTTTTTGGAAAGTGAATAGTTCCTTTGTAAAGCTCTTTCAATGAAGCCTAAGTAAAATCTTTAATATTTGTGGATAAAACCTCAAGCTCCAATTAAATCTTGGTAATAACTAACGATGTCTCAAGGATGAACTCAATTGAACTTCTTCCTTTAAATTTATCCAAAGTGCCTTGTAATTCTCCCTTAAGTTTGTTGAACGTGAACCAATGTTGTCATAAGGGTATGAATGAGATTTAGTAGTGTAAGTGTGAATAGATGGCCTTGTGGAATTAAATTATCTCCTTTATTAAATAATGGAATTAAACAATTAATTGTCATAAAGGAGAAGACTTTAAGTGAACTACTCTACAGTGTATAAGAAAATAACTCAGTTGGTAAGATGAATTTGTGCGAATCATATCTTGAATCTCTCTGAAAACATAAGTCATGAGTTAAAGGGTGTTTTATCAAAATAAATAACCTTCAATCATTTCTTACTGTGGCTTGCCCTAGCTGTGAGAGTGTCATGTGGTTGGACTTCTATGTTGTTCTCAAAAGAAAAGTGTATTAAAGTGTATTATCCTTGTGGTCATCCCCGTAACAAGTTTTGGGTGTGAATCTGTGACGCGTTTGTCGTGCAAGTCAAAAAAATTGACCTTGTTGGTCATCCCGTATATTCAAGTGGTTCCCATTCCGAGTTGGTTGTAACCTTGTGACGACATGTTGTGTCGTGTTATGTGAAATCGTTACTGAGTATTATATTCAAACCTTTTGATTTCCAACATTCCATTCATGTATGTGTCTTATTTATCTAAATAAAAATTGTTCGATTGAAATCCTTGATGCCATGAAATAAAATATAGCAAATCTTGATATGAAGATAAATTCTACACATTTCTTACACTCAGGTGACTACTACGAACAATATAGTAACTATGAATTGAGTGCTTCCACTTCGTCTGCACCCTCTAAAAAGGAGCGTGAGCCTAAACTTGACTGAGGAGAACCATCTGACGGTAAATTTTAACTTACTTCATCTAACGGAGACAAATTTGCAATAAGATCCACCAATTCAGAAGGCTCTTCCATTGCTCCGCAGAAGAAAGTGGTGGGAGCCGTTCATACAGAAAATATTACGGGACTTACAAAGTATATATTTTACCTGAAATTTCAACAGGAGGTGGAATTTTGTTTGGAAATTTTGGAGAAATTCTTAGTTAACGTTTTTCTATAATTCCTTCGATCTCCCTATACTCTTAAAATACTCGGGGTTTTCATCCATAAAACGTTTGGAAAGGTGTTCATCAATTGTTTTTATTCATCGAGCTATTCTTCAATTTTTTTAATTGCACCAAAATCACGTCCTTTTTCTTTATTTAATCTACAACAAAGCATTCATTACTTTTTCCAATTTATATTGACAATGTATGATTCTCTATCAGTTTTGGGAGGCACGTACAAATACAATTTGCATCTTTTATTAACTTCTTCTTGAATTTCCACAATAGATGAATGTTAATAAACTTGTGTAGCTATGTGACAAAACGGAACTTTGTAATCAATGCAATATTATAATATATATGAAGAATAATTATAAAATTTTAGTTAGATTTCTCATTTTCTAGCATGTAATAAAATATGAAACTTTAAAGAATATATTGAATAATAAAAATACAAGTTCATTTCACTTATAAGTTATTTATCAAATTCCTTTATTAAGTCATTATAAGGAAATATGAAGTGCTTTCCTATAATTAATAAAAAAATGACACCACCACCAGATTCCTTTGTCCCATCTTCGGCAAGAATTTTTCACAATATTTCTTGGCGAGGTCGCTAAGATTGCAGTGATTCAAATCATCCCCAACTTAGAGTCAATTACCAAAAATGGGCACTCTGTCAAGGAACACAACATTAGCTTTAGTTTCTTCGATGTTAGTTTTGATATAAATATGGCTCCAACCTCCACAATGAATAGGGAGACCAACCCCTTTAACAAATCCACTCCATAAACAAAAAAAAACTTATGCATTTCGCAACATGGAACTGATGGTGGAAAAAGATAGAGAATAGATCGATTTATATGGACATGAATAATCTCATCCATGGAAAAGGTGTGGCCCATGCATGCGATTAATTTCCTCCATCCAATCAAAATCAACAACAACCCACACGTCTCATTTTTTTCAGGTGATAGTTGAATAATGATGTCATCACAATCGTTGATGGGGAGAACTTCACATGATGTCACAACCTTTGGATGCTACTTACACTCCACTTCTTTATGTCTCTAAATGCTACGGATAAAACTATAAACACATTTTCACTTCAACAATATTTGTCTACCACTCCTTACATTCACATATATATCTATAAATTGTTTTTTGCGCTATCTTCAACAACAATCTGGGTCTCCTTCAAAGGATTTCCATATACGTCACCATGTTGTTCAACATTTGAGTTTCACATTGTTTCTACTTTCTATTTTCGCTACCCCGCACTTCTCCACCCTCTAACCCCTTCATCTTCACCCCTCTTCCTCTCCCAATGTTTCTCTCCTTCCGATATGAATCCTTCAAAGATCCCAATGCCCAAGGGCAAAAATTTATATTTGGATAAATCAGACAAGTTGGACTCGAGCAGGACTGACTATCGATAAAGCAAACATGGTGTGTTACTTACCTATTTTTCACTATAATTACGTCGAAGGTGTTTAGATTTGGGGTGAGGCTTGTCCCCTTTGAGAGCGGCAAAGGGGGTGGAAGAGGTAGATAACAACAATACATTGACGACATAATAATTTTTTATTTTGATCTGACGGAAATAACACCATCCATGTAAGTTGTTTTATTCAAGCTACCTTAATTTTTCATTACTTTTCCATACTTAAATGAATTAACGTGGAGAAAAATCTCTTCCATGTAATTAGGAAATTTTTCACCTTGGCACTCCATCAACAGTTATTATTGCAAAAGTAGGTTTTCGAGCATCTCTTACATTTCTAAACCTTGAAATCCCCACGTCATCAGGTCAAGTCTTTAGCGACCTCTTTTTCATTTCATTCCTTCATAGATTCAAAACCTCATTCATGGTGTTTTATTTTATTTTGTTATTTTTGAATTTTAGCATCAATCTATGCTCCTTTTGTTTGGATTTTCTTTTTTTCTAATATATGTTATGCATGCAGAGTCATTGTGGCCATTTATGGATTGTAAAAGTGAGAAAATCATAGGATAATTCCTATGGGCGATTAGAGGGAAATGATGGTGGAATCTGAAATATATTTTCATCCATCACTATTACAAGCTATCTATAATGAGAGGGTTTATATTTATTTATTTCATTGAAGTCATTCACAGTTGGGTTGATGCTTCCCCCATCTCACAACGGAAAAGGAGGTGGGTGGCGTAGATAATATTCATACTTTGACGACATAATAATTTATTATAGTGAAAAAATATATTTAATTATATATAATTGAATGTTATATCATGGGGTTAAACATTATTACAATTTTTATAGATAATATTTGTCGATACAAATTTATTTTATTTTATTATTTCATATATTTGTAATTTTAAAATCGATTGCAAAAATACTTCATATTTAACAATATATTTTATAATATTCATGTATTAATGTATTTGTCAAGGATGAAGGCTTCATTGTGCTCATCCAAATCAACAAAATATGGGTCAAGAGTTTACAAAACTATTTCCTTAATTTTACAATAGTCAAGAGCTATTTCATTTCCACCCGCTATAAATAGATTCTTCTATTTATTAGATTTCAATTCCTTTTTCATGTGGGAGAAACTAATGCTTTTTTGAGTATTTGGAAGTGAATATTTATGCCGAAAGACTTTTTACAACGAGAATCTTTCCCCCTTTGACTTTTTGAGAAATTTATGACATTTTTGTTAATTTTGTTTGTTTCCATGAATTTTCTTATTCGTGCCATTAAATTATCCATATTTTATGAATGTGTCTCTTTTTATAAGGATTACTGAAATGAACGTGGTAAAATATTCAATCTTAACATATACATGTCATATTTTATATTTACGTTGAAATCCATGTTTACAGGTACAAATCTCGTGGGGCTCTAACAACATATTGTGATCGCCACTATCCAGATTTTAGACGTATCAACGACACTGATAGTATTCGATCCATTTACTAGGATTCTTTCAATCCACAGGGGATGCCATGTATGATATCATTTCATCAAAGGACATCATGGGATCATACATGTTGGTCATCAACGATAGAGTGAATGTGATGTGTTTCTTTTTGTTTCATATTTTCAAAGCAAAGTGTCTCCCTGGGATCCTTTGTGACCATTAAGAAAGGAGTAATGGTGGTTTGTTTAGCAGAAATGACGAGCACTCACGTGAAAATATCAGTACCAGTGTAACTTGAGTTTTTAATGTCCGTGGAGGAACTATCAATAAGGAGTATGCCTCGCCTTCAACTGGGAAACGACATTATTGTTGTTAAGGTGTCATCTTTCTTGCTTTACGAGGGGAAAACTTTCACATGGATATCTTGGGCTCCACTCCTTCACCAATCTAGGGACCCTTCGTGCACCAAAAAAGGGAGATCATTTGTTGTAGGGTGAAAAGCAATTAGTCTTATTTATATTATTTAAGATTGCATGTTCTTCATGGTTGAATGTATACAAGACATGACCACTTTGAGTTTTGATGGAAAACATATTAAATGTCATCCAACCAAAAATATAACACTTTAAAAGATAAAATAAAATAATAAAAATCCCACTACTCCATAGTTTCTTACAGAATATTTCATTTCATTCATTTTTGTACAATGTGCTTACAAAGTGCCACACAACTTATGGATAAGACAATTGACTGAGTGACCCCTCCATTTGGCTTAAAATTAACACAATACATTGTTATTCATAATGTCGATACTATTTTCTTTTTGATGAATCATGATACTCATTACTTCTTTCATCATATCCCACACCTAGATTCTACCACTGAATATGAATGTTTATCAAGGGGACCTTATTCGCATTCTTAAAATCTAAAAAGAAACCATAATCATATATGAGCATGAAATCGACAACATAATGAACCCTCAATGTAAAAATTAGTGTTTGTAACATATGTTAACTTCGAGATTCAACCAAAAAATGCAAGTTTTCCTTTCAAACATTCATTGACAACACCTTTCTTTCTAAGATATCTCTAAACTATATTGCCACAATGCCCTGCACGTCGTGTCCCCTTTCTCCATCAAACATTTGATAAAAGATGCACATGTTCCTCATCGTAACAAAGTTAGCTTCCTCAAAATGGTTCTACCCAATATTATCCCTCCAAATCACTTCTTCTCCCTCTAGCCCCTTCTTTTGCACCCCTCTTCCTCCTTTTATGTTTTGGTCCCTAAAAATCAACCTCGTCTTACATTACCCATTTGACATTCACATTGCACATTTCACATGCGATTGCTAATTTTTATATGTTAAAACTCCACACTTAAATTGGGAAAAATAGTGTCTTTTAACCATACACTTTCTTGCATGTAATATAGCAATTCATTTGTTTGTGTTTCTCTTCATGCATGCATTTTTAGAACTATCGGTTATGAAAACTGCTTGTTTTCTTTTTGTATATTTAGATTTTCATTATTTTGTAAATACGACTATCTATGTTGGCATGAAAATATTTTGTATTAAAATTCGGAAAACCTTTTTTAAGTGAAAACCTGTGAGTTTTTAGAAGCAATGTTTCTAAAATAGTGTCTTTGGGTTGGTAATCATTGTCCTAAATACAGTTTTGGTTTCTTATTGTAGTGTTTGTTGGTGTGCCTGATGTTAGGTAATATGTGTTCATACTTACTGATGGTTTGATTGATTTGCATTTACATATGTTTGGATATGTGATAAGTTGCACATATGGGACTGATGTTTCTCCTTTGAAATCATATCCGAGGTTTTCATTCAGGTAATATATTAATTAATTTATTTGTGTTTTTAATTAATTAACTATCGGGTGAGGTGGTTATAATTTTTCCTTTTATGTATCTAGATTTCTACTGTTTTGCATAAACGACTAACTAATTTGGCTTGGAGATCTTTTGTATTGAAAAATTAAAATCCTTATTTGGTGAAACACTATGAGTCTAGATACGATGTTTTAAACATTTTTATGGTTGGCGAGGTCTTTCGTAAATGGTTTTGGTTTTCTTTTATGGTGTTTGTTGGCATGCATGTTAGTAGGTAACATGTGTTAATAGTTGGGATGGACTTTAGATGTATTATAGTTGAACTATTGCATATTTTTTCAACTATCAAGCAAATTGTCTTTCAAAAACAAACGTAAATTCATTCTAATGCGTAATTTTGTTTGAACTGGTATAGTCCAGTATCTCCTTTTTCTGTTAATATTATAAAGTGGTTCATAAATAAAATACATGTTACATGATGAATAGTAATGGTTTGTTTGATTTGTTTGCATAGGTATGGTTTGCATGTTGCTGGCATATCAGTTTTCGGGTAAAATAACATTAAAAGAAAACATGACTTGGACCATTTTCTTCGCCTGCATGGCTTTTCTATACAAAAGAATATCCTTTCTTTAGTGAAAATATGTGACTCTGAAAATGGTTTTGTTTTTGGGTTACGATGTTAGTTGGGAGTGTAAATGTCATGGCAATTCATTATTAATATATTTTTATTATCCTCCCAAATGACAGTAACATAGTGACCAATAAGCTATCACATGGTTTTTCAACATCCAAACAGATTTTTTCACGAATTCAAAAACAAAACTTAAAAACACTTTTTTATATTTGTTTTTGTCAATAACGAAGTGTATATTTGTGTAAATGTGATTTTTAAAAAATTTGGTACACTTTTCTACTCCCTTGTTTTTGGATTTCGATCCTTTTACTATGTTAGTGTCTAAAATGTTAGTTTGGGTTCGTCTCCCAAATCTTCCTCTCCCCTTTTGGCACCATGTGGTTTGTGAGGCTATTGGTAACTCTGTTGGTCATTTCATCAAGATGGATGATGAATGGTCTAAGCAAGGGTTATTCACATATGCTCGTATTTGCATTGAGGTGGACCTCAAAGAAAGGTCTTCCAGATAAGTTGGAGTTACTTCATGAGGGTTTCAAGTGGATACAGGTTCTTGATTATGAGAATACGGTCTTCGGTGCAGGTTATGTCATCAAATTGGCCACCTACAAGAGGCTTGCTTGCTCAATAAGACTCAAAAAAAAAAAAGTGATTTCTTCACGTTCTAAGGTTGGAAACCATTCACAACACACAGAACTGAAGAAACTCCTCTCCCTAGAAGTTCAGAGACTATGAGTGATGAGATTCCCCTTGTTGGCGAGTTGTGTTAAAATATCTCATGTGTATGAATCTTTTGAGTCCGATCAAGAGCAGGATTGTCCTCGCCTTGATTTTTGTTAGCTTTTCCTTCCCGGCTCGGGAATTGAGCGATTGTCATGAGGTATAAGGAGAAGAAAGGACACTTTGAGCCTTCTATTACTTGTTTTGTTATGGCGATGGAAGCTCGATTTTTGCTCTTCGGCTCTTTACGGGCCCGGGCCTTTTTAGTTCTTTATTCTTTCTTTCTATGCCTCATTGGGCATTACGTGTTACCATTGGCTTGCCTCTCCGGGCATTTTGTTGTAACTGCGTGGCTTTCTCTTGTTTTTTGGTGCCCTTGTGGCATTTGGCGGGACCGTGATTTTTTCAGTCACACCCCTTACTAATGTAACTCTCTTTTATTAAATTAATATAAAGGGAAGTTCCAATAGTAAAAAAATTGTACACTCAATATTATTGTATGTCATCTTTATTATAAATCATCTCAAATAAAATACATGTTGTACATGGATTTATGTTGTTTTAAATAAAAGATTATGAGGTTTCCCCTAGTATATGCCAAACTCTAAGTCTTCTATATGATTTTTTTAGAAAATTGGTTTTTATAGTGTTGTTGAAAAAAGTAAAATGTTGTTTTCAACATTGACAAGATATCTTGAAAATATATTTGGATTTTTGTTCTAGGAATAACATCAAACTACGGACATTGTAGTTCCATGATTTTTATCATTTTTATTTGATTATTATTTTTTTTTTTTAATATTTTTATTTTAGCAAGAGATAATTGTTTTTTTAAATTTATTTAAAGAATGTTTTGGTATTAGAAATAATATAAAAATACTATAATGGTGTTTGTTGGGGCTAGGAAGAAAGTGTTGGATTGTGGCTTTCTTGAAGCTATATTATGTGAGGAAATCTTTTGTTGCAAGATGAATTTTATTTATATTTATATTTTTATAATATGCATATTGTAATAGTTATATGTGAATTTTTTCCTTTAATATTTAGAAAAACATTTTTTAAGGATTAAATCTTATAGGTGAGAAAGACAATATTTCTAACCATATGTAGACACAAAATCACACACTTTGGGTAATTATCTAGTCCTAATTACATACTACTATTCATATGATTCCTAAGTAAGAAAGATACTAATTAACCCATGTCTTTGGCCACCTTTCTTTGTTTTCTATTGCTACTTTTAGTCTTACACCCTTACTTGCTCAGTCTTCATTTTTAGTCTTTAGCATTGGTCATCTGGACACCAACACCTAGCCAAGCACCTTTGTCCCCTCTGGGCACCCCTGTCCTCTTTGTACTTTACTCACACTTTTTGGTCCTTTCTATCCGTTTGAACATCTTATCTTTTTGGTAGTCGGTATTTTCAAGGTTTTGGGCTGATGAATTATAGTCTAAGTATTGAAGGCACTTGAGGATTGGGTGTATGGACATAGGCGCGTAGGTGTGTACAAAAGAAAATCTTGAAAGCGGGGCTTGCCCAGGAGAGCATGATATCGGGACTTGGTTGTTTTCAGTATAAGGCTAAATATAGACATGGAGTGTAGAGCATTAAATGATATGAAGACTTGGAGAACACACACAGGCTATTTCAAAAAAGTGGAAGATCAAGAAACATATATAATTTTTAACTATTAATAGGATTAGATCTGCAGTTTCTTATTAAATAAACTAGTATTAGCAAGTGTGCATGCTTTTGTAATTATCTTGTAGTGGTGCATGGTTATTCTTAGCATGTAGCCTATTTTGGAGAGTGCATGAGTAGTGAAGGGAAAGTCCCCACTACCTATAAATATGTATTGATTTACATGGTTTAGGGATCCATGTTTTGTTAGAGTTATGTTGTTGATTTATGAGTGTGCATGTCTGATGGTGACACTCTTATGTATGTATTTGGCTTGGTTTTACAATGATTAATACAATGGATCTTTTTGGTTGGATATTAGTTGTTGAAATTTTTGTAACTAGTTTATGTATGGTAAACCTAAATTTGATTCTTGCATCATTTATTCTTGCATATGGTTACGATTTAGATCTAGTTATGGTTTAACACTTTGCACCGTTATTATGGATCTGGAATATATCTATGTTTGTGTTTATCATGCTAACTCCTTGACAAAGCTTCCATAAAAGAGGGACTTGGTACCCTTGCGTGCTTTGGGTGAACGCTCAGATTTTGTGAGTGATGTGTCAATGCGCCTTGGGTTGTTTGGTAAAATAAAAGACTACATTTTGGTTTCGTTATTGGGAACTCTTTTCAAGATATTTGCAAGGTTGTTGCATGATGAAGACGTATCGGTTGACTTTAGCCATCATTTAGGATTAGTTCCAAGATTTAGAGGAAGATTTTTCTCACATATATAACACTGGAACTAAATTTGATGCACGTGCATGGGTTGAAGCAGAAGTTGTATCATGAGCTCTATGAGATGTTCTTATGTTGTTTCCCTATAGAGATACATGAGTGGTCGGTAAAGCATATGCATCAAAGATAAATTGGAGGCTTAGAACACTTGTTTGGACATAGGAAGAACTCTAGGCTCTACATGATGTTGATTTGACTTAGACACGCGTTTTAGATCATTGGTGAACTAGTGTTTTCAATAGCTACATTTTGGAGTATGCGTTTCTACTTATTCTTGTCTATAGGTTTTGAGTTCCGGTTTGCATGAACCCAGAGGATCTTATTTACATGTTATCCCTTTAGCAATTAAGATCTTGATTATAACTTTAGATTTGGAAGAATGACCTATGGCTAGCTAAACCCCACTACACGGGGGAAGGAGTAGGCATAATGAAAGATGGCAGACACGGTGGTAGAGAGATAGAGGGAAGAAAGGAGGCTTAATTTTAATGAAGCGCGCAAGAGGGATTTGGTGAAGCAACGTGAAATTTTGGAATGAATGTTGTTGCGCAGAGAGATGGTTTGTGAAGGATTTGGAACTCACGTGGAAGACATGGAGCTAGAGCGTCTAGAAATCCCCTATTTAGGTAAGCATGATACAGAAACCTCTTTAGTTTTATATGTGAGTGCATTTGAGGAAAGACTAAGAACCATGGGCACACATTTGATCCTACCCGGTGAATTATCCCTTGCGCTTGGTGTTCTTGTTCTGAGACAGTTATTTAGAATCCGGCTAGTGTAGGTGTTTCATTAGCAATAGGTATATTTCATTCTCACTTAAAATTCAGGAGTTAATCAGATAACACATTCATCTATGGTGGTGCATACGTCATCTTTGTTATTTGGGGATACAATTGGAGATATACTTTATGGTGTGTCATCAACATAGAATGTGGGCACATAGAACATTGGTATTGCATCTAAAAGAAGTATAATTTCATAGACTATGGGATTTCGGTGTAGCACAACTATTGGAACACAAGGCATCACATCCTCTCGGTCCAATGCCCACTACGGGAGGAGGATCGGGTGGTTCAAGACCTAATGGATGCGGAGGAGGAGGGAATACAAGAGGACATATAGGTTCTCGGATCAAGTGGGTACGACCCACACTAATCCTAGCGAGTTTATTATGAGATGTCTCTTTGTCATCGAGAATACAAAGGGATTGAAGATGCAACTAAGCACATACATATGTGTGAAATATTGTGGCGTGCTAAGGGAATTACAACTCAAGATCGTAAGGTAAGTCATTTTGCTACTACTTTACAAGGCGCGCTCATAATTGGTACGAGAAGTATGATCCGAACTAGGTTTGTGTAGACTCTACCGTGTGTTGCGTGATGTTTTCTTAGTTGAGTTCCATATACGAGTTTGAACAAAATAACATCGATGCAAGATTGAAGGATATTAAATATGGAATGGCTAAGAGCATAAGGGAGTATGATGCGGGCTTTAAATTTTTTATCAAAGTTATCCTATGATATTCACCCTAATTAGCATGCTCAATGGTTTGTTTGAGGCTTAATCACGCCTTTCAGAAGGGCACTCTCACACAAGAATTTTATAGATCCGCATGAGGCTATTGAGGTATCTCTACATAGTGAGGCAGTTGGGATCATGGACACTGGAGTTAGCCCATTTTTGGAAGCTCAGATTGCATCTATGGTAAAACAGTTAGAAAAATTATTAGCTAATTCAGCCCAATGAGACACACGGTGGTCTTTGGTATACGGATTGTGAAGTGAAAAGACATACTAAGGATAGCTTCCCTCAAATATCACTACGTGTTATGTTGTTGGATTTTTAGATCTTTCATTTGGATCATGATTCAAGTAGGTGCCCCTTGTTGCAGCGAGTGATAAGAAAGAACATGTCATGTTATTATAAGATCTATAAGTCTACCACAGATGATACAAAAATTACATATTAATTGATCGATTCATGATGCCATTGAAACTAGTGTACGTCATACTAGTGTCGCAAATAATTCTAAGGAACAAGGTGAAAATAATAATCATAATCACAATGAAGGGTGCTCTGATGGAGGTAATAGAGGTAGAAGTTACTATGGAGGATTCGAGAGACCAGGGTCGCGGTGGCGGTGGATGAAGTGACTTTCCCCATAGAACTTGTTATACATGTGGATCCTCTAATCATTATAGGTGTGAATGCCCTCAGAACATTATTTTCTCTTGGTGTGGAAAAAATCATAAGTTTGAAGAATGCCCTGATTTATATGAGCACATGAGCAAGCAAAGACAAGCAGGATAAGGGCATGGGAATGGTTAGAGTACAGCGTGCTATGGAAGATCTTTGGATTCGAAACTAGCCCTTGATCCTAAAATAATACATGTGTTAGTAACTACGTGTGCTAAGGCTACGTGTGCATGTGAGGAACATAATCAAAAACCTATCATATAAAAAAGGAAATTTTGCATGTAAAGTATCCCGACCCTACTCATTAAAAGAAATTTTATCAAAAGACTATGGAGGTTATTAGAAACTTTTAGGATGAGATACAATGCTTGAAAGATCAGTCATGAAATCTGAAACAGGAAAAAATGGTTGAGCTCCTCGAAATATTTTTATGACTTAAAGGATATTTGTAATTTGTTGCACCAAGAGAACATCATTCCTTTGTTAGGGGAATGGTTAAGAGAGAAGATATCACTCACCTGGAGTTGAGCACAAGAGACGAGATATTAGATGCCAACTTACCTCCTCGCAGTATTAATTATGACTAAGAGATAACTTCAAAAAAATTTGTTGATGGATGTTTGTTGAGTAATATATTGATTGACACAGGTGTAGAAGTGAATATACTCACCTTTGATGTGTGGAATCAAATGGGGAGGCCACCATTACAACCATCTTCAAATGTCTTGTATATGGAAAACCGGACCAAAGCAACGCTCATTAGAGTCTTAAAAGATGTTATTATTACTATAAAAGGGGCCAAGTTTATTAGAGGGTTTGAGGTATTTTCTGACTTTACTTGGGTGCCCTTGGTGCTATGAAAACAATTTTGATATATGCTTCAAAAGGTTACATCATTTTTTAGAACAAGGAAGATCGCATGATAATTCCTTTGACAGATGAAAAATATGTGTCGTATGTAGTACCGTTGAGTCAAGAATATTTGAACAAAATTTATGTGCATACCAATAGCGATATTGGAATGCTTGAGACCTCAAAGGAAGGAGTAATTTAATGGGATGAAGCACGGTTTATGAATGATATAACCAGTATTTCTTGTAATAATCAGTGCATGGGACTTATAAAATGGTTATGTGTGAGATGCAAAGTGAAGTTACTCGAGTAAGTAGGACATGTTGTGTTAGGCGCCTAGGCAGTAATAAGGTACTAATGTACATACTCGAGGGAAATCTTGAAGTTATTTTGTGCGCTAATAAGCCCGATTGTATGACCAAGTGGAGAGAAGGAATATTCTTGTATATACCTTACGTGGGACAGAAAAGTGCTAGTAGATGGTACATAGAGATGGTCTTGTAGATTGGAGAGAAGTGAGAATCGCCTTCTCTACTATATTTATTTGGAACAATGCACCTACCAAGACATGTTATATTCATGGGAAGGATTTTGCTTTGCATCATGTTCGAAGTGTAAGAGACTCGGAAAAGGGGAAGGAGGCCTTATCATCCTCACTATGGGTGCATGATTTCTAATTCACCTTGTGAGGATGCACGCGTTCATGGTATGTTTATGTAGAATTGAATCGAGCAACGAGGAACTGGAAAAATTGACTTTAAGTATGATTCATACCTTTCACTATTTTTCTACTTAACCTCCAGTGAATGAGGCCTTATATATTATGAAGTGCTTGACTATGGGAGATAGTGCAAAGGCTGAGGAGATCATTTAGGAATTACTAGGTAAGTCATATCTAGAGGTGTTCTTTGAAGAATAAGAGAGTGATGAAGAACAACTTGGGCGCACATGGTTTAAAAAATAAAAAGGTAAAATAGTCTACATGATTTATGATGAAGAAGTGAAAAATTTGGATGTTGATCATACTATCGGTATGTGTGAGGTCTTGTATAGTGCGGATGAGAAGCTCCGCGTGTACCATAAGCCATTGTAAAAAAAAGGTCAACATTGGGACAGAATCTGAGTAACCTAAGGAGGTCATCATTGGTGATTACTAGTCGACTCGAGAGGTTGCGAAAGATAATTCATCTCTGCGTGACTTCTAGGACTTATTTCCTAGAGGTAATCATGATTTGAAAGGAGTACATCACTATTTGGGATTTAAGATGAGGATAAATTTAAAGGAAGGAACGTGCTCTGGTTAAGAAGAGGCCTTACGGGATGAATCCTAATCGTGCATCAAGGTATAGGAAGAAATTGACAAGATGTTGAAATCTAGAATCATTGAGCCCATTGAGGAGTCGAGTGGGTCAGCCTTATGGTGATAAGCAAAAAGAAATATGGAAGGATTAGGATATGTGTGGATTATAGAGATTTAAATGCTACTTGTGCAATAGATTCCTTTCCCACACCATTTATAGAGGAGATTCTAGAAGGCGTTGCGGGGTGTGAGATCTACTCATTAAGCGATGGATTTTATGGGTATCATCGGGTGAGGATTGCTAAATAATATCGGGAAAAGACAACTTTCACTATGGAATGGGGAATTTTTGCATACATCGTTATGCCTTTTGGATTAAAGAACACGCTTGCAGTCTTTTCACGCATTATTTTGCAAGCATTCCAGGACTTCATTCACAAGTTTTTGTAGGTCCATTTAAATGATTAGACGGTTTACGGGCTAGTTAAAATGTCATTGTGACAATTTAAGACTCATGTTTAAGAGGTGAAAGCAATTGAACATATCTCTAAACATCAAAAATTGCATTTTTACTACACCCTTTGGGACTCTGTTGGGACATATTACCTGTAAAGAAGGCTTGTTGAGACCACGATAAGGATGGTATTTTGGGATAAAAGGAACCTACTAACCAAAGCGAGGTGCACGGATTCTTGGGGCACATAATTTATTATAGGAATTTTATCAAGGTTTATGCTAGGATGTCCGCGCCCTTGGAGGAATTGTTGAAAAGTAAATGGAAATTTCATTAGAATGAGGCATAGCAGACAACATTTGAAACATACAAGGAAAAATGTATTATGCGCCCATTATGTGTATTCCTTCTTGGGATAAGTCATTTCATGTACATGTTAATGCCTCGGCATGGCCATTGGTGCGGTGTTAGCACAACTGGTGATGGGATTGTTGATCATCCTATCTATTTTGCATGCGGGATGGTGACCCCAACTAAAAATAATTACACAACTACCGAGTGTGAAGAATTTTCCATGATTTAAGAAGCTGCATAAGTTTCAACAATACTTGTTGGCAACTCCTTTTATATTTTTACGAGATCACATGGCATTGAATTACTTGGTGAACAAGCTCTTTTTACAGGGGGTGCATATGCCATTGGATTCTTCTATTTCAATAGTTTGAATTTACAATTGTGGTTAAGCCAGGTAAGATAAAATCAGACCTAACCACTTATCAAGGATTAACTCAAGTGAGGATGTGTAGAGAATTGAGGACACAATGCCAGATGTACATTTGTTCATATTGAACTACACACCCTCTAACTTAGAATATATTGTGGTGTTTTTTTAAATCTGGTGTGGTGCGTGAAGTGATGAAGATTTTAGAGAAGAAACAACTTGTCATACGCTTCGTGCCTTATATGTTGATCAGTGGAGACTTATACAAACTAGGTCATGATAAATTTTTATGCCGGTGTGTTCTTTAACATGAGCACAAATCTATTATGAAGGAAGCTCATGATGGGATTGCAGGTGGGAATTATGCTAGGGATGCCACCACGCGTAATATTGTTTGTTGGTTTGTGGTGGGAAACATTGTACAAGGATTGTAAATAATATGCCAAGGTGTGCAATCATTGTCACTACCTTGGGAAGCCTATCATATAGATGAAATGCCTTTGAGGCCTATTTCTAGTGCATAACCTTTTAAAAGATGGGCAATTAACTTTGTGGGCACTATTTCCGCACTGCATGCGGGACTAGTTCGCGCTTACATTATAACTTATACAGATTATCTTACAAGGTGCGAATAAGTGGTACCTACAAAGGATTACATGCAAGCTACAGTATCAAGGTTCTTATGGGAGAATATAATTAGTAGGTATGGATGCCCATTGATTTTGACAAGTGATAGGGGTACTCATTTTCTTAATGAGACTATCAAGATATTATTGGTTGAGTTTATGGTGGCACACCATAAAACAACACCTTATCACCCACAAGCTAATGGAATCGAAGAATATTTCAAATAGATATTGGGACATACATTGACTAAGATTTGTTATGTTGGAAGGAAATATTGGGATGATAAATATTAGTGTTTGGCGAAGAGGTTGTTTTTCTTGTTGGAATTCATGTTACCTTCTCTACGTATTGTGTGTGCAAGAAGTCTAGACGATGAACAAGCACTTGAAGAGGGAATTGATATATCGATGCGAGTTGGATGAAAGGCACACAATTACTCATTGGATTCGAGAAGATAGTAAATTCTAGGTAGAAGACATGACATGACAGGCATATCTAGGATAAAAACATTGAAGTTTGATAGATAGTTATTTTGTATGATTCAAAGTTTTTGCACCACCCTGGGAAACTCAAATTGCATTTGTCGGGACTGTATGTTGTGACTTACATACTTGATTCATGTACTTTCCAATTATAGGCCTTTGGATGGGACACAATTTCCTGCTTACTTCAATGGGAGTAGGTTGAATCCCTACTATAAATAAGTCTTCTTAGTGTTTATAATAAGGTAGTATTTCCATTATATTATGTTTCCATTTAATGATTTTCCTTTGTATGTGTTTCCTTTCAACGTTGTTATGATTTTTCAATTTAGTTCAGTGTTTTGTGTAATAAGCACGCTTACACACTAGAAGTTGAAATTAATATATATTGCATGCATGCGTAGAGGACCATGCATTATTTTATTGTGGGGTGGAGTATATATAGGATAAAAGGATCAAGTTTGAATGTTATCTAAAAGATGGATATGCATAGAGAGATATTATGTAGGTGCTTGAAGTAAATGTAGAGATATAGAAAAATTGGTCATGAATAGAGACCACGTGTGGATGAATGGATGCATAATGTAACACGAGGTAGGCTGCAGTAGTGGAAACTGATTTGGTTAAGGCACATTGGATAGGTACTTCAGTGTATGAAGGCATGTGAAATGAGGTCTATGGCCAAGAAGTAGTGGGCATGCCAAAAGGTTACGATCGGGGCACGGAAGAATCGGCGTGGAAATAGGAAAGAAATGTCACTCAATGTTGAGTATGGTGGTATGTAGAGAGAAATAAATGTGGAAACATTTACAAACACTATAAAATTTGGTGTTGTGAAATCATTTTTACATTGCGATTGTGAAGAATAATCATCTGATCGAGTTGAAGAGTGAGTTGCGTGATAAGTGTGAAGAGCGGTGATAAGAGACTGAACCAGACGTATTTGTGCATGGGATTAGTTGTTTCTCCATTGGAGAAAGTGTTTAAGAAATAAAAAGGCATTTGGGGAGGCAAATTGGTAATAAGGGTTCAATTCTAAAGCTAGGGCACGCATATTTTGAGCTAGGGAACATAGTATTTGACTTGTTGAGCTTGAATCAAAACACACTTTTATAGTTGCCATAGCACCTAAGCGAGCACCTTGAGTGGCTACGGGGTAGGAAGTAAAAGGAAGTGGAAATAAAAGTAGAATACACCCCTGAAATCTGATTTTCATAGATATAGTATACATAATGGGTTTTTATGGGATGCGATTGGGAGTCACACATTTTGTAGACACCTAAAATTGGTTATCCAATTTAGTGTCCCTCGTGTGCGTTTTCTCTCTCAGGTAACCTGGGGCACGTTTATATCACCACTATCCCCTTGGGGTATTATTCAATTTGTGATTTAAACACCTATCCTAAGTTTAATTCACCCCATTATGTTTTACCCGTGAGTAATTAAATATTAACTATTTAATTACACCTTTTTACATGTATCCTAACCACTTATCTACCCCATATCTATTCTATCCATATATCCCCCCTATTTCTCCTCCTCCCAAAGCGGGATATTTCCCGTATTTGAGGTGGAGGGATCACTCTTATCTTTCCAGAAATCACTCCTTTTGGCCATCTCGGGAGTCTGTTCCGTGATCGGCGCCGACCGGTACTCGGTCGACGCCGATTTTTTGGAGCGGCGCCGATTACAAATAGAGGCCCAGAACTCAGTTCTGGAGGGACACAGATTGTAAGAGAGAGAACGAGAGATTTTTGAGCATCAAGTGTGAACATTATCTATCGAATGAGAGCGAATCTTGTCCAAATCAATCCCTGAGAGGAGCACCGTTACTCTGCTCTTATCACATCAACATCGCACGTCTCCATTGATTTTCTGGTGACTCTATTCCTACATCCAGCATAGGTGGAGTCTTGCCAGTATCTCTCCGGCTTCTGCAGATCCAGCAGACGTTGACGATCTTGCCTTCGTTTTCGATTCCCAAATCTTCTCGCACTTTGTCTCGGATCGACGCCGATCTATACCAGTCGACGCCGATCTATATCAGTCGACACCGATCTGAACCAGTCGATGCCGATTCTACATAATCGACGCCGATCATCCTGCAGATGGTAAAAGGACACAGGTAACACAAATCTAGCTTTGTTTTCACAGTTCCTTGTTTTCTGTTGCTTTCTGTCTGCTGTTTAGATTCTGTTTATTACTTTGATCAGAAAATCTAGTCCTGTACGTACATATTTTATCATGTATGCTTCTTTACTTAATTGAAAACGTGGACTGACATCCGCCGAGGGAGCTTATCGCTTCCCGGACCCGCTTCTCGGGTAGTCCACCTAAATATCTTTTAACGTGGTCTTTTTCTGTCAAGCATCGGTGTCTCGCAGGTTACTTGGATCTACTGTGCAGAATTACTCGTGTGCGCCCGTCTTATCTACATCGGCTTCCTTATCCGTCTACATCTTCAGATATTGTCCATCGTATCGATTTCATTGGAGTTTTCGGGGTTTTTGTGTCTAGTTTGGTGCATTAACTTGGGACAGTAACAAGCACGAAATTCTTGATCAACACATTTTGCGTTGCAAAGTAAGTGACTATAATCATAAAACTAAGGATAACAAAGATGAATTGGTTAAGTTGTTGGTGGTAAACATAACTATGAGAATAGAGAACAATATGATTGTATATGATGACATAGAGGAAAAATATTGTCAAATGTTGGATTTTTGCAACTTTATAAACTCCCCTACTTTGGCAAACTAGATAAGCTATATTAGTGGTTGATGAGAAAATTCCATGAGGAATATTGTTACGTTGCTCAATGAGAAATGAGGTTTACCCCACCCCCGATTGGGAGAATGAAAAGATTACATAGTTAGAGTATCTTGAAGTTAGCAAAGTGATCTCACCGAAAAGGAGGGTGTGGAAGTGACAAGAAAAGTACTAAGTTACATGAAGGGAGAGCGTGGGATGGATATCCCCAAGTTTCATAAATACCCTATTATTCGAAAAAGTAGCACACCTCCTTACTAAGTTAAATAATCAGGAGCATTGGTCATAGGTGAATAAGGCATGGTTACACATTGTAAAGAAGATGACATAAGGAGTAGTCTACAATTTGGCTAGTTTTATTGTTGAGACTATTGTTGAAGAGGCACACCAAGGTGAGAAGATAAGTTTTGGTGTGATCCTTCTATCTATTATTTTGTAGAGATTGGAGTTCGGGTGGCCAAAAGATAAGATGAGGCAATACCCAGAGGAGAAGAAATATCTTACAAAGAGATTTACAAAGTATACCTGTGATGGATCCATGAGCGGACCCTATAAGCAGAGAACAAAACTTTGGTATGAGTTCCTACGCACTACGTTTGAGGAAGAATGGAGAATACCTAAGGATATTCCTTTGGTATTGGACAAACAGGTACAATTTTCCTTTTACCAACACTTCTACATAAGGCATTTTGGCATGAAGGATGGAAAGTGGAGCCCTTGATGCAAGCTCCCATATGCCTTCACTACGCACTATTTTTAGGTATCGGTACATAGATTTTCAAACACACAAATATTTTCAAACACATCACCGACCTATGACATTTTTCTGATCACCCCATCTACTATACATTTTACTCATTCACTTATATGCATTGCACTCGCCACCCGACGACTCACTATAGTCCAATGGTTCATACTCGATTGTTGAGGATCTCATTCAAAAGTGAACCTCACATCATCACACTTGCATCATTCTACACTTTGATCTTCACAACTAATCAATAAATCTATTTTATCACACTATGCGGCATTTTTGAAATCAGCTTGTCCATACATATCATTATATACTGACGCCTTCTAATGTTTCCATATATATATTTCGTGATATACGCTTTGGGCTACATCATCACAATTTATATCATTTTCATCTATATATTTCATGATATACATTTTAGGTTGCATCATCATGTTTTCTATCATTCCACTCATACATTTTGTGATATACATTTTAGGCTACATCATCATGCTTTTTGACATCTTCCTCACATGTTTAGTGATATATGTTGTAGGATAAATCATCACACATTCTACTACCTCATCAATTTTACTTTTTGTATTCCATCCTACACATTACATGACAACTTAAAATCACCACCTTTCCTTTGCACACATTTCAAACCATTTACCGATGATGCACTCTCGTTTATATTTCATTCTATATTGCTAAGGGGGCATAATTAAATGAACCTCATTACATACATTTCCATCATCTCAGGGGACACGTCACTCCTATCATTCACTATGCATTTCATTATGCCTCATCCAGAACATATTGCATATCTTGGTTGCATTTACTCTTCCTTATGATTTTACATATACACTTTATTACACATGCTAGATAGATATCTTGTATACCATTAACTTTGCATACCACATGTGTTTTCACTTTCCTTTTAGTTGTGATTGCAGATTATACGGATCCATTACATGTAGTATGGATGCTTGGCGTAGTACTTAATATCAGTCCCACAATGGCTCTTGGGGGCATCCAATTTAAATACAGTACATGTGTTATTATTTCATTTTATTTCATAGAACATTATTTTCTTAGACTATACACGCTTTGACATACTTATTTATGTTTCTAACATTCTAACGGATGCTTGATGTGGAAAATTTGTTATGTGGTGCTCCTTGTTTCTGTGATTGTTTGTTATATTGTTTTTCATTATATGTTATTGTTTATGGGATTTACCCTTTGTCTTGTGTGCACACTTTTCTTTTACAGACGCCTACGTTCTTAATTGTCTTGCGACATTGTGAGTGATGTCCCATGTTTGCAACCCACTTTTGTGGTCTACATTATCTTCTACTTGTGTCTTAGCTTATACATTGTCTTGCTTAGCTTACATTTCATCTTATACATGAGTGTTTTTCTTTTCTTGTACTAACATTTATTTTTCCTAGCCACTTATTTGTGTGTGCCTTGGTTTCTACCAAGAACATTCCCTTCCCCCTCAAGGTATATTTTTAACACAACGGTTGGTTCTCTTTTTATTGCATACTCCTTCAAAGTGACGTTATATGCACCCCAAATGAGGGTGCATCATATGGGTGAATCAGTCACCCTATATAGCGTTATACATATCATGGTATTGGTATAACATGGTTTTCAATTTTAGACAGGGCTTAGAATCAAACTCGGGTCTTTAGCACAACGACCTTTCTTGGATTCCGAAACCAAGGGGTAATATATCAGTCTTTCTTGGATGCCGAGACTAGGGGCAATCATACGGCGATTGGTAGTTAAACGCAATTTACATAACTCCATACACATCAGATTTTACAAGGTAGATAGTCCTTACCATGCATTTATACACACCATCTACAGTGGTGTTCTACACAGTGGGAAGCGAGTTAAATATTAGCGAGATGATACTAGATAGTTCTCCCTACACTTCTTCCATTACACTGGCATGAGATCTCCCAAAAAAACTCACGCGTCAACATCATCTAAAAGATCCTTTCTACACTATTTTCCTCATCACGGATCTAGCACACATGTTCCTTTTTCACATTTTTCATTTTACATACTCCTTTACATACTTTTTACACATATATATGCATATTTGACTACTTGTCAGCTTATATTTTGTAGGTCCATGTGTATGGGAATCGGTAGTCAACGTCATCCACATCCACACCAATAATGATATCAACACCAATATTAGGTACATTGCAACATATACAATGTGTTTTTTTCCTTAGGTTTATTTTCATCACATTTTACACTTTCTCCTCCTTAGCATCCACACTTCACATATTTTATCACTCTATGATTTTTCTAGACCCTCGGCATGTTTATGACATCAATCTACATGTATATCAGTGCACGCATCTCTATCTCGCTTTATGTTACCAAGATTTTCACTCACCAACATAAAGTGGGGAAAATATGGACACAAAATCACGCACTTTGGGTAATTATCTAGTCTTGATTACATACTACTATTCATATGATTCCTAAGCAAATAACGATACTAATTAACCCATGTTTTTGGCCACCTTTCTTTTCTTTCTCATCACATTACTTTAGGTCTTACAACCTTACTTACTCGGTCGACTTTTTATTCTTTGAAATTGGTCATCCTAGACACCAAGAACCAACTAGGATACCAGCATCGTGTGTCGTCATCCCCTCTTGGCACCCATGACCTCTTTGTATATTACTCACACTTTTGGGTCCTTTTTTAGTTATTTGATCATCTTATCTTTTTGTTAGTTGGCCATTTCGAGGTTAATTACGAAATTCAAACAAAATAATCAGATAAATATAAGGTTATGTGGTCATAATAAAGGACCAATCACTAAGCGTTAACTATTACCACCTAAGGTTTCATCCATCAAAGGCATCTAAGAGCTCCATTGCATTTATCTAGCTCCATCACAAGGGACACAAGGGTTGGTTTTCTACATCACACTTCATAGAAGGGAAGTTCATTTTATTCCATGCACACATTTATTACATTCTACATCTAACAACTTACTTTCTATCCACATGCGACTAGCACAAGAGCAACCTAGGGCACAATTCCGCACACACACACACACACACAGAACTACATTGGGTCTAAGATGAAGTGCAATGCTCAATTTTAAGTGCGTCATTGTGGTAGATGAGGACATTCTAACCCCTCATTTTACATCTTTATTTTTTAGGATTTGATTGTTATTTGAGGATTTTTCAGGTCTATGTTTCATTACAAGTTTCCGGTGACTCAGTGATCATTGTATGAATCCATAGCAATAAAAGGTGAGCATCAGTGAACATCTTATGACCCCCGTGAATTCATATTTCTAAGCATTTCCACAAACCTAGGAACCTAGAAACAAGCCTAGGCCACCCACAGCGCCCTGTCCCTCTATAGGTACCCCAGTCTAGCCTCCTTCTCTAGATCTATAATTTTTTGAGCTCTAGTGCTATGGCCAGTGCTTCACATTTCTCTATTTTCTAGCTCTATGGACTTTCAATAACTCAGAAATCAGCTAAGGCATCTCACCCTTCTTTGCATTACGGTTTCATTATTCATTGCTTACTTTACTCGAGTGTAATTGCTAAACTTAATTTTTCATCTATTTACTGCAATATTGCATTTAGATTAGACATAATATTCCATATTGTGCATAATCACCATATAAGAATAATTTTCATATTTATTTCTCCACTAAATATTTTATTCAACTTGTACACCTACCTAGAAATTCAATATTTTATATAAAAATAATCCTTTATCATTTTAACTTATTTATTGTAGTCATTTTTACCCTTATCGAAAATAAAGGAACCCCATGCACGCCGGCCTATCACCCAACGGTCTTGGACGCTCACCGAGGCATGCGCGGGTGTGAGTCTCTCTTTTATGTGAGTTTAGTGGGAAATATCATCTATGATTTGCGCTTAAGAGATTTTAAAGGAGTTAAGACATACAAGAACCATAGAGCTCAGAACGGCCTCTAGATCCTTGCAAGCATTCAGACAGACAGTACTTTAACATATTATATAACTTGTACCATAACAGAAAGAAGTATACAAGAATCCATACTTAGCATAAACATAAATGAAAGAAGACCTATGAGAAAGATGTATGCATCAGAATCATTGATATTCATATTCATATAACTTGGTAACCTCATTACATCCATGGAGCCATTACAGAATGTCACAGAGAAGTAGACCCAGTCATGCATTACAATTGGACTAATGTAGCTAGGCTATCAAAATAAAAATTACAATCCCCATGCCCAATACATCCTTTCCCAAATACAATTACCCACTAACAGAGTTCTTGCAGTATTTTTGCAGAGCTCGCCCACTCTCTAGTTCTCTCTCTTTTTACTCTGTAGGCGCTTGTATTTATAGCCTTTCTGGGCTACCAACTCATCCTCCAGCATGCCCTCAGATCCGATGCCAAGTGTTTGAATGTGGTCCTCCATGTGAGCATGCTCCTCCAAGCCTGAGCTTTCCACTTTATACCATGATGTGCTTCTAGAAGCTTCTACATAGGCATGCTCCTTCCTGGGCCAACATGTCGCTAGGTTGGCACCTTATCCACTTAGCATGCACAGTCGGGTCATGCTTTTCATGTGTTCTTCCCCAAACGCCCAATTTGGCTAAGTCCCAAACCCTTGGTTTCTGCGTGCACGCACACCTTGGCTTCCACCATGGGCTTCCTTAAACCCTGCCCTGTGTGCTTTGTCCTTGTGTGCCTTTCTTTAACTGGGAATTTACGCACCTACGCGCCTTTTGTACTTAGCCAACATTCTAGGGCCCAACATCACCCCACACTACGCCTATTCTCCGTCCGTGGGAACACTTCTCTAGTGAAAGAAAGAATGCAACAGGCTTACGCCTTGGAAAAGAATAAGGGGATGAAAGAATGGGGAAAGAAGAAAGAATGGGAGAGTGAAGGAATCACTGCAACAAGCTAGGAAAATCCTTTTGCAAGTTCGGCCTCAACTTGTTCAGGGCATCGACTTCTTCCTGCGCTCTCACGACAGAGGTTTGACCGACCAGGCACTCACCTCCCCAAAATTTAGTCCATCTCCTTTGCATGCTCATGGTATCAGTGATTTCTCCAACTCCTTACATATATCCTCCAGCACGTCCATACTTTGTGTAATACGCGGATATAGTTCCTTGACGGGTTTTTGATTGAACCCTTAAGGTTTCAATGGCTTAATATTTCTTCTTCGACCTTGGCAAGGATTTTATCCCTTTCCGCCTTATTTCCCTTGTTATTCTCCTGGAACTCCTTGAGTTCCATTTCATGAGTGGTGACTAAGGCACCTGCCACTTTGTCTCTATCCACACAATTTTCGTACGTGAACTCAAAAGTCCAGGAAGTGGTTCTCACATCAACAAGAACCTTGTTGTATTCCACGATGAGCGCTATGATCTTCAACTTATACTCCTTTTCTAGGCGTGCGGCCACTTCTTTTCAGACTCCAAGGCTAGTGGTTGTCTTTCCATGGTGAGGACCCTTGTTAAATCCTCCAGGCATCCCAAGGCAGATCCATACTTTTGTGTGGGTGATGCTAGGTCCGGATGCTTCAATACTATAGCCTCGTTAATGGATTCCACCTTCTTGTACACAACACATACCTTAGCCTTTTCATCCTTCAATTCACGTTGCCACTATGGGTCTGATCAACTTCTCCTAGCTTAGCTCCTTTGTTATTACAGCTAGCTCTTCCTCTTTCTTCTTCAGCTCCCCTTCCAGATCTCTGATCCTATCATTTCACCCGAAGAGTCTAGCTTCGATCTCAATGGAGACCTTGTTGAGCACATTGCATAGTTGTTCATCGAGAGCTGTTGGGTATCCACCATTGGGTTATCTTCTCTTGGTCCTAGCAATGTTATTATTTCCCCGTGGCTTACCTCAAACTTTGGCTCATCAAGGTGGGACTCAATTTCCCATGAGAGCATCTTCCTTGTCATGCGGATATGTAACCTCCCTGTCAAAAGATGACATTCCTACAAGCTCCTCCGCCAGAATTGTACTTTGGAACCATGTGCGTGAAACACTTTCTTGGGGTCATCAATATAACCCATCTCTAACCTCTCCCCCTCTGTGTGCCTTCCTCCCATGTGCGTACCCTTAGGTATACTTACAATCAAAATGGGGCCTCTAGTGTTGCCATGTTCCTCTTCTGTGCTCTCCTCCTTCTCCTTTTTCAACACTATGGCTCAGTGTTGTGTTCCACTTTTCCTCCACCAGGGTCTCAATGTTCTTGGTCTCTTCTCCTTCTAATACTTGGTTGTCTATTCCTGTGTAGAGCTTGGAAACTCTTGCTTCTATGCGCTAGCCTCCTCACTTTTCCCATGTCCTGGGTGCCTTCTCTACCTGGCTATCCTTGCGCCACATGAAAAGGAACCCTTGTTCCTCTTCTCCACCTTCTTCTTCTGAATCATGCACATTGAAGATAGGTGGCCCTTGATCTTTTCTGGGGTCCTCTTCCCCACTAACTTCTTCTTCACTATCATCCTCTTCGCTATCATATTTTTCTCCTATGTACTTGTCCAAATTCTCAATTTCTTCTGAGACGGTCTCTTCTCTACCCTCTACTTCTTCCTAACCAAAGATTCCGGTGTAGGTGACTTTGTTTCTTCTTCTCCCGAGGACTCCTTATCTGATGGCTTTTCTGGCTCTGGAGTCTTCTCTTTTACTATGGGCCTCTTCTTGCGTGCGTACACATCTTGGTCTGGCACTTTTCCCGGGGGAACCTATTACCTGTGTCTCCACCACACTTGGAATTTTCTTTTCTGGTTCTTTTTCCTCCTGTTTGGGCGATGGTCTCTTCCTACCAGTTGGATCCTGAGGTATAGACACCTCGTTCTCTAGATATGTGCCCTTCTCTGACTTGGGTCTTATGTGGATGTACATGTGTGCCACGGATCCTTCTATAATGGGTCGAGTCATGGGCCTTGTCATTTGAACTTCATGTGACATGTACCACTCCACGTACGTGTGCTTTTTTGGGGTAGACCAACCCTTTGCACATTTCCTGTGATCCTGGTTTAGATTGCCAAGGTCAACTTAAACTTCTTGGACTCCTTGAACCTATTTACTCCGCTTGGAAGTATTGAGTTGTGAAGGAAAAGGGGAGCTTGCACCATGGGCTCCATGTCTCATCTATCAGTTTGAATCTACCCAAGTAGAAATGCTGGTACACAACAAATTCCACTTCTCCCCTAGTGGCCACTAGCTAGTTGTTTGGGAATTCTCCATTTTCCTCGAACGCGTTCCTTAGGCACGTATACCACTTTTCCAAGCACACCTTGTGCATTTTGTCATAGTGTCACAAGTGTATTTTCAAACCTCTTGGCGGGTGAGGGTCTTCAGTAGGGTACTCCAACATTAAATTTTTGATGCATCTAGTACCCCGATCTCTGAAAACACAATGGTTAGTAGGACATTGCCAAAAGGATCATGTCACCTTCCTTTGCGCAGCTGATAATCTCATCCACGATGAATGCGGACAAGTTGTAGATGGTGCCCTTTGAAATTTTCTTACAAACATTCAACCATGGCTTATTGACCTAGGTCCATCTCTCAAGCCATTTAACTTTGACACCAGGTGTGCGGCCATCTTCATTACTGGATCCTTAATGTCTGCGACATCATAATACCTTGACCCCTTCTTGTATGCATAAGCGGCGATAGTTTCCTTAATCACTTATTTTTCGGTCAAGTCATCCTCCAAACCATCTCCTTCACAGATGAGGCCTGTGAAATGTGAAATGAGCTGAGGGGTTATGCACATCTTGCGCCTACTGAAGTGGAAGTAGTCCTCATGCACGCACATGACATCAACCATTGATATAAGCACTCAGGTTTCCCGAAGTAGGGCAACTCAAAGAGTTGTAATAACCCTACCTTCTCCAACTTGACCTTCACGTCATCATTATAAATGGGAAAACCTTCTAGTGTCCTTTTGTTTGTTGGGCGCACTAACTCTCAGCGCCATCTCCTTCTCGATTGTGCTTGTCGATGATTATAATCATTCACCAACATGTTCCTAAGATGGGACTCCCACTCCTTCCCAACAACACTCCATCTAGGTATTGCATTTCTGCATACCACTCTTCATTTTTACATGCGTTAGTTTCATTTTCTTTCCCTTGCCCTTTCCCTTTCCCTTCTTGGGTGTGCTAACTAGTTTCTTGGGTGCCATTATCTAGGTCTTCTTACCACTTCAATCACTCGTGTTACTCTGTTCTTCCGCTCTCTCCAACCTTAGATCTCGAACTTGTGAGGAAAACTTCTTAAACCCATGCCCTAGTTCTTCAAACCCTAACTGGGATACTCCCTTCACAAGACGGTGCCTTCTCTCACTTTTCCTACGCCCGTGAAATCCCTTCCTCTGGTTCTGCAAATCTGAACTAGTTACTCACACTTCAATCTCTCAAATGTTTCTTCACACGGATCAGTTTTTTTGGAAGCCCTAGTTTGCAAAGGCACGAAAATCACTTCTTTCTCCTTATATGTAAAGTGAATAATGAAGTGCCTCGACCCCTTTATTTATATTTTTCCCTTTTAAGCATTAAGTGCTACTTCACCTACCACCATACTTTTTACATTTAATGTGTCTTTTTCAAACAAAGCCCATCTTCAGCACTTTCCCTCACGCACCCAAACTGCGTGGAAAATCCTCCAACCTTCTAGCGCACAACCAATCCAACATGATAGGAGACTCTTGCATGTGCGTAACCAGTGCGAAGGCACTTATTTTGTCTTGATTTTTGCTCTCACCTACCTTGTGTTACTTAATGTGCTTTTTCCTCCTTTGTACGTGGGATCTGAAAGTAGCTTTATCTTGGCACCAACCATCCTTTTTCCATCTTTCTTTTACACCTCTTTCAACAATAGGGCCATTCAACTGGGATTTTTAACACAAACTTCCTTGGCACTTTAACCATACTCTCCTTCACATTACTCCACCCCACACTAAAATGATGCGCGGTCCTCTGCACACTCACAAATTCTCAAAAGTAGTAATAAGGTTACCGGTGCCCAAGGTGCAAAACAAAAAACAATGTGAAAGGGAAACACAAGAAAATAAATGCATAAAGGAAAATTCTAAACTAACTGGACAAAACTACCTTATTTACAAACACCAAGAAGACTTATTTATAGTAGGGCTTCAGCCTACTCCCATTGAAGTGTCAGGCAATTTCGTTCCATCCAGTGCTTATAACTGGCACACGCCCGAATCAAGGATGTACGAGATTGTGTAGGGACCCAACCAATGGACTTTCAACTTCCTAGGATGGCGCAGAAACTTAGAATCATACAAGTAAGACCATCTTCCCAACCTCAAACTTCTTATTTCTGATGTGGCGATCATGCCAAGCTTTTTTTTTTGCTTTCTCTGTTGTTTGGCTCCACTGGTGAGTGATCGTCTCTCATCCAGCTTCATTAACTCATCAATTCTCTCTTCCAGTGCTTGCTCATCAGCTAACCCTCCTGTGCACGTTATTCATAGAGAAGGTAACATGAATTCAATCGGTAGAACAACTTCGCGCCAAACACCAATTGAAATGGTGTGGCTTTGTTCAACCTTTTATAAGTTGTCCTGTAAGCCCATAATACTGTTGATACTTTGTCATCCCAATCTTTTCTTCCGACATCACAAATTTTGGTCAGGGTATGACTCAGTATTTTGTTGAATGCTTCTGCGGTTCCATTTGCTTGTGGGTGATAGGGTGTAGTCTTGTGATGAGCCACCATGAACTCTACTAACAGGATCCTCACGGTCTCATTCAAGAAATGTGTACCCCTATCGTTGGTTAAACTCAAAGGACATCCATACCTCGTGATAATGTTCTCCCACAAGAATCTTGCTGCTGTGGTTGTGTGTGCAATCTTTAGTTGGGGTTGCCTCTACCCACCTTGTCAAATAGTCTATGCAAGTGATGACATAGCATGACCCAGAGTCTATACGATCTTTGCTGGTGCAATAGGGCCTACAAAGTCTATTGCCCACTTTCAAAAGGTTCCGTGCTAGGTATCGGGTGCAAAGGCATTTCATCTCTCTTTCTGGCTTGCCAATGTGCTGATAATGGTCACATGCTTTACAATAGTCTTTATAATCCTTGTACAGGGTTTCCCACCATAATCCTGCCATTAATATCTTACACGTGGTGGCATCACCTACATAATGCCCACCCGCACTTCCTCTGTGTGCTTCCTCCATGATGGCGAGGTGCTCATGCTCTAGTACACACCCACGTAAACTTCATCACGTCCCAACTTGTATAAGTCTCCATTGATCAACATGTAGGGGCATTATGCGTATGGCTAGTTGCTTATTTCTAATGCCTTCATTCCTTCCGGAACCACACCTTCCTTTAAAAATACTGCAATCTCCTCCAAATGAGGGGCGCGCATGCAACCTAAATAGTTGTGCATCTAGCATTGTCTCCTTAATACTCTGCATCCTCCCCTAAATCAATTCTTGATAGATGATCAGGCCCATAATTACTCTTCCCAAGTTTCACTACTACTGTGAATTCAAACTCTTGAAACAACAACACCCACCGACATATGTGCCCTTGTAGAATGGGCTTATTCACCAAATACTTTAATTCCATGTGGTCGGTGTAAAATACAAAGGGTGTTGCTAGTAGATACTGCCTAAATTTGAAAAGCGTGTAGATCATTTGAAAATTCTTCACGTTCGGTCGTGGTGTAATTTTGCTCTCTTTGGTGTCAACTTCTTACTTTGCAAAAACACAAAGGATGATCAACACTTCCTTCACCCGGATGTGCAAGCGCTACTCCAATAATGGTTCCTAAGGCATCTACATGGACATGGAAGGGCTTGTCCCAAGAGGGAAAACATAATATAGGCACGATGACAAGCCTATCCTTTAATGTATTAAACACCCTCTACTGCGCCTCTCCCTAATGGAAGGAACTTTTATGTCTGAGCAGCTCCTCTAAAGGTGTGGTGATCTTGGCATACCCTTTGATGAATTTCTTGTAATAACCCATATGCCCAAGGAATCCACGCTTTGCGCTCGGCTAGTAGGCTCCCCTAACCCCACAATAACTGTAACTTTGGCAGGATCTACCAGCAAGCCCTCCTTACATATGATATGCCCCAATAATGTCCCAAAGGGTGTAGAAAATACACACTTCTTAATGTTGAGGGATATCCTCAACTTCCTACACCTCTCAAACATTAACCTCAAATTGTCACAATGGTATTTTACTAGACCATACACTGTCCAATCATCCAAATAGACCTGAAGAAACTTATGGATGAAGTCTTGGAACGCTTGCACCACTATGCATGAAAAAACAGCAGGTGCATTCTTCAACCCAAAGGGCATGACCGTGTATGCAAAACTTCCCCACTCAGTGGCAAAATTTGTCTTCTCCTGGTCTTCCTTTGTAATCCGGACTTGGTGGTACCCGAAAATCCATCCATAAAGGAATAGATTTCATGCCCGTGTGAACTCCTTCCAAAATTTCTTGGTGAAGGGGTTGGAAAAGGATCGATGACACAAATTGCATTTAGCTCCCTATAATCCACGCAGATCCTAATCTACCCATCCTTCTTGATGTTGATTACCATCAAACTTATCCATTCTGATTCTTCCACTACTTCAATGATCCCAAAAGCTATCATTTTTCTATCTCCTCCTTAACCTTTACGTGTAAATTGGGATTCATCGGTAGGGTCTCTTCTTGACCGGGTGTGCACCATCCTTTACTTTATCTTCATCTCCCCCAAGGAATGGTGAACACCTTTGAGCTCATGGTACCCACGTGGGAATAAATCCTCAAATTCGCACAACAGATCAATGATCTTAGAGACTTCCTTCTCTGACTAGTAATCTCAATAATAGCTTCCTTAGGTTCTTCTCTGAACCGATGTTAACCTTTTTTGTCTTTAAGGGCTCATGGTAGGTGCACACATGAGTATCAACACTGTCCACCACCTCGCGCGTCCCTACAGAATGGCTAACATCAAGCTTTCTGCTTCCTCCCCATCAATCACATACACCAACTTCCCTTTCTCCTTTTCCAAACATGCACGCTCAAGTTGTAACTCTTCTATTTCCTCTACCTCCTCTTCAAAGCGCGCTTCCAAACCTAGTCCACCTAGCAACTCCAACAACCTATCTTCCATGGCACTATCCCCCATGGTAAGGTGCTTGACACCCTATAAGGCCTTATCAACTGATGGCTTGGTACTCCGATACTCAAAGGTTTGAATGAGGTCAGCCACTAGCTCTTACCAATTCCCTGTCTGGTGGCGTGTCTCTGAATGTATGTACCATATGCACGCGTAACCCTTAGTGTAGAATACAACTTGTGCACCCAGAGGGATGGTGAAAAGCTTCCATACCTTCTCTCCAGATCCTCTCACACTCTGGATATGGAAAGAGGTGGGCTCCTTCCCATGGTAGTCCTTGATGGTGGTGGGCACGTTGCTTCTAGAGAATATGAGAGAGAGAAATTCTTACCTCGTACCATTCCAAAAGGCTCTCTTGATGTGTAGCCCACCACCATGTTGATGTGTCAAGTAGGACATAACTTAGCATCCCTCTTCATTCCTTCTCCTCCTTCCATTGAGCTTCCATCTCTGTAGAAAGATCTCGGGAAGGCTCCTCCTGAATACTTAGGAATCTCCTTTCCTCCTAGGTGCCGGAGTATGGGTGGACCTTTGTTACCTTGGTCACCGACCCTCTCAACTATCGTCCGATCAATTCATAAGTTCCATGTGCCCAATTGTCACATGCTAGACTGGTGGTATCACTTATTGACTGAGCATCCTCAAACTGGATAACTTCATCGGTAGGATGGATTATCTTTGGGTCCCTGATTAAGCACACATATATCCTGTCCAGAACTTCTTCCCCAAAGGTTCAGTATAGGGCGTCGACTTCCCATTCAGCTAAGGGTATAATGACCTGCTCCTCCTTATTTTCAAAGCTGATGTACCCTTTGTTGAACCGAAGGTTTGCATTGTTCTTGTAACACCATGGGTGCCCAAGTAGTGCTGGGAAATTGTTTTCCTTGATGAGCGCCAAGAATTCAAAGTCCCCAGTAAACTTAGCTCCCTGGATAGTGATAGCTGCATCCTTTAAGACACTAATGGGCATCACCTTAGTCTTGTTTGCCATATACAACACATTTGAAGATGGATGTAATGTAGGTCTCCCCATTTGATGCCATACATCCAAAGTTAGAACATTGACCTCTGCACTGTGTCAGTGAGGATATTACTAAGGAGCCATCCATCTACAACTACATTCAATGTGATTTCCTTTTCATAGTCAAGGTTGTGAGGAAGGTTTACGTGTAATACCTACCTCTCGCGCTCTCCTTTGGCACATGGTACCTTCTCTCTCAACCATGATCCTAGCAAGGGAATAATATTCTCTTGCCTTAGCATTTTACATACTTCCTTGACCTCATCCAGGTCATCCTTTGGTGCCTCGACTCTCCTTCCTTGTTCCTCCCTCCTGGATTGCTCCTTTAGACACTGGATTTCCCCTTGTAAACTCTAAATGACATCCATGGTGTCTTGATATACCTCCTTTTGATGCGCAGGGTCTAGGTACTTTCCATGAACTACTTCCTCCCTTGAAACCAAGTTCTTTTGCCTTGGTATCTCTTTTGCATGTGTAGCTTTTGCTCTTGTTGTTACCAAGACAGGCTCCAAACCTGCATCCGTGTTACCCAAGGCATCCACTATGTGTCTTCCTTCTTAATATTGACCATTGCAGTGCCCTTGTCTTTCCATGGTTGCTTTGATTCATGTGCTCAAACAATTCCGGGCACTCCTCATACTTATGCTTCTTTCCGCACCATTAGCATTCAAGCTGAGTCGGGAACTCTTGTTTGTAATGCTCTGTAGATCCATAATTGAAACAAGTTCCACATGGGAACTCACTCCTTCCTCCTCCATGGTTACCATGACCATAGAATCCTCTGCGAAAACCCCTTCCATGCGCGCGCCTCCATCTGCGCGCTCCTCATAATGGTGATCATCACCCTTAGAACTACTAGCAATGTTGGTCCGGCGTGCACCCCATGATCAATGGCCTCATGGATCTGATCAATGAGCCTACAGTCCTTAGTATCATGGGTTATAGAGGTGTAGATCTTACAGTAGCAAGACACATTCTTCAGATTGTGCTTTGTAGTAAGGGGCACCTACTTACATCATGGTCCCCATGACAAATTTCACATTCTACTATCATGGCACATATTGTCCTCTGGGGGAAATTATCCTTGACATGCCCTTCTACTTCATAATTTGTGCACCATAAACCACTACGAGTCTCATGGGCTGATTTCATATAATTTCTCTAGCTTCTTAGCCATAGCAATAATTTGAGCCTCTAGGAACAAGCTAACACCAGTATCAACACTACCAATAGCCTCGGGCGCATAGAGCAACTTCCAATGCCTCACGCGTGTCTATGAAAGTTTTATGAGATAAGGCCCTTCTTAAAGGTGTGATAAATACTCCAAAAACCATTAAGCATCTTTATGAAGGGTGAATATCATATGTTAATTTAGACAAGAGAGTTTTAAAGCGCACATCATACTCTACACACTTCTCTTCCATTCCTTGTTGAATCTCCTTTAAAGTGTTGATGCTCTTTGTTCAAACTCGGGGATGTGGAATTTTGCCAAGAATACATTCTTTAAAGTAGTATAATCCACCACTATTTGATGAGGGTCATATTTCTTATACCGGTATATGCATGTGCACGCCTTACAACGTGGTTGTGGTAGCCTGACTAGCCTTCCGCTCTGGGGTTGTGATACCCTTTGTGTGCCATAGTAGTTCACACTTGTGAACATTCCATAGCATCCTCAAAACCTTTTAATCGGGAAAATGTAGAGACATTTCAAAGAAAACTTGGGGGTGGTTGGGGCCCGAATCCTCTTGAGCCAGAGCCTTGGTTTCCACTGTGTTTCCTCCACCACCTGATCCACCAAGTCCACCAGGTCATGTTCCTCCTAAACCACCAGATCCACTAGACCCACTAGCTCCTATTCCTCTTGAACCACCAGATCCACCAGTCCACTAGGTCATGTTCCTCCTGACCCCACAGATCCACCAGATCTCGTAGTGGTTGTGACAAGGGTCCCCATAGTTCCATTGAACTACGTGCCTATGGTCTGTGACAATGCCCCACTACCAATAGTATACCCCACACGACTCCCAGATGTGAGACCAAAAGCTTGCATGTCTATACCTTTCCTAAAAAGTCCTCTTAACACTGGGTTGGTGTTTGCAGCCATAAAGGCCTAAACGAGAAATTATATCTCCTGGGTGTAGATCGATCACTTCGATGTAACCAACTCAACTAGACTATGATATTTTCCCCTTGATCTAGAAAACCAAGCACCAGGGTTTAGTCACTAGGTGGGCTCAGATGTGTGCCAATGGTTCTTCTCTCTCCACGTGACAAACTCTCATCAGAAGTTAAAGGGGTCTCTCTTACGTGTTTTCCAAGATGGGGTCGCACAGACTATCTAGGTTCCATGTCCTTTGTGTGAACCTCAAACCCTTCCCACAACATCTGCCACCATACATCCATCACACTTGCAACCTCACGTTGTCTAGAAATCTCCCTTTCACACTTCACCATACTTGAGTCGTCTCTCCTCCCTTTCTTTCTCCATCGCAACATTTTCCATCTTCCTCGACCCTAGCTTCCTCGCCCAGTGCTCAAAATGGTTTAGCCGGCATTTGGGAATGCCTCTAAACTCATGGTAACCATCAAGATCTTCATAACCAAAGAGAAAACACATAGAAATGATCCTCTAGGCTCCCACAAAAACTCAAACTCAGCAACCTTTGGAAAATAATATGTGGAAATGGCATACTCCAGAGTGTAGCTAGCTAGTACTCCTTTCCACCAATGATCCATAGCACGGGTCCACGTCAGATCTGCATCCTGCAGCCTCCAGTATTCTTCTTGGGTCCACACACATGATCCATAGTTCCAATTTGATCTAGACGCATAAGTTGAGAGCCACTCATATAGTTCTCATTGGGAAGCAACAGAAAAAAGTTTCATATAGATCATGGTAGAGGTTCTCTTCTACCCATCTACATGCATCAAACTCAGGTCCAGTGTTAAATCTCTGAGAAAATTCATCCTCGTGCTCTTGAACCATGATTCAACACTTTCTAAATTTAACCTCTCTATCATTACTCACTACACAAATCATGATGTATATCATTTCCCACTACAACTTCAAAAAGAGTCCGACAATGGAACCAAGATGTAGTCATTTTTACCCTATCGCAAAAGAAAGGAACCCCATGTGCACCATCCTATCACCCAGCGGATGTTGGGTTCTCAATCAAGGCACGCGTGGGTGCCGAGTCTCTCTTTTATGTGATTTTAATGGGAAACATCATCTATGATTTGTGCTTAAGATATTTTAAAGGATTTTAAGACATACAAGAACCATAGAGCTTAGAACGGCCTCTAGATCCTTGCAGTCATTCCAAATAGAGAATACTTTAACATATTATATAACTTATACCATAACAAAAAGAAGTATACAAGTATTCATACTTAACATTAACATAAATTAAAGAAGACCTATGAGAAAGATGTATGCATCAGAATCATTGATATTCATATTCATATAACCTAGTAACCTCATTACATCCATGGAGCCATTTCTAGAATGTCACGAGAGAAGCGGACCACGAGTTATGAATTGATTTGGACTAATGTATCTAGGCTACTAAAAGAAAAATTACAACCCCCATGCCGAGTACATCCTTTCCCAAATACAATTACCCACTAACAAAGTTTTGCGGTATTTCGCAAAGCTCGCCCACTCTCTAGTCTCTCTCTCTATTTTCTCTACTGGTACTTGTATTTATAGCCTTCTTGGGCTGCTGACTCATCCTCTAGCATTTTCATATCTAATTCCAACTATCGAATGTGATCCTCCATGCGAGCATACTCCTCTAGGCCTCGGCTTTCCACTTTATACCATGATGTGTTTCTAGAAGCTTCTACCGCAGGCATGCTCCTTCTGGGACAACCTATCGCCAAGATGGCACCTTATCTACTCATCATGCATAATCGGGTCATGCTTTTCATGTGTTCTGCCCCAAACGCCCAATTTTGATAAGTCCCGAACCCTTGGTTTTTTCCATGTGCATTTCGCGCATGCCACAGGCTTCCTTAAACCCTTTTCTTAACCCTTCTCTTAAACCTTGTCTTGCGCGCTTTTTCCTTGTGCACCTTTCTTTAACTGGGACCTTGCGTGCCTACGTGCCTTTTATACTTAGCCAACATTCTAGAGGCCCAACATTTATTCTTATGCAAAGTCATGTGCGTGTATGCACTTGTATAAAGGACACCCTGTTGTACCTCCTTCAACGATAATTTAATCCTATGTTCTTGTAGCTTCCTTTTCAACATATGTTGTCGAAAATGAATATGGGTACTATGCCAAACAACAACAGAAAACATCCACGATCAGATCTCATTACAATAAATCAAAAATTAAGTTCTTAAAGCACATGAGTTTGGTATTTTGGTGTGGATTTATATTTATAAGTTAATTTTAATTAAAATTCCTTCCTCAACTTTTTGTAAAAGGTTGTTCTGTTATCCCCATTCTCCTTACCATTATTCTATGAAAATACCAATAAAATTAACAGTGGCCCATTTTTTGGCAGCCCCTCCTAATGCCATTTTTAGGCAGTGTGCACTTTATTTTTTATTTTATAAGTGATTTATAGCATATGGGACTATTTCATTAAAAAATTTACTTAATTGTACTTTTAAAATGAAACATGCATAACCTACCCTTAGAAGATTCAATCATTTTAGCTCTCTTTCAAAATCACCAAACATTATGTGAAAATTAAAATAAAAAGAGTTATTACCCCTATTTTGATCTCCATTAATTGCATGTCAAGGGATTTGTTGTTACCCTTATTAAAATTCCCATTGATTTTAGGTCAAGGGTTCTAATAAATGACACAAACAATCCATAGGCAAAAACTAAATTTATATTACATCTATTTTAAGTGAAACAAAATTTATGGGAAAATCAACTTATCAATTCAAGTGTCGATGCCTCTTACCGGTATGGGTGTGTATTGTTGGTAAAGATTAGTTGGCATAAAATCAAAAATATCAATGGATTCTCCATTCTAATTGATCATTCTTACTCCCCTATTATGATTTGAAATTGAGAGATATTAATTTATTTTAGTCATGAAGTACATACATTCAATGGTTTTTAATATGATTAGGAAGTTTGATTAGGTATTGTTGTTGCGGGTTGCATGTGGACTAAAATTATCAATACCTTTCAAGTCAAAAAAATTATATCCTTCCCATGAATTAGGTAGTGGACTCGCTTGAATACAGTATATTTGAAATTAGGATTCACCAAATGTGTAGAAATATGCCTTTAATCAATGAGATCCTCGAAGACACACACTAATATTAGGGAAAGAAAACCAATAGTGTGCTTTATAAGTGACTCAAATGGACCAACGAGAACATGCCAAAAATTATTTTCGTGGATGTAATCACGGAAGTAAAACAACAACCGAACACAAGAATACCATACCATTGACTATGATAAGACGGAATGACGACAAATCTGAAATATCAAAATAAATTATAATATTAACATGAAATTATTCAATCTCACCCATGAGATACTTGAGTATTATTGACTTCACTTGCCTTTCACAAGACTATGGGAGAAACTTTACAATTACACCTCTTGATGGCTTCTTGACACACCTTTAAGCTGATGGCTTCCTTCGCACACTTCCTGATATTTCTCACTACTTCTTTCTATGCTAAATGAGGGGGTGGCCTCTCTATTTATAGAACTTCAGGGCTTATCCATCCTATCTCTAAGATAGGATAAGAAATCCACTACGACGAATCATATTCCATACCTTAACTCTTATACTGTACATGTAAGCTTATATACATTAAGATAAGATAAACCTTATCATTTTACATGGGTTCCACATTTTTAGACTTTTTACAAATAAAATACACAAAATATTTATGACCTCACTCCTTGTCCTTATTACCAATATAATATTTCTAATTCCTAATCATGTAGACCCTACTTCTCTAATTACCCAAACTTTGACATTTTAACATTCCGGACCACTTACGACAAATATTTACTTTTTACAACATTTCTATTGTACTTTGGTATTATTACCGTACTCCACATTATTGGCGGCACCGTCTTGTGGCGCCGTTATCTTCTATCGGACGCTACTACTAATTACACTTAACAACATCCTATTCCTAATACATACATTAATGAAATAGAAATTTTGGAGGAAAATTTTAGTGTCGACATCTTCCCCCTTCCTAGCTTCTACTCCGTCCTCGGAGTAGACTATTACAGTGCTTGGAAAATCTTGACTTGTCGTGGTTGACCCATTTCGTAATGGGAGTGCCATCAATTCCTCCAGTCAGTGCGTACCATTTTCATGCATGCATTTCTTTATTTTGTAGGGCCCCATCCATTTTGGAAGAAATTTTCTCTGTCTTCTTTTTTTGTATCTGGAATCATATACTAGGACCAAGTCATTCACATGAAATGGAGACCATCGGATCTTTTGATCAAAGTATTCCTTCTGCTTCATTTTCTTCTTATGGCTTGTATCCTTTGCTATTTCCCTCATTTCCTCTAGCAAATGAAGATGTACCAACCTTTCTTTTACTGAATCACTTTCATCCATCCTTTCATTTTTCATAACTCTCACAGTGGGAATATCAAACTCAATAGGAAGAACTGGATCAATGCCATAGGCCATTGAAATGGGGAGTATCTGTTGCTGACTTTGATGTTGCCCTATATGCCCACAATCTTTGCATGAATCCTTTTATCCCATTTATGTACTGTAATTTGCATCTTTTGCTAGAATTTGACACGACACAAAATTTGTTCGTTCCACTGTCCATTTGTGCTTGGCTTGTATGTTGTTGCCTTCTGTGCTTGATAGAAAACTTATTGACTAGGGCTTCTACCACCTCATTAATGAAGTGGCTTCCTTGATCATTACAATTTCTAATGGACAACCAAATCTGGTGACAATGCGTTCATATATGAACCTTGCCACTTCATCCATGGAAGTTGTTTTGATGGCCTAGCTTGACCCACTTGGTTAAATAATGCGTGGCAACTACAATATACTTATTTTGACGTGATGTAGTTGGAAGTGGACCTCTGATGTCTATTCCCCATTTTTCAAAGGGACGAGGGAAGAATAGGACATAATGGGTGATGAAGTCTTACGGTTACCATGTGTTTGACAAATATCACATGTCTTACAATAATTATAACAATCTTTAAAAAGAGTGGGCGGTGATAACTGCATCAAGATCCTTCTTGCTTTGTAAGTTGTCAGGAGAAGTGCCCTCCACATGTACCATTGTGGAATTCTTCTAGCAGCTCCTTTCCTTGATCACGTCCATTTGCCCTCTTGTCTTGTCCATCGGGTCCTATTCGAAATAATGCTCCATGCGAGAATAGAATATGGACGGTAGTGGCTTGAGTAATCTTTCTCTTAGTCTTTGCATTGGCACCATCGGGAAACTTGAATTCATTGAGATAATTCCAAATATCTATGTATTCACTAGGGATTGTGTCGAGGAGAACAATCTTTGCATCGGGAAAATCATCATCATCACAAGATGATCCTAAACCATCATAGGCTCGAGAGAGTGCATCTGCATTGACATGCTTCTTTCTGGCCTATCTATAATATCAAATTCAAATTCTTGTAGCAAAATTATCCATCTTGCTATCCTCCACGATGGGTTAGGCTTATTAATGATATATTTGAGCACGATGATCCATTCTGACTATAAATTTCTGCCCTAGCAAGTAATTTCTAAACTTCTTTCTGACAAAAATGATAGCTAGAGCCTCTTTTTTGATTCTGGTATAGTTTACCTCAGCCTTTGCTCATTTTATGCTGCTCCCAAAGTAAATTGGATGTTCATTCCCATTTTCATCCTTTTGGCTCAAAGTACTACCTAGTGCTTTGCATTTGAGGCATCGGTGTACACAATGAATGGCTTGCTCAATCTGGATTCTTCAAAGCAGGTGAAGACACGGGGCTTCCTTGATTGTCCAAAAGCTTCATGCGCCTTGTTTTTCTGGTTCATAAGCAACATCCTTCTTGAAGCTGGGTTAGTGGTACATGCGATCTTTGAGAAATTCTTGATGAACCTTCTATAGTAACCCACATGGCCTAAAAATGATCTCAACTTACTTCTATTCATAGGAAATGGTAAATCTTTGATTTTGAAACTTTATCGAGGATCGGTACCAATACCATCTCTGGATCTGACATGCCCTAACAAAACGCCTTTAGAACATCCAAAGACACACTTTGTAGGGTTTAGTGAGGCTTGTGCTTCATCTAACCTTTGAAATGTTGTCTCCATCAGTGCAGGTGGTCGACTTGCTCCCATAGATCAAAAATCATCCAGAAATATACTCGATGAAGGTCCCGATGTAGGGTTCGAACACCTATTCATCAATATTTGGAATGTTCTTTGGAGCATTACTGACCCAAAGGCATAACTCTATAAGCAAAGCGTTCCCCAAGGAGTGGTGAGCGTGGTCTTGGTGATCTTTCTCTGCTATACGAACTTGGTTGTAGCATTTATATCCATCGGCAAAACTATAGCACTCTGGCCAGCTACTTCGTCAAGATCGATCGAAAATGGAAGAGGGTAATGATCCTTCTTTGTTGCCTTATTGAGCTTCCTGTAATCAACACAAATGCGTAGCTTCCCATTCTTTTTTATTGAGATCACAATGGGAGAAACCCATTATGAATTCTCCATAGCAAATATGAATCTGCATCAAGCAACTTATCTATTTCTTCTTTTACAGTCTTGGAAAAATTAGGATTCATTCTATATGGCATTTGCTTTATGGGCTTAGCACCATCTACCAGCTCAATACAATGTTCTACCCAACTTACTTGACGGAGTTCCTTGTAATCAAAAGTGAATAGGTGTATGTACCTTCGAAAGAGCTGGAGGTAGGATTCCTTCTCACTCTCCATCACAGCATCACCAATCTTTATTTGTTGGAGACGATCATCAACTTCTTCTTGAGATAATTTTATGGGGTCATGAGTTGGTGTGTAGTGGAAGGATATCCATGGTGAAACATCCACCTCGCTTTCTTCATCTTCGGTGTCCACTTCTTTGGTACTAGAGTAATCGAGAGGATGTCGATCATCGGTTTCATCACTTGAATCCACGAGGTTCTACTTTATGATGTCGAGGATCACGTTTATCTTCACCCTCTCTCTACCACGTCCAAGTGTCATGAAACCTTCATTCCGGTAGTTTCTTGCATGAACTCTCCTTAGCCATGGTCTTCCCAGTGGCATTGGGTATGCAGTACCATTTTCATCACTGAAAGTCTACCACACATCTGACACCCATATGAGATATTGCCACATTTGAAACTACACCTTGGTTTAGTTTTCCCTTATTTAATGACCTTAACATAAGTGTTGAAGGGCGATCAATTTTAAACCCAACATATTCATTGAGACTCGGTCATTACATTAAGCTGCAGCACCTCCATCAACTAAGACATCATGAATTGAAATACCATTACATAATACCTCGGCTTGTGGAGCATAGGGATGCCTCTGCCTCCAAAAGCAGGGACCTCAACCTCCTTCCTTCTTCGAGCATTGAGTCCACCTCGACTCCGCCTCTTCTCGAGAAGACATAGCCAAGAGTTGACCATATGTAATATTTGCGAGGCCTTTTGGACAGATCTTCCAAGATGGAGTATGGTCCTTGCCCTGTGAAATCGAGAAAATCCTGCACACCCAACTTTCTTCTCCTATGTTTCTTACTAGTTTCTTCTTTCATCTTCTTAGGATCATTTCCATCTTGATTATCTTTTTCTTTCTTTCTTTTTGTTACAAACACATCTACTTCATTATTTCTGCTCTTATCTACTACATCAAAAGAATTCACAGGTGCTTTTCCTTTATCATTATCTCCCTTACCAGATGTAGAAGCTCTATCTGGACAATTATACTTATAATGACCCTTTTTATAACAACCATAACAAACAACTTCAGAAATATTTCTTTTTGGACCTCTATCTCCTCCCTGAGAACTAAATTCCTTTCCTTGAAGAAGATTAATAGTTAACTGACCCATCTTTTTTGACGAGATCTTCATACTCGGTAGATGTATTAGGAGAAATATTTGTGCTCACCGGGAGTGGTTGTGGATTCGGGACCAAAGGTCTTTGGTGTAGGCTCTACTTTAGCAACAATTTCTTTGGGCTCCTCTTCCATGCTTTCTTCTTGCCTTCTTGCAATCTCCTTTGCTTGTTGATGGTATTTGGGTGGTCATACTTCACTCGTTGTCGATCTCGGCTTCATCCCAAGAATGAAGTGCTTACGAGAGGAGATTATCCACGCCATTCATCAACCCATCCGCTAGTCCTTCCTTCCGGATCTGGGCATCGAGCTTCCTCCTTAGCTCTAGAACACGAGCATGATAATCCCTTATCTTCTCCTTCTCTCCTTGGGATAGCTTTGTGATCTCGATCATGAGATCTGCATATTTCTGTTGTTCACCAAATTCTTCAAGAAAACTTTCAGTTAATAAATCCCATGAATTTTTCACATTATCACCTAGTGTTTCGAACCACCTAAGTGCTGAACCATCCAAAAAGGTAGGAAAAAATTCAGTCCATTGTTCCCTTCTTATAAGGCCATTACAAATACAAGATCGTTTAAACTCTTGAATGAAAGAAGAAGCATCTTCATTAGATTGAGCTGAAAAAATAGGAATCTTTCCCATTTTCAAAAGTAACCATAGTGAAATACCAACCCACAAATCTACAATCAACAAGACTTATGTGCACAAATAATTGGAATTATATAGAAAGTGACCACGGTAAACTATGGTAAAATAGAAATGACCACGGTAAACTATGGTAAAACTTGACTTACTGGTGGCTGACTTTCTTGTGGTAAACACTATTCACGGTAAAAAGTGAAATTCTTTGCGGTAAATACTATTCACGGTAAAAGTGACTTTCTTTGCGGTAATTACTATTCCCAGCAAAAAGGACTTTACCAGGGTAACTACTATTCATGGCAAAAATGACTTTAACATGGTAACTACTATTCACGGTAAAAATGACTTTACCATGGTAACTACTATGCACGGTAAAAACAAGGTTACCCTCGATTAATTTTTGCCTAAGTGGGAATATCTCTCGAGAAAATCCACCAACGAGGAATGGTCGGCAGCGGAACCAAAATGTCATCACCAATCCGGCACTATGATAATTCTTCACGGGAACTCCTCGTCTTATGATTATTTACTAATGCCTGACCTTTAGTTTGGTGGATGTAATCGGAAACAAAACAACAACCGAACACAAGAATACCATTGACTATGATAAGACAGAATGATGACAAATCTGAAATATCAAAATAAATTATAATATTAACATGAAATTATTACAATCTCACCCATGAGATACACCCAGTGTTATTGACTTACTTGCCTTTCACAAGACTATGGGAGAAACTTTACAATTACACCTCTTGATGGCTTCTTGACACACCTTTAAGCGATGGCTTCCTTGCACACTTCCTACAATATTTCTCACTACTTCTTTCTATGCTAAATGGGGGTGGCCTCTCTATTTATAGAACTTCGGGCTTATCCATCTATCTCTAAGATAGGATAAGAAATCCACTACGACGAATCATATTCCATACCTTAACTCTTATACGTACATGTAAGCTTATCTGTTAAGATAAGATAAACCTTATCATTTTACATGGGTTCCACATTTTTAGACTTTTTACAAATAAAATACACAAAATATTTATGACCTCACTCCTTGTCCTTATTACCAATATAATATTTCTAATTCCTAATCATGTAGACCCTACTTCTCTAATTACCCAAACTTTGACATTTTAACATTACGGACCACTTACGACAAATATTTACTTTTTACAACACATTTACTATTACCGTACTCCACATTATTGGCAGCACGTCTGGTGCCGTTATCTTCTATCGACGCTACTACTAATTACACTTAACAACATCCTATTCCTAATACATACATTAATGAAATAGAAATTTTGGAGTTTATTTCAAATCCATAATAGATAATCAATTAAACCACAATGCATGAACTAGATTTAGATCTAAACCATATGAAAGATTGACTAAACAATGATTATAATAATATTTACCATGCAAGAACCAAATTCAGTCACATATAACACCAATATCCAGCCAATATGATCCATTATATTAGATATTGCAAAACATAGAAGCTTCATACATTCAAGATCTAGTTTCCATGGTTATGGGTGCTAACAAATCCATAGAATAACACTACAATCATCAGTCTCTCAAAACCGTGAAAATAAATTCATATATATATGGGTGGGAGTTTCCCTTCACCTCCCATGCACCTTTCAAAAATAGACTACATGCTTAATAATATTTGTGTGCCTTTACAAAAGAATACAAAAACATGTAAGTACTCTAATAAAAGATTTCTTATAGTTAACTCTAAATAGAAACCCTATTATTAGATCAAAGCTATGCATGGTGTTAGAAGCGCTACACATTGACCCAAAATAGCTTTGTGTGACCTCAAGTCTTCAAAGCTGTACATGCTCCACACTCCATCTCCAAAAATAGCCTTAACCCAAAAAGATTCTAAGTCCTAAATTCAAATTGTTCGGAATGCTTATGTTCCTCTCTAATTTTGTGCCTTCCCACACACACTGGTTCTTATGCACGAAATCCTTATCTATCTTCACACTTGAGCTATATTCCATGTGATCAATGTTACCCGACACTATTGCATTGTTGTCCACGACAATGGGCAACTAATATTATCCCTCTAAGAATCAATGAATGATAAATAATGAATGAAGAATAAAGAATAAAATAATGGATTACTACTCGGTGCTCTACTCCTCTACTGGAAGGATCAATTCTGGATACTCATTTTTCACCTCTGTCTACAACGCCTACCAATCACTTATCACCTCACCTACTTTATTTGGGATGTCTGTCACTATGGCATTCAATTCATCTTGAGTCATATGTTCCTTTTCATTCTCCAAAACTTGACACCATTTTCTATACCTAACATATTCCCTCCATGAAATCCATTTTTGTGTTATAAGCTTCCCAAATTCATTTATTGTGTCCTTGTGTGGATCTTGGGCTATTGTGAGGGATTTGCATTTTTGTTTCACTAGAGTAAGTCTCTCTACATACTCGAGTGTCTCATCCTTCATTTATTTCAGGACTTCATTATCTTATTCAAGGTTCCTTGTCCTAATTATGGCATCGGCGTCGCGTACATATTTAAAGCTTGATCAAACTTTTTCAGCTCATCCTTTGATGTCGTAGTAAAGATTTATGGCTTGAAAGTTGTCTAGAAATGGTGGTCTTGGATATGATTGCTTCCTCTACATGATATTTTGGCATGGGCATACGCGAGGCCCTTAATTAATGACTAGTTTCAAAAGTGTCCGCAGATAATGGATGACAAAAGGAAATTTTTCTAGAACTTGGGATTCCATGTGTGGCATCACCTTAAGTATGTCTTCTCCAATCTCCTTGGCCATACTAATCAAGGATTCTATCTTGGACTCTTCTCTTTCCTTCTCTATTGTAAGGTGCTTAATCTTTGCATCCCTATCCTTATTATCATCCATCGGCACTCTTATGTTTACCTCTTTGTGTATGTTCCTGTGTGTAACCTCTATAGATACCTTTACTAAGGAATTTCTTACGTGTTTTTCCGACATAACATTTGCCTTGAAATTGATGTGTCAGACATGTGGTGCCTTTTTCATCTAGTGTGATATGTAGGACTCTTCGCATACATCAAAATCTAGCTCATCCATGTGAGTTTGCATAGAACAAGTAAATTGCTTCATAGTACATGCATTGGCCATATTTGCATCCATCAAATCCCAACCATATAATTCCTTAGCTTCCACAGTACTCTAGAAGCACGCGCATATGATCTTATTGGTGTCATCAACATACCCAACCGTGGGAGTCACATAGTCCTCACTCTCCTTCTCCTTTCTTGTTCTCTTGCCCTTAGGAACCCAGGCGCTTGAATCCAAAATTAGGCCTTCACCTTCTTCTGCTTATTTTTATGTGCCCTTCAACTCCTCCTCATCATTCTTCATCTCCTCATCACGGGGCTCCTCTACATCTTCTGGTTGTATTGGGGTTCCCGATGTACTTTCTCCGAGAATCCTCCTCCTCGTTGTCCTTAAGCTTTAGCTTTTTCCTTTTCTTTTTCTCAGGCACTTCCTTCTACATTGAAATTCTAGGTGACCTTCTTAGATGTTGTGATGCACCTGCACCCTTAGTCCTTGTTCTCCTAAACACCTTTTAGAATTGGTACTCTTCAACAATTTTCTCTGTATCAATTTCTAGCACGCATGTCTCCAATACTTCCTCTTCTTCTTTCTGTAGTGGAGGATTTGTCACGCATTCACTTTCCTTTTCATTAGTTGGCTATTTATGACCCATGTTCTCCAAACCACCATTTTCCTCATGTAATTATTATTCTTCTTCCTCTTCTTGAATGGGTGAAGTAGGTTGTTCTTCTTCCATATTTCCAACTATGTGCTTACCTTTAGGTGGGCCTAGTAGTTTGAATTCATTTTCCACATAATTTTCATTCTCTAGCCTAGGCTTAAGCTGAAGGTATACCAATTTTGTTCCATTTTCACCTATCATCAAACTCATAGGCTTCATAGTTATGTCATTGGAAATTAATCTTTCAATATATGCAGATTTTCTGGATAAGCGTAAGTCTTTCGCAAGGTGTGGTAGTCACAGTCTACCTTATCTACATTTTATATTATTGACGCATATCTACAAATATATGAACCAATGCTGAAAGAATCGTGCTTTATGAAGTCATAGGATAGTTTTCACCATGGAATCCATGTACCATCCTTCATCACAAAAGCATGATGCAAAAATGTTGATATCTTTATGGCTGCGCTTGATTTTCTACCATCGCGGGCAACTCGTTAGGTATTCTCCACTCTTCTTCAAATGGTGTGTGGAATCACCTATACCACATATGTTCCCTTTGTTTAAATGGACCACTCATTTTCCCCTCACATAAATACTTCTCAAATTTATCTATGAGAGATTTCTTCTCCACAGGATACTCCCATATTTTGTTTTTTGACCCATCGGTTAGTCCAATATCTACAAATACAATAGATAGTAAAATAGCACCAAATAATATCTTCTCACCTTTATGTTCCTCCTCAATGATTATGTCGGTAATGTATCATTCCAAGTTATAGTTATCTCCTTATGATATTTTATTTGCGGTATGTAGCCATATAGTGTTCACTTGAGACCATCTCTCCTGGTCATTCAATTTTCTCGAGTAAGTGTGTGGTTTCTGTACAACCGGATACTTCCTTAACTTGTAAATGTCCATGCCATGTGGAAATTTATCATAACCCAACTCCTTGTTGGTGGTTATTATCTTTTCCTTGTCGGTTAGGTCACTACTCACCTCTATTCATGTGCTTCTCAAACCTATCAAAGTGTTAATCACGAAGCGTTGTAATCCTCATTCGTCGTCCAAAAAATAGAATTAGTCCTCATGGACCTTTGCTCATGAGCCCTTTGGTAAATATTTTTAGGTTTTCCAAAATATGGAAGCTCATACAACTACAAAACCCCTACCTTTCTTAAAATCTTCTCCCCAGCATCGTCGTAAATGGGCATGTCATCTGTTGTTCATTTATTTGTCTTTCTATTTAGTAGTGCATCCAACTCCTCTTTTTTGTCGGTTGTTCTATTATTTTAATCGCTTACTTTGTTACAACGGACATGAGAATCCCAATCATGACCCATGATCACTTTCTATGGGTATTATTTTTTAGAAAACCTACTTTTGCGAGGCATCCTCGATCTCAATCTCAAAATATTTTTATTTCTTTCCCCTTGTACCTGTTCTTGGTGCTCATTTGGGTACCATAATAACTAAAAATGTGTTTTTACCTCTATCAAGATGTGTGACCCAAAATTTCATGCCTTAGCTCGAAACATGTGACCTAGCTCCAATTCAAATCCTAGTGCTTGATTTCTCCTCCTGTATACTTCTTCTTCGCTCAAACCCTTCTCTAATGGGAGCGTAAGTCAATCCCTGTGCACAAATCTGATCACAACACCTAGTTTCTCATCTCTCCACACTTCAACAATGTCTCACTAGCTCATTCACAAATAGATCGCTCAGAAATTCGTAGTCAGAAAGGTAAAAATGAACATGCATTACATCCTTTTATAGATTTTGTAAAATATATCACATTTATTGCTCCACCTACCACTGAGCCCATCATTAATTCATCATTTTTCTAAATTTTCTACGTTATACATCTCCACACCATAGTAAGAACTTTCTGGCATGCCTTTTATTTATTAGCCATAGACCTCCTTTTTCATGCTCCCATGTGCCAAAGTACTTAGCCACCTGCACCTTCTACTAAGTATTTTCCCTCGCATCCTACCTTGCGTTACACTATGCATCCATTTTTCCATCTGTGGTCTTCATTCAGGAGTAATTTTTCTATCTGCACCCTTTCAAAAATCACTTGTATAAATCCTTATGCATACCCATCTTCAAATGATAGTCAACTGTATTTATCTTTGTAATTAACCTTGTATATAAACCACCCCACACTACGGGTATACGTGCACTTATTACACAAAACACTGAACTAAATTGAAAAAGCATAGAAACGATGAAGGAAACACATATAACATAAATGCATTAAGGGAAACCTAAGATAAGTGGAAATATTGCCTTATTACAAACACCAAGAAGAATTTTTTATAGTAGGGCTTGACCTATTCCGTTGAAGTAATTGAGAAATCATGTTCCATCCAACGCCTTCAATTGACAAGCGCCTATTTCAAGTATACAAATGATAACATACGGTCCTAACCAATGAACCTTAAGCTTTCCTAAATGGCACAAAAATTTTGAATCATACAAAATTACCATTTTCCCAACCTCGATATTCTTATCCTCAATGTGCCTGTCTTGCCATGCCTTCTTTCTAGCATTTTCTTGCTTATGACTCTATCTTTTTATGGCGTGCATCTCATCTAGCTGCATCAACTTGTCAATGCATTCTTCCAATGCTTTCTGATCAAATAGACCTACTACATGCGCAATACGCAAAGAAGGTAACATGAATTCCATGGGTAGAACTACCTCTGTGCCAAACAACAATTGAAAGGGTGTTTCTTTATTCAACTTCTTGTAGGTTGTCTTGTACGCCCAAAGTACAACAAAGAATTTATCATCCCAATATTTCCTTCCCAGATCACAAATTTTTATCAAGGTATGGCTCAATATTTTATTCAAGGCCTCAATAGTTCCATTCACCTAAGGGTGATAAGGTGGTTTCCTATGGTATGCAACCATAATTTCATCCAATAGTATATGGATATTATCGTTAAGAAAATGAGTACCCCTATCACTTGTTAAACTTAAAGGGCATCCATACCTACTAATAATATGTTCCCATAGAAACCTTGATGTTGTAGCTATTGTGAAATCCTTTGTTGGTGTTGCTTCACCCACCTTGTAAGATAATTTATACAAGTTATAATATAGTGTGATCTTGTCCTACTTGCGGTGGGGATATAGGGCCTACAAAGTCAATTGTACACTTCTCAAAAGGCTCGAACTAGTAATAAGCCTCAAAGGAATTGCATCTCTCTTCCCAAGATTTCCAAGGCATTGACAATGGTCACATGCCTTACTGATGTGCCTTGCAATCCTTGTATAATGTCTTCCACCATAGGCTAGTTAGTAGAATCTTGCGCGCGGTGGCATCATCTACATAGTGTCCACTGTAATACCACCATGAACCCCTCTACCATAATCTCTTCTCTTTCATGTTTAAGCACACATCATTGTAAAAAATTTTCATGGCCTAATTTATATAACTCTCCACTTATCAACATGTAAGGCACAACACGAATAACAAGTTATTTCTTTTCTAAAGCCTTCATTCCTTCAAGCGCCCACTTTGTTTGTAAAAAGATAACAATATGCTCCAAGTCCAAGGGTGCATGGTGTAACCGAAATAATTGTGCACCTAGAATTATATCCTTAATGCTTTTCACATCATATACTAATTGAATCCTTAACAAGTGATCGGACCAGAATTTGTTTTTCTGGCTTAACCACTACTGTAAAATTGAACTCTTAAAAAAAAGTACCCAATGGTCTATGCACCCCTAGAAAATGGTCTTGTTCACCAAGTACTTCAATGACATGTGGTTTGTATAAAAGATGAAAGGTGTAGCTAGAAAATACTATAAAAACTTATGGAGCGCATAGATCATAGACAAGGCTTCTGCTTCGTTGTTGTATTAGTTTTTTTGCTAGAGTCAACTTTTTACCAGTAAATAAGATAGGATGATCGACAATCCCTTCTCAGGATAAGCTAATATAGCACCAATGGTCATGCCAAAGGTATCTACATGAGTGTGAAATGGTTTGAACCATGAAGGAAAATGCAAAATAGGCATTATAGTAAGCCTTTCCTTGAGAATCTCAAATGTACGTTGATGTGCCTCACTCCAATAGAACTTTCCTTTTCCCTTGATTAATTCTTCTAAGGTTGTGGATATCTTGGCATATCCCTTGATAAACATTTTTAATAACTGTGTGTGCCCCAAGAATCTACTCACCTCACTTCTTGGTAGTAGTTTCCTCTAAGCCCAAAATCATAGCTACCTTTGCGGGATCTACTAACAAGCCTTATTTACAGATGATATGTCCTAGAAAAATTCCAAAGGGTGTGGAAAATATACACTTCTTAATGTTGAAGGATATTCTTAACTACCTACATCATCAAACATCAGCCTTAAATTATCACGGTGATCCTTCACAATCCCTTAAACTATCTAATCATCTAGATATACCTATAAAAACTTGTGAATAAAATCCTAGAATGCTTGTATCACAATACACGAAAACACTACGGGAGCATTTTTAAAACCAAAGGGCATAGCGTGTATGCAAAAATTCCCCACTTGGTGGTGAAATTTTTCTTCTCCTTATCGTGTTTGTTATCCCTACTAGATGATATCCCAAGAACCCATCAGTGAAAGATTATATTTCACTCCCTACAACACCCTCCAAGATTTCCTCAGTAAATGGTGTGGGAAAGGGGATTATGACACATGTAACATTCAATTCCCTATAATTCATCCAAATTCTAATTTTGCCATCTTTCTTGATGTTGATCACCATAGGGCTTACCCATTCTAACTTCTCAATTGGAAAATTGATCCTAGAAATTAACATTTTATCGATTTCTTCTTTTACATTGACGCGTAAATTCATATTCATCTGTAAGGCCTCTTAGGAATGGGCATGCACCTTCCTTTAGATTTATTTTCATCTCTCCCAGGTGATTCATTCACACCTTTTAACTTGTGATAGCCTCTAGGAAATAAATCTTGAAAGTCATGTAGCAATTCAATAATCTTAGAAAATTTAGAGTCATACCGGTAATCTCCTATAATAGCTTCCTTAGGTTCAGCATCCATCCCAATATTCACTTTCTTGGTCTTCATAGGCTCATGGTAGGTGTGCACCTTCTCATCTACATTGTCCAATACTTTTTGTGTGCCCTCTGTGTGATCAATTTCCAAGTTATCTACTTCTTCATCGTCAACCATGTAAATCATCTTACCATTTTCTCTTTCTAGGAAGGCACACCCAAGCTATTTAGCATATGTTTCATCTTCTTCAAAGTGAGCCACGGGTCTAATTCTCCCAATAATTCTTGGAGTAACTCTTCAACCTTTGCACAATCTCCCATAGTTAAGCACTTCATGACCTGCAATGCCTCATTCATAGGAGGTTTAGAAGAAAAGTAGTCAAAGGTATAAGTCATATCTTCAGTAAGTTCCTACCAATTTCCAGTTTCTCTATTTAACTCTGTATAGATGTACCATGCACGCACATAGCCTCACAAGGTGAAGTAAAACTTGTGCACCCACAATGAAAGTGGTAAAGCTTCTTGCCCCACTATCCAGTGTCTCTCACCTTTGTTGAACATGGTGCTAAACAAGATTATTACCCTGAAATGCACAGATCTGGGTAGGTGCATTGCTTTTTAGAAATCTAGCAGATAAAGCAATCCTTACTTCTCTCCACTCTAAAATATTGTCCTTGTGGAAAACCCACCGGTGAGGCTATTATCCCACGTAGAGTATAAAATAACATATTCCTTCTTTCCACCTGACATTCCCATTGAAATTCCATAGCAAGCAAGAATACTTCTAGATTCTCCACACCTATATACTTTAGTACCTCGATGTTACCTAAACACCTAATACTACATGGCTTACTTGACACACGTAGTTGTACTTCACACTTTTCACCCAATCATTTCACTAATATCGTGTGCCCAATTATCTCATAAAACACTCGTAGTATCACTTATGGACTATGCATCATCCCACTAGAGAAATCCTTCCTTTAATGGATTAATAGATTCCAGATCTCTAATGGTGCGCACATAAAAAAATTTCAAGTCTTCCTCACTTAAGGGTTCTCCATATGGTGTAGATTTCCCATCTGTCAAAGGTATAATCACTCATTCTTCCTTATTCTCAAAACTGATATATCCCTTGTTGAAGTGCAAATCAACTTTTTGATATATCCCTTGTTGATAGATAAGGCTAGGAAATTTTTTGCTTCTATAAGTGCTAAGACCTCAAAATCCCTAGTGAACTAGGTCCCCTATATAGTAATGGATGCATCTTTTAAAACTCCAATGGGAATTGTCTTAGTTTTTTTTGCCATGAACAACACATTAGAATATGGTTGTAATGGAGGTCTACCCATCTGAACCCAAGAATCCAAGGTAAGTACATTCACCTCCGTGCATATGTCAATCAAGATGTTACTCAAAATCCAACCATCAACAACAACATTAGGGTAATCTCTTTATCACACTCCAAACTATCGGCAGAATATTAGCATGAAATACTTATCTCTCATGCTCATTCCTAATACATGGAGTGTTTCCTTCAACTAGCTCCCAAAAAGGAATAATGTCCACTTAGCACAACATCCTACAATTTTTTTTTCAAATCATCAACATTTTTTCGATGGAGATCGGTTTCTTTCTTTTGTTCCAAATTTTGTGACTGTTCCTTCAAACATTGTATCTTACCCTGTAAATTCCAAATTACTTCCATGGTCTCTTTATATACCTCCTTCTAATGTATATGGTCTAGATACTTGGCATACAAGAATTCCTCCTTAGTAATGGTAGGCTTCTTCTATAGAGCTTCCCTTACGCATGCAACCTTAGTGTGTTTGGTAATCTTTATAGGTACCAACTCGTGGTGCAGTGCTATCTTTGACATCCATTGATCCTCCACAGCGTGTTGTACTTTAAGCATTCTCGCGCCCTTGTTTTCATGTATATGTTTCTTATTTAATTGTTCATACAATTTGGGGAGCTCTTAATAGCTATAATTCTTTTCGTAGAAAGAACACACAATTTTATGTGGATCTTTGTACCTGTAGTGATCAGGAAACCCACATGTATGATAGGTTCCATGAGGGAAATCACTCCTACCTCCCCCACAACCTTGACCTCTGAATCCACCATGGTATCCTCAACCTCTACCATGGCCTCCATCAGAATGCCCTTCATTATGATCATAGTCATGATGCTCACCTTTCTCCTTAGAATTATTTACAATGCAGTCTTTCAGACACCAACATCAATGGCATCATGGATTTGATCAATCAACCTGCAATATTTAGTATTATGAGTCGAAAACCTACAAATCTTACAATAACTAGATACATTCTTCCTTATCACGCACTGCAACAATGGGCATCAGCTTGAACCATGGTCCAAATGACATATCTCTCAATATAGTAATAAAGAGTCAGCGATTAATGAGAGAAAATATCCTTAGTATGCCCCTCTACTTCACAATTTGTACAAAAAAATTCACTATGTGTCCCATGTGTGAATTAGCAGAGATAATTTCTCCAACTACTTTTCCATTTCGTAATTTGAGATTCCAAGAATGGGCTCACCCATGTATCCACACTTCCTACCACCTCGCGTGTACATATGCTTCAATTTCCTCACATATATCTATGTAAGTTTTATGTGAAAGCACCCTTTTAAAGGCATGATCAGTCCTCCAATGAACCATTGTGCATGTTGGCTCACATGTATGTCATAAGATAACTTAGATAGAAGAGTTTTGAACTGATCATCATATTCCCAAACACCCTCAGTAATGCCTTACTAAATATCCTTGAGCACGTTTATGATTTTCTACTCAAACTCAAGGATATTAAATTCCTTAAAGAAAGTAGTTTGCGGTGTTGTATATTCCACACAAGTCTAATCAAGATCAAACTTCCTATACTAGTTGTACATACGCAACCCTACAATGTAGTTGTAAACTAGCTAGCCTTGCACTCTGAAGCTATAATCCCCATCATGCACCATAGTATTTCACACATATGCACGTGCTTTACATCATATTTAATGCCTCTATACTCGAAAGGAAAGAAACATCTCCATATAAATTAATTGAGGTTGGTGCATACCTTGCCCACCGAGATCAGAGCCTGTATTTCCTCTTATATTCCCACCACCTCTAGATTCACCGGCGCCAGAGCCACCTAATCCTTCCGATCCACCTTCTCTAGTAGGTAATGATCTATAATATGCACTACCTTGTGCCCCTACAGTTGTGCTAAATTGAACGCCCAAAGACCTGCAAAGTTGTAATACTTCTATATGTGATGCCAAGGTTCTACGTGCCTACATTCTATGTAAATGATGTGCCAAAAAGATACCTCTAATTGGTCCTCTAAATAAATTAGATGTCAATTTAACCATAGATGAATAAGCCCCTAATTAACTCTTGAACTTGACTATAACTTAACTATGTCTATTACAACTCTATTGTTTACACAAGTTTGATGATTAGTGACGATCGTAGAAACTAGAAAACCAAGCACAAGGGCTAGATTTTTAGGTAGATTCGGATGCATCCCCATGGCCCATGTTGTCTCTCTTTGGCGTGCTCTCATCTGAGGCTAAATAGCGTTCCCTACCATAGTTTCCCAAATGGGGGAGATCCAAATGCTCTGGCTCCACGTCTTCTACGTGAGCTCCAAATCCTTCACGAGCCATCTCTCTCCACAACACCGTCTATTATGCAACTTCACATTACTTCTTTAAATCCCTCCCATGTGCCTCATTGAACTTAAGCCATCTTTCTTCCCTATGTCTCCCTTCCGCTAGATCCACCATCCTTACCAAACCTACTCCTGCCCCCATGCATGGTGGTGTTTAGTTAGCCATCGGCTTATTTTTTGAATCCATGGTTACAATCAAGATCTTGATTTTCAGTGGAATACTACACAAATATGATCCTCTAGGCTTGTGTAAAAAATGAAACTCAGCAACTTTTGGGAAAGAGTAAGGTGAAACTGCATAGTCAAGAATATATCTATTTAAAACACCATGGAACCAAACATCCACAAAGCGTGTCCAAATAAGATCTGCATCATACAAGGCCTGGAATTCTTCTTGTGTCCAAACAAGTGTGTGAAACCTCTAATTCCTCTTAGATGCATAAGCAACCAGCCATGCGTGTGACTCTATAAGGAAGATATCAAAGAAGATTTCATATAAGAAGTTATACAAATTTTGTTCAACCCATGCACGTGCATTAAAATCAAGTCCAGTGTTAAATCTATGGGCATAATCTTCTTCCAGATCTACTAACCATTCTTCAATACCGGCTAAGGTCAATTGATATGTCTTCATCACGCAACATTCTAAAAAACAACTTAGAAATAGGTCCGGAAATGGAGCCAATGATACTGACATAGAATATTCACATAAATACCAAGGCGTGTTGGCACATCACTCAACCAAAAATGAGTGCTCACCCAAAGCATGCAAGGGTACCAGGTCCCTATTTATATTTTCTTGTCTAGAATGTTATCATGATTAGAACTATATTTCATATCCATAACAGATAATCAACTAAACCACAAGGCATAAACCAGATCTAGATCTAAACCATATGAAAGATTGACTAAAAATTAATATAATAAGATTTACCATGCAAGAACCAAATTTAGTCACATCTAACACCAATATCCATCCAATATGATCCATTATATTAGATATTGCAAAACATAGAAGCTTCATACATTCAAGATCCAATTTCCATGGTTATGCGCGCTAAAAAATCCACATGACATAACTCTACAATCATCGGTCTCTCAAAACCATGTAAATCAATACATATATATAGGGGTGGGGACTTACCCTTCACGGCCCACACACCTTTCAAAAATAGACTACATGTCAATAATAGCCACGCAACGTTACACAAGAATACAAAAACATGCAAGTACTCTAATAATAGATTTCCTATAGTTAACTCTAAGTAGAAATCATATTATTAATTTCAAAGCTATGCATGGTGCTAGAACTGCTGCACATCCCAAAATAGATTTGTGTTACCTACAAGTCTTCATGACTTTATGTGTTTTGCACTCCATCTCCAAAAATAGCCTTGACCTGCAAAAGAGGATAAGTCCTAAATTCAAACTATTCTGGCATGCTCATGTTCCTCTCTCGATTCTACACCTTATCGTGCGCTTGGTTCCTGCATGCCCAATCCTTATGTGTCTTCACACTTGAGCTATATTCCATGCCCTCAACATATTCTAAGTATTCCAAGGGACCAAGGTTGAAGAGAGGAAATTTTAAAATAAAGAGAGGTGATGCACTAAACTAAAATAAGAACTGATTATATCTCTAGTGACACATATATGAAAACACATGTAAAGACCCAAAACAATGTGAACAAAAATTTGGAAAAAAATAAATAGAATAAGAATTAAGGCTAGTAAGAGGATAGAAATATTCACATTAAACACCAAATCATTCAAGGAAAGAAATAACACTTGCATTCATTATCAAGAACTTATCAATTTATAGCCTAATAGATTGTAGGTGCATGAAATATTCACAACCACATCATAGAGGTCTATGAGCAAAAGCTTCTATCTCAAAAGGATGGAACCCTAAGACTTAGCAAAAATGTGAACCCTTTTTATCCTTTCACACATACATTTCTAGGAATTGAGAGAGGAAGAGGAGGCAAAAGATCACTTCCTTAGATGATTTAATTCAACAATACACCACTAGAAAGGACCAATCACCATTGATTCCATAGGCCATGTATGGGCACCTGAAATTTCTCCAATCGTATGCCATCGATTGTTAGTGCATGAGGATGACAAAATTTAATATCTAATCATATCCCACAAAACCATCCAGGAAGAAAAGTATGTCGTGATCAGTTTTGGAATCGATAGATACATTAATAAGTGTCAATGGAAAAATAATCTTATGCCATTCTTTGTTAAGGTTGAAAAATTTGGTGCAACAATTGATTTTTCTATTAGGATTCATTACCAAAGCAATGTTAAAAACCATTTTTTATAGTCCACAACTCGAATAAATCTAGTATCCGGTAGTCATTGTATTTTTCTTGACCAATAAGTCAATGTGATTGTGTATCTTAAAAAAATTATACGGGTTAAACACCCTTTTATATTACAATGTTATACATGTTCATAGAAGGGTCAATGTAGGGAATGTTGTTGTAGTGTCATACAAAGAGATCAAGAAAATAATTAATAACTTGTTGAATATCATCCCTCTTAGTATCACTAAGAGATACAACCAGAAGGACCAAACATGGGTTATCGGTGTTGTCGAAGTTATATGGTTTGGTCTTTTTGTTAAGCAATGTCGATCACTCCTCAATATATGGTTACATTGGAGTAGTTTCAAGTGTATTTATGTCGATACTAATAGGGTTAATTTCACTAAAGTATGTAGTATCTATAGGGAATGACGAAAATTTTCTTATGAAAGTGGAAAGGAAGGTTCTTGTAAGTATGAATTTATTTGAGGAGGGCATCACCATTAAATGATTCATCTAAAGTGGGAAACTTGAGAGAGGTGGTATGGTTAATAAGGTGCATGTTAACCAACTACAACTTGTATTTTAAATAAGTAATACACATATCTTGAATACATTTGGAAGGGAATAAAACACATGTTAGAAGAGGGATTTTAAATTGTAGATAATCATTTTAGTAATTCATGTCATGTAACAACACAAATTGTACAATGCCTTTCCATTATCCCAAAATTTTCCAACTTCGTCAATTAGGTCATCCTTAGCTATATCCCATTAATTCTTTCTTGCACACACATATCTTGTTTTCACATACGATCATATTAACCTATAAAATCCATCTATACCCTCACACAATACAATCCTAATTTTTAATCACTCGCACATGAATCCTAGACCAAAGAACTTAGAAAGGACCATAACGTTTGTACATTATGACCCATCCCATACACTTTGGTCACTCTTCCTCTCAATGATACTTTTCTCAATTCAAATTCCTTTGGGTCACTTCTAGTTTTTCTTATCTGATTTTTCCATATCAAGAACACTTATATAAATTAGGTATTCATCCATTATCAAGGATAATATCATCCATACTTGACACCCAAATATCCTAATGAGAAAGAACTAATAAAAATCATGAAAATCCATTCAAGAAGACTCCTTGATATCCATATACTCTTTATACTCATTCTAGGAATTCATCCACTTACATTTGCAAATATAAAAAACATATCATCATTCCAAGTTAAGCTAGAGAAAAGGTGAAAGTACAATCACATTGTTGTAAGATTAAGGTTATCTATTTGTTTGCATACATTCTAGATATCACATGTTAAGCAAGAACGGTGTGAGATTTGATTCATTTTTGTAGTAGTGGTGATGTTGACGATGCACGTGGGTTTCCACAACCCTCATAACATTTGTTTTTTATGAGTCTTCAACCATATAGGGTTTTGAAGGTTCTATCACTCACACATGGAGCATTACATAGTATCAAAGGCCTGAATTCCATAGAGGAGCATTATTTTTAGACAAATTACATGCCTTTTGTTGTGGTAGCATTATTTTTAGACAAAATACATTCCTTTTGTTGAGTTAGCATTATTTTTAGACAAAATTCATGCCTTTTTATGGTTGACTTAGTAATTGAGATTGATCTTGTGGAACATACACATTAGTACCTTTATGTAGGACTTGCACTTCACTTGTATGGGAACATGAAATATGCATAATGTGGGTATCACATTACTTCTTGATGGGATTTGAGTTATATTGGTCATTATGTGTAGAGACATGATGGACATGGGCATTGGAAGAATCCTTTAGATGTGCTATCTCATATTTGAGAGATGTGATCTCAATATTCATAGCTTGAAATTGATCTTGAAAAGCATGGTGTAAATCTTGAATATACTATAACATGTCCTAATGAAATGTGTTGTCATTATTAATATGAGTCAAATTTGAATTCACATGGGAAGTCTGTCGTGTTATTAGGGAGCATTATTTCTTGTACTATTTTTGTGAGAGTGTCTCTACATGCTTAATGACCTTGAAGTAGATTATATGAGGATGCTTGAGAAATTGTAGCTTATTCCATTGTAGACACTCATTTTAGAAACTTATTTCTTCCAACAAAACAAATTGTACAACACCTTTACACTAGTCCACACTTGTCATATTTGATCAATTATTCCATCCCTAATTATATCTCATCCACTCTTGCTTTCACATACAACTCATTTTTTCACGTAAGAATCACATCAATACATAAAATTGGGATATGCCCCTACATATTAGAATCCCAATTTTCAAATCACTTTGCACATGTATTGTGGACTAAAGCACTTAAAAAGGAACATAACGTTTGTACATTATGGCATGTCTTATCCGCTTTGGTCCCTCTCCCTCCAAAGACATGTTTCTTAATCCAAACATATTTAGTATAGTTCTAGCCATCCTTATCCATGTTTCCCAAATCCAGAAAGCATATATAACAAATTCATTCAACTATTATTATGAATGAAATCATACACACTTGACACCCAAGATCCTAATGAGTAAATACTAAGAGAAATCACAAGCAAGGTTACCCCAATAAATGTTACCCCGATACTCCTTTAAGATGTTAGACACTCTTCATACTCATTCTAGGGAATTCATCCACTCATATCTGTAAACACAAGGAACATATCATCACTTCAAGTCAAGCTAATCCAAAATTCAATATAATCAATTTTTGTAAGATCTTAATTATCAATTTAGTTGCATATATTTTATATACCACATGTTTAGGTGAGAAAAATGTGAATTATGGTCCCTCTTTAAAGTAGTGATGATGTTGGCAGTGTACGCGAGTTCCCAAAACCCACCTAATGTTTTTTCTGCGGGACTCCTTCACTATCTAGGGTTTTAAAGGTTAAATCAACTACACAATGAGCATCCCACAATATCATAAATACAAGTTGCACACATGAGAATATTAGGAAGCAAAACACATGCTTAATATATTACATGAGTTGTGAGTGTAGAAGGATAAAAGCATATAGAAAGAGCCATATCGGGGTTTGCTTTGGTCCATCTTATTTACTTTGGTCTAGACAGTTATTCAAAACATAATTTTAGTAGCTAGGCTCTTTTAGATCATTTCTAGCCATCTTCATTCATCAGGTCATCTCGGATCAACACACATATTAGGATATCAACTATGTCTTATTCTCCCTCATATTGGTAGTGCTTTGTTTCATTATCTATCATTATTCATCATTTTTTATCATTGCTTGATGGTTATTCCTTGTATTACTACAATAAGCCTTGAAACCAATTGATTAGGATAGTATACAAATTGTTACTACCCCCTTAAAGAATTAACCATTTAGGTTAAATCATTTGGTGAACATGATATTTTCCATACCATTTCTTCCCTAAGATCCCCAATTTTTTTCTTCAATTTTACACATTCATATACATAGGATATACTTCATTAGTGTTTATAATGGATTGTTTTTATCATATCTTGAGACCCACCCTGCATGTATGTAAACTCTCACAATCACCCTTAAGGATACTTGCATCCATTTATATACTTCATTACCTATATCTTAGATGATATTGTAATGAATGATGAATACATTAAATTCACACTAGCTAATATTCATTCTCAATTTTTATTAAGAATGCTCTTCCATTGTATATCCAATTTAAAATTCATAATGTATTAGTTAAACGTGCTCTTGTCGATAATGGCTCTACCCTTAACATATATAACATTTCTTTTTACATTAAATAGGAATTGTTTCCAAAGATATAACTCACTCTTCCTTATGAATTTATGGGTTTGACAATACACCTAAACGGGTGATGGGGGATATCACTTTTCCAATTACAATAGGAATTTATACTCTTAATGTTTTATATCAGTCATGCTTAATAACCTTAATTATAATCTTATTCTAGATCAGCCTTGGTTGTATGCAATGCATTTTGTACCCTCTACTCTATATTTATGAGTTGAATATTTATAAGATTTATTTATATATGATGTTATGGTTGAACCTTCACCCTTAACTTTTGACAGTATTTTTGAGTCTGAGAAGCCACATACCCCCATTATTAGGCCCGAAAACCACACCATTGATTACACTGCATATGGTATAGGTTATTAATATTTTCTACAACATGGTTTTCTCTAGGCATGGTCTTGGAATAAATAGTCAAGGAATCCATTAGGGTAAGTGCACAAAGTTGAGGGGCCAAAAATTGGACAAGAATCTGAAAAAAACAAAAATGTGTACACATTTTGCTAAAACGCGCTCGATTTTTAATTTGTTTGTCTTGGGAATTACCGAACCATAATGCCTACGTGTTATGTAACATGTACGTGTTATGTAACGTGTATCCATTATGTACGCATACGCATTATGTAACCCATATGTGTTTTAAAATGCATGTGTTTTATAAGATTTCTTTTATTATTTCTTATACTTTAAATTTATTTTAGTAAATATAAGAAATTAGGGTCACTCTACACCTTATGGAAGTGGTCTCGTAGCTCCAACAGTTATAATTTAGAAGATAGTTTTTCAAAATCTAATCTAGTGAGACTTACTCATTTTCAGGATTTCAAAGAAACGACCTAAAACTTTCACGGCATATATTGTAGTCGAGTCTTTGTTTTAGGAAAGCATATAGTCATTTTTAGGTTTTTGACCTTATAAAATGGATTTTGGCCCTACCACTACTTGAATTGGTACTAATTTTTAAATTTGGTCCATAATTCAATTTAGTGACCATGAATTAACTCTATGATGTTTGTCTACTTCTTACTAAAAAAAGATCCTCACTTTGTAGATAGAGGATTGTTCCTAAATGGGATGGCCAAAATGAGGTGATTGTAATGTGCCTCCTCCTTAAGGTGTGATATCACTACTAGGTGTTGAATGAGTTGTTACGAATAGTACCAAGTAAATTGCATCAAGTGAACTCGAGATGATTGCTCATTATTAGAAACATGGTGCTCCCTATAAAGATCGTCCCCTCACCTTTCCTAGATCTAAAAGCATCCTTTCATGGAATCAAATTCATGATTCTCATACATGATTTTGCTCATGTCTCTTATGGAGACAAACAATTCCTTAATACTTCAAAATAATGGTCTTGATAACTTGATGACATGACTAGCTCATTTTAGATTAATATGAAGGGTATTCAATTAACTACAAAATGGCCAAAAATGCCTTTTTAGGCCTTCAAAGGAAGTAGTCTCTCATAAAAACTAAATGAGTCGATCGATCACCTTAAAAACTATTCCTACACATTGAAACATGTTGAATGATCTTTTTAGGACTTTCCTTTGGGTGAGGGTTTATGATTTAGGGTTTAGGGTTTAGGGCTCAAGGTTTAGGGTTTAGGACTCAATGTTTAGAGTTTAGGGTTTAAGTTTTAGTGTTTAAGGCTCATAGTTCATATTTTAGGGTTTAGGGTTTAGGGATCATGGCTTAGGATTCATGGTTTAGGGTTTATGGTTTAGGGTTTAGAGTTTTGGGTTTATGGTTCGAGGTTAAGGGTTTATGGTTTATGGTTTAGGGCTCAAGGTTCAAGGTTTAGGGTTTAGGGGTCAAGGTTGAGGGTTTAGGGTTTATGGATCAAGGTTTAGGGTTTAGGGCTTAGGGATCAGGGTTGAGGGATTAGGGTTTAGTGTTGAGAGTTGAGGGTTCAAGTTTTAGGGTTCAGGGTTTAGTTTTTAGGGTTTAGGGTTAAGGTTTTATGTTTGAGGGTTTAAGGTTTAGGGTTTTGGCTTAGGGCTTATGGCTTAGGGCCTAGGGTTCAGGGCTTAGGGTTTAGGGCTCAAGTTTTAGGGTTTAGGGGTCAGGGTTTAGGTTTTAGGGTTTAGGGTTTAGGTTTTAGGATGTAGGACTTAGAGTTTAGGGTTTAGGGCTTAGGGTTTACGGTATAGGATTTAGGGTTTAGGGCTCATGGTTTAAGTTTAGGGTTGAGGATTTAGGGTTTAGGAGTTAGGGTTTAATGTTTAAAGGTCAGGGTTCAGGCTTTAGGGAAAAGGGTTTAGGGTTTAGGGTTTAGGTATTAGGGTTGAGGGTTTAGGGTTGAGAGTTGAGGGCTCAAGGTTTAGGGCTCAAGGTTTAGGGTTGAGGATTTAGGGTTTATGGTTTAGGGTTTAGGAGTTAGGGTTTAAGGTTTAAAGGTCAGGATTTAGGGTTTAGGGTAAAGGGTTTAGGGTTTAGGGTTTAAGGCTCAAGGTTTAGGGTTTAGGTTTTAGGGTTAAGGGTTTAGGTCGTAGAGTTCAAATTTTAGGGATTAGGGTTTAGGATTTAGGGTTCAGGGCTTAGGGTTAAGGGTTTAGGGTTTAGTGCTTGGTGTTTAGACTTTAGGGTTTAGGGTCGGTGTTTGGGGTTTCGATTTAATTTTTGGTTTTAGGGTTTAGGATTTAAGGACCTTTTGGATTTAACATTTAGGCCTTAAGGTTTAGAGTTTACAATTTAGGGCTCATGGCTCAGGGTTTAGGGTTTAGGGGTTAGGGTGCATGGTTTAAGTCTTATGACTCAGGGTTTGGGGTTCAGAGTTATGGGTTTAAGGTTTAGGGGTTAGTTACAGGTTTAAGGTTTAGGGGTTAGAGATTAGGGCTCTAGATTTAGGGTTTAGGGATCAGGGTTTAAAGTTTAAGGTTTAGGGCTCAAATATTAGGGTGTAGGGTTCAAGGCTTAAGGTTTAGGGTTTAGGGATTAGGGATTAGGGTTTAGGGTTCATGGTTCATGTTTTATGGCTTAAGGGTTGGGGTTTATATTTATTGGTTTAAGGTTTGGGGTTAGAGCACGGGGCTCTTGATTTAATATTTAGGGTTAAGGGCTTAGGGCTCAAGGTTTAGGGTCCATGGTCAAGGGTTTAGGGTTATGGGTTTAGGTTTTAGGTTTTAGGGTTTAGGATTTATTATTTTGTTTTTAGGGTTTAGGGTTTATGTCTTATGGATAAGGGTTAAGGGTTTAGGTAATGAGTTCAAGGTTCATCGAATTTGTCAAAGGCGAGAACATTCAAAGAGAGTCATCAAAATTTGATTTTTTCATCTGTTGATATTTTGAAGGAGGAAATGTCATATTCTGATTGTCTAATCCTTCCAAAGACCCCAAGTAGTCCTCAATCCTTGGATGTATAGGAGACACTTTGTTCCTTGTCTTCCATTTATATGATGAAGATATTTGTAAATTCGTGTTATGACCTCTAAATCTATATGAATTTCAAGTTTCTTGGAAATCACATCACACCCTTCACTAGGATTGATGACTACCCCTATATTTTAGGTCGGGGATTTTGAAAACATCCATGGGTTTATCATATAAGGAATTATCAATGAATGGAAGGTCACTAAGTCGTAGGCTAGGTAACTCCTATTTAGAACTAAACAAGAAAGATTTACTAGGTGATTGATAACGTATTAGTGTTCTTATCCATTCCCTATTTCTATGCTTATTTTGAACACTTTAGGAAGTTATTTCAGATTTACTATCCATTCCAGTAGAACACTTGAACTTTATATTTCTCTCGGAGGAGAGGATACTATAGGAAATTCAATTATGATCCTACACCTCTGCATTGATATATTCTCTATGTTTCTTTTGTTTCCTTTAAGATTAATTTTTTTGTTGTGATGGTTATTTTTCCAGCTCCCAATGGGTAATCTTGGCTTGCATAATACCATACATGGAAATATGAGAAATGTGAAATTTGTTTCAGAGTGTGAATAAATTTACATTCAAGAGTGCAAGTATATGTGGGGAGAAAGAAGTTTGGAAGAGATGTGTAATATATGCATTATAAGGCACAAGGTAGATGTCATATCCATTTAGTTACTTGTCCCACCTCTCATAAACAAGGTATTTCTATAAACAGACTCAATGATGGTTCTAGGCACGAGACTAGGAAATATTGATGAAATATTGTTTGGGGTTTAGGGTTTAGGGTTTAAGGTTTAGGGTTTAGAGTTAAGGGTTCAAGGTTTAGGGTTATGGTTTAGGATTTATGTTTTAGGTTTAGGGTTTAGGGTTTAGGGTTTAGTGTTTATGGTTAGGGTTTACGAATCGAGGTTAAGGATTTAGGGTTTAAGGTTTTGGGTTTAGGGATCATGGTTCCGGGGTTTAAGGTTTAGGGTTTAGGGTTTAGGGTTATGGTTTAGGATTTAGGTTTAGGGTTTAGTGTTTATGGTTAGGGTTTATGGATCGAGGTTAAGGATTTAGGGTTTAAGGTTTAGGTTTTAGGGTTTAGGGTTTAGGGATCATGGTTCAGGGTTTAAGGTTTAGGGTTTAGGGTTCATGGCTCATGGTTTAGGGTTTAAGGTTTACGGTTTAGGGTTCAGGGTTCAAGGTTTAGGGTTATGGTTTAGGATTTAGGTTATAGGTTTAGGTTTTAGGGTTTAGTGTTTATGGTTAGGTTTTACAGATCGAGGTTAAGGATTTAGGGTTTAAGGTTTGGGGTTTAGGGTTTAGGGCTCATGGTTCAAGGTTTAAGTTTTAGGGTTCAAGTTTTAGGGTTATGGTGTAGGATTTAGGTTTAAGGTTTAGGGTTTAATGTTTATGGTTAGGGTTTATGGATCGAGGTTAAGGATTTAGGGTTTTGGGTTTTGGGTTAAGGATTTAGTGTTTAGGGATAAGGGTTTATGGTTTACGGTTTAGGTTTTAGGGTTTATGGTTCAGGGTTTAGGGTTTAGGGTTTAGAATTTAATGTTTAGGGATTAAGGTTTAGGGTTTATGGTTTAGGGCTCAAGGTTTAGGGTTTAGGGTTTAGGGTTTAAATTTTAGGGTTTAAGGTTTAGGGCTTAGGGTTTAGGGCTTAGGGTATATGGTCTAGGGTTTAGGGTTTAGATTTTAGGGCTCAGGGATAAGGGTGTAGGGTTCAAGGCTTAGGGTTTAGGGTTTAGGATTCAGTGTTTAAGGTTTAGGGTTTAGGGTTTAGGATTTAGTTTTTACGGTTTAGGGTTTAGGGTTTAGCATTTAGGGCTCATGGTTCATGGTTTAGGGTTTAGGTTTTAGGGTTTAGGGTTTAGGGCTTATGGATTAGGGTTTAGGGCTTAAGGCTCAGGGTTTAGGGCTCACGGGTAAGGGATGAATGTTTAAGGTTTAGGGTTTAGGGTTTAGGGTCTAGGGATCATGGTTAAAGGTTTAGGGTTTAGGGTTTAGGGCTCAAGGTTTACAGTTTAGTGTTTAGGTTTATGGCCTATGGTTTAGGGTTTTGATTGTAGAAGTTAAATGCTAAAATATTTAGGCTGAATGCTGAAATCCTGAAAAATTACCTATGTACTAACCAGATTATACTTTAAAAACTATCTCCTAAACCATGACTCATGGAGCTGTGAGACTAATTCCATAAGGTGCAGAGTGACTCTAATTTCTTATAAACATTTATTTATGTAAATATAAGCATGTCAAAAGTATACATAATGCTTATACCACACAGAACACGTATACATTATGTAACGTGTACGCATTATGTTTATACTACCCAGAACACGTACGTGTTATGTAACGCGTACGTGTTTTTCATTCTCTTTTCCCAAGCCATGCCTCAAGGCTTGAGATCTGGTTTGGATCCCCAAGCCTGAGGCATGGACCTACACAAACACAAAGAACATCTAGTTTTTACAAGAAAATGTAAAAATGACACTTCCTCTATGATAAATCAAGATAAAACAATCAATCCATTTTTAAAAAATTATACCATGACGTAGAGAAGAGGCTCTTCTTTCTTAAAATATAATTTTTAAATTTTATGACTAATATAAATTTTCCATATTATTTATTTTCTAACTATGTCTTTTTATAGCTATTTTTGAAGTGTAAATATGTCTATCTTTCATGGTGTATCTTTTTTTTGGGTGATCAAAATTTAAAAAAATTATACTAGCTAAACTAGGCATAATTCTATACATATTCAAAAAAATATATAATTTTTGATATTTTTTGAGGTAGTTAGGGGGCACGGTGGAGCTCCATTATTTTTCAAAACATAAAAAAATTTGTACTAGAAAAATCATAAATAAAAAAATATTCACTAAAAAAAAAAAAATTGGAGCCCAAATTAGATGCTCCTAGCTATCTTTTTATTGAAGGGTTTTCAAAAATACTAAATGGTACTCAAAAAATGGTGGGGGGCACAAAATTCACTCTATTATGTTTTTTAACAAAAACAGGAGCATCTATTGGTATTTTAGTTGTTTGACCCACTTAAACTTATCCATTTTCAATCAAATTTGGTATCTTAGAAACTAGACTCAAAATTCTACGATTCATATTTCTACAACATCTTCCAATTTTGAGTGTAACTATTTCGAAAAACTCGTACAAGTTGAATTTTTTTTTAAAGAAAATTGTGTCCACGTATTGGCCCCCCATTGGTGCACTTACCCTTTAGCGATTATCCCTTCCAAAATAACTTGATAATGCTAGGATTGGATATGATTCACGTCATTCCTAATTTAACCTAAATGGTTAATTCTTTAAGGGGTAGTAACTTATGGTCAATTATCCTAATTAATTAGTTTCTAAGGATAATTGCATAAATATTAATAATAACCACTAAGAAATGATTCACAATGATAAATAATGATATATAACAATATGTAAAGCACTTACAATGAGAGGGGGAGATCACTTAGCTGATATTGTGCTTTGTGTGATCGTATGGTATGATCAGATGACTAAAATAGGATGGAAATGACCTAACCGATCATCACTATTGAAACTATATTCCAAAATGTTTAATAGACCAAAGTGTGTGACACGATATAAAATGTACCCTTGTTATGGCCCTTTTCATATGCTCATGTCCCTTTAGATCCTTTGCTTCTGAAAATTTTTGGTTTTTTTTATGCTTCCTATTTCGATTCTATCTAGAATATGGGCCTCTAATACTATTTTATGCTCATTGTGTAATTTATTGAACCTTAAAACCCCTAGATTACTAGGGAGTCTTGCAAAAAAAAATGTTAGGTGGGTTCAGGCACCCCGTGCACCGCTAAAGTCACCACTACTCCAAAGAAGGCTCCAACCACACATCATTCTCATCTAGCATGTGATCCTTAGAATGTATGCAACCAAATCTATAATCATGATCTTACAACAATGTGATTTTACTTGCGTCTTTTCCTTAGCTAGACTTGGGTAATGATATGTTCTTTATATTTATGGATGTCGGTGGGTGAATACCTAGATTGAGTATGCAAAATATATGGAGCTCAAGGGATTCAAGTTATGAATTTTCTAGTGATTTCTCATTATGATCTTTGGGTGTCAAGTGTGTATGATATCATCCTTAATAATGGATGAATACCTTACTTATGTAAAAATTCTAGATATGAAAAACTCAAATAAGGTTGATTATAAGTGACCCTTGAAATAATTTGAGTTGAGAAAAGTGTCATTGGAGGAAGAGGGATGAAATAAGAAGGGAAGTATCATAGCATACAGACGATATGGCCCTTTCTCGGGTGTTTTGGTGCAGGATGGTTGTGTGGATTCTTTGAAAAATGGGATTATAGCGCATGAGGGTATAACCTAATTTTATGGGTTAATATGACTTTTATGTGAAAAAATGAGTTATTTTTACAAGAAAGAATTAATGTGATATAACTAAGGATGACCAATTCTATAGTATTTTCTCATTCGTTATCAAATTAATGGTCTAGTACTAAAGAAATTACACAACTCATAAATATTGGAGGGTTTATGTTACTTTGGATATATGATGATATGGGTGCACAATGGATGATGGATCCTTGTTGCTGCAAATCAAGATGAAATTTGCAAGTAAGACTAAAAATGATTTCAATTAGAGGATTTGGGTGGGGTTTCCCAACAAGGCGAGACCTATGAAGCATTAACTTCCTTGGTGGATGTCAACCCCATTGTTAAATAAAAGTGATGTAAACAAGGGAATGTATATTGATAATATGTAGAGATCTGAAAGAATATAGAATCTAAAAACACTATTTATTGATTTAGATATCGATATGATTAAAACAATTGAAAGATAAATATACAGTGCGGGTCGATGGAAAACCATCTTTGTGTAAATTCAGGTCAAAGGTGACCTTGGAGACTAGATTCAAAATGTGGGAGGAATATGTAGACCATGCAGGATCGAATGCAATTTGGAATTTGCAATCAAATCGAAGATGTTGGAATCAACTGCAGAGGAGGTCGAAGAAGGAAGAAACTAGGAAATTAACAAAATCAAGGATTAAAGGGAACTATTGAAAACCAGGATGTTGGTCGGCGGTGACTAGTGTTTAAACAAGATGATTTTTTTGTAATAGAGGAACTAGATGAGGGTTGGAGAAAATAGGAAAGATCACAGAGCTTAGACAAGGATAGGAAAAGGTTTTGGAAGAGAAATCTAGGGCTACCGAGGCTGGTTTGATGACGACCTATCAGGGTCAATAACAACTATGATGAGTTGGATAAAGGCTGAGTAAAGGAAAGCCATATGAGCAACCTGTAAGTATGTAAGTTGATGACGAAACTGTGAGTATTGTCATTAATGTTCTAAACCTAAAAAAGATTAGATACACAAAATACCAAGATAATATGAAAAAATCTAATTACAATAATGTAAAGCTGATGAAAATATTACAAAATTTTGATCACAATTGATGCATGCACGTTGCAAGTAGGTATGAGAGGTCTATAATGGATTATGGAATGTTTAGGAATGAAATATTGTCTGTAGGCTACAAGAGAGCTTCAAGATTCACATGCATTCAATTTGGAAAATAAATAAAGTACATAGCTTTATATGGTCGACGGTGATTGGACTGGTCACTACCAATTGTGGGGAAATTTTTCCCAATGGGAGGTTTTTTCTGCTTTTGGTGTGATTTATTTTTTTAAGGAGTTGGCCGAAGGATTTAAAGCATTAGGCGGGAAGGGTTTATTTAAGGATGAGGTGCAGGTGAGTTAGTAGTGGAGATAGGTTGGAAAAAATGTAGGAGAATCATAGGTGTATATTTAGAATGAAATAATTTCAAAATGGGAAGTTAGTTAGGGCATGATTAATTAATTAATTAATTAATGTTGAATAAATATGATTTAAAGGTGATGGGAATTTAATTAATTAACAAGAAATGATTAATTAAATTTAAATATGGAATTTTATTAAATAAGGGGGATGAATAAAATAAAATATGTGCACGAGGTGATCAAGGGCATAGATACCAAATTTAGTGTCTACATTTTACCCGTTTATGTTGAGTTGTTTGCATTAGAAAGCCATGAGACAAAAATGATGAGATTTGGATAAGGATAAAAATAATTGATGATAAGATCCCCCTCAAATGGGGATCAATGACATCAAGGGAAATCGATGACGCGTTTGAAAGAAGATGCTTGATGAAGGGCGGGTGGGGGAAGAAAGTGCGGTTAAAAGGATTACCAAGGCAAGATACCCCAAGCAAAAAGGATCTCAATAAAAATCAAAACTATGGCGGTGATTGCAATATCACATCGGTAGAGGTCTCAACAAGACAAGCTACAACTTTTCTATAGACCGGTGCGTGGGTGAAAATCACTATAGTATGGATGCATGCCGATATGACTAACAAGTCATGGGCAAGTCATCAAAATATGCGCACTATATGAAAAAGGGTATGCAAAATCCTTCCTACACGAGGAATCAATCGAAAATGTTTACATCTATAAGGAATAAGGATGAATGATGTGGTGTCTAATGGGACACAAAAATGGCTAAAAATGAAAAATGAAAAAGTGGGTGATGAAGTAATATGCCCCAAAGGAGAAGTATAGTGCGAAAGGCGGAAATGAAATATTCCTAAGTGGGGAAAATTATGGCCTCAAAGGAGTACTTCGAGAGTAGAAATGGATAGAGTGAATGTTTAAATAGAATTCCCTAAGGGGAGAATAAATATTTCCTCAAAAGAGGAATTCATGTGTGAATTGGATACAATTGAGAAATAAAAATGCCTGAAGGGGAGTAAATAAGGCATCAAAGGTGAAATAGGGAAATGAATGATTAAGTAAAATTCCCAAGGGGAAATAAGTATGGCCACTAATGTGGACTTTGAGATGAATTGTTGAGTTAAGTGCCTAAAGGAAAGAATAAATATGGCCACAAATGTGTACTTAGAATAAAACATGGTGAATGTGAAATATTGAATCAAATTTCCCTAAAGGAAGAATATAGATGGCCACAAGGGTGGACTTATGATGAGAGGGATTAGATAAGAAAATATATGACACAACTTAACGATGGTGACCCATAGGTATGAATGAATCTATGTCATATCAAGGAATGTATGAAAAAATATGCCTCTAAATGCATTGGAGGTAAACAAGGAGGAAATTCGGGTAACATAAGGCACATGCAACCAAAGTAGAGGCTGGCAAATAACCAACAATAGTTAGTCATTTCAAAGATCACAAGGAAGCAATGAATGAGATGATTTCATCAACCTAAGGTTGACATGACAAAAGGGGTTTGAGATGTAACTTGTACAGAGGAAGAGGGTTCTCCCAAAAAGTGGTGTTCCCTAAAACTATGCCCCAACTCTGGGAAGGGGAAAGAGTAAATTAGTCAATGTGGGAAGCCTGCTAGAAGAAATTTGATCAATGCGGGAAGGTTTCTTAGGATGCTAATGAAGGTTGATCAATGCGGGAAGCCTTAAAATTTTGTAAAGAGTAACCATCATTTGAGGGTATGGTCTATTTTATACAATATATAGATGGCAAGGATAAATGATATCCATCCTTCAAGGATCTCGTCTATTTTTTTATTTATTTTTATTTCATTCTTTTGATTTTTTTTTTTCTTTTCCTTTTTTTTTTGCATGAACAGTTGTCCTTGAGGATCAGCTTTTTTTTGATAACTTTGATTTTTATTTAAGCATCCATGAATTTTTATTTTACATGGGAGAGAGTTGGGAATATCTAAGTAGACCACTTAGGAGGGGATAATGATGTACAAGAGACACCCCTGGACCCTTTGCATGGCTCTAATAGGTGAATGAGAGGATGATGGATGTAATTATTGCAGAGTTCTCACCAGAGGTGATAACCTATCCATGAGGAATATACTATATTCAGATCCATGGTGCCCATATTTAAGGTCACATCTAGGAAGTGATGGAATACCACATAGTTCCAAATCATCACAATGAGAGATGGAAGGGGCTAAGATGGAGGAATGATCCAAGGATATGACTAAGGGAACATTGGTAAATGTGCTAACAATATAATGGTCGCAATTGCAATTTTTTAACCGATTTCACTTCTAGTTTACCATCAAGCGAGGCAAAACAATAGGATCCTGACCCATAATTTTGTGTAATAATGTATGGTCCAATCCAATTGGGGAAAACTTTCCACGTTGGATCCTTTCTAGAGTAGTAACATTATGATTTTATTTGAGGAAGAGGTCACCAACATTAAATTCATGTTCCTTAAGGTGCTTATTGTAAGCACGTTTGATGTGCTCTTGATAAACATGATGGTGTTCAAGAGTGAGAAGGTGATGCTCATCTAATATCTCGAGTTGTGCTAGATGAGCTTAATGATAGTCTTCATCAGAGATGAAGTCACGAAGGGACACACACAAAGATGGAATTTGAACTTCAAGAGAAAGGATGACTTTGGAACTATAAACAATAGAAAAATGTGTATCCCTAGTGGAGGTATAGATGCTAGAAAGATAGGCCCAAAGGGCAAAAAGAAGATAGAGATGTCAATTACAACCTATTTGATCAATGGTTTTGACAAGAATGTTCGAAGGGTTTTATTGGTAGCCTCGACTTGACCGTTAGCTTGGGGATAATATGGGTAAGAAAATATGAGTTAGATGTTGAATGCGTTACATATTTTCTTGAGATATTTTTTTAAAAGGACTTTTCATTTTCCATAACCGGTTTGTGAAGAATGCCAAAGCATAGATAATGTGTTGATAAATAAAACTAATGATTAGGCTAGATTTAGTTGAGGTAAGTGGGATTTCCTCCACCAATTTAGTGAAATACTCGGTTGCAGTGATGATAAAGTGATGTTGATGTGAAGAATGAGGATTAATAAAACTAATAAGATCAAGGCCCTATTGTGAAAAGGGCCAAAGGTTCTAAGCTGGATGCAAAGCTTGACTAGGAATACGAAAGAGATTGGAATGCTACTAAATTTTTTCACATTTCTTAACATATTCATAATAATCACGATTGAGGAAGAAGAATGCGCTTAAAGAATAACTAAGCCACTAAATTTTCCACCAAAAATATCATCATGGACTTCCTGGATGGCCCGAGAGGCTTCATGGGATTTAAGACATCGAGAATAACACCATCAAATCCACATTTATAAAGAATGTCACCCAGGATCACATAGTGGTGAGTGCATTGAAGAAAGGACCTCTTAGCATTTTTGGACAGACTAGGAAGAAAAGGGGATTTCGATAGATAATCAAATATTTGAGAATACTAAAGGTCCGGTGAACCAGATTCAATAAGATTAACACTGGGGTAATTCGGGATAATGTCAATCATGATGATGAATGATGACAGGAAGTTTGGACTCTTTTATTGTCTTTGGGATGAGATTTTAAGGGACACCATCATATCATTGCAATGATTGGTCGATCGGGGAACAACTTGGATGGTATAGGAATAAAAATATTCAAGAAGAAGATGAACAATGTCGTGATATTTTTGAAGAGTGTCATTTTTACATTGATACCCACTTGACTTGTTTGATTATAATCTTGGAATCACTTTGTAGATGTCAAGAATTTGAACACCTAAAAAGACAATGGTTTCAAGACCCAAGATGGGGGCCTCACATTCCACCATGTTATTTGTATACTCAAAATTGAGTTTATATGTGAGGAGAATAGGATTTTCCCAAGGAGGAATGAGAACAACGCCAACATCTCCCCCTTTCTGAAATTTTGAGCCATCCAAGAAGAGGGTGAATTTAAGAGTGCCATATTGGTGATGAAATTGGTTAATGGATTCTTCTGAAAATTTCTCATGAGGTAAATGTGTATTAGGAAGAGGGGCTTCAGCTAATTGGTCAAAAACAGCTTGGCCCTTAGTGGATTTTTTAGAAATGAACTTAATGTAAATGCAATCATGAGCATGATCCATTGAGTGATATGATCATTATGGTATGGCTTAGAATGCAATGTTTTAAGGAGATAGAAGCTAGTAACGACATACATCTTATGATTAAGAAGGTAATGTTGAAGTTTAGAAGTAGAAAAGAGAGAGTGCAACATAGTTTTTCAACTACAATGTAGTGAGTCTCACAATCATGAAGGGTGTGACTGATATAATAAACAACCTACTCATGGTTTTGGTCATCACAATGGGCTAACATGGCTCCTAAGGCATGATTGGTGGCAGAGATGTATAAATAAAATGGCTCCCCCTCGCATGGAGGTGTGAGCACTAGTGGAGACAAAAGATACTATTTAAGATCGTCAAAATCTTTTTGACAATTGTGATCCCAATTAAATTTAATGTCCTTGCAAAGGAGGTGATGAAGGGTTGACAATTATATGAGAGTTGCGAAATGAGGCGACAGCATGCATTAAAGGTAACCTTGAAGGCTGCAAAGTCATTTAAGATTGGAAGGGGGGCATTTCAATGATTTCCTTAATTTTTATGGGGTTAACTTTGATTCCTCTAATAGAAATGATAAATCCAAGGAGCTTGCTAGTTAAGACTCCAAATACACACTTGGATGGATTAAGATGAAGGAAAAAGTGAATGAGGTGCTCAAAAAGGACTTCGAGAATAGAAATATGGTCACGCCGATGCTTATATTTTCCTAAAATATCATCAACATAGTCTTCTATGGTTTTTGGATGAGATCATGGAAGATATAAGTTATGGCCCACTGATATGTAGCATCAACATTATTTAAACTTAAGGGCATGAAGTGATAGCAAAAGGTCCCCCAAGGAATAATGAAGGATTTTTTTTGTTGATCTTTTAGTGTGATGAGAATTTGACTATAACTAAATAAACCATCCATGAGAGAATGCATCTCATGATCTGTGGTAAGATCCATAAGCTGATCAATGTTCGGAAGAGGGAAGTCATCCTTAGGGTAAGCAAGATTAAGATCCTAAAAATAAGTGCATATACGTAGATTTCTTGATGCTTTAGTGATGGGAAAAATGTTAGAAACCCATTTGGGAGAGTCAATGGTGATGATGAAATTAGAAAAGAGAAGGAATTGTAGTTCCTCTTTACAATGAGAGAAATGCAAGGGTGCATGTGGCGAAGCTTCTAATTTATTGATTTAGCATTGGAATATGTGACAATATTGTGGGCAATGATAGAGGGTCAAGACCTGACATGTTTGAATATGACCATGCAAATGTTTGGCTATGACAGGAAAGGAATGTAGTGAAAGATTCTAGCTGGTGTGGATCGATTGGCCCAATGTGAGAATGTGAAGCTCCCTGCAGAGTCTGTATTAACATAAATGGTGGCTTCGTTAAGAAGATCAAGTGACTCGAGATGGTAAGGTCTTCTAAAGATAAAAATATTCTTCCCCCATGTGGGAAATAATGGCATCATCGTCAAGTACACTAAAGAATGTCAATGGTAGAATAATCTTCTTCTATCATCTCTAGATGGCAAAGATGAAGGGACTTAGTCTAATTGTCACACTGATGGGTGACCAGCCCCAAAGTTATGGTGGAGACTAAAACAAAGTTAGAAGTAATACAAATGGTGTCCTCCATTTCTATGTCTTCAAGAGTTGGTAGGAAGATATGTCCGTGTCTTCGGGAGTTAGAAGAAATAGGGAATGAGGATAAAACATGTCCATGTTTTCGAGGGTTAGAAAATATGGAGAAGGTAGAGAAGGTGTGCCCACATCTTCAAAATTCAGAAAATATATAGAAGGCATGTCTATGAGCATCTCAGATGGTGGAATGGGGTCATGGGACTACTCCCTTATCCTAACCCAAAATTTTCGTTAGGTTTGAAAAATTGATTAGGAATGAGGCCATACGATCTGTGGTCATGACGGCCTATGATGAGTCCTTTCAGTGCAATGATGGAGATAGTTATAGTAAAATATGTGTTGTTAAGAAAGCTAAAGCCTCATGTATAAACCTTGGCATGTTGGATATCATTTACGTGGGAAGAGGGGGTATCAAAACCACAATAAATAATATTAGTATGAAGGTGTTGTGGACCAAAAGTAACAACATCCCCGACGTCTAATTGGTACATAGGTACCTTATTGGGTCCGATGATACAATGAGGAGTAGGAAGGATGTTGAGCATGAAAAGGTGATACTCCCCCATCATAAGTTTATCCATTACGTTATCCATGGAGTCCTTGTTAGGGAGTTTGGATGAGGGAATGGCTGAGTTAGTGGACAATGCATATGGATCATCCTTAGGGATGAGCACGTCATTTGGTCTATAAGTCATGTTACATCCTTGGAAAGGAGGAGCATCCCCAGGAAGTGTTAGGATATTTCCCTCATGTTCATATTTAAGGGAATGATGAAGTGTAGAGGGGACGTAATGGATGGCATGGATCCATGGTCATCTGAGGAGAATATTGTATTGAAATTATCCCTCAATGGTGTAGAAGATATCATGTATGAGTTTCTCACTAACACGGATAATGAGAACGAGTACTCCTAAGGTGGGCAAATGGAATTGTTAAAGGTGTGAAGAATCGCGGGTGTTTGAGCAATAGATTTCCTTTGGGGTCATAATTTTGTCAAAAATATGTGAAGGAATGATATTTATTTTTTCCCCACTATCGATCATGGACATTCAAATGAACGTATCATTGATCCTAACCATAATAAAGGGGAAGGTCATGTTCTTCTAGTGGGATGTCCAGAATTTTAGTTTCATTGAATGATATAGTAGTAGAAGTAGTATGTGCTCCTATAAAAGATGTGAAGGGCTAATCTTTGTCATTAGATGTCGAGAATGTGCTTCAAGGCTTTAATAAGATCCTTTTGATGATCTGAAAATCTTTAGATGAGCTCGTAGAGTGATACTTTTATTAGGGCTTGATGAAGCTACCTAACGATACTTTGTTCAATAGGCTTAGGAGCTACTAAAATAGAAACCTTTCGTTTCAACGATGTGGCCAACTCATTAGGAGGAGGGATAACGATATAGGTCTTATCTTTTGGCTTGGAGGTTTATTTGGGCTTGCATGGGCCAGATCGAGTGGTTACCCGAACTGCATTTATGAACAAAGGAGGACTATCAATAGATGAGTCATCTTTCGAAGGAAAAATAGTAGATGTTGGACTAGATGTGTAAGGAAGGAACTAACTTAGTCCAAGGGAAATTATTCCCTCTTCCATGAGTCTATGAATAATGTCCTGCAGTGCTCTATAATGCTCAGTGTTTTTCCCATGTGTATAATGAAAGGCACACATACGGTTGGAATTGAACTAGAAAGGCTTCTTTCCTTTTGGGTTAAAGGCCTTAATAGGAGGAAGCGTGATTGCAAAGGTTTGCAATAAGTGTTGGAGGATTTATGTATGTGTTCCAACTAAAGTACTAGAATATTCTTTGTGAATCATTTTGGGTGTTTGGGGTAAAACCCAAGTGTATTGATGCTTTGATGATTTGCATTTAGTTTTGATGTTGATTGGTTTTTTAGTGTCGAATGATCTTAGATTGGTGAGCTGAAATGTTCTTGGTTCTAAAATAGATGATTTTGAATTGGATGGTTTAACTCTAGGAAGGATTATAGATTTTTATGTGGGGACACACCCTCGTGATGAGTGTCAAAAACCTTAATTGGGGGTCGATGGTAATTCCATGGCTGGTTCGGATACAGGAAATAACATTTGTTTGAGGCAATCTACAAAAGGTAGGGATTGAGGGATTTTTGATGATATAGAAGAAACATTTGAGGTCATTACAAGGTAAAGTTCTTTTAAACATTCCTCAAATGATGAAGTTAGGGTGAAAGAAGAAGGTGGTGTGGATGTAACCACAACAATTGATGTGGGTAAGAGAGTGGGAGGAAGGACCGGTATAGGTTCCATGAAGGTATGATGGGAAAGGGTGACATAGATATAGGCAAGGTGGTCAAACCTATTGGAATGGATGAAGGAAATGATGAGGTAAATAAAGAAGTTCATGAAGGACTGATGCCGGATGTACAAATAGGCTGAAATGGTTACTTCATGAATGTTTCTAAAGGCATAAATGATATATTTTCTAATGTGGTTACGGTAGATGTAGTTGTGGGAGTAGACACTTTGAGGCAGAGATGTAGGGAGGATATAAAAGGGAATGGATGTGGTCAATGATGAATTTTGGATGGGATAGGTTCATGATCAACAAAGTGTGTTCGTGGTGTTTATAGTATTGGCGTTAGGTGTTTGGGTTATAGTAGAAGTGGTAGTTTGGATCATCGGTGTATGATTTGGAAAAGGTTGTTTAAAAATGTCGATTGGTTGATTGGGTGAAGCATTTGGATTTTTGACTTGAAGATCACACTGGTCAATGATTCTTTGGACCAGATCTTGAAAAGTACAACATATTTCTATGTCGTGTCATCGTGCTTGGTGATGCTTATAGTAATGGTCTTCACGATAACATATAGGTTTTGGTCTTGACTCATCAACTGGTCAGATAGGAGGAAGTGTGATAAGTTTTATTACCATTAATCACATCAAATATTGTATTATATGACTCCTTGAGGGGATCATAGTTAAAGGTGGCCAAGTGACTTATTGTTGAGTCTATGTGCTAGATGTAGATGTAGGAGATGATTTAACAACTACATCATTGGCCGTTGCTTTTGATTTTCATTTGGTGTGGATGGTTTAGTAAATTCATGTTGGGATTTATTTGATTCAGTTTAAAATGGCTCTTCTCATGGGCGCATGTTTCAAGTTTTCGGGGCATGGTGAAGGCCTTGTCAAAGGTTTGGAATGATTGGATTTGTAAAGCCAAAGATATATTCTTCACACATGAATGTGAGAAGATCTCGATGAGATCAACTTGTGGAAGAAGAAAGGATAATTATCTTATAATGAGGTTTCCTCATGTGATGAAATTTGTAATGGATTCGTCTTCAAAATGTCGAGACGACATATAGATCATTGATGGTTATTTTTCACACAATGTTAATTGAAAAATGTTCTAGAATTAACGGCATGAGTTGGAAGAAAGAGAATATCGAATATTGAAGGATATTATTATACCAGTCCAATGTAGGACCATCCAAGGACATGGGGAAAGTGTGGAGGATCAAGTCTTGATCATGCACAATAAGATAACATGCATGTTTAAATGCACGAAGGTGTTGTTGTGGATCTTCTTTGTTTTTAAACTTAGCTAATTTTGGCAATTCCCAAAAAAGTATAGAGGATATGATTTAATCAAGTATGGATGGGTGAATAGGCTCATTATAGAATTTCTCATATGATAATGAGACCTTGGTTCCTAAAGTACCAACTTCAAGGTTGGCTAACCTACTCATGAGGGCTTGCATGTGATCATTTTAAAAGTATGTTGAGGGATGAGAGGTGGTGGCTGCATGTAAGAAGTGACCGGATGAATTTGTTAATGAAATTATGGATGCAGTTATGTTTGATGAATTTTTTGGGGATAAACCATGGGTTGTGATTAGAAAGGTGGTTGTTGAAATAATTTTTTCTAGGTGATGGGAACATGATAGGATTTTTGGGATTGGGTAGGTTGATGTGGAAAGTGTTGAGCCGGAATGTGGGTATGAGTTTGTTGAAACTGTTGTTGAAAGGGGTTAGATATTGCATAATGCAAAGGACCCATGAAAGGGATTTGAGAAGTATTGATAGGAATTCCAGATGTGAGATGATCATATTGGCCAAATAGGGGATATGATGTTTGGGTGTAGTGGCTAGGGACACTAATGGGAATAATGACTAAAGAGGTGAGGGGAAGAGTAGTGTTGATTAGCGGGAGGTTGTGAGGAATAGGTGTGACTATCTGGGTAATCTGATGAGTCAAGGGATTGGTGGAAGAGGAAGCAAGGTTTTCTATAGAAATCTCATTATTTGTAATTTGAGTAGCTTAGGGATTGGTTTGATAAGGATAAAGTTGTTAGAGCAAAGTGGTCGATCCGGGGAATTTGGGTTGATCTCCTAAGGAGATAATCTTAGAGTGCCACTGGATTGGCATCCAGAAGCTCTTGGAACATGGTATCACCGAGAGGGACCTTAGGAGGTCCAAAATATTCGATCGGGTGGATGGTGGAGTAGTACATCTAGGCGGGATAGATTGATGATATAAGAATAGGTTGGTCTCACCTAAAGTTATAGTTTGAACAAAGGGTTATGGGTGAGAGATTTTTTTAAGAGGTTGGGTGCTCATAAAAGAGGTAATCAAGGGCACAGTTGGGGTGAATGTTGTAGAGGACATTTTTTAAAATAAGGAATCATTTGAAGTAAAGTTTTTTTCCATTCTCTTGGCTATTAAACGAGTGATTATGAGCATGAAAATAGTTTTTACCTAAGCAAGTCAAGAAGAAAAATCTTTTTATGTTATTACTTTATTTAAGAAAGTATGAAAAGAAAAGGGGATGGATAACCAGGTGCCTAGGAGAAGGCAAACTACATCTGGTTTCGGGTTTATTATGGCTAGGGAATGTTTGAGACATTGTACTATTGGGTGATGAAATCCCAATCAGAAAACTAGGTAAGGGAATGTTTTGATGTGTTAATTTAACTTTTGAGGTTTAAGGTTATGTGTGATAAATTGTGGGATGTAGAAGATTAAACCCATATTTAATTTATGTGGGAAAGTAGGATGTAAAAAGAATATTATTTTAAAGCCCAAAACAAAGTATGAGATTCGATGACGACACAAGCGGGAATGGGAAATTATGATGCCAAAAGGAGGAAAATAGGAAAAAAGAGAGAAATACCTAGATAATGCTTTTCCTATTTGTTTGCACTTATTGAGTGATGAGCGATCTAAGCCACAAACCTAACACGAATAAGTGATGAAGTGGAACCTCACACTACAAAGTGTTAAGAAGAAGACAAAAAAGTAATAAATTGAAGAGATCACATAAAGGGTGGTTCCATCGAGTGTGTCAAGAATGTTGTATTATTTTCTCATTCATTATCAAATTAATGGTATAGTACTAAATAAAGTACACAACTCGAAATGCTAAAGGTTTTATGTTACCTCGGATGTACGATGATATAGGTGCATGATGGATACTAGATCCTTCTTTGTTGCAAATCAGATGAAATCTGCAAGTAAGAATGAAAATGATTTTGATTAGATGATTTGGGCGGTGGTTTCCCAAAAGGAAGACCTAAGAATCATTAACTTCCTTGGTGGATGTAAACCCTCGTTCTTAAACAAAAGTGATGTAAACAAGGAAACGTATACTGATAATATGCAGAGACTAAAAGAATACAAAATCTAAAAACACTATTGATTGATTTAGATATCAATCTTATTAAAACAACTGAAAGATAAATATGTCTAGTGGGTCGACAATGACCTAGAGACCTGGATTAGAAATGTGGGAGGAATATGTAGACCATGCAGGATCCGAATTCAATGCGGAAGCTGCAGCGAGTCTAAGGATGCTTGAATTAACTTATAGAGGAGGTCTAAAGGAATAGAAACCAAGAAGACACTAGAAATCAAGGATTAAAGGGAAGGATTGAAACTAGGACCCTAGTTGTGGTACTAGGTTGTAAACAAGTTGAATTTGTTATAACAGAGGAACTAGATGAGGGTTTGAGTACAGGTAAGGGTACAAATCTCGAGACAATGATGGGAAAATGTTACGGAACAAAAATCAAGGGTTGTTAATGCCGAGTTGATGGCACCATGTCAAGTTTGACGGTGACTATGATAGAGTTGGATAAAGCGAGGAAAGGCAAGCTAGATGAGAAACTTGTAAGTATGGAAGTTGATGATGAAGTTGCAAGTACTGTTGTTGATGTTCTAAACCTGTAAAATATTAGATACATGAAATACCAAGATAATATGACAAAATATGATTAAAGCAATGTAAAATTATGAAAATATCACAAAATGCTGATCACAATTGAGGCATGCACACTACAAGGAGGCTTGAGAGGTCAGAATGGGTTCTGGAATGTTCGGACATGAAGGATTATCTGCAGCTACAAGAGAGCTTCAGGATTCACATGTATTCGATGGAGAAAATAAATAAATCACATAGCTTTATAGGTCAATGGTGATTGGGTTGGGTTGCCACCAATCACGGGAAAGTTTCCCCAATGTGAGGGTTTTCCTATTTTTAGCACAATTTATTTAAAAAATTCGGTGGGAAGGGGTTATTTAGGGATGAGGTGTGGGTGAGTTGGCAGTGGACATAGGCTAGAAAAAGCATAGGGAAAAACATAGGTGTATTTTTAGAATGAAAGCATTTCGAAATGGAAAGTTTGTTAGGGAATGATTAATAAAGTAAATAATTAATTAATGTTGATTAAATAGGATTTAAAGGTGATGGACATTTAATTAATTAATAGGAATTGATTAATTAAATTTAAAGAGGGCATTTTATTAAATAAGGGGGATGAATAAAATACAATATGCACATGTAGATGATCAAGGATATAAATACCAAATTTAGGTGTCTACACCTAATTTACCAAGTTGGACAAGTTTGGGCTATTACAAAGGAGTTGTACAATTTGTGTTGTCATAAAGCCATGAATTACTAAAATGAGTGTCTATATATGAAATTGAAAATTGTGTGCTTAAAGGAAAAGGTCATCGAAGTGTGTAGACACACTTTGTCTTATCTCATAAAGCACCTTGTTCTTTTGCTAGGACTTTTCTTTGTTCCAATTATGTTTGTTTTGCTAATATGAGTACATGTAGAGAAAAGTGTAGTTAATGTCCATAGTATATGAAATTGAATGTTAACTTGAGACTTTTAAAATTAATATGAAAATGAAAAATATGTAAATTGAAAATAAAAACAAAGGAAAGTGTTCACTTGATTCTATTTCTAGAGGGGGAGTACTCTCTGCTACCGTTATAATGGAGATGTGCTAAAATTTGTCTTGAAGTTGATTGGAAGGACTTGGTGGTGATCAATCCCTAAGTGGAATGTTCCAAAGAGAATAGAAAGAAGTGCAAACACACCTTGCATGGTGAAGAAAACTATATGGGGAGAGTTATAGTTTTTATGCATCCCTTCATAAGAAATGAGTAATGAAAATTCTATCCTACAAGGATATTATTCATCTTGATGCTTCCCAAGGCCCACAAATAAGTGTCACTATAGATGAACATGAACTCAATTGATTTGAAAATGACAGCATAATGTCGAGGCAATGATCACTTGCACATACCCTTGGTGCCACCATAATCTAACACATATGATGAAATTTGAGATTGAACCTAAGAAAAATATCGTAAATATTACCGATAACATGTACCAATAGATAAATTTATTGAATCTTTCCCCGGGACGAGCATATGGAATGGGCCATATCGTCATATGTTATGGTCCCTACTATAAGGTATTTTCCTTATGTATTTCCTGGTCCATATCTATTTCTAAGTCATTTTATGGACCTATCGAATGTCGATTTTGAACCTATTATTTAGTTTCCTAGTTCTAAGATGATGTGAGGATAAAATATCATTTGATGTTTTCCCCCCTTTTTTGGGGTGTTTGAGATAAATAAATTTGAATTCATCCCAAAAAATATGACATGTACTTGATGTTCACGTGTGTTGTAGGATTTATGTAGGGGAAAATGTGAGTGTGCATGATGTATACTAGGGCACATACATAATAGTATAATAGAAAAATCTAGAAAAGTGTTAAGCAATACAAAAACAACACAAGTAAATGCAAGTAAAAGCACACAAAGACACACAAGTATAACAATCATGACAAATAATATGTCACATACATGGGACACCACTCAAGATGTCGTAAGAAAATTGAGGCACTCAAGTCCAACATGCAATAGACAAGTAATAGAAAAAAATTCTTGTAAACACATGAAAGAATAAAGAAAGCATGTAAAACAAGAGACATGCCATATAATGAAAATGATCTCAATTTGGAAGTGACTTACAAAACAAATACTACACATGAAGCACCCATTAGCATGTTAGAGTAATAAATAGTATGACATGGTGTATGTATTGATTAAATTATGAAATATAAGTAATGTAACAAATATTGAAATGATAGCACATGTATGTAAGAAAGTGTGCAAGGTGAATGGCCCTAGTTAGTGCAGAACAAACCTGGTAAAGAGAAATTTCAACCATCTGAATCATGTAACAATTTGTGTATAGCCTCTATTCAACTCAATGTACCATGTGACTACACATGTGTATAACTATGTATTAAGCTAATATGATAAGTAAAGTGTAACATGAAGAGTATAAGCATGTAATAGAAATGACCAAGCAAGATAAATGTAGATGTTTTTAGATTTTGAGAATATTTGAATGGTTTTATATTTTAGCATATTGATGTTTTGGGGATTTTAGGCCCCTAAGGGCATAGATGAAAACATGTTATCTTAAGAGAAGGAAGGGTGATCTATGAATTCCCTAGGAAAGGGAATATTTAGATTTTTAGTGATTTTTGATTAAGTATAGAGTATGTAAGAAGATATTTGAAAGAAAGGTTTCCCCTGTGTGTGTGTGTGTGTGTGTGTGTGTGTGTGTGTGTGTGTGTGTGTGTGTGTGTGTGTGTGTGTGTGTGTGTGTGTGTGTGTGTGTGTGTGTGTGTGTGTGTAAAATGAGGTTCAGATGTGTAACCACTCCTAAAAAGTAAATTTGAATGTAAATATATTGTTTCATTGGGAAATGAGGGGGAAAGTGGATTACCCACAGTGTCAATATCATATGAACTAGCCAATTAGAATGTTGGACGAGGGCCCATCATCTACTATTATGACCAAAGGAAGCATGTGATCATGAATCAAGGGACATGTGTCATGTGAGATCTGATGTATGAGTGTGTGTGTGTGTGTGTGTGTGTAATAACAATGTGATCTAAGGAAAGGGGTTGTGCATGAGGTGAAGTAATCTAATGAGAAGACTTAGATGTGTGGTTTCCACCCATGAATAATATGTGATGTCCTAGTATTATTTGGTAGACTATCATACCTAGAGATCCACCAAGAGTGAGTAATGATAACTAAAGTTCGAGGATCCCCATGTGGGATAGAACCTAGTGGTGAAAATGTGGGACTAACAATAGGAAGCTGTGACAAAACCATAAGAGGAGTGTTGCATATTATAGAGGTAACTATAATGGTTGGTGAACTAGGAGTAATGCTAGCTGGATCAAGTGGGGCACTAGTAATAGGGACCTATGAAGCTTGAGAGACACTAGGTAAAGGGGTATGAGGTGGGATACCTTGAATAGTGATGACTTGACACTCGTGTATAAATTTGACACATTGGTGTATAATAGATGAGCCAAACCTAGGGGCCTTAAGCCAAATATGACCTAACATCATGTCACAATTTTTTATTATGTATGTTATAATGAATGTTAGGAAGATAGTAAGAGGCTCAGCTATGATGGGAAGGTTGATACACCCATAAGAAGTAGGAGACTTGCACTTGATTCGAGATAATGGAAATCTAATAGAATGCAAGAGGGGAATCAAACATGTTAATGGTATATTGTGGAGGGAAAACCACATGATAATCATGATTAGAGTTTCCTCAAATGTAGCCTTGTCATGCTTAGGAAGTGGGTCATTAAAAATATTGATCTTATCATTATCGTTTGTAGGTTTGGTTACAAGAGTTTTCATCCCATTCAATTACATTAGGATCAATTAATTATTGGATCATGTGTTTAAGCTTAAAACATCGATCGGTGGAGTGTCCATTGCATCATTGATAATCATAATATGATTTTTCATCAAATTTCTTTCCTTGAGGATGACTAGAATCCAACTTGAGAGGTGGAGGAAGAGAGATAAAATTACTATCGGGAACCTATTGCAACAATGCTGAAAGTCAGATTTGAAATCTAATAAAATGTCATTAAGGAGGTTTAATTTGGATATTTTTCGGTTGGGACCTTTGCATTAACAATGAATTTAGCCTAAACTTAGGACTCGGTAGGTGTAGAAAGCTGTTGGTTGGATATTTTGTCACGCCAAAATATGAGGTTCAACCACAGTACATGGGATTAAATCCCTCCTCAAAGATAGGTGAGGCTGCCTGTTTATTACTAATCTAAAACAAAAAAATAATATGTACAGATATTCACACTAATCTAACCATTGGGGTTGGGATAGAATCCTGAAATCCATATCCACAATAGATGGAGATATTGTTGTTTTCAAAGTAAAATGGATTGGAAAGGGAATTACTATTATGGAAAAACACAATGGAAAGGAAATGAGAGGAACGTATTTTCTTTCGAGTAAACACGAGAACATGAAATAATCATACAAGCTTTAGATAAAAAATGTAACGTTTGAAATGATTAGAATGATCAAGATGCTAAACAAAGAATAACTTAAGATTATGAACATAAATATCTTAAGAAAGATACATCTCACAACAAAAAGTTTGTAAAATAGCATCAGATCCTATTCCTCAAATGATTAAAAGAAACCAAAAGTCTTTCTTCTTCACAATAGATCTCAATATTCCAAAAATCTCAACCCTTTGGAATGCATAAGCATCCCTTATTTATAATAAAAGGCGTTGAGAGAAAATAGGATAAATCCTAGAAAATAGTCTTTTAAATGAGAGTCCTATTTTTCTTGACTCTCACGCAGGAGACCAAGTCAAAATTTGCTTCCTATGTGACAAAACAAAAATGAAAAAGACATGTCAATTTCAGGATTGAAATGACATGTCACATTGTGCTTATTTTGTATCATCATCTTTGTCTTCCTCCAACAAAGCCTGCTTGTCCCGAAATTCTTGGAATTTTTAGATTATGCCCTGCATCTCATTTTCATCAAGCACGGTGGAATGATCACTCAGAACTTCACATGTTTCCTAAGTATCGCTAGCATTGCTAAGAAGCTTTTTAGTCTCTTGTTGAGTTTCCTCAGGGTCTCCAAAGAATGTTCAATTTTTACAAACCTATCAATGATTTCTAGGCCAAATCCATAAGTTGGTTCATGCTGAATTGATTCTTGGATCTATTTGTAAAGATCATCAATAGGCAGGATACCCGAGCTTTCACTCAACACCTTAGCACAGATCTTGACTAGCTCTTCTTCTAAGTCATTCTTGCCATCGACCAATTGATCTCTTGATTCTCTCAATTTTCTGTAAGCTTCATTGAGAATCTTTATTCTGAATTTGATGGCTTTAGTTAGCTGAAAATGTTTATCCCCATGTGGAATGATGCCTTCTTCGACCAAGATGCGGGATGGAACCTGTTTCAGCGTTTGGAGAGCTTCGAAAGTCAACTCTAGGTTCCCGATTTCTACTAAAAACTCATCATCCATTTTCTCTCCATCCTTCTTTATATCCTCTAAGGATTTGTAGACTTCCACGGTGTCCTTAATGACTTCTTTTCCTTACAGGAGCAGCCTTTGGGTCCATTCATCGACCGTTCTCCCCTTCTCATTAATCTTCTCGATCATGGGTACCGATGAGAAATCGAACCCGATAGGAGTAGAGGATGATGGTGTTGACTCAGGAGGCTTTAAGAGCTTGAGTAACACTTTTGTTAGCTATTGTACTTTCTCTTTTAACTCATCTCTATTTTCCTTAGTTTCCCTCAGCTTCTGGCACAACACATTCATGGCATCTTGTGTGTCTGTTGTGCTCCCTCTATTGTTACTTTCCCTAGAGCCACCCTTGTGATTTGATAATCTGTGACCATTATATCATCCTTAGTTTTATCAGCTGTGGGAGTAGCAATCTCTACAAATTTATGCCCTGAGGCATCCACTGAAATCCTTGAGACTGTTTTGGCTTTCTTGGCTGACTTGGTGGGAGTGACCTTGAGGGAGGCGAAATCAAAGGCTGGTAATGGAAAAACCACCTTCCTCTTCCTCGAAGTCTGATCTACTAACCATTGAGGTGTATTGAAGGAAGTCTCTCCCATTACAGACATTATGGTCACATCTTAAGGTGGAGGATGATTAGCTTGTGGAGTGGTAACCACCATAAGTGTAGCGCTCATGGTAGTGGATCCAGGGAATGAGGGCACAGTAGAAGGTGGCATGTCCATGGTTAACTAGGGTCCAGTGGGGAGAGGTGAGAGTCCAGAGAAGATACCAACCATAGTTGAGGAACTTGGTGAAGAAGTCTGAGACAAGGAAGGTTGAATGAGAGGAGGCAAGGATTCTGAAATTAGAGCTTGAGAGGTGGGAGGAAGACTTACCTTTGATGAACTATCTACCAAAGGAGGAATGGAAGGTTGAATAATCTCTTCTCTTAAAGGAATATTCCCTTGTTCTAGTTGTGGAGGTGAATCAAGAACCTCAACTATTTGTGGGAGAGTGGCCACTAGTGTAGTTACTTGATCTTCTCCCTTTCTTACAAACTTAACCTTCATTGGCCTTTTGGAAGGGTTCTTATCCTTTTCCTTTTTTCCCTTTGAGGGTCCCACTTCCAAAGCATCTAGCTTTGCAAAACTCCCTTCTTTATAACTCATTCCCCAAGAAATGAGCCACACCTTAGTACGGGTAAGAATTTGAGTAGCTCTTCCCATGATAGACACTTTCTTAGCAATAGACCTATAAATGGCTGAGAATACATATTGATCTTCATTCAACCCATCATACGAGGCATCAAGGACACTCTCATTGTCCTTAGTGCCTTTTGGGATGTTAGATAAATCCAGCATCTGGATTTCTTCAATTGTCAACCTACTATTGTCCTTTCTTTGGATGGCAACCTCATCCCGAAGATCAACCCAAATATCTTCTAAACTAGGAACATGTAGATATAAAGTCCCGTATGATTTAAGGACTCCTCAGAAATAAAATCCATCTCTATGCTTCATGTGCTTCTTCAACTTGTCTTGAAGCTCATGCACCATGTTCTTAGCTTTGACAACAAAAGAGAGCATGTGTACCTTCTGGTGGAAATAGGGAAGGATATGGCAGCCTTGTGTTTGCTTTGTTGGAATTTGTTGAAATCCAACAATTGTCTTACCAACTCCATTAGGATCTTTGTCCCAGGATTTCTTTCTTTGACTTAAGATCTATGTCAAGATATTCCTAAAATTTGGGTAATATTAAGAGGTCATCAATGTAACCCCCATCCTACTTCACTATGACTTCTCCTACTTGATTTTTCAATGAGCGAGAGTCTGAGTCATAATTGGAAGCACAGGCCAAAATGAATTCAGGGCATTGAGTAGACATTGGGAATCCTCTTTGCAAGAGGAGGCCCTTTGTTGGTTATTGACTTCATCCAAGGACTCTGAGAATAATCCTTGGTTCTATTCCAAAATCCTCCATGTCAATATTACCAAGCTTCATATCTCGGATGTCATAATTACAATCTATGTACGAGGGGGATTCCATTTTCTGGTACTTGTATTTCATCTTCCCTTACCTGTCTGACTTGTCTTTAGATGACCCAGGATCTGACATGAGAAATCTTAAAGAAATAATGCCTAGACAACTCCTATCCGAGCAATCATACTTGAAGCTTGGTGAGAAACTTTACAATGGAAAAGTGACAAGTGAGGATGGGAATCTACAAGTAACTCTTCCTCACACCCGACCTCCCGAGGTCATACTAGTTAGGTAATCTTATATCTTCGACACACACTAAGGGAATCTATGAATCTAAGGCAAAGAAGGCCCTCCTAACCTGAACTGGTGTGATAGATCAGTCGGCAAGGATGACTTCTCAAAGGCTCCAATCAATATCGAGCTCTGGCGTGATCCGATCTATGGGTTGTGGGATATGTGGAAAATGACCTAGGATTGTTTTGTGTATGTCTCCGAGAAGGGTCATATGATGGATGATGGATATATAGTGGATTATATAGTGATTCTCTGGTCTAGTCCAGAAATCTTTAGCTTTGTTAGTTGCTATGTCTAATAAGGATAATTGTGTGATGATGATAGGTGGAAGTGGAGTAGATCTGAATACTAATGTGCATAAGCCAACATCTATGTCTGATTTACCTATAGACTCGTTGGGTTGTGGGATTTGTGGGTCACAACCGTAGATTCATGGTTGTTGTGGACCTGTTATGGTCATGTGTGGAATCAGTCCCTAATCCCTAGTATCCAATAGTCGTATGCCTTTTCGGCCTCTATGTTCAGAATTAACAGTTGTGTAATCTTTTCAGAGTATCTTACAAGCGTTCTTGCAATCGAATTCTTAAACTAGTATCTATGTCCGTGAGAGTGTCTCCTGCATCTGGCTGTGGGACCAAAGGATCACAACCGAACGTTTTCTCTCTTTCAAGCCCTTCTACAGTCATGTGGATATTTGTCTAGGGTAATATGTAGTTTGGCTGGTTTGACCAAAACGTGTGTGCTTGGTCGTCTTCTACGTTTAACCCTCTTAACTGTGAGTTGATCTGTTGTAAGTTTGTTGTTGTTTGGAAGACTTGGATTCTAAGGTTCTGATCTATATCAATTATTGCCATAATAAGATTGGGTTGAGGCACATGATTGGCTCGAATACGTATTCTCTGGGTTCCCTAGGTCCCGTGATTGTCATACAAAAGGAAATGATATAAAGCTAACTAATGATAGAATAAATTAACTATGCAAGATATATCTACGTATATTCCTAAATTTGATATTTATCGATAAACTACTGGACAGAATTTAAAGAGCAATTATCTAATATATCTAAAATCAAAAATTAAACTAATAACGTAGTTAAAACAAACAAAGCAACCGAGTATAGCTACTTGTCTGTGTAGTTTGTAGATCTATTCTAAATAACCTGATAATTGATCTACTCTATTTGAAAGACTCTCGATCCTACCTCAGAAGTGAGGAGTGAATCATAGTTTCTTAGAAACTATCAATCCCCACAGCTTCCCTGGCAATATCAAAAGTAAAATTAACTGAAATGAAATGATTGGCTACTCTATTTGATATGCTTTTAACTAGAACTTTGAAAGCTAGAACCTAGATTCTGCATAATAGTGGAAAATTGATGGTGTGTGACCTTGTCCCCTCAGTGTGATCTCCTCATTCCTTTGTGCTCACGTGGATCTAGAAAAGTGTGTAATGCTAGCATCAACAAAAGTAGATATTGGAACAAAGGTAGCTTAGGATGCAGACTGAATACAATGCGAGTAGGAGAGGGATAGCGCAAGAGTACAGAGCTTGGCTTATGCAATTCCTAGTGGGATTTATTGTGAGTCATGCAACATAAAATGTCTAGAACCTGAAACTATCTTATTTGATGAACAAAACCTACAACTTTAATGGCTTCCTATTGAAAATCAAACTATCCTACTCAATTGATTTGGATGAAATGATAACAACACTTGCACAAGGAGAATATGTGGCTTTCTGACAGCTAAACAATACTAACCATGCATATACAAATGAAACTATGAATCCTAAGAAAAATTGAAAGGCTAAGCTATTGAAATGAGAAATTCAGAGGAAAATTTGAGGGGCCATTTGCTTGAGCACAAGCCAACTATTTATAGAATCCCATTTACCCAAAGGTGAAAACCAATTTGATCTCTTAAACCATAAACAATGCCAAAACACTATTCTAGGGAACTAGAATCATAAATACAAGCAAAGGCGGTGAAAAAAGCTGGTAAACATTGATTTTTACATGAGTCACGATAAAAAGAACATTCTAGAAAATGCGTTCGGGGCCGTTGCCGCGAGAGGGCGGCGGTTACAGGACCACTGCCCTGTCTAGGCGGTGGTCACTAGACCGCCGCCTAGGTGGGGTGGCGGTTTCATCATTGAAGACCAAAAAGAAAAGGAAAAGAGGGGAGAAGAGAAAAGCAAAGCACACAAGCTAAGCGGGGCATGCGGGATGTTAACACATATTTGGAGAGATTTTTTCGGATCCGAACACCTTGCGAGGAGACCTGTGTCATCATTGGGGTACGTGTAATTGTTCCGGTGGTGGAGTACCCTATAATTTTGGGTACGTACATATTGCCCCTCGGAGAATCATTTTAGCCATGAAGAGGTGTAAAATGGTGGGTCCAAGTATGGCGGTCCCGAAATGGGAAGTTAGAAGTTATACCTGATACGTCCATGTGTCAAAATGACGCCATCCAAAATTCCCACTACCTGCAAAATGAAAAGAGGACTCAAGTGCAGATAGACAAAATAGATCGAAGAATAAATACTAAAATATATGAAATGAGGACGTACCATTTGTGTGGGGATAAGAACTTACCTCCATCGGTGCTCCAAACCTGTGAAAAGGGGCATTCAAAACAAGTTAGGTTCTTATATATATGTAAAAGTGGGCCCATTTTCCTATTCATTTGCACGTGTTGATTTGGTTGATTTTGAGCTCTGGGACCCACGGTGATGGTTTTCATGAGAGTATAGTCAAAACGTTTGGGATGAGATTGTGATCATGCCTCCACGAGCGGAACACCGACCCGCGAGATCACAGGTTAGTTTTTCTTGATTTACCATTTTTATCCCCAAAATGTTAAAATGATGAAAACTTTGTCATGGGGGGATTATTTTTGAAAATGTTAGTTTTAATAGGTCTATCTAGGGGGGCACCTACTGGGTAGGCTTTGTTTTAGTCAAAATAGTCTTTATTTTGTGTTTTTAGGTGTTTTTAGGGCACATGACCCACGTGGGTTTTCGGGACACGACCGCCGCCCTAGGCAGGGTGGCGGTTACACAACCGCCGCCCTATTCAGGGTAGCGGTTACAAGACCGCCACCTTTAAGGCGGTGATTACGGAACCACCACCACCCTACTCGGGGGCGGTCCTTCACAAAATGCATAAACAACACCTTTTGAAGTTAATTTTGCATTTTTAGCATTCTTATATGTTTTCATGATTTTTCTAATGTCATTTGGATACTAACTTACTCTGTTTTGTGTGTTTTTGGGTGTATGTAGGTGAAGGAGGAGGTATATATCGATGGAGCCGAGAGAGAGAGAGTGTGATTGGCTTCAGCAGTATTGGATGCCCTTTCTCAGGATGAGCAGGACACTCTTCAGAGGGCCGGTATACTGTGCATATCACGGGTCCCACATGTTGCACCATCTAGTCACATACTTTGTGACTTATTTTCATATTGGGATGCTGATCGGAACACTTTCCGATTACCAGGGGTCTAGGGTGAGTGGACCATTACTTTGGAGGATGTTTACCATATCCTGGGGGTCCCGATTATTGGGAGATGGCTCACTCTTGAGACAGCAGGGTCACGGGCTCAGACAGCATAGTGGGCCTCATATATGGGAGATGCAGTTATCTCCACTGGTTTGAAGAAGGGGGTGAGGGTCTGATCTATTCCTAGCCTACCTATCCCCTTGATTCGTTAGGCCATTATGGGGATCCTTGCCTCGAGATTGATTGGGGACAAGGGAGGAGACACTTTACTGTATTGCTGGTCCCCCATCATTGCACAGATTGAGGGACATGGCCGGATTTACACCTGGGGAGCTGACATTCTTGGGACCACCTATCATGATTTGTACTAGGTGGTCCATTTATAGGGGCAGTCATTGAGCCATCCGACCCTAGTTATGAGCTGGGTCTATGAGCGTTTCATCCCTTATGGGAGAGGTGTAGAGGTGGCGAGATCCGGAGCCGTGAGGGTAGCCAGATGGACAGACATGTCAGTGCTCAGAGCACCTCACCAGCTAGTCGCCTCCTGACCACTGATGACATGGAGGCCACACCTTATCAGGCCATGGCAGGTTTATGGGGCGAGGAGGCTCTTACTTTGATTTCTTGCTCCACCACAAGGCAGCTTGTGGACAGGTGGGGAGGGTGGAGATACATTCCTTTTGGTCGAGTGCCTCAGCAGTTTGGCCTTGCCTTACGTGGGTATGCTTCCCCCAGTGGTGCCGAGTATACAAGATCGTTCGAGAGGCCAGGGGAGGTCCTAGAGGCTGGGGTTGGATAGTTGTTACTCCTGGTGTCCCTATTGTAGCTAGGCGGGTAGTATGCGCTCGAGGGAGAGTCGGTGCTCCTCAGGCACCCTTACTTTAGATTGCCGCCGGTCCCACCCACACAGCGATGACCCCATTGACATAGACTCGAGTTTGAGGAGTTCACAGGGGGAGAGATGGAGGAGGAGACTGAGGTTGAGGCTAGTGAGTCGGGTGGAGAGGAGGACAGCGATCCTGAGTGGCATGACACTCAGGATATTTTATAGGTAGAGAGGGCAGAGCGAGTGCAGAGAGGGTGACCCTAGCTTTAGAGGAGCCACTCTCTCAGGGCCTTGGTGGAGAGGATGAGTCCGTAGCGAGGATGCTATGTTGCTCCAGCCATGGGAGGAGTACATCAGTCAGCGGTGGCATCTGTGGTAGGTGCTGACCCTAGGGATCCCTCTTGGAGGCCTGGAGATCGAGTGAGTTATCATCCCTCTCTTAATATTTTTCTTTAGCTAGGATTTGTCTTAGTTGCTATCTCTACTCTTGTTTGTTTTGTTTTTATCTTTTGACTATTTCTAATTCATTTTCTCCTTTGCTTGTAGAGACTGCCGATGAGTGGCGAGACCTGATTCACCGGGTATGCACCGATACCCTGATGATCCCTATGGAGAAGACCCGTGTGGAGCTATCCATGGATGCAGGGGAGCCTTCAAGCATCTAGTAGGCATACCGATGTTTTTTCCCCTATCTGGCATGTGGCCAAGATGGTGTCTACCCTCCGTACCGAGTTGGCAGGTACAGGACAACAAAGTGCCTGATGAGGAGTCACTCTCATGGTGAGACCACAGCTACTCCTTGGGATCGTGAGCCCTCCGTGCACTCAGAGCACCGGCATAGCTGGAGTCCTAGATGTGGGCATGTGCACCCTCGGAGGGATCTCATAGGGGTTGAGAAGCCACTTGGCTCTCTTAGATTGTTTGTATGATGTATTTTGTATTTCTCGGGCTCTTTGAGCATTTTGACCATGCTTAGTGCATGATGGCATTGTACAGGAAACTTGACTATATTATATATATATATTATTTTTGGATCAGACTCTTGGCATCTATGACTTTGTGATTTTTCCATATGTAAACTATAATGTTGTGTTTATATGCTTTTCAGAATGTATGCAATGGAGAACAAATGATACAAATGTTTACTTTCTTTTTGTATTTCATGATGCTGATATATGATAATGTAGACACAATGTGATTTTGAACTCTAGTTTCTTATAAGCAATTTTTCGGTACTTCATATTTGTTGTGACAAAATGAGATGATAAACCGGTATGATGAGCAGATGAACTTGCCCCACTCCTAACTCCACGCAACTAGTAAGATGTGAGGGCTCATCACCGAGAGCTAGAAAAGGGCACAAGCTATGAAATTTGTCAAATGGTTGTGATGAGAGATAGAAAAGCTTTGGTGGAACCAAATTAGGATGCTACAAACCTACTCTACTCAAGTGACTCCATAGTTTAGAATGCGACTTACTTTGTGGTTTATCTAGACTTAGATCCGTAGATGGCCACATGGTAGACAAAATCTGGTTTTCGGGGTTTTGAACTCTCTTGGAATTTTGGACATCTGATTCATTTGTTTTTGACTCAAGATTTCAAAGGTTCATTTGAATTGTTTTCTTATGACCTTCAATGTTTATTTGTCAAGAGGACCCCTACACCTTGCCCCATGCTACTAGTAAGAAGCATGGGCTTATCACCATGGACAAGGTACAGGTGAGTAAGGGCATTCCCATCCTTTCCCAACCCTACGTCACTAGTAAGAGATGCAAGCTCATCACCGAAGGTTGGTAGGGAAAGGAAATGTGTAAAAATAATTTTTTTGTTTGATCTATATTTGACTTGCTTATTTGAGCAAAATGTCAGTGTGTTCTTATTTCCAAAGAGATATACATAGGGGATAGATGTGACACGATGAAGCTTCTAGAACAGACCATAGGCAAGACACCTATCCTAAGAAGAAACCAAAGGTGAGAACAAGCATGCAGACCTTGGTATGGTTACCATTAAGACTTTGTCATATCTAGCTTTATCTGATGAAATGATTATGAAATGGTTGATGATGCTATGGAAGTGAAGAAGTATGATTAGAGTGTTTATGCCAATAACATCAGAAGTTGTAATGAATTGCTTTGAGAATGAGTTCCTTGATCACAAAATTGTATGAAACAAGTGGACAAAATGAACCTAACTACATGAAGATGCAATGTAGATATAATTATACAAATAGTGTTGGTCGCTTATGCATAGAATCATTTAAGGTGCAGGGAATTGATAGTTTCACCAAATTCCTCGCCTTCCAGTGTACATAAGAGATATGCTCCATTTCCATAGTCCTTCGTGACTCGGTATGGGCCCAACCATTTGGGCTAGAATTTCCTTCCTTCGCCGGTCTTTTTATCGATCCGGCTATCTAGTCTTAGAACTAGATCTCCTTCATATATATCTCATTCATAGACCTTTTTGTTATATTATCGGCACATCCGGTCAGCATAAACTCTATGCCGTTGTTCAACATCTAACTTGGCCTCATCTAGGCTTTCTAGTTGGGAGAGACGTGCTTCTCTATAAGCTTCTTCATCCAGAATCCCTTGTAATGAAATATGGAGACTAGGTATTTCAACCTCAAGTGGGAGAACTGCTTCTACTCCGAATACCAGTGAGAAAGGAGTTTCTCTGTTGGTGTTCTTATTGAGGTTTGGTGGGCCCACAAGGCCGGGTATAACTTTAAATGCCAATCTCTTTTGTTTTCTTTCACCATTTTGAGAAGAATGGCTTTTAATGTTTTATTTGTTGCTTCAGCCTGCCCATTGGCTTGAGGGTAATATAGGGAGGCCGTATGATGACTTATTTTAAATTTACTGCATAGTTCGCAAACCTCGTCATTCTTAAAGGAAGTACCATTATCTGAGATAATGATTTGTGGGACACCGTACCTACTGTAAATGATCTGGTTCAAAATGAACTTGGTGATCATGGAACTGGTATAGTGGTGAGAGGCATAGCCTCTACCCATTTGGTAAAATATTCGGTGGCCGTGATTATGAAGTTATGGCCATCTGTTGATGAGGGAGAGAATTTCCCTATCAAATCTAGGCCCCACGTAGAAAAGGGCCATGGAGTAGTGATTGGTTGTAGAGCTTGTGCCGGCATGTGAATCTCGTGGGAGAATTCTTGGCATTTATGACACTTGCGTACAAACTCTATTGTGTCGTGTTCTAGAGTGGGCCAGAAATAGCCCATCCGGTGTATTTTGTGAGTGGTGGCGTGGCCACCGAAGTGGCCTCCACATATGCCATTGTGAGATTGTATAGAATTTTTTGGATTCTTCGTGTCAACACACCTTAGGAGCATTCCATCGAAAGCCTTACGATAGAGCACTTATTCTATAATAACGTATTTAGCTATGATAATGCGTAACTGCCTTCTTTGTTGTGGTGTAGCACCTTCTGGATACGTATGGTCCATGATATAATTAATAATATCAGCATACCAAGGACATTCAAGATTGGAGGTCTGGTTTTGATGTAATATATGCATTCATCGGGAAAGTCAGATCTACTAGATCACCTCCGTCTAATGGGTTATCAGCTAACCAATCTGTAATGATTTGTCCCTTAACGGACTTTTGGTTTACAAATGTTAATTCAAATTCACCCATTAAGGTTATAAAGTGTCCAACCTTTTTAGACAAGGACCCTTGTGTGAGGAAGGTTCGTAAATGGTCTATTTTTACAATGACCCTTGTTTCTTGATTTAGCATGTAATGTCTTAAGAATTTGGTTGTGAAGACTATGGCAAGGCATTCTCATTTCTGCTTGCGTATAACATGTTTCATAGTCGAGCAATGTTCGGCTAATGAAATAGATCACACGTTCTCACTTGTCATCATCTTCTTGGGCTAGCATGCAGGCTAGCGAGACATTGGTAGCTCATGAATATAAGATTAAAGGGTGGTCTAGCTTAGGTGGCATTAGCGTGGGTGGTGACAATAGGAAACACTTAACTACTTTGAAAGCTTCGTTGCAGTCTTTAGTCCAATCGGTACTATAATCTTTCTTGAGTAGATTGTTGATTGGATGAATGGAAAAGCTTAAATCTGGGATGAATCTTTGGATTGCATCGAGTTTCCCAAGAAATGACCTGATTCTAGATTCATCCAAAGGTGGGATCATTTCGAGAACAGCCCATATTTTGGCTGGGTCTACATCGATCCCTCGTGACGATATAATGTAACCTAGGAGCTTCCCTCCTGTCACACCAAAGACACATTTTTCTAGATTTAGTGTGACTCGTATTCTATTAGATGTGAAAGGATGATGCGGAGCACTTCCAGGGTGATCACAATGCTTCCTGGCCTTGGCCAACAAGTCATCTACGTAGGATTCCATGATTTTGTGAATAAGATCATGAAATATGTATGTCATTGCCCGTTGGTATGTAGCACCAAGCATTCTTGAGACCAAATGGCATAACATCATGTAGCAATAGGTTCCCCAAGGAGTTATAAACGTGGTTTTGGCTTGGTCTTGTTCGGATATTCTGATTTGATTGTATCCTGAGAACCCATCCATGAGGGACAAAAGCTCAAATCAGCTGTTGCATCAATGATGATGTCAATGGATGGTAACAGGAAGTCATCCTTGGGGCACGCCTTGTTAATGTCTCGGAAGTCTATGCAGATGCGTATCTTCCCATTCTTTTTGAGAATGGGAACGATATTAGATACCCACTGAGAGTAATCGACCGGTTTGATGAATCCTACTTGGAGGAGTTTCATTACTTCTTCCTTTACCATGAGAGCTACCTTAGGTTTCATTGGTCTTGATTTTTGTTTAATTGGCTTTGCATCTGACTTGGTGACGAGGTTATGTACCGCGATGTGTGGTGTAACTCCTATCATTTCTTTATAATTAAATGCGAAGGCCTTTTGATGTTCTTTGAGGATTCGCGTGTGTATTTCTATTTCTTCTGGGGTTAACGAAGATCCTAGTTTTAAGATCTTTGGCTCTTCCTCCGTTCCGATGTTAACATCAATCAATTGTTTCTTGATTAAAGAAGCGTTACCTTCTTCAAACTCAGGTGGGGCTGGAGGTAGGTCCAGATCTTCTCCATTTTCTACCGCGTATATGTCGAGTTCCTTTTGTGGGGGAAGCTCTATCATGGGATTTCGAAGTAAGAAGATGAATGTGGGATTAAAGACAAATCTACCACGTGATGGGTGAGATGTAACATTGCATAGGTGTTTAAGTAATCAAGAGTAGCTCTATCACTATCAACGTGATCTAAGATAGTAGATTTGTTCTCAGCTACATTATGTTGTTAAGAGAGGGTTTGACATTTTCTTCACTAATGGTTCAGTACGAAGGGATACCATGAAATGGGTGTCTTCCAATTCTCTGTTTGGAGTGAAGCGTGAAGCTGAGGTTGCTATTGAATCTGCGAGAAGATTTTGTTCTCGTGGGATTGCCTCAATGGATATGAAGTCAAATCCTTTACTTAAATCTAATACTGTTGTTTTGTAAAGCTGTAAGTGCTCAGCTCTGGTCTCATACACCTCAGAGACTTGGTTTGCTACTAATTGAGAGTCTCCTAACACCCTGATGTTATCAATCCTGAGCCTCTTAGCTAAGATGAGGCCAAGGAGGAGGGCTTCATACTCAATCGCCATTGTTTGTACATTCAAAATTTAGTTTAAAGGTGAATGGTAAGATCTTTCCCTCGGGAGAAGTAAAGATCACACCTACCCCAGCCCCATAATGACATCTAGCTCCATCGAAATGGAGAGTCCAATATTTAGTTGGGAAGATGGATGTTGGGACATTTTCTACGTCAATTTCTTACTTCGGTTACTTCTACCATGCTAGAGATCCTCTGCTGGAAGAGAACCAACTCCTAAGGTATATCCCATGCCTACATAATCAAATGGTAGGAAGATTGGTAGATCTGTTCTAACAACTTGAAAATATTTGTAGTAGTTCCTAATGATATGGTTTCGACAATGTTAGCCTCATCCTTGAGGGTTGGGATAGTCTTGATTGGGTTCGTAACTTCTATTTCCGTTGTAGGTACCAAATTTTCTTCTAGTTTGCGTCGGTTGGTTTATTAAGTTGGTTTGTCGGGAGTTCGAACTCAGAATGAGTCCCTGGCCTTTTCTTTAGGTCTGCTAGGTGTATATCGAATGGTTTCGGATCACCTTTTGCTATGAATACCTTTCCTAAGTGTAAAAACCTTACTTCTTGAAATAATGTAGAAGGGATTGCCTTCATACGGTGTATCCATGGTCGGCCGAGGATCATATTATAGTTAGTTTCCGATCTATAATATAAAACTCAGTCAGGATTGTTTTGGGTCCTAAGGTGACTGGTAGTATTATAGTTCAATCGAAGTGGCCTTAAGGCTATCATAGCCTCTTAGCGTATTCGAGTCGTGGAACAATTTGTTTCTCCATACCCTAGATTTTGAAGGAAAGAGAAGGGGACTATGTTAACTGCTGCCCCATCATCAACCATTGCACATTTAACGTAATTTTTATAAACCCACACTTGTAAATATAAGGTTGGATCACCTCTGCGTGTAATCTCAAGCATCTGTTGGCATTTTTCTATTTCGAATATAAACTCGGTATCCTATCCGGCTGTCCCGGAGGGTGGATATCAAAGTCTATATGGTTTACCTGTGTTTCGAGAGGTGGAGTGATGTTAATTAAATGACCTAAACCTAATGCTTCTAAAAGAGCAGCCTATGGGTAGGAGAGTTCTTTAATAAATCCAAAAAGGAGATATGAGAGAAGGTCTTTGTTAGGTCATTAATCAAATCATAGGCACCTATGGGTTTCACTAATATTTGTTGGATGTTATCTGTCTCTAGTGGGTAACTTGGACTCGGCTGAGAGGAATACTCTCGTGTCCTTGTTACAACTTCTATGGGTAGTTCGGTGTCTAACTCCACTAAACCGACTATCTTAGGTCGTGGCTGACTTCCTAATTGTGGTGCAATTGGTGGATTTAGTGAAGTTGAGGCTTCATGATCATTGTTTCCTGCCATTACACCCTTGTTCGTCCCATTTGGATTTAACCTATTGTTATTGTGATTTGGGAGGGTCATTAAAGATCTTGAGGGGTGCATTTTGAGGGGAGACTGCCCCTGTAAAAGTATTTGGTGTTGGTGACGCAGGATCTACTAAGAACATATCTATGAAAAGTTGTCTTTGTTCTTCTGGCACATGTTGCATGAATTTATTGTAATCATGGCATGTTCTAGTGTCGTGGCCTCGAATCTTGTGGAAACCACAATACGAATTGGGATTATAATTCCTAGGTTGTTGGTTTGGTGCATATATTGTGGTCCAAAACTCTGATCAAACCGTTGCCTATTAGGATTAAGGTTTTGTATTTGTTGTTTTGGTTTTGGTTCTGGTTTTGATATCCAGTTGGGTTTTGATTTGGACCCTGTGTCTAGATCCACGTTGTTGTTGTTGTTGTTGTGGATGATTAAAATCCATTGTATTGATTGTTGGGGTAAAATTGTTGTTTCGTTGATTGTTAATCAGTGGTGGAGTATTTACAACATTTTCCCTTTTAGCTTGGTTAGTTACTCCATCTGTGGTTGTACGCCATGATTTTTGTTAAGGATTTTAGGTCCTTGATTGACATTTGTGGTAGTAGGATAAGTCGTAGTATTCTGGTTGGGGGTGATTAACCTCCCATTTGCTCCATATGTCTTGCGACCGCTATCTATTTCCGCTTGATCTATTCGGAGAGCGCTCTCAAGTACTTCATCGTAAGTCCTTAATGGGAACTTTTGGACTTCTTCCTTCACTTCTCTGCTGAGAGAATGAAGGAATAAATCACATAGTTCCATCTGGTCCATATTTGGAGCACTTGCCGAAGAATAGAGGACTATACGCCATCTTTGAATGAAATGAGCAACAGATTCATTGTGTTCTTGCTTAATGTGCAAGAATTCCCTGATTCCTGTTCTCAATAGTTTGTTCATGTCAAATGCCTTGATGAACTCTGAAATGAGTTGTTTAAATGAATGGATGGAGGCTTTAGGTATTCTGTAATACCAATCGAGGGCGATGCCCTCTAACGTTTTGGGAAATATTTTGGCAACAACCCCATCCCAAGGGAGTAATTCTCGAATGGCTGTGGCATAGGCCTTGATATGTGCATTGGATCTCCCTCCCCTTTGTATTTGGGAAAATCGGGAAGAGGTCTTGGAAGCATGATGCTTCGTATGGTGAAGTCTAAGGGCTCTTTCAAATATTTTGAATAAGTCCCTATCGCGTAGGTTTTGACCATTGATGGTGCCTGCTGAGGGGGTGGAGGTGGAATGGGTTGTTGATATGGCGTAGCATATGCATTTTTGGGACATAAGGAAATCCCTGTGGTTGAGAAAGCATGCCGGGAGAGGAGAACATATCTCCTTGTGGCGACTTGGAGTACATGTTTAAGTATGAAGGGGTATTGTCTAGGAATGGATTATTTTGTACTAGACCGGGAGGTACCGGAATGGTGTTAGAAATGGCGGTTCTAGTTGGCATTTGTTGTGAATACTGAGGAGGCATGCCCAACGTGCCTATTCTTGTGAGGAGGTCTACTTGGCTAGGATGGTGTGGAGGATTGGAACTTCCTGCCTGCATGAATTGAGAATTTTGACTTGCTTGAGCAAGTTCTAATCCTCTAACCTTTTCTATTAGAGTTGAAATGACTTCATTTGGTGAAGTCATGGTATTTTCCTTAGTGGCATTTGTTGTATATCCTGATGTTGTATAGGCATGTGATACCCCACTATGAACTGATCGTTTCCCTACCAAGTTTCCCTGAGGGCATTTCCTATATGTAGTGGCATGGAGGTATTTTCTTGAGAAGAAACCTCGGGTTGTGTTTGTAAACTTCCTATAGGTGGGTACATACTCTGAGAGCATTGTTCATTCCTGGCATAATGCACTGAATGTTCATCATCTAAAAATAGATATGGAGATGAACCAGATGGATCTGATTGTCTACTAATTTGTGGTCTAAGCAATACCTGAGGGGATGAACCAGATTCTCCTGTAAATTTCATGGCGTTCGAGCAAGAAGGTTCTAGGTATTGCATTGACGTTTGAGTGAGCTGATCCAACTCTCTATTTGGAAAGAAGAACTATATCTAGTCCTTGGAGGTGGAGTTTGTGTTGAACCTGGTTGGTGAATAATTGTCACCCCATACCTAAGAGCGAGGAGTGAGGGTGATGACTATCTATTTAGTTGAGAGCGTAGTATGCCTCAAGACCTAGGAGAGGTCTACCATATGCATCGAATCCCGACATATTCGGGGGTATATGAATGTTGGTGAAGTGATGTGAAGAATAATGGGAAAGAGCGAAAGTGGAAGAAAGAGGTAATAGTGAAAGCACTGTGTTGTTCACGTCGGGTTCACCAATTTTGTTGGTGAAGTTGATGGTGAAGGCTAATGAGGTAGAGGTGATGAAGCAGTTGTTTGTTTCACATCGGGTTCACCAATTTTGTACGATGGAAAAGTGACAAGTGAGCATGGGAATCTACAAGTAACTCTTCCTCGCACCCGACCTCCGAGGTCATGCCGAGACAGCCGGTGGGGATGGAATATACGTGGGGTACAGAAAACTAGTTAGGTAATCTTATATCTTCGACACGCACTAATGGAATCTGCGAATCTAAGGCAAAGAAGGCCCTCCTAACCTGAACTGGCATGATAGATCGGTCGGCAAGGATGACTGCTCGAAGGCTCCAATCAATATCGAGCTCTGGCGTGATCCGATCTATGGGTTGTGGGATACGTGGAAAATGACCTGGGATTGTTTCGTGTATGTCTCCAGATAGGGTCATATGATGGATGATGGATATATAGTGGATTCTATGGTCGATTCTCTGGTCTAGTCCAGAAATCTTTAGCTTTGTTAGTTGCTATGTCTAACAAGGATAACTGTGTGATGATGATAGGTGGAAGTGGAGTAGATCTGAATACTAATGTGTGTAAGCTAGCATCTATGTCTGATTTACCTGTAGACTTGTTGGGTTGTGGGATTTGTGGGTCACAACCATAGATTCGTGGTTGTTGTGGACCTGCTATGGTCATGTGCGGAATCAGTCCCTAATCCCTAGTATCCAATAGTCATATGCCTTTTTGGCCTCTATGTTCAAAATTAACAGTTGTGTAATCTTTTCAGAGTATCTTACATGCGTTCTTGTATGCAACTGAATTCTTAAACTAGTATATATGTCCGTGAGAGTGTCTCCTGTGTCTGGTTGTGGGACCAAAGGATCATAGCCAAACGTTTTCTCTCTTTCAATCCCTTCTACAATCATGTGGATATTTGTCTAGGGTAATCTGTAGTTTGGCTGGTTTGACCAAAATGTGTGTGCTTGGTCGTCTTCTACGTTTAACCCTCTTAACTGTGAGCTGATCTGTTGTAAGTCTGTTGTTGTTTGGAAGACTTGGATTCTAAGGTTCTGATCTATATCAGTTATTGCCATAATAAGATTGGGTTGAGGCATGATTGGCTCGAATACATATTCTCTGGGCTCCTAGGTCCCGTGATTGTCATACAAAAGGAAATGATATAAAGCTAACTAATGACAGAATAAATTAACTATGCAAGATATATCTACGTATATTCCTAAATTTGATATTTATCGATAAACTACTGGACAGAATTTAAAGAGCAATTATCTAATATATCTAAAATTGACAATTAAACTAATAACGTAGTTAAAACAAACAAAGCAACCGAGTATAGCTACTTGTCTATGTAGTTTGTAGATCTATTCTAAATAACCTGATAATTGATCTACTCTATTTGAAAGACTCTCGATCCTACCTCAGAAGTGAGGAGTGAATCATAGTTTCTCAGAAACTATCAATCCCCATGACTTCCTGGCAATATCAAAAGTAAAATTAACCTGAAATGAAATGATTGGCTACTCTATTTGATATGCTTTTAACTAGAACTTTGAAAGCTAGAACCTGGATTCTGCAGAACAGTGGCAAATCCAATGGTGTGTGACCTTGTCCCCTCAGTGTGATCTCCTCATTCCTTTGTGCTCACGTGGATCTAGAAAAGTGTGTAATGCTAGCATCAATAGAAGTAGATATTGGAACAAAGGTAGCTTAGGATGCAGACTGAATACAATGCGAGTAGGAGAGGGATAGCGCAAGAGTACAGAGCTTGGCTTATGCAATTCCTAGCGGGATTTATTGCGAGTCATGCAACATAAAACGTCCAGAACCTGAAACTATCTTATTTGATGAACAAAACCTACAACTTTAATGGCTTCCTATTGAAAATCAAACTATCCTACTCCAATTGATTTGGATGAAATGATAACAACACTTGCACAAGGAGAATATGTGGCTTTCTGACAGCTAAACAATACTAACCATGCATACAACAAATGAAACTATGAATCCTAAGCAAAATTGAAAGGCTAAGCTATTGAAATGAGAAATTGAGAGGCAAATTTGAGGGGCCATTTTCTTGAGCACAAGCCAGCTATTTATAGAATCCCATTTACCCAAAGGTGAAAACCAATTTGATCTCTTAAACCATAAACAATGCCAAAACACTATTCCAGGGAACCAGAATCATAAATACAAGCAAAGGTGAAAAAAGCTGGTAAACATTGATTTTTATGTAATTTGAGATAAAAAGAATGTTATGGAAAAACAAGTTGAAGACCACCACCCTAAGCAGGGTCGCGGTTACAGGACCGCCACCCTATCTGGGCGGTGGTCACGAGACCGCCGCCCAGGTGGGGCAGAAGTTTCATTACTAAAGATTGAAAAGCAAAGGAAAAGATGGGAGAAGAGAAGAGCAAAGCACATAGGGGCTAAGCGGGGCATGCGGGATGTTAACGCATATTTGGAGAGATTTTTCAAACACTTCACAAAACCCGACAAACTGCAGAGAGTGTCAGAACTTAGTAGGTGTCAGACACTTGGTAAAACCCAATGCACTGGCGGAAACAAGGAGATGTTGAACACTCGAAGAAACCCGATACACTGCAAAGTGTATGTCGGAGATTGATAGATGTCGACACTTGATAAAACCCGATACACTGGTAGAACTTGGAGATTGTTGAGCACTTGATGAAGCCCGACAAACAAGTGGAAACAAGGAGATGTTGAACACCCTACAAAACCTAAAAATAAAGGAATCGGGTTTTGAGGTGTCAGGACATGCAAAATTCTGCCATTGTACCAGTTAGGAATTTTGATTTTTCTATAACCAATAGGGTATATTCCATGGGATAAAATAAAGAAACTCCTAGGTGATTTCCAAACAAGAAATTTCAATGGAATTCAACACAAAATGAAGAAAACAACCTAAAACCCTAAACCTAGAGGAAAAATAGGAAAGGATGGAGAACATCAAAAGAATATTTCAAATATGAATCCAAAAGACCTCAAATCAGCAAGAAAAGTAAAATACCTTTAGTAATCTCGAAAAATAATTGAAAATGGAGCACGCAATTGATCAAGAAGCTTGATTAGGTTTGGAGGTTGCAGCACGCAGGAATGAAAAATCGACGCAACAAAATTACAACTGGTAAAAATGACGTGTAAAATTGGGCTATTTATAAAACCCTAGCATTTATGACACTTCACCTGACATGTGTGCCAACTACCTGACAACTCGGAGTTAATGCCATGTCATCATGCTTGGAGTGCTCGAAAACCCGATACAAAGGATTAGCTATCAATTTGGGTTTCGGGTTTCAAGAAACAGATGACATGAAACATGAGATGTTTGGATGTTCCAAGGTTTCGAAAACCCAACACAATGGAACCTATCGTGTTTGGGTTTGAAGTCAAGCGACATGTAGCATGCTTTTTGCAAGTCATGTTCCGATGTTCATGAGTTCGAAAACCCGAAATACTAACTTGTTTCGGGTTTGAGTTTCGGGAAACAATTTGCATGTAGCATGTAAAAAACATGTTTTCATGTTGTTGAAACCCGAAAACCCGAAAATCTCCTCAAAAGGGAAATTTTAGGATATTTTTCCAAAAAAAATCTATGGTTATCTTAATTTTAGCTGGAATCACTAAAATGAGATAACGGACACTAAATCACATAGTTGCATACATTTATAGGTCCTAATCACATACTACTATTCATATGATTATTAAGTGAGAAAACTAGAAATTAACAATTGTCTTTGGAATTTTTTTCTATGGTCATGTCCTCTTCTTGGCCTCTTACACCCCACATCCCAATCGGTGTTTTACTACTTCAACTTTTATCACTCTAGACACTAGCACCTAACCAGGATGCCAACTCCTAGGTGCCCCTATCCTTTGGACATCCCCGACCTCTCTTTATCTTACTCACCTCTTTTTTTTCATCTTGTTTTCTTATGGGTCAGCCTTTTTAGTTGTTAATTACAAAATTTAAATAAGGGAATCATAAAAATATAAAGCTATGTGATCATAGTAGGGGACCAATCTCTAAGAAACTATTACTATCACCTAAGGTTGCATCCAAAGCCATTTCAAGAGCATCAAAGCATCCATCTAGCTTTATTCAAGGGACAAGAGGACCTCTATTTTTACATACACACATAGGAGGAAGTTCATTTTTCCATCCACACATCTACTTACATTGCTACATCTAGTTATTATTCGTTATTCAATTCATCTTTCATAAGAGCCTCCTAGGGCATGATTATTTCACACACACGCGAGAATTACATGGAGTCTAAAATGTAGTGTATCACTTGGATCATAATTTCACTCATTCGGGTGACCTCGGGGTTAGTCGACTCCCCATTTGCATCTTTTTCTTTTTATGATTTGATGTGTTTTGGGGTTTTGCATGAGGTATTTTGTTTTGTAGGTTACAAGCGAGCTTGGTGATCTTCTAACGATATACAAGACATCAATAATGAATATTAGCAAACATCTTGTGACGCTATCAAAAAAAAAAATTCTTAGGTTTTCCGTAGTCACACGACGCTCGGAACTAGTTTATAGTGCCTAAGCACCCCTAACCCAATCCAGGTGCCCTACTCCTACCATTTCTAAAAACTTTGCATTTTTTTGGGTTTGGTTGTGACATTTTGGCTCCATGTTCCATAATTTTTCCAGCTCGACATACTTTGATATCATTGCAAAATCATCTAAGTATCTTATTCCCTCTCTTGCACTTAGGGTTTTATTTTTATCTTGCTTATTGCTTAGGTCAGATATGTGCTTTTATTTCTTATCATTTTTTTGTGACTCTGCAATATCTAGGGTTTAATAATTTCATATTTTATTAAATCATTTGGTGAACCCTTCATTCGAATCTTCCTTTTTATACCCATCACCCATAGTGGTCAATTTGGATCATTTGAGCACCTAAAACTTTCTCCATCTACATGTAGGGTTTCTAAATCAATGGATGAATCTGATAACCCCCTCACTAATTCTCAAAAAAAAAATCGAAAACATCAAATCATCGACGGTGAGCACTCATGTGATGAGGATACCAAGTTTGATCAATATAAATTAATAAAATGTACCAATTTTTTCAAGCTTTGCATGACAATCTCACTCATCTTCTACACATTATTTATGCTTTGATTACTTCTAAAAACTCTCTAGATTTTACTTTGGCACCTCTTATTGGTTCTTCCTTATTTTTCATGGCCTCCACTCAACCTCTTCATATTCCTACTTCCATTGCTACTACTACCAATCTTGTCCTTTAACCCAATGCATCTAATGCACAACATATATATTCTTCTAATACTATTGATTTAACTTCCTTATATCGGATTTGCGAGACTCAAATTCTTTAGCTTCAATTAGATACCTCTCATGCATATCCATCTTTATATTCCACTCTACTCCTTCAAACTCCTTTTGCACCCACCATTTCCACCTATCTGTTTCCTATAAATTTCGTTACTCCCAAGCTACCCACCTTCAAATTCCATGGTGACCCTCAAGAGCATCTTTGAGCATTTCATGTGGCATATCTAGACTATGTGGATGATCATACTCTATTAGCAAAGCTATTTCAATGAAGTCCCTAAGATTATGCAATGTGTTGGTTCTATGATCTACCTATCCATTCGGTAACATCATTTACACATTTAGCCAATGCTTTTCTCACTCATTTTTCTATCAATATCAGCTCTAAGATATCATATGCTCAACTAGTGAGAATTAAGCAAGGATCCAACAAGTATCTAGCGAACTATGTCTTATGATAAAAAAATTAGCTAATATGTCTAATGTTCTCATGGACTCTAAACTTCAAGATTTATTTGTAAAAGTATCATTTTCACACGATTCTAGATCGTTTCTTGAATTTTGATGAAACAAATAAGGGTAAAGGGCTAGGAGGAATACCTGTTGAAATGTTGGTTGTAGGTTGTTGCGCGTGTATGACTTTTGGATCCATAGCTGATCGTGAGAGCTTCCTTTTTTCTTGGAGGAACTACCTGAAATGGAAAACAAGACCACCAAATGAAAGTTAAATAGTATATGCAAGTGGACTGCCTAGCGTGTGCTAGATCCAGGAAGTGTGATACTTCCTAGATGACTATCAATCCACTATTTAAAACAACTTAATGCTAACAATAAAGGAAATCCTACTGTAGTTAAAATGATTTAGGTATCTCATTCGTCTACAATAAGAAAATTCATTCACAATAGGCTAAGCTATGATTGAATTTGAAGGTCAAGGTTTGTCAGTGCTTGTGCTGGTCAAGGTGAGGTTCTGGTCTGTTTTGGGTATTTGATGGAGGTTTTAGGCTCTGTTCTTAGTTTTTGGTCAAAAACGAGAGGCCGACGTCATTACAGTATGACCAGTGTCAATTTAGGTTAACCAGTGATAGTTGTGGGTAACCGGCGACGGTATGGTCGGGGTATAGGAAACTCAATGAAAACTTGGCAAGGTGATAGATCTGAGGCTAGATGAAAAGGGAAGGGAAATGGCAAGGTTTACGTGGATCCTGGATATGCACAAGGATGATTAAAATTCGGGTATGGGCAGTTCAAGGGTGTGGGTGAAGGGATAGTCAAGTTTTCATGGAGGTAAAATCTTTGGGGGAATGGAAATGGGAGAAGAAAATAATAACAGAAGTAAAAGAATCTACTTAAATGACAATGGACAAGTGTTGGTTAACAATGGTGGGTGATCAAATGGAAGGAACTTGGTGTGGTTCTAGCGCTTCCCTGGATGCTCCCATGAAGGAAAAATGGCTCTATGGTTGCTTCAAGTGCTCGTTATGGATGCTCGATGCACATGGGAGTGTTGGTTCTTCTTGCATGCAGCTCTAGTTTCGTCACTTGTTCTCAAAAGATGTACCAACCTCTAAAAAATGTGCCAACCTTGAAATAAGGTTATTTTGGGGGTTAAATGGTAACCGATGGTGGTTCCGGTTAACCGGAAAAGTTTAGGGTAACTGGTGTCGGTTAGGGTAGGATTTCCTAGGTTTACTAAACTAGGAAAATCCCCTTCATTTTTGGGATCTCGTTCGTTTTGCTCCATGGATTAGAATGGAAGCCTCGACATGTGGGAATGTGGTTAGAGGGAATGTAGGCTTTGATTTTTAGGGTTTGGGTAGGTCTTAGTTAGTTATGGAAACTTACTAAGAATAGGTCTTAGGGTGAGGTGGATATGTGGGCATTATCCCAATTAGGATATTTAAATAATAAATATTGTGAGGATAATGAATTAATTTAATTAAATTAATATTAGTGTGGGATGAAAGGGGCCATGGTTAGGTGAATGTGTTCAAGGTGTTTATTTGATGAGGGACCAAAGGGAGTGTGACTTAATTTTAGTGTCTACATTTTGCCCCTTTTTGTTGCGTAGCTTGTATTGGTAAGTGACATTGCTGACAAAAATAAGATGTGGTTGCCCCATGTGTGGGTGAAGGTGATCCCCCTCAAACCAGGAACTGATGAGGTAGAAGGTGGAATCGGTGAGTGGTTTGATAAAAGGTGATTGTGAGGAAGAAGAAATTGGGCAACGGGATTAAAAAAGGGAAAAAGGTCCACTCGGGTAATCTAGATAATGGGTCGAGGTTCAAAGGTAGTAACACTCAAATGCATGCACAAGTATAAAGCTATGACATGGTACTAGGTTGAAGAGCAGGAAAACTCTACATTATCTAAGGTCGATAGGTTTATCCAAACAAGGTTGAGGTGATTTTGGTATCCAAGGTATAGGATATGGTCAAGAAACATGACATAGGTCAGGTGTAGGAATATTTAGGTATGTTCCGGTACACCAAAGGGTTGGGTCAGGATAAATGGTCATGGCAAGAGGCAAGGTAAGGTCAGTATGTCAATCAACACAGGTAATAGTGCCGTAAGGTATAGCGAACACATGAGGTCAAAGGTCACTAGCAATGTTCAGGTCTAAATATCTAGGTCACGACACGGGTAGGGCCAAGGCATGGGCCAAATAATGAGTCCCGAATGAGGATGAGGTGAGAGGGTAAATGATAAGGTCAAGAGGATAAGTGAAGTGTCCAAGTGAGGTATGGGTGAAGTAAAAAGGATTTAGGTCAAAAATTGGGGGTAGGGGGTAGGAAAAAGACTAAGCAAGTAAAACCGATGATGGTTGTAAGGAACCAATGCTAGTCAAGATGGACCAACCATGGTAAGCTAGGGTAAGCGAATGATGTCGATTAAGGTAAACCCGTCGTCGGTCAAGTTAGGTAGGTTATAAAAAATAAAAAATTGTCATATTTTTCAAATCATTTGTCTTTTATCGAATTGGGAAAAATGACAAGAGAGAGAGGAAAAGGTGGAAAGTGACAGAGTGAGGCGAGGACTGAGTTGGTGAGCCACGTGGTTGGTGAGAGTTGGTCGATAGGAGGATTCATGAGCTAGGTTAGATCGATTGGAGTGGATTGATTGGTTGGAGAGCGAGAGGTTAGTTGGTGATGGCAGAGGCAAGAGAGGGATCGTGGGGACCACCGGTATAGCATTCGGAGGTGCCACCACACACGGCATAACATGATGAGGTAGGATTCAATCCGACTCATTGTTTTGTTTATTAGATTGAATTAGTGGGTGAAAATGGGTTTTTTGTTTTTTGGGGGAAATAAATTTTGAATTATGGGAGGGAAATCAATTAAAATAGGAATGGGGAGGGAGGGGATTGGGTGAAGAAGGGGTGGGGAAGGGTGTAGGGGGAATTTGGGTAGGATTGGGTGGGTAGAAGGGAGAAAAAAGGGGATTTTGAGGAAAAAAAGGGGTTGGGTGTCATGGTTTTGACACGACAGCGGTGACCAGCATCGGTTGAAGGTTATGGCGTCGGTGTTAACACACCTGGTATCGATCACGAAGTAGGTGACCAATGTCGGTTGAAGGGGACCGGGGTTGGTTAGGGGTAACTGGTACCGATCGTAATTGGGTAAAAAGGGGCCAAAAGGTGTCTGAGGTTGGGTGGGTGAGGTAGATAGGGGTGAGAAAAGTGGTTTTGGTGAAAATCATAACATAGGTAAGGGGTAAAAATAGGTAAGGGTGGAGTTGTTAGGGAAAAATGTATAGATGTGTAGGAAAAAGGTAAGGTCGGGGAGTGGGTCAAAATGGAAGTAGGTGAGGGGTCGGGGTGTGTGGTTTAATAGGTGAGGTGATATTAGGTTGGGTAGGGTTAGGGTAGGTAGGTCGGTAGGTTAGGGTTGGGTTGGGTAAGTAGGGAGGTGCGAGGTTGGTTTGGGGTGGAGGGTAGGCCATGGGATAAATGGGTAAGTAGCGAAGTAAAAGAGGTAGGGTAATGGGAATGGGTATGGGTGAATGTAGATATGGTCGTGTTTGAATAATGTGATTATTTTGTTAGATGCAAGTGAGAGATCAGCTGAGGATGCAAGATAAGGTGCCACCCCTACTCGTGACAGTTCGAGGCGTAGCGATAGTCAAGGAGTTGCGGCATGTTGAGGAGGTGGTCCTGATTGGGGAACGAAGCTACCAGCATGTAGTCTGAAAGCCAAGTCTGATGGTTGCCCTCATTGATAGATGAGATGCCACAACCAACACGTTCCACCTACCGATGGGTGAGATGATAGTCACCCTAGAGGACATGTACAGGATCGTGTGGTAACCCATATTAGGGACGCAGGTATATTCGATCTCCTCAGAGGCATCTAAGGAGTTGATGTTGACGGTTTTTTGGGAGGGACTAGAGGAGCTGACATTCCACAAAGACCAACCTTAGTTATGGAGAGATGTACCTAGCCCATCCAGAGGAGATGAGGCTAGTAGTATTATTGATGGAGGCAATCTACTATTTTGCACTGCTAGATGCAAAGGGTGGGAGATTCCCATGATCCCTAATGGGTGTACTACATGACATGATGATGGAGAGGACATGCTTTTCCTAGGCACTAACATTCTGGTACAACTATATAGAGAGCTATGGGCGTATGGGCAGCTCCGCAGGTTTAGTTTATGTTGCACTTTTATTCTACATTGTTGGGCCTACAAGCACATTGTTTTTTGTTTGTCGATTGGGATGCGTCGGGAAGATGATTTTGAGCCGGGTTTTGTGTGAGTGGGGTATAGGTGATGGGTGCCTATTATTGGAGAGTGGTGATCGAAAGGGCTACACATGATGTAGCATATTACCAGTGGCTATTGGAGGGATTTTTAGGGTAGACATTATATGGAGACCGTATGTGGGTTATCCCTCATATAGACAGATGGCTGAGGAGTTAGCTGGCCTTCAACTACTCAGATGGATAGAGAGGGCGTTGTGTAGGAGAGCATGAGATGATCCCTATTGATAGGGTAAAATGATAGTTTTTGCTAGCACAGGATACACCTTCGCCCTTCCTGAATACGAGGAGAGATGATGTGGAGAGGCCATTGCCTCTACCACAACCGATAGTGCCTAAAGTGCGGGTGATAGGCTGGTGGATTGATGATGTCGTTGTGATGATAGATAGATACAGACATTAGTGGGTGGCCCATCTATGAGAAGTACTTCCCAAGCTGTGGTAAGGCAACCACATTTAGCCACCATTACTATGCAGAGAGATGCCCTACAGGGGTAGGTGGTGACCCTGATTACCCAATTGGGGATGGTACAGGGGAAGCTCGCAGTGTCAGAGGTAGAGGTGGCCACATTACATGAATGGGTGGCTAGTCTACAGGCCCAGATGGCCTAGGGTGGAGATGAAGAGGGTGATGATGAGTAGGTAGCCGCCCTATAGGTGCAGAGTTACAGGTTTGCAGGGCTAGTTAGCCACTGCACAGGTGTAGATTTAGGCATTATAGGCGTAGGTGCAGGCACAGGGTGCGAGGCCGATGAAACCTCCACAGGCACCGGGATAGGGTCCTAGTTCACAGGTAGGGGCGGGATAGGGTCCTGCAGGATAGGTACGAGGCCAAGGCCTATGGGGTCACCACAGATCGTACCCATATCCAAGTTACGGGATGCCCTAGGTGAGGCCAGATATTACTAGGATCAGTTGATAGCAGCGAGGATATATTTTCAATCCTATGGAGAGTGCAGGGTACATTCGGCCTCAAGTGAGAGGACTAGATCCCAGACTCATAGCGTGGAGAGCACAGGGGACCATCGAGCTCCGAGACAGGATCGGGAGAGGCCACCGGCTCACGGAGGTCGGCTCCGGGTGATGTACCGGCGAGGACCCGGCCATGACCCATGGCGAGGTAGTGAGATGTTATCAGGCCGCCAGACATGAGCCAAGGAGGAGACAAGTGATACTGAGATGGAGGATATCCAGCAGGATGATGCCTAATTCACATCCATCCACGTTGGTGTATTTTAGTCATTTTTGATATATAGCAGTTTGCGTGCACAAGACAGTGAGGATGTATGAGATTTTTGTATATTTTTTATCATATACCGGCCTATGTTACGAAGATATTTGAGATTATGTATATGGATACACATGTTTGGATATTTTTATTTATAGAGATGATGATGATTATGGTCATTATGTGTTTGTGTTGATAGTGTTTTATTATTATGCATAGATGGATTCATGATAGGTGTGTTAGGCATGATGGAGTCAAGTTATGGTTCGTGCATGGATTGAGAGTCGGGTCATAGGCATGGATCGAGTTGGGTTGTAGGCATGGTTGAGTCAGGTTGTTTGGTCTAGGCATGGATTGAGTTAGGTTTTAGGCATGGTGGAGTCTAAATTGGTTGAGGTTATAATTCATTAATTTGTGTAATGAATGATGATATGGGTCATGTTTAAGATGTTTTATAATACATGCATGATAATGGTAAAGAAATGGTAGTCATAATAAATGTATGTTTGATGATGATAAAGGTGGAAAACAATTTGTTGTTTGTTGGTTCAATTTCCAATGTTTGATATAAAAGGAAAATAAGTAGGGTAGATTGTGATTTAGGAAAATGAAAGGTGAATTGGTTAGGGTAGAGAGTGGCTGAGCTAACCTCCAAGGGCCCCATGCCCTCGGAGTGCTTCCTACATAGTCCCGGTGAAAAGGGACCTCAGGCTGATGTAGTTCTCCCATAAGCTAGGGAAGAATGCGAGGAGGTATGAGAATGAGTTGGTAGGTTTTAGGCATGATTGATTCTAGGTCTGTTAGGTATGGGTGGATTGTGGGCACATTGGTATAGGTGATTTGTGAGTTAATTGTGGTGAAAGAGGAAATTTACCCAAAGATAAGCGTCGAGGATTGAGTCTTGTATAAGGTAATCAATACGTAATAAGGAAGGTTAAAAGATAAGAGGAGGTAAGAAATCCACCTGATTGGTTAGGATCATAACAAGTAGGTCATACCTTGGAGGGGCTGATGAATGTAAGACCCTAAAGACATTGCATGATTGATTGTTCTAAGGGTGAAAAGTAGTCACATGATCACCAAATGTCATGGTTCCAAGAGGTCCCTTGAGGCAAGTAGGAAATGAAAATGTGAATGGTGAGAGGGTGAAAATTGGTAGTTTATATGGTAGTAGGTATCATGCCTTTTGGCAAGAGATCCAAGGTCACAATGGGCAAGTCCATGACGAAATTTTTTTATTTGACTTGTATTTGAGATAGACTGATTGATGTGGGAAGTCTATATGGGATGAGGAAATTAACTCCTTAAGGTCTTCATGAAGCTGATCGATGCAGGAAGCTTCAAATTCTTGTCTCTCTCTTTTTTTTCTTTTTTTTTTAAAGAGCTTTACATAGCTGTCCTTGGAGGAGCAAAGTGTATTTATAGCGAGCGATTCAGAGAGAGAGAAATATGTCCTTTTGAGGGAGTCATATTTTTATTGGAAGTTTGACTCAAGGAGTTGGATCCCATGTGAGAGATTTTAATTCATGGACAAGACTAAGGTGAAGAATAGGATTCTTGTTTAGAAAGTAGGGTGAAATGAGCATGAGATCTCATCTAAAAATAAACAAAAAGTATCCATGAGAATCATGCTATGTGCAACACCATGGTACACATATTCAAGAGAAGATAAAAAGTGATGGGTATGCACATGATTCTTGTTTAATCATTGGTGAGGTGTAAGAAGTGGATAGCGCTCAAGGGACGAGCATGGAAAGAGATAGAAGATGAGGTAGGACTAAAAGTCAACAGTAGAATGGTTGAAGATGCAAGGTATTAAGGGGCTTAGGTTCGGGTTTACCATTGAGTGAAGATAAACGATAAGCACCTGATCCGTAAGTATGAGTCACGATGTATGGTCCAAGCCAATTAGGAGAAAATTATCCCCATTTACTCTTTTCTGCTTTGGTTACATGTTGAATTTCTTTTAGGATAAGGTCACCGACTTGGAAGGTTCATTTATGGACATGTTTTTCGTAGGCACGTTTAATACATTTTTAGTAAACTTGAAGGTGGTCAAGAGCGTTAAGACGATGTTCATCTAATAACTCAAGTTGTGCTAAATGGTCCTAACAAAATTCGTCATCATTAAGCATGTCATGGAGAGAAATGCGGAGTGAGGGAATCTAGACTTTGAGAGGTAGAACAACCTCTGTACCATAGACCAGAGAAAAAGGTGTGGCAGCAGTGGAAGTGTGAATACTAGTGCGGTATGCCCACAAGGTGAAAGGAATGTGCGTATGCCAGTCCTTCCTAGTATCATTAACCACTTTCATGAGAATTTTTTCAAGGTTTTATTAGTGGATTCAGCTTGGCCATTGGTTTGTGGGTAATAAGGTGATGAGAAACTTAGCTGAATGTCGAAGGCGTCGCAAATTTTTGTAGGGTTTTATTTTTGAATTGTTTTCCGTTATCAATGATGAGGTGATGTGGAACACCAAAGTGATAAATAATGTGATGATTGATGAACTCACATATTTTCTTGACTTTTGTGGAGATGAGAGGTATGGATTCAACCCATTTTGTGTAGTATTTGGTAGCGATGATGATCCATTGATGTTGTTGGGAAGAATGGAAATTGATTTCTCCAACAAGATCCAAACCCCATTGAGAGAAGGGCCAAAGGTCACGAATTACCTGTAAGGCATGAATGGGTGTATGATGAAGGTTGGGATGTTGTTGAAATTTTATACAACGCTTAACATAGTCACAAAAATCATGGTTGAGGGTCGCCTACCAAGTAATAGCCTAGGTAAAGAATACACTTAGCAATAGTAAGGCCACTGAAGTGACCTCCACATATGCCATCATGAACTTCCTTAATGGTATAAGGAATTTTAGAACTTGTAAGACATCGTAAGAGAATACCATCAAATCCATGCTTATAGAGGAGGCCACCCATGATGACGTAATGAGAGACCTTTTAAGAAAGGCACATTGTCCATTACAAGTGAGGTTGGGAGGCAAGATGGAGAGGGAAAGATAGTCCAAGTATTGTTTATACCAAAGGTCACTCGGGTCGAGGGGAGAGGTTCCGATAGAGTAAAATTCATGAGGTAAATAAGATGGTGATTGGAGTCTTTATACGGTGATAAAGATTTTAGAATTGGCAGGTGAAGCGGGTATTTGAGAAGCCAATCAGGCCATGGTATCTGCTAATTTATTGGTTGAACAGGGGACGGTTTGAAGGTCATAGTAGTCAAAGGTGGTGAAAAGTATGTCCACATGATGTTTATACTTTTGAAGTGTCTCATTACGACATTGGTATATACCATTGAATTGGTTTACGACCAATTGAGAATCACCAAAGATGTCGATGGACTTGACATCCAAGGCATACGCAACTTGGAGACCTAATATGAGCACTTCATATTCGGCAATATTGTTTGTAAAATCAAAATCAAGTTTGAAAGACAAAGGAATGGGTTAACCATCAAGCGGAATGAGGATAATGACAGCCCTACCCCCATGCGACACTTAGAACCATCGAAGAAGAGTTTCATTTGGTAAGTGGGTTAAATGCAGGAAAGGGTAGCAATGGATTCATTTGGGAAGTCAAAGTTAGAGGATTGCTCTCCGGAAATAGGTGCGTTAGCCAATTGGTCAGCGATAGCTTGGAATTTTATGGATGAATTTGAGGTCAAGGTCGGCCAAAAGAATAAGCCGAGTGTGTGTCACGTTGATTTTGTTAAGGTTTGGTCGGTGTTGGTCACAACATAGGTTTTGTGGTTAAGTAAGTAATGGCATAGTTTGGTGGAAATGAAAACTAAGGCTAAGAAAAAAATTGTAGCGTGGGTATATCAACTTTCATAGTCTAAAAGAGTACAAGTTATATAATAAAATGCCTTCTCCTGTTTTGTTCATCGTGATAAGCGAGCATTTCCCCCAGGAGTGATCGGTAGCTAAGATGTATAGGTAGAAGGGTTGATCATCTTTAGGTGGAATGAGTATGGGTGGTTAAAGAAGGTATTGTTTTAAGGCCTCAAAATCTTTGTGGCAGTCATCATCCCATTTAAAGGATACATCCTTCTTAAGAAGGTGATGAAATGGTTGACACCAATCAGACAATTATGAAATGAAACAGTGAATAGACTGCAACTTACCTTGCAGGCTATGGAGTTGCCTAAGGTTAGTGGGTGGAGGAATTTCCGAGAATGGCCTTGATTTTAGCAAGGTCAAATTCTATACCACGTAGGGAAATGATAAATCCCAGGAGCTTTCCTAAGAGAACCGTGAAGACACACTTCTTGGGCTGAAGGCGAACGCAATATTTAATAAGGCGGTCAAAGATAATTTTTAGGATGGTGAAGTGCTCATAGCGGTGTTTGGATTTGTCAAGGAGTTTGTCCACGTAATCTTCCAATATATGATGCATGATGTCATGGAAGATGTAATTCATAGCCCATTGATATGTGGCACCAAGCGTTTTTAAGGCCAAAAGGCATGACTCGATAGCAAAAGGTCCCCCAAGGGGTGATGAATGCGGTTTTATGTTGATCCTCTGGGGCAAGTAATATTTTTTATAACCTAAGAATCCATCCATGAGTGATAGCATCTCGTGACCAGTGGTAAGGTCAACCAGTTGGTCAATACCAGGTAGGGAAAGTCATCTTTTGGGAAAGCTAGATTGAGGTCACGGAAATCCGTGTAAATGCGGAGTCCCCCTGTCACCTTAGTGACAGGGACAATGTTAGAAATCCATCGAGGATAATCAATGGGTAAGATGAAGGAAACAGAAAGAAGGCATTGAAGTTCTTCTTTGACTAGAAGAGCAATGTGAGGGTGCATTTTCCTCAGCTTTTGTTTTACGGGTTTGGCATCGGGAATGGTTATGATATTGTGGACCACTATGGTGGGGTCAATACTAGGCATGTCTGCGTAAGACCAAGTGAAAGTGTGGTTATGGTTTTTGAGAAAAGAAGTGATGGCTTCTGTTCAAAGCAAAGATATCAAAGATTGACCGATCTTTAGGATGTGCGAGTCGACACAGTATGAATGTTGATTTCAATAGTTGATTCATTCAACATGGTTTACATCTCAGATGGTAACGACTGGTGAATATATGAGTCTTCTGCACCAAGGTAGTTGAGTATAGATTCATCATCCCGACATTCAAGCGATGTTAATTGAATGTGTATCGTCATTGATCATTTCAAGATCAAGAAGGGAAGAGAAGAGGAGCCTCACCCTCGCATTCATAAGTCGGAGGCCACAAGGAAATGGTGTTTATGAAAAAAAAATTAGGAGGGATGGAATCGAGATCCATCACCTCTATCGGTGAAAGTGGTGATGAAGGTGGAGTGGGTGAAGAAGGTGGAGAAGGTCTGATGTCCTCAATGAGTTCAATGTGGGCCTTCTTGGTAGGTGGTTCAACAAAGCCGATACCACTATGGTCGTTATGCTTGCAAGTAGTACATGGAATAATAGTATGGTGGGCTTGCTCGTAAAATCCAAAACCAAAACCCTTCCATGCACATCAGTGCAGGAAGGTATGGGTGAAATGGCAATTAGTGAGTGACTGGAAGTTAGTGAAAAATGGGCGGGTTGGTGAAGGTGGTTCAGGTGTGTAAGTGGTAGTATCAAGTCCCCATAGGTGAGATTGGTATGAAGGTGGGGAGGACCATAAAGGAGGTGCTCTCCTATACGGTGATCATAGTGAGGGTGTTGGTGAAGACTTCCGTACTCTTGTGGAATAAGGAATGTGTTGACACTATATGGCGATACTCCCCCAGTGAGGCATTGAAAAAATACTTCAAGGATCGAGTGGTTGGTATGTGGGTAGCTGGAATAGATGATGTGTCAGAGGTTATATTGGAGATGGAGCTAATGGATTAGGAGGCTAACGGTTCAACCGTGGAGGTTTTCGTAGTGGTAGGAATGGAGGAGGTGTGTGTGGTTGAGGTAGCATTTGCACCTTTGGTTAGTGGAGGTAGAAGTGAAGAGGTATATTCTTTAATGGGTATAAGCATGTCATTAGGTCGATAAAGCATGTTACAAGTTTTGAAAGGTGATGGGTCAGCGGAATGGTTATAGGTGTGTCCTTCATGCTCAAACTTTACACAACAATGCAAAGTGGAAGGAACACAACCCATGACATGAATCCAGGGTCTACCAAGCAACAAGTTATATTGAAATTCCCCCTCCAAGACGTAAAATAACTCTGGAATAGTACGGGGGCCCACGTGAACATGGAGGATGATGGTGCCAAGTGTAGAGGTGATAGCGTCATTGAATGAATGCAACATGACGGGATGTTTATGCATGTAATTGCAGGTATGCACATTTGAGCGAATGCATGGGAGGAGATGATATTAATGCTAGTGCCCCCATTAATCATAACATGTCATACACGTATATCATCGATGTGGACAAGAGATGAAGAGAGCTGGATTTGGGTCATTGGTTTGGTGCGGTGCGATCTCTTCATCTGAGAAGCTAAGGGAGGCTACTTGATGAGTAGGTGGAGGTGTAGATGACGGGGTAATTTGGTGAGAGAGGCTACATGATGGGGTGTAATAATGGAGGCCACGGGTGTAGGGTCATTGGGTAAGACCTCAATAGATTGAAGAACCTCCATGAGAGCTTGACGATGGGATTCTGAGGTTTGGATGAGGTCATATAGGGACATTTTGAGGGGGGATTGGTGTAGTTGTTTGAGCATGGTGTGATGTGTAACCCCATTAGAAATAGGATATGTGGGGCCACGGATAGTGATTTTAGGTGTGGGTGCTAGATGGTATGTTGGGTATAGGATTAGTTGGTTAATCGGTTGAATTAGGTGAGCCATGAAAGGTATAGCGATAAGAAGGGAAAAAGCCAAGTGGTGGGAAGGAACCTTGTGAGATGAGTTGAGCACACCAACATTTGGGTGGAGGTTTGGTGAGTTCTTTGATGTGAACCATGTTAATTTCGAATCTTGGGGGTGGCTCTAAGAGTTGTGGGGGTGGAGGTCTTGGTTATTGAGTAGGAAACGAGGGAAGAATTGTGGGAATGGGTGTTGGTGAAATGGGGTCTGTCATCACCAATCCGGAACTATAATAATTCTTCATGGGAACTCCTCGTGTTATAATTATTTACTAATGCATAGACTTTAGTTTGGTGGATGTAATCGGAAGCAAAACAACAACGAACATAAGAATACCATTTACTATGATAAGACAGAATGACGACAAATCTGAAATATCAAAATAAATTATAATATTAACATGAAAGCATTACAATCTCACCCATGAGATACTTTAACAAGACTATGGGAGAAACTTTACAATTACACCTCTTGATGGCTTCTTCAACACACCTTTAGCGATGGCTTCCTTCGCACACTTCCTACAATATTTCTCACTACTTCTTTTCTATGCTAAATGAGGGGGTGGCCTCTCTATTTATAGAACTTCCAGGCTTATCCATCCTATCTCTAAGATAGGATAAGAAATCCACCCCTGACGAATCATATTCCATACCTTAACTCTTATCATGTACATGTAAGTTTATCTGTTAAGATAAGATAAACCTTATCATTTTACATGGGTTCCACATTTTTAGACTTTTTACAAATAAAATACACAAAATATTTATGACCTCACTCCTTGTCCTTATTACCAATATAATATTTCTAATTCCTAATCATGTAGACCCTACTTCTCTAATTACCCAAACTTTGACATTTTGACATTCTTTGGACCACTTACGACAAATATTTACTTTTACAACATTCCTATTGTACTTTGAGTATTCATTAGTACTCCACATTATTGGCAGCACCCGTGCGATGGCGCCGTTATCTGCTATCGGACACTACTACTAACTACACTTAACAACATACTATTAACAATATATACATTAATGAAATAGAAATTTTGGAGGAAAATTCTAGTGTCGACATCTTCCCCCTTCCTAGCTTCTACTCCGTCCTGAGATAGACTATCCGTGATTGGAAAATCTTCAACTTGTCATGGTTGACCCATTTCGTAATGGGAGTGCCATCCAATTCCTCCGATCAGTGCGTACCATTTTCATGCACAATTTGTTATTTTGTAGGGCCCCATCCATTTTGGAAGAGATTTTCTCTGTCTTCTTTTTGTATACGGAATCATATACTAGGACCAAGTCATTCACTTGAAATGGAGACCATCGAGATCTTTTGATCAAAGTATTCCTTCTCGCTTCATTTTCTTCTTATGGCTTGTATCCTTTGCTATTTCCCTCATTTCCTCTAGCAAATGAAGATGTACCAACCTTTCTTTTACTGAATCACTTTCATCCATCCTTTCATTTTTCATAACTCTCACAGTGGGAATATCAAACTCAATAGGAAGAACTGGATCAATGCCATAGGCCAACTGAAATGGGGAGTATCCTGTTGCTGACTTTGATGTTGCCCTATATGCCCACAATGCTGCATGAATCCTTTTATCCCATTTATGTACCTGCAAGGCTGCATCTTTTGCTAGAATTTGACACAACACAAAATTTGTTCGTTCCACCTGTCCATTTGTGCTTGGCTTGTATGTTGTTGCCTTCCTGTGCTTGATAGAAAACTTATTGACTAGGGCTTCTACCACCTCATTAATGAAGTGGCTTCCTTGATCTGTTACAATTTCTAATGGACAACCAAATCTGGTGACAATGCGTTCATATATGAACCTTGCCACTTCATCCATGGAAGCTGTTTTCAATGGCCTAGCTTCAACCCACTTGGTTAAATAATCTGTGGCAACTACAATATACTTATTTTGACGTGATGTAGTTGGAAGTGGACCTACAATGTCTATTCCCCATTTTTCAAAGGGACCAAGGGGAAGAATAGGACATAATGGAGCTGATGAAGTCTTACGGTTACCATGTGTTTGACAAATATCACATGTCTTACAATAATTATAACAATCTTTAAAAAGAGTGGGCGGTGATAACTGCATCCAAGATCCTTCTTCTTTGTAAGTTGTCCAGAGAAGTGCCCTCCACATGTACCATTGTGGAATTCTTCTAGAAAATCCTTTCCTTGATCACATCCAATTGCCCTCTTATCTTGCTCCATCAGGTCCTATTCGAAATAATGCTCCATGCATAATAGAATATGGACGACTGGCTTGAGTAATCTTTCTCTTAGTCTTTGCATTGGCACCATCAGGAAACTTGAATTCATTCAGATAATTCCAAATATCTATGTATTCACTAGGGATTGTGTCAAGGGAGAACAATGCTACATCGGGAAAATCATCATCATCACAAGATGATCCTAAACCATAATAGGCTCGAGAGAGTGCATCTGCATTGACATGCTTCTTTCCTGGCCTATCTATAATATCAAATTCAAATTCTTGTAGCAAAATTATCCATCTTGCTATCCTCCCTGATGGGTTAGGCTTATTGACAATATATTTCAGAGCCTGATGATCCGTTACAACTATAAATTTCTGCCCTAGCAAGTAATTTCTAAACTTCTTCTACAAAAATAATAGCGAGCCTCTTTTTGATTCATGTATAGTTTACCTCAAGACTTTGCTCATTTATCGCTCCCAAAGTAAATTGGATGTTCGTTCCCATTTTCATCCTTTTGGTTCAAAGTACTTCCTAGTGCTGCATCTGAGGCATCAGTGTACACAATGAATGGCTTGCTCTAATCTGGATTCTTCAAAACAAGTGAAGACACCAGGGCTTCCTTCAGTTGTCCAAAAGCTTCATGTGCCTTATTTCCTGGTTCATAAGTAACATCCTTCTTCAAGAACTGGGTTAGTGGCTGTGTAATCTTTGAGAAATTCTTGATGAACCTTCTATAGTAACCCACATGGCCTAAAAATGATCTCAACTTACTTCTATTCATAGGAAATGGTAAATCTTTGATTTTTGAAACTTTATCAGGATCAGTACCAATACCATCTCTGGATACAACATGCCCTAACAAAACGCCTTTAGAACATCCAAAGACACACTTTGTAGGGTTTAGTGAGGCTTGTGCTTCATCTAACCTTTGAAATCTTTGTCTCCATCACAGTGCGGTGGTCCAACTTGCTCCCATATATGTAAAAATCATCCGAAATACTCGATGAAGGTCCCGATGTAGGGTTGAACACCCTATTCATCAAATTTGGAATGTCTTTGGAGCATTACACAACCCAAAAGGCATAACTCTATAAGCAAGCGTTCCCAAGGAGTGGTGAGCGTGGTCTTCACTGATCTTTCTCTGCTATAAGAACTTGGTTGTAGCCGTTATATCCATCAAAGCAAAACTATAACACTCTGCCAGCCTACTTCATCCAAGATCGATCCGAAAATGGAAGAGGGTAATGATCCTTCTTTGTTGCCTTATTGAGCTTCTGTAATCAACACAAATGCGTAGCTTCCCATTCTTTTTTATTGAGATCACAATGGGAGAAACCCATTCGAATTCTCCACAAAGCAAATATGAATCCCTGCATCAAGCAACTTATCTATTTCTTCTTTTACGGTCTTGGAAAAATTAGGATTCATTCTATATGGCATTTGCTTTATGGGCTTAGCACCATCTACCAGCTCAATATAATGTTCTACCCAACTTACTTGACGGAGTTCCTTGTAATCAAAAGTGAATAGGTGTATGTACCTTCAAAAGAGCTGGAGGTAGGATTCCTTCTCACTCTCCATCACAGCATCACCAATCTTTATTTGTTGGAGACGATCATCAACTTCTTCTTCAGATAATTTTATGGGGTCATGAGTTGGTGTGACTGGTAGGATATCCATGACTGAAACATCCACCTCGCTTTCTTCATCTTCAGTGTCCACTTCATTGGTACTAGAGTAAACAGAGGATGTCCAATCATCAGTTTCATCACTTGAATCCACAGGTTCTACTTTATGATGTCGAGGGATCACGTTTATCTTCACCCTCTCTCTACCATGTCCAAGTGTCATGAAACCTTCATTCCAGTAGTTTCTTGCATGAACTCTCCTTAGCCATGGTCTTCCCAGAAGCATTGGGTACATAACAGTACCATTTTCATCACCGAAAGTCTACCACACATACCACACCCATAATGATATTGCCACATTTGAAACTACACCTTACGGTTTAGTTTTCCTTTATTTAATGACCTTAACATAAGTGTTGAAGGGCGATAAATTTTAAACCCAACATATTCATTACGAGACTCGATCATTACATTAAGCGCAGCACCTCCATCAACTAAGACATCATGAATTGAAATACCATTACATAATACCTCGGCTTGTGGAGCATAGGGATCTGCCTATGCCTCCAAAAGCAGGACCTCAACCTCCTTCCTTCTTCGAGCATTGAGTCCACCTCGCAACTCCCGCCTCTTCTCGAAGACATAGCCAAGAGTTGACCATATGTAATATTTGCGAGCCTTTTGGACAGATCTTCCAAGATGGAGTATGGTGCTTGCCCCCGTGAAATCAGAAAATCCTGCACACCCAACTTTCTTCTCCTATGTTTCTTACTAGTTTCTTCTTTCATCTTCTTAGGATCATTTCCATCTTGATTATCTTTTTCTTTCTTTCTTTTTGTTACAAACACATCTACTTCATTATTTCTGCTCTTATCTACTACATCAAAAGAATTCACAGGTGCTTTTCCTTTATCATTATCTCCCTTACCAGATGTAGAAGCTCTATCTGGACAATTATACTTATAATGACCCTTTTATAACAACCATAACAAACAACTTCAGAAATATTTCTCTTTGGACCTCTATCTCCTCCCTGAGAACTAAATTCCTTTCCTTGAAGAAGATTAATAGTTAACTGACCCATCTTTTTGAGCAGATCTTCATACTCAGTAGATGTATTAGGAGAAATATTTGTGCTCACCGGGAGTGGTTGTGGATTCAGGACCAAAGGTGCTGGTGTAGGCTCTACTTTAGCAACAATTTCTTTGGGCTCCTCTTCCATGCTTTCTTCTTGCCTTCTTGCAATCTCCTTTGCTTGTTCAATGGTATTTGGCGGTCATACTTCACTCGTTGTCGATCTCGGCTTCATCCCAAGAATGAAGTGCTTACTGAGAGGAGATTATCCACGCCATTCATCAACCCATCTGCTAGTCCTTCCTTCCGAGATCGGGCATCGAGCTTCCTCCTTAGCTCTAGAACACGAGCATGATAATCCCTTATCTTCTCCTTCTCTCCTTGGGATATCTTTGTGATCTCGATCATGAGATCTCGCATATTTCGTTGTTCACCAAATTCTTCAAGAAAACTTTCGGTTAATAAATCCCATGAATTTTTCACATTATCACCTAGTGTTTCAAACCACCTAAGTCTTTGAACCATCCAAAAAGGTAGGAAAAAATTCAGTCCATTGTTCCCTTCTTATAAGGCCATTACAAATACAAGATCGTTTAAACTCTTGAATGAAATAAGAAGCATCTTCATTAGATTGATCTGAAAAAACAAGAATCTTTCCCATTTTCAAAAGTAACCACCATGAAATACCAACCCACAAGTACAATTAACAAGACTTATGTGCACAAATAATTGGAATCACTATACTAGAAAGTGACTTTACACCTTTCTACAGTAAAATAGAAATGACCACGGTAAACTATGGTAAAACTTGACTTACTACGGTAAAAACTGACTTTACTGTGGTAAACACTATTCACGGTAAAAAGTGAAGTTACTGCGGTAAATACTATTCACGGTAAAAAGTGACTTTACTACGGTAATTACTATTCCCAACAAAAAGGACTTTACCAGGGTAACTACTATTCATGGCAAAAATGAATTTAACATGGTAACTACTATTCACAGTAAAAATGACTTTACCATGGTAACTACTATGCAGTAAAAACAAGGTTACCCTCCAATTAATTTTTTTCCTAAGTGGGAATATCTCTCCGAGAAAATCCACCAATGAGGAATGGTCCGAAGCGGAACCAAAATGTTATCACCAATCCGGCACTATGATAATTCTTGATGGGAACTCCTCGTCTTTATGATTATTTACTAATGCAAAGTCTTTAGTTTGGTGGATGTAATCTGGAAGCAAAACAACAACCGAACACAAGAATACCATTGACTATGATAAGACAGAATGACGACAAATCTGAAATATCAAAATAAATTATAATATTAACATGAAACTGTTACAATCTCACCCATGAGATACTTCAACAAGACTATGGGAGAAACTTTACAATTACACCTCTTGATGGCTTCTTCAACACACCTTTAACTGATGGCTTCCTTCGCACACTTCCTACAATATTTCTCACTACTTCTTTTCTATGCTAAATGAGGGGGTGGCCTCTCTATTTATAGAACTTCCAGGGTTATCCATCCTATCTCTAAGATAGGATAAGAAATCCACTGACGAATCATATTCCATACCTTAACTCTTATTTGTACATGTAAGCTTATCGTTAAGATAAGATAAACCTTATCATTTTACATGGGTTCCACATTTTTAGACTTTTTACAAATAAAATACACAAAATATTTATGACCTCACTCTTTGTCCTTATTACCAATATAATATTTCTAATTCCTAATCATGTAGACCCTACTTCTCTAATTACCCAAACTTTGACATTTTGACATTACCGGACCACTTACGACAAATATTTACTTTTTACAACATTCCTATTGTACTTTGACTGTTACCGTACTCCACATTATTATGGCGGCACACTGCATCTTGTGGCGCCGTTATCTTCTATCGGACGCTACTACTAATTACTCTTAACAACATCCTATTCCTAATACATACATTAATGAAATAGAAATTTTGGAGGAAAATTTTAGTGTCGACAGTCCTCATCTAGAATGTCATCATTGTCAAAGTTTTCTTCAAGAGGACACAATTGGATAACAATGGTTTTCAAAGCCTTGCAGTTCTCCACATCGTACCTTGGCACATGATGGTAGGCAAAAAAATTGGTGTCATCAAACCCTTTTGGTTTGGGTTTGTGAGGGTCATAAGGTGTACGAGCGGTGGTAATGTGATGACAGAATTTTTCAGAAGGTTGGTTAAGAATTTGGCATAGGATCCGTTAGTGGATCACAATGGAAGTGAAAGTAGGTTTGGATGTAGGTACGGAAGATTGTAAAAGGAGGTTCTTTCGCATGAGGGGGAGTGGGTCGAGCTATGGTTTTAGGTCTTTGGTGGGATCTTAGGTGTTGGTCGTGTTTGCTTGGGTAGGGGTATGGTAGATGAATTGGTAAGAGAATGTGTGGTTGGTTTGACTACCTTATTGGAGGGTAGTGGATTTTTGTCTTTAGGTTGCACCTTCTTGGGTAAAGGTGATATGGGCACATGAGATCTAGAGGGAAAAGTGGATGGTGGAAGAGGGCGAGTTACCCACGGGGATAACTAAGGTGTTGTGAAGGTAGATGATGTAGGTCGTGCAAGAGGTGTGAGGGAAAGAGACTGAAGTGTCATGGGTAGTGAAGGAGTGATCGATGGTATTGGAGGTATGGGTGGTAAAGTTGTTTCGGTGTGGGTGGAAGTCGTGTCGGTGCTTGGGTATGTTAGAGGTTTACGAGGGAGGAATGGGCTGTTGTGTTTTTGGTTTACTAGCAGGTGGAGGTTTCTTAACCGTGCTGGAAGGGCGAGGTCCTAAGACAGACGGAAAGGGTGAAGGTGATGAAGGTGTGATCGACGAGGTTGGAGTATGAGATCTATGGGATTGGTTCTTCTGTTTGGGTGTCAAATTAAGCTTGGTGTTGGTTTTGGAGGATGTAGCTAAATCTAATTTGATGGGTGGATGAGTAAGGTTGGCGGTTGGGATGACCCCTAAGGTAGTAATAGGTTTAGGAAAGGAAGATGATGTAGGTGTGGGTTTGGATTTAGATGCATGTTGGGTTATGGGTAGGGGTGTGAGTTGAGCCATGAGTGGTATCATGGAAGAATTTTGTGATTGTGGTTGTGTTTGGTTTGATTGGCTGAAATATTTTTGGGTAGATAGTGGAAGTGTTAGCAAGTGACATCTACATTTGTGTTGAGACAGGAAGTAGAAGACGCCCCCAAAGTAAGGCTCTATCCACATAATCTAGGTGCTTGGCTAAGTGTGAGAACGGCATTGTTGTAGCTGAGGTTGATGAGGATCCAATGGTGATTCTTGTAAAATGTGTCTTAGAAATGGGGAATTTGCTAGTTTTAGCTTCTGTGGGTAAGAGAGCTAAAAGTAAGTCCATAGGATCTTGGGTAACTAATGGAGAATGGTCCCCTAGAAGTAAAGACATTTCTACTAGATTTTTGATAGGTGAAGGAGATGGTGGGTGCTCCTCTGTGGGTGGAGGAGATGATGGGTGTTCCTCGTAGGTGGAGGAGATGGTGGGTGCTCCTTTGTGGGTGGAGGAGATGATGGGTTCTCCTTTGTAGGTGGAGGAGATGATGGGTGCTCCTCTGTGGGTGGAGGAGATAAACAGGTATCTTCCATGGGTCGGAGAGGTACTACGGGTGATGGATCTCTAGGTGGAGAAGTCAAAGGTGAAATGGTCTTCATGTGGGGTGAGAAAGGAGGTGAAGGGTGTTCCTCTATGGGTGGAGGAATAGGTGAGGTGGATTCAAGTGCAAGTGGAGGAATTTGGGCTAGAATTTCCTCTATGGAAGGAATATGAGGTAATTTTGAAGCATCGGGTGCGTCATTAAAAATAGCATGGACCTCGTGGGTATGGCTATCATGAGTTGAGGTCTCTCCAGTTTGATCAGAAGAAGGGGCATGATTAGGAAAGGGTTTCTTGAAGATGTGTAGGTTTTTATTGGTAGGTGCGTTAGGATTATCCAAGGTTAACTCACCTTTCTCGAGCATTTCTTGGACAATGTTTTTGAAAGTGATGCAATTTCCATCACTATGACCCTTTACTCGATGATAGTTGCAGAAGTCATGCTCTTTATACCACGCAAGTGTGGGGCGAGAAGGGTCAAAACCAGTGTGTGGATTTATGGGGGAAGGGTGTTAGCCTCAGCTTTAATGATCTTTTCTAAGACAGAAGAATAAGGCTTCCCAATTGGGGTGTATTTCCGTTGTTCTCATCTGAATTGAAAATTCTAAACGGGTGAGAGATTAGATGAGGGGCTAGCTTTGATTGTGAGATGACCTAGGCTGAATTTGAGTACCACTGCATTAGCAGTTCCCTTGGATTTTGAATAATTGTTCTATGGTTTCAAATAAGAAGAGGTATCATTTGACTTGAATGTCGAGTTCTTATTGCATAGTTGGATTTTCTTTTCTTCGCTGGCCAGAATCTCTAGTTTTCATTCCATGGTGAATGCTTCGTCATAGGTTTGGAAAGTACGGACTGTAAGGTCAACGAGATATGTCTATCACAAGCCCTCATGAAGAGATCGATGAGTTCATTTTGTGGTAGTTGGAATGTGAGTTGATTGATTAGGCTACACCAACAAGTGACAAAATGTGATAGATTTGTCGTCATACTGACGCATAGAATAGAGGTCAGTCATGGTAACCTTCTTAACAACGTTAATGGAGAAGTGATCCAAGAAGGCTTGGGCTACCTAGTTAAATGAGAAGATAGAGTGTCTAGGTAACCCACTATACCAATCTAATGCAGGCCCAATCAGAGACATGGGAAAGGTCCTCAGAAGTAAAGCGTCATCATGGGTGATCAGATAACACCCATGTTTGAAAGACCGCAAATGTTGTTGCGGGTCTTCTTTGTTGTTGAAGCGGTTAAATTTAGGCATTTCCCAATGCATGGGATATGGACGGATAGGAATGGATGGGTGGATAGGCTCATTACAAATCTCATCATAGGTGAGAGTGTTGCGGGAGCCAGAAACTAATGCCTCCAATGTCTGCATCTTGTCCATCATTAACTTGATTAGGTCATTGGTAGGTTGTGATGGTTGGGTGACTCCTATAGTGTAAGAGGGTTGGTGTTGGGCATATGACGGGGTGGCATTCTAGTATATGGTGCTGTCGTATAGGTAGATTGAGAAGGAGGGAGTGAGATAGGGGGTACGTACCCAGAATGAATGATAGATGAAACGAGAGGATGTTGATAGTATGTATATGGAGGTGGAAGGGTCATGGTGACCCTAGTAGCAATGGGGGCTAAGGACTGTGGAATAGAAAGGACAATGTTTTGAAAAGGGGTAGGGGTCAGCGACACTCGAGGTGGTTATGTGGCTATAGGTATATGCGAAATGATAGGCATGGATGAGGTTATGTTCTGGGTGGTTGGTGAGGGTATAGTGGATGTGGCGGGTTCAACAGATGTGGCGAGACGTGGCGGTCATGCGCAGGTATAGGTGCTAGCTACAAAATAAAAGGCGACAAAGTAGGTAAGGGTAACACGGAGCCAGATGGGGCTGACGTAAAAGTGGGAATGATATTTTGGGGGATAGATACAGGTATGCCATATATAAACTAACTCGAGGCATCTCGAGTGGATGAGTGGGAAAGATGAAACTACAAGGCGATTGGATTTTGGTCAAGGAGTCGTGTGAACTCCTCATCTCTGGTACCGATAGAGATAGCTTAGATAGGCTCTATAGTTGTTGATAGAATGGAAGGTGGTGAAGGACTAGATGGGAGTGGTTAACAAGCGGCATGGAATATGAGGGCGTTTGCTTGTTGTGACGCGTCGGCACCATGTGAGCAGTACTAATGTGGTAAGACTAATTTCTATAAATGACACAAAAATACAGCAGCGATACGATAAATAGGTGGTGGTAGGTGAATTGGGGCCAAAATTTTAGATTGAAAATTACATAGGCTAATCAATTCTGGTTAGGTTAAACCGACGCCGGTCATAGGTAACCACGGTCGGTCACTGTGGAAAGTGGACAGTTGGTCAAAATAAGGTAAAAGGCCAATAATTTGCCAAGTATGCAAGATGCTAATGGAATTACCAGGTCAGTGAATATGATAATAGTGACAGAAACTCTGAACAACAAAGAAGGTAAGACAGGTGTCCTTTTAGGTAGGTTAACCAAAAGAAACGATGGCGATGCCGATTAGGTAAAAGCGATGACATTCAAAGGGTAAGCGAAGATATTCTTGGACCAACACCGAGTTCTTGTGAAATTGAAACAACGATGAAGAAAATGTGGTTGTGAGTTAAGATTAGATGTGGAATCAAACCCGAGTGCGAGAATGATGAAAATATGGTCGGGAACACTCGAGATGAAGCCGAGAATACACCAACTATGATGAGGAGTGTGCAAGGGGAAATAAGAAAAATGAAGAATGAAATCCTCTCACCTCAAAATGCAAGCCAAGCAGAACACTAAGAAACATGTGATCCTAAGAGTGCTTTTTCTATTATGTTTGTTTAGCTTATGCTATTTAAGGACTGATGCATGAACTTTAGAATAGATTTTTTTGGTGAGGATGGCTTCCTACGAAGAAGGAGATCTATAAGGAGAGGTTTCAGGTATGTTATGGTGGGGGCGGGATTTTCTTTGAAGTATGACTCGATAGAAAAAGCAGTGAGCTGGGTGCCCACTATGTCGTGATTGTGTGATCACCTACAACTTCTTCCAGGAAAGATGTTGTTTAAGAATGTGTATATTTTCAATTTTGTGGTGTTTGGGTAAGACTCAAAGAGAGAGAAAGAGAAAGAAAGTGCTTTCTATGATTCGTTTGTCAACCATCAGCTAGGAATGACTTCCAGTGTATAGGTTTCCCTCAATTAATGTGAGCTAATGCGAGAAAAGTAGAATGAAATGAAATAATTTTTAAACCCAAATCGAAATGTTGAATTCAATGCCACAAATAGATGAATAGGAGAAGGGATGCTCTTTCACTAATGCGATACTAATGAAAGGAAAGAAATGTTCTTTTTAAAGCACCAAAATATGATTTCTTTTAGGCAATCGAAGAGAAGAAGATTCCAGGGGAGAAATTTTAATGTGAGGAACCTTTTCGAAAGGAAACAAACATACAATTTTTCACCTAGAAATGAAAGAATGCAAAGAACCTCGAATGGGTCCCACCATACGTGCCAAAATGTTTTACCTCATTCTAGATCATTTCTTCGAATGTTGATGAAACAAATAAAGGTAAAGGGCTAGGAGGAATACCTGTTGAAATCCTGGTTGAAGGTTATTACACGCGTATGATTTCTGGATCCATAGCTGATCGTGAGAGGTTCCTTTTTGCTTAGAGGAACTACCTAAATTGGAAAACAAGACCACCAAATGAAAGTTAAACAGTATATGCAGTGGACTGTCTAGCGTGTGCTAGATCTGGGAAGTGTGATACTTCCTAGATGGTTGTCAATCCACTTTTTAAAACAACTTAATGCTAACAATAAAGGAAATCCTACTGTAGTTAAAATGATTTAGGTATCTTGTTCATCTACAATAGGTAATTTTTTTACAAAAGGTGAGCTATGGTGAATCGAAGTTCAAGGTCTCTGTTAGAACCTTGGTATTGGTCAAGGTGGGGTTAAGTCTGTTTTGGGTATTTAATGGAGGTTTCGGGCTATGTTCTTGGTTTACGGTCAAAACACAAAGACCGACATCAGCCCCAGTATGATCGGTGTCGGTTTAGGTTAACCAGGAGATGGTTTTGGGTATGGCGGCACGGTATGGTCGGGGTACAGAAACTCAATAAAAACTTGGCAAGGTGATAGATATGAGGCTAGATGAAAAGGGAAGGGCAATGGCAAGGTTTATGTGGATCCTGGATATGCACAGGAATGATTAAAATCTAGGTATGGGAAGTTCAAGGGTGTGGGTGAAGGGATGGTCAAGTTTACATGGAGGTAAAATGGTGGGGAATGGAAATGGGAGTAGAAACTAATAACAGAAGTAAAAGAATCTACCTAAATGACAATGGACAAGTGTTGGTTAACAAAACTTATTGTTTGTACGAGCTTGATGTCTGGTTGGCAATGGTGGGTGATCAAATGGAAGGAACTCGGTGTGGTGTTGGCGCTTCCCGGATGCTCCCGTGAAGGAAAAATGGCTTTTGGTTGCTTGGTCTTTGGCTATGGATGCTCGATGTGTGTGGGAATGTTGGTTCTGCTTGCATGTAGCTCTAGTTTCATCACTTATTCTTAGAAGATGTACCAACCTCTAAACAATGTGCCAACCTCAAAATAAGGTTTTTTTGGGGTTAAATGGTAACCGACAGTGAGTTCTAGGTTAACCGGTGGTAGTTTAGGGTAACTGGCATCGGTTAGGGTAGGATTTCCTAGGTTTACTAAACTAGGCAAATCCCCTTGATTTTGGGATCTCGTTCATTTTACTCCACGGATTAGAATGGAAGCCTCCTTCAACATGCGGGAATGTGGTTAGAGGGAATGTAGGCTTTGATTTTTAGGGTTTGGGTAGGTCTTAGTTAGTTATGGCAACTTACTAAGAATAGGTCTTAGGGTGAGGTGGCTAGATGAGGTGTCTAGGTGAGGTGGATATGTGGGCATTATCCCAATTAGGATATTTAAATAATAAATATTGTGAGGATAATGAATTAATTTAATTAAATTAATTAAATTAATATTAGTGTGGGATGAAAGGGGCCATGGTTAGGTGAATGTGTTCAAGGTGTTTATTTGACGAGGGACCAAAGGGGAGTGTGACCTAATTTTAGTGTCTACAATATCTTTCCACCTCTGCAAGAGAGTTTCATTTTGAGACATATTCATCATTTGATCATTTATGTCATACTCTTAAGATACGTTAAATTAAACTACTACCTATGGGAAAGATTAAGTATCATGAGTAGGATTCATCTTCTACTCACTTTTAAAGTAAATCCACTTTCAAGCCATCTAGTAAACGTATCAAATCTAGAGCTACTTGTGAATGTTGTCTCTAATCCTAAAAGCTTCAATGACAATTACCTAAGTGTACATTTACTAAATTGCCTTATGCTCTGCATATTCTCTTGCCACAACTTGTTGAGAGAAATCCTATTACCCTTCCACCTCCACTTAATATGGATCCATCTCATCCTAAAGGTTGCAATTATAGAAAAAAAATTGATGCAACTATCATCAATGCGTGGGACATTCTACTAATCGATGTTTTAAACCAGGGCATCTAATTCAAGACCTTATCAATAATAATGTTATTGATCTTCACGAGTCTTCAACATCGGTTCCATTCAATGAAAATAACAAACTTAAGATATTTAAAAATCTTCTTCATAAGCATGATGGTTAAGTTGTTGATTCTTCATTCAATCATACATATCACTCAATGCCTACTCCTTCATTGGGGGGCCTTGATTTTCTAGTTGTTCACGTTGATGCATCTCCTCCATTCATTGCATTCTACGATCATGAATATCATGCAACATTCTTTTTCGACACATTAGATATCTAGGATTCTATTGGACCTCATGTTATCAATAATACAATGATTGATCAATCACTTCACATGGGAATGTGCTCTATTACACTCTTGGTTACTATCAAATATCCACTCTCACATATTTTGTATCCAATTCCTAAACCTTATGGTTATGTCAAACTTAAGTCACAGATTGGTCCTCTTACCATGGTTATGTCATTTCTTATGGCCCCTTCAATCAAAGAATGTGACATGCCCTTAGGTCTTCATTGGCTTTGTTCTTCTCAAGCTATCATTTCTATGAATCACTTATGTCTAAGTTTCATTCACAACAAACAAATAATCATCATCAAGGGTGTTCCATCATGCACACCATGGCCACAACCTCCTCTTGAGGTTGTCATTACACTTGATAGAGCATCTAGGTCCTCTGGACCTCTCAAATCTAAAGCACAATCTGCTCCTAGCTCTCCTATTTGCACTCAACCTACTCGGTCTCATCGTTCCACCATTCCATCACATCATCCTAGGTCCATTAATCAAACAAATCCTCCACATAGGCATACATCTCCTCTACTGGGCTCCTTCACATAGGTTCACATCACCTCCTCGAGTTCCTTCACATAGAATTCATCACCTCCTCAATCTCCTTTGCAAAGGCACACATCACCTCCACGGTCTCCTTCATATAGGTTCTCGTTACCTCCTAGGTCTTATGCACATACGTACCATTCACCAATACATCATTTTCTCTTACATCCCCGATAGTAGAGTATGGCCACATGTCTTTATCTCCACACGTATTAGGTGGAGGAACCTCACCCTTCACTTTTATCGAGAAAACACTCATCATCATACACTTGGGGGCATCATGTTTACTCTTCCCCCATTATAGCATTATCAGTGTCTCGCATTTATACTTTTGTGTACATCTAGTATTTCACATGCATCCTACACATATTGATACACTTTGTATTGTCATTACCTGATGAAGCACTCTCCTACTACACTGATTCACCACCGGACTGTTGAGAGCATACTACATACATGAACCTCACACATTGCACATTTCACACTCAAGCACATTCAAGTACATCCTTTTAACATCACATTCCCACAAGACACACTTCCACATAATGCTCTTTAGTTCCACGGTTCATACTTGAGTGTTGAGGGTCTAAATATGAAATGAACCTCATCAAACTCACTTACTCTCTATACTTTATGCTTCATCGATCATAGTTATTTAGCACACATATTCAAACCATTTCATGATGATGCACTCTCGTTCTATGGTTCATTCTTTCTTTGTTGAGGTGTCATTTATAAATGAACCTCATATCATACACATTCATACACATACGCTCATGGGGGAACTACTCCTATCATACTCACTTTACATTCCATTCTCATTCACAATTTTTTCATATCTTGGTTGCACATTGTTCTTGTTTACTTATGCTTGTATGTTACACTTTTATTACTATGTTAGATGGATACATCGTATGTCAATATATTTTCTATATACACATGTGCGTTCACTTTCCTTCTAGTTATGAATGCAAACTTTACACAAATATATTACACACTTTGCATGGATGATTGGCTTATACCTCTTACCGGTCTCGTAACAGATCCTAGAGGCATCTACTTTCATACATGTTACAAGTGTTATTGTTTCATTTTATACTAATTTATATTCTTACCAACACACTACTCTATCTATATATACACGTTTTGACATTATTTTTATCTTTCTAACATGCTAACAAGTGCTTCATGTGTAGCATTTTCTTTGTATGAACTATTTGCTACCATGGTTGTCGATACTTTTTTATTATTTTCCACCGATTGTTATTGTATGCCATTGTTTGTGGGCTTTTCCCTATGTATTACTTTTTCATTTCTTGTATGATTTTGTCCGCTTTAACCCTAATTTTCTTGCGACATTGTGAGTGATGTCCCATGTTTGAACCCACTTTTCATGGTCTATATTGTCTTCTTGCTTACTAGCTTACACTTTGTCTTCTATTTGCGTATTCGTCTTATTTGCACTAATACATGTTTCCAGCCACTTTGTTTGCATATGCCTTGGTTTTCACCAAACACATTCCCTCCCCTACAAGGAAATAGTTTCATATCAGTTTCAAGTCCTCTCCTTTGGGCTGCATACTCCTAGTGACATCACATGTACCCCAAATGGGGGCATACATTGGGTGAATTAGTCACCCCATTCAACACTACACAACTACAGTTCATACCTACACATTCGGGAAGAGAATAGTCATCAATCATAGAAGCAGAACCAGATTCGACTTGGGTCCTCAACACAACATAGACACCAAAGGCCCAGGAACACGAGACATGAGCACTTAGGAACCCTTGACCCTTCTTAGGAACCTATGAACAGAGGCAATTATAGTGTTTTTCTCTTATCAATGCAATTTATAATAGTTTACACAAGATAGGGACATACCTCTAGTAATCAAAATGCATTCTATCTCCTTTATTTTATTTTTATTGGATCGAAATAGATCAAACTTGAATAAGATAGGATCGCACCATCTTCGGTGGTGTGTAAATTATTGGGAAAGATTCGGGGTAGGAGATTAACACTACACCTTTGTCCCCAACACTTCTTCTACCATAGCGTGAGATCACCCAAAAATCACTATTCTATAATATTTCTTAGGACACCTTATGTCTTTTTCACTCATCACGGATTATGTGCACATGTTCCCTTTTGTATTTTTCACATACTTTTACATACTTGGATCAAATTTTTCACATATGCATGACTTTGACTACTCTTTTGCTCTTCTCTTTTACAGGTCCATTCTTATGGGAAGAAGTAGACACACATCGAACTCATCAAGTAACAATGAAAACAAGTAAAATACAACACAACGCATACGCTTTCACCCCTAGGGTCACTTTCTCTTCTTTAGCTTCCACACTTCATTTTATCACTTCACACTTTTTCTTGTCTCCTCAACACACTTTCTCCATTGATCTACATGGTTATCAGGTACACATCTCTTATCTACTTTGTATTATCAAGAATTCACTCAACAACATAAATTGGGGAGCATTTAGACACTAAATCACGTGCTTGGGTACATTTCTAGGACCTAATCACATACTATTATTCATATTATTCTTGAGTGAGAAAACTATCAATTTACTGATTTTTTGGCTGTTTTCTTTGTTCATATCTTCTTCTTAACATCTTACACCCTACATCCCATTCTATACTTTAATGTTTCACCTTTTATCACTCTAGACACCATCGCCTAGCTAGGGCCAACACCCAGTGCCCCCATCCCTTACAGGCGCCCCAGACCTCTCTTTATCTTACTTGCCTCTTTTGGCCATCTTTTATCTTTAGGGCATCTTGTTTTCTTATGGGTCAGCCTTTTATTTTTTAATTGTGAAATTAAAACAAGGGAATCATATAAATATAAATCTATGTGATCATAATAAGGGACCAAACTCAAATCATCTATTACTATCACCTAAGGTTGCATCCAAAGGAATTTCAAGAGAATCAAAGCATCCATCTAGCTTCATTCGAGGACAAATAACCGCTATTTCTACATACATGCATGGGAGGGGAAGTTCATTTTTCCATCCACACATTTTCTTACATTGCTACATCTAGTTATTGCTCGTTATTCAATGCATCTTGCATAAGAGCCTCCTAAGGCACGATTATTACACACACACACGAGAACTATATGGAGTCTGAAATGTAGTTCAATGTTCATATTGTAAGTTCACTCGGTCAGTGACTATTGGGGTGATATGATCCCCCATTTGCATCTTTTTATTTTTGAGGATTTGATGTGTTTTAGGGTTTTACAAAAGGTATTTTTGTAGGTTACAAGTGAGCTCGACAATCTTATAATGACTCTGGCGATTGTAGACACAAAATCACACACTTTAGGTAATTATTTAGTCCTGATCTCATACTACTATTCATATGGTTCTTAAGTGAAAAGAGTAATAATCAACCCATGTATTTGGCCATTCTTCATTGTTTCTATTGCTAATTTTGATCTTACACCCATACTTGCCCAATTTGTACCTTCATATTACATTTTCCCTATTTCTAAGCGAGGCATCTAGCCAGGATTGGGGTGCCCGAGCACCATAGTCCCCTCTAGGTGCCCTAATCCTCTTTACACTTTCCTTTATCTTTTTGGGCACTTTCTAGCCATTTGAACTTCTTATATTTTTGGTGCTCAACATTTTTGAGTTAATTACAAAATTAAAGCAAGAGAACCATATAAATATAAATTTATGTGACCATAATGAGGGACCAAGGACTAAGCACTTGCTATCACCACCTAAGGTTGCATCCATCCAAACCTTTTATTGCTCCATTGGCATCCATCTAGCTCCATCACAAAATACACAAGGTTGGTTTATCTACATCACACTTCATATGAGATGAGTCTATTGTTTCTATGCACACATTTATTACATTCTACATCTAGTTACTTACTCGTTAATCACAAAGTGTGACTAACATAAGAGAAACCTAAGGAATAATTACCACACACACACACACCTAGAACAACTCTAGGTTTGATATGTAGTGCAATGCTCAGTGATAATTCCATCAATTTGACAACTAAGGATAGTCTGACCCCTTCATATGAATCTTTCTTTTTCGGGTTTTGATGCTTTGTCTAGGGTTTTGCAAGTGATTCTTCATTGTAGGTTTATGGTGACATCTAGCGAACTAAAAGCGACATTCACGTGACAGGAAGAGAACATAAGAAAACATCCATTGACACTTTAGAGGAGGCTCCTAGCCATTTCCGTAGACCAACACACCCACTGGCACCCCTATCCCGCTCAAGCACCCCAGTCTAACCGGAAAATCTAGATCTATGCTTCCTTGGAATACTATGCGACAATTTCCTCCTCTTTTCATTCATTCACCACTTGTGGACATAGTCCTGCAACATCTGCAAATCTTCTAAGCCCTTCTTAACCCTCTTTGGACATTAGGGTTTCACATTTCATTACTTATATTGTTTGGGTATTATTTCAGTATTTTATTACTTCATTTATTCAGTTATTTTACTGCTCCTATAGCATTTAGATCACACTAGAATATTCACGTTTTAGTTTAATCAGTGATCAATAATGAATATTAGTTAGCATCTCACAACATTAAAAAAATAAATTTATGAGGTTTTTCAAAATTGCGGGCACCCAGAACTAGTCTACATCACATGGGCACCCTTGATCCAATCCATATTTCCTAGTCCCGGTATTTTTGACAACTCTAAAATTTTTTGGGTTCAATTGCAACATTATATCCTCTTGTTCCATCAATTTTTCATCTCGGCATACTTCGGGATCTCTACAAAATTAGCTAATTCTCTTATTCCCTCTCTTGTACTTAGGGTTTTATTTTTATCTTGCTTATTTCTTAGGTTAGAATTATTTTTTTATTGCTTATCATTTCATTGTGATTTTGTAATATCTAGGGTTTAATAATTTCATATTTTATTAAATCAATAGGTTTTCTTTTGAAGGTATATGTGATGTGGAATTTGGAACTAGATTGATTAGAAGCATGATCATGATATTTGAGTTTTCCCATGGAAATTATCTTTCTTTATGGTCATTAAAGATATGACACAAGTGATCAAATGAATAAAAGGTATTAAAGATGACTAACTCTTAGATATGAGGCAAAAGGATTTGTATAAATAGTTCTTGCAATTCATAATCAAACAGAAATTTTTAATTTTAGTAATATTAGTATTATATAGAAGAACATAGTCACTAAGGTGCTCATTAGGTCCTTGTTTTATTTTAGCCATTTTTGCATAAGAGATTTTAGTTCTAATATTAATATAAAGAAGAACTAAGTTAAATATGAGATATGAGAGGAGGAGAAAAATTAGTGGTAGACATAAGAATGAAACATTGATACTATATGCCCCATGGAGGTGTGAGGAAAAAACAAGAATGGAAGATGTTGGTATTGTGGAGGTGACAATATTAGAAATGAGCATAGTAGAATCCAGGAGCTGATGTGATTCCTTATGGAAACATATAAGAATAGATCTAGATTTTGAGGGTTGGAAACTATGTATTCATTGATATCACTGGAATTCTTATCGGTAAATGCCTCGAGTGGGAGCTTCAGCCATGATGTGAAAGAATGAAGAATTATTAGAAACCCTAGGGCTTGAAAATATGGATCCTATGTGTGAATGACTTGATTTCACCAAATGATTTAACCTAAATGGTTAATTCTTTAAGGGGTTGTAACCGATGGTAGATTATCCTAATCAATTATTTTATGAGGCTAATTTTAGAAATATCGGGAATAACCATCAAGCAATGATACACAATGATAGAGAATGATACATAATAATAGGTAAAGCACTTGCAATGAGTGGGGAAGATGAATTAGATGATATCGTATTCTATGTGTAATGATATATGTCGATCTAATGAGTGGAAAAAGTTGAAAAATGACTTGAAAAATCCTCATTATTAAAAAAATCTGAACTATTACATGAGCGAAATTGTGTAGCACAGACCAAAGTGTACCCCGTAATGGCCCTTTTTATATGCTCTCGTCATTTTCTAGATCCCTCTGCTTATACAACTTTCTAGGTTTATTTGATACTTATTATTTTCTCATGTATGGAATATGGGCCTACGATATTGTGCAATGCTCCACGTGTGAGTGATTGAACCTTAAAAGCCTATATTGTTGGGGAGTCCTACAAAACAAACATTATGTTGGTTGTGGACACTGCGTGCACCTTGTCGCATTCGCCACTACTCCAAGAAGGACTCAAATCTCACGTTTTTCTTGCCTAGCATGTGATCTTTAGAATGTATGAAAACAAATAGATAACCATAATCTTGCAATAATGTGATTGTACTTGCACCTTTTCTCTAGCTTGACTTGGAATGATGATATGTTCTTTATATTTACAAATCTAATTGGATAACTACCCTAGAATTAGTCTAAAGAGTATATGGATCTCAAGGGAGTCTTGGAATGGATTTTATTATGATTTATCTTAGTGATATCTCATTAGGATCTTTGGGTGTTAAGTGTGCATGATATCATCCTTGATAATGGATGAATAACTAACTTATATAAGTGTTCTCGATCTGGAAAACTTGGATAACACAAACTAGAATTGACCCAAAGGAATTTGAATTGAGAAAACTATCCTTGGAGGAATATTGACCAAAGTGTATGGGAAGGGTCATAATGTACGAGATGTTATGGCCCTTTCTAAGTGATTTGGTCCAAGATTCATGTGTGAGTGCTTTAAAAATTGGGATTTTACTACATGAGGGTATAACTAGATTTAATGGGTTAATATGATCGTTATGTGAAAACATAATGTGTGTGTGTAAGAAATAATGAATGGGATATAGCTATGGATGACCTAATTGACGAAGTTGGATAATTTTGGGCTAGTGTAAAGGCATTGTACAATTTTTGTTATTACAAGACATGAATTACTAAAATGAGTATCTACAATTCCCAATCCCTCTCTTCTAACATGTGTTTTATTCCCTCTTAATGTCTTGAGAGGTGTGTATTTCTTCTTTAAAATGCAAATTATAGTTGGTCAACCCACACCTTATTCATGATATCACTTCTCTCGAATTACCCATTTTAGATGAATTTATTAATGATGAGGCCCTCCTTGAATACATGAGTACTGACACCTTCCTTCCCACTTTGATAAGAAAAAATTTCTTCATTCCCTACAAAACATTGCATACTTTGGGGAAAGTGGCCCTACTAGTATCGACATGAAAAACACTTGACACTACTCTAATGTAACCATATATTGAGGAGTGATCTAAACTACTTAAAAATGATACCAAGACATATAACCGATACCACCAATGACCCATGTTTAGTCCTTTTGGTTGCATCTCTTGGTGATACTAAAAGGGAAAATATTCAAAAAATTATTAAGTCTTTTCTGGTCTCTTTGCATGGCACTACAACGACATGTCTTACATTGACCCTTCGACAGCGGGAATGCATAACATTGTACTCCAAAAGGGTTTTAAACCAATACAACAAAAAAATTGTAAGATACACCCTCGCATTACCTCATTGGTCAAAGAATAGATAAAGCGACTATGTGATACTAGATTTATTTGAGTTATGGACTATCCACAATGGATTTGTAACATTGTTACAGTAATGAATCCTAATGGGAAAATCCATTGTTGCACCAAATTTAACAACCTTAAAAAATCATGAACTAAGGATAATTTTACATTACCACTTATTTGCGCAATTGTTGATTCCACCACTGTTCATGACATGCTTTCCTTCATGGATGGTTTTGTGGGATATAATTAGATAAAAAATTAACCCCTACGATTGATAAATGACATATTTTACTATCCCATGGGAACCTTTTTCTATATCTTTATTCATTTTGGCATTAAGAGCGTTCGAGCCACTTATCAACTTGTCATGACTCATATATTTCATGATTATATTCAAACAATCATTGAGGATTATGTTGATGACATACTTACAAAATAAAAACATCATGTTCACCATGCTCAATATTTCGAACACTTTTCACAAGTTTGAGGCGGTATAATGTAAGTGTAGTCCAAAATAGCAACCATGTTGTTTTACAACTTCATTTAAGTCAATAACTTAGGTACATTTTGTTTGAAAATAGGAAGAGTAAAGAAACTTGGTGTTTTGAATAAATATTGAACGCAGGTGTGCACGGAGTTTCTAAAGTCATAGTCATTGGGAAATATGCCACAAAATAAAATAAAATTTCTATGTGGTATTGCAAAGAGTGAGAAAATTATAGATGTGATGAACTTTAAGCACATGATATAAGTTGCACAAGGTTAAGAAGGTTGTGCTTGATAAAGAAAAGTAATATATCAAAGGTAACCCACAAAACAAAGGTAAAAGACCATGTGACATTATGGGGAAAAAGAAATTTGAGTGTGGAGATGTCAAAAATGTTGAGTGCGAGAGGAACAAATAAATCCATGTAGCAAAAAAAGGTACACAATACAAAGGAGATTCGGTGGAACACAGATACTCTAAAAAGTAAAATAAGATCCACGGGAGCAAAAATAATAAGGATGCGGGTGAAGGAAATATTTGAGGAGTTATTGGTCATTCTGGATCAATGTGGAGCTCAAAAATAAATTCGTTAGTCACCAAAAGTATTCCAAATAGGACATGAAGCCATGAAAGACAAGATCAATATGGCATAACATCGAAGTGTGAATGACCAAAAATCCATGCCTAATTCACTCCAGGTTCTCAACCACTCCACCAACCACAATTAAATGTTAAATTTCATCCTCCTACACTGGAAATTTGATGGCATGTGATTGGAGAAATGTCAGGTGCCCATATCTGGCCTATGAAATCAATGGTGATTGGTCCTTGTTAGTGGTGTATGGTTGAATTCACTCATCAATGGAAGTGATATTTTCCCTCCTCTTCCTCTCTCAATTCCTATAAATGTATGTGTGAAAGGCACAAAAAGGGTTCACATTTTTGCTAAGTCTGAGAGCTCTACCATTTTGAGATCGAAGCATTTTCTCATAGACCTCTATAGCAAGATTATGAATATTTCATGTGCCTTGACTCTATTAGGAAGTAAATATATAGATTCTTGATATTGAATGCAAGTTTGATTTATTTCCTTTGAATTATTTGGTGTTTAATGTGAATATTTATATCCTCTTACGGCCATAATTCTTATTCTATTTTTTTTTCAAAAGTTCTGTGCACATTGTTTTAGGTATTTACATATGTTTTCATATATGTGTCCCTATATCCATAATCAATCCCTATTTTAGTTTTGTGCACCACCTCTCTTTATTTCATAATTTGCCTCTTGCGTCTTTGTTCCCTTGGAATACTTAGGATAGGATTAGATAGTTGTAGTGTAGTGTTGGTTAGTTAGTCATAGTGAGCTAGGATAGAAGGAATTCAAAATTTTCCATAGATTGACCTCAAAGGCACCATTGTCCCACACTTTGGAGGTCTTTCCATGTTTCCCTAAGGTGTTGAACCTAGTTTTAGTAGGGTATAATCTCGGAGCCAACATTTTTGGCATGCTCTCTAGGACCGTTTGAGTCACTTATAGCGCACTTTTGGTTTTCTTTCCCTTATATTGGTTTGTTTCTTAGTGGATCTCAGCCATTAGAGGCATCTTTCTACACATTTGGTGAATCCGACTTCAAATATATTGTATTCAAGAAGTCCACTACCCAATTCACAAGAAGGATACAAAAATATGACTTGAAAGGTATGGATAATTTAATTCCACATACAACTATAATTACAATACCTAATCAAACTTCCTGATCATCTTTTAAAACCATTAAATTCATGCACTTCATGACTAGAAGAACTTAATCTCTCTCAATGTCAAATCGAACATGGGAGTTGGAATGATCGGTGAGAATGGAGATTCCATTAATCCTTGTGATTTCGTATTTGTTAATCTTTACCAACAATCCACACTATATTATTCGGAGAGGCAACAACACTTAAATTGGGTAAGTTAATTTTCCCAAAAAAATTGTTTCCCTTTTCTAAAAATAGATGCAATACAAATTTAGGCCTATAGATTGTATGCATCATTGATTAGAACCCTTGACCTACAATCAATGGGCATTGTAATAGGGGTAACAATAGTCCCTTGAAATTAAATTAATAGAAATTAAAATAGGGGGTCATAACTCATTTTATTGTAATTTTCACATAATGTTTGGTGATTTTAAAAGAGAGCTAAAACATTTAAATCCTCTAACGATAGGTTATGCGCGTTTCATATTTAAAGTACACTTAAGTACCTTACTGTTATGAAATAGTCATGTATGATATAAATGTATTATAAACTCAAAAACAAAGTGCACTGCTTTGCCTAAAAAGGGCATCGGGAGAAATTTGTCAAAAAATTAGCCATTATTACTTTTATTGGGATTTTCATAGAATACTAGTAAAGGGGAATGGGGATAACAACACATCCTTTTACAGTGAGGTTTAATGAAGTTTAATTGAAATTAACTTATAAATATAAACCCACACCAAAATACTAAAATCATGTGGTTTAAGAACTTAATTTTTGACTTATTGTAAGTAGATATATTTGGGGATGTTATATGTTGTTGTTTGTGAGTACCCATATTCATTTATGAAAGCAGAGATGTTGAAAAGACAGGTTGTAAGAACATGTGATTACATTATCATTGGAGGAGGTACAAATGGTGTCCTTTAGCAGTAACTCTCTGTCCACGATAAATAAAGAATGCAACATGCCAACAACAAGTTGATGTAATTCAACAATTAAAGGTGGAGGTGACATTGTTAAATCGAGAAAGACATGAAAACATGTTCAATTCATATTGGGAAATGAAGTCTAGTTGGAATTCATGTTCAAGTTAAAACTAAAACACCAAGTCATTTTAGTTAGACATAATAACCTTTCATAGTCGATGATGAGATGAGTATGCTAACACTAGTTCACCATCTTGAATGGTTGAAAGAATTTTCTACAAACTTGGGGATTCAATTGAATTTCCTAATGAGGAAATATCTTTTCCATGTTATCCCCCACCTAGCATGTCAAGTAGAATAGCTCACAACCATGAAAAATGTAACACATGAAAAAAATGAATAGTCTAGTTAGTTTGATGCTGCAAATTTGGGGTACTCACAAACATTTATATAAGAAACAATAGAACAACCATGCAATGCAAATTTAGGAAACTAGGTTGGTAGGTCAATGCAAAAAATTCTTAAGATACCAATTGAAAGGTTAACTCGAGAGATCAAAACATGCAAATAGAGTGAATCTAAGGTTGAGTAGGCAATCTCAAATTATCACATCAACTAAATGCTTGAAAAATAAGAAGCACGAAGGAAATAACTAGAGGAGATGAAAGCGAGGAAGAAATAATAGCTTGAGGAGAGGAAGGAAAATATAATCATTGCACAAGAAAAAAGGGAACAAAACAAACTTGTAAGAAAACTTAATATGTAGAGGAGGGAATAGGATAAAATAAAACAACAGGAAAATGAGAAAAAAAGGAACATGAGAAGCTACGATGGGAGAAGGAGAGGATAGAAAATAAAATGCAAAGGAAAAAATAATTGATCAGTCTAAAAAAATCATATTCCTTCACAACATCCTATTATGATGGATTTCTATAACATTTACACTCGAATTTTCCAAATGTGGCCAATTACCAAGTCAATAACACATCTACTTCTACAAATCAAATACAATTTCCTTCAACAATAATGCAATTTTCGTGCAACACAAATGCAGTTTGCTCATGCATGTAATATTTAATTTTCTCCAACAAGTACAAAAAACATGCAATTTCCTACTTCTAGTCCCATGCATGTCAATTCTATTAGCCAAATGCAATTAGGCCATGCAAGAAATCTATAAATTTCATCGCCAAACATAACCAACATGTCATTGATACACCAAAGGGAAAATGGAACAATAGAAAACAACAAAATAAGTGAAATGATGGATGGAAATGAAGAAGAATTCAGCTTTGGTACAAATCAAATGCATAAAATACATGTTATTGAACTATGCTGCCATATTATGTAAGTGGTTTCCATAAATATAACCTTATTAGAATGTAAGAAGTTATAACCTTTATGCAGAAGATCTAAACTTAGTTATGTAGTTTTTTTAGGAAAACATGCAAGCATTATTTACTTTTATACATCATATCCTTACACATAAGTATTTTTAGTTTGTCCCATTATATCAATATAAAAGAAGAATTTTTGGTAATGTGTACAAACATGAATATAGTTTTTTTCCATTTTTTCAAGAATAATGTCGGAAAGTAAACTAGTTCACTACAAGTAAGGTCATAAATGACCTTACCTATAGAAAGAAGCATTATAATTTCATGTAGATTCAAGGCGTCAAAAGACACAATTGTGACATTATCTTCTATCCTCCCAAGTATTATCTAAGTGGTTTCCATAAATATAATATTATTGTCCAATGTTTAAGAAGTTATAACCTTTATGCATAAGATCTAAACTTAGTTCTGTAGTTTTTTTGGGAAATCATGCAAGCACTATTTAGTTTTTACATCATATCATTACACATAAGTATTTATAGTTTATTCCATCATATCAATATAAAAGCAGAAATTTTCAGTAATGTGTACAAACATGAATTATATTCCGATATTTTTTTCCATTTTTAAAAGAATAATGTTAGAAAAGGAAACTATTCCACTACTAAGTAAGGTCATAAATGACCTTACCTATAGAAAGATGCATTATGATTTCATGTAGATTAATGGAGTCAAAAGACACAATTGTGACATTATGTTCTATCCTTCCAACAATACAATCCTTCATAAATCTTCTTTTGGTATAGGTTTTCTACAAAAAAATAAACCTAGGAGCAATTAGCACAATTACAAACAACACCAATATCAACATTTATAGTTGAAAAATGGGGTCTCAAACAAACCAGGACTGCGGGGCGGGGCATTATCAGAAATCATCAAGGATCAGTTATTATGGCCTATGCAGGAAAAATGGGGTCTCAAACAAATCATTATGCGGAAGCTTTGGCTGCTCTCTGGGGGATTCGCCTTGCTAAGCGGATGAATATTGATAAGCTTATTGTGGAAGGGGACTCCTTAAATATTATTAACACCCTCAGAGGTAAGCAGCCTCCCAGTTGGACCATTCGCAGCTTCATTCATGAATCTATGAAGATTAGTGAATGCTTTCAGAACTGCTCTTTTCTTCATACTTACAGGGAAGGAAATAGAACTGCCGACGTTTTGGCTAATGTTGGGGTTGTTAATGATCATTCAAACCTTACCACTTGGAATGATCGAGCACCCCTTCCCCCCAACGTTCATATTTTTTTATCAATGATCAGCTTCGCGTTCCTAGTATTGATGAGACTACCGTGTGAAGCCCTTGAGCTGGCAGGTTCTAAGTGGGTCACTCAAAAGTATTTACCTCTTGCGCTGCATTGGGAAATCCACAGTACTGTTGTCAGCTGGCACGCTTTCTCTCCCTCCAACTGGCTGGATACATGGTATTAAAAAAGGCATTGGGTTCAAAGAGGCAGACAAGAATGATCCTGCGCAAATTTCAGCTCTTGGCCTCATCTCGGCCTTTCTCGCTTTGAAGGAGGCTGTGGAGAAAACCACAACCAATTGACTTTAGCTGTTTTGTTCTTTGCTCCTTCACTTTCATTTCGTATTGTTTCTGGTTGTTCTTTTGCCGTCTCTGTTCTCTTTTGTTTTGTGATTATAAATTTGGGCCCATTTGGTGTTCATCTTTCTATGCTGGATTTTGGATCCTTTTGTGCTGATTACTTTCCATCTGGCTTTTTGAAGCCTTTTTCTACGAGGGTATAGGCCCCTCTCAAAAAACTATTTACCATTAATAAAAAAAAACATTTGTAGTTGAAAAATGAAAAATTACACTCGTATATTCAATAATTTGGTGTATATTCAAACAGATACTAAAATAAGAACCATGTTAACCTCATGTTAAATGAAACTCAATGTAAAAATGAACATTCTTCACACACATTCAATGTATAGAAAAACATTGTTTACATTTTAGACTTTTTTTTTGCATATTAACAAACTAAAATTACTTACTACACATTGAAAATACAAATGGAATCCTAGTGCTACTTGTGAATTTGTTGAATGCATGAAGAACATAAAGAAGAAATAAAAGAACCAAATATGTATGGGTCAACCTCATGACTCACTTGGCATTTCGAAATAAAGAGCAAAATAGAACAAGAAACAATGATGAAACCCTTTAAGACATGTTGCTTTTGTTTCCCAATGGTGTCATTGCAAGTTGGAAGGGATTAACAAGTGCTATGTATGGATGGTAGCAATTAATGGAAAATTTGAATTGGGTATTGGTGCACAATTAGAAATGATGGAGGATGAATGCAAAGTGAAAGGAGCAAAAAGATTGCATAGTTTGAATGTATTTAGGTGTAGCTACAAACTATCATCATACATTGAAACTACATAATGTACACTAAATAAACATGTGTAAATTTTTCCTTTGAACACATACATTTTAATGACATAATTACAATTTTATATTAAAGTTATACTTAGTCTTTCGTTTACTTATGAGAGAGGCATGCTTTGTGAGCATGAAGTAGTCAGTGAACTAATTTATGTCATGGTGGGTTGTATTCGGATTACTACATAAACAAATAAAACACTTATTTTTTTCAAATATTCCTCAAATGTTAAGGTAAGTGATTTACATATTTATTACACATGCATGCATTCTTCACATATTTAACATTTTGTGTATTTTTCTAACATTCTTCACATATTCAAAAATTCTTTAAATACTTTGAATATTAAAAATATAACTATCATTTACCTCTTGAGTATGTAGGCACCCTATCCCTATAGGTATTTATTCAATAATAGCAATGAAATAAGAACATGTATTGAACTAACTCTAACATATTCAATGTATATTCAATAATTTCAATGCACATTAAAAGTTTGAATGTGTAGTATAAAATGACAAAGTTAAAACCGTATATTCAATGTATGTCAAGAATTCTAGTGTATATTCAACCAATCAATATAAAGTTAACAATGGATATTCAAATATTAATTGCACAAACAAACACAACACTTATCTATATTCGGGTTTTAAAAGATTGAAAAAAACACATCACTTACATATATTAAGATATTCTTCATTTTTATATTTAATAACAACAACGCATATTCAATAACAACACTTGCATATTCAATAATACCATTGTATATTCAATAACAACACTTTGAAATTTGAAATTATAAGACAAATGCATGAAAAAAACCTATTTTTCAAACATTTACTACATCATATTCATAGAGTTCGTGGGGAGCAGAGGATTGAAAAATTCATTTAAATAAGTGAATATTGTTATCTGTAAAATTGACAAGGGAAATTTTGTAGGTAACTTTACCAAAATTTTGTTCTAATTCCTCGTCCAAGTCCCTCAACGTTCGAATGGTGTAAAATTCCTTTTCGGAAAATCTAGTTTTTCGAACTTAGTCATTTTGGTCCTTTTTGTTGGGCACAGATTTTGTTCATGTAACACAGGATGAATTTGTGCCCCCTTTATTCCTTTGGCGCACCCTTTAGAGTGTTAACACAACAATTGTTGCACCTCCCCATGATGCGCCTTTCTTACTGTCTTGTATGCCATGGCGCGTGCCGACTTATCAACAACAAAAATGTTGTGCCCTTAAGCGGTGCGCCAAGGCGCTCAAAATCCCATGTTGACAGTCCTAAATTTATATTTGAAGGCGCAAATAATTTTATGTTGACAAAAACATATCCGCGCCAAAGGGCGCAAAGTTTTTCATGTCGACACGTATTTTGGTGCGCCCTCTAAAAAAGTGGGTGGCGCATTTATTACACTTTTGGCTATATATAGGCGCATCCAGCCCTGTCATTTTCACAATTGAAAACACGTGAAAACTTTATTCCTCTGCACCTGTCAGCGCTCCGTCATCCTCGTGTCGCATTCGTGGACCCCACTTCGTTTCTCTCATTCTATATATACGGGTAAGTGGTCCTTGCTTTTCTTGTGTTTTTGTTTTGGTTTGGTTGTTTGTGGGATGTAATAAAATGAATCTGAAGAAACCATAAACCCCTCCAGCCCGTTTTTCAATTTTCCCTCCTCAGCCAGTTTCACCCTCCTTCTAGATCTTGGCTTGGAGGGCTTTGTTTCGGAAACAAACCCACAATCTTCTTCGCTCTGCCCCCCCCTTCACCATCTAAATCCATGTTGAAGGAGGCCTGAAACTGCAAACCCATCAAGAAGAAAGAAAACCTAATATTTATCGATTAAGGCACGATTTTCTCTTGGCACAATTGCCATCCTTGTTACAAAAAAACATAGTCGCACCAAGAGAGCGCACTATCCCCAATTACAACACGCATCCTTTCTACGCCATGTAAAACCAAGTAAATCCTAACCCCGGAGCAGGCGCAATCCTGCTTACACTAACAAATTTTGTTATGCAATCCTTTCATGCGCTGCGCCCTGCACCCTTTGGCGCACATAAAGTTAGTAATACACACATTGATGTTGCGCCCTTGGCGCACCAAAATTCCATGCAACATGTTCCATATCTGCGCCATTGGTGCATCATGCCCTCATGCAACACCAAATTTATTTGTGCCCAGTATAAAAACCTCATATAATGGCGCAGGCGCACATTTTTCTACAACAACAATGATGTTATATGCAATTTTCTTATGCCCTGTGCCCTTTGCACTGTTTTCTTCCTTACTGACACTCTGTTTTAGTGCGCCATAATTTTGACCTATGACTGCAATTTTCCTGCGCCCTGCACCTAGAGGATTTTAAATTGCTAACTCCTCATTCTGTAAAGCTTTGATGGAAGATTTGACAGCTAACATGGCTCTTCTGCGTTGGACTTCGCTCCTTCTTCTTGCAGATCAGAAACTGAACTCAGATTCACATATGTCTACATCAAGCAAAAGGCCAACCAAGTCAAAGGGTAAGGCCAAACTCACAGAGGAAGAGATGAAATACAAATATCAAAGGGTCAGAATGCCGAGTCCTAGGTAGAATGTGACTTAGACATCAGAGATTCCAAACTTGGCCATATAGACATGGAAGATTTTTGGGCTAGAACCAGAAGGGTCACAGGTAGTCCTTGGATGGACAAAGCTGGTGGGCAGTGGTCTGCATTTCATTGGGGAGTCCCCATTAGTGCAGTAAATAATAAGTTCATGATGGTGGTGGCCCACTGCTATAACAAAGACACAAGATGTGTCGTGAATGAAAAGGGCGAGGTCATAATCAACCTCACTTTGCCCGACACTTTGAGATCATGTTGGGTATTCCCCATCACCGGAATTTTGTGGCTATAAGCCAAGAGAACTGTATCAAGGCGTGGGAGGAAAACAAAGACAAATGCATGCGGTTGATGAGCGAGGTGTACTGAAAAATAAGAAGGTAATAACCAGGTGGCCACAAGTTATTCACCGAGTGATTTTCTACGAGGAATTGAGTGATACCATCACCTTCCTAAGCAGGGTATTTGGGCTTTCGATGCCCATTACTTCCACAAATGGATGCTTAGGTATCGGAAACAATGAACAAGAATGTACGATCAAGCATTTTGAATGGGCAGAGATCATCGGCAACACTATCTACGAGCGGCTCCAACAACTCACCACAACGGGAGGTTCTACATGAACTCCTATGTAGTCTACGCACATGACCTCGAGAGAGACTATCCGGCCCGAGCCGATGTGGGGTATGGCGGGTAAAAATATATGAATACTACCCAGGTGAAGTTGGAGAACAAGATTCCATAGTTCACCAAGATCAATGATGCCTTCTTTACGGCATCATCTTCCTATTGGCCTTGATATGACTCACGGTCGGGCGACCAAGAGCATAGTCACTACAACCGAGAAGTGGGGGGAATTATTCACGCATTCCCTACTTTCACCTATCTCAAAGTGGCCAACTTCTTGGGGAGCCCACTAAGTTGCCAAGGTATGCAGGTCCTAAGTTGATCCTATTGGAGCTCTCTAAGAAACTCATAACATATCACGAGAAGTGCCTGAAAAGGAAGAAGGGTGGAACTCCTTTCCCCCTCATAGTGGGTAGGTACACCTATACTTCTCACACCAAAGCCCGAGAAATGTTCGCAGATCTAGAGCTGCTCAATCTAAAACACAATTTCCCGGCAAGGCCCACCTTTGATCCACGCAATTGCTTCCCAAAGGCAAAACTCGATCAATCCACGTTCCCACGATCGAGGACATCTACATCGACGTATCACGAGGTCAAACTCGAGAAGAAAGGATCATTCTCTTTGGCCCTAGCGAGAGATTATTCAATATGGCATGGCCATTTTTCCAAAAGGTTTCCAAACAACCGATAAAGAAGTTGATCAAGTATATCTAGACACATATGGGGATAGTTGGCCGTTTGCCAAGATTGACATAACAAAGGCACCTCAGACCATTGAGGCAAGGTTTAAGGGCACATTGCAGCGCACAGAGCATTGGTGCCGAATGAACGGCCTTATCTACCTTGGAGTAGATTTCACCACGTCCCCTTTGGGCAATGCACCTACCAGGTTGAAGCATCTGCCAAAGGGAAAAGGCAGGGATAAAGAGGGAGAATGAAGCTCCACTCAAGAAGAATCTCTGAGAGACCTCCTTCCGCCGCACAGTACAGGTTGTAAGCTTTGATATCATTCGAAGAAGAAGAAGTGGTAACCGTCCAATGGGCACATCTACTCGGATGTTGCCACTATTGTGACCACCGAGGTCCCCGCCGTCCCTTCTCCCTCTCCTCCTTCCCCTCCTCACGTGACTCAACCAATCATTCCCTTGGTTGTTTCTTCTCCCCCGTCTTCGTGGTTCCTCCTTCCTCTTCCTCCATCTTCTCTTCCCTCGTGGAGTTGTCCCCCAACATTTTTCTCTCTCATCTCTCAACTCCCTTCCGCCCCATGACTTCTTCCCCTACAAAGTGTCTCTTTACCCCGTGAGCACTTTGTTGGCCTCTCTCTTGATGCCGCCACCAAGTGTCTCGACCCATTTCCCTTCATCCACTGCAGCTACTCCTTCTTCCACCTCTGGTCCCCCTCCCTTAAGTCCAGCCTAGATCTCCGAGCACCTGAGCCAGCATAAGAGGAAAGTCCCCATTGCACCTATGGACTTCTCCGTCATCCCAACTAAAGGGGTTAAGAAGCAAAAGCCTATAACCCGCTTCTCTAAGAGTGCATTGGGAGAAAGAGTAATGGAGATCGCATATCCTAATCCCTCAAAGGATAAAGGGATCTGTCCCCTATAGATTATACAGTGACGTAGGTCACAATGGGAACGTCATCCGAGAGCCTTCAAGGAGAGGCCCTATTTGCAGTGGATGCCCTTTGCAAGAAGCTTCAAGAAGCAAAGGAGGAGAAGAGGCTACTAAAAGAGTAGAATAAGCATCTTCTCCATGCCCTGCAGAAAATGGGCAGTGCACCTCCTACAATTTGTCGGTGAAACTCCCGAGGTCCTTAGTCGGGAAAAGATAAACGAATACGCCAAGATTGGTGAACAAGGCATGGCAAAGATGTCTGCTGGAGGGACCAAATCCTCAAAGATAGCGAGGAAGTAATCATCAAGTTCATCGAGCTATATCAGAACATTGGTCAGGTGAACAAGGAACTCTAGGCGATTGCAGGACCTATCTCCGAAGAGTTGGACCATGCTAGGTTGCAACATGAGACATTCCAAAATATGCTCGACTGTTCAGTCGAAGATTTAGTTAAATTCAGCGTCTTCGATCACCCCAGAGCACCCAAAAAAATCCTTACTACTTTGGACTACCTGGAGTCGATTAGATGGAATTTGTCCTAGAGAAGATAGATAAGGTCAAGGAGCAAGCCCTAGATGCAATGCATCTAATGGAGAAAATTATCCTAAGAATGTCTTCAGGCTTGCTCACTCCGTCATTCGCCTTGAGGAATGCAAATGAAACCATCGGATCTTCAAAGAGATTGTCTCGCAAGGGTTAGAGCCGGAAGTTACTTTCAACGCCTGAATCCATCAATAACCTTTCGGCCTACCGTGATTTTGTAGGATACCCGATGGAGGAGTAATGAATACTTAAAGCTCCCAGAAAAACTCGAGAGATGAATGAGAGACTTGTGAAGTCATCGGCGATCATACCAAGGTCCTACCTAGGATCAACTTCAGCCGATGGTCAGCAAATTCATGGAGTACGAGGGTCAATTCTACATTGGCTCTCTGAGCTGAAGCAAGATACTCCCTTCCACCATGAACTAAACGACGAAAAATAGCCTTCCTCCTCTTGGCTTTCTTTTTGTAATATCTAAAAGTATGTTGGCACAAACGATGACATCATTCATGTTGCACCATGGGATGTTGTCATCCACCAAGTTGCCCCAAAAGTCACAGATTGACTTTTAGATATTTTGTAAATTTTTGTAATTAGTTGTTGGTTTCCTTTTGCCTTCTCTCTTCTCCTTCTTCTATATATACTTGGATACTTGTTGTATTTAAGGGTGGACACTTTTTAGATAAAAAAATAGAAGTGAGAAGAAAAGGCTTTGTACTTTTGTAATGAAGAAATCATAATACAAATATTGAGACTTTGTGCTAAATATGTGTGTCAGGGGGCGTTTGATCTTTCTTATGTCAGATCTATGCGTTTATTCTGTTGGATATATCTCTACTTTTTTGTCATTTGTTCATCAGTATTGCTTTGTTTGTTTATGCAAGTAGGTTTGGCTCCATTTATTACCAATCCCAAAACATAGACCTTCCGATCTTTCGCTTTGGAATCCATTTCTTTTCTCCCTTTAGATCTATCTTGTCTTCACCTTTCCCTTCTTCCCTTTCTTTTCATAGTCGGAAACACCCAACCGGGGTAGGATCCAAAACCCCGAAAGCGAGAATATTGTGAGACATGCGCAGATTCTGCTAGTAGAATAAGAATAAACCAGTTTCTCTTCTTTGACTCGAGAGAGGGCTATGCCCGCACATCGTTGGCTTGTCTATCCATGGATCATTCGCGAAAAATTTCAAACCAACAAATATACACTTAACGAAATAGTAAAACGTGCATGTATGAAAAAATAAAGGCTTGAAGAAACCCGAGTTACTCAATTGCTACTGATATCTAAATTGAAAAGTAGATCCGAGAAATGTAAGTTTATATTCAATAATCACACTGTATATTCAACAACAACATTGTTTTTTTAAACCGAAGGACACATCCATGAAAAAAATCCTTTTTGTACATTTACTACATATTAGCTATATTTGTGGTGAGGGGGAAATAAAATATATCACTGAAATAAAAAAATAGTAAAGCATACATGCATTAATAAAACAAAGGCCTAAAGAAACCATGTTAGTCAATTGATACGATAACTATGTTAGGTTGTGGAGCCTATTTTCATGTGTGAAAGTGTTGAAGACTGTACACTAAGAGTATTGTACACTTTCCACAGTTGTCTTCTTTGGGTTCGGGCGCAACCCCGAATTTTTTTTAAAAATTACCTCGAAACAAAACATGCCCGATATACCGAGAAATGTTTTTTCTCATATGGGCGGGTTTTTGACCCATAGGTTTATGGGACGGTTTTGTCCCATGGTTTTGATACCCACGGTTTTGTAAAATTGCTTAAGCGATTTTGTCTATTTATGTGGTTTTGTGCATATGGTAAGTATGATGTAACATTACAAGTGTGTTTGAATTTAGGTGTGAATTTCAGTAGAGTTTGTTGAGCATAGCTCCAAACAAATCTGGGTATTGTATTGAGAGAGCGGTGGCTTGTAATAAAATATGAGCAAGTGATTCTTGGTGGACGTAGCCCAAATTGGGTGAACCACGTTAAATATTATCTCTTTTTGTTGTGTTATTTTATTCTGCAATTTTATTTGAGATCTGTAATATTTTCTACACATTAGTTTCTATTGTTGGGATTCTATGAGGGATTATTCCGCATATGTTATCCCTTACTTCCTAACAATTGGTATCGAGATCTGGTTTGGTTTCTTTGAAGTGTTGAATAACAAGGAAAGTTTTAGCTTGAGTGGGAGCTATGGCTAGATGATGGAAGATCAAGGGTTGATAAATTCAACGGGCTAGAATTTCAGTCTTTGGAAGATGCAGATGGAAGATTACCTTTATCAAAAGGATCTTTATATTTTGTTGTCTAAGAAGGTGAACAAACCCTCGAGCATGATGGATGCGGAATGAGATTTGCTTGATAAGAAGTCACTTGGGACAACCCAGCTGTGTCTTGCATCTTTGGTATTATTTAATGTTTCAAAGGAAAAGACTACAAAAGAAATGATGGATGCATTAGGGAAGTTGTATGAAAAACCCTTTGCATGTAATAAGATATTTTTATAAAAAATTGTTTAATATGAAGATGTTTGAGAATGGTTGAAGATATCATTTAAATGATTTTAATACGGTTGTAAATATGCTAGCTTGATTCTGATAGAATTTGATGAAGAATTTAGGGCTTTATTAATTTTGTGCTCTTTACATGAGAGTTGGAATAGCACAGTAATGGCGGTAAGCAACTTAGTTCTAGCTAACTCAAAGTTTAAGTTTGAGGATGTTGTAGGGATGATTCTAAGCGAGGAAATGTGAAAAAAAATCTCTGGTGAATCTTCTACTTGTGGAATGCTTTGACAATGGAAACTAGAGGGAACAGAAGAATAGAGGAAGCCGCGGAAAATCGAGATATTGGAAAAGGTCAAAATCCAAAAGTAAGATAGTATGTTGGCCTTGTGGAAAGTCTGGGCATACAAAGAAGGACTCACATTGCGAGCTTCAAGAAAAGAAGAAACAACAGGAAGAAAATAAGTAGGCAAATGTGGCAACAGGTAATGTATGTTAGGATGCTTTGATTCTTTCTTTGCACAATATTGTTGAATCTTGGGTTTTAAATTCGGGGGCTTCTTTTCATGCTACTCCACATATGAATTATTTTGTTGATTATGTTCAAGGGGATTTTGGGCATGTTTTTCTTGGTGATGATGAGCCTTGCAACATAGTTGGAAAAGGATATGTTCGGGTTAAGATGCAGAATGGGAATACATAGCTATTAAAGGATGTCAGACATGTGCCTACTTTAAAATGAAATCTAATATATCAAGCTGGTTAGGAAGTGATGGTTGTCTTGAGATATTTGGTGGACTCTTGGAAGGTTACAAGGGTGCTCTTGTGGTGGCAAGAGGTAAGAAGGTTGGAACCTTGTATTTAACCACTTATAGCACTAATGTTTGTAATCTTGTGGCTTGTAGTAGATACAACATTGTGGCACTATAGGCTCGGTCGGATGAGCCATAAGGGCATGGAGATCATTAAGAAGGATTTTCCTGGATATACAAAAATAGGTTTGAATTTATGTGAGGACTGCATATATAGGAAACATAAGTGAGTTTCTCAAGGTTGGACCTACAGAGAAAGAGAGTAAGTTAGAGCTGGTGCATTTTGATGTATGGGGGTCAGCTCAGGTATCATCTCTTGGGGGTTCAAGTTATTATGTTACTTTTATTGATGATGCAACAAGGAAAGTTTGGGTTTATTGTATTATAAAAAAAATTGATGCATTTGACATTTTTGTTAAATGGAAAGCCTCGTAGAGAATGAAATAAGTCTTAAGCTAAAATGTCTCAAGTCGAGATAATGGAGGGGAGTATCAGCAACAATGAATTTGATGATTACTATTCTAAGAATGGAATATGCAGGTAAAAGATGGTTCCAGGAACTCCGCAGTAGACTGGGGTGTCAGAAAGGATGAACAAAACAATAATGGAACGTGTTAGGAGCATGAGGTTACATGCAAGACTGCCTCTTTCTTTTTGGGCAGACATGGTGAGCACAGTTGTGTACTTGATAAACAGAGGACCCTCAAGTGCCTTGGATGGAGGCATACCTGAGGAGGCTTGGTATGGTAAGAAAGTTGATTATTCATTTCTTAGAGTCTTTGGATGGGAGGTATTTATCCATATAGACAAGGATGATATGACCAAGCTAGAGGCTAAATCAGAAAAATGTAATTTCATTGGTTATGGTGGTGATAACTTTGGATATAAATGTTGGAGTATTAAGGACAAGAAAATCATTCGATCTAGGGATGTGGTCTTTAATGAGAAATTCATGTATAAGCAGCAGTTGCAGGAAAACAAGGAAGAATCCAAGAAAGAATATGCAGCGGTAGAGGATCTTTCGGATGGGAAAGTGACACATGAATCAATTCAAGAACCTCCTCAACAGGAACCCCAAACTCCTATATTGAGGAGGTCTTGTAGGGTAAGAAGAGAACTTGAACGTTTTTCTCCTTCTCTTTATTATTTATTACTCACTGATAGTGGAGAGCCAGAGAGCTTTGATGAAGCAATGTAGGTAGATGCTAGGAAGAAGTGGGAGCAAGTCATGGATGAGGAGCATTAGGCTCTCATGGAGAACCAGACATGGGATTTGGTGAAGCTACCCGAAGGAAAAAGAGCATTACATAACAAGTGGGTGTTTAGAGTCAAAGAGGAAGGAGGAAAGAAAAGCTACAAAGCTCGTTTGATGGTCAAAGGGTTTGCAGAAAAAAGGTATAGATTTTGATGAGATTTTTTCTCCGTAGTAAAAATGACTTCTATTAGAACCATTCTAGGAATAGTTGCGCAGTAGAAGACTTGCTTAGAACAACTTGATGTAAAACTACATTTCTCCATGGTGATTTGGAGGAGGAACTATTTATGTAGCAATCTGAGGGCTATGAGGTCAAAGGTAAAGAGGATATGGTGTGCAAAATGAAGAAGAGCTTGTATGGCTTGAAAAAAGCTCCACGGCAATGGTATAAGAAATTGTATAGCTTCATGATGGAGCAATGTTATATTAGATGTCATTCTAACCATTGCGTGTATACAAATAAATTTAAGGATGGTAGTTATATTATCATGTGTCTGTATGTGGATGACATGTTGGTTGCAAGTAAAAACATGCAAGAAATAAAAGTACTCAAGAAGCAGCTAAGAGAATCCTTTACTACGAAGGATTTGGGGGAAGCCAAAAAAATCCTTGGTATGAGGATATCTCGGGATAGGAAGGAACGGAAGTGACTTTATCTCAAGAAGAGTACATTAAGAAAGTCTTGGAGAGGTTTAATATACAGGATGCTAAACCGGTTGGGACTCCTTTGACAGGCCATTTCAAGTTATCAAAGGAGTAGTGTCCCAAGACAAAGCAAGAGAGAAACTAGATGGCAAGGTACCTTACTCATCAATGGCCGGTTGGCAAGTTTGATGTATGCCATGGTGTGCACTAAGCCGATATTGCCCATGCAGTGGGAGCGGTGAGTAGATTTATGAGTGATCCAGGTAGATCATCAAGCAGTAAAGTGGATCCTTCGGTATTTGAGAGGTACCATGGGGACAATTTTGTATTATAGTGGATCAGACACCACTTTGTGTGGTTATGTAGATTCGGATATGGTTAGAGATGTAGACAATAGGAGGAACACAACCGGTTATATTTACACTGTAGGTGGGACAAGATTAAGTTGGATTTCACGACTAAAGAAGATGGTGGCTTTTCATCAATCACGGAGGCCGAGTATGTTGTTGCCACAGAGGCAAGAAATGAAATGATTTGGTTACAACAATTGCTTGAGGAGTTGGGGCATAAGTAGGAGGAAGGAAAGTTACATAGTGATAGTCAGAGTGCTATACACCTAGCTAAGAACTCTGCTTTCCACTCTAGGATGAAGCATATACTGAGTTAAGTTATCATTTCATCGGGACAACTTTGGAGGAAGAGAAGTTGAAGCTGGAGAAGATTCATACCAGTCATAATTCTCTTAGACATGATGACCAAGGTGGTCATAAGGGAAAAACTGAAGTTGTGTTCAACTTTGGTTGGTCTTCATAGAAACTAGTGAAGGGTTGAGAAACTTGCTCAGAGGAAAACTAGTCTCCAAGTGGGAGATTGTTAGGTTGTGGAGCTTGTTTTCATGTGTGAAAGTGTTGAAGACTGTACACTAAGAGTAATGTACACTTTCCACAGTTGTCTCGCCGGGGTTCGGGGGCGTAGCCCCACTTTTTTTTTTGGCCTCGAAACAAAACATGTCCGATATACCAGAAATGTGTTTTTTCTCATAAGGACGGATTTTTTACCCATAGGTTTATGGGACGGTTTTGGCCCATGGTTTTGATACCCACGGTTTTGTAAAACTACTTAAGAATTGTCTACTTATGTGGTTTTGTGCATATGGTAGGTATGATGTAACATTACATATGTGTTTGAATTTGGGTGTGAATTCTATAGAGTTTGTTGAGCATAGCTCCAAACAGATATGGGTATTGTATTGAGAGAGTGGTGGCTTGTAATAAAATTTGAGCAAGTGATTTTTGGTGGACGTAGCCCAAATTGGGTGAACCACGTTAAATACTGTCTCTTTGTGTTGTGTTATTTTATTCTCGTAATTTTTTTTGAGATTTGTAATATTTTCTACATATTAGTTTCTACTATTGTGATTATGTGAGGGATTATTCCACATATTTTATCCCTTATTTCCTAACAAACTAAATCGAAAAGTATATCCAAAAGTGTAAGTGTGTATTCAATAACAATAAGGTATATTCAATAACAACACTATATTTTGAAACTCGTAAGACATATGCTTGAACAACCCTTTTTGGACATTTACTAACGTATTAGCGAAGTGTTTGGTGAAGTAAAATAAATAACCTTGTGTATAAAATTGTACAAAGGACCAAAATAAGATGAATCAAGCGAGTTCATGTTGAGCAAAAGATTAAACAAGAACATGCACAAAAACAACTCAATATAGAATGAATATACGTTTGTAAAATTGGTATTGCTTGCCAATGCGCTCATTGCATGAAACTTGAACATAAAATATCAAAAAAACTATGGAAATGGGCTTACCTCATGACCCACTTGACAATTTGAAGTTGGTTTTCTAGTCTTCGGCTCCATCACGAGGTGGAAAGGGTCGTGGGTGCAACATTGGTAAGCACATGTCTTCGGATTTGTTATAGGGTGGAAAGGGTTAGGAATGTTCATCTTCTCATCCCCAAATACACAAAGTGCAAATGCAAATGAAGGCAATAAATGGCTGCATTGAATGTGGTATTGATGCGTAGTACATACCGATGGTGGACCTTGGTGGAGCAAAGAGGGGATTATGTGAAGTGACTTGAATGTGATTTTTTCAGATTTGAAGGTATTATGTCTGCGTTGCACATGGTTACATGTAGCTTTTCATGCGGGAATAATTATTTGTTGGTTCACTATGCAATTTTAATTATTTATAGGTTTTGTGTTGTGGGCCCAACATAAGGCGACTAATATGGTGCAAGGTGGCATCTATACTTTTAAAAACCGAGATGAAATTATTGACATGCCAACAAAAGTTGGAGTCCCTTCACGGTCATAAATTTGATCGGGACGTCGTTGAACATAGGGTGCTCAATGACAGCGCCTTTCCCCTACCATGTTGACGCGATGATGTAACATACCGCATATGAGAACACTAAGCATTGGGATTTGAAAGAAATCAACCAATTCATAATATTTTCATCATTAATCTTGTCTTTACTTAGATCTCTTTTAAAATCAAAGAATAAAAGTGAATTTCCTAAAAATGTTAGAAAGCAAAAAGTTTTGAACATATTTACAAAATTCGAGACCATGGAGCTTGTTGAAGTGGGTACATGAAAGCATGGGTAAATCTTTGTTCTCTGTTGTGTTGCCCAAGCTTTTGGTGCAACTAAATGTTTATAGAGACTTTGACAACTGAGGAGAGAGGGGTTGTTATCTTAATTGGGTGGTCTAGGGAGGACATAGACTATTAGGTGCCCAAGCTTGTTGGGTTAGTCTTCGAACATTTTAGCATTGGAGGAGCAATATTGAGGTGTAAGGATATGAGGTGTTTGAGAGGGCTATCGGTATTATCACATATCAAAAGCAAGACTAAGAGTCCCATTGGTGATTGTGGGCTTATGAGGGCGTTTTCTCTTAGGTAGGGGAAGGGGCTATGGAAGGGACAAACGAGGTAACTAGGTGTGTTTTGGGATAACCCTTCTTGCGATTGTGTTTACCTCCCTACTTACAACTATTCTTGTGGAATTATCTAGAAATAGGCTTCTAGAGAGTTCTTAAAACAAATATACATGTTTACACATTTACGCCCATTGATATCATGTCAACCCACATAGAATTGTAGCTAAGATCCAATGAGGTGTTATTGAGAGAAAATTTTAAACAATGAATTAGGGTATGTGAAAATTATCTACAAATTTATCTCACACTTATTTTCAGGCCCATAATAGTAAATGCACCGACTTTTTTTATTAATTATTTAAGAAAATTAAAAAAATTAATTAATAAAATGATAAAATAGGGCTCAAAACTGTTTATCTTTAATAAAAAACCTTATTATAAATTTTTTAAAAATGCCACTAAACTAAAACAATCTAGTCCCATGTACAGTAGAAAAACATAATTTTTAACCGCACAAGCTTCCATTTGTAAGAACATAATTTTTATTTAAAGAGTGGGAAGAGCCGGGGTTGAACCTTCTAAGTTGGTCCTGCAATAGGTATCTGGTTAAAATTAAATTGGCTGGGAATTTCTCAAGTCCATAAGGCATGTAACATCAATGAATACATGTTCACGGGCTAAATTCCAAATTGCACGGATTTAATGCTCGTGAGTCGTCTGTTCTTACAGAAAAATAAAATGTAGTTATGCACTGTATAATGTCGTCCTACATGTCTGCAACTAGTCAATGGCCACAAACTGGGCAGTGGGAACCACACTTTTTCAAGCCTGCCCTTATTTGTCTTTATTAGGTGTAAATACATTAACTACCCGAAAAAGAAACTGTTTTAAAAAAAAAAATTGACTTAAAAGGTATGGATAATTTAAGTCCAAACACAACTGCAACAATAGTACGGGTACCTAATCAAACTTCCTGATCATCTTGAAAAAACCATTGAATGCATGCACTTCATGACTGGAAGAACTTAATCTCTCTCAATTTCAAATCAGAACAGGGAGTTGGACTGATCAGTGAATATGGAGATTCCACTGATCCTTGTGATTTCATGCCTGCTAATCTTGACCAACAATCCACACCTATACTCTTCAGAGGCAGCAACACTTGATGTGGGTAAGTTGATTTTCCCAAAACATTTGTTTCCCTTTTCTGAAAATAGATGTAATACAAATTTTTAGATCAATTTTAGTTGTTGGGCTATCGATTGTCTGTGTCATTGATTGAAACCCTTGACCTACAATCAATGGGCATTGTAATAGGGGTAACAGCAGACATGCAATTAATGGAGATTAAAATAGTGGGTAATAACTTATTTTATTGTAATTTTCACATAATGTTTGTTGATTTTGAAAGAGCTTAAAAAAGTTTAAATCTTGTAAGGATAGATTATGTAGGCTTCATATTTAGAGTGCAGTTAAATACTTTCTGCTATAAATTAGTCCCATATGATCTTGTAAGGATAGATTATGTACGCTTCATATCTAAAGTACAGTTAAATACTTTCTGCTATAAATTAGTCCTATATGCTATAGATTCCTTGTAAACTAAAAAACAAAGCGAACTACCTAAAAAGGGCATTAGAAGGGGCTGCCAAAAAATGGGCCAACTGTTATTACTTTTATTTAGATTTTCATAGAATCCTGGTAAAGGAAAATGGAGATAACAACACAACCTTTTACAGGCCGAGGTTTAATTTCAGATCAATTAATTTAAAATTATAAATCCACACCTAAATAACAAACTCATGTGGTTTAAGAACTTAATTTTTGACTTATTGTAATGAGATCTGATTGGGGATGTATTCTGTTGTTGTTTGGCAGAGTACCCATATTCGTTTATGACAACAGATGCTGAAAAGGCAGCTTCAAGAACATATGATTACATTATCGTTGGAGGAGGAACGGCAGGGTGTCCTTTAGCAGCAACTCTGTCACAACATTACTCTGTTCTGGTTTTGGAGAGGGGGGACTCTCCTTATGGAAATCCAGACGTTGAGGATTCCAGTGGTTTTTTCAAGATTTTGTTGGAAGACAAGAATTACCCCCACGTAGCTGAGAGGTTTGTCACAGAAGAGGGAGTGCAGTTGATAAGGGCAAAAGTTCTAGGCGGTGGAACAGCCATCAACGCTGGCTTCTACAGCAGGGCGAGCCAGGAATACATTCGGAAGATGGAATGGGATGAGAAACTTGTGAATGAATCGTATGAATGGGTGGAGAAGTTGATTGTCTTCAAACCAGACAAGATTTCTCGTTGGAGTTCTGCTGTCAAGGATGGTCTTTTGGAAGCTGGAGTGCTTCCTTACAATGGATATACTTTGGATCATGTGGAGGGTACCAAGATCAGTGCTTCCATTTTTGACAACAATGGAAAGAGACATACAGCCGCAGATCTTCTCCAATATGGGAATCCAGATAATCTTGTAATTCTCCTCAAAGCTACCGTCAGCAGAATCCTCTTCAATTTGGAGTCAGGTACATATCCATCATTTTCATTTTCAACTGAGCTATTATCTTCTTAGTTTTGGACTATATTTGAATGACTAATGTTTTCCATGCGAATTCACCTCTTCTTACTCGGAATAAAAACCCTGATCTCATTAGCAAACAAAATTGTTAAGATTTTTCTACTAAAATTTTATTCCTTTGATCTTGTGATTGGAACAATGTTATCTGCTACAATTTGTTTTCAGTGTACAAATACATAGTTGGAGACATGAGTTCCATGGACATGTACATATTAAAAAACTGTCTAAATTTACTTTTAAATATATTCCTTCATACTTAAAGTGAGATATGTCAATGCATCTGAAAATCGTTTTAAAATTTAATCTTATGCTAACCCCAATATATTATGGTCTTTATGCCAATAGAAATGATGTCGTCCTCAAAGTCGCCCTCTTATGTTTAATTGCTTGTAGCTGTAAAAATCTTAAGTTGTGACAACATAATAATTTCTGGCTATATAAACTAATTATTTTTATTATCAAACTCAAGACTAACTTGTAACGTTTAACTTTATACTTGAGTTTTAATTCACTTTAATACCAAGTGATATTTATGCAAGCTTAATAAATGGTGCTCGAGTCTAAAAAGGCTATGAAATCTTAGCCTCTTAAGGCTTTAAACTAAATCACATCGATAGGAATTTACTCGAAGGAGCAAGGGTACCCACCGCTAACATCATCAGGAAGATTGATAGTGCAATGGGCTCATAAAACATGGATGACATGTGACATTTTACATTCATCCACATGGCAAGTTTAGAATGGAAAATGTAATACACAAAGGAACAACCTTGTGTTTGGTTGGAGTACTTAAACAGATTTTCCTCTGCATGTGGCAACAATCGAAGATCAATGACAAAATATTTTCCAAGAAAATGTTGGATACATGCATGTTCCTCATTAATGACATCATCAATGAGGGGCATTAAGTAAGGAGGTGACTAGAGAGTTGTTGAGATGCCCTCATTTCACACACATATTACATGAGTTGGCTTAACAACTCATGTTCGGGAGGGGCAACACCTTTGCTCCTAGTAGTGAATACTAGAGAATTCTTCATAGGATATATGTCACACATCTTTTTCGTACACATAATCATTGCACATGAGCCTAGTTGGTAGGGTGACTCATTTTCATGCTCAAAATATCTAAAATACATGCCTCTTTGGTGGTGTTGTATGACTACGATGAAATGTGAAATTATTGGTGTTAAACATCATCAATTCCACATGGACATGCCCAAAGTGATCGGTTTTTTAGAGGCCTCATTTTGGAGCCGTCGTGCGAGGATGAGCTCTCTCAAGAGTTATTGAATGTTAATGTAGTGATGATGGAGATGGAGGATAAATTTTAATGTGAATCTCCAACATTCCCCTCTTCTTCAATAACCTCTACACCATCATTTTTTGTTGACACGATTCCTTATTTAATTTCATTCTCTACCTAAGAAGTAGGAAAATCTATTACATTTTCATGTTCTTTTTCCTTCGACAGAGGAGGCCCATAGGATGCCAACTTTTAGATTTAAAGGATTGTACTTTCTTCTTTTTAGGTTGTCTTTTATCTTGTGGAATTTTTTTGAAGGTGTCTTGTTTCATGACAAAGTGTCGGCATATGTAGGAAGTATTTTTATAGTCCAAGTGTTGAATCCAATTGAAACTATCATGTTTTGACAATATTCTATTGGGAAGACCTTTACTGAGGTCGATCTCCACACAAATATGTGCATATGTAAAAAGGCCCTGTTGAGTTCTCTCAAGATCATACTTTATGAATCTACCTAAAGTGGTTTTCAGTATATTCAAACATTAAAGGGTGCCAAAAAGGAAGAGGCAGGTTTGGGAATTGAACCTAAACTGACAAATTTTGGATACCATCATATTGTTGAGATCAAAATATGGAAACCAAGAAGTAATAAAGAGTCCCACTCTACCCTAAAACTAGGTTTTGTCCTCAAAAATAGATTTTTGATTCTTTTATACTTGATATTTTTTTATTTTTTCTATAAAGATTGAAAGATTTTAAATTAAATGAAATTGAAATTGTTTTTCTTACGGATGTTGAAGATTGCTTTCTTATTGTTTAAGTGAACATATGTCTAGAAAACCTCCACTATTGTTTATATGTTTACACTTTTATTTATTCTCTTCAGATTATGAGTTTGCATAGTCTTCAAGAGATGCGGTGAGGTATTTAAGTTGTTGTGGATTCCAACTAGGCTAACCATCTCCCTTGTGTTTTATTGGCGTATCCCCTTTGAATGCACTTGCATTGTACGTACCTTGTGTCACATGTGAGAGGATTCATTAGAATCATAATCAAATATGCAAATTCACAAGCCTTTCACTAACAAATTTGTCGAACTATCTAGTGATGAATTCCTTGACAATTTGCCAATTCTTTCTTCACTAGATTTTTGAAATTATGTGGAGTTCTAAAAGATCATCCCTAATTGTTGTTTATACTCTCATTTAACCAAATATGCATAAGACATAACAATGGTAATGATTACACATGAATGTGTTCTCTTGAGAATCATGTGTTTCTATGGTCTTTGAAAGATGGTGGAGACGAATTTGAGTTGTTGGAAGCTTTAACCATCTCCCTTGGCATCCCCTATTGTATCCCCTTCAAATACACTCATGTTGTGTATGCCTTGTGCCATGTGTGAGAGGCTTCATTAGAAATATAATTGAAGGCACAAAGTCACAAGTCTTTCACCAATAATATTGTGATCGTTTAATGATGAATGCCCCGATAAGTTGTTGCTTCTTTCTTCACCAAATTTAGTGAAATTTTGTAAGGCCAAAGATGAGCCCCAACGCATGTTGTTATCTCTCTTAACCAAAAAATTTGATAAAGTATTCATCTTATTGAAATTCTAGGTAGATACCAGGTTTTAGTCTTGAAAATCTTGCCAAACGGTGGTTTTAGTCCCACATTAGAATGACACTGCCATACAATTTCAAGTCTTGTATCATAAATAACTCCACACGATTCCATGTCAATATATGAATGACAACTAGTATCATGAGTAGCCACAATAATAATGAATCTATTTTTGTCATTTATCATTAGAAGGAAGAATGACAATGTATAAGATATGGACTATTGATGTCAAGGTCAATTACTTTTCCACAATTCAAAACATTTTCCATTTTCACATGCAAGAAATTCCTCATTATGACATGCAACATATATATGGGAGAAAAAACCAACGTGAAATTGAAGAATCCTATAAATAGTTCTTCTAAATACTCTTATTCTTCTGTTTCTCACAACAAACTATCTATTAGTAGAAGTTTAAGTCCACAAAAAAATTCTTGGATAGGAGGAAGGTGAACAAAAGCAGGAGTTTGAACAGGAAATGGGACAATAATAGGATAAATTCATGGTCACATGTTTAGACCTTGACGATAATAGTGCTAGCAGTAGCCAAGTTGGTGAAAGGGTGACATTCATGATAAGCTCACAAGATATGGAAAGTATGTAGGAGTCCATCCTAATGTTTTCCATTAGTTTAACATCCTCTTAAAAAAAAAATCAACACATGATTGATACTAATCATATTTAGACTGGTTTCTTCGTGTGATTTTTAATGAAACCTTTAAATTAGACTATAACCACTATTATTGGTGGGTCAGTAACATTCACATTTCTAAAATACACTAACATTCATGTCATTACATACATACATATAATATATATAGAAAATAACATTTAATGAATCAACATTTAGTGCATCTAATTTCGATAATCTCCTATAAAGTTTTGAGAATAACCATACACTTGGTTCTCTCTCATCTTCTTTAACCACAAGCCACCGGAATATCCACTTCTTCCCTAATGTGTTAGTCTTCTTGATTGACACGGGAAGTTGCATACAAGTAGCCTTGAAAATGGCTTGGGATCTCACAATCCACAAAGCACAAGGGTTAATAGTGCCCAAAGCTACAAACATTGGGTATATTGGTCATCAAATAATCACTTTCATAGCTATTTCACATAATCACCATCTCAAAAAAATTCGCATATCCCCTCCGTTTCTTTCTAGTGTTTCACCAAATTAATTTTTGTCCCTTTTATTCATATCAAAATGAAAGAAGAAGGTCTTCAATCACTACAATGTGTTCTTAGTGTGTACTACATGAACAATACTACCTCCTCCTTCCTAATGCCACCTCTTCTCATTGTTTTGTCTTCTTGGTCATTAACTACTACATTTTATTTCACTTCCCCTATCAGTGTCTCCATTATGCTGTTCAAGTGGGATTTGTATACTACAAGTGCAACTTAAAGTTGAAGTTGGTGGGACCCATCATGCCCATGATTCTAAGCTTATTATAATAATTCATGCTTCAAGATCAACTTACATTCTACCATATTTTATATTATTAATCGCTAAGCTTCAACTATAGGACGATTGTGAACTATCCAAACTAAAATGAATGTCGGTTGTCTACGTGTTGTTCGATTGTTATCTATTAGTGTTAGCTCAAACATATTTGCATATGCAAGGAAAAAAAGTTAAATTTTATAAAGTATACATATTTTAATGGCTTAGTAAGTACTAGCTTGCATCATCTTAGGTGTGAAATTGGTGAGTGCATAAAACCTAAAAAGAGTGCGAAAATAGACGACATCATATTAGGTGTGAGCAGTGAAAAATAATATGCCTAATTTCTAAATATTGGGTTATGGAGATAGAATGACACTACATCATGGAGTGCATAACTTATAGTGTAGAAATTTTAACATGAATAAGAAAATGAACAATTTACAAGATTAATATGACAACCCTTTTCTCAAGTGATTGTTTTCGCATGAGATACGATTGATCTCATATAATGCTTGGTTGTGACTTCGTCTCATGGACTTCATTTATTCAACACTCAACCGAAACATAAGTATAAATATCATCCATCCACATTTTTGAGTCAACCATACACATAAATATATAGGTTAATGCATATTGAGGTTCAACCAAGTTTTGTTTACTATTTGACATTTTTTCACTATATTAATTTATCTCCTTCCCAAAATCTCTCCTTATATGAGTGATTTGAATGTGAATTTTCAAAGTAATGTTATAATTTTATTTAAAATTCTGCAAGCTTTTAAAATCAGCATGGTTGCAATTTCTTTCATTTTGACTTCGCGAAGCTTATATAATGAGAGGTCTCATTTAAAGCGTCGTCATCCACTTATTAGCCGATAAACATTATTTAAATGCTTTATTGATTATTTTTGTTTTGTTCAGAAATTTTTGAAGATGTTTAACTTTTATTTCAATAACTTTTATGGTTTTAGGTCTCAAGAGCTTAATACCCTTAAATAAGAAGTGTCTCTTTCCTTGTTGATACCTTCGCTAGATGTGGATGTGTCTTCACAGAGCTCTTACCAACTCATTTCATTAAACATTGAATCTATAATATGTGACAAGATATAATCAAAATACTAATTTATGATAATGAAGTTTTCTCTTTACACTATTCCATATATTTCCTATGTTAAAGAGACAACACATACATTAAAAATAACTTGAAATCAATCATATAATTTTACTCATTATGAAAATTTAATTTTAATGAACATCTTAAATATCGGCCTAACCAATATTTTGGTGCTAAAGGTAATAATATACATTTCATGTCATCCAATTAATAATGTTACTGTGAACCAATCATATACAAGAATTTTTCTGCTCATGTCAAGTTTTCTAATGTATAAACTTTGAATTGACATATTTACATAAATATAATTTCACATAAATTAATTTATTGGAATTTTGATTGGTGAGAAAGGGTGATTTGACAATTTTTTCCCCTTATTGAGCTCGGGGTTTTATTTTTTAAGCCAAAAATTATAAATGGCTATATGGCACGGGATGAATTGATTGTTGACAATTTTTTAAAACCTCCAATTTTAGGTTCGATAGATAGACTTAAATTTTAGTATAAATGTAGACTTGGCGATGATTTATAAAGCTCAAGTTACTAAATTGAAACAAAATAAAATATTATTTTGTTGTAAACCTTTTATAAGTCCCTTGTGACAAGCATTGTCGACCATCAAAGATATGTGTGTGTGTGTGTGACCAATCTTACAAGTAGGTCCCATTGGCACAGCATAAAATTTGATGGTAGGTGACGATCACATGTCAATGAAATTTTTAAGGACGTCTAAAGGTGTTAAGAAAATCTCTATTGAAATTAGGTTTGGTAGAGAATCATTAATAAGAATAACAACTTGTTTCTAGGAATTTTCTTTTCAAGGATAAGGATTAAGATATTTAATGCTTTCTTATAAATTTTGGATAAATTGTGTATTTTTGTTGTTGTTTGTTTTATACATGGATTATGATCCAAAACATGAGTAAAAATTACACATACTTTATTCAAAAAATTCAAAGTGTAAAAATTAATAAATAGGTTTCTATTAAATAATGTTCATTAAGCAAGGGTTGTGATGCAATCTTGATAAATATATTTAATAAAAGTGAGCATTAATATATTTTGATTTTCTCATTGGCTAAGGCGAGGGCCCTACATAGTTTGTACATGTTGTGTATGCTCAGTGGAAATATACTCTTGTTGAGTTCAAACTATATGATGACAAAGCTTATAATTTATAATTAGACTAGTCCCAATAAGGGGTAGGTTTGAAATGGGATTTGTCAATCCGAATGGAACCAATGACTAGTACATTGACATCCGGTTTGTCCAAATCTTTTAGAAGACAGTTGTATAGGTGGTTAAGGGAGAGGAGCCACTTGATGTGCACGGTAAGTTGAAAGGTGTACAACACTCATATAAATACCATAAATTTTGAAGAAAAATAACCCTTTAATAGATATTTTATTTTTAATCTAAATATTTTTGTGAAAGTGGTTTTTAAAAGTATTTAATTCAAGTAGTTTTCCATAAAAAAAAGAGAGAGGACCATTAGTAGGGCATTATGCCATGCATTTTTTCCACGTATTTGGTATAATGTGATTGGGTGATTATTTGATGTGACTCATTTTATTGGCTACTTTTCTTTCAAATTTTAAGTGACAAATGCACATGTACTAGTCATTAATTGTACATCTACACTCACCATTATTGGTCCATGCTAGGCTATTGGCTCCTCTCCTTTAAGAGAGAGAGAGTCCTCTCCTGAAATTTTCCATGGACGGTCATCTCGATTTCTTGATTTTCAAAGAAATATATTCGGTCATTTGATAATACCGTGAAAGCGCCCCGTGCATTGATGTTGGAGTCCGGTAATTTCATAATATTAGGGAGAGTTTCAGAGACTATTTGGAAGAGTTTTAGATATCCAGGAGATACATTGTTGCCGAGAATGAAGATGTGGAAAGGCTTGAAACTAACTTCTTAGAAGAGTTCGCAAATCCTCGCACCTGCACATCTCTGTTATGCTAAGGATCTATCCCTTGGGAAAATGCAGTTTTTAATGTTGTATAATAATAGTGTTCCTTATCAGACCACTGGAGAGTGGACTGATGACCATTTCACAAATATGCCGAGGTATGGCGGCATTAGGGCGGGTATTAAACCGGGTAATGAAAAACTTTCGTCTTCGAAGATGTACGACTCATTTATAACAAACACAATAATGATTCTATATAACTCAAGTGCTTTACAAACATTTACAAGAGTCTCTAGATATTGTCTGATATCTAGCACACAAATCTTATATATTTTTCCCTCGACTCACATAAACAATCCCAAATCTCCAATGTAGTGAATGAGTCTCAACATATCCTTATATAGGAATGTGAGAGGCTTTTCACCGGATCAATGGGCAACCTAGAGACCAGAAACCGGTAACCTAGGTAAACAAGAAGATTCCCACTAAGAGAAAAGTGGGAAAAGACAATTGAGTACATGCCACTCAACATGACACCTTTAGATAGTGGGGAGGTCCACCATGCTTTCGAAATGACTAAAGAGGAGTCACTTCAAGTTTTATTGAACAGATGACAACAAGCCTGTCATCATAGTTTTAAGGACTGAAACGGACTCTAGGACTATTATCATTATCCGATGAGCTGGAGGAATCTTCCCAATCTTGTCTTTTAGCAAAGTGGATGTCACGGGTGTTCCGCTCGTACCATAGTCTGGATAAGGATGACATTCCATCATTTTCTCGTGGTGGATACCTTTCGGATGGAAAGAGATAATGATCAGGAATATGGAGGAAATGACCCGGTGCAGGTGGATGCACATTCATTGTATGATGAAGATAGATTTTTCTCCATAGTTGTCTATTTGGATGAGCATGATGACCTTGTACAGGATTAGTCCTAATATAATAGGAAACTTTTACATACCAAGGTATTTTACAATTAATTAGAATATTTCTAACAGTATCAGGATCTATATTGAGCAAAGGACTATCAAAAATTTTAGTAGGTAGAAATTTAGAAAGAAAATACTTGAAATGATTTGCAATATACTGCCTATCACCAGGAAGGCTTGGTTTGTTCCATGCGTCATTTTCCATGGGATGTCCTTCAGGCCAAAGCTTGGAAAATTCAAATCTCCATAATGTGCTTGGTCTTGGGACCAATTGTCTTAACCGAAGTCCTTCTATAGGAACGTCTTCAGGAGGAGGTTCTACATACCTCGAATGTCTCCACTGCCATTGTAGAGTGCAGAATACCATTGGTTCTTGTCTGGTGTGAAACTCTGTAGTTGGAATCTCAAGATCAACAAACCTGGATGCTACCTCTGTCATATTATAAGGAGAAACAGAAATGATTCCTCTTGAAAGTAGCAAGTGTTGTGCTTCATATGACATTTCATTGTCATTCCTTTTCGAGATTCAAGGTAGTTCTGGCAAGTAGAATGTTCCAGATTGATTCAACAAACTCATGTGATACCTGAGTAATATTTACATTTCTGAATGATTTAATTCTCTGCTAGCAAAATCAGCAAGAGAATTATCTTTTCCTTTGATATATTCAACTTCAAAACTGAAGTTGTCAAACCACATTCCCCAAGCGTTGAAGCCTATTGAATGTAATTTTATTTGCAGGATCACCATTGTTTAATCTGGCTTTGAAATCCTTTAAGTCAAAGCGTAGAATAAAATGTTCATTCTGAATGAAAAATAGGAAGGCTTTTATGGCCTTCTTAGCAGCTAAGATTTCTTTATGAGTAGAATGATACTTCAACTCTGAACCTTGAAAAGAACTAGATGTGTATCTGCAAACTTTTCTTTTCCATTATCTGTCTTTTCTTTCAAGACAGCTCCCAATACTGCTCACTGGCATCGGTTTCTATAATCTTTAATCCTTGTCCAGGCAAGGACATGGTAGGAGATTTTGAACTTGCATTTTTATTCTTTTCACAGCCTGAGTCATTTCTTCTGACCAGCTGGGTGAATTCTTTCTCAATCTTTTATTAAGCAGAATCCTGTTTTGCAGAATATTCTTGTAGAAACTAGCAGAATATAATTAATGCAACTTAGAAATCTTCAGAATCGAATCTAATATGAGAAATCCTGAATCTTGGACACAATATGAGCTTGCATTTCTATAGATCCATCTTTAATCTTGATTCCTAAGAAATTCATCTCATCTTTAAAAATCTCCATTTTGGTAGGAGAGAGACATAAACCATTCTTGTATACTGTCTCATAGAATTTCTCAAGATGATCTATATGATCTTTGGGAGACTTGGAAAATATCAATATGTCATCAATATAGACTATTAAGAAGTCAGATAACTCACCAAAGATAGAATCCATTTTCTTCTTGGAAGATGGATGGTGCAATCTTCAATCCAAAGGAAGAACTTGCCATTCATATTGTCCTCCAGGGACAACAAATGTTGTTTTGTATGTGTCTTCTGGTTTCAGGAATATCTGCCAAAATCCACTCTTCAGATCAAACTTGCTATATACCTTAGATCCTTTGATTTTGTTGAAAGCAGTCATCCTTTGGTCGGAATAGGATGCTAAAGCTGCACATTCTGAACTTGTTTAAAGGCTTGTAATCTACAACAAGTCTTTTCTTTTGACGGATTTGTTCACTTCTCTTATTTACATAGAATGTTGCACATGCCCAAGGAGAATTAGATTCTTTAATAAAACCTCCTTGAATTAATTTTTGATTTCTTCATGGCATTCTTTTCTTTCTGAAGGGATCATGCCCTTATGATGTGCTTTGAATTTAGGAATGATATCATTCCCTTTATCATCTTTTATCAGCTGTAAATCAAGTGAACAAATATGCTTTCTTCTATCAATGAAAGCATGAGGATTTTCTGAACAAAGATCTTTTTTAATCTTTGTAATAATATCATCAATATTACTTTTACACAAAGCAATGGACTTATGAATCCATTCATGATTAGATTCCTTTTGTGTTCTGGTAAAGGGATTATTGTTCTGAATGAATACTTTCTAGGTATCTGAACATCAGGATTGAATAAAGATATGAAATCTTTATTGAGACTGAAAGTACCACATTCTTGCAATGCATCTACTCCTATTAGAGCAATCATATGAAAGCATGTCATGCTGATAGAACTACAATGTTCTTTCATACCCTTCTATTCTAATAGGAACATATGTTGTGAATCTAGAAATCACCTCTTTCTTATCAAAATTTATTTTCAGATAAGTCTCAGTCCAACAATCAGGTGGTATGGCTCTAGACCTAAGCAGACTTATGTCGGCTCCAGTATCAATCATTGCATCAATAGAATATGGCTTGATATTTGGAATGCAAAATGTGATTGTAATAAAAGGATTTTGAGCTCCTTTTATAGTACATACCTCTGTGTTGAATTCTTCTGTTGAGACTGATGGTTCTGCATCTTGGTGTAGTATTTGTTGATAAGCTTCTTCAAATTGTTCTTCGCTTTCACTTCCTTTTTTATCTCTGTCTTCTTCTTCAATAAGGCACTTATATTCATTTGTAGCTTTAGCAATAACCTTTTGAAGAAAATCTATTCTATTCCTTCTCCATAATCTCATTGTTTCAGGAACTGGAATAACAACATCTGTATTAGAAGTAGTTACCTGAAACTCATTATCTGGATCTTCTTCTGGGAATAGAAATGGAAAACTCCTTCTTGGTGGAGAGTATCTTCCTCCTTTGCCATGATCTCTCCCTCTGTATGGGGTTTGTCTTTGTCATACTCGTCCTTGTATAGGAGGTCTTGATGATCTTTGTTGAAGAGACCATCTTTGTCTTTCTTCCTCATCTTCTCTTTTTTTCTTTGGCTTCATTCTCAGATCGACTTGTTGAGAATATTTTCTTTCAAGTTCTCTGACCTTTTGTGAAAGAAACAACTTCTTTGCAGTATCCCATGGGGGACAGTCTTCAAATTCACTTTGCCTTAACTCTAGTTGTTTGAGAAGAACCTCAGAAGATACAGGCATCATAGGATGAGGAAAGCTGGCAATCATATTTACAAAAGAAGGTAAAGAATCATATCCAGATTCAGTACTATCTGAATCAGATTCAGAATGTTCTATAATATTTACTTGGAAGTCTTCATCAGAAGAAACATATGAAATATCTGAAGAATAACAATCAGAATCAAAGACTAAACAATAATCTTGATCTGTTATTCCTTTTGTTGTAAGTGCATTTATCTTTGCCTTACCTTTATCTGTATCCTTTTCGGGCAATCACTTGCATAGTGTTTTCCTTTACAGATAAAGCAAGTAGGTATAAATTTTCTCTTTTTCCCCATATACTTCTTCTTTCTGAAGTATGACTTTCTATATGGGACTTCTCCGAATGTTTATCTCTGGAAAACTTATATTGTTTTTCTTATACTTATACTGACCCTTCCCCTTTGAAAAAGATGAACATTCATGACAAGACTTCTTTTTTTGGAACTTGTTTAGGGGTTTACAACCAAATGGGTCAAGATCTATCATCTCACAAAATTTACTTCCTAAGGCTTTTTGGGCCTTAGCAGCTTCCTTGTGATCCTTTTTCTCTTGACAGAGACGAGCATTCGTCTCATCTATTATCTGATTTAGAGCACCCAGACTTAATTCTTTTGTGCTTCTGCCATGCAGGCTTTCTTATATTCTGTAGCAAAGAAAGCAGGAAAAGACTCTATATACCGAAGTCTCATAGTAGGATCATTAATATTACCAGAATTGTAATATAATTTTTGCATGTAACATTGATATTCTTTAATCCTACTCATATCACATAATCTTGCTCTTAAGAATAAAGAAGTATTCTTAAGTTTATCATCATCAAGAGTTCCAAGAAATTCTTGAATAAGAGCAGCTGTTAATGAAGCATATCCTCCTGCTAGAATATCTTTTTGTTGTGGGTTAGCATCCCACCATTCTTTTACTATGCCAACAAATCCATTGGCTATAACTTCAGCTCTTTGATGCGGATCTTTCTATATAAAAAGTTGAGAATTAGCCCATCCAATCATTCCATGAATCAATTCTTTTACTTGCTCTGGTGTGGAACAATCTAACTTATACCAATTAGGCTGCAAGGTTTGAGTTCTTGCAGTATTATGCAGGGGCTCTGATGTTGATGCTCTGGATGGTTCTCCTAAAAACATACTTTCAGCTTCTTCTGGAAGAAGCTTTGCCATACTGATTGATCCTTTATCTGGATTCTTTTTTTGTGATGAACAATGGACTATGTTCCAAAGAGAAACAGTCTTATGTCTGGTTGAAGATCTGAAAGATCAAAAACTTCTTTTCAAGATACTTTTTGGGACCAATTTAGTTCTATTTCTTCAGGCTTTTTTGTATTATCTAGAATCTGTTCTATTTGAGGAACTATCTGGGATAGGACTGATAGATTCTTGGACTTGATCAACTTTATGACTCAACTCCATAGTGGACTCATGTAACTGATGCAAACTATTTTGTACAAGTTTGTGGGTAGTACCTAACTTAGAGGAAATATCTTTCTTAACATCCTCACTGACTGATGATGGGTTGGACAACATCAATAACTTCTCTAGTTACAATTTTGGGTATATCAGGACATGTGGACACATATCTAGTCTTATTTTCAAGACTTTTATCTATTTTCTTCATATGATAATTAACATCATCAATCTTAGTATTCAGCAATCTAAGAGCAGAGGATACATCTCCTTTATGGTGAAGTTTAATGGCTTTTAAAGTCTTTTCCATTTCAGCTAAAATAGGCTATTGAGACTGAACTCGATCATGGGCCAGACTTAACATTTTTGTTAGTCCAATTTAGCATTTTGAGGACTCAGAGGGATCAATATGTCTATCAACAGATCTTTGATACCAAAAATAGCTTTTTGGGTTTCATCTGATGACAAAACTTCACTACTGTCAAGGGATGGAAAAGATGGAGAAATATTAGTTTCTCTAGAAGCCATACTAATGGTTGGACCATTAGAGGGGACATATTTTTGTTTTATAATCTGCTCACAATCTTTACACCATAGATAATCTGTATTTGGGTCATGAACTAGACTATTATGACTACAAATATATGTTTGTTCTTTTACAGATTTTCTCGAAGGTTCAGCCAACGAGAAGACAAAGGTATCTGATCTAAATGAACTAGATCTAGACAAATCAGACATGGGTTTCTTAGATCTGAAAGACAAAGTAACATTAGACTTAGACTCATTTATCAGCTGTAGCATTTTCTAACTTAGGTTGATTTTTTTCAAGAATTTTTTTGGATAAGGTCCATTCCTTGGGAACTTTTATCTGGGACCATGAAATCAACTCAGGTTCTATTTTTTGACTTTCTATACTAGCATGACTCACCATGTTGCTGCCTTTGGAAATACCATGCTTAACGGCTAGATGCATTGTATTAACAAGACGATAGATAATTTTATAATGGATAGTAAAGGGCAAGCACCAGGCTTCATATGTAGACCTGTAGTAGCAAGGTGTAGACGTAGGACTTGTTTAAGCAAATCTTCTTTTTGAGGCTAACTGGATAATTCGGATAGACCTCAAAAGAGATGGGGCCATTATGTAAACTAGTTTGTATAGTAGCTAAGAGGGAATCCTTAAAACTCTCAAAACGTAGATCCATGAGGCAACACAAAACTGAAGCATTTAAACCACGGCGAAACAAAGGAGTAATACCTATTTGTACACAACCTATATGGGCAAACTTAAAGGTATTTTACTTCTTTATGGATTGGATATCAACAGGTTCTATTAAAGGAATATTATATTCATGGCTAGACATTTGTGATACTTGTATAACAGACTTTTAGGTTTTTAATGTAGTAGCAGCAATTAAATGAAAAGCAATTAACTTATCATACACTTGGTTATAGGGGATCTTAGGCAATTTCCATGTCGGTAATGGATCTGATTCCTATTGTACATCTATAGCAGAATTGATAGGAAAGATGTCAGATAAACTTACAAGATCTTGATCTACATGTTCTTTAGAAAGACTAGCATGATCTCCAAACTCCATATCTGGTACTGTTAAGAAACTCTTTAGCAATAGCAGAGCTTATGGTATCGACCTTCAACCTAAAAATGTGCACATCCACGGTGACTTACAAAGCGGGAGGCTCACCTCTTTGCCTAGCTTACGAGGTATGAACTTACTTCACAGATGAAGAAAGAGAGAACATACAATGATCTTTGAGACAAAATCTTGCAAATTTTATTGATTTCAGATAAACTCTTTTACATAGAGAACCAACTCTGATACCATTCTATATAACTCAAGTGCGTTATAAACATTTACAAGAGTCTCTACATATTGTCTAATATATAGCACAAAAATCTTATATATTTTTCCTACCGACTCACATAAACAATCCCAAATCTTCGATGTAGTGAATGAGTCTCAACATATCCTTATATAGGAATGCGAGAGGCTTTTCACCGGATTAATGGGCAACCTAGAGACCAGAAACCGGCAACCTATGTAAACACGAAGATTTCCACTAAGAGAAAAGTGGGAAAAGACAATTGAGTACATGCTACTCAACATGACACCTTTAGATAGTGGGGAGGTCCACCATGCTTTCGAAATGACTAAAGAGGAGTCACTTCAAGCTTTATTAAAAAGATGACAACAAGCCTGTCATCATAGCTTTAAGGATTGAAATGGACTCTAGGACTATTATCATTATCCGATGAGCTGGAGGAATCTTCCCAGTCTTGTCTTTCAACAAAGTGGATGTCACGGGTGTTCTGCTTGTACCATAGTCTGGATAAGGATGATGTTCCATCATTTTCTCGTGTCTAGATGTTTTTGGATGGAAAAAGATAATGATCAGGAATATGGAGGAAATGACCCGGTGTAGGTGGATGCACATTCATCGTATGATGAAGATAGATTTTTCTCCATAGTTTTCGTTTGGATGAGCATGATGACCTTGTACAAGATTAGTCCTAAGATAATAGGAAACTTTTACATACCAAGGTATTTTACAATTAATTAGAATATTTCTGACAGTATCAGGATCTATATTGAGCAAAGGACTATTAGAAATTTTAGTAGGCAGAAATTTAGAAAGAAAATACTTGAAATGATTTGCAATATACGCTTTATCACGGGAAGGTTCGGTCTATCCCATTCCATGCGTCATTTTCCATGGGATTTCCTTCAGGCCAAAGCTTGAAAAATTCAAATCTCCATAATGTGTTTGGTCTTGGGACCAGTTGTCTTAACTGAAGTCCTCTTACATGAACATCTTCAAGAGGAGGTTCTACATACCTTGAACGTCTCCATCGCCATTGTAGAGTGCAAAATACCATTGGTTCTTATGCGGTGTGAAACTCAGTAGTTGGAATCTCGGGATCAACAAACTCGGATGTTACCTATGTCATATTATAAGGAGAAACAAAATGATTCCTCTTGAAAGTAGCGGTGTTGTGCTTCATATGACATTTCATTGTCATTCCTTTTCGAGAGATTCAAGGTAGTTACGGAAAGTAGCAATGTTCTAGATTGATTCAACAAAATCTTGTGATACAAATCCGGTGAAAAGCCTCTCGCATTCCTAGGTTATCACATGAGATTGTTGACTAATCTGGAACATTGCTACTTGCGTAACTACCTGAATCTCTAAAAAGGAATGACAATGAAATGTCATATGAAGCACAACACCTGCTACTTTCAAGAGGAATCATTTATGTTTCTCCTTATAATATGACAGAGGTAAAGATCCAAGTTTTTTGATCCCGAGATTCCAACTACATAGTTTCACACGCATAAGAACCAATGATATTCTGCACTCTACAATGGCAATGGAGACATTCGAGGTATGTAGAACCTCCTCCTGAAGACATTCCTGTAAAAGGACTTCGGTTAAGACAACTGGTCCCAAGACCAAGCACATTATGGAGATTTGAATTTTCCAAGCTTTGGCCTGAAGGACATCCCATGGAAAATGACTCATGGAACACACCGAGCCTTCCTTTGACATGCAATATATTGCAAATCATTTCAAGTATTTTCTTTCTAAATTTCTACCTACTAAAATTTTTATAGTCCTTTGCTCAATATAGATCCCGACATCACATAAATATTCTAATTAATTGTAAAATACTTTGGTATGTAAAAGTTTTCTATTATCTTAGGACTAATCCCGCACAGTGGTCGTCATGCTCATCCAAACGGACAACTATGGAGAAAAATCTATCTTCATCATACGATGAATGTGCATCCACATGCATCGAGTCATTTCTCCATATTCCCGATCATTATCTCTTTCCATCCGAAGGCATCTAGCCACGAAAAATAGGGTATTTATGAGTAGCAATGTTGAACTAAGAATGCATCATTATTTGTTTCATCCTCACCCTATCGTAAATTTCCTTATATATGCTTCTTCCCACTTAAACAAGTTCCAAAATCTTAGAGTTCCACCTGATCAGTTTGCTTTTGGAGGGGAAGCCGTCGTTGCGCGTTCGTTGTCGAGAGAAGCATAACATGAATTACAAATTATTAATCTTTTATGGAATTCTGACCTTGAGAAATGATATGACTATTTTCATTACTTCCTACTAGCGAGATCCTCCTCAACTTGAGTACAATAAGATTTGTCCTATCTTCCACACTACATCATCACATCTATTTGATGGTAATTCATCTAATTTATTTGATCCATGGAGAAATTAAAACCAGTTTCATTGTTCCATTTGCTGGAACTTCTAGGGAGAATGGTTATTTGTTTGTTTTTCCATCATTGCTGCTTGATCTACAACTACCAGTAATTGTTCATCCTCTGTAGCTCAACTTTTGACATGAGATGGCTTTTCCATTTATTTGCATGATTGTATCTAACCACACTCAAATCTCCTGCATTGAATTTGGTTTTCTGAGTTTGTTTTGAACCAGTGATAATTGTTTGACATAATTTTGTAAAACTTTCTCTAAATGGGCCATTGACATCTTCATCAAACTCTGCTTGTGGACCAGGCTGGCGGAGCAGCTAGCCTAGGCTAACAAATTTTCTATGAGTCGTTGAAGGATTTCGACCATGTCCATGAACATGAGGACTTGTTTTGGGCTGTTGTAAAAGAGCATGTCTCCCATTTGGTTTTCAATATCTCCGCAAAGAACCATATTTTCCTCCCAATTTCCCAAAAAATTCCATCCTAGTGTGATTGTCTTCGTAAGTGATAAACGATTGTCAAACTTAAAGAGGAATCTACACATATCTCGGTCATTTGTTGGAAGACTTCCATATATTTTACAACTCTCTTTTGCTTCTTCAATTTCCATAGACTTTTTACGATGGCTCTGTAATTTAATAGCAGTGGAAAATTACAAGAATTACAAGATCTCATGCACTAGGGGCATATTTAGGGTTATACATATTATTTTCGCATAAAAGAATAAAAACTATACAAGATTATTTCAAAAGTTTATGTTTAATTATTTTCTTTCTTGTATGATGTGAATGACTATTGTATTTGTGAAATTCCAACCAATCTTGATTAGATGCATGAAAGATAACTCGGGCCATAAAAACAAGGACATATACTACAAAGAAAAATAGTTCTATCGAGATGAAAGTCGTTGAGTCTTGTCTCATAAAAAGCACTTATCAATAAGGTTGGTTGTAGACAATTGCTTCGCACAAATTATGCTCAATATCCTATCCACTAACCTTCTTTTCACCGATACACTATTCAACTTTCACCGCTCAATATCCTTTCCACTAACCTTCTTTTCACCAATACCCTCTTTAGCATTCTTTGTAATAACACCTTCAACTTTGGGCAAATGACTTCTTGAAATTTACTACATATCTGCACAAACACACTTCTTTTACATCAATCAACAACTATCAACTTTTATTAATCCAACAAACACCTTGCAACTTGTAGGCAGGAACTGGCCACTTCATGGCTCTTGTTTATTTAGAATACCAACTTTTCTTCTACCTAGCTTTTTTCATTCGTGTTATTTTAAGGTTTGTACTTTTTCCATTTCATTTAAAAAGAATTACCTTTTTCTCTTCAATTTTGTTTTTGAACTCGAACACCTTCAATTTATTTAGTAATCTAATCCTTAAGCTTCGTGGAACATATATAACTTAACTTATATATACAATGACAATGCATCTATATTTTTCAAGAATATTAAGTTTGTTAAGTATTATCTATAAAATATTTATTGGCTTCTAACGAGACTCAATAATATGCTTTGATAATTTCAATGGCAATAGCTTGATTTGTAATATTTAACATGGAAACATTATTACGGGTAAGCTAAAGGCTAGTGGTGTGGAGTTCATGAGTGATATTGATGGCCTCTCTTATCAAGTATTAACTAAGCAAATGTCGCATGAGAGTGAGATAATATTGTCAGCAGGAAGCATAGGAAGCCCTCAACTTCTCCTCTTAAGTGGAATTGGCCCTTCACAACAACTCAAAGAATTGAATATTACTATACTCTTAGATTTACCCTTAGTAGGAAAAGGGATTAAAGATCCACCTCGCACAAACATGTTTATAGAATCTCCTAAACCACTTGAATTTAGTAGGATACAAGTAGTGGGCGTATTAGATAATTCACAACTCTACATTGAGTCTGCAAGCTTTGTTCTACAAAATAATTCGACAGATGCTCTATATTTTGGACTCATTGCTAGTAAATTGGCCTTTCCCTTTTCGAGTGGCGAGCTTAGGATTAGGAACACAAATCCACAAGATAATCCCTTAGTTCGATACAACTACTTTTCTCATCCTTTTGATCTACAAGAATGCATGCTTAGCGTGAAGGTACTAGCCAATATTAGCATGACCTCTTTCATTCAAGAGTTTGCATTTGCTAGTAGTGGAAACTCTAACTATTTACGATTCTTTGGGCCAACATTACCAAAAAATATGACAAATGATGAATCCCTAGCTAAGTTTTGTATAGATACACTAACATCAATGTGGCATTTTCATGGAGGGTGTCAGATTGATTCTGTGATTGATAAAAGGAATCGAGTGAAAGGTGTTGATAGTTTAAGGGTTGTGGACAATTCAAATTTTAAAGACACCCCTGGGACCAATCCACAAGCTACTACCATGATGTTTGGAAGGTATTTTTTCCCTACAATAGAAATTATTAATTTAATTTTAAAATATTTTGTACATCTATTTTAACAATAAACGTTGACAATGTACACTATTTACGCAGTACGTCGGACTTCATATACTCCAAGAACGTGTAAGTACTTATGTATCAACTCCAAAAGGAGAGGATTTTATGGATGAACTTTGATTACCAACATCACCCCTCATTTTGAGGATTAGCAAACTTAAACATTCATGTTATTTCATAATATTGAAATATTTTGGTTATGTATAAAAATCTAAGTTTTGTACATTATATTTTATTATATTCTCACAAATTCAATCAAACATTTTTAAATATATTGTTGTTTTTGGTTTGAAGAGTAATTTGTTTGAAAGTGTAGTAATGAATAGGATTCTTCTTGTGAAATAATTTTTTCGGTAATGTTGTGGATTTCACTTATGAATCTATTTTCGGAGAAGAGAAAACAAACCTAATAATAAGATTTGAAAGATTGAAAAATAAAAATATTTTTATTATTCCTATATTAAAATAAATTTTGAATGCCCAATGCATATTGCTAATAAATTTAAATATTTTTTTGAAACAAAACTCAAATCACATTATGGGCCTCTCCATTTTATGACACCCTATGAAATATGTAAAAAAAAAAATCTTAAATTGTTTAATATGAGAATAAAACATTATTCATTGTGGTGTCTAAATAGAATAACACTAGATGTATAATGGTACGTTGGACACCATAACTATCATTCATTGCACGTACTCACTAGTCCATGCCTTAATATAGGAAATTGTACAATTGCTCGCAAAATAATACATAATGATAATAATATGTTCGGATGATAATGAAACATATTTCATCAAGAATGAATGTAAAATATTTATATTTTTTAATTTTGTAGGTATTGTCTTAAGTTTATATGTTTTTGTTATAATTATATTGTATTTTGTTGTTTTATTAGTATTTTGTTACATGATTTGTTGTAAATAATAATATTTTATTATAATTTTTGAGGTAAATTTATTGCATCAATAGATTGTGTATTCATCTAGTTATGTTGAGAGACATTCTACAATGGAAGTGGGGCACAAGATCTCATTTCATGATCATTCCAAACTCTACTAGCCAATACAATTCAAAAGCACATTAGTGACATATTTTGATTTCTATCTTGCTCATAACATATTGCTTGTTCCATATCTTTATCTTAACACAAATAGATCATATTGTTTGTTCCATATCTTTATCTTAACACAAATAGTTGACATATATATTTTGATTTGAATCTTGCTCATGACACATGGCTTGGTAAATGCTTTCTTTTTACACACAAGTAACAACTATTAATGTTGATTAAGTTGGCATGTCTTGTCATTTATGTTTTTTTATGGTGGGCTTATTATGTCATATTGTGTCATGTCATATAATAGGTCACAATAGATCCAATAGGATTCGAATCATGTGTTATGGTCATACTAGTTTACCAATCATGATTATGCAATTATCTATGATTTGCTCTAAATTATTGGATATACTCGTGATATGCCTCGTAAAACAATGAAATTTATTATTTATTCCTAAATGTTCTTATCCAATGCACATTTCTTACTTTACCATGTTTAGTTGATACACTATATATGGTTCACATCCGTGATGCTCGAATTATATGATTTATACAAGAAACACTTTCTCTTTTGGGCTAAGTGATTTTATGAAACATCCTTCATTTACAAAAGTTGGCACATTGTGGGATCTTATAGTAAGTTCTTACAAAATAATAGCCATAATGCTTTAGTTGACATGGTGTGATAAAATTCACACAACTATTCAAAAGGTTACTAGCATTTACACTTATTGTATGATTACATGTATATTAAGATCATATACAAGTGGCTTATTGCATGGTCAAGTGTTACAAATTGGCTTTTAGTAAGCTCCAGCTTATTGATGGACTATAACATGCTCAACTAGTGCTACTGTGATTGCTAATATTAGGCGTAAATGTTACAGATGACTCCTAACAAGCTCAACTACTACAAGCTAGAAATCACACTAAAGGCTTAAAATGGAAATGATGATAGGCACAAAAGAAACAATTTTTTCCTATTCATGTGAGGATTTGAAAGCTAAGTGTTTGAAGGAAATGCTCGGGCTTTAGTGTAGTGGAGTGAAGATATGGAAGGGAGTGAAATGTAACATTATTTTCAAAATAAGGAAGATCAATTATTAGTTCTATAGAAAGAATAAATTTTTAAAGAATAAGAGAAATAAAATGTTCTATTATGTGAAGGTAGAATGAGGAAGCAATGAATTGGAAACATAAATTTTTGAAGTAGGGAAAAAGGTGTGGAGAGGTAAGAGGTGATTGCTCGTTTTTTTCATGAGGTGGACACAAGCCCCACAAGACATCTTGGACTACCATTTGAATGAAGAAGTTGATGATATATGTAGGAGGATGTGCCTTTGGAATCTTGACAACCGTGAATGCAAGAATTATGTCATTCTTTATCTTTAATGTCAATAGTTTCACATATTTTTATAACAAGGATTGATATAACAGAGGTTGGTAAAGAGAATGCCCTCAAAAGATAAACATGGTATGTCTAATTATCATCAAATAAGGTGAATGAGATGCAAACATTGTAATTAACTATAGGTTTTATTTTTCCATTTTCATTGTTGCCCAAAAATTTGAGAGAAGTAAAAAAACACTAACATGAATGATGTATAAACTTCTACTTTGGAAACTTACAAAATCACACAACCATTGTCCTACTTCCAATTTATACAAAAATGGCAGTTCGAAAGTTAGTGAATGAAATCTGGTGCTTTAGAACTACTTGCAGGAATAATAATGAACAATTAAGTACACAACACCAATTTTTATCCTAGAAACCCCCAAATTGAGGGAAAACCAGTCGAGGAAGGGTATTTCTCTTTCTTCCCAAAGTATTATATTGTCCAATTAAAATAATACATATTAGAAGAAGATGAAGGAAGACAACAATGTTACTTCCACCCTCTCTACTTGCTTGTTTTTCTCATATAGCTTACTTCTACAAAATAATTACAGCACCAATGGTTTCTTGCTCACTTCTCCCATTCAAAAAATAATCAATCCCACATTCTCTTTTTTGTATTTATAGCTTATTTCTTATGTTCTCTCATGCACTGGAGAATAGGAAAAGACATCCAAAGAAGAGACAAGACCCAAAAGTTCAAAATCTATGACTATTCATGGATTTAATTTTTGTTTTACATAATGATAGGACCGATAGTGGACACAGAGGGGTAGTTATGCAACCTCTCGGGGTAGTTATGTAATTGTCGCTGCAGTAAAGCGGTGGTTCTATAACTTAACATTTTTCTCCTAATTATTCTCATTTTTCCTTCTAATCCTAGTTGTTATGATGAAGTGATTTTTTTCTGGATCCTTCTGGATCACACCTCCCCTGCTAAGGAGGCTTTTGATCCCATAAAATCTTAGTGGGGGAAGTAGATGAGGAAAAAATTCCCTCACTTTATCCTTCGAGTACCACTGGGATTTCTTTGGTGTCTTCCCCTTGAATCCAACTTGCTTAGACTCTTATGGAGCTCTCTTTGTTTCCCGACTTTCTGTTGCAGCACTACATTCTCCTCCAACTTGCCTCATAAATCTTAGACACAATCCTCTATGGAAGGTAACAAATGCCATTCTTCTTCCTCATCAAGCATAGATGGCTCATATAGGTGTAAGTTCTCACAATTTACTACTAAGTACATTTGCATGAAGTGTGACAAATCAAGTCTATAATCATTTTCTCCAACCCGCTCCAAGTATGGTGAAGGTTCCATACCGTAGAGGCTTGAGCTTCCTTGCTTGACCTTGTAGTCTTTTCTTGCTCAAGTACATCTAAACCTTGTCTCTAACATGAAGCTTGTGCTCTTTATGATGTTGATCGTGCCTAGCCTTGTAATTGACTTGAGACTTTTCCAATTGTTGTTTCACCTTGAGATGGATTTGTCGGATCCTCTCAATGAACTTTACTACTCTAGTCACTTCTTAACCATATATCTCTCCTTCTTCCTGTTGTCCAACCACAATGACCAGTGGATTGGTAGGTAAATACCCCATGCATGTTTCAAAAGGTGATCGCATAGTAGATAAATATACCACCATGTTGTGGGAATGCTAAATGTAGGCTAATGACTTGTCCCAAGTCCATGGATATGTTCTATTATACCCTCTAATCAGTTGCACCAAAGTCTTATTTACCACCTTTGTTTTCCTATATGTTTTGGGATGGAAGATCGTGCTTTTGTAATCTGATAACCATCTTGTCCCATGAAGTAGTCTAAAACTTCCCCAAGAACCTAGAATCAGTGTCAAAATAATAGACTTCGCAAACCAAAATCAACCCATACATTAGTAAAGAAAATTTTGTTTGCCTCATATTCTTTTATTATCTTTTTACATTCCATAAGAACACACATTTTACTAAATCTATCTATAACAACATATAGATAATCATGGCCATGTTTAGACATAGGTAGTCCTCCTACAAAATCCATAGAGATATCCTCCCAAGGTCGAGTAGGGACCGGTAAAGGCATATACAAACTTTTCTTCCTAATTTTAGGCTTGCTTGTACAACAAAGTTTACATCCTATTATGAATTTATATACTTCTTCTATCGTATTGGGCCAATATACATACCTTTATAAGTGGTCCATGGGATTACCAACACCAAAATGTCCTGATACTTTCAATGTATGTGCTTCCCTCATCAATAAAATCCTTTCTTCTTTTGGCACACAAATCTTCTCCCATCAGTAGAGTAGCCCATATTTGAGATAACAATCATTAATACCCATCCTTTTAGACCCTTTTAACTACGACTTTGATATGTCACCCCAAAATCTTTGTCTCGAGTATATGTCTCTCCATAAGCTTCCTTCATGAAGGGCTCAAAATGAGAGATAATGGAAAAACTAATTAATTTCTCCTATGTGGGTGGCCTAGACAACATATCTGCCACCAAATTTGTACTACCTTTCTTATATTTGATCACCAAATGGAACTGTTGAAGGAACCCCATCCACGTGTAGTGCCTTGTCTTCTGTAATTTAGATTGTGCTTGAAAATATTATAGAGGTTTGTGGTCATTGTGCACAATAGTTTCTTTACCTAACAAATAGTGTTTCCATTTCTTTATTGCCTGAACTAGTGCATACATTTATTCATCATATATTGAATATCCCTTAGCTGATGCAGTGAAAGTTTTAGAATGATATCATATTGGTTTACCTCCATGTAATAACAATGCTCCCATATCATAATTCGCTGGCATTTGTCTCTATTTCAAAGGGATGTTGCAAATTAGGAAGAACAAGGACTAGAGCATGACTAATTTTGTATTTTAATAACTCAAAATCTCGGTCTTGTCCCTTACCCTCGTTAAAACCCTTACTCTTTACGGCCGTTGGGTGTAGAGGTGTTGTAATAGTGGAGAAACCCTGAAATGAACTTCCTTATGTATTGTAATTCTACCACAAAACTCCTACTTTATGTGACTCTTGTTGGTGTTGGCCAATTGTTGATGACTTTCACCTTCTTTGGATCCACTCATATCTCTCCTCCTCCAAGCACGTGCCCAAGATAGACAAGTGATTGTTTGGAAAATTCACACTTCTTCATGTTACAAAGTAGTTATTTCTCCTTGAGAACTTGGAAGACTTGCGCAAATGTGTTCGATGTTCCTCGCATGTGGCACTAAAATTGGAATATCATCCAAATATACAATGGCACATGTATCTATGAACTACCAAAATACATCATTCATTAATCTCATAAATGTAGCGAGGAGTTGCATAAACCAAATGGAAGTACTAACCACTCATACAAACCTTGTTTTGTTTTGAATACTGTCTTCCATATATCTTCCTCCTTCATCCTAACTTGATGATAACCAGACTTGAGATCCAACTTTGTGAAGAACCTTGCATGTTGAAGTTGGTCCAAGAGATCATATATGTGTGAGAGTGGATATGTTTTCTTAATGGTAATCTTGTTCAAAGCACCATAGTTGATGCACATTCTCCAAGACCCATCCTTCTTTAGCACCATCATGATAGGCAAACCGCATGGCAAGGTGCTTGGGTGTATCACTCCTTGGTCAAATAGCTCTTGGAGTTTTTTCTTTACCTATGTACTCTCCAACAAACATTGCATATACAACCAGATATTTGATAGAGGGGACTCTAGAAACAACTGAATCTCATGCTCTACTTCTCGTTTTGGCAGTAATCCACTAGGAGTTTAGAACACTTCCTGAAAAGACTAAATTATGCTATCTAAATCCTTCATCCCTTGGTTAGAAACATCTGAAATTTCTACCCCATCTTATTTATCTTTCAATAAAAGTAAAAAAAATGATTAGGATTTTCCTGAATTAGTCTCTTTGCTTAGTTAACACTTACCATGGCAAGTTTTGGCTTACGCTAGTATGCCCGTATGTTGTAAATGACTCCATCCTTGACCCATGTGTATCGATTCTCCCTTCTCATGAATATAACATCCCCGATATATAAGTATGGACTCCATAAAATGACATCAAATGCATGAAGTGGAATTGCATCAACTTCTAATACATATATATATGTAGAATTGATTCCAAACTTGAACTTACATCTTCGTGTTACCTAAATTTTGTGCCCTTCTTCACCCATCCCAAAGGATAAGGATGTGGATTCTCATAAGTTTCAAGACCAAGCTTCTTCACAACCGCATAAGAAATCAAATTAGATTGAGAACCAAAGATCAACCAAAGCATTTACCTTAGTCCTCTTAATCAAGATTTTGATTTGAAATAGCTTACCCATTTCTTCCTCTTGTTTTTGGTGTCCATGTTGGTGGCCGTGCATCCCAATTGTTTGTCTACATCAGAGTCACCTCTATCTTTACCTCCCCATAAGTTTTTACAATTGTCATGGACTTCTTGGAGTCCTTGGTTCAGCTTTTTTGGATGTAACATCCAACATGTAGAGTCAAGATGACCAATGATATCACAATTCTTACAAAAATCTTAGGATCTTTACAAGTAATCAAGGTGGTAGCGGTCTTTCTACATTTCCATTTACCCTTATTACTTGTTTGTCCCTGCTCTTTCTTTGGCTGATTTGTTGACCGTTTTGTCCTTAAATCCACTTCTCCTTGTTTTTTGTCGTCATCTATGTAGTATACTTACACACATGCTTCATTGATATCCTTGGGTTTCGTGGAGATGACCTTTCTTCGTAGGTGAGTGTGAAGTCCTCCCAAATACTTGGTAAGAATATCCTCGTCCTCCAAGTCCATATTGACAAACATGGCTTGCCTCTAAAATTATGTAGTGTAATCCTGCACACTTTAACCATTGGTTTGTCTAAAATACTACCATTTAATCATATGTTCAGTCTTATGGTCAGTAGGATAAAAAATTTCCCTTAGCAATTCTTTAAAACCCTCCCAAGAACTTACAATAGGACACTTCATCTTTTCACAAGTGTGGTTGGATGGGTTTCCCACCAAACCAGTACATGTCCTTCCATCTTTAGATGTGCAAAGGTGATCCTTTGTGCCTCAGTAATATTGTGCACACTAAAATGTACCTCTAATTGTTTTAACCATTTATCTAGTAACTCTGCATCTACTTTCCCTTCAAATCTTTTAATCTCAACTTCAATTTCAACTTTAAAAGGATCATGATCTAATTTTACCTTTTCCTTATCGATCGTAGTTTCCTCTTCTTGCTCTTCCATATCTTCCTCATCGTGGCTCTTTCTTATGCCAAATTTCTCGGCCAAAGCTTTAACCACCGAGTATATGAAGTCTTTCTTAACCGCCGCTATCCTTTTTTGATCTAAGAGTTCCCTTTGGTGTCCCAACACCATATCCATAGTGCTTTCCAACATCATAATTCTACAAACCAAGTCCTCTTCTTCCATTTTTTCTTTAATCATTTGATTCCAGATTATTGTAGTTATCTCCAAATTGTAAGGTATTAAATCTTCGCCTTTAGACCTTATCACTTTCATACAAATCACAGAAGAACAAATACCACAGTCCTTTGGATATTATTATCAGCTTTGATACCAAAAACATCTGTAAACTTATACTTTGGAAACTTACAAAATCATGCCACTTTGTTATTCTACTTCCTATTTATACAAAAATGACAGTTATGAAATTTAGAGAATGAAATCTAGTGTTATAGAACTACTTGCAGCAATAAAAATGAACAAATAAGAACACAACACTAAATTTTTATCCCTGGAAGCCCCCACATTGAGGGAAAAACCAATCGGGAAGGGAAAATGATATTTCTTTCTAGTATTGTATTGGCTAATTAAAAGAATACAAATTATAAGAAGATGAAGGAAGACAACAATGTTACTTCCAACCTCTTTACTTGCTTGCTTCTCGCTCATATATTGTGCTTCTACAAAATAATTCTAGCACCAATGATTTCTTTCTCACTTCTCTCATTCTAATTAACTAAAATATGAAATTAGGTTTCTATATTATAGGTTATTCTAATGATATGAAAAGTAGTAAATAACAACCAAATAAAGAAACGAAATGGCTCAAGAACTAAGTAAGTAGAAATGAAAAACCCTAATGTGAAAGAAGGGTTAGAAAAGGGCTTAGCTGATTTGATGACCATTCTAGACTATGTGCAGAAGTGTCAAAATAAACAAAATGAAAGAATGACTACACAGATCCCCATAAAGGAAATATCTAAGCTCTTTGGTTGGACAGGGCACAGAAAGGGACAGGGAGCCTATGGGCACCCTAGTCGAGAACTAGGCACCTGGTCTACGAAAATGGCCTCGAAGCCATCCTATGAGGTGTCGTTGGATGTTTTTCTCTGTGTATTATTTTTTTTGCACTAACTTCATTGAACTTGGTTGATGTCATTTTGCAAATCGAAATGAAGAAGAAACATGCGAAACCCCAAGACAAACATCAAATCCCTAAAACAAAAAGATGCATATGGAGAGGTCGACTATCCTCAACTACCATAATGGTGGAATTACTAATTGAGCGATGTACTACATCTCAAATCCAATGTAGATCTAGGTGTGTGTGTGTGCAAATCGTGCCCTAGGTTGATCGTGTGTCGCTTGCATTTTGTCAAGTATGAGTAATAAGTAGATGTAAAATGTAATAAAAGTGTACATGGAAACAATAGACTCCCCTCCTATGAAGTGTGATGCAGATGAACCAACCTTGTGTGCTTTGTGATGGATCTATTTCGATGCAAATGTAGCTTTATATGCCTTTGATGGATGTAACCTAGATGTGTGATAGTAAGTGTTTAGTGCTTGGTCCCTCATTATGGTCACATAAATTTATATTTATATGGTTCTCTTGTTCTAATTTCATAATTAACCCCAAAAATTTCGACCACTAAAAATATAAGAATCTCAAATGATCGAGAAAATTCTCAAAATGTGGCGGGAAAGTGTGAAAGAGATCGGGGCACCCCGAATGGGAACAGGCACTTAGGGCACCCTAATCTAAGGATGGCGCCCAGTAGGTAATAGAAAATATGTAGAATGATAAAACAAATTGGGCGAGTGCAAGTGTAAGATAGAAAATATGATAGTAAGCAATAGAAAAATGGTCAAAGACATGGGTTAATTATTACTCTTTTCGCTTAAGACCATATGAATTGTAGTATGAGACCATGACTAAATATTGACTCACATTGCTTGATTTAGTGGCTACACGTTTAAGAAATGATCAATTACACATGCTATTCTTGTATTTATTGCTTGCTCCCTATATCCTCCCATGGGTGGAGAATAAGAAGAGACATCCAAGGAAGAGACACAACCCAGACGTTCAAAATCTGCGACTTTTTGTGAATTATATTTTATGTTTTACATAGTGACAGGACCACCTAGGGATACATAGAGGTGGTTATGTAGCCGTCGGTGACCACAGAGGGTGGTTACGTAACCGCCACTCAACAGAAAGTGTCAGTTTAATAACTTAAATGTTTTCTCCCGCTTCTTATCATTTTTCCTTCGATCCTAGTTTTTCCGATGAAGTGATGTTTTTGATCCTTATGGATTAATGAAGCCATATAATCTCTTGTAGATTTCGATGTTTATTTTGGAAGTGACATTATAAGAGGGAATCAAGGTGGACTAGGGGGATATCACTTCTATGAGGCCTAAAGGTCGATAAGTAGAGGATAAGGAAGATGGATTCTTATCAAAGTTCGATTTCATAGGAGGTCAAATTGTTGCATACAAGCATTGTCTTATAGGAGAATTGAAGAGTGGTAGGAAGGATGTGGCAAGATATTTCTCACATTTGTGACACCTACCATGAAAATAAAATTGGGTGAGGTAGTCCTTTCCCCAATGAGACCTCAAAAACAGGAGCATGAATTAAGGAGCAAGGAAGGTATTTCCCATCCAAGACCTTGCTGCGATGGAAAATTGAGTTTTATTTCCCATTCAGTAATGAGAAAGGTGTCATAAATTCCACTGCTACAAATTAATCATAATATGTATTCTATACGTCTACAATGGTGGGCCATAAGGTAGATTATACCTTAATGTATGCCATTATTTTGTGTGCTTCTCTTGATTTTGTGTGTCATGATTTTAATCGGTTCTTGATTGTGGAATCTTCAAGTCCATTCCCTTATGGATAATAGTTAGAAGAAGTTGTAAGGTATATGTAATACTTTATAGAAAACTCAATGATCTTGGCTCTTGTGAATTCTTTAAAGCATTGTCAAATATAACTGTGTGGGATCTCAAATTTGGTGATAAGTCCTTGAAGGAAGTCAATGATGAATTTTTCTATACCTTCTTTTCTTAGAGATGCATCGATCCATTTGGTGAAGTATTCATTAGTGGCGAGGATCTATATGTGACTAGCACTAGAAGGGGAATTAATCATCGTAATGAAGTCTAGTCTCTATAGTGAGAAGGATTGAAATGCCACAATTGGTTGTAAAGGGAGAGTGGCTCTTTTTTTTCTTATGAAGAACAAGAATTCATGGCATTGTCTCACTCATTTTAACACATTAGAAAAGTGTAGGCCGGTGGTAACCATCTCACATCATCTTCGTGGGTGTTGTTTGTGGCATGAAATGACCACCGAAGCTTGATTGAACTCTCTTATCTCTTTAGGCTAAATGCACCTTAAGAGGACAATGTCTAAATTCCTTCCGAATATTATCCCGCTAACAAGATCATGGGGAATGGCCTAGATTTTAAAGTGTTTTCTATTGATTCTTTCTAAGCCAAAGCACGATATTTTCTAGTTGATATATATCATGTCTTATTTTGATTCTAAATTGCCTCATTTTATTCTTTGGGTAGTTGATAATCATGGATACAAACTACCTCTTATGAATTATCTATATATTTAGATAAATTTTGGTAGAGATCCTTAGCTCTTATTTGCTTGGTATATTGTAGTTTGATGTCAAAATCCATGATCTTAGTGATCCACTAACTCTTTTATCATTAAATTTTCCTCCCAAGACATAGCCTTTAGTGCCTCGGATGAATTCACTCTATTGTTGGATAAGAGGTGCTTAAAATATTTAAAGTCTTAATTATCGCAAAGGCTTATTTTTTAATGAAGTGGTACTTGGATGTTGTAAGTAAAGTGAAAACTCAAGTTGAAGTGAAAGATAAACAAATAAAAACAACAAACCTTTCTCAAGCTTTTTCTTGCAAACCTCATATAAGATTATGGAAGTATTAAACTTGTAGAATCTTGTAGTTGTTGGATTGTGGATTCTCTTGATTCGATCTACAAATGTAGAAGTGGCAATGCGCAAATAGATAGAAACGAGGATGTAGATGTAAATTTTAGTAGAAGTTGGCTACAATGTATACATGATTTAACAAAAATATAATTTAATTAAACCCTATTGTAAAGTAACTGATGTAAACTATGATATACAACTGTTAAGTACAATATGACATAAGAAAAGAAGCAATTATGTATGAAATCCTAAGCAAGATATGTAGAAAGAATAACTTAGTTGATTTGTGCTTCATTTGGGAATGCTCGGACTTAGAAAACTACTTAACATGAAGTACAAAGTGTTGTTACTTATCAAAATAAAGTTTGGACTGCATGAACAAGGCTAGACACGGGTGCCCATGATAGGGACATGGGGCACCTAGGCACTAATGACCTCTAGGCGCCGGTGGTCGTACAGAGCTTTGGATCTCGATGTTTGATGTGTCACACAAGAGTCTCAAATATTACCCGTTGATCACTTGTATGTCGATATTTGAATGCCAAGGGTACTGTAATCAGTAAAATATAAGTTCACCTACAAAAACCCACAAACCACATCAAACCTAAAAAGAAAGATGCAATATGAGAATTTAGAGTCGACCCCAATGGTCACTACAAGAGTGAACTTACGACTGAGTGATGCACTATATCTTAGAATCCATGTATTTATGGTGAGTGTGTGTATAAATTGTGCCATAAGATTCCCTTGTGCAAGTTCACTTGATAGCGGGTTGTAGCTAAATGTAGAAATGTAGTAAAATGTGTAGATGGAAAAATGAAATTTCGCTTCTCGTGTTGTATATGTAGATTTGATGCAACCATTGTCCCTTGAGTGGATGTTAGATTGATGCTTTAGAGTGCTTTAGGTTCCTTTGGATGCAAACTTATGTGATGATAGTATATGCTTAGTTCTTGGTCCTTTATTTTGAAAACATAACTATGTATTTATACGATTCCCTTGTTTGAATTTCGTAATTGAAAACTGGAAGGTCAATCCATAAGTGAACAAGGTGCCCAAAAGATGAAAGAGACCCAGAAGAAGTGAGTAAGGTGGAAAAGAGTTAGGGGTGCTCATATGGGAGTGGGGTGGTTGTTCACTCCTATCCTGGCTAAACCTTTGGTTTCGGATTCATAAAAGATAAATAACTAAAACACCGATTGGGGTTGTAGGGTGTAAAAGACCATGGAGAAAAAAAGGAAACACATAAAAAAGGCCAAGGATAATCACCAATTACTAGTTTTCTTACTTAGGAATCATACGAATGCTACTATGTGTTTAGGACCTAGAAATGTACCCAAGTGTATGATTTAGTGTTTACATTTACCCCCACTTTATTTTGTTGAATGAATAATTGATAAAATAAAGTAGATAAGAGATATGTACCTAGTAACCATGTAGAGCATGATGTGAAGAATGTGCCAAGTGGACAAATGATGCATGGAATGATACAAAAATGAAGCATGTAAACTAGGAAGAGAAAGTGACCCTAAGGGATGAAGTGTATGCGTTATCTCGTGTTGTACCTATTTTTGTGCTTGTGTTTGTTTCTTTTTGTAAGGAAGGACCTGCAATAAGAAGAGTAAGAATGTATTCAAAGTCTTGTATGTGACAAATTTGCATAAGTATGTAAAAATATGTAAAATTGTGTAAAAAGGAAATTGTGCACCTAATGTAGAAGAGTGTAAAAGGATAGAAAAATGTCCGAACTACTATGAAGAGAGAGGTTTTGGGCAATATCACGCCAAGTGAATTTTTTTGGGTGATATCACGTCAAGGAGCAAGTGTTGTGTAGAGAGTTATAGTGTTACTCTCCTTCTATGACTCTTCCCAATAAACACCATTACAGATGGTGTGTCACGTGTTATTCCGAGTTATACCAATTGAGCTAAATATAGGAGATTACATGCATTCTATTGTTGGAGGACCATGCATGATACTATAAAATTTCTCTAAAGGATTATGTGAACTGTAATGATATGAGAAATTGATTGTGTGTGCCCCCGTGTCATGAGTGCCCAAGGGAGGAAACAGGTACCTAGGAACTCCTGTCTGAGCATGGGCACTTTTTTCTATGCTATTACGATGACCCAAGTCGATTCTAGTCCAATGTTGAATCGATATATATGTTTTGTTATAGCTTTGAGTTGTTTTATAGGTTGATTTGTTCACCCAATGTATTCCCCCCTCGTTTGGGGTGTATGTGATGTCGGTAGGAGTATGTGGCCCAAAGAGAGGACTTGATGTTGATATGAAATTATATCCCTGGATGGGGAGAGGATGTGCATGGTAGAAACCAAGGAACATGTAAATAAAGTGGCTAGATACATGTGTTTGTAGCAAAAGTAGAAAACATGTCATAGAAAAATAAAGTAATAAATAAATGTGCATACATGATAGACCATGAAAAGATGGTTTCAAATATGGGACATCACTCACAATGTCACAAGATAATCGAGTTCAAAGAGGCCGAAGCATACAATTACCGATCAAACAAGATATAGGGCATAGCCCACAAACAATAGCATAAAAGTAGAAAGAAATGACAAGAAAAAATGTATCAGATAACCATGGTGGCATATGATCCTACAAGGTAAATTTTGGACATGAAGCACCCATTAACATGTTAGAAAGATAAAAATTATGTCAAAGCGTGTATGTATCAATGTAAATTATTGTGCTAGTAAGAATAATAAGTAGTATACAATGGAATGATAACACCTGTAATGTGTGAGAAAGTAGATGCCCCCAAGAGCCTCAAAGTAGGAATTGTAAGAGGTACAATCCCAAACATCATTACAATGTGTAAGGAACTCGTAAGAGATATGCATTCCAAACTAGAAACCAAGAGAACATGTATGTGTATATGATAAAGATAATGACATACTAAGTATATGACTAACATAGTAAGAAAAGTGCATCATGTAAGTATAAGAAAGAAAGAGTAATCAGTAACAAAGATATGTAAATGCAATGTATACGTGTGATGAAATGGTATGCAAAATGTGATGGTGGAAAGAACACCATGCCTCCCAACGAATGTGTATGAGATGAGGTCATTTATAAAAGACCCCTCAACAATAAAAATGGACCATAGAACAAGAGTGTGTCATCGGGAAATGGTTTATCATGTATGCTTAGAAAGTGTATATCGTGAAGCGATGAGCATGGAATGTGAGGTTCATTTCAAATTTATACCCTTAGTAGTCGAGTATGAACCATGGAACTAGAGTGCATCATAGGGTAATGATGATACAAGATGTGTATCAATGTGCGTAAGAGAGATTAGATGTAAAACACAAAGCGTAATGTGCATGTGTAGAGATTAGAAATAAGTTTTAATGATTGAAGGGGGAAAGAAAACATGCTACCCCAAAGAACACAATGATAAGTAAGTTATCCGATGAGAGTGAAGGGTGAGGTTCCTCCACCTGATATTCTAGGAGATATAGGAGTGTGATGATGCTCTAAGATCGGTGGTGTATGAGAAGGACAATGTACATGTGAAGGAAGCCTATGTGGTGAAAGAGGTGGTGAACACCTATGTGAAGTAGACCTATGAGGTGAAGGAGGTGGTGAACATCTATGTGAAGTAGCCCTATCGGGTAAAGGAGGTGGTGAACACTTATGTGAAGTAGACTTATGAGATGAAGGAGGTGGTGAGCACCTATGTGAAGGGGTTTCTTAAGTAGGGTACTTAGGCCAACGAGATGGACTGGTGGACCGTTGTGAACGACCAAGTCAAGTACGAGTAGGAAAAATAGGTGCAGAACATGCTTTATATTTGAGAGGCCTATGAGACCTAGATCTTAAAGTTGGTGGAATAATTTCATCAAGAGGAGGTAAAGGCTATGGTGTGCATGGTGGAACACCTTTAATAGTGATAACTTGTTTATTGTGTGTGAACTTAAGACATAAATGATTCATTGAAGGAATAACTTGAGTGGCATTGATCTAAGGAAGACCTAAGTACATGTCATAACCTTTAGTTAAAGATGTCAAAATGAATGACACGATCATAGTAAGAGGCCCAATTGTAATGGGTATCCTAATGTAGCCAAAATAATTAGGAACTGGATATGTGATATCTAATATTGGACATTTGATATCCCCGAGAAGTGCAATAGAGTGGAAACCGATAGGAGTTCTTTGGATAGATCCTAGTGTTATTGATAATATATGACCAAATGAAAGCATTGATGTGTAATGAATCATAAGATAATGTTGCATGATAATCATGATCGGAAAATATAATGGCTAGTAACAATGCATTAGTAGCGGGGAAAATTTTAGTGGCGAATATTCCATTTTTGAAAATTTTGAAAAGGTGAATTTTTCGGTGTGGGTCAAGAATCCTGCTGTTCGCCTAAAAATTACACTTTAATTTTTTTAGGGTCGGCTTTTCCTACCCTTGAAAAATATACCCTAGATAATCCTAGATTATTCACCAAGTAGAAAACTTCTACTTCACATTTTGTCAACAATATGATATATCTCGTGATCACAGACGCGTGACAAGGGGGTAAGTTATTGATGCCACGACAAGAAGGGTTTGCAGATGCACGAAAATGGGCTTATTTGTCCAAGCGCAAAACCGACGGATAGTTGACGCGCGATAAGGAGGTATTGCAGATATTGATGCATAACAGACGCATGACAAAGAGTTTGTTGATGCGCGACACAGATTTTTTCGATGTACAAGCAGAGGGCGGAGGTCGCAGACGCGTGATAGGAGATTTGCTATCGCGTGTCAAAAAATGTATTGATGCACATCAATGAGATTTGTTGACACGCATCAATGCATTTTTTTGACGTGCGACAGCAAATCTCCGTCGCGCGTCTGTAGCCTTCTGTCACACCACTTGAAAATTAGGTGAAATTTTTTCATACAACCCCCAAAAAATTCACCTTCCCGCTGAAACCGGTTCCAAGGATATTCGCTAGGTATTTTCCACCTCCGATTTCCAAGAGGTCTCTTAAAATGAACCTTGATCGGTAGAAGTGACAAGAAAGTTAAGGGGCCTCGATGAAGGAGGGGGCACAAAATTATATACATGATTAGTAGAAGATTCAGAATCTTGTGTGTTGTGCTTAGGAAAAGGGTCATTAAATATTTTGAGCTTTTTGTTATCATTGACCGGTTTAGAAGCAGATGGCACAAGGAGCTCAAGTGAATTATTGTCAATTGGATCTTGAATGAGATGCCTAAGTTTGAAGAAACAATCAGTCAAATGTCTTATTCTTTAATGATAGTCACATTCAACATTTTTATCATAATTACGGCCACGGGGCTAGATGCGAGAAGATTGAGTGGTGGTGGAAGAGTAATTAAATTTCATTTGAGAAGTTAGGAAAAAGAATTTGAGGTGTATATGGTAATTTGGTGAAAGTGCGTTTAGTAGATTACCATTGAAGCTTTTCAGGAGGAGATATGGCATTCACATTTGCCTTTGCTTCAATTGGCTTAGAAGATGGCCGGATGTGGATTTAAATTGAAACCTATTAGAAAATGATGAAGAAGTATCTTTATATTTGAGTTTTCCCATAGAGAGTAGTTTGAATTCACGCATTTTGAGCATATGACATGATTGATCAAATTAAGTTGAGGTTTCAAAGATAACACTCTCGAAGTGGTGGTAAAAGACTTTGCACAAATATATCTTGTAATTCCAAATCAATAAGTACAATGGTCATCTTGGTTAGATTGTCCTTGTAACATAACACATAGTCGACCTAATGTTCATCGAGATCATTTTGATTTGAGGAAATCTTATTTCCGATATTAATTGAAAATTGAGCCATAAAAGTATTAACTAGATGCATGAAAGAAGTTATTGAGTGAACATGTAGATCATAAAACCAACTTAGAGCATAATCTCAAAGACTCCTACGAAATATCTTAAGTAATAATTTATGATCATCTGCATAATCTAGAGATGCCACATGAAAAGTTGAGAGATGCTCTTGAGGGTCACCATGGTCATTAAAAGTGGGCATATTAGGAGTGAAAAAGTTTAGAGGAAGTGAATAAGCGAAAAATGGCACATGAAAAAGTAATCGAAGAAGTAAGGAGGAATCAAGAGATGGATAAGCATGCGAAGTAGCTTGTTGCGATTGATGATTTGAACTTGTGAGTTCTAATATAGAGAAACTAGGTCTTGTGTTCCAAAAGAAGAGACTTACCGAGTGTGAGAAATAAGAGGTGGTATGAAATGATTGGTAGGTGTAGGAATAGATACATGAACAATAGAAGTAGGTGAGAGGGTAGAAGAAGGAGGTTTTGTTGCAATAGGAATAAAATAAGTATTAGAGGTGGGAGGGTTAAGCTAAACAAGATTGGTGGCCTCCTCACAAGAAACGAATAAAAGCATATCTAGGTCTTGTGGATGTTCAACAATATGAGCATTGAGATCACGAGGGTATTCACTAGTAAAGGGTGTTGTTGGTACCCAAATTTGTTCTCCATATCACCGAGTGGCATCGAGAGATATGACATGAAGCTTGAAGACAGATAGATCATGATGTATGTCATTTTATAGCCGGATATGTGATCTAACCGACACTTAGATTTATGGAGAGATGGATAGCACTCAAATAGGAATTGATCTTTTCCCAACTATTTTAGGTTGTGCCTTTCAAACCAAGGTAAGAGGACCTATTTTGTAACCCTCAAATGGTGAAGGAGATGAAGATATCCCTCAATTTGTGTAAATAGTATGAAAAGGCCTTGGGAAAATATGATCAACACTCCAAATATGAATTTCACAAGTTGTCACTTCTAGATTATGGAGATACTTTCAATGCAAGGCAAGGGTTCACTGAAGACATTGTATGATCCTGATTTTCTTTGTGCATTTTTGTAAATGGATTGTATTCTTTTGTTGACACACAATGCAATGCAGGGGTAGTATGGGTAGGATTAGTTGTTTAGAATGATTTTGGTGGGATATTGACAAGACAAACTTGACTATGCCAGATCTTTGACAACCTCTACAATATTTGAAAAACTATCAGATAAAATGCTTCAAAATAGTCATGATGTTTTTTCAACTAGGAGAGATAGACAAATGGAGGCCCAAGGTTTTCACTCTTCACACAATCTTTGAGACCTCAACACAAAGGCTTGAGTTAAAGGAATTAATTAAACATCGAGAATCTTTGATCAAATCACGCCTAAGGTACCCCCAAAGGATTACAAACAATCTCTATCAACAAATGAAGGTGAAGTGATTTTAAACTACTTATTTTCAATGCCGGATGAAAGCTCTTGATAAATAAAATTGCAAATGCCACTAAACTATCAATAAGGATGAGATCGTGTGATTCCTAAAGATTTCAATGCAAGATTACAACTAGAACAAAGAAAAGCTGTTTTGGAGACATTTAAACATGATAATAGACATCATATTGCCAAAAATAACAAAGATTAATTCAAAATCTTGTTAGATTCATCAATGAAGGAGAGTTTGAGAACAATCTCGAGCTATGTGATGGCTATACACTTGTAACCAACTCAACATGAATGAAGATCTAACACGAAGAAGACATTAACCAGGTTTTTGGAAGGTTTCTCAAAAGATGATTTTTCTCGTGATTTTCGATTTCGACCATTCGCATGTCTCAAAACATGCATTATATATCATTCTATTACATTTGATCCTTCTTTCCCAAGAAAATAATATCCTCTCGGCATCAAATCGGGGATAATTTTAGCGGCGAATATTCGTAATATGGCGAAAATTTCATTTTAGGAAAATTTGAAAAGGCGAATTATTCGGAGTGGGTCTTGTCCTGTTCGCCTAAAATATAAAGTATATTTTTTTTTTGGGGGTCGGCTTCGCCTTCATTTGAAAACATCTCCTATAAAAACCTATTTGATTCACGGTAGTATACCTCAAGTAGCTTACCAAATTACCAATACCGTGAAATTTGAACTCGCATACCCTTCGCACTGCAGATTCAGACATCGTTATCCTCGTGATTGTTGACGCGCGACAAATGCATTATTGACGCGCGACAAGAGAAATACTGACGCGCGACTTGGGCTAAGGCTTGACGCGCGACAGAGGAAGGCTTGACGCGCGACAGAGGAAGGCTTGACGCGCGACAGAGGAAGGCTTGACGCGCGACAGAGGAAGGCTTGACGCGCGACAGAGGAAGGCCTGACGCTTGACAGAGGAAGGCTTGACGCGCGACAGATGAAGGCTTGACGCGCGACCTGGGCAGTATTGACGCGCGACATCTGACAGTTCACGCGCGACAAGACCTCAGAGACTGTACAGAGTCGCTTCTTGGTTCTTTTTTCACGACGCACCCACTCTTTCGTAATAATGGAAGGTGCCACCTCAAAGAATACGAATAACCTAAAAGTAAGTAAGAAATCTCAGAAATCACTCTTCAAGTATTTTGGAAACTCTGCGGATACAGATAATGTAAATACCAATCATATAGATGCCACCAAAAAGAATCAGAATACTGACTGTGTGGAAGGCATTATTGAGGTGGACATGCATTCTGCACAGTATCACAGTCAAACAAATGAAACCTACGATAATATGCCAGATCTTGAAGATATTGTTCTGTTGGGGTGCAACTGTAATGCACTAGATATCACAGATACAAACACCGAGCAAAATGGAAGACGTAAATCAATATCAAACTCGTCCAAGAAAGAGGAAACCAGTGATTGCGATATTGCTCAAAATTCGACTCAAAAAGTAAAGCATCAAAACAAACAAGAATATGTGGACCATCGCGGGACATACAAGTTTGATTGGGCAGCTAAATTTCCATTTATGAACTCGTACAATCATCAAATTCTCAAGAAATCCCATGTGAATGTACATGTACAATATGTACGTGGAAATTGGGAAAGCAACAAAAATGCAATCAAGTTTGACACAATAGAAAAACATTGTGGAAAACAATATTTAATCGTAACAGTGGGCGGATGGCGTAAAATCAAAACACATAGGTGGAAAATCAAAAGGAGTGCATGCATGTCGATATGCAGCGGAATATGAGGCAGAGAGTAAAAACATGACATCTGTTGGAAAAGGGAGGAACAATCACATCACATATTGGTAAGATGAAAGAAACAAATCTACATGCAAAATTCATACAATTCTCTACTCTTTTCAAATACTTAAAAAGGAAGGGCGATGTCGATTTCCTTGATTTCAAAGTTTTGTATCAATTTAACGGAATGCGAATGTACCTCGGCCTCATTGGTCCGAGAGTAGTGGATGGGAAATGGCAAAATGCCTCTCGATGATAGAGAAGGAAGATTTGAAAGAGAATGTAAAAAAGCAAACTTTATCTCTGTTTCAATTGATGAAGTGACAAAGCAATGACAACACCGCATGGGTATGTATCCACATCTATACATTAGAAAATCATATAAGGACACCTCATCTGTTGGGTGTTATGAAAATGGTTGAAAACTGCAATGCTGAAAACCTATACAAAATAGTTGTTTCTCATTTGAAAGATGTCATTGGTATGACCGATTATGAAATTGCTACGAAGTTGGTATGCGTTGGAGCAGATGGTGCATCCGCACGCAGGTCACCGAACAGTGGCTCTCGTGTTAGATTACAAACAACAGTGGCCCCATATATGCTACCAATTCACTGCATGGCTCACAGAATGAATTTAGCGTATAAAATGGTAAGCAACCATGAAAGTGTTGCTAAATTAGAAGACATAATAAGAGAACTCCATGCCTATATGTCAAGCAGCCCAAAACGCTTTTCTCGGAGTTCCAAAATTTGCAATTGGAATTACAGACGGCAAAAACTTCAAGGATGTGGAGACTAGATGGATCTCTTTGTATGAACCAAAGATGCAGAGTTCGTGAGGAGTATCCTTCATGGTTGGTTTCATGCACAAATACCGCTCATGAAGTTGATAGGCAAGGGACCCGTTGTTCCGCTTAACCGATTTGGAGACTTTGCTTACATTGCTTGGTATTCTTCCAATGTTAAAGGAGATCAATACATCGATGAAGCATGCACATTGCAAGGTGATTGATCTATATTGTGGATTTTATAAGGATGAGGAAAATGGTATGTCAAAGTCTTGATATATTGTATTGTTCGCAGGATAGTTTTGATGCACTGTTTTTAAAATTGGAGAGATTTATTAGATCTTAAAAATCCTAACACCTATTTGAGATTTAATATTCACGATCACCTATGCATCTCTCTGTTAATGGGAAGGAAATACCTATGCACATTTTGCAAAGACGCTCAAGATATTACAGTTCGGAGCGAGAAGATGTTCCCGTAACACGTAATTTGTTTGAGTCTCGTGATAGTTGAAACCGTAATAAAGCTTAAAAAAATTTCAGAAACCTTGTCGCCGTAAATTAGGAACGCTTTCAGTAAAGATAAAATTCTCGAAGCCATGGGTGTGATGAATCCGAATTTTGGAATACGAAGGTGGCCGGTCAGTGCAGACTTTGTCAGTAAGCATTTCCATAAATCAATGGGTACAATAATGGAACAATTTACTAAGACGTCAGAGCTCAAGGGTACGGAAATCAAAGGTATACTGAATGCCGATTTATTAAAGTTTCAGTCAACCAATTTTGCAACAACAATGAGGAACCAATATAAGAATTTAGATCAACCTTCTGAAAGTGGTGCTATTACAAGGCTGTGGAGAGGAATCTATCAAAGTTCTATCTTACAAGAAGATATCAGTGAGTATTTCAGACTATATGAATTATGCCAGACAATGATTTTGGGGTCTGTGGAGGATGAAAGAGTTTTCAGTGCATTGTCATTTATAAAATCAAAACTGAGAAACAAAGTTGATAAAAATCGAAAGTTGCATGAGGTGTTACGTTTCACGATACTCCCTCGAAACCTTTCCGCTTGACAGAGCAATCACAAGACCGGAATTCCTTTCGAAAGAAGAGGTGTAAATAATACGCCTACAAGTACAAATATACCCAACCTCGAGAGTGTAATCGCTCTTCGTCACATTCTACAGAAGACAACATCGACTTTGACGAAGCTATTGATAATGGATTGTTTCAACTTTAAGTAGGTATCTTCTTTATCTATCTTTTATCTTTATCATTTAAGATGTTACAGGTCTATATACTAAAAATATCAGGCGATTCACCCATCTATCTACTAATCCATTTCACGTGTTGGATTCTTTTAAATCACAGATCTAGCTCATTACCAATGGCAGTGATGATTTCAACTTTAAGCAAGTATCTTTTTCCCCTTAACCTTGAGAGTGTAGTTGGCTCTTCGTCACATTCTACAGAAGACAACATCGACTTTGATGAAGCTACTGATAATGGATTGTTTCAACTTTAAGTAGGTATCTTCTTTATCTATCTTTTATCTTTATCATTAAAGATGTTACAGGTCTATATACTAAAAATGTCAGGCAATTCACCCATCTATCTACTAATCCATTTCTCGTGTTGGATTTTTTTAAAACAAAGATCTATATCATACAAAGTGGCGGTGATGATTTCAACTTTAAGTTAGTATCTTTTTCCCCTTAATCTTATTGTTTGTTACTATTCATTTTTTCAACTCAAGTTATAATTAAAAATGTTGTGTGTATGTATTTACATTTAGTTAAATACAAAATTTTTATTTTTGAAAACGTGGGTTGACATCCGTCCGAGGAAGCTTTTACTTTCGGGATCGACAACGCCGTGCAACTCACCCATCTATCTACTAATCAATTTTTTGTGTTGAATTTTTTAAGACAAAGATCTAGCACATTACCGTTGATGATTTCAATTTTAAATAGGTATCTTCTTCAACATAATATTTATATTTACTTGACCTTTAAAGATATTGTTGGTCTATATATTTAAAGATGTTGCTGGCACTTCTCAGGACTGACAATGTCAAGCAACTCACCCCTCCATCTACAATGTCATGTGAAACAAAGATCTAGCACGTTACCCTTGATGATTTCACAGCAATCTAATACGCAAGAGGTAAGCTAAATCCTAGCATATTTGCAATTATGTTTAATTTCTTACCAGTGATGATTCTTTCTTGATTTCTTAGAATTATATTTTATTTATTTTTAATATATTTTATCTTCCTGTAGACCAAGGATTTTTTTTCTATTTACTATCTCTTTATTCTCCATTTGTTGGTGAGTGGTAGCTTCCCAAAAAATAGATATTCCTGCCACCTGATAGGATAAGGATACCTAAAATAACAAAAAATTAAATTGGAAAGTGATGTCGAAACATGTCACAATACTACCAAATTCAATATTCACATTTCCCTGATTCAAACCACAAGAGCCTTGGCTGAGTCACCCTCCGTTAATATTAAAGTACATTGATCAGAATTCTTCCCTCCTGCTTGATTTGCATCAAGTTTGGGAACATCAATTAATTTGCCCTTCTTGGTTCCATCAGTTTTCTTAAGATCTTTTTTTTGTTTAAACTTTTCCACTGCACTCCTCAGGTCAAACAAAGTTACAAAGCTCATCTTAGATAACCTGACCATACACCATGAATCTTCTTGTACTGGAAGAGACTGTTTCCAATTACCACTTATACCACTTTTAGAGAATTTTCATCACCAACTAGGACTGAGTCAGCTTGAAGCACTGACAGAGTAACTTGCATTTGACTGAGCTTTACCAACTAGATAACAGGACAGATTGCTAGACCTTAGCATCATTGACTTGGCTATCTTTATTTTAGACTGATAAAGGTCATTCATAAAATCCAAACACACTTTGAAGTCCTCAACACGTTGAAAAATCATAAGACAAACAGTAGATTCTTAACCTATCAACCTTAAGTCTACTTTCATAGACAGTATAACCCCACAGATACAATTAAAGTCCCACGACATAATTTTAAAGATAATTAAAGTCCCACAAGATATTCAGGCACTAAATTTTAGATTATACACATTAAATCGATCATCGTATTTCATCATCATCTATCATTGATTATCAATTGTCATCATTCATCATCTACGTCCACATACTATTCATGACAATGCAAGTAAACAAGAAACATACATATAATTCATGATAATCACCATCTAATCACCATATAATTAAATTCAAATAGCATAGTACAAACTCAATAGTTGAAGTTTTCAAATTCAATATTAAAAGTTTAGTCAATAATAAAAGTTTCTAATTTTCACAACCATCTAATGTAATCAAAATTTAAGATTGTATATAATTAAATTCAAATACCATACTCAATATTAGAAGTTTTCAAACTCAATATTTATAGTTTCCCAATAATAATAAAAGTTTCTAGTTTTCAACCCTCTTTTTCTTTATCCACTTGTACAACTCGCTCCCTTCCCCAACGGCTTCTTCCACTATGGTCAGAACCCTTTCCCCAACAAAGCAGTAAATAACCCCCGAACTTATAAGATCTTCTGCAAAGACTGCCCGCATTTTTATAATTCTTTCTTCTTGATTTGTTGCATCTCCATGAGACAGCAAATTTGGATCAGCAACTGCTTTGGCTTTGAACAAGATGTCAGGGTCGAGACCGTGCTCTTTAATGATCCGCTTTAGTGTATTGTTTTGTTTGTTAACCAAAACAATATTTTGCTTCAAATTTTTTGCTGCGGATAAGCTGTTCTTTGCTGTTTCCAAGTGAACTTGCAAAACCTTCGCCTGACTCTTCAAATTTTCATATTTCAACTGCACAAAAAGAGTAACGTCAATTCAAAGTATTAATGTAAATTCAAAATTTCAAATTAACAAAAATGATTGTTAGAATGTAATAGTACTTACAACCGCTCTATCTCTTTCGGCATTTGCGATTGATACCAAATCCTTGTCCTTTGACCATTTGTTAAAATATGCCCGGCCTCAGCACTAATATTTTCCAACTGCTTAGTGCTTTATCTAAAATGCCATCTTTATAGTTGTTGTTAAAAGTGACAAATCCCACATTTTACTTGGGTAAGTAGGGAATCCATCTTTGCAGTTGATTCTGGATCGCAGCAGATAAACTATCCCTTTGCCAATAATTTTCATAACGACTAATAATCTCATTGATAAGAATTTTAGCCCTTTTTCCCATTCTATAAGTCATTGTTGCATTTGAGGAATTATAAACTCACCGACATGGGATTGACAATCATTACCAATTAGGTTCTCCAAAGGAAAATGTGGAAACTCTTCACTTTTCAACTGATGCGTAAGATCTTGCCGAGAAGAGTGGGGGCTTTCACCATGACCAAGATCAACTCGCCTGTTTTCGTCTTTGGGTGGGCTGATCCGTTGTTGAAAAAATAAATCAAGATTTAGATAAATAAATTTGAAAATCGAATATTTAGATTTAGATAAATCGAATGTAATTAAAAATTGTAAAGAATATTAAAATTGAAATTAAGACTCAAGTATACCCGCCGGCCTTGAATCATCTCGGTATCGAAAAAACCGGTTGGGTCATTGCTATCAATGCCCAAATAATCTTCATCTAAATTTATATTGTTCAAAATGAGATATGCCACAGACCGGGCAAGCCACCAAGTGAGAGAGATGGAATTCAAACGAGGAGTCAAGGTTCAAAGTTGTCCCACTAGGGCCTGAGCAAAAGGCATTCGCTTACCAATGGTCTTTTTCACTGTTCCTCCTGGGTTGGCATTTTAAAAATTAATGGTTGAGTGGGTGTCGGTGCCGTGGCTTGCTCATGACTCGACATGTGCTGAAAAGTACAAGAAAAATTAAAAATATTAAAACATTTCATAAACTAAAAACTACGAAATTAAACGTTCTATACAAAAATTGTACCTTGTTGTCGAGGGGTTGTTTTTTTCGGTGCACGGTGGCCTTGTAGGAGTTGTACTCGGTGGTGCTCAAGATATCAATGCATGGGACCTGTATTGAGTGAGTTGGGGAAGAAGGTTCCATAGTCCCCGCTATTCATCAATATTAAGTGTCATTAATTCACTTTGATAAAATTTAAATTGAAAAATAAATCTGCAACTTTGGAATTTGTAATTAATATATGAGAATGTATTACTTTCTCGGTGTTTAACGAGTTCAAATTGTTGAGGGTCTGGAGAGGAGTGAGCTTCCATTTCGGAATGGGAGTCCCCCGAAGCCTCCGCGTGTAGTTGGCCTCTTCCTCTCGACATCTTTTTTTTTTTGGGAATGGCTTCAAGATATCTTCTCTGCAAAACATTAAAATTTAAGTTTTAATAACTTCGCACTGTAATGAAGAAAATTGTAATACAATTTACAAACTAAAAAGTTTATACCTGTTGTTCTGCAAATGGAATTGAGAATTTCATCAAAGCCTCATCAGAGCAAGTAGGAATTTCTTTAGCTTTTAAATTTAAAAGTGCCTCATAGTAGAAGCCGAGGAGATAGTTGGTTGAATAAATGAAAGGTTTTTCTGACATTTTCGAATTTGATATGTCAGCTCTAATTTTTTTTGATATAAATGTGCACCAATCGAATTGTTGTTTTGAGATAGTGGCACAAATGTATGCAATGGCCCAATTTGGGATATCTGTTTGGCGACCCTGCATAACAATTTTGGCTTGAAAAAATGCAATAAGTGCAGCAAGAAAGTGGTGTGCAATTGATTGTGTATCTACACCACGCCTGGATTTATTGACATGGGCTGCAAAATAAAGCTGAAAAGTGAAAATTAGCATCAATTTATAACAAAGAAATCAATTGTATAAAAAGAATAAAAACAGAATAAAAAAATAAAAATCAAAAAAACAGAATAAATTACTTACAATCAACATGGAAACCGTACTTTGATTCGAGAAATTTCTTGTTTTCTTCCACGAGTGTTGCTTTGGTTGTAACATTTGGTAAGTTTCTGATAGGAAGGCCGGTAAACCGATGTATGTCATTCGGATCGATAGAGAATTGGAACATGTGGCCATCGTTCAGAGTCACATAAAATATACCGTCCTCTGAATTGTAGCATGACAGAAGGTAATTCAAAATATCGGGATCTGTTTCGAAATGGGGCATATTAACTAACCCGGTAAATCCACACTCTTCTATTATACCTTGATATTCTGGAGACATCCTTAAAGCCGTATGGATGTGAGGGCATAAGGGATTCCTGTAGGTTATCTTGGAAATCGATTGACTTGGATTCTCTTCATTTTCTTGCTGAACTTGCAATTGGGAGGCATGTGAAGTCGACATTGTAGCTGAAATTGCGTCTTTGAAGAAGATTTCGACCTGCAAAAATTCAAGAATAGGAAAACGTAAACGAGAAAATGAGCGGAATAAGGGTATTTATAACCTAGATATAGGCGTCACTGCCCCTATTGACGCGCGTCATTTGCTTCAAATGACGCGCGTCAATAGGAAGCAGTGTCGTGCGTCATTTCATTATAGTGTCGCGCGTCAATAGATTGCTTTGTCGCGCGTCAATAGGTTGCTATGTCGTGCGTCATTTCTTCATAGTGTCGCGCGTCAATTGGTTATAGTGTCGCGCGTCATTTGTCTAGAGTGTCGCGCGTCATTTGATTACAGTGTCGCGCGTCATTTGATTACAATGTCGCGCGTCAATTGTTTACAATGTCGCGCGTCATTTGTTTACAATGTCGCGCGTCATTTGTTTGCAATGTCGCGCGTCATTTGTTTACAATGTCGCGCGTCATTTGTTTACAATGTCGCGCGTCATTTGTTTACGATGTCGCGCGTCATTTGTTTACGATGTCGCGCGTCATTTGTTTACAATGTCGCGCGTCATTTGTTTACAATGTCGCGCGTCATTTTGTGGTGTGTCGCGCGTCATTTGTTTACAATGTCGCGCGTCATTACGATCTAGTGTCGCTCCAGTGTCGCACGTCATTAGGAGCTATTGTCGCGCCTGTGACGTGCGTCTTTAAGGATTCTGATTTAGCCTTGAAAAACCAGGCGAAAATTTTGTTTTTTAATACTGTCAAATTCGCCTTTCGCTGAAAGTGGTTACGGGGATATTCGCCAGGTATTTTCCACCTTCAATTTTATAGGGGTGTCTTAAAATGAACCCTGCATCAAATTTGTTACAACAATTCTCCATGATTCGCAAAAGGGACATCTAATAAAAAACGCGTTGAAAAAAGTTGTCACGCGGTTGCCTCAAAAAGGTGAATCATTGCAAAATTTGCATCATTATCCATTTTGGAGGCACGTTTTTAATTTTCAAAGCATGAAAACCCCCTTCCTTTCATTATTTCATCTTATCCTTTCCCAATTTTTACTCTGCAACTTTGGATTTGATCTTTCACGTTTTGCTTGAGCCCGAGTAAAAATTCATTTGAAAAATGCCTTGGATCTACAAATTGACCCTCCAAAATGATCGATTTGAATCATACAGCCAAAATGACATGAATCCATAAAAAATTAATCAAAATCGATGCAAAAAATGCATTTCCACACTTCCTGGAGTAAAAATGGCAAATGCAAGTGAAAAATGCACGATTCCGAATTGATTGACTTTCAACTTTTAATCTAAACCCTCCACGTGGAGAAAAACCATTGGAGATGGGCTTTGGAGGCACCTTTTTCCATTTTTCATTTTTTAAAAGAAACGACCATGTGGCGAGATTTGATTCAGCACGGGCACGGGTTTCACATTTTTACCCTTTTGACCTTTTTATTCTAAGTGGCCACATGGCACCATTCCATTGGATGCGGACCTAGGAGCTTCATTTCACCTTTTAAACTTTTCAGGAAAATTTGGAAAAATTTGACATTTTTCTCCGCCCCTCCGCCCTTGAGATTTGGCGCTGACATGTGGCACAACATGATTGGATCCGGGGTCGCACCTCAATTTTACGCATTTCCACCTTTTTTTTGAAAAAAAGGAAAATTTTCAACATTTTCCCCATGACCCATACTCTCCTCCGCCCCTGCCACGTGTCACCTTGTGATCACTTGGAGAACCTGTGGCCCTTTTCACAACCTTTGTCCCTTTTCACCAAAAGGCACAATTCTTCCAAGTCCTCTGCCACTCCGCCTTGCATCCGCTCTCGCCACGTGTCCTCCCACAGGGCTCACGGGGCAACTTCGCAACTTTTTCCGAAGAACAAAAATGCCAAGTTTCTTGAGTAAACCCGCCAAATCTGTCCAATTACAAATGACCACGTAGGAGAGGATTTTGAGCATAAATTGACGGGTAAGGGACGCCGTGTAATACCGTCAAAAAACACATAAATTGCATGCGACCTCCAAAATCAATTTTCTCTTTGTGGGTGAAGAATTTTTTGATCAAAAGACAAATGGAAGGTGTTTTCAACCATGACAAGGATTTTTAGGGAAAACAAGTGCAAATTAATCAATTTCGAGCTCCAAAGGCCGAGAAAAATTAGAAAAATGGCAGAGCCCACGGATTTTAAAAATTTAGGGCATGTTCATGGCAAACTTGGAGATTTCTTTCAAATGGGGCAAGGTAATGAGTTTGCAAACAATCTAATGCACAAGAATGGAGATATAACTTCACACCATCAATTTCATGAGGAAAAAATGTTTCAAGGCATGCAAAGAAAAGGGAAAAACATTACAAAAGCGATGGAGGGTCAAAATGGGCACCAACATTGGCTCTGCTCAGGATGGCCATTCCTAGTGAGTGCGACAAGAACAACGTAGACCAAGTGCCAAAAGAATCCATTGGGTAAAGGAGTAATGAGACAAAGCCACCAAAACCAGTGAGAAACCAACAAAAATGCCTACCACACACCAAGGCAAACCACGAACCGCTAAAACACCAAACACAAAGCAAAAGCCAAACACTATACACTTGTATAAGGGTGCATACCTCAAATTTGGGGATTAATCCAAGAAATGCTTCGATACTGCCATTAATAGGCGGAGTCAAGCAATGTCCATCTAAGTCCTTCAAAAAAAGGTATTTTCACTAATTTTTATATTAATGGAGTAAGGGCCCATCCATAATGCATCGAATTGACCTTGTTTTCCCTTATCTTCATTTATGTTGTCCCACAACAAAACTAGATCTCCAATATCAAGGCCCTAAGAATGACCTTCTTGTCAAACAATCTTTTCAACTTCTCTCTAAATCGACATGCCTCGGTGTGATGCTCTTCTTTCTTCATCCAACTCAACAATCTAATTAATCTTTTGCTGCATATGGTGACCTCCTAATCTTCAAGTTGTTGAACAAACTAAAATGAGGATAATTATAGATGTAAGGGTAGCAGAGCTTGAGTTCCATACACCAACTCAAATGGGGTCTTACCAAGTAGCTATTTTGGTAGTGATTCTATCAGCAAACCTGCAAATTTTAGTTGTTCACCCCATTTTCTCTTGTTTAACTCCAAGGTTCTCCTAATGATCTTCAACGAGTTCTTATTGTTGGACTCACTGTACATTCCCTTGAGGGATGTAGTTTGAAGCATAAGTCAAATTGGTTCCATACTCCTTGCACATTACCACAAAGGGTTTATCTTTTAAACACATGGAATTATCAACAACAATCTTGACCGGCACACCAAATCTACATATGATATGATTCAATAAGAAGTCCATAACAACTTGGTGTGTTGCTTTCTTGGTGGGGATTGCTTCTACCCACTCGGTGAAGTAACTGTGGCTACAAGGATCCACTTATGTCTAGCACTAGAAGGGTCTCGAAATCTCACCGATGAAGTCCATTCCCCATTTTTGAAAGGAGCTTCAATTGATACATGTTGTAAAGGAAGGGAGCCGAAGCTTTCATTCTTCCGAGAGAAATGTTGGGAGCTTTCACATTTTCTAACCTGCAAGGTTGTATCTTTGAAAAGAGTAGGCCACCAATAACCAGCTCTCAAAACTTTATGTGTTGTAACCCTTCTAGCAAAGTGTCCTCAACAAATTCCCCCATGGAAATCACAAACTATTTTGGGAGCTTCATCTTCAATTATACATTCAAGAGAACACCTTCAGGGTTCTTCCAAGCCATCCCAAAGTCAATGATGATGTATTTTTGAGAAGCTAGCTTGAGGGATCTTTTCTGATTTTTATTCAAATGATCAAGACATCATAGGTTTCTAAGGTAAAATATTATATCCTTGTACCACTTAGAACTTACCAATTTATCAAGAACATCTGCCCTTTCTTCCTCTACTTCATTCACTTCAATTGTCTGCAGGTTGCTCTCACCATAAGCTTAGCCAAGCCCAAACCTCTTACCAAATTTTTGGTCCGGATGTCCATGTCATACTTACGCAGTTTGTTCGCCCAACTACATCTTTTGCTTGAGATCTCCATCTCGATAATATGTCTTTTACCATGGTGTCGGGAAAATAAGCAACAAATTTTGAACTTAAGATATAAGGCACGAAAACCTTGATTGCTTTCACCAAGGTAAATGCTTGTTTTTCCATGATTGTGTACTTTAACTCGGTAGCTTGTAAATCCTTACTAAATAAGGCAATAGGCCTCTCGGCTCCATCTTCATCCTTTTGCAAAGCAAAACAGATGCAATGGTATTTTCGAAGTGAAGGAGAAGATTTGGAAATGCTTCTTGTAATTTGGAGCTGCCAAGACAAGTGCATGTTTCAATGCTTCTTTGATTCCTTCAAAAGCTTGAATAACAGCCTCCTCCCACTTGATACCTTGGTCTTTCCTTCACATGCATGTAATAGGAAGAGTCAACTCAGCAAAATTGGACACAAACCTTCTAATGAAATTGATTTGCCCAAAGAAGGATTAGATGCCCTTCTTTGTTCTTGGAATTGGAACCTTGCTGATTGCTTCTACTCTCTCAAGCTCAATCATGACACCATCCTTTGAAACAATATGACCAAGCAGCTTGGCTTTTTGCACCCCAAAATGACACTTCTTTGGATTGAAAGAAATGCCATATTCTCTACATCTGATCAACATTCTTTCCAAGTGTTGCAAGTGATCTTTTCTACTCCTTGAAATCACATTCACATCATCCTGATAAATTGTAATGAATTCATTTATGTAACCAACAAAACAACATCCATTGCCCTTTGGAAGGTAGCCCCAACATTCATGAGACCAAAAGGCATTCTCACATAGACATATGTTCCCAGGGGAGTGGTAAAGGCAATTTAAAATCTTTCTCACTCCTTGAGAACAACTTAGTTGTAGCCCGAGAAGCATCCGAGGTGGACAACAATTCAGATCCAGTCATTAACTACAACATGTTTTCCATGTTTGGCAAAGGATAATTGTCCTTCAATGAAGCTCTATTCAGATTTCTGAAGTCTACACAAAGTTTGATATTTCCATTTTTCTTTCTGACTGGCACAAGGTTTGCAACCCAAGATGAATACCTTGTGGGCTGAATGATCCATCCCTCCTTTAGTTTATTCAATTCATCTTGCATCTTCATGGAGAGAAGTAGATTAATTGGCCTCTTATTTTGTCGAAGGGCTTGGCCTTTGTTTCAAGAGGGATCTCATGCTGAAACAAGTATTCTCTGTATGCTTTCAGCTCTGAATAAGACCAAGAAAGAAAGTCCTAATATTTCTTCAATAGTTGAACATAGGACTATTTTTCTTCTTTGTTTAGATTGCTGCCCAACCAAAATTTTCTTGGTTTATCATTAGTTCCCAAGTTATGCTCTTCCACATCCCTTGAGGTAGACATGTTTTTATTGATGATGTAATCAACATTGCTAAAATTTGACTCAAGAGCAACAAGACCTCTAGGAATGGTGTTAGTTTTCAATTAGATAATAGCCTTTCCAAACAAAGTCTCTCTTCCTTCAGTCACACATATCATTGGTTCCCAATCAATATTCGATCTGCAAACTCACCTTGATTTTGTAAGAACCTTTGCACTTGAGCATCATCATTAAATACTTGCCAATGCTTGATGTTGTCAAGGACAGTGGCATAGTTAACACTTCAATATTGTACTCATAATAGGGTGAAACAGTGCGCAATTCCCAAATCTTGACCTCAACAACGCAAACTTTTCAAAGAACAACATTCAAACTTCTGTCATGATGATGCAATGTTGAAGCAATTAAACATCTAAATTAGATCCCAAATTGCATGTTTGTATTGTTTCATCCGCTGATTTTTGTAGCATACAATTTTCTTATTTGTTTGACAACTAGCTCGAATCTCCTTTTGCAATGATGTCCTTGACACCATATTTCCATGCAATTCTCGGACCAACAACAAGGCTTCATACTCAACAATGTTGTTAGTACATTCAAAATTAAGCTTGAAGGAAAAAATAAACTCTTCGAGATAGGAGAAATCAAAATTATACCAGCACCATTTCCAAATTTGGAGCAAACTCCATTAAATAGAAAGGTCAAGGAGAACCTACTTGTTCAAGGAAATTTAACCGATCCATATTTTTCTCCTTACCATTAGCAAACCCAATAAAATTGTCAACATCAACATCAGCGAATAATACTTCATAAGAAGCATTGTTCGGATCCTCAATTAGATGCAGCATTTTCTTTTCTCCGTAGATCTTGACAAGGATGCCTTCAATGGGAATGGGGAAAAAGATATGTCCATTTGGACACTCCTCCAACACTTGTAGACCACTTTCTTGAAAAAAGCATACCCCACTTGGAAGGGCAATAAACAATTACAACATCGAGTTTCAAATTTTTACCCAGATAGGCTGCGAGTTGCACCACCAAACCTTTGACACAACCAACTACCGACACTTCTCTTGAGTCCATGGCAATACACTTTCCATAGGTTTCTTTGTCACTTTAATATCCAACTCATTCATGACTTCTAGAGCATGATGACATTGCATGATGCACAGAATCAAACATAAAATTGTGAAGTAGTCTATCCTTTATGATCAAAGTTATGAAGAATGGGTCAACATTCAATTGGGAATCAACCAAGGATGTCCCCAAGTATACCTCGGTGTTTCTCCAAGATCCTCTAATGCTTTGGTGGTGTTTCAAGGTCTGCAATGATGTGAGGAGGAGTTTCAAAAAAATTACATTTCGCTTAGGGTACTCTTCTCCTCTTTCGATCCCAAATACTCAAATGCCCACTTCTTGTGCTCAGAATCCTAAGCAACTCGATGATTAGAACACTCACTTTGATTTGGCTCAACACTTGGGCTATGTCATAGGGAACACTCTTTGGCAAAGAAACATTGGAAGGGAGACAAGTAGATTCATCAGATGACATGGGATTCTTGGTAGCTTGGGCATGAGGAGGACTATAATTTTTTCTTGGGACAATAGAGCTTTTGGTAGGTGTTTCTCTTCTAGGATATTCTTTGGGAATGCTTGTGAGAAAGGGTGTTTTAGGTTTGGCTTGAGGCCCAACTCCCTTAACAAATTTTCTTCTAGTGTTATAGTCTTTCTCTTGAGCTATAACAACATTCATCAACAATTGTCTATCTTCCTCCGAAGGATACCACCATCATACTTCTTAATCATCAAAGCTCTTAAGTATTCAAATTCATTGTTAGGAATTTCAAAAGCTTGCACATCAACTTCAAGAGTATGAGGGCAAGAAATACTTGTACCCATTTGATGCAATCCCAAAAGTTTGCGTTGTCCTTGCACTTATTACCTCGTTGATGTTGCTCCTTCTTGTGATCTTGAAGAACATCCCATCATGTTGTAGTGCCCAAGCAATTCTTGAACCAAATCCCCCTTGATCTCGGCTTGTACCCATTTGATGCGATCCCAAAAGTTTCATTTGTCCTTGCACTTATTACCTCGGGTGTGCTTCTTCTTCCCCTGTGTGTGCTTCTTCTTCCCTTACCTCTCATAATTCTCGTGTTTTAGTTCTCTTTTGCAACTAGATAGAATTTTAAATTATTAGGATTTTTAAATATAGTTAAATGTCTCTTCAACTCATTTCAAAACAATAAAGTGTCGTGTCGCAACTCTCGAAGCCATTATAACTCGTCTACTTTAAACCATGAACTATCACCCTCGCTTCGAGATGATCTAGAAAACTCTTACCCTTCTTGATCGCTCCAATATCGTTTTATCGACCAGACGAATTTGAATTCCCATTGATTAAGTTGACCTTCTCCCTGCTTAAAATAGTTAATTTTTGTAATTTTCGAGAGACTCACTGAGTACCCTTCACAACTCTAGAAACGAGATGTGAAGTTTCATTCGTGTACCTTGGTATACGAGGAGTCGCCTTGATTTTTGGTTTGACCCAAAACGATCATATGACATTTGTTTGATGCTCTTCTAGGAGTCATGTTACACCGGTTTACATCGGTAGAGAGTTGTTAAAACTAGAAAGTGGGCTTTCGTTTGGGACCACCATTTGAAACCCGGAAAGAGAAATCACGTTCGTCTTCACAAACCTCTAGTGTTTATACTAGAAAAATGCATGGAACATTCAACATAGGAAAGAGCACTTGTCGGGACAGTTTGGCGAAGCCATTTTGTAAACCTCCGATCGCAGTTTGACGAGGTCAAACTGGTCCAATTTTGTCTTGTCGCTCCAGAGAACTTGTTGCCATTTAAGAATGGTTCTCTAGTTCTCAATCCCGTCGACTCTGATGAATTCTCTTCATATAGGGGAACTAGTAGGAGATGTCTTGTTGTGTGTTTCCTCCATCGAACGTCATTTTGGACGCATTTTATGGGCCCTTGAGCTAACTTTTGGGAATTTTACAACTGGGTGAACTACGACCAGTGGCCCTAGAGAACTAACCGCCAAACACAAACCGTTCGCTCTTTTCAATTCCGTCGAGTTCTTTATGAACTCTGGTATATCTAGGGACACATAGGAAGTTAATCGTGGAGTGCGTGCTCATCAGAAGATAACCTTTGGAAGTAGTTTCTTAGCCTCCGAGCCCGTTTTGAACATTTTGTAGCTAGTGAGAAAATGTAAGAATATAAAGTCATGCGGGACCTCATAAGGTTGCCAAATCACCACCAGGAAACTTTTAACACACGTAAATAAGCTGTTTAAAAACACTATAATGAAACTTGTCATGTGTATTAGAACTTTTAACAAAATGATGTTTTCTCTCTCTTCCTTTCTCTTTCTCTCTCACAGGTTTATAAAATGAAGAAAAATGAAATGCAATGAATACATGTTCTAGACCTTTTTTTAATTTCGATTGCAATTTGTAATTATTGTCGATATAAATGGGAAGCGAAAAATGACAATTATGATTGATTAGGGTGGATGCCATGCCCCGAATTATCGCTGATATCATGCTCACGTAGGTTTTGCAGGATGGAAGAATGACGACGAAAAGGTGATGTGTAATTTAACTATTATTATTGTAATTTTTATAGGTCATTGTAAAATGAACAACTGTGAAATGTAGTCTCTTGTTACCGAAAAGTTATAATTGAGATTTGTTAATATGTATGATATGCTAGTTTTAGGGATACTTAGGAAATGTGCATCTAATCACCGGTTCAATTTGTTTCTTAGTTGTGTATGGAAAAAGGGTTTGATTTATACATAGTAAATTGAAAAAATTGAAGTTAATATCTTGTAGTACTTTCTCAGTATTCAATAAATGATTAAATTAATTACTGGTTATCTTCTTACCTTGCAAACATAATAAAGAGTTTTAATGGGAACACTCAACATTAATAAATTAATCGTGCATAACTTGCCTGTATGTGTGATTCTTTTCTTACCATATAATATATTAAATCGCAGAACAACCTTAAGCTTTCACTCAATGAGACCTCCTAGGTTAGGTAAATAAAACCCCTATCTGGAATTTACCATCATAGTCATTAGGTTTAACGACATTGTCGTGAACCCATATTTTAGGAATGTTAAGGTCCAACTTTATCCAGAGTATGTGGTTTCCTTCCAGTTTTGGTAATCATGAGAAGAATGTACTCTCTTCAGGTCCGACACCAGGCTAAGTGGTGAAGACCGCCTTGGAAGTCACCTCATGAGTCCTTGTTAGAAGGAATGACTAAGCGGTGTAACCTTCCCTTCTGTGGAGTAGGTAGAGATATTACTCCCTTGTATCCTATTGGATTTCCGGGCCTTACAAAATTAGATGTAGAAATTAACTTCATCAGTGAATGGAATCCCTGTTGGATCCAAACGACCTAAATGAAGGTCATGATATAGTTGTTCTATGTCTTGCATTCTCATTAGTGAACCCTTTTGTCCCTTGTAGATAAATGTCTTGTCTTGGGCTTGTGAAAATTTAGTGCCTTGATCTTTCACGAAAGGATTATAGGGTAAATACATTTTAACCTTAATCACACCTATAATAGAGATTGAAGCCCTGGGTGAAATTGGAATTAAGCTTAACCATGTGCTTCTTTAATATGTCAGACAAGTACTTTCGTAACTCTTATGTTTTAAACGATGGTAATAATGAGACCCTAGTGCGATGCAAAAGTAAATCATATGAGAGTAAAACCAAAATTTGAGGTTAGGATTAAGGGCACTCTTGGAGTCCTTTTAACTTAATTAGGTTTTTTTATGCGTTGCAAAGAATATAAGTCACCCTGGTGTGACCAATCTTTGAGAAAACAAAAGATATATAAATATAAATGGAAGTCCATAAGTTAGTGAACTTTATTAACCTTGGGTAGCAAAATAATTGTTCCGTGATCGAAGGATGTTTTTGGGAAAAAGCTATCTCGAATCTATGTCTTCCTTAATCCCAAGATTTCATCTTGACATCACGTTAGATTCTCTTGTGTAGTAAGGGTAAATTTCAAACATTAAATAAACACTTAAGATGTATATTCTTAACAAAATAACAAGATAATTAAGTACTGTATATGTGATTTGAATTGTGCCAAATAAGCAAGTAAGTTATGGAAATTTCCGTGAGGCATAAAGGAAGCCAACCTAAATTGGTCGAACTGTAATTTAAAAGTGGAATGAACTTAAGATCTTATAGGTGAACAAACGAGAAGCTTATCCTTGCTCATAATGTCCTTGTAATGTAAATCGTAACTAAGATGTAATTAAAGGAATGATGTGTTATGGGTTGCCAATCCTGGAGTCATTTGTCTTTTGGTTGGGTCATTGCTAGTATTCGTTCATTGCAAGAAGTGTGGCATCGACATGCCTATGTTGTTTTCTTGAGTCTATGTGAGTTGATGACTTATGTCATTGTCATATGCGAGTCGAGTTTTTGTACTTGGATCCCTTGTTGTGTTATGTGTAGCGTGCATTTTAGTCAAAAAAATTCCTGGTATTTTATTGTTGACATTGTGTGTGTAAAATGTGGGCACTACATATGGTATCAGAGCGGAGGTTCATGCTCTCAAACCTCTGGGATAGATTGGAGTTGTGATGATTCTGCATGATGGCGATGGTGTTTCATGATGGTGATAAATATTGGAAGAGTAATGTGTTTTAAGAGTGATGTGATCTATGTCGTAATTGTGATAATGTGAACGCACATGATGTGTATGTCACTTAGTGCGTAATTGTTGTCATGTTGATATGCTTGTGATGAGAGTATTAACTCTCCTTTTCGTGGATCCAATGAGGAATATGTGTGTGATGTACCTCCTTGTTTTGTGTGAAAGAAAGGATATTGTGAGTTGCGAAGTGTTGAAGCATTTTGACCTTATGTGATGTGAAGATGTAGTGATGTATTGCATGAAGAGATTGATGTAAAGTGAATTTCAGTTTATCGTGATGTCATCACAGTATTGTGATTAGTTGTGTGCTTCGTCGTGTTGTTTTGCAAATGACTATATGCCATAATGTTAGACATTGTGTTCCTCATGCGTATAATTCATGTAATATGTGATGGTTCATATCGTGATTTAGGGGCATATGGTGAGTATGATCCCTAGCGTACAATGATTGCACCTTGGGTGTAGGATGTGGTAATGTGATGTATCGTAACCCATGAAAGTAGTGATTGTGTTATACCCTGTATATATATATACCATGCGTAATACGTTATGGTTGTTGTGTGTGAATTACCATTGTGTTAGTGATGTAGTTATGTGTATGTCGTGGACCCTACACTAGACGACCCTAAGGGGATGAACTGTCAAGAGTGTATGTGTGGAGAGAGGAGGCGTGGACCAGGTTTTCATAATCTTGAGCTGAGTACGAGTGAGGAAGTGGAGTCTTATATAGACTGAAAATCCACTTCTATCTGTTTAGTATACTTCGAGCTTGCTCAGTATATTATGGGTGCGCACCACCTTAGGCTCAACTTATGCAACCTTGTGTCCCCTGTTCTTTCCTATTGGATTGTTCGTTGAATAATCCTATGTGATTTTGACTATGTTGATCCTTGTGGGAGTATGGAGGAATGGTTCAGGCAGAGATGATGACAGTTACATTATTTGATATACTCATTTTGGTTACGTGTATATTTTTACGAGCTGAGGCTCGATATCCGAGTGCCAGCAACTCGATGAGTACCCCTTTGGTGGCGGTATGAGGCCACATAGTGATTGTGATGTGCTATTTTTCTCATTACGTATTTTATTCATAAATTAATTTTTCTCTTTTAGCTAGAACCAGTTGTTTTCTTGATTGACATGTTCTTATATTTTGGGCATTTATTTGATTGTTGCACTAACAGTTGGATTTTACACTAACCATGGCTAATTAGCCACTTGTTTTTCTTGGTTTTAAAACTTTCTTTTCATATTTGAAACGTTTTGTAGCCTAGCCCAAGGCTTTTGATTTGGCCACTTGGCATTTGAATGGATTGTTATGTTGGTTCTAATGTCGTAATGTGTTGGAACAGGGTCATGGGATTCACCATGGAGTGGTTGAACCTATGGACCCGCTTCGTTGTATAGGGGTACACCCCAAGGAGTTACAGATAACTAGCGGGTTGTTGAACCACGAGTTATTATGTCACTTGGGTTGGGGGTGACGGGGCTCTATGTGCCTAGGGCCATAGGGTGACCGGCCTCATTAAAAGGAGAAAGGAGACGGGGCTCTATGGTTGAGTGACCCGATATTCTTGATGGGGCTCTATGGTTGAGTGACCCGACTTGGTTTTGGCACTATGTTTCTTTCTCTTTGGGAGGTATATGGAGTTGTTTGAGGTGTATGGAGTTGTTTTATGATGCTCCAAGAGATATATGGAGTTTTACCTGGTACTTTTAGAGATATCTGGGGTTTGTTTCGTGATGTCTTATTATGTGTGGAGTTGGTATAGTGAGTTATGTGTACCCTTGTGAGTCTTTTGACACCTTGTTATGGTTGAGAATTGACATTTCCATTTGTATGGACTATTGGATATTGGTTGTGTGACATGTACTATGTTATGTGGATCGTGCCTACTCCCTTCCGTATTTGAGTAATCCTTTGTGGGGTAATATAGTCATGGATTTTTGCGAGTCATGTGATAACCGTTGTATATGTATCAGCGTGTTGATTCTGTTTGTCAGTCATATGTGTGTACTAGATCTATGTCTAGGACGTAATTGTTGGAAATTAATTGCTATGTGGTCTACTTGTTGTCATTCCATGGTTTGGTGAAAACCCTTGTAATGTGATACGGTCGTGAAAGTATGTAAAAGTATGCTTATGAAATTTTAGTGTTGTGTATGACCCTGGTAGGGTGTTGTGACTGTAGTTCATGATGGGAATCCACATGAATGAATAAACTAAAATTCGATAAAAATGAAATTTTAAAGGACTTGAATTAAGAATAATGTTAATGGAAGAGAGATTAACGAAATAACAAATAAGAGAGAACTGCCAATCTTCACAGAACCTTGAAAGTTAAAATTTCTACCAATTGTTCCTAGGGCCACCCCGTGACCGTGCGTTTGTGTCTGAAATCATAACCTTAGAGCGTACCTTCGCCACATTCGTCCCTGGTTGCATACCTTTTCTCTTCTTCATCGTATGTCGCATCGAGGACGATGCTTTCTTAAGGGGAGGAGAATGTAATGCCTCCTTTAAATATAAATAATAATAATAATAAAATAAATGTAAAAAAATGAAATAAAAGAATTAAAATTAAAGGCCCGTGATATTTTTTTCTTTTGGGCGAGTTAGGGTTTGTTGAAACAACCTTGGAAACTTCATGCAAATGCAGTGATTTTTGCAAAGCCAGACTCCACAGCCATTTCCAGCCTCCTCCCAGGCTGCGCCACATACCTGCATGGGAGAATAAAGCAAAACAGAGGGAGTTTGTGTTTGTTTGATTTGTAACTTTGCCTGCGTCCTCCCGGTTGCGCCCTGACCTGCATGGGCTCCCAATAAACAAAAAAATAGAGGAACCTTGCCAGATGTTGCAGTCGCGCGTGCCCTAGTAGATGCGTATGTAAAAATGTGGAAGCATGCATTTTAATTGACCAAATGCGTGGAAGAAATGCGGTTCCATGGACTGCAATGATTTCGGGATATGCACAAAATGGTTGCAAAATGTGAAGGCTTGCACAATGCGTGTGAACTGTTTGACAAAATACGAAAGATGTGCGTTTCTGAAGATCGCAATGATGGAGAGGTATGCAAAAAAATGGGTATGTTAAAAAGGTGTTGAAGCTGTTTGTGGAATGCCTCAAAGAAATGCGGTCTCATGGAGTGTCAGGGTTGCAGGATCTGCACAAAATGGGTTTGTTGAAAAGGCGTTTGGGCTGTGTTAGAATGCCTCTAAGAAATGCGGTCTCATGGAGTGTCAGGGTTGCAGGATCTGCACAAAATGGATTGTTGAAAAGGCTTTAGAATCTTTCAACCAAATGTAAACAGCAGCAACAAAACTAAATTTAACAACCGTGCCAAAGCATTCTCACTGCCTGTGCCAAAATAGAGCTCTTGAAACAGAATATGGACTTCCATCAAAGCATAAAATAATGGACTTTGTCAGATGTCGTAGTTGCCAATGCTCTGTGCACGCTGTTACAGCGTTTGACCAAATGAAATAACGGGACAACTGCTCTCTGGAAATGCATTTTTTTGGCAGTGTACAAGGGACACAGTTTCCTCGTGGGACAGTCACACTATTTGGCATGTGCAATCAAACAGGTCTCCAACCTGATAGTTTTCTTTCCCAGCGTACTCTAGCCATGTTAAAATAAGAGCTTTGATACAGGGAAGGGACAAGACGTATGGCAGACTTTTGGAGTTGCAAGTGTTATGGTATATAGGTGGCTGGAGGGGCAACAGTTGGTTGCTCTATATGCCCAGATGGGTTGTTTAAAAGGGCTTGGATCCTCCCTAGCCAATGCAACAAACAAGTTTCCAATCTGATTAGAATTTATTTGTTGCACACGTTGGAATATGGTATGTTTGGCGTGCACATCAACCTGTTTTATCAAGGCATAGAAAACAAGATGTTTTGTTTGCAATGCAACTTCCCTGGTAGACGTGTATGCAAAATGGTGGAGCTGTGGATGCTCGTGAACCAGATTGATGAAGTGCCCAAGCAAGTTACTGAACCAAATCCCGCAGTCTCGGCCGACTTCGTTCTCCAGGCATGGTTCTTCTTCCCTTACCTCTCATAATTCTCATGTTTTAGTTCTCTTTTGCAACTAGATAGAATTTTAAATTATTAGGATTTTTAAATACAGTTAAATGTCTCTTCAACTCATTTCAAAACAATAAAGTGTCGTGTTGCAACTCTCGAAGCCATTATAACTCGTCTACTTTAAACCATGAACTATCACCCTCGCTTCGAGATGATCTAGAAAACTCTTACCCTTCTTGATCGCTCCAATATCATTTTATTGACCAGACGAATTTGACTTCCCATTGATTAAGTTGACCTTCTCTCTTCTTAAAATAGTTAATTTTTGCAATTTTCGAGACTCATGAGTACCCTTCACAACTCGGAAACCCGGATGTGAAGTTTCATTCGTGTACCTTGGTATACGAGGAGTCACCTTGATTTTTGGTTTGACCCGAAACGATCATATGACATCCTTTTGATGCTCTTCTAGGAGCCTTGTTACACCGGTTTACAACAGTAGAGAGTTGTTAAAACTAGAAAGTTGGCTTTCGTTTGGGACCACCATTTGAAACCCGGAAAGAGAAATCACGTTCCGTCTTTGCAAACCTCTAGCGTTTATACTAGACAAATGCATGGAACATTCAACATAGGAAAGAGCACTTGTCGGGATAGTTTGGCGAAGCCATTTTGTAAACCTCGATCGCAGTTTGACGAGGTCAAACTGGTCCAATTTCGTCTTGTCGCTCCAGAGAACTTGTTGCCATTTAAGAATGGTTCTCTAGTTCTCAGTCCCGTCGACTCTGATGAATTCTCTTCATATAGGGGAACTAGTAGGAGATGTCTCGTTGCGTGTTTCCTCCATCGAATGTCATTTTGGACACGGTTTTCTGGGCCCTTAAGCTAACTTTTGGCATTTTACAACTGGGTGAACTACGACCAGTGGCCCCGAGAGAACTAACCGCCAAACGCAAACCGTTCGCTCTTTTTCAATTCCGATTCTTTATGAACTCTGGTATATCCGGGGACATGTAAGAAGTTAATCATGGAGTGTGTGCTCATCATAAGATAACCTTTGGAAGTAGTTTCTTAGCCTCTAAGTCCGTTTTGAACATTTTGTAGCTAGTGAGAAAATGTAAGAATAGAAAGTCTGCGGGACCTCATAAGGTTGCCAAATCACCCTGGAAACTTTTAACACACGTAAATAACTGTTTAAAAACACTATAATGAAACTTGTCATGTGTATTAAAATTTTTAACAAAACGATGTTTTCTCTCTCTTCCTTTCTCTTTCTCTCTCCTAGGTTTATAAAATGAAGAAAAACAAAATGCAATGAATACATGTTTCTAAACCTTTTTTTTTATTTCAATTGCAAATTGTAATTATTGTCGAGATGTAAATGGGAAATTGAAAAATGACAATTATGATTGATTAGGGTGGATGCCATGCCGGCCGTAATTATCACCGATATCATGCTCACGTGGGTTTTACGGGATGGAAGAATGACGACAAAAAGGCGATGTGTAATTTAACTATTATTATTGTAATTTTTATAGGTCATTGTAAAATGAATAATTGTGTAATGTAGTCTCTTGTTACCGAAAAGTTATAATTGAGATTTGTTAATATGCATGATATGCTAGTTTTAGGGATACTTAGGAAATGTGCATCTAATCAACCATTCAATTTGTTCTTAGTTGTGTATGGAAAAAGGGTTTGATTTATACATAGTAAATTGAAATTGAAGTTAATATCTTGTAGTACTTTCTCAGTATTCAATAAATGATTAAATTAATTACTTGGTTATCTTCTTACCTTGCAAACATAATAAAGAGTTTTAATGGGAACACTCAACATTAATAAATTATTCGTGCATAACTTGCTGCATGTGTGATTTTTTCTTACCATATAAGAAATTAAATCGCAGAATGACCTTAAGCTTGCACTCAATGAGACCTCCTAGGTTAGGTAAATAAAACCCCTAGCTGGAGTTTACCGTCATAGTCATTAGGTTTAACGACATTGTCGTGAACCCATTTTTAAGGAATGTTAAGGTCCAACTTTATCCAGAGTATGTGGTTTCCTTCCAGTTTTGGTAATCGTGAGAAGAATGTACTCTCTTCAAGTCCGAAACCAAGCTAAGTGGTGAAGACCGCCTTGGAAGTCACCTCATGAGTCCTTGTTAGAAGGAATGACTAAGTGGTGTAGCCTTCCCTTCTGTGGAGTAGGTAGAGATATTACTCCCTTGTATCCTATTGGATTCTGGGCCTTACAAAATTAGATGTAGAAATTAACTTCATCAGTGAATGGAATCCCTGTTGGATCCAAATGACCTAAATGAAGGTCATGATATAGTTTTTCTATGTCTTGCATTCTCATTAGTGAACCCTTTTGTCCCTGTAGATAAATGTCTTGTCTTGGGCTTGTGAAAATTTAGTGCCTTGATCTTTCACGAAAGGATTATAGGGTAAATACATTTTAGCCTTAATCACACCTATAATAGAGATTAAAGCCTTGGGTGAAATTGGAATTAAGCTTAACCATGTGCTTCTTTAATATTTTTGAGACAAGTACTTTCGTAACTCTTATGTTTTAAACGATGGTAATAATGAGACCCTAGTGCGATGCAAAAGTAAATCGTATAAGAGTAAAACCAAAATTTGAGGTTAGGATTAAGGGCACTCTTGGAGTCCTTTTAACTTAATTAAGTTTTTTTATGCGTTGCAAAGAATATAAGTCACCCTGGTGTGACCAATCTTTGAGAAAACAAAAGATATATAAATATAAATGGAAGTCCATAAGTTAGTGAACTTTATTAACCTTGGGTAGCGAAATAAGCTGCTAGTGATAGAAGGATGTTTTGGGAAAAATCTATCTCGAATCTATGTCTTCCTTAATCCCAAGATTTCATCTTGACATCACGTTAGATTCTCTTGTGTAGCAAGGGTAAATTTCAAACATTAAATAAACGCTTGAGAAGCATATTCTTAACAAAAGAACAAGATAATTAAGTATTGTATATGTGATTTGAATTGTGCCAAATAAGCAAGTAAGTTATGGAAATTTCCGTGAGGCATAAAGGAAGCCAACCTAAATTGGTCGAACTATAATTTAAAAGTGGAATGAACTTAAGATATTGTAGGTGAACAAGTGAGAAGCTTATCCTTTCTCATAATGTCCTTGTAATGTAAATCGTAACTAAGATGTAATTAAAGGAATGATGTGTTATGGGTTGCCAATCCTAGAGTCATTTGTCTTGTGGTTGGGTCATTGCTGGTATTCGTTCATTGCGAGAAGTGTGGCATCGACATGCCTATGTTGTTTTCTTGAGTCTATGTGAGTCGATGACTTATGTGATTGTCATATGTGAGTCGAGTTTTTGTACTTGGAGCCCTTGTTGTGTTATGTGTAGTGTGCATTGTAAGTCAAAAAAATTTCTGGTATTTTACTGTTGACATTGTGTGTGTAAAATGTGGGCACTAGACATGTAGATATCATCATCATTCAATTTTCATTATTAGCTTCACCATCTTGCTAGTCCACTTCACATGGAAGATGGGGCAAAAACACCTATCACACCAATCAATATCAACAACTTCCTCAATAACATGGTAACCCTAGTAGTTAGGGGAGCAAGTAACACTCTTCCTTCATGTGCTTGAGGATGTCTATTTTCAGACCCCATGGGTCCTTTCCCTCTATCATCAGATCTTTGATCCCCCTAAGATGACTACCAAATCTATCTTGTGCATCGCCTAGGCCGACCTTGAGAATTTTGTCCAATTCCCTTCTCATCTCTAGCCAACTTGTAGGAAATCTCTTTGACAACCCCTGCCAAAGTTTTCACCACTTCCTCTAAGTCAACACTCTTCGTTGGTTGTGGCTTTTCAGGGTTTATCAACTTTACTCCATCCCTCTTGAGAGGTTTCCCAATGGCCTTGATGTTGTTTTCAATCAGTAGTGCCATGGTAAAGGCCTCGCCTTATATTGGTAGGGTTCTTATCCATTAGGTAATATCTTGCTTTCTTGTCAAATGCATCTGCATATTTGATTAAACAAGACTCATTACAAGGCCTCAGATTGACAGTAGTCTCCTCAATGTCTTGTTAAGTCATGTATTAAAGTCATGAAGCCCGATTCATTGGGGTTCTTCTTGATATTTTCAAATTCGAGACAAGAGAAATCTAGGATCGATTACATCACCATATTGTAACCTAAATGCATTCTTCATTTCAGTCCAAGAGTCAATAGAATTATTAGGCAGAGCCTTGTACCAATCCCTTGCATCCTCTTCTAGTGTATGAATGAACAATTTAATATACACATATTCAAACTCTATTTCAAAATCCTCCATCATGTTAACAAAAAGTTTGAGATGCTAATCACCATTCATTACATTGTTACCTTGGAATTTCGTGCAATCTATTTCGACATCTTGAGGGACAACATTTGGGTAACCACCCATTCCTACAAAGTTTATAGGACCAAAGGTGTTACTAACAAATGGAGGTCTAGGCTAAGCCATATTGTTTTGAGGTGGTGGTCTGGAGGAGAAACAAAATGATGAGGAGTGAGAGGTCTTTGGGGAATAGAAATGTAATCTTCAAAATGGAAATCCCTATAGGATCAACTTCTCGATAAACTCTAGCAGATTTGGAAAAATAGGGGAAGAATGAGAAGTAATATTTTCAAAGACAAATGAAGGTCCCTCTCTAGATGGAGAATGAAAATTCTCAAGAGGAATATCTAATTCAGATCTATCGAGGAAGAAGCTCGCATGAGTCCTCAATGACGGGCTAATTAATCTCAAGTTCAACAAAGGGAACCTCCTTCCTCGTGCTCTACTCTCCAACCACCTTCCAAACTCTTCTCCCTTCTAACTCTAAATTCCTTGAATCTGAAAACAACTTCTTAGCAGAGTCTCTAATGAAGAGAGATCTTCTTCCCTCCAGCTTTACAAAGATTAGCAATACCAAAAACAAATGACGGAAAAACTAAGACACTTTGGTATTTATCAAGATCAAAACAACATGGAATCGCCACTAAGAATTTTCACCCAAGTTGTGAAAAAGCACTAAAATACTCACAAATACTTATCGGTACTAAATTTTTTCCAAACTTTATAGATTAGACCTTCCTTTTCTTGAATTTATCAATCATAAATGCAAATGAAGTGCAACAACTGCTAGAAACTGATAAAATTGCAGGTAGAACTTATATCTTCACTTAATCCTTACAAATATGATTATAAAATGATGCTTCAACAATGTACTTGCATGCAAAGCATTTGTAAGAAACATTACTAGGGTTTGACATGTATCCAAATATCTCAAATATTTTCAACAAGTCCCTGGCAACAACACCAGAGGTGTTGGTACCCAAATTTGTTCTCCTTTTTAGTTTGAGTAGCATCAGAGATATGACATGAAGCTTGAAGACAAATAGATCATGATGTATGTCATTTTGTAGCTGAGGATGTGATCTAACTGACACTCAAATTTGTGGAGAGATGGATAGCACTCAAATAGGACTTGATCTTGTCCTAACTGTTTTAGGTTGTTCCTTTCAACCAAGGTAAGAGAACCTATTTTGTAACCCTCAAATGGTGAAGGAGATGAAGATATCCCTCAATTTGTGAAAATAATATGAAAGGGCCTTGGGAAAATATGATCAACACTCCAAATATGAGTTTCACAAGTTGTCACTTCCAGATTATAGAGATACTTTCAATCCAAGGCAAGGGTTACTGAAGACATGGTATGATCCTGATTTGCTTTGTGCATTTTTATAAATGGATTGTATTCCTTTGTTGAAACACAATATAATGCAAGGGTATTATGGGGTAGGATTAGTTGTTTAGAATGATTTTTGGTGGGATATTGACAAGACAAACTTGACTATGCCAGATCTTTGATAACCTCTACAACATTTGAACAACTATTAGATAAAATGCTTCAAAACAGTCAAGATGTTATTTCAACTAGAAGAGATACACAAATGGAGGCCCAAGGTTTACACTCTTCACACAATATTTGAGACCTCAACATAAAGGCTTGAGTTAAAGGACTTAATTAAACATCAAAATCTTTGATCAAATCACACCTAAGGTACCCCAAAGGATTACAAACAATCTCTATCAACAAATGAAGGTGAAGTGATTTTAAACTACTTATTTTCAATGCCAGATGAAAGCTCTTCTGATAAATAAAATTGCAAATGCCACTAAACTATCAATAAGGATGAGATCTGTGTGATTCCTAAAGATTTCAATGCAAGATTACAACTAGAACAAAGAAAGCTTCATGAGACATTTAAACATGATAATAGACATCATATTGCCAACAATAACAAAGATTAATTCAAAATCTTGTTAGATTCATCAAGGGAGAGTTTCAGAACAATCTCGAGCTATGTGATGGCTATACACTTGTAACCAACTCAACATGAATGAAGATCTAACACGAAGACATTAACCGAGGTTTTGGAAGGTTTCTCAAAAGATGAGCTTCTCTCAAATTTTTCTCGTGATTTTCGATTTCCCGACCATTTGCATGTCTCAAAACATGCATTATATATCATTCTATTAAATTTGATCCTTCTTTCCCAAGAAAATAATATCCTATGGCATCAAATTTGTTACAATAATTCCCATGATTCACAAAAGGGACATCTAGCAGAAAAAACGTTGAAAAAGTTGTCAGGTGCCTCAAAAAGGTGAATCATTGCAAAATTTGCATCATTATCCATTTTGGAGGCACGTTTTTAATCTTCAAAGCATGAAAACCCCCTTCCTTTCATTATTTCATCTTATCCTTTCCCAATTTTTACTCTGCAAGTTTGGATTTGATCTTTCATGTTTTTGCTCGAGCACGAGTGAAGATTCATTTGAAAAATGCCTTGGATCTACAAATTGACCCTCCAAAATGATCAATTTGAATCATACAAGCCAAAACGACATGAATCCATAAAAAATTTGATCAAAATCGATGCAAAAAATGCATTTCCACACTTCTTGGAGCAAAAATGGCGGCGAAACTGAAAAATGCACGATTCACAGTTGATTCAACTTTCAACTCTTAATCTGAACCCTCCACGTGGAGAAAAACCATTAGAGATGGGATTTGGAGGCACCTTTTTCCACTTTGCATTTTTAAAAGAAACGGCCATGTGGCAAGATTTGATTCGGCACGGGCACGAGTTTCACATTTTTACTCTTTTGACGTTTTTATTCTGAGCGGCCACATGGCACCATTCCATTGGATGCGGACCTAGGAGCTTCATTTTACCTTTTAAAATTTTCGAGAAAATTTGGAAAAATTTGACATTTTTCTCCTCCCCTCCACCCTTGAGATTTGGCGCTAAAACGTGGCGCAACATGATTGGATCCAAGGTGACACCTCAATTTTACGCATTTCCACCTTTTTTTTGAAAAAGGAAAATTTTCAACATTTTCCCCGCGGACCCGCACTCTCCTCTGCCCCTGCCACATGTCACCTTATGATCACTTGGCGGACCCATGGCCCTTTTCACAACCTTTGTCCCTTTTCACCAAAAGGCACAATTCTTATAAGTCCCCCGCCACTCTGCCTTACATCCCGCCTACCACGTGTCCTCCCCTGGGGCCTATGTGGGCAACTTGTAAATTTTTCCAAAGCACAAAAATGCCAAGATTCTCGAGTAGACATGCAAAACCATATCCAATTACAAATGACCACATAGGAGAGGATTTTGAGCATAAATTTGACGGGCAAAGGACTCTGTAAGACCGTAAAAAACCGAAATTGGCAACAAGCTCCAAAATCAATTTTCTCTGTGGGTGAAGAATTTTTGATCAAAAGACAAATGGAAGGTGTTTTCAACCATGGAAAGGGATTTTGAGGGCAAACAAGTGCAAATCGATCAATTTTGAGCTCCAAAGGTGGAAAAAATAGAAAAGCGGTGAGAGCTGCAGATTTGAAGAATTTAGGGCACGTTCATGGCAAACTTGGAGATTTCTTTCAAATGGGGCAAGGTAATGAGTTTGCAAACAATCCAATACACAAGAATGGAGCTATAACTTCACATCATCAATTTCATGAGGAAAAAACATTTCAAGGCATGTAGAGCAAAGGGAAAAACATTGCAAAACGATGCGAGAGTCAAAATGGGCACCAACAGTGCATAGGTTTCAACCATAGTAATAAGATGACAAAATGCCTAAAAGTAAGGTTTTGTTCAAATGATGTGTTCACCAAATGATTTAAAAAAATAGAATTTTATTAAACCCTATTACATAGAAACTAATGTATACTATGATATATAACTTCTAAGTATAATATAGTGTAAGAAAATAAGCAATTAAGTATGAAATCCTAAGATAGAGATGTCTAAAGAATGACTTAGTTGATTTTGCTTGATCCGAGAATGCTCTGGACTAGGAAAACTACTTAACATGAAGTATAGAGTTTTGTTACTACTTATAATATATTTTGAACTATAGGAACAAGGCCGGATACGAGCGCACACACGGGAGGACATGGGCGCCTCGGTGCCGATGACCTCTCCAGGTGCTTGGTGACTATACAAGAGCTCGAGATCTGATCCATCATGTGTCACACAAGTGTCATAAATATTCCATGTTGATCATGTTTATGTCAATATTTTAATGCCGAGAGTACCGTAGAGCTTTGTAAAATAGAATTTCATTTGCAAAAACCCACAAACCGCATCAAACCTAAAAATAAAGATACAATATGGGGAGTCAAACTGAGCCCAGAGGTCACCCTGAGCATGAAATTACGACCGAGTGATGCAGTACATCTCAAACTCTATGTATTTCTAATGTGTTTGTGTATAAATTGTGCCCTAGGATGCCCTTGTGGAAGTTCCTTGATAATGGGTTGTAGCTAGATGTCACAATGTAGTAAAATGTGTGGATGGAAAAATGAACTTTCCCTTCATATGTTGCATATGCAAAGTTGATACAACCCTTTTCCCTTTAGTAGATGTTAGATGGATGATTTAGAGTGCTTTAGGTTCCTTTGGATGTAAGTTCGCATGATGATGGTATATAATTAGTGTTTGGTCCTTTATTTTGAACACATAACTATGTATTTATATGATTCCCTTGATTGAATTTTGTAATTGACAATTGGAAGGCCGACCAAGAAATGAAAAAGTTTCCCAAAAGATAAAAGAGACCCAAAAGAAGCCAAGAAGGTGGAAAAGGGCTAGGGGCACCCATAAGGTACGAGCGATCGGGCGCTCTGTCCTAGATAAGTGTTGGTTTCTAGAGTCATAAAAGATAAATATGTAAAATATTGATTGTGTTGTAGGGTGTAAAAACCAAAGAGAAAATAAGAAACACATAAAAAGGCCAAGGATGGTCACCATTTACTAGTTTTCTTGCTTACAAATCATATGAATGCTAGTATGTGTTTAGGACCTAGAATATACCCAAGTGCTCGATTTAGTTTCTACAACACAAAGCTTCAAGAAGTGATTTACAAACAAATGGCCTACTTTTTATAGCTAAGGGTGAGTCCATGAGAAGTGGATCATAGTTTTAATGAGCTTCATGATCACAATTATAATTTCCGGAAATAGCAAGAGGATTTGGTCTCGTGCTTATTGTAGCTTTGTGTGGGCAATAAATATTTGGATTTTGTTCGGAAGGTGGTTATTCTGTGTAATCTTATTGCCTCCACCTTTTGAGGTTTATAGAATTAGAATTGAGTGGAGTGTGAGTAGATAACTAATATTTTTTAAATCTTTAAATAACTAATTTAATTAGTTTGAGGTGCGAGAGGATAATTAACCATTTAAGTACATAAATGTTTAGTTAAATTAGCTAAAGGGTGTTAGGAATTAATTTAATTAATTCCAAGGGCATGATAGAATTAAATTAATTAATTCTAAAGGGTAGGAGTATGTAATTAGAATTAATTTAATTAATTCTAAAGATTTATGATTTAAATGATAGAATTAATTTAATTAATTCTAATGGGATGGAAATAGGCTAGAAATAGGTATGTATTTTTAGGGTGTCTACATTTCCCCTCTTTAAATTGTTATTATGAAGTAATAGCATTTTAAAGATAGTAGACACATGCAGACTAGCGAGCGGAAGACAGGTGAAGCATTTGGATGCCCCAATGAGTAGAATGGTAAGGGAATGCCCCCTCAAGCGGGTGGGTGACACAACAAAGCGGTGGACAACCGCTTGATAGGAAGAAGATAAGGAATTTGAGGGATTATGGAAGAAATTGTACTTGTAGCGCGAGCTTCATTTGGAGAGTGAAATTTAGAGCAACCTTATTTTTTGTTACACAATAGAGTTGTCACCATGATTATAAAAGAATCAAGATGTTTAACTCATTATGTGCGTAAAAAACACACACACGATAAAGAAAACATAAGAAGGAAAACAAACCCAAAATACACCACATAACTATGGACCATGGCTATAAAGAAGCCAAGATGATAATGAAATATGTGTAATTGGTCCAAAAGTAAGATCAACAATGGAACAAAACTTCTAAAATAAGACAATTATCTATGCTCCTAATACGTGCCACAATGATGAATAAGCAAATGTAAATTCCCCCAAACACTAAACTTATGCAATTTATGGGGATAGGATCGATCAAGAGTGAAGTACAGTTGGATGGTCCAAAAGATACTCTTGTTAGATCCGCATTGAAAATTGATCGAGAGAGTTGACAGGATCATTTTCCACAAGCATCAAGCTTATGAAATGTAAGGGAGGGGATGAGAGTCAAAATTGCCCAGGAGAAGTTATATCACGAAGGAAAAACAATTGAGTTGGCTTTCCCCAAGAAGAGATATTAACATGCAAAAGGAAGAATGATGTATTGTGATAGTCGTAGGATTGGAATGATCACTAGGGTAGTAATTAAAAGTGTAATTTATCAAGATTATGTTGATTTGTTGAAATATTTTCATGTTTGTTAATTTTTATGATTTTGCGAATATATTTTTTTTTTGGATTTTTAGAATTTTTGTGAGTTTTATTTTATTTTTGCAAATAAATGATTTTTTTGAAAATTTTAATGAAAAGGAATGGATCAATGTGTTTGGTACACCTAATTTATTATGGAGATATGATGATGTGAGATGGAGCTTAGCTTCCATGTTCATAGCTTAGCTTTTATTCATGATGTATGATGATTATGGAGAAATGATGATGTTGTATGTGAAATGATGTCCACAAAGTACTCGTAATTAGCACAAATACAAAGAAATGTAAACAAACTGAACTACACAAAGCAAAAGGAAAACACACCATGGCTTATTTAATAAACCAGGATGATAACACAATATGTACAAGTGATTCAAAAACACAAAACAAGCATGTCAAACAAACCCAATATGAACAGGAATTAACTACACCAAAGTTATATGTGAACTAAGATGTTAATAATTCATCTGCAATTGGTCTACAATAACAAAGTACAACAAAATAACAAACTAACATGCTAACAAAAGTATCATCACAATGTTGAAAAACTGCAACAATACAACACAATTTACAATAACAATGTCTAATGAAACCCTTAATGTGTTCCACATTGAATAATTAGATAGATATGAATGCCCCTAAGAGATAGCTTAGAAAGTAAGAGGATAGGATCAGGCCGAAGAGTGGAGTGATCTTAGATACTCCAAAAACACTCTTGTCAGATCCCATTGTAGTTTGATCTATATTGGATTTAATTGAAATCCAAGTGTGCCCTAAAAATTTTATATTCGAAAGATAATTGATTGTTTTTCCTCAAGAATAGATATACACCACATGCAAGAAAAATTATTATCATAAGATGATCTAGAATGATTAGTAATATTACTATAAAATGGTGATATTATTGAATGTATTATTCGATTCTTGAGATTTTATCAAAAAAATATGAATGTTTTGGTTTTTTCTAGGTTTATACTATTTTTGGTTTTCATCCATTTTATATTGTTTTTGTTTTTTTGAACATATTGAATAATGTTTTTTATTTTTGAATGTTTTTGAGTTTTTTAACATATTTTAATGGTTTCAATTTTTGACTTGGTAAAAGGGTGAACTTTCAATTCATGTTCAAACAATTGTAAGCATTTCATTCCATCATGAATGTAGATGATATAGTGATAGGATGTCTCACTCCACTTGTGACACCACACAAATAGAAAGATGTGAGGGATAACCACTGAGAGCCAACAAAGACGTGAGAACTAGGAGAAAAATGATATGAAATTGAAGATGAAGGATACCAAAACACAAGGTGTAACAATGTTCCATTTGGGAAAATGTGACTCATCTCTAGTCAAGATTACCTGACTAATTTCAAGATGATTTACTTTATATATCTTGACTAGACTTAGATCCATCGAGGGTCTCTTTGGTTGACAAGATCTAGATGAAGGAATTGTTGTCTCTCTCAATAGAAGTAAATTATTGGGATGTTTTTTATTAAACACTTTTGATTCAAATTTTCATAAGGCTTTATTTTGTTCTTTTTTAAAATAATCCCCTACATCTTGCCCCATACCACTAGTAAGAGGCAACGGCTCAACACCAAAGACAAAATGTACGCAAGTAAGGATACCTGCCTCCTTTCCTAATCTCATATTACTAGTAAACAATATGCGATCATCACTGAAGACTGTGAAGGACGAAATATATAACGACTGATATACATAGTTTGTATTTTAGATTGATTTTTCCTTGTATGTTGATATTGTGCTTGTTGGGAAGGAATGTTTTACCCCCAAATCTCAGCCTTATGCGACTAGTAGGACACAAGGGTTCAACACCTTAGACAGAGATGGATGGTCAAAATATTCGGGTAAAGAATTTTAATGCTTTTTAAAAGAAAAAGCTTGTTTAAAAGGAGAATTTTCCATCAGTAAACTTCTAGAAAAAAATGTAGGTAGATATATATGGAATGGTAGACACCATAACAAAGATGAGACACACATTTCTGAGATGAAAAATATTAACTTGTGTCATATATGTGAAGAATGTGGAGAGATGGTGATGCCATGCTTAAAATATTTTCCAATGGATGAAACAATTAAAATCATTTGTTTAGATGAGTTGACTATGCAAACAATCTCCCATATTGCTTATAGTACCTATGAAAGAATATTTTTTGCTTCTATGTTTTGGATTTTCAAATAGTGCTTTGAGGAGGGGTTTGATATGCATTTTTATCTTCTTTTTATGTTTTTTTTATTTTTCAAAGGTTTTGTGGGCGATGGTTTGCAATGGACTCATTGGGAGAGAATCCCATGTTTAGTAAATTTTCATGGTCCTAATTTATGAGACTAGGGCGGATGAGGACCAAACCAATGAAGGGGATTGAATTTTTCAATGAATAATTGATTGAAGTAGTATTGATTTATGATACTTGGGCGAGATGAGGTCTAAGTCAATAGAGAGAATCCTAATATTTGAGGAGTCACGATGTCCAAAACTTAGGCATATGAGATCCAATTCAATGGAGTGTATGTGATTGGATAAGTTTTTGACAAGATTGAAGAACCTATGTGATGTTAGAGGTAATTTTTCGATGTAGAGAATATGGTGGACTTCCTATTCCCCAACACCTTTGTGGATGATTTTAAGGTAGGTGGAATAGAATATTTATATGATTAGCACTTTAAAATATTCTTTACATCAATATATTGGGTTTGTACCAATATATTCAAAGTATGTATTAGGTTTTTACTAATATGGCTTAGGGTCTCCTTCAAAAAGGGGTTTTTAATTGGATATTTCATCATTTTAAAGTTTATTAATTGATGAAAAACACTAAAGATAATTTCTCCGAGGGGTGTAAAAGCGATGTTTGACATTACGTGGGGTATTGTCTTCACTAGGTTATATGAGTGGCTTTTCGGTGATTGCTCACTAAGTTAGGAAGCTATATGAGATATTTATTTTGTCATCTCATTAAGTGTTTTGAGTAACTCGTCATTTGATGTCTTGTGTGAACCCACCATTGTAGTAAAGATAAATACCTAGAGTGAGGAGGCGGTTTGACTCAACCCTTAGCAAAGTGAATGTTAATATGGAAGAGGTTGGAAATAAAAGTTGTAATACCCAAACCTTAGCAAGGTGAATACTAAGATGGAAGATTTTAAAATGTTTGATTTCTCGACACTTAGCAAAGTGAATCATAAGATAGAAGAGTGTAGCAATGAAGATCAAGATAACTCAACCCTTAGCAAAGTGAATGTTAAGATGGAAGAGGGGTTTGATTTAAAAAATATAGAAATACTATTTTAAATTTTAATTACAGATTTACAATAAAATGATATAGCAATAAAGTACATTTCGACCTAAGCAATAAGCAATTAAACTTTGAAACCCTAATTGTAAGAGAAATGATAAAGTGCTTAGCTGATTTCACAATTAATCCTAGATTATGTCAAACTAGAGAACCGACAAACAGGAGGAGGACAATCTCGCAAACAAACCTAGAAAATTGTGTGATATTTGAATTTTCCTAGATTGGGGTGCCAGGATGGAGTCGGGCGCCAGCGCGAGAGATTTCTCATAGGTGCTTGTGAATACAAAAATGACCGAAAGGTGATTTATTCTATATTGCTTCTATGTCATTTCCCTTCGATGTTGATCACGTGTGTCACACTATGCACGTGTAATTCACTTGAAACACAGTAAAGAGAAAGAGAACCTATAAAACCCCAAAACACATCAAATCCTAAAAGAAAAAGATGCACATGGGGAGTCGAAGTACCCCAACGGTCACTGACTAAGTGAACTTATGATCCTAACACTACACTACATTTTAGACTTCATGTAGTTTTTGTGTGTGTGTAGAATCGTGCCTTAGGTCGCTCTTATGCAAGATGCACTTTATAGTGAGAAATAGCTAGATATAGAAGATTTAAATATGATCATGATTATTAGCTACTTAGTGACATGGACATTATTTTGATATTTTGGATAGCCTATTGTTAGACATTATGATTATGATTATGTGTTTTGGATCTTATTATATACAATATGGTAACATAGAGGACATTGATAGATATTGCAGTACATGATGATGATTTAGTGTTATTTTGTTATATGTTGACATCTTGGACTCTTGTGATGGCAATTATGTTTAGACGATTGGACTAACCATGTGAGCACATTGATGTTATGATTTATTAATAATGTGATGATAATAGGTGATCAATAGTATGTTGTTGAATACATCTAAATAGATATAAGTTACAATGGATGTATGAAATGCATGGTTATCATAAAATATGAATTGTGATAGATGGTTATGCATAGGCATAGGGTGATAGTAAATGTTAATGGATATGGTAGAATTGTGATGATTAGTAATTGTAAATAATTGATTTAGAATAGAATTTCTTAACCATGATAATGATGTACTATGTTGTATGATGATGTTATTTGATAAATGATATATGTGTTTTGATTTCTTGATGTATTGATATGGCCTTGAGGCTGAAGGTGGTATTGTCTTGGTTGTTCAGGAAATGAAATCACACAAAAACAAAAGAGAGGACTAGGAAGACCAACTATGGAAGAATACCAGGTGTTTACAACATGGTCACCTTGCCATGTGTGTGTGTGTGTGTGTGCGTTGTCATTTTACTTGTCATGTTTGTTAGGAGGTCTCCAAGGGGAAAAACCTCATAAGTGGCCATGGGTGTAAATGTTGTATTTTCCTTCTATTTATTTGTCTTAGTTGATTATGTGGTTTTATTGAATTCTAATGTTTTCCCATGTCCTTGTGTTATTAGTGTGCCCCTTGATTAAGTTAATTAACTATGTGGATTATACTAATTGGGTGATGTGGCAATGGGGGAAATGAATGTGTTAGATATTCCTTATTTTCTTCATGATCTTGGATGGATTTTATTTTATCTTGGTTTGTGTGCCCATCCCCATCTCCAAAACTCGGATTTGGGCTTTGAGCCCATTTTGGAGACTTGTGGGACAATTTTTACTTGTCCCACACTCCTTCTTCCACCAACCCAACCTATGATATGAGGGTCAAATTTATCCCCTATTATGTGCTTTTGAAGGAAAATAGGCAATTAATGCCACCCTTTTCTTAATTCCCTAAATTTGAATTCTTGAAATGTGGAGTGAGGGATTGTGTATGAGAAGGAATGTGTCATGTCTCACCTTCCCCATTTATGGAGCCTTGGTTTGTGTGTTGGTTTGTGAGGTGGAATGAGGAGAAATGAGGTGGCATCCTACATGGAGCCACCTCACCATCCTCTCCACCATTTTCTATTTATTGGAGTCTTTTAGTGGTTTTGGGGTTACTTTCTTGGGGATTTTTGGAGAGCTTGCATAGGAGTTGGCTTGGCATTTGGAAATAAGTGGGAGCTTGGTTGCTTGAAGGTTGAAGGAGCTATCAATGGAAAGGTAGGATCTTATACTTGGTATTTTGTTTTCTTGTTTGTGTATTGAGTTGTGAATTGTGTGAATGCATGTGATTTTGTAAGGGTTTGGGTAGAATTGGCCATAGGAATGGTGTAGGGAGAGGGAAATGGGGCCATTGTGGAGGTAAAAGGGAGTGTGAGGTTTTGTAGAGGGAGTGTGGGAAGGGAAATCCACCTATGTGGAGTTAAAAGGAAACTATATCATTGTGTATCTTTCAAAATGGAGAGATAAGGGTTTTGTGTGTGTGTGTGTGTGTGTGTAGTGCACTTGGAGGCTTGGGTGGATCCCTATCCCACTTGGGAGGCATAAGGAGATGGATGCCATGTTTCCCTTCTCCTTTGGCTCAAATTTTGAGCCTATGTGAAATTGTATTGTTTTGGATCTTCTATTGTCATGGTTCTTTGTGTGTGCAGATTTTTTTGTGTGTGTATGTGTTGTTTGAAGCCATTCTTGTGAGGGATTTCATGGTTGTGAACACCCCTCATTCCTCCATTGTTGGGGCTCAGGGGGCCAATGAGAAGGTAGGATTCACCTTCTCATTGGATTTAGGTTGGGAGGTGAGTGTTGCCTAGCTCCCTACCCTTTGTTGATGTGTTGAAGATGGAGAAGAAAAGAGAGAAGATTTAATTTCACTTAGGGATGGATTAGGTTGTGTGATAAAAGTTAGAGAAAAGTTTAAAAAAATTGGCATGTTATCTCCACTTTAGGTGGAGGGCTTGTACACTTGTATTTTATTTTCAATCTTCCTTGTAAAGGAATTTAATAAGTTTGTTATGTATTTTTGACTTATGAAATATAGATGGTTGAAAAGAAGGATATTGAAAGTATCTGCATTTTATTTTATTTTAGAATTTTCTTCATAATGTAAATCTGCAACTTAATTGGAAAGTTTGTTTTTATTTGAAATTTGCATCATATTGCAGGCTAAAATCTGAAATTGTTCTTGAATTAAAAATGTGTTGAAATATATATTTTGTTCTCTTTTGGAATGTTGTTTTAAAGTGGTGGAAGTCTGTTTTGGGGCTAAAAGTTCTCCTTCAATTAAAATGTGAAATCCTTTATTAGGAATGTGGATTTATGGTGATTGTAATATAGTTCTTCCTTCTTATGGTTTTTTATAATGAGACCTTAGAATAAATTGTCATTGTATGTTTGTGTAATAAGGCAAACTTTAAGATAAGTATCACTATTATACTTGTATAATGTCACAAAGATCCATATCAAATATCTTGTTTAATTCAAAAAAGAAGTCTACCTCTTCATTTTTGTACCTTCTTATTAAAATATAAACACTGGTACTACATGAAATACTTTGTGAAGATGTAAACCAGAAAAACACACACACACACACATATTTATATATATATAATATTTATATATATATTTATTTATACATACAAAAAATTTTACGCAAGACGTATTTATCTACGCAAAAAATCATACGGCACACACACACACACACACACACACACATGTATTATAATCATATATAAGATAAAAAAAAAAGTATGTTATTAAAAGGATGAAATCAACATTGAACACAGAACACAAACACACACACACACACACACACACACACACACACACACCCCTTTGTAATCATATATAAGATTTTAAAAAGTATGTTATTAAAGGATGGAATCGATTTGTATCACACTCCATAATAGATTTTAGGAATAAATAATAACAAAAATATATAATGGTGGGGAGGGGCTACGTAGCCTCCTCCCAACTCCTTTTTTAAAATGGGAAGTATAGAGTATAATATATATATAAATATATATAAAATACATATACATATTTTTAAAAATCCCCCTATCTCTATCAAATAATAAATTAACAACCAAATAGGCCCTTAAAGAGGTAAATACAATACCCATAACCTAGAGAATCTGGAAAATAAAAAGAACATAAATGTACATTTACAAACCCTATGGTTGAAATACAAAATAGAGAGTAAAGGAAATATGGGAAGAGTTTCCTTCATTGCGCAAAATCTGGAAAAAAAAAACACCATAGATCTCCACAAGCTTCCATGGCCTCCATCTTCTCCTTCCTACAAACCCAACTTGTGCAAATGGAGGCACATTAGGGAAAACAAAAGAATAAAAGGAAGAGATAAGGGAGGATTAGGTTTTTTTTAATTCCTAGGATCTAGGGTGAGGATTAAATCTATCCAATGCCCATATTTAATCCTCAAACTTAAAGGGATGGGAAATTGATGTTTTATTAAGTGTATGGGTAAATTTAATTAATAAGGAACCCTAGGGTATTTTATTCATGGGTAATAGTGGGTTTAGGTCATATTGTGATATTTTAATTATGGGTAAATAAACAAATGTTGTGCATGGGTGCTTTAAATAAATTATTTAAGGGGATTAAAATGAATAAAGTTAAATGTGTAGCTAAATAAATAAATGAGTGGCATGGGTATTATTTACTTAGGGAAATAAAATTAAATTTAACTTAGGAAATGATTTTAATAAATTTAATAGGAATTTAAGTGGATAAAAATAAACGAAATTAATTTAGGAAATATTTTAAATAAAATTAATAGGAACTTAGGAGGAGGATTTAACTGGGGAATTAAATAATAATTTTTGGGAATTAAATAATATTATTTAATTATTAATTTGGTTCTAAATCCTTTAGGGAGCATAGTATTTAATAGAAGATAAATTAAATTAAACATAATTAATGTATATTAACCTTGTATCATTAAATTTTTCAATTAGTACTTCCCACTTAGAATGTTGTAATTTTATAAGGTAATGTGATATAGTTGATCACTAAAATTTTGACCACCAACAAACTAAGATGCCCAACAGCTATAAAATACCCAAAAGATGTGAGCAAAATACAAAGATGTTAGGGCGCCCGAGAGGATGAGGTGCTTGGGCATTGGCGTCTTGGTTCACGGTGGTGTCTAAACTCAAAAAAGGTGAAGTATCAAAGGTAAGTCGGTTAGTGGGGTATGTAAGACCAAGATGAAAATCGAGAAAGAAAGTAAAGAGTCAAAGACGGTGATCAATTAGTACTTCCCACTTAGGAATCATATGAATTAGTAGTATGTGATCGGGACCTAAAAATGTACCCAAAGTGCGTGATTTAGTGAAGGGGTTTACTCAACCTCTAGAAAAGTGAATGCTAGAATGGAAGAGGTTGAAAATGAAAGATGATTTCTTGACCCTTAACGTGAATGCTAAGATGGAAGAAAATGGGAAATATGATTGATGTGCTCGACTCTTAACAAAGTGAATGTTAAGATAGATGAGGCCTAGTGATGAAAGGGAAGTAATCAAATATCAACAATGTGAATGTTGAAATAAGAGGTGTAGAAATGATGATGCCTAAAATTTAACAAAGTGAATGTTAAATTTGTAGACGTAAGATGGGTGAGTGCTTAAAGTTTAACAATTTCTATGTCAAACTAAAAGATGTAGGAGAAAGATAGAACAATAAGATCTTGATGAATGATAAGATATTTTCATGACTTAGATTGCAAATGAAGGTGCTCGAGTAAAGACGTGGGTATCCACAACTCAAGGATTAACTTTGATGGGAAATAAGTTGCTTAAACTTTGGGAAAATGATCCAAAGATTTAAGACTAAGGTAAGATAAAATGAAATCGAGATGAAAAATCCAAATGAAGGAATTTGGCAATTTCGCAAAGAGGTGAAGAAAAATTGAAATGATGGATATTTGGAAGGTTAGAAAAGAGATGGTGAAGAATCCAAATGAAGGAATATTTGGAAGTTCCAAAAATATGTGGTGAAAAATCCAAATGAAAGAGATTTGGAAAATTTGAAAAGAGATGATGAAAAATCCAAATGAAGGAGATTTGGAAGATTCAAAAAGAGATGAAGATGGAGAGTGTATGATATGAGTATGGAACACAAACTCACTAACACGTAAAAATAAAAATAGATGAAAATGATGTTTATGGAAGGTGGGCCTCTAACTTAGATTGGTTTGGTCAAGGTGTGGATTCCTAGAATAAATTTTTGTCCCTAAATGTCAAAAATTATATGAGCGAGCATGGTACTATTTCTAGTTGTTAGATTTAGTTTACCCCTTGATACGATAAGTTAATCCACTCAAAGGATCAAATCGGGGGTGTCACTAAGGATAACTTAGACTCTAATCTCTCACAAGGGCATACTAGTCATATAAGGTGGGGATCACGTTTTGTCGGCTAGTTCACTTAAGGTGCCGACTACTTTGGGGTTCTTATAGCTTCTCACAATGAGTTCATGGCCCTTTTCCATACACTTCCCACAATTACTGATTAAAGGGGACTAAACCCTTCTCTAAAAATTAATTAAGAGAGTTTTATAAAAAAATGTAATAAAAGGGTGATAAAGGTTTTCTTGAATCGATGACCAATGAAAACCTATAGTTAGTAGTTGTTATCCCAAATTTCCCACTGGAAATTTTGGTCAGAACAATCCTTACACATAAAGAAAACATGAAGGAAAATGATACAAACCCACAAGATCACGTCCCAGAACTAGGCAAAGCGAAAAATAGAAGCCCGAGAGAGTCAAATTCAACCCCGCACAAGAAGAAATAGAAGAAACAGTTCTTTTGAGTGTTTCCACATCCTAAATCTATTTAAAGGGTCGAGGGAGGACTCAACAATGGAGTGGCAGGGGTAGAGAAGAAAGAGGAGATAGTTTTAAAGAGACCAGATGCAAGAAATAGAAGAAACAGTGAAGTTTGGAAGTTTTTGGGCTCGAACAGTTCAAGAAAGGATCCAAATTCAACTAAGTATGGAGGAGGAAGTGGAAGAGACCATGTGTCCTCACGGCGCTTCTCCAAATATGGATCCAAATAGAGAGGCTCAAACAAGCACCAAACCTCCACATGTCCTAGGGTGGAACGAAGGAAAGGTCAAATGGTCAAACAGAGTCAAAGGAAGACAGGGCGGGTCTCAAAAAATTAGCTAAGTATTAATGTGCAAGTAGAGAGTGCCAAGTGTCAACCTAGCACATTTCCAAGAGTCGGTCCAAAGGCGGAGACCCAAATGAGCGGCGCCTCCACGTGTCATTCCAATGGGGGCAGAGTCATTTGAATAGTAAATGCACAAACAAGCCAGCGGAGGCTGCCAAGTGTCTTATTGGTGCTGATTCAAAGATTGAATGAAGAGAAGGTTTCAAATGAGCGCGAGATAGATGTGTGTCGGATGGAGTTTGGGGCTGCATAGGTTTTTGAGTTTTACGTTTTTTGCGTAAAGGGCCAAAAGGTAAATTGCGGGCTTGTGGACCTGAATTGTTGTTCCAATATGGCTGCCATGTGTCCGATATCAAAAGGGGACCCATTTTTCAAGTTGTTTTCCCACCCTCCTGTACGGACCCGATACAAACTTCAAGAGGCATATCTTTCGACTCAGGGCTCGAAATATTACAAATCTAACGCTATTGGAAAGATCTCGGCCTCACCCATGCCATGGAGGTCTGAAACTTTAATTTTGAGGAGGTTAGGTGAAGAAAAATGGAAGAAACATCTTTGGCATTTTAATGTGGGATCTTCTTGCCTCAACAACCAAATCAGATTTTGATTTGTTTGTTGTTTCCTCTTCCTTCAAGGCATCGAACCAAGGATCGATGTAGAAAAGACGGATTTGGGGAGAGATTTCATCAGAGGCATTAACATGGTGGTTGAACTTCAACATGCTTTTCCCATTTCTCTCTCTTTTTTTCTTAATTGAGTTGAATCTATAAATTTGGGGGGTAGGATTCATTGTAAAATTTATTGTTCATTCTTCTTCTCTGCCTCCCCTCTTCTTTTTCTTCCCTAGGTTGAAAATGGATTTTGAACCTCCTCCCCCGCTATGTAAATGGCATTCTTTACCTCTTTACTTGTGTATGATGCTATGTGCAAATTTTGAAGCAATAAAACTCATTTTTGTGATGCGTTTTCCATCCTTCACTTTTTTCATTGCATCTTCTTTCCTCTCATCATTTGGAGAGTATTCCATGCATGTTTTGGATGTTTCATTTGCAGATCTGGGATCTGTGTTCATGGGGATTAGAAATGGAGTTCTGTGTGAATCTGACATTTGGTCTGTGATGTTGTTGTCCATCCTCTCCATTGCTCACCTCACCTCCCTTCATTTCATGGATGTTTTGATAGATGATCAACACTTCCCTTTTCTTGGTGTTATCACCTCATTAGTGTAGGATTTCCCTCTTTATGCACTTTCTCTCTCCCTGTCTCCTTGGCATTATTAGGATAGGTGTAGTTAGACGTCATTTCTACATTAGGAGTAGTTTAGCATTAGGATTAGGAAGAAGAAGTTGACTTTCTGAGAGGGCCATCTCAAGTCCGCAAGTCCCACAGCTTGAGAGATGGTCCCATGTTATGCAAATCACACCAAATGACCCTACCTTAGAAAAGTAGATCCATCACTCATTTGGGGGTGCTGTGATTTCACACTAAGAGTTTTGGCACGCCTGGTGGGATAGATCTAAAGCATCTTACCACTTCACTTCATCAGGTTTGATGTGCTCTTGGTGAATATTTAACCTTTGGAGGCACTTTCAAGCACATCGGCGACTCCATCTAGTCAAAAACCCATTCTCGAGTTGATAGATTTTCCATCCATTTCCACTCATTTCATCCATTTCTTCCTCCATCTCTTTCATTTTCTCCCATTCCATGAGGTTGTGCAATCATGACTTCATTCCCTTCATGGAACTCACACTTACAGCAATACAGTCCACCTCTAATGTATTTCCCAACTCCTCCAGATCAACATTATAATCAGATCTAGGACCATTATGCTTACCCATATGAGCAGTGTCAAAACCAGTTTGACTATGAAGCTTATCAAGAACAAGCGGATGCATATGATGGTGATAATTATGCAGAAGATGTTGTTCTTTGGAAAAGATTCAAAAAATGGAGGTTAGCATGGTTCAATTAAGGGCAATAGTTCAAATGAGGGCTTTCAGCATCGGTTGCAGGGCACCTTGTCCATGGGAAGGCCCTTTTCCAAGACACTACAGCCCTTAGGAGAAGTTGGACTTCATGATTGAAATGCTACCCCAACTTACACAATGGACAGTGGAGATCGGGGCTTATGAGAAAAGTGTGGGACAACCTTGTTAATGGGTAAGTCAATCACCAGCTCCTTGTTTTTCATTGTCTCTTCCTCAATCTTTATCATTTCAGCAAAGGCAAGAGTCAAGCCCCTCACTTGCCCCAAGTGTTGATTTCATTTCTCCATCTCCTAGTCTTCCACCTCACCTTAGTTTCTCTGGTTATTTTCCCTTCCAAATCCAATTCCCCTCTACAGAGCCAAAAGAAATGCCTTCCCCTCCACCACAAACAAGGAAACAACTAGTGAGACCCCACCCACCACTCCTCTTGCCTTCCCAAGTCCATGTTGGGAAGAGACTCCAAAAACTAGCCAAGGAGAACATCAAACAGAGGAACCCAACAAAGAAGAAATGATAGAAAATATGAAGAGTTGGGCTGCTAAATTTGAGTTTTCAAAGGTTCCCTTGTTGGTTAAGCCTATGGAGGAGGTTGAGGTCAAGCCACAAGTGGTGGAAGCTCCAGCTACAGCGCAAGCAAGGGAAGAAGGAGCTACTCCTAATCCAAAAGAAGAGTACATTCTGGCTGTGGAGGAGGACCATATAGTTTCAAAGGCTCCAAGTGCGGAGCAGGCCATAGAAGAACCTTCAGTTCTTCCTCCCACTTCATCCCCTTCAAGCTCTGATGTTGAGGAAGAGTTTGAGCTTTCAAACTTCATGTTTGAGGATGAGGGGAACCATGGTGAGAAAATTACAGATTCGAAGGACACCATGGAGGAGGTCGAACACACGCAACATGACAATGAGGAGGCAGATTATCTGTCTGACTTGGAGTATTGTCTTGATGGAGAGGAACCCATGGAGATCACATCATGTTTTCTCCTCCATCTTAACATCCCAAGCACATGAGCATGCTTTGTCATCAGAGGAGAACATTTAGAACAACAACCTCGCACTTCCATGACCCTCTGGAACCAAGGTTGGAAGATCTTGATCTTCCATGTTCTTCAAAAGAGGAGGAAGAGAAAAGGTAGGAGGATGTCATCATTTATCTCACACCATCCACCCAAGAAGGTCCACAAGAAAACTCCATTTTGGAGTTGAAACTCAGAAAAATGGGCACATTCAAAGGATCGAGACCATGCCCAATCAGGTACTTGGCTTCATTAGATCCAAAGGAGAGACCAAAACCAGTCATGCCTACTTGGGGCATGAGGGTGAACATCAAAGTACCAAGGGTCACCATCAATGCCTCCAGGAGTCCAATGCAAGTCAACTTGAAGAGTTATTTTCCATTAATGTTGATACCTTGATGATTTGGGTGGAGGACCGACTTATTGTCAGATTTTCACTCATCTAACCAACCATGTTTAGTGCAAATCAGTTGCATGGCTGCCTTTTTTGAGGAAGGGAAGCTATTTCTCCATGCCAGTTGTAGTTTTGTTTGAGCTCCCTTTGCTCTTGGTTAGAGTAGTGTAGGTAGATTTGTTTTAGCAGAAGAAGTGCTTATGCACACTCTACATGTCTCATTTGAAGGCATGTATGATTTGATCTTTGTATATAAGTTTTGTTTGTATTGCTTAAGAGGGGCATGAGGCTAGGCTCTTAACTATTTAAGGAAAGAAGGCTCATGTTTTCCTATGACAGTTGTAAGTTGAAATAGGGAACAAATGCAGAGCAACTAAAAGCCATTTTGAGATAGTCCATTTGAGGGACAGATGAAAACCATGGGTCGAATCAATTTTCTACTCTCAGAAATCATTGTCTCAAGGTTTTCTTATGAAAATTGAGAGTGAGGGCTTAGGGACGAGACAAATGAAACATAAAAAGGCTTGCAGTCTAGCTCAAAATTGGCTCAAGGATCAGTTCCATGTTTATCAAGTAGACTCCATGCCCAATGGATGCTTCAAGGCCACTGGTCTCTCCATCTAGCAGGTAGATGTCCCTGTGAGTCACCAAATTGTTATCCATATTTCACTCGGATAAATTTTGGTCAAACCATAAGCCTTACACGGAAGGAAACATGAAGGGAAAATACACTCCACGATCTCACATCCCAAAATGGCAAAGTAAGGAAGCCCGAGAAAGTCAAATTCGAAGAAAGACAAGAAGAAATAGAAGAAATGGTTCTTTTGAGCATTCCACATCCTAAATCTATTTAAAGGGTCGAGGAGTACTCAGAAATGGACTGGCGGGGCGAGAGAAGAAAGAGGAGACAATTTTAAATAGACTAGATGCAAGAAATAAAAGAAACGGTGAATGAGGAAGTTTTGGGCAAAAGGATTCAGAAAGGGTCCAAAATTGACTAAGTATGGAGGAGGTAGTGGAAGAGACCACGTGTCCAAGGCACTTCTCCAAAGATGGATCCAAATAGAGAGGCTAAAAAAGTGCCTCCACATGTTGGCTAAGTCAAATGGTCAAATAGAGTCAAAGGCAAATAGGTAGGCCTCAAAAAATTGGCTAAGTATGAATATGCAAGCGGAGAGTGCCAAGTGTCATCGTGTGGCACTTTCCAAGAGTCGGTCCCAAAGGCGGAGACCCAAATGAGTGTGGTGCCTCCACGTGTCATTCCAAGTAGGGGCAGAGTCATTTGAAAAGTCAATGCACAAAACAATGCATTTGAATAGTTAATGCAAGCCAGCGTAGAGGCTATTAAGTGTCTTAATGGCGTTGATTCAAAGATTGAATGAAGAGAAGGTTTCCAAATGAGCCAGTTGACATGTGAGACGAGTGTCGAGATAGTTGCAGAGGTTTTTGAGTTTTTTTTTTGCAAAGGGCCAAAAGGTAAATTACGGGCTGTGGACCCAAATTTTGTTCCAATATGGCTGCCACGTGTCCGATATCAAAAGGGGACCCATTTGTCAAGATTTTTTCCCACCCTCCTCTACAGAACCGATATAAACTTCAAGAGGCATATCTTTCGACTTAGGGCTCGAGATATTGCAAATTTGACGTCGTTGGAAAGATCTCGGCCTCACCCATGCCACGGAGGTCTAAAACTTTAATTTTGAGGAGGTTAGGTGAAGAAGAATGGAGGAAACATCTTTGGGATTTCAATGTGGGATCTTCTTGCCTCAACAACCAGATCAAATTTTGATCTGTTTTCGCCGTTTCCTCTTCCTTCAAGGCACCAAACCAAGGATCGATGCAAAAAAATGGATTTGGGGAGAGATTTCATTAGAGGCATTAACAGAGGTGGTTGAACTTCAACCTGATTTTCCGCTTCTCTCTCTTTTTCTTCTTTCAGGCTGAATCTATAAATACAGGGGCAAGATTCATTGTAAAATTTGTTGTTCATTCTTCTTCTCTACCTCCCCTCTTCTTTTCTTCCCTAGGGTTGAAAATGGAGTCTGAACCTCCTCCCCTACTCTGTAAATGGCATTCTTTGCCTCTTGCTCATGTATGATGCTCTATGTAAATTTTAAAGCAATAAAACTCATTTTTGTGATGTGTTTGTCCATCCTTCGCTTGTTTTCATTGCATCTTCTTGCCTCTCATCATTCTGGAGTATTATGCATGTTTTGGACGTTTCATTTATAGATCTGGGAGTTGTGTTCATGGGGATCAAGAAATGGAGTTCTATGTGAATATGACATTTGGTCTATGATGTTGTTGTCCATCCTCTCCATTTCTCACCTCACCTCCCTTCATTTCATGGTTGTTTTGATAGATGATCAGCACTTCCCTTTTCTTGGTGCTATCACCTCATTAGTGTAGGATTTCCCTCTTTATGCACTTTCTCTCTCCCTATCTCCTTGGCATTATTAGGATAGGTGTAGTTAGACGTCATTTCTACATTAGGAGTAGTTTAGCATTAGGATCAGGAAGAAGAAGTCGGCTTTCTCCAGAGGGCCATCTCAAGTCCGCAAGTCCCACAACTTGAGAGATGGTCCCATGTTATGCAAATCACACCAAATGAACTCCGCCTTAGAAAATCATATCCATGACTCATTTGGAAATTTAACAAATATTTCAAATATAAGCACTATTTTGAGAAAATTGTCTTTAGAAAGTAAATATGGAAGCCTATGCATAAGATTTAGTAATTTGGAACAAAAAATGAATCTAACGTGTAAAAAGACAAATGTTGGGAGAAAGGAAACCATAAATTTTATATAAATTCAAATCCATAACTTATGTTGTATTCATTTGATAGTTCTTTACGAGACTTTTCCATCATAATAAAAACGGATTCGTTTCAAGTTTAGGAGAAAATGTTATGGCCTCCGAAGATAGGTTACACTCGCTCTCACCGATATGTTACAACATGAAATTGAATGCATTAGTGTAAAAAGGATTTTTGTTGAGTGCGCTAGCATGTAAGTAGGTGTGCTAGAATACAAATAGATGCACTAACTGATTTAACAAAAATAGAATTATGCTAAACCCTAATTACAGAGTAAGGTATGATAAATAAATCATGGAATACATAATTTACACAACCAATAATATAATAAAGTATGAAACCCTAAGTTCAAGAGAGAGAGAGAGAGAGAGGAATAAAATTATCTTATTTGTATTTGATATGGGACTCGGTGCAAGATGGGAAAACTATTGAACAGAAGTGAAGACTGTTGTAAATGCTTAATATAAATTGTAGACTGCATGTATTAGCAAGACATGGGCGCTAGGGTAGGGAAGTGATTTAATAAAATCTTAATTATTATTAAATCTAATTTCAGAGTCACTACAATGATATACAACAAAGATACAATATGTTAAGCACTCTAAAGATGTAACTATGTAAGAAAATGAGAGAGATAGGGCACTTATCTGATTTTCACTTATCCCGAAGTATACCTAAATTGAAACAACTGATGAACAAGCTGGGAAGAATGTTGGAAATGCTCGTTGGGTGCCGAGAGACATCCTGTAGGTTCCTGTGACTATGCAAGAGGGAGGAACCTAATTTTTCTAGTGTCGCTAGGGTTTCTCTACTCCTCACTATTGATTGCATGTAGATCACTAGAAGATGGACAAGTTCGTCAAGCAACCTACAAAATATATAATATCTTGCAAAATCCCAAAACACATCAACTCTTAAAAAGAAAATATGTAAAATGGGAGTCCTAATGACCCCGACAATCACTTGACTAAATAAACTTATAATTCAGGGTGTTGCACTACATTTGAGACTCCATATAGTTCTATGTGTTTGTGTGTGCAATAGTGTCCTTAGGTTTCCCTTGCACCAATGATGCCAAGATAGCGAGCTAGAATCTAGATAGAATACAAATGTGTAGATGGAATTAATAACTTCCCTTTCCTATGCAGGTGTATGTAGATTAATAAGCCCAAAATTTAGTCCCTTTGATAGTATGTAGATAGATAGCCCTTGATAAAATTGCCCGCCCTATAATGGTATGTATGTTGTGTTTATATAGGAATATCTTGTTTGAATTCCAATGCTAGTGACATGCCATGCTAACTAGGACCTCAAGATAGGAGTAAGAAAACTAAAAAGGAAAACCACAAAAGTCAAAAATATTAACAAAAACAAAGAGAACATGAGCGCCTAGTTTGGATAGGTGCACTTGGACGCTAGTGTTCTAAGACAATTAATGAAAATGTGAGAAGACCTGATGAGATAGGGATCCCGTGAGTGACGAGACTTAACTGGGGTGTAGAAGTGATAGATGTGAGAGATAAAAACAATAGAAACAATCAAAGCAAACAAATGTACTAGGAAGTGTGTCACCAAAGTGAATACTTTTATTATGTAACTATATCCCGAGGCTTAAAAAAGAATTAAATACTTGTGGATTATTAAATATCAAGTTTGAATTAAGCAAAATACATTGTAAATAACTATTGATGTAATGAATGTCACGAGATTTTGATTAAATATGTTTAATGTATTTATGAAAAGGTGTGAACAACCAACGTGATGGTTATTAGCTACCAATGAAAAACTATAAAAGGCATGTCAAACTAAAAGGAGGAAATTATTTAAATCATTGTGATTCTAAGACAAGAAATTGTAATTGTGATTCTAAGAAAGAATATTGACAAAGAGTCTGAATAATATTATGAATTGAGTTTGTGGAAGTAAATTCCAAGGCTGACTAAGTACAAGAAAGCAATAGTGGGTAGAGAGAGGGGCACCAGTGGTGTCCTAACCAAGGGTACAAAGTACAACCTTGGATGGTCTTGGTCAAGGCAAGGTGAACATACATGGGGTGTATAACACATTCCTCTCAAGTGTGGCCATAGTCTAGTGTCTGTTTCCTGAGTCGGATTGGAATTTGGTACAATAATTCATGTGAATTGTCTCAGATAAGTATTCTATCTATAAAAGCTCTATAATTTTTTTGTTAAAGCTCTGTAAACATCAAAAGCTAATAAAAGGAATATTAATTCTTTTGTTTATGTTGTTAAAAACGTGCAAAGGAATGAATTCTACATATGTGGCTATGTATATTTATTAAAAATGCATGCTTGTATTAATAAGAATGATGAATTATATAAATAAGTCAATAAAATACGTAATTTTAGATATTTGTGTCTATTTTTAATGAAAAACCTATTTAAATTGATATGGAACAAGACTGTATTAATGTTATTGATTGTGTTTGAAGTAATCTTGCAATTTTAATGGTGTTTCAAGCTAAATTATCTATCTTCTGTATTTTACAGTCATTTATTTTTGTTTATGTCTCTTCACAATGTATTACTATAGTTTATGTCTTTAACCCTGAAATTCCCCTTAATTGTAGTTAATTTTATGTTCTAAATCCACCCCAATATAGTGCAATATACAAAATTGTGAATTTCGAGCCAATTAAAATGTTCCATGTGTGCTTCACGGGGTTAGAGTCTTGGTACCTTTGCAAATTTTTAGCCAATTAGAGAAATACATATGTTATTGACTTGTCAACGCGTCGACATCGCGAAGGTTTAACCAATGAGATATCACCATAAAGTTTTACAATTTGAGACTCATGTCGAGTCTCTTTTGAGTTTTGTAAAGTACGATCCAATTAGATCATTCCACGTCCTTCGCAGAGTTCAAATTTTCTAATCAATCTTTGTTGAATGTGAAACCCGACCCAATAGGATTGTTCAAAGTCTTGTCACATTTTGCATTGTCATTCGTTTGATAGTCTTGCCAATTGTAACCAATTAGGTTAAGCCACCAATTTTTGCATGTCATAATCCTTTGTCAAAGTTGTTAGCATGCGAACCAATAGAATTTTACCACATTGTTTCACATATTATTTATCTTTCTAAAGTAAGTTTAACCAATAGAATTTTCCCACGTTCCTTCACATATGGTTTATTCTTTGTCAGAATCGTGTCAGTGTGAAATGCAAACTAATTAAATAGTTCCACGTATGTACGATTTAATGCACTTCCTTGCTATTAATTTGTCTACTTGCTTGTATGATGTACTACGAAGTACAAACTAATAGCAAAGGGCCACATACACATGTATTTTGCAGGTCAATCTTAGATGTCATTTACCATTAAACATGACGACACCTATCTTTTTACTTTTTTTGCAAATCTATTCGGACCCAAATTTATTTAGTATTTGGTTAATTTCGGGACCTTGTGTCCGTTAGGCAATTTATTGAGAAATACAGAATCAAGCCATGTGTCTTGGTTGATCTCAATTAATTAATCATATCTTTTAATCTTAATTAATTTGGTTAGTCAGAACTTGTAGATTTAAAGGTTCTTTATGGTTTTATTAATAAAATGTGACCGTAAGTTGTTTTGCTTGTTAATATAAATAGTTGTCATTGAAAGATTATACATTAGTAATTCGACCATAGTTTCTTGATTTTAGTTGTATATGAATTTAGAAAACGTATCATTCTTCCGCGCTTACTTAATATTTGTCAAGAATTAGTAGAATTTAGTCAAGGGAAAAAGTTTCATTTCATTTGGTATCGAGCTAATTATCCTCATTAAAAGACATTTTGTTGTTAAATTGGTAAAGGGAAGTAAATATGCTGTGAAGTAAAATATTATGGTGATTTTCTCACAACGATAAAAATTGTGTATATACACAGAGAATGGAAGACAAATCAAATTTGGATGGAATGGATTCACAGAATGGCATGGACTACAATGAATTGGAACATCGAACCAACAATTGGGTAGGGAAGTAACCTATCTTTTTGAGCAATTAGAGACTTTGAAAAGAAAATTTGCGAAGCTAGGATTTTTAAAACTTATAAGTCCGATATATCATATAAGAGTACTAAGTCGAAAAGAAATTAAGAAAGAGAAAACACTCTTCTTTTAATGATGATTTTGTTTCTAATAAGGAAAATGAATCCTCTGATTCTTCTAGTTCTTTTGATTCCTCTAGAATGAGTAGGCAAGTTCAAGTAAGAAATATAAAGAAATTGAAAAATTTGCTAGGAAATAAAATTGCCCTGAATATGCAAGGAAGTAGAAGCAGGGGAATAGAGTCGAAACTTGGCTATCTATCTTAGAGATATTTTGAATTATAGAAAACTTATAAGCTAAGCATGACACAAATACCGTTGTATTAGTTGAATAATGTTTCCCTTAAGCGGTGGGAAGACACATTAAGGTCTGAGAAACTTAAAGCCCATAAAGTCTCTTGGAGAAATTTTAAGAAATTTTTTTAAAATAAATATTTTTCTGAACATTTCTTGCAACAAAGACAAAATGAATTATTTTATCTAAAGCAATGTTTTAAAATTGTGAATTAGTATAAACAAACCTTTGAAAACTTGAATAGATTTGTGCCTTTTATCTCTGGAATAGACAAGGTTGTTAGATTTATAAATGTTCTAAGAGAAGAATATAAGGCTAGTGTGTGGTGTGGAAAACCTACTTCAGTAGATGAGGCTACTCAAATTTCTAGAACAATTTGAAAAATATAAGACTATTGTGCATCAAAAGAAATAATACTATAAGAAAAAAATTCTAATTTTCATTTTAAGGATAGAAAAATACCATTCAGTAAAACTGTTAAATGCAAAAATACTCAAATTGGAAATAAATAAGAATATGTCAAATCTAAACCAAAAGAGGTCAAATGTTGGAATTGTGGAGGTAACCACTTTGTTAGGGGTTATCCCAAAGAAATAAAATTTGAGATAAGAATAGAGATAAGAAAATAGATGATAAACCTAAAGAAGAAAATAAAAATATGAAGGTTTATGATGTTGTTGATACATGTGCAATGCATAAGCAAGTGTCTTTTATTGAAGTAAAATGGTTTATTAAAAATGCAACCCTTGTTTTATTGATTAATTATGGTAGTAGCCATAGTTTTATATCTTGTAAATTGGTTGAAAAATTGAATTTTTTCGAGAAAAATTGAACCAAAGTAGTTGTAGAAATGGCTAATGGAAGAATAATAAGGAAAATAAGAGCTTTGGTTGAAGATTTATATTTTCAAATAGATAATATTATCGAGTGAAACTTTTCATTTGCTAAACTTAGGTCAATATGATGTTATTTTAGGGATGATTAGCTAAAAAATCATCATGCCCTCATAAACTATGAAAATAAGTGATTTTGTATTCAATATCCATATGCAAACACTCATATCTTGCAGGGAACTAAAAGACAATTAACTTTGAAAACTATTTCTGTTGTCCAACTTAAGAGGAGTCTAAAAGAAAAATGTAAAGTTTTTGTGCTTTGATTACTCATAATGATAAACTTAAACTAGATATTTTTTTCATCATGCGGTTCAAGAATTTATGGATGTCTTTCCATTTGATGTGGAAGAATTATCACTTAGGAAATCAGTAGAACATACCATTGCCCTGATTCTTGGAGATGAAACAATGTCTAAAGCACCTTATAGGTAGTCTATACTTGAATTAGTTGAGCTTAAGATACAATTGACTGAATTATTAAAACAAGGAAAAATTAGACCTAGTGTTTCTCCCTGGGGTGCACTAGTGTTGTTTGTTAAAAAAATATGGCACTATAAGAATTTTTATAGGCTATAGACAACTAAACAAGCTAACTATCAAAAATAAGTATCCTTTTCCTAGAATTGATGATTTTTAGATCAATTGAATGGTGCTAGATGTTTTTATAAAATTGATTTACATTCTGGATACCATCATATTATAATAAAGGATGTTGATATTTCAAAGACTACTTTTAGGACTAGATATGGTCATTATGAGTTTGTTGTTATGCCTTTTGGGTTAACAAATGCTCTAGCCACTTTCATGACCTTGATGCATGATGTTTTTAGACCTTTTCTAGATGTGTTTGTGATTATATTTCTAGATGATATTTTGATCTATTCTAAAAATGAGGAAGAACATGAGAAGCATGTTAGGTTAGTGCTTGAAACTTTAAGAAAACATCAGTTGTATGGTAAATTAAGTAAATGTGATTTTTAAAAAATTGAAGTCTCTTACCTAGGTCATATTATCTTTGAAAAAGGAATTGCACCTGACCCTTCCAAAGTAAAATAAGTACAAGATTGGGATATAACCAAATATGTACAAGAAATTAAAAGTTTTCTTGGTTTTTCTGGGTTCTATAGAAGATTTATTAAAAACTATTTTAAAATAGCCACTCCTCTCATAGACTTGAAAAAGAAGAATAACTCCTATCATTGGTATAAGGAATGTGAAATTTCCTTTAATAAATTGAAGGAAGCTTTAAGTAGTGCACTAGTGTTATGTATTCTGATTTTCCAAACCTTTTTCTATTCTTTATTGATGTTTGTAGTTTTGGTATTGGTTTTGTATTAATGCAAAATGGTAGAGTTTTGTGTTTTGGGTTTATAAAATTGTTGTGTGTTGAACATAATTATCCTACTCATGATTTATAATTGTTAGGGATAATTCATGCTTTGAAAATTTGGAGACATTATTTTCTTGGTGAAATTTTTCTTAAAAACTGATCATAGAGGTCTGCAGTATATTTTTACTCAGCCATTACTAAATATGAGACAAAGAAGATGAATAAAATTGCTGAGTTAGTATGATTTTGATATACTGATATGTTCTTGGTAAAGAAAATTTAGTTGATGCTTTAAGTATGGAAAGAATGTTTGCAAATGCTTTGCCTTTAGAAAGGAGACAATTTGATCAAGAAATAAGAGATGTGTCACCTACTAATAGCTATTTTGTTGAATTATATTTTGGATTGAAAAATGGAATTTCAAATGTGCATTTAAAAGATAGGTTTATTTCTTATTTTCTTGGTGTGAATGGATTGTTGTATTATAAATGTAGATTACGTATTCCTAATCTTCCTAGTTTAAAACAACAAATTTTGAGAGATTCTCATGACATTCCCATAGCTAGACATCCTGGTTTTCAAAAGACTTACTTGTTAGTCAAAAAGAATTATTTCTAGCCTAGGATGAAACAAGACATTAAGAAGTATCATAATCAAATTTATCATACTACAACAAAAATGACACCTTTTGAAGTTGTGTATGGTAGGAATTGTACTACTCCTATTTCATGGTCTAATCTTGAACATAGATCTTGGTATGCTAATGATAACTTAAAGGAAATGGAAGAAATCATAAACAAAGCCAAAAAAACATGAAAGCTGCCCAAGATAGGTATAAACATTGGGCTGATTCAAAACCATCTAGAGAATTTGCAATAGGTGATCAAGTATTTCTTAGAGTTAAACCTAAGAAGAGTTCTTTGAAATTAGGAAAATATGCTAAGTTATCTCCTTGTTATTGTGGACCATTTGAAATTATAGAAAGAATAAGAAATATTTCTTATAGACTTGTTTTACCTCCTGAATTTTCTAGAATTCATAATGTGTTTCATGTAAGCTTGTTAAATAAATATGTGTATGATGTTAATCATGTTATTGATTGGAAAAATATAGTTATTGAGCCTACATGTGAATTCAAAATTGAACCTGAAATGATTTTGGAAAGAAGGAATAAGAACCTTAGAAATAGATAAATTAAAGAAGTTAAAGTAAAATGGACTTTTTGTGATGTGGAAAATGTTACTTGGAAAAGAGAAGATTTCTTGAGAGAGAAATATCCTAATTTGTTTAGCTAATGACTTTTTCTATGATTTTCAGCATAGACTTGGCATTCTTGATGGAAGTAGCAGATTCAAGGAGGGGAGAAATGTTATGTGACTAAATCCTCAAGGCTTAAAAAGAATTAAAGACTTGTGGATTATTAAAGATCAAGTTTGAATTAAGAAAAAGACATTGTAAATAACTATTGATGTAAAGAATGTCATGAGCTTTTGATTAAAGATGTTTAATGTATTTAGGAAAAGGTGTGAATAACCAATGTGATGGTTATTAACTACTAATGAAAAACTATAAAAGGCATGTCAAATTGAAAGGACAAACATTATTTGAATAATTTTGATTCTCGAGATAAGAAATTGTAATTGTGATTCTAAGAAATAATATTGACACAGTCAAGAATCTTATGAATTAAGTCCATGGAAATAAATTCCAATCTTTGTCTAGGTACGGGAAAGTGGTGGGCAAAGAGAGGGGCACCAACGGTTTCCTAACCGGGGTAAAGAGTACAACCTTAAATGGTCATGGCCATGGAAAGGTGAACATACACATAGTGTATAACACATTCCTCTCAAGTGTGGCCATATTCTAGTGTCTATTTCCGAGTATGGATTGGAATTTGGTAGAATAATTCATGTGAATTGTCGTAGATAAGTATTTTGTCTATAAAATCTCTATAAACATCAAAAGCTAATAAAAGGAAGATTAATTCTTCTGTTTATGTTGTTAAAAACGTGTAAAGGAATGAATTCTACATATGTGGCTATGTATATTCATAAAAATACATGTTTGTATTAATAAATATGATGAATTATATAAATAATTCAATAAAATATGCAATTTTAGTTATATGTGTCTATTTTTAATGAAAATCCTATTTAAATTGATATGGAACAAGACTGTATTAATTTTATTGATCGTGTTTGAAGTAATCTTGCGATTTTAATGGAGTTTCAAGCTAAATTATCTATCTTCTATATTTTATCTTCTATATTTTATAGTCATGTCTGCTATGTTTTTGTATCTTCACAGTCGTATTACTATATTTTATGTCTTGAACCCAAAATTCCCATTAATTGTAGTTAATTATATGTTCTAAATCCGCCCCGACACAATGTAATATATAAAATTGTGAAGTTCAAGCCAATTAAATTGTTCCATGTGTGCTTTGCGGGGTCAGAGTCTTGGTACCTTTACAAAGTTTTATCCCATCAGTTATTAGTCTGTGTGTTAGTGACTTGTCAACTTACTAACTATTGTGAAGATTTAACCAATGAGATAATGCCATACAATTTCACAATGTCAAGCTTGTGTCAATATCTTATGAGTTTTATGAAGTACGGTCCAATTAGATCATTCCACATCCTTAACAAATTCAAACTTTGTCTAATCGATCTATGTCGAATGCAAAACTTGACCCAATAGGATAGTTCCAAGTCCTATCACATTTCGTGTTATCTCGTTGTTTGTGATCTTTCAAGTTGTAACCAATTAGGTTAAGCCACCAATTTTCGCATGTCATAATCCTTTTTCAAAGTTTTCAGTATGTGAACCAAAATAATTTGACCGCATTGTTTTGCATATAATTTATCTTGTCATTCCATGAACCAATAGAATTTTCCCACGTTCCTTTACATATGGTTTATTCTTTGTTAGAAGCGTATGTCGAGTGTGAAACGTGAATGAATTAAATAGTTCCATGTATGTATGGTTTAATACATTGTCTTATTACTAATTGATTTGTTGACTTGTATGATGCACTGTGAAGTGTGGAATAATAGAATGAGCCATATACAGAGGACTTTTGCGAGTCGAGTCTTAGATGTCATTTACCATTATACGTGATGATACTGTCTTTGTCCTTTGTTTTCACAAAAAAATTCGGACCCAAATTTATTTAGTCGTTGGTTAATTCCAGGACCTTATGTCCAGTGAGACAAAATTATTAAGAAAATACATAGAATTAAGCCACATTTCTTTTGGTTAATCCCGATTAATCATTCATTTTTAATCTTAATTAATCGGCTAGTTGTAAAATGTAGATTTAAAGGTTATTTATTGTTTTATTGATAAAAGCGTGGTGTAATTTGTTTTACTTGTCAATTTAAATAGAATGACATTAAAATATTATAGATCGGTAATTCGACCATAGTTTTTTTATTTTTAGTTGTATATGAATTTAGAAAACGTATCACTCTTTCACTACTTAAGATTTTATCAAGAATTAGTAGAATTTAGTCAAGGAGAAAGTCGCATTACATTTTTCTTACTCAAGATCCATACATAAAACAACATATTTGGCAATATAGTAAAATAATATTATGTGTGTGATTTTGTGTTTATATTTTCTTCTCCTTCATGTTTTTGAATGAAATTCAAGTAGCGTAAAGGAAGTGAGGAACATACCTATGAGAAGTCAGGAGAATCCCTATTGAAGAAGTGCGTGTAGAATATGTGAACATATAGCTTGGAAAACCATGGATCAATGTGTTGATGTATGTGGCGTAAATAGAGACAATGAAGCTGTTGTAAGGAGCACTTTGAGAAATTGACAATTTGATATCGATTGATTTGAATATTTTTCTTGTTGATAATGGTGATTCGAAGGGGTGAGGAGTGATTAATTCCCGACCCAATTTTGTATGTTTAAAAACTAAAGGATTTAGGCATCCTTCCACCAAAGGAAGAGTGTTAAGGAGAGAAGTCTAGTTTTACCATCCAACTATGACTAGGAATAAAGATGAAATATTGGTCCATTTCGATCCATGTTGAATAACCCATATAGGAGAAGTATACGAAAGACAACAATGTCTCATTTCCTTCACTCCGTGGGTGTCACAATATATATATTGCTAGATGGATTCCATGTTTCCTCATCTAGAAGCAATGTAAAAATGACTACTATGTTAAGTCATCTAGGAGGAATAATGAAGTGATGCTTGTATCGATTGATTGAATTGATTCGGATATTGAATGCTTGTTTTGAGATCGAATGTATAGGAGAGATGTTTCACTTTTACCCCCATATCAGGTCATTGGGGAGGGGATAGATAGAAATTAGTAGAAAATGTCGCATGTTGTATGAGTAAATTTTTTATAAAGATGTATTATGAGTGTGTAGAGATCCCATAGTAGCCTTAGCGAGGATAGTAAGGTAATCCGATTGTATTCACCCCTTCGTTGAAGCAGAGAGTGGTAGTAAGAATGAATCTGAGTCAAAAGAAAATGTGAAATGATGTAATAGTGAGAAAAATGAAGTATAGTAACCATCACGAAAATGTGTGTATATCGAGTTAGAAATGTTCCAAATTAGACTATAGAATTTTGAGATGTGTACATTATGATGGTAGGAGAAATTATGAACCGAATGGCATAGACGGGGAAGAAAACGGAGTAGAAAAGCTCAAGATATGAGAAAAATTGTGTATCATGTATTAGTTGGAAAATGAGCACGAATGGTAACTATAGTAATTTGGCAATTGAGAAAAGTGTTATAAATAGTAATGGTAAAAATTAAATAGTGACTTCATTTGAACCTTGATTGATGAGAATTTGAGCTTTGAGCTTGCAAATATGCCACAAATTAGAGTGGCAAGGTTGACTATTTTCGAGATGGTGGCGGAGGTTATCGTAGTACAGACGACAAATGAGTTAGTAAGTGTGATTATTTTTTAAAAATGTGATGAAAGTGGTTCATGTTTGTTGATTTTTTAGAAAAAATGGATTTTTGAATTTTTGGACATTTTGACACTGGGTGGTGAGAGGCAAGACACTAACATCCTTGGGACGCCGGTGCCCAGATCCAGGCATTGATGACCTACTCCTAGGAACCCACATCCCGCTCGTGGGAGCTGGTGATCTAGAAGGTTGTTTTGACCGCAAAATGTGAATTATGTGGAATTTGCTAACTTTTTTGCAGTATGAGTTGTTATTTTGAACTTATATATATGAGGTATTCTTGTCACAATTTTGTTTGGTGTTTTGTATTGTTCAGAGGTATATTCCTTCAAGGGAGTTATGTGGATGTCGACACTTGAGTACATTGTTGAATTTGGGCCTATTTTATGTTGAGTGGGATATACTAGACCGTGTCGGCTCTGTGAGCACATAGAAAAGGCTGGGGAAGTACCCCATAATATGTCGATGATTACCGCATTATGTGAGAGGTTGTGTGCAAACACTTGTACTTTTTGGTTTCCTACTGGGGAGATGATTGTGACCCTAGAGGATGTTTATCATATTTTGCAACTACCAGTGGTGGGAGAGAGAGTCCAGGTGATGGTTGTAGAGGATGCTCAGAGGTAGATAAGAGCAGCTAGATGATACTTTACAAAGAAATGGAGTACAGAAAGAGACCCATATTATCTTGGATTCCATATTGAGATCAAATGTTCTATGATTGCAAAATTTCATTATAGTTATTATTGCTTCATCGGTGGTAGTGGAGGGTGGTGGAGTGGGCATCTTATATAAGATACATAATATCTATTGGTGCATAGAGGAGGATGGGACTATATTTTCATGGGATCAATGTGTATTAGCTCATTTTCACATAGATCTATCCCGGTTCACATAATAATACCAAGCGGGGTGGACTTGGAGCCACCACTTTGTTGCATGTATGGGCTTATGAGCACATTGTGATATTGAGGCCACTCAATGTGCCACGGGCCAATTGGGTGAGGCTTGATAGTTTGGCATCGAGGTGGACAGGCACACATAGTAGGAGACTAGATATGACTACATATATGTATATGTTTAATCATATGGGACCAAGGGATATTTTATGGAGGCCATATTGAGCCTATAGAGGGTGACTAGAGGATGGAGTAGAGCTACGATGTATCCAATGTACTATGTGGCTAGAGGACCGGTTTCTGGAGTGATCGAGTTATTTCATCCAAACCATGTGTCAAGGAAGTTTGGTATGGTTCAAGATGTGCCCCTAGAGCCATATGTATGGGTGTGAGTGATGAGATTGTGGAGGAGGTGGGAGTGAGACCGGGGAATTATAGGAGCACAAATAATGTCGCCTAGTTTAGGTGAGATGGATTTGGCCATAGAGCCAATACAAGTAGACGATGTAGGATGTACATAGTTATATAGTGTGTGGTGGGAAGTGTACTAATGGGTGATATTGTTTCGATTGTCATAGATACGGTGAGTACACCACGGTAAAGCTAGAGCTACGGAAGAATAGGAACATGCCCACGATGGCGATCATATAACAACAACGGTAATGCAGCGTGAGTATTATGTATTGTTAGTTTTTTATTATCACTTAGTTGTTGAATTATGGTCATCATGTGTAATAACTAATGTGGCACTATGTGGTTGCAGGTGATGTGTATTGGTCATTGATCGTTGAGTCATCAATCCACATGTTGGACGTGGAATATACCTCCGAGATGTGCTCGCGGGAGGTGGTATGTTGGAGTGAGTGCAAGCTATCGCGGTGAGCATGCCCATACATGCAAGCCAGTGGTGATAAAAATGAGTACATGTATTGTATTATTGAGTGAGCGTGACGAGACATGGGTGGCGACTCAAGCAAGCTAGGGAGTCTATAGGAGGAGGAGCCCTATCATAGGATGTGTTCATGAATTATGTAGATTTACAGGGCTGATTTGTGGAGAACTCAACCGAGTTGGTGTTCTGCGAGAGGCAAGTTGAGAGATATAGGGCGGCGACCAACGCGTAGATTAAGCGGTGAAGCCTCAAGTTCTAGATCTCCGCAATTGTATATAGTAACAATGATGATGATGTATGATATGTAGTGATGTAGTGATGCATGAGGGCTTGACCCCTAGCGATTTTATTTTGTAACTATGATTTTTGATGATATATAAATAGATGGATGATTGGCATTATTGTGTTTCATTGATGTGTTTTTGATATGTGAGGCGATGATTGTTGTTCTTTTTGTAATTGTTTGATTTGTATTGCGTAAATGATTGTGTGGATGATGATGTTAATTGAGACGAGAGAGATAGGTAATGTTTACAAATTGGATTGCACGTATGAATAACAATGTGATAAATGGAAATAGGTGTATGTATGAAATGAAAAATGTGAGATAATAATGTGATTAAAATGATGGTAATAATGCATGTAATCGCATGTAAGTATGATGAAGAGGGGGAAGAAGAGAGATGCACCCTAACTTTGTGTGTAAGGAGATGAGGTTCATTTATATAAGACCCCTTAGAAATCAAGAATGAACCATAAAACAAGAGTGTATCATCGGGAAATGGTTTGATAGTGTACGCTAGATAGATAGATCAATGAAGTGTATAGCATAAATATGGAGTGGGGTTATTATTGTAATAGATCCCTCAACAATCATGTAAGAACCATAAGAACATGAGTGCGTTATCGGGTAGTGAGGTGATAAAATCCACCTATGAAAGATGAAGATGCTAGTGAGGAGTGGTGGAAGCATGTGAAGTGCAAGCACCATGAGTGTATGAGCCAAACTGAATATCGGATGAGATGGTGCAAAGGATGGGAAAAGTAATGGTAGGTAGCACAGATGTTGATATCTTAGGAATCCAATGTGAAGTAGGAGCATTGTACGGTGGATGAGATGATGCAACAATGGATGAGCGAGGTGGAGGTCATGCATGAATAATGAATTTAGGTGGTGGATGAATGATGACCTTAGAAGTGGGAGGAGGAGACAAGTGAATCGAAGTAACAACACGCTTGTGTGGAATTGGAGAAACAGACTACTCATGAGAACAAGAACCAAAGGAAATGAAACCCTTGTCTTCTAATTATTGTAATTTATCATGAAGGATGTAACGATCATTTTAATGATCACCGTTGATGCGGTGATAATTGTAATAAGGAAAATCACGATGGTGGTGCAAGAGGTGAGGTGAATGATTTTGATGAAAAGGAAAATGAATTAAGCACTTATCAAGAAGATAATGCAAGACATCATGAGGCTTAGCAATATGTGAGAAATGCAATGGCTCACGAGTAGGGGATGGAAAAGACTTAGGTGGAGAGCAAAGTGGTGGTGGAGATGGAGGACACTTATGTGGTGGAGGAGATGGAACATGATTGTGAGGTGGAGGAGATGGAGACCTTGGTAGATGCTTGACATATAGAAGAGGATAAGAAGTAGGAGATAATGGGGTAGTAGAAGGAGTAGAAGGAGGATATATGATATGTAAAAGCAATAAAATATTGTACTAGATTCATAACCTTATAACATTAAAGTGTAAATGATTCACATGTATCATATTACAATTGTTATTTTAAAGTGGGAATCAAGCCACAACAAAACATGCATTTATTTTCAAAATCAATAGACTAAAATACTAATTGATGCATGCAATAATTAAAGTGTAAAATGTAATCTCAAATATGTTCTTTCTTTCCCTAATGCAAGCTAGGTAATCAGTCATATGTGACTCTAGGACCATTGTTAAGCATAAAACAACTAAGAAAAACATCTTTCATTTCACTATATGTGTTAATATATCCAAAAGTAAAATGAGTGTACCATTGAATAACATCATCGACAAGACCATGGTGGATGGATTTTAGCAATAGTCGATCATTTGAATGAGAAGCCATAACTAAATGATAATGCTTAAGATGCATAAATGGGTTAATGTGCCATTGAAACATGAAAATGTAGGCATGATGAAATCCTTAGGAAATGTTGAATTGTGAAATTTCTCTATAATAGGATGTTCATGAATAGTTATCATCAATATAAGCATAATAGGCATTTATTTCAAGAGTGAGAGATTGAACTTGAGATTGCAATTGGCCAAAAACATGCATGAGTGATAAAACATCATGTGGATAAAGCATAGGAGATGTAAGAGTCATATTGAGAGGTTGAAGCTTTCCATTATGAGTGATCATGGGAATGTGAGAAGAAGAAGAAATGAGATGAATATGTTATGGGCACACTATATGTGGAAGAAATAAGAGGCCGTATACTAGAAGAAGAAACATGAATATCATCAAGAGAAGAAGAATAAGAAAGAGGGGGAGAAGAACATACAATATCAGAATAAACTATAAGAGGTGAGCTAATAGGAATGGAAGAATCATCATGAATGCCATCGAAACAACCTTAGAAGTAGATGAAAGTGGAGTGGAAAATTCACATTCAATAGTCTTAAGAGAAGTATAATTATCACTAACATGTTCATGCTTAGAAATATAATCATTATCAAACAAAGTTTCACATGCAAGTATTTCATCAAGCGATTCATCAACATATAGAGAAGTAGGAGAAGAACTATCATAAGATATATCTTTACAATCAGTAGAAACATTTTTAGAAATAGAAGAAGCATGAGATACAACTTTACATTCATCCTGACTAGTATGAGAAACAACATCATGTGCATGTACATTTTCATCATTGGAAGTAGCATGATTTTTATCTATAGTAGCACAATCAAGACCAAGCATATAATTGATAATAACATCATCAAGAGCCTCAACATAAATAGAAGAAGGTGGAGTAGCCTTGGTGCCTATAGAATAACAAGGATTACATCCAAAAATATTTGATCCTTAGAAACAATGTTGAGAGTAGAGTGGGAAAAATAGTAGGAACTTTGTGTTCATTAGCAAAAAGAAATATTTGAACATTGTCATCAAATTGAACATTGCAATAAAAATCAAGAAGTTCAACCTCAACAACGTCATCAAGGATAGGATTGAAACTCTCATGAGGAATAGCTTGCCTAGGAGAGGAAGTCATTAGGGTTTAGTGGATCCTAGGGAAAGGAGTTTTAAGAGACGGGTTCACCAAAATGATTTAATAAAATATGAATTATTATTAAATCTAATTTCAGAGTCACTACAATGATATACAACAAGTATACAATATGCTAAGCACTCTAAAGATGTAATTATGTAAGAAAATGAGAGAGATAGGGAACTTATCTAATTTTCAATTATCCCAAAAATACCCAAAGCTAAACAACTAATGAACAAGTTGGGCGAATACTAGAAACAATCAATATAAATTCTAGAACTTGCGAGAATAGCCTAGATAGGGGCATCGGGTAGGGCGAGGGCAGCTAGGTGCCAAAGACCTCCTAAAGGTACATATGACTACGCGGGAGGGAAAAACATGATTTTTCTAGTGTCATTAGGGTTTCTCTACCCCTTGCTATTGATCACATGTAGATCACTGGAATATTTCCAAGTTTGTTGGTAACCTAAAAACTAGATAATATCTTGTAAAACCCCTAAACACATCAACTATTAAAAATAAAATATGCAAAATGGGGATTTGGTGACCCAGACGGTCACTCGACTGAGTAAACTTATGATCCAGTCACTTCACTACATCTTTGACTCCACGTAGTTCTATGTGTTTATGTGTGCAATAGTGTCCTTAGGTCTCCCTCACACCAATGACACCACGATAGCGGGCTAGAAACTAGATAACATACAAATATGTGGATGGAATTTAGAACTTCCCTTTCCTATGTAGTGTATGCAGTGTAATAATCCCAAAATGTAGTCCCTTTGATAGTATGTAGATAGATAACCCTTGATAAAATTACATGCCCTTATAATGGTATGTATGTTGTGTTTATATAGGGATATCTTGTTTGAATTTTGACACTAGTGACATGACATGTTGACTAGGACCTCAAGATATGAGTAATAAAATTGAAAAGGACGACCAAAAATGTAAAAAATGTGAACAAAAAAAAAGAGGACAGGAGGCACCCAATTGGGAAAGGATTCCCTTGGTGCTAGTGTCCAATCACAGGCACTAGTGTCACGAGACAAGTGACAAAAATGTGAGAAAATTGTGAGACAAGGATCTTTGCGACCCAGAAGTGGGTGTAGAAGCGATAAATGTAAGAGATAAAAATAATATAAACAATCAAAGTAATTGGATGGACTAGGAAGTGTGTCACTAGTGAATAATTTTCTTACTCAATATCCATACATAAAACAACATACTTGGTGGTATAGTAAAATAGTAGTATGTATGTGATTTTATGTTCTAGATAAGTGTATGGGTGCTGATGACCTCTATTGGGTGCCTATGACTGTGAAAATGGTTAAAACATGATCTTCGATGTGTCACACAAGTGTCACAAATACTATGTGTTGGTTGCATGTATCTTGTAGTCGATCATTGAGGTACCTATAACCTACAAAACCCACAATACCACATCAAATCCAAAAAGAAAGATGCAAAATGAGGTGTTAGAATGACCTCGATGATCACCCAAAAATTGAACTTATGAATTATCGTTATACTACATCTCAAACTCCATGTAGTTCTTGTGTGTGTGTGATAGAATCATTCCCTAGGAAGCCCTTGTGCAAGTGCACTTGATAGCGAGCGATAGCTAGATGTACCAATGTAGATAGATGTGTGGATGGAATAATTAACTTCCCCTTCCTATGTTGTGTATGCAGAAAATGCAGTCCCTTTTCCCTTGATTGAATGCCTAATGGATTCTTTCAAGTGCTTTAGGTTCCTTTTGAGTGCAAGCTTAGGTGATAACACTAATGCTTAGAGATTCATCATTTATTTTGTTCACATATCTTAGTATTTATATGATACCCTTGGTTGAATTTTTTAATTGATAAGCTGGAATTTGGACCATAAGAAAATTAGATGCCCAAAAGATAAAAGAATCCCAAAAAGAGGGAGTAGGGTGGGAAAAGGTCAAGGGCTCCCGGTGGGGACGAGGACGCTTGGTTGCTAGTGTTCAAAGTCATAAAAGATAAGTAAGCAAAGTTTTGGTGGGCTATGGGTGTGCGAGGCCAAATAGAAAACAAGAAACACAAACAAAAGGCCCAAGATAGTTATCGATTACTAGTTTTCTCGCTTAGGAATCATACGAATACAAGTATGCTTTTAGGACCTATAAATGTACCTAAGTGCACGATTTTATGCCTACATTAGCGTAAAAACAATTGTTATGGTAGCGCACGTAATGATATGCAGACGCATGTAAAAGAAAGTTTAACATATTTAATATAACAAAAACATTTGTAAAGCTACGCTAGCGCACATAGTGATACATTAGCATGTAAAGTTACACACTAGCATGTTTCTCATGCGAGATGATGCAAAATCACGTAACCGGAAATGGACGAGAATCTCATAAAAACATCCAGAGAGACTTAGTTTTTGGATTTTATCCCTCTCTTACGCACCTAAAAGCTTAAATCTTGAACAAGGTTAGAATCACATAAGGAAAACACAAAAGGATTAGATTAGTAAAATGTAAGCTAAAAATGATTAATGAAGTGAGGGGGTCCCACTAGGCGTGCCAAAATGTGAGAGGTGAAAACGTTTAACTGAAGTGATAGATAAAGAAATAAAGACAACAAACATTTCTCAAGATATTTCTTGAAACCTTAGATAAGATTATGGAAGTATTTAAATTGTATAATCTTTTAGTTCTTGGTTGTGGATGCTCTTGAATCAATATCCAAATGTAGAAATTGTAATGTTGTGCGTAGATAGACACGAGGATGCGGATGACAATTTTGGCAGAAGTTGGCTGCAATTCAAATCTTCCGGGGATAGTTTACAAAGGAATGGCCTACATTTTATAGTTGAAGGTGAGGCCATGAGAAGTGGATCATAGTTTGAATGAGCTCCAAGATCATAATTATAATTTCTTGAAATAGCAAGAGAATTTGGTCTTTATTGTTGCATCTTTGTAAGGGCAATGAAAATTTAGATTTTGTTTGTGAAGGTGGTTGTATGTGCAATCTTAGCCCGCACCTTTGTAAGGTTAGGAGTAGAGTTGAGTAGATAACTAGGCTTAGTTAAATATTTACATAACTAATTTAATTATTTATGAGGTGTGAAAGGATAATTAACCATTTAATTAAATAAATGTTTAATTAAATTAGCTAAAGGGTAATATGAATTGATTTAACTAATTCCAAGGGCATGATAGAATTAAATTAATTAATTTTAAAGGGTAGGAGTATGTAATTAGAATAAATTCTAAGGATTTATGATTTAAATGATAGAATTTAATTAATCCCCAAAAAGGGATGTACTAGTAGGATAAAATTAATTTAATTAATTCTAATGGGATAGAAATAGTCTAGAAATAGGTATGTATTTTTAGGGTGTCTACTGATTCATAATCATTGATTGTTTGGCTTGTGAAGGCAATAGATTTCCCAAGGTCTTACAAGTTATTTTGAGTAAGAACCATGGCTATTTTGTATAGGCCACTTTGAAGACATAGAAGATGAAATCATTCTCAAAGTTCGGGTTTGCTAACATCACAACTTGAGAAATGTTTTCCTTGATACATTTTAAGATCTCTTTTCCTTCTTACATCCATTTGAAATCCTCGTCCTTCTTTAACATGTGTGTGATGGGTTGGATGATGTATGTAAATTTTGTGGTGAATTTCCTCACAAAATTCATCTTCCCTAAGATAGATTGTTGTTCTTTCCTACTAAGCGGCATTAATAAGGAGAGGATGGTAGGTACTCTTTCGGGATCAATGAAAAGAAATTATTTTGATATGATGTAGGCTAGGATATTTCTAAAGGGATCATAAAGACTGACTTCTTTGTATTAAGAGAAATCCTACATTATCTACATCTCTTGAATATCTTCTCTAAGTGATCAGTTATCCTCTTACTTCTTAGAGATCATTGTAATATCATCAAGGTAAAAGTGTATGATGGCATTGATGATACCATTGAAACCCTTGTCCATTTGTTTGAAATTTCACTTCGGCATTGGATAAACAAAAGGGAATCCTTTTATATGCATATGTCCCCCACTTTTGGTGAAGGAAAGTTTGAATTGGTCTTCCTTAGAAAAAATATCAAGAATAGGAAAGCTCTAGGCTCCACCTACTTTCTATAGAATTTGATCTATGGATAGACAAGGATGATGGTCCTTGAGATAATATTTGTTTAGATCTTTAAAATCTATGCATATGCATATCTCTCCATTATTTTTCCTATCAAAACCAAGTTGGACACCCAAGTAGAGTGTTTAATAGGGAAGACTATGTTGCTTTCAATCAAATTTGGCAATTGCATCCTCATTAGGGGCTTAGTTTTTCGATGTACAAACATCTTCTTCAACTTTTCTAGTTTGGAATTAGTTACTACTGTTATGGTATGTTAGAGGACATTTTGATCATAGTACTTGAGGTCATCATAATTTCATGCGAATATATCATCATACTATTTACATTTTCTAAAAAATATTACTTTTTAATTACAGTACACACATTTCCTAGCTTGAGATACTCATTAGAGTTAATAAGACTTCTTGGTAATCACCTTTTAGTATCTTATCCCTCTTTTTCAATTGTGCGACCATCAAAATTGATCATTCTTTCCAAGCTCATGATTTCCTTTGGAATTTTGTTCATTTTAAGTTGAATAACTCTATCATCATGGTCTTGGTAGTGAATTTTAAGTTACAAATCTTATGATAATTTAGCTTCTTGATAGATTAAAAGGGGGAATCTTGTTGTCACTCTTGAAGAATTTCCAGTGACATTCATTTTCAGGCATAGAAGGCTTGACTAGGAGCAGAACTTGCTACTCTTTTCCTTATATAAGATCCTCATGCAGATTAAATTGAACACCAACCACTTCCATTTTTCAGCTTCTATGTTTCTTCTCTGGGGATCGTCTAAATGTTGAGGGAATGGAATCACTCAATAAAATTCTACACTCTATGTTTGTAGGATTTTAGTAGTAGATTATTGGAAAGGTATTTTGATATTACTTTCTTGATGACCACCTCAATGTCTCCATATATTTGTAGTATTTTAATTTCATTTCTCTTAGCACTCTTGATGTAAGAGAATCTTATTTCATAAGCAATCCCATGTCACCCAAAAATTAATTAAGGTAACAAATAAATATTTTTGTGCAACACCACACCATTCCTAAGCAAGCCATGCTAAAATCCTTTCATAAATGTAGGATTTTCTATATTGGTGAGAGCATTGTGAGTGTTGGAAAGGTGGTGTAGCTCTATGAAGTGACGTGTAACAAAAATATACTTTCATGAACCCCACTTAATGATTAGCCATTAGTTCCCAACTTTCAAAGATACTATGTAGGTTTAACATACACTCACAAGAAAATTTAGTGCACCACGAATCAGTTAATATCCTGCATCTTCATGAAATATTTCTCAGATTTAGTAGTTCTTAATGGCACCGAGTAGATTGATAACATGGTGCATTGAGAATAAATGGAAGACAATAGGATAAGAAGGATGATAATGGACATGGAAGAGAAAAAAAAATCATGGGGGTTGATAACTACTAAAAGTTCCAAACAAAGCTAATACTAACACCACATAGTCTAATTGAGCAAATGCTTATTGAATCTAACAATAGTTACATCAAAGATAAAATCTTAATGGAATGATAACTAACATGAATATAATTCAAAACCTAGCTAAAGCATGCCTACTAGTATGTTTAATTAACTAACATAGACCTAAATAGATCTAAGAGCAATCAAATTGGGATTTTTGCTACTCCAAGGAAGGTGAGATGGTCTCTCCAACAATGAATACAAGATCATATTAGATACCCATCTACTAACCCCATTGAAGACTTGAGGCAAGGATTGAGCTTGGTTATTAATCATATTTCTTATATGATATGTAATTCAAAGCATGGTGTAAAGTTTAAAGGTATGTGGTTAGTCCTTTTTATAGTTTTTCCTTTGAGGAAAACTAGAATCTTGGTGCATGTGGGACTAAAAGCACAAAGTAGATTAAGAATTGCTAATCCTGATTAAGGCTTGTTAATCATGATTAGTGAATTAACAAGTGATTAGGATGTGAGGAGCCTTAATCAACCACTTAGGGTCAATTAAGATGCTAGGATAAGCTTTTTGAAGTCTTCGAGATGTTGTGGAATGAAGTGGGGTGATTTTGAATGGTTAGAAGAGGGGTTTGAGCCAATAATATGGTATATTGTAATAAATTTGGTCCATATTATTAGAAATAATCTAACACAATATCATAAAAAAACATAATATAAAATTCATCTGGGACAATTTATTCATTGATAGAGAGTTAAATATATAGGTCAATTAACCCCTACAATGGTGGAGTCAAACATGATCTTCAATCCCTTATATCTCTCTCCATGAATCTCTCGGTCATATCCCCTAATATGTCACACACCAAATTAGCTATGTGAGTTGTTCTCACAACTCACCAATAATTAAACTATTACAACTATATTATTAATATGAGCTTTATAAACTCATTATTAATAATATTACAATTTATTTAATAATGTTACACAATATTTTGGTAACATTCACTCCCCTATTGTTAACATTATTAATTCTCATTATACACTCCCTAATGTTGACAAGGAAAAAACATTGACACGCTTATACTCGTAGTATGCTCACCCATGTGGCATGCCCAACTTGGCTCATGATCTTAATCAAAAGAAAGGCTCTCTCCTTCCATGGTTTTAAATAGGTTTACCAAAAACCTTGACGTGACAGGAACCATCAACTATCCACCTCATGTGGTTTTCTAGATCTTCCACAAACCTTTTCAAGATCCACGAACTAACTTACATTGGTGCTTCTGATCTTCTGCAATGCTCTGACATCAAGGGAAAATGTAAGAAATATAGCTCACGTAGGAGCTCACTTATTACAATAGTTGAACAGGTATGATCCATCTATTCTTATTTGTAGAAAGAAAACACACAACTAAAATAAAATACCACAACAACATTGTGTAGCTCCATCGCTTGCGGCTGATGAGAGGTCGTTGATTGACCTCCTTCCTCCATTGCCTCCTTCCTCCATGTAGATGATACTTATTTAGTAAAGAAAATCTTCAGAATTATAACCATTGTCATCATTCATTGGTTCTTCCTTATCATAATCTTTTTCTTCATCAGCAACCATGACATTCTCTTGTAGTTTCCCATCAAGTAGGTCTTGAGCTCTCAATTTACAGTTTACAACCATATGACCAGGTTGTTTACAATAGTAGCAGATAAATCACTTTTTTGAATCCTTGGAAGTTGATCCTTTCTTGGAAGAATATTTAAATCTTCTTTTAACAAATGATTTGTCATATTTATTTTTTCCATACAACACACTTTCTTCTGGATCAATATTCTTATTTTCTTCATCTATCAATGAAGAAATTAGATCTTCTAGGCTAGGATTTATTTTTCTTAGTGTAAAAACCATGTTGGAATAACTGGTAGGCATGTTATTTAGTAATACAAATTTTGCATCATCATCAGGAACATCTAATTTTATCCCTGCTAATTGATTTAAAATGGAGTGAAACTTACTTATGTGTTGCACCATGTTGTCACTTTCCTCCATCTTGAGTCCAAACAATTTCTGTTTGAGAGATACTGTTGTGCTTCTGTTTGGGATCCAAAAAGCTTGTTCAATGTAGTCCATATGACATTTGAACTTTTTGATAAGTCTATATGATGCAAGTAAGCATCAAATAATCCCAGGCCAATAATTGTTGTAGCTTTTTGATCCTTGCTTTCCCATTTGGTGGCTTCATCTGCATCAGTTGGTTTTGGTATTTTACCATAGGCTATTTCCCACAATTCTTTGTTAATTAACAATAATTGGGTTCAAACTTGCCAGGTATGGAAATCTTTTACCTTCAAAATTTTCAATATGACTTAATTTTTCCATTATGGATGTCAAACTCAGTCAAAAATGCACCCTTACAATAAACTAAAAAAATGAAAATAAAATTTTATGAAATTTTATTTTTGATTGATAACAGATAGCATATGATCAATGCAAAGAGCTCGAAAAAACACACATTTAAAAAAACATCATCTTAATCTGAGTTACCAAAGTAGAAATTTATGGCAACTACAAATTTTAAATCCAACATCTTTCTGGACCCCTTTCCAAAAATGGAATTTTATTTTTCACTAAATCCAAAAGCTGGTAAAAAAGGATAACTCATGATTTTTTCGTTTCTACATCAAAAACTTCAGCACTCAAGGAACTCACTTTCCACGATTGGATGATTTGTCAAGGAACTCACATCAGATTTGGGCACGTCCATGTGTAAATTCAGGCGTAAATGGGTGAAGTCCAGAATAGAAAATGTGGATGAATGGAAATGTACAGATAACCTCCCAGTCATGCATGTAGTAACAAAGACTTGGATCCTTCACAAATATGTATGGAATGCTTGACTCTCATTGCTGGTCACAAGAACCATGGTGCTCTGATACCAAATAATAAATTTGGTCCAGATTATTAGAAATAATCTAACACAATATCATAAAAACACAGAATATAAAATTCATCTGGGATAATTCATTGAAAGAGAGTTACATATATAGATCAATTAACTCCTATAATGGTGGAGTCAAACATGATCTTGATCCCTCATATCTCTCTCCATGAATCTCTCAGTCTTATCCCCTAATATCTCACACACCAAAATAGCTATGTGAGTTGTTCTCATAACTCACCAATAATTAAACTATTACAACTATATTATTAATATGAGTTCTATAAACTCATTATTAATAATATTACAATTTATTTAATAATGTTACATAATAGTTTTGTAACATATTGACCAAAACAAGAGTAAAATAGTCCTAATTAGCTAATAATCACTAATTGTTTATTTGGAAGAGGATTTTGACTTACGATTTGTCGTAAAGTGGCATCCTAAATGCGAAAGAGGATAGGTAATCAAAAAAGCATTGTTAATTGACCAAAATGGTAAGAAACGTTAGTTAATTAACAAAAATCATTCATTAATTGAAATGGTAATAATGAGAGTGATTTTTGTGCATTTGGCAATAAGATTACAAAAGTGGAATTTGGTGTCTATATTTGCCCCTGTTTGAGGCGAAGTAAGTAACTTCACTTCAAATATAGTAGACAAGCATAAGAAAGTAAATTTTGAAGAAAAAATAGTAGAATGAAGGATGTCCCCTCGGGTGTCGATGGGGTGATAGAAGAATTCAATTAACAATCAAAAATATGATCGAAACAGATAGAAGAAATGGGATAGGGATAAACATGATTGTTTATTACCCCAGGTGAGTTGGAAGAAAAATTAAAAGTGATAAGAAATAATAGTGGAGAATGGGAATAACTCTTTTCCTCCAATATTTCAATAAACAACTTTATCTCATCATGTTGCCCCTATGATCTACATCATCGACCTTTATTAAAATAAACAAAAGTGTAAAATAACATGAAAAAGGTATATTACCAACATTTGTTCATTAAAAATGTGTAACTCCATGCAACATACATAATGCAATACAATATGAGAAAGTAAAATGATGCTTAACTCCATGCAACATACATAATGCAATGCAATACGAGAAATTAAACCAGCTAACCTAACAAATAAACAAGTACAATCACACATACTCAAACAAATAACGTTCAAGATAATTACACCAATGTTTTTGTTATCAAGCTTCAGTTCCTAAATGTTCGTATTTTGTAACGACAAGGGTTAAAAATGGTGCCCCAAGCAAGGATACATGCGAGGGTAAAAATGAAGGACACAAGTAGTCCCATGGAAAGCATTTGTGCACTATGACACGATCTCGACAACTCTCATTTTCATGGGAGTATGGATATAGTAAGCAAACCATATTTGTTAATGGAGGTAGATCACGATGATCCATAATTCATTTCAGAAAGGAACAAACAAGAACCTAAGAAATATTTTTTTAGGACAAATTTCGATGTTTGAGGAAAATGCATTTGATACAAGCTTCAATTGCATGCATGACATTTACCAATTTTTGAATTTTTACAATTTTTTTGAATTTTTGATGATTATTATTTTTTAGGATTTTTGAAACATATTTGAATGTTTTTGTGATTTTGAAACATATTTGAATGTTTTGGGAGTTTTCTAGAAATTTTCCAAAGCCATGTACAGGAAGACGAAGAAATTTGGATGCCCCAAATGACAAATGGGATGTCTGAGGGAGAATGCCACACACGTGCGCAAGAAAGTGAAGATTTGAAATTTCCCCCAACGTTAGGTGGGAGTATTTAAAGGAAAAATCTTCACGTGCAGAAGTTGGATCAAGGCCAATATGGATAGGCTCAACATGATGATGAACGTAACCTAATGACGTGCTAGGAAGGAACAAGGATGCCCCCAGTGTAAGATGGCCAAGAAGCACATGATAGGAAGAAGTGAAAGAGTTTTTTGAGAAAGGAGACAAAGGTGCCCACAAACATGGAAAAAAGGAAATATTATACACGTGGATGTTTTGAACAAAGTATAAGAATAATGTGAATATTGTGAATGTAGCTTAGAAGCCTCGCGATGAAGAAGTGATTAGCCAAAGGCACGAATCATGAGACAAGATACAGACTAGAGTAAGAATCGAACAAGGTCTAAAAAAGACACTTGGTAACATACTAATTTTTTTGCTCATAGAGATCCAATGTGTGCATGTGGAAATTAATTACCTCTTGCGGGAAGATTTGATAGACAATAAGTGAAGACACCCTAGCCAATGTGTAGGAATGATTTATTTTTCAAAGTTGAATTTTTTGTTTGTGAATGGATTACGGAAGGATAGTCGTACATTGCTCTTCTGCTTTCATCCAAGAATACATATCCCGATGGAGATCCATTTGATTCTAATCGTAACATTTCTCTCTTGTTGTCCGAAATCCATTGAGTAGAGATTATTGGAAATACCCCAAGAGAGAGTTATACATCAATTTTTTTTTACTTTTAGGTTTGGCTCTTTGATTTGATTGATTTTGTTTTGCTTTCTGAAAACTTATTTCATCTCTCTTGTTTGATAAGGGGTTAAGAACCACTAATAGCTTAATAGAAGGAGGCGGAAGTGCTTGTGATGACAACATTAGCTAGTGTCAACAAATATGTCCAAAAGTTCTTCGCAACAAGTTTTTTAGATGTTAATTGTGATAGGATCTCTATGAGGTCAATCGTTATTTAATTTACCAAGGTGATGTAAGAAAAAGGTCAAATAGATACCATAGAGATAAATCGTAAAAAGTGTGCGAATAGGCTAACCAAAATATCACCAAAGGGATGAAAAGATTAGGAAGACTAATAGAATAAGGGAAAGAAAGGGAAGAAAGAATGTCCATATGTATACAATACCTAATTACAATGTTTGGTCTTTGTACCTTTGATTTTTTTTGGAATATTTTCTCATTTTTTTATATGTTTGAATTATTTTCTCATTTTTTGTGTATTTTTGTATTTTTGTATTTTTTAGATTTTGGGAAATTGGGACCAATCAATATCAATTTACGTGATAAGATCCAACAACAATGTTTGTGATTTCCTTGATAAGGGAGATTAAGTGTGTTTGTTTATCAAGAGTCATATTATCTCTAATCTCGATGATCATAGTGAGCTCATACTCAACAAATGACTACGATTTATCTTGAAACATGGATTTCGTATGTGGGAGGTTGAGTTCCCTATCCAAATTTTTATGCACTTTGTGCCATACTTGATGGTTGCATTTGTGTGCATTATTGAATTATGTTTGATTATGAACTTTATGATGGTTTAAATTTTTGGGAGCTTTGGAGATCTTGGAATTTTTTATCTTAGCTTGATAAAGAAACTTGTTTGGGTTTCTATAAGCTAATACGTGACTTGTCTGATCCTAAGAAGTGGGAGAAGAAAGTGGATGTTTAGACTTGATGTGAGAAATGATAGTGGGCTTGCCATAATCATTGATAGAAGGATAATGTGATGGACGTGAAGGGTATGGTCCAAGAATTGAAGAGGATGGGCTACTAGGAGGTGTCCCATAGACTAAAGATAAAGGGCTACCAAGATCTGGTCCTATAATTGAAGATGAGGACTTCTGAAGGTGTCCCATAGATAGAAGATGATGGTCTACTAAGACGTGGCCCAAAATTGAAGATGAGGGGTTTTAGGATGTTCCCTAAGTAAAAAGAAGAGAATGGGCTACTAGGACGTGGCCCAAGAATAAGAAGATGAGCTACTGTAGAAGGTGAGCCACATGTATATGATAAGGGACTACTTGAAGGTGGCCCAAATATAGAAGAAGATGATGGGCTACCAGGTGGTGACCAAAGGTGAGATTGTGATTGAGGAATCATGATAGATAAAGAATGATTGGGTAATGAGAAGATAGGTCATGGATCAATGTTAGACCCAGGAATTTCATCACACAATGAAGAATGTGAAGGTGGAAGAATAAGAGGAGGATCAATTTTGATGATCCTAGGATCTTCCTTTATGATTTGACAAAAAAATCAACCTCTTTCCCGTAATACGCAGAATGTATCAAGGTCTAAAGATAATTCTTCCATGTGATCCTCTAAGGTAATTTCATCATGTGACCCCATGATTTTTGTGATCGCTTCTTCATTCTGAAATGAATCGATCGGTATGGGTAGATTTTTCTGTAACCATGGGAGGTTGAATAGAATAAATGGGTCTAATTGGTGTGGAATATTGAGAAGATGGTGACTCAAGAAATGAAGTAGATTTAAATCTAGATGTCTCACAAGTAGAAGAAGATGTATATTTAGAACTGATTGGTATTGACTTTCCTAGAAGACGACATATTGTTCGGAAACAATAAGGATCACGTAGAAAATCAAAATATGATTGCAACATAGGAGTTTTCTGAGGTTTTTGCGATGTATGCGTCAACTTAGATGATTGCAACATGGGAGTCAACTTAGAATATTATGATATAGGTGTTGAATTTGATGATTGTGACATGGAAGTCAACTTGGAAGATAATTGTGACATGGGAGTCGAATTAGAAGGATTTGGATTCACCAAGATCTTCAATTGAAGAAGAGTTTGTCAAGGTAGAAAATAAGGGAGGTCCTGCAAAGCAAGGGAGGACCTCGATTCAAGAATGAAATTAGATGTTTGATTGATGGATCTTGGAGCTGTAAAAATCTTCAAAGGAGGAAGATGTCATTTAGGTGACTAATAAGGGGTGTCCTATGAAGAAAGGAAGGACTATGAATTGAGAGCCGAATAAAGTGAATAGCTCTGATGAAAATTTTGAGAAACGCCGAGGTGAATCTAAAAAATAAGAAGAATAGTTAGGATTGGAATTAGAAGAAGAGTGGGGGAACCCAAATAATAATTTGGATCAGAAGTGTCTAAACCATACCACCGACTATGAGATGAAGGTGGGGAACAGGGTACCTAAATGGGTTCTCTAGCGCAAAGAACCAAATGATGCTTAGCCATGGTGGGCATCCTTTGATGGGAATGTCGAAACTTTGACTCCTTAGTGTCGTATGTTTAAGGAACCTTGTGATAGTTGGTCATTATTGGCATTTGTGGGATACAAATGTATAGACCAAGATAATGTGATTGAACTCCTTCAATTAGAATGAAGTCCTGTTTCGATTTGGGTAGCACAACGAAAACCGGCTAGACATTTGGAAAACATGGGCTCTAGGACAAACCAAACAACGTAATGACGTCAAATCATTACAAAGAATACCAAACAATAAATGGTCATGAATCTGAAGGATCAATATGAACCTAAGGAAACCAAATAATAAAGAATGACCTACCCTAACAAGGTAATATATGATAAGATATATCTACATCAATACAATGATGTATAATACTCAAAACCAACCACACAAAAAAATTTACTCCCTATGATTTTTGAGATAGGTTTGAAACAAATAGTGACAACACAATATCACTAGTTAGGTCAAGTTTGAAACAAACAAGACCTAAATGCTAAGAGAGTGTTGATGTGACCCTCTATCAAGGTATACTAAAAACTAGTTTCTAAAAACTATCAAAGTCTAAGTCTTGTAAAATGGAAGATACAAATTTGAAGCGAGTATGTAACAACGCTATTTGGATACGTTAATTGAACTTTACAAGAAATTAAGATTTTAGTATCAAAATGGCATTATAGCGATGCTCACAAAGTAACTTCAAGACTCACAAAAACTCAATACAAGGCTAGGATGTAAAAACTATGCCCAAGTATATCAACAAATTACTATGCGTGCGAGAAATGTAACAATACAATCTAGATATTTAGGTTAATTTTCACAATGGAAACGAGGCATAAATATCAAAATTGTATTGCTATAATGTGGGCAGTGTAACAACTCAAAAGAATTCAATGATAAGACCTCCTAAATACAAATGATAATAGTCTCAATATGGGTTTTGAGACAAGAGGGCCACTAGAACTTGATGATGTACCATTCACACATTCAACTCTTGCATTCCGAAATGCAACCTGGTCATGCAAGAAGACTACAAAAGTGGTAGACACGATTATTTCTAGTAGGTATCCATATATGTTTGTTCTTATTTTGTCTCAAAATGAGCAATAAGAAAATAAAAGGAATAGACCAAGTGGTGATGAAAAATACTTAGTGTAACTTTGGCAAAGTTTCGCCTTGTCTTAGGAAAAGTGAAAAACTAGGACAAAGTAACACTAAATAGATTTCGTGATGAAATGTCACGTGGTTTCAACTTTAAGAGATTACTTCCTTGTTCAAAAAACAAGAGTTTGAATCCAACAAAGTTGTCACTTTGTGAGAGCTCTCAAGTATAATACCTAAGACAAAATTGACTCCAAGCCGGTAAGCTTTCCTAAGGGTTCTCTCTCTATGTTGTCACAAACTATCTCTCGTGAGCTCAATTTTCCAAGGTTTCCCAAGGAGTAGCCCATCTTTACTTTACTCCCTTATAATAAAATGAGAAACTATTGTGTTCAGTTGTATTATCATTGGGGTCACAATGGAATAACTTTGACTCTAAACTTTTGAGTACTAGTCAATTGGGTATTGTGGAGCCTTTTCCCATTTCATTCACAAGGTTCCCTCTTATGTGAACTACTTTGGGGTTCCTAGGACCACCCCCATTGTTGTAGCTTAAGGCTTATGCCAAAGGGGTTATGTCCTAGTTTAAATTGGATGAGATGTAGCTCTTAACCGAAACCTACAATATGGTGTTTTGAATGGTGTGTTGGTGTGTTTTTTAGCTTTTGGATTAAGCAATTTAGTTTAAACCACCATTGACAACCTAAAACACATGTGAACGTTAGAATTTGGTTTGAAGAGAGTCCTCCTTTATTTGACTAGTGTTAGGTCCTTCACCCAAATGGTTGGTAGTTAAAAATGATCTACAATATAATAGAAAGAGGATTCAATGTTGCTTTTGGTTCTCAAGATTACACTAGGTGTAAGAGAAGAGCATACACAAAAAGTAACCCAACTATATGAAAATCTTGTAAATCAATTAACTACCATAAAAATTTGCAAATTAAGGTTGATTCCCAATTAATCCAAGTGCTTCTTAATGAAATACTAAAATTTCTTTTCATTCCCAAGATCACACTAGGTGTAAAGGAATACCATACACAAATTTTAGCCTTGATTGTTTATCAAGTGAAAAACTCTTAAACTAAAAGATCATATACATGCCAAAATGAAAATTTATCCCCTTAAGCATAAAAATGAATAATTATTTTGCTACTTACTTAAAAGTAGCAAAATGAAGGTTTAGAGAGGTACTTTTGATTCTCAAGATCACATAAAGTGCAAGAGAAGAACATACACAACCCTATTCCAAACTCATACAAAGCATGAAAACAAAATCATTCATCAAACCCTAAGCCAATTTTAACAAAAATCCCTATCAAACCCTAAAGCAATTTTGTTAGAAATATTTCTCTAAAATCAAAAAATTGATAGTAACAACAACTAAAAATCCCTAAAAATGACACAAACACTAAAAACCCAGATATTTAAATTTTGAACTTTGAAACAATTTTACTTGAGTGCCCTAGCGCACATATTTTTTGCATTGTGTGTGTCCTATAGAGCATGGGTGCAGACCTTGAAGCATAGGTGCATACAATCATAAATAGACGTACCTCTATTAATTTTTCACGATCGATTATGTACAGAGTTTCTTGAGAGAGCCTTGGGTGCATAATTTGATGCACATGCACAAGTCTTACATAGAGGAAAAAATCCGTGATGCACAAGCGTAGCGTTGGAGCGTGGGCACAAAATTTGATGTACATGCACAAAATTTGATGCACATGCACAAAATTTTATACAGGAATAGACTTTGATGCACATGCGCACACTTTGATACACATGTGCAAACTTTGATCCGTGGGTGTAGACTTTGATGCACAAGAGTGCAAAATTTGATGCACATGCACAAAATTTGATACACATGCGCATGCTTTGATGCATAGGCACAAGCCTTCCTGTAGGTGATCAAAATATGAATTTTGACAAGGAATTTTTGAAAAAGATCAAAACTTTGGCCTTTTGAGGAAATTTTGATAGCACTTTGCCTCCTTTTATCCTGTAAAGAACATGAAAATGCAACCTCTACTACTAATCTAGTTTTAAACAACTATCAAAATGAAAATTGATCTACAAAACTTTGAAAATTACTCTAAAAACTTTGAAATTAATCTAAAATCTTGAGAAACTAATATAAAAAGCTTGAAAGTAATCTAGAAAGCTTGAAACTACACTAGAAAATTTGAAACTAAACTAGAAAACTTGAAACTAATCTAGAAATATTGAAATGAAAAACTTTGAAACTAAGTTTAAAAGCTTTAAAAATGAATGCAATGGGGTATGTCCCACTGGGTGTGCCAAATGAAGACTACTAAAAGTTCCAAGCAAAGCTAAGACTAACACCACATAGTCTAATTGAGCAAATGCTTATTGAATCTAACAATAGTTACATCAAAGATAAAATCTTAATGGAATGCTAGCTAACATGATTATAATTCAAAATTTAGCTAAAGAATGCCTACTAGTATGTTCAATTGTTAACTAAAATATACCTAGATAGATCTAAGAACAATCAAATTGGTGGTTGGTTGCTACTCTAAGGAAGGTGAGATGGTCTCTCCAACAATGACTACAAGATCATATTGGATACCCATCTACTAACCCCATTGAAGACTTGAGGCAAGGATTGAGCTTGGCTATTAATCATATTTCTTATATGATATGCAATTCAAAGCATGGTGTAAAGTTTAAAGGTATGTGGTTAGCCCCTTTTATAGTTTTTCCTTTGAGGAAAGCTAGAATCTTGTTGCATGTGGGACTAAAAGCACAAAGTAGGTTAAGAATTGTTAATCCTAATTAAGGTTTGTTAATCATGATTAGTGAATTAACAAGTGATTAGGATGTGAGGAGCCTTAATCAACCACTTAGGGTCAATTAGGAGGCTAGGATAAGCTTTTTGAAGCCTTTTGAGATGTTATGAAAAGAAGTGGGGTAAATTTGAATGGTTGGAAGAGGGGTTTGAGCCAATAATATGGTATATTGACCAAAATAAGAGTAAAATAGGCCTAATTAGCTAATAATCACTATTTGTCCTGTTTGGAAGAGGATTTAGATTTACAATTTGTCGTAAAGTGGCATTTTGAATATGAAAGAGGATAGGTAATCAACAAAGCGTTGTTAATTGACAAAAATGGTAAGAAATGTTAGTTAATTAGCGAAATCACTAATTCTAATGGAAATGGTAAGAATGAGAGTGATTTATGTGCATTTGGCAATAAGAGTACAAAAGTGGAATTTAGGTGTCTACGGGGGTAATATTTAGCACTCAATAGTCGAAATAAAGGTTTACACCTTGTGTGGCTTTAGACTTAGCACTACATCTTGGATAAAAGCTTCACAATGGCATTTGTGGGTTATGTAGCATAAGGGATATACAATGCTTTGTGGGTTGGTGTAATGGTTTGTGGTTTTCAATAGTAAGTAATGGCATAAAGGAATATTGATAGGGGCATGTGAGTGATACACGTAAATGTATAGTCCTTTGTTTCCCACCGATTGAAGAGAGTGTGTCTAACCTCACAAAATGAGATAAGGCTTGAGGTCTTGGGTCATTAAGAGTGCAATGCTAAAAAATGGGTATGGTCTCATTTTTGTTAACATGATCAAACAAGGATGTTTGTTATCCCCACTTTGTTTGAAACATACATTGATAAGCTAGATAAGTGGATAAACAAATTTTTTGGAGGGGTGTTCACCTAGACAACTATGTGGTAATGTTTCTTATTATATCGGGATGTGTTGGTACAAATTCACAAAGACTCCCCAAAATGACCTATGGATCGCTTTTCTAAGGCAATGTCATTTGGTGTGAATGCACAACATTGATCTTTCCCAAAGTGTGGGACCTTTGCAAATGGGAAAATATCTCCAAAGAAGGTCGGTTCCTCTTCCTAAACTACTCCGCCACAAGCTATTCTAGTACTGGGAGAGCTAATCTAATCCTAATCTAACTTCCAAGGAGACAATGAGAGGAAGAAACAAGGAAGAACAAAGCCTACACTAAAACGGTGATACACCGAGAGAAGGAAAATGTTGAACATCTATCAAAGCGCCATGGAAACAAAGAGAGGTGAGCAATGGGAAGGATGGACAAGTGCATCACAGACCCAATGATGGATTTCACACAAAAATGTTCCAAAACTCCATGAACATAGCTCCAAAACCTACAATAGACATCCAAACATGCACAAATACCTGCAATGAAGAGAGGCAAGAAGAAAACAAGCAAAAACAAGCAAGGATGGACAAATGCATCACAAAACACGTTTTTATTGCTCAGAAGTTTGCACAAAACATCATTTCATGGGTAAGAGGCAAAAATGCCATTACAGAGCAGGGGAGGAGGTTCAAACTCCATTTTGACCCTAGGGAAGAAAAGAAGGGAGAGGCAGAGAAGAATGATGAACAACTTTACAAATGAGCCAAAATTGGCTTTTAACCATGAAACAAAATGGAAGAAAGGAGAAAACAGGGGGAAATGATTTATGAGCTCAACTACCAATAAAATCCCTTCAATTTCAACTACAAAGTGATGGGATTCATGGACAAACGCATACACCAAATTATGTTACTTTGCGAGATCCAAAACGACCCATACTTCATTAATTTTGGTGGTTGAATGTCGATTCTATATTTTTACATGCCAAAGATGTTTTCTCATTTTCTCCCACAAATATCAATCAAAAATCAAAATTGAACCCTTAATCATGTAGAGGACTTCACAAGCTTTCCAATGATATAAATAATGTGAAAATCCGAGTTCGGGATCGAAAGTTATGCCCCTCTGACGATTTAGGGCAAAATTGGCAATTTTAGGGCACAATTCGGGTTGGCGGGCTAAAACTTGAAAAATTTCCTCTTTTTGGAATTTGGGAAAATTTCCCAAAAATTCCCCATGCCCCGCCACTCCACTGCCACGTGGCACCCTCTAGTTCGTTGATGGAATCGCGGGCTCAAACGTCGCCTTTTTCCTTTTGATTTCACATTGGGAAAATTCCCTAAAATTTCCCCACGCCCCGCTCTCCCGATGACACGTGGCACCTTCTAATTGCTTGGGGGAATGTGCTTCAACTTTTCCTTTTGCACTTTTTTTCAACTGTGGCAAATTTTTCCAAATCCTTCCGCCACCCCAATTCACACAAAAAATGTTCCAAAACTCCATGAACATAGCTCCAAAACCTACAATAGACATCCAAACATGCACAAATACCTGCAATGAAGAGAGGCAAGAAGAAAACAAGCAAAAACAAGCAAGGATGGACAAATGCATCACAAAACACGTTTTTATTGCTCAGAAGTTTGCACAAAACATCATTTCATGGGTAAGAGGCAAAAATGCCATTACATAGCAGGAGAGGAGGTTCAAACTCCATTTTTGACCCTAGGGAAGAAAAGAAGGGAGAGGCAGAGAAGAATGATGAACAACTTTACAAATGAGCCAAATTTGGCTTTTAACCATGAAACAAAATGGAAGAAAGGAGAAAACAGGGGGGAAATGATTTATGAGCTCAACTACCAATAAAATCCCTTCAATTTCAACTACAAAGTGATGGGATTCATGGACAAACGCATACACCAAATTATGTTACTTTGCAGATCCAAAAAACGACCCATACTTCATTAATTTTGGTGGTTGAATGTCAGTTCTATATTTTTTACATGCCAAAGATGTTTTCTCATTTTCTCCCACAAATATCAATCAAAAATCAAAATTGAACCCTTAATCATGTAGAGGACTTCACAAGCTTTCCAATGATATAAATAATGTGAAAATCCGAGTTCGGGATCGAAAGTTATGCCCCTCTGACGATTTAGGGCAAAATTGGCAATTTTAGGGCACAATTCGGGTTGGCGGGCTGAAACTTGAAAAATTTCCTCTTTTTTGAATTTGGGAAAATTTCCCAAAATTCCCCATGCCCTGCCACTCATTGCCACGTGGCACCCTCTAGTTCGTTGATGGAATCGCGGGCTCAAACGTCGCCTTTTCCTTTTGATTTCACATTGGGAAAATTCCCTAAAATTTCCCCACGCCCGCTCTCCTGATGACACGTGGCACCTTCTAATTGCTTGGGGGAATGCGCTCAACTTTTCCTTTTGCAATTTTTTTCAACTGTGGCAAATTTTTCCAAATCCTTCCGCCACCCCAATTCCCGCCACCGAGGACACGTTGCGCCACCTCATTGCTTGGCGGGCCTTAGCTAACATATTTTCCTCCGTGGGCTTTCGGGCCAAAATTTTCCTTTGTGCCTCTGCTAACCTTCTTGGAAAATTTTTCAACTTCGCTCCACCGGCCCGACTTCCTTTGCCACATGGTACCATTTCATTGGATACGGACTGTCTAGGGAAAATTTCCCCAAAAAACTCCATCGAGCCATAACTTGAAAATTACGAGTTAGGAGGAAAATTTTACCTTTCTGGAAAGGGGAAGAAAAATCCTATCTAATGAAGCCATTTCTAGAAACCTTTGAGTGCCTAAAATGTGTAAACTTTGATATTGAAGCACGAGGAAGGGAAGGATGAAGGCAAGTTAGCCAAAATAAGCGGGGGCTCATTTTGGATAACAGGATGATCTTATCCTAATTGAAAAAAATATGAATAGTTTGAGAGAGTAACTAAAGGATATAGAGATCTTCATCCTAGAGGTTAGAATGCAAGTGAACATTAGGAAAACCAAACTCATGATCTTCTCATTATGAAGAAGAAAAATATGAATTAACTTTCTCTTTCAAGCAAGCTTGTTGGAGATAATGGAATAATACAAGTACCTCGGGCTTGATTTTTATAATTAGTTTAGTTAGGAGACTTCAGAGAAAAACAAATATAAGGGGTGAAAGGATACTACAAAATAATATTATAGGAATGTAGAAATTGGGATTGGAAAAGAAAGAAAACTTTGTTCAACTACCTTATAGAGCCTCGTTGGCGCGCATAGAATGGTGTTAGAGGAAGAGCTAAACATGGAGAATAATACATGGATGAAACAAAACAAGTGGATAAACAAATGGGGCATTAACATGCTAGATTGTGCAAACACTAACAAGGAACTAAAGAAGTATGTGAGAGAGAAATTCAAGGTACAATATAGACAAAGAAACTTGGGTGTGAAAATGAATACTATGTCAATTTGTTTGTAATCCTATATGGGACAATGATGAAAATGCCTAGATAGGCATAGAAATCAAATGGAACACAAAATTTTCAATAGTTCAATCAAGGACTAGCTTACATCATGTTAGATATGAAATCGGAAGGTGGACAACACCTTAAGAAGAATGAGAAAAGAGAATATGTATATTTTGTTATAAGGGGTTGAGTTGTTGCAAAATCACAAAGACCCCTGGATGGTTGTTTCTGAATGGGGCATCCAGTGTGATTTTCCAAACATGGAGTTGTTGTGAAGTGTGGGACCTTACAAATCAGACAACTCTCCGGAGAAGGCCGGTCCCTTCCCTAATCTTACCCGACACAAAGTACTCCAAGTGCGGGACAAAATACAACTAAACCCTAATCTAATGCTTGAAGAGGACAGAGAAAGAAGGATTGCATGAAATTAAATCCTACACTAAAGAGGCGATACACCAAGAGAAGGAGTGTTAATCACTCTTCCCAATCCCGCAAAATGTAGAAAGGGTGAATCCTAGGGAGGTTGGATGGATGCAACAGAAACCTAAGTTCCACTGACTCATTGAGGGGAGGCTAGACAACTGAAACATAGATCCCAAAATGCAAAAAATCTTCATTCCTGTAAGCATAATACACCAAACCCTATAAATGAACATGAAAAATGCATAGAACACCTTTTGCAATGAGCGTGTATGAGAGACATAAAAAATCATGTAGAGGTTAAAACAACTAACATAGAACACAATTTTTATTGCTCATGAAGTATACAGTACATTGCATGTGGGAGAGAGGCATGAAGCCATTACAGAGATTTGGGGAAGGCTTGAAGCCCCAAGAGGAATGGGGTGCATGGGAGAAGAAAGGTGATCAAACCCTTGTTTGTGCAACCCCTTACATATTTATAGAAGAATTTTGAAGGAGAGGAGAGAGAGAGAAATGAAAATACGAAATTCCACAAAAACCCATAAAAATACATTCTTTAATTTGCAATGAGTGCTTGAAAATATTCAAAAATATCTCCTCCATTAATGACTTTGTCTTGTGTTTGAAGCAACTGCTCCATTGCACAGGTCTAGCCTAGTTACTGTAGCTCATGATGACCTCTACCTTTTCACCAACCTTCATTAATGGCCTCCATCTACCCGGGGGCACCGTAGTTTGTTCCCAAATTTGGAGGTTTCATAACCTCCAAAATCCCAAAATTGATGATCCCATGTTGTAGGGTTTCCCTTCACTATTCCAACTCTTGGTCTTTTGTGAGAAATGGATTCTGGGGTGAAAGTTATGCCATTTCATATTTTTCTAGGCTTGCAAATTTTGGGGTTTAAAAAACTTCCAAAATTTTCATTTTCTTTCCTTCACTATGATCCCGAGAAGCTCTCTCTCTCAACTTTCCATATCTTGTAATTTCACGGAATTTCGATGCCCGAGCTCCAAATATGATCAATTGAAGATTAGAATTTGAAAGACCCATTGGGCTCTCCAATGATTCGTGGGCGAGTTAGCTCACTAAGCTACTCGGCGAGCTAGAAACCGAGCTCCCCCACTTTTAGTCTTTTGTGAGCTCACTAGTTTGATTGAACTTATCTGCATTCGAGCGAGTTACCCTATCTCCTCCATGTTTCAAAATTTGCAAGCTCCAAGTGAGCTATTTTCCTACTGTCGAGTTGGCAAATGGTTCGTACTCAAGTCATGTTGACCTCGTGCTTGTGCTCGCCCCTTAAAGCTTCCTACCACCTTGAGCCACTCCTTTTACCCAAATTTATTTTTCTTTTGGTACCTCTTATACAAACTGTCACCCACCACATGTCTTCTAGATGAACCTTGAAGTCGACATCCCCGAAAACACCAGCTCGCGCCACGTTGGTACTTAAGCTTTAGATTTTCGGGCTCTTCACATTTTCAGATCTTTGGCTTGGCTTGTTTCGGACTCTCCCCACGTATAATCCGAAACTTGTTCCGTGTTGACCCCCGAAACTCACCCACCGAGCCACATTATCCTCCTCTTTGGCTTCTCAGATGTCACATTTTTCGAAGGAGGGACACTATTCATTCGTTTGGTCGGTCGAGAGCTCCCGAAGCCCCAAAACTCTGAATTTTAGAGTTTCGCCCTTTAGAACTCTACCTACTATTTTCTCAAAACTCTTCCACATCTTCCGAAATCAGATTTCTCTGAAATTTGAAAGCTCTCAGGTTCTGAAATGTCTCCTCTCCTGCATTGTTTCGTTGCATCCATTTTGTAAAAGGAACGAACCCTCTATGGATCAAGCTCCTTCGTTCTTGCGTGGCCTCAACTCATTTTTTCCGTCTACACTTTTCTTGGTTGTATATATCTTCGGCTCAATATTCCTACTATGATTCGTGAGTTCGGTTTCTTCTATTCGGCCTCTACCTGCGCATGCTACGAGCTTGTTTCCATATTTAGTGCAACCTGTTTGATATCTCTCGATCTATCTATATCTCTATGGGCAACCCCAACGCATACAGAAATGTTTTCCATTGGTTGAGAGCGAGGGGGTTCGGGGAGAGAGGGATGGGAGGATAGATAGATAGTTACGACGAATACAAGATAGTTGTATTACACATATAACTAGCAGTTGCTCCCTTTTTGAGGGGAGCAAATATACGCCGTGGAGGATGGTGGGGAAGGCCGTTTTCTGCGATGGAGAGTGTGAATGAATATACAGCAGATTAGATGTGTCCCTTAATACTGTTTATTATTATATTGTATATTTGTTTTTCTTGAAGTTGGGGTTGGAGAGAAACTAATGTGAAGTTTTATTTAAGGAGGATTGTGAAATTGAGGAGATGGCATTGTTTGGTTATGTCCATGTGACGAGCAAAAAACAAAACATAAGTGGAGGTTTGTCAGAAACTAGACCACAATATGCATATTCTTCAGGCAAATGTTGAGAATAACATGCTTCATAGCAGGCTCATGTTGACTAATTTTACAAGACACAAGGGTATAATTCAAGTGTAAAAAAATATGTAGATCTATGGACCAAAATTTCCCTCTCAAAAAAACTTTTTATTAATTGAATTATGCTGATAAGCAATACGTTGAGTTTGAAATAGTCAACTTAAAACAAAGTTTTAGATCCTCAAAACTTTAATCACATAGTTTGAAACCAACCACTGCAATTTGCAGAGACATGTGAGTTGTAAACATTTTTCATAGGGTCTGCAAATAGTTTAGCCAAATATTAAGCATAACATGGTTGGTAGCAAGGTCATTGGAAATTTAGTTTCTGTGGGATTTTCCTGAAAGTGAACACAATGGCTTCTCTAAAACAATCACAAAGTTTACAGATGTAACAAACTACCAGAATAGAAACTTCAGAAAATGTTATTATTTAAAGCATAAAATAAACAAATTGGATTTGCCCTTCAAGAATTTTCGCAAACATTTGTCGTAATGCGATTATTGCAGTCCCCGGCACTAAATTTCGTTTGGACATTTTGTCAAACATCTTGCGTGCATCCTTTCTTCAGTTGAAAAATTTGAGAAATTGAAATCAGCAAACATAAAGCTGGAAATTGAAGTAGCTGGAAATTGAAGTAGTGTCAGGAAACTATCAATTTATAGATTCAAATCTTTTAATTTTTGCTACAACTTTGCATATGTTATTTTTTTTGCCTAAGATTTGGAAATTTAAAAACAATTTTTAGAGCTCAGATGCCATGCGTGCAGATTTCACAAATTTGTTATGTTTGTAACCAATGAGATACAGTTCGTTCCAAATTTATTTGATACTGAAAAGAATTGGTAAAATATTGCAAATTAAATAAACATGTAACTTATATGAGGTCTGGAACCAAATTTACATTGGATTGAATCACATTAAGACCGCAAAAAATTATAAAGAATACACTCCAATCCAAAAACTTAACCAATAAACTGTGAAGCTCCCTCTGACTGCGTGTTGTACAGGATGGTCATCGCCATTCTGGAAAGCAGGCATTAGAGCCAGATGAAACTATTATCTTCTGTTGTTGCCGTTATTAAAATCCTTGTGTGGGTACCCGAAAGCCATCCCTCACAAAAGTGATAACAAATTATCTTGGAAACTAAACAATTGATCTATAAAATCTGCCATGGTCATGAATAAAAAGATTGCAACCAATCTCCTGGGCACCTGAGGCTGCTGCACCTTCTTTGTATATATTCCCACTTCCTGATTTTGTTGTTTTGGGGGTCTCAACTATAGGGTTTTCTTCCTTTATCTGATTTCAAATCTGTAAGAGATTTGTGCTTTTTGTGAAATTAAAATTGTAAGAAGTGGCTCTAAAAAAGCAAATAGTCGACAAAGTACCATAGCAACAAAATGATAGAACACAGACCTCATATTGAGGCTGTGATGAAAAAGTGTGTAAAAATGAGCTGTGCCTATCAAATGAAAATTAGCTGACGGTTTAGCTGTGTCAATTGGCTATACTTTCCAGTAATTTGTATACATATTTGTATATTCTGTTCATACCTGGTGCGTTTAATTTGTTGCAGCTGTAACATACAATTTAAATCACAAAAAAAATGGTGTACAGGCTTGTATCAGTAATCGAAAGATGTTTAAAAAAAAGTACTGTATCTTGTCGTATAGTAGCAATATGAATAGCAAAAGACTAGATGTGATAAATACTGTGAGGATAGCAGTAAAAAGTATACAATTTTATTGCATAGATAAGCAAACATTGCTTGCAAGTTTGATATGCAAATTACAGTAAGCACAAAGTTTGTTAAATACAAGCTTTTTTTTTTTGCAGGAGGGAGTATAGTTATTACAGCCTAATTGGGAAGCAAATTACAACATGTACAGCATAACTGAGTATACACAAATTGATCTCTAAATATGCCAAGGAAAATTATGGGAAAGCATAATTTTTTTTTCTAATATACTCCTAGCCTGTGCTGAAATGGGAGCTGTGAATTTTCCAAGCACCAAACACCAAACGGCACAAAGTTTGTTAAATACAAGCTGTTTCTCTTTTGCAGGAGGGAGTACAGTTATTACAGCATAATTGGGAATCAAATTACAACATGTACAGCATAACTGAGAGTGTTGTATTTACACATATTTTGTCACATGTAATTAACAGTAATATTGCTCATAGGCCTTGTTGCGCACAATGTCGTATGTATCTTCGACGGCGATCGTGGCATGTAGCAGTATTTGAGCAGTATCTTGGAGTTTGCCAATAGCAAGTTGGAATGTGTACACATCTTCTGCGGCTACGAGCTCTGTGCTGCGTGCACGAGCTTCGATTGACTCACACACAAGCTGGTGGAGAGTATTGGTGTCTTCTTCCAGTTTGGTGGCTAATTTGTAGTAGACATCACTGCGGCCTCTGTGCATGTGCTGTTTTGGTGCTTGGGTAGTGGCCATGCCTGTGAACAACAGTAGTATCAGCATAACAGATCATAGCAGCAGGAGAAAAGTTTATTTTTAGGTGTTTTTTTGTACGAATATGCATGTGTAAGGGTCTGTACCTGAGTTTGCAGTGGCTGGTGATTGGTGGCTCGTATGCTGCAGGGGCCTTGCCTTTGTTCTTTGGGAAATGGTTTTTTGAGGTTCATTGCTGGACCTGTACATAGCAATGATATTAGAATAGTGGGGGTTGTAAATAGTAGTAGAACTGCTGGTGTGGGTAGAGGCAATTGCAGTGGGGGGATTGATAGGTAGGGGGAGTTTATAACAGCATGGATGCAATGTTTTTATGCGCAGTTGGTGCTCAGCTTCTTTTCGGGTGCCCACATATTTGTTGAGCGCTATGCGTGCGTAGCGTTCAAATGAGAAGGGAGGAGAAATGATTAGGTTGGAAAGGGCTTGGACTCGGGAAATAGCTGTGAAAGTGAGTCCTACCCGGTCAGTAGGGCCAATGTCTATTGTGGCTTTATTGAGGGTCATTCCTTGGGCTTTATGAATGGTTAGAGCCCATGCCATTTTTAGTGGAATTTGTCGGCGGTTGTTTCTGGTGATGGGCGGAATGGGTATGTGGGTTGGATTATCTATATCCCAGGGTGGGCCTAAGTAGGCAGGGAAGGTAACAACTACGTATAGTGGGATGTTTGGGGGTTTTGTAACTCCTTTGTAAACTATGCATATGACTTTACCTATTGCGCCATTGACTAGGCCGGCTTCTATCCATAGATTGGTTGTTAATAGTACTTTTGCTCCTTCGCAGAGTAACAATATAGGCTCTAATTGGGTGGGAGCAGCAAGTGATGTGTGGGAAACAACATGTTGCTGGCATTGGCTCAGAGCAATAGGCATGTTTAGGGATTTAAGTATGCATTTGTTATGGACTGATGCCAGTTTATTAGTAGCGTATAGGTGGGTATCCATTTTAAAAGTTTGTTGCTCTTCTTTGGTAACTATTGGTGGGGCCCTAGTCATAAGCAAGTTCCAGTCAGATTCTGTTGGGTCTGCATTGCGGAGGTTTAAAAGTAGGGTTCTAAATCGGGTTTGGGCAGGTGTGCTGCCAGATTGTCGGAAATTAGTGTCTAACATTATTACTGTGGTGAATTTATTCCACAAGGCATGGCCAATTGTGGTGCCTGCATACATTGGCACATCATTTATTGGAGGTAGTTGGGCGAGGTCACCGACGAGGATGATTGAACAACCACCAAAGTCTTGGTTTGCGGTTTGTGGGAAGCCTTGACGTAAGCGGATGTTGATATCATTTAGTAGGCGTGGGCCAAGGAAACTCATTTCATCAATTAATATGTAATCTATATATTTCATTTTCTCTTGGAAGTGTAGCAGGGTTTGGCCTTGAAGAGGTTGCACATCATGGATTGGTATGGACAGCCCTGCATGAATAGTGGTGCCTTTAATGTGGAAAGCTGCGACACCTGTTGGGGCTAGGAGTAATAGGCGGGTGTGGTTTGCAGGGGAAAGCGCTTGTAAAGCATATGAGATTTGTGTAATTAGATATGATTTACCAGTGCCAGCTGTACCGGTAATTATCATTTTTAATGGAGTGGATGCAGGGTTTGTGGTGGCATGGGTTTTTATGATTTGTAAAGCGGTTTTTTGCTGAGTGGAAAGCAAGTACAGGTCGGTATTGGGTGGGGGGTATGTAAAAGTGGGGGTGTTTGAAGTTGGATTGTTTCGATAAATGTTGGCCCCGTTTCTTGCAAGCCACAACTTAAGTGACACTGTCCCCAAGGGTGGGTGGTGTCGATTTCTCGTAGGCCGAGCATGGCTAGGTCATCAATTTGTATGCCACTGGTTGGGTGGATGCGGGAGAACAATTCCCATTCTTCCATTTGTTCTTCCTCAAAAGTATCCATATCTGTTTCGGAGTTCTGTTGCTGCTTGCTACATTGTCAATTTGAATGGGCGCTCTTTGAATGTGCCAAGGCTGATAAGAATGTTGAAATAATTCCCATTGTTGGCAGATTTGAGAAGGTGTAGCACCTATGTCATTTAGAATGTTTCGGAATGGTTTGTATAGAATGAGCTCACTGAAGCAAAATGCTTCATAGGTTGATGAGTTACGGAGCGGAATAACTGAGTAGCGAGGGTAAACACATACTATAGCTACTGTGGGCCTTGGGCGCCATTGGTTTGTACGCCTGTGTACACTGTATGACCAAGACCTACAGACTTCTATGAGTGATAGCCCTTCTAAGTTTGGCGGCCGATGTGTGTAGGACTGAATGATTGATGGAGTTGTGATTTGGCCTGTAGTTGGAGCTATAATGCGCTTGAATACTTTTTTGCCTACTGCTAATGATATAAAGAGCCGATTGCACACGGAAAGGGGCAATTTTTGTAGCATGTGACATGTTTCTTGGGCCCGATGTCACGATCTACTAACATTTCTGTTAGGAACTTACTGTATACAAGTGTAGCGGAGCTTTGAAGGTTGGCATCGGCAGAGATTCTGGTTAGCATGTGGTGATAGCTTTCAGATTTCTGCTCGCTTTGGCTGCATATTTTGCTATATACCGTAGCACTGCATGTTGGGAAGTTACTGGTTGACAGTCCACGTTTGCTCGCCAAACCTGCAGTATTGTGGCATTGTGAATGTTGACTCTGTCATCATTACGGGCTGGTGTGTACACAGTTGCCCTTTTCGTTAATTAGTAAGCTGGACGTATCTTGCAGGGGCCATGGGGCTTTGTATCGGCATTGTAGGTGGGACCCTTTTTTCTGTAGGCATGTGTTTTCTGAGCATTTGGTGTGTCTTTGAACCCGGTTGAGCAGCTCGTTGTAGTCAATTTGAGCACAAGTTGACTGAATGGTGGTTGTGTCTGATAAGCAGGGGTCATCTAAAGTAGTACGGTGCATCTTGGGCACACCTTGTAGCTCCATACTTGGGTTCCATGCCGTGACGTAGGTGTCAAAGAATTCTTTGGCGGCTTGTACCTGATTGGGGTTGGCCCAGTCTAAAGAGGCCATATTTGGTGCATTTTCCAGCCATAGGAATCCATGTATATGTGGTGATCCTCTATGTTGCCATTCATATCTGCGTAAGCAACATAACTCATGGTTGAAACGCATACAGGGGAGGTAATAATATTATTAAAAAAATACAGTGGTAAGAGGCATTACCTGTACCAATAGTCTTGGGCATGCAGAGTTTTTTCTAAGAGTTCTTCTCGGAAATATGTGAACTTTCGTTCCATATATGCAGCAACTAAATGTGGGTACCTTATGATGTTGTTAATTCTCCAAGATTGAGTTGTTGCTGGTGGTAGGGGAGGGGTGCCAGGCATGGCCTTGTGGAGATCTGGCCATTTTGTGTCTGCTGCACTTAAAGTGAAAAAAAGTGTCGGTGCACCCAGTTGAATTATCATATCTGATAGCTCTGCTCGGCATTTAGCCCAAAATGCTCTTGTGCCACGTAAACTTGCTCCGAACCGCATGAGTTGGGCAGCGATTTGTTCATTCGGTTGGTCTTTTAGGTATTCACGAAGCTCACACACTGTAGTGGGCAGGTCATCATCTATATCTTTTTTAGCGAATACAGAAGACGTTGATTGACTGCGGTGCCGCATCATGAAGTTCAGTAAGAAATACCGGAACCGAGGGTGGCTGCCAAACCTATTATCATGGTATCGTAGTAGATGTAGGGCATATTCATGCATAGCTACTGGGCGTGGTCGGGCCTGTTTGTACATTGCGACACTGTGGGAAATAGAGTTGGAAATGCCATAGAGAGCAAGCCTTCTTCAGTATACTCATTGACTGGTGTTGAGCTAATAGTAGGCCAATTGACATGGGTTTTGTACTAGCTATTTCTTGCTGCAGATATTGTTGTATCTCTTCTACTTCTGTACGGATGTTAGGCAAGACTGGTACAAATGATGATCCAGGCATAGGTTCGGAGTCTGCATTGTCGGTTTGTCAAATGTGCCTCTTGTTGTCGGACCAGTTCAAAACCTGATGTAACAGGCAGCTCCCGTAGCTTAGCAGCAATGTCTGTGTCTACCTCAGGCAGCGAAGAGAGTGCACTCTCATCAATGCTAACATCTTTATAGTAAGGATCATGTGATATTTTGTAGCATAGTGCAGCATAAACCCTAGCCCTATTAACAAAGCATTCGTACATTTTATTTGCAGCCCCTTTCCTTTGCAATACTAAAATGTCTAATTCTTCAATACGACGGGGTAGAAATTTTAGTATTGAAGAAATGTCTTGTGGAAAACTAATGGTGTGGCCGTTATATTTGTATTGGCCACCTCGGGCATGAGTCACCTGTACAATTGGACTGATTCGGGCAATAAGCATTTCTTCAACTTGTGTTAACTTGGCCAAGACTTCAGGTTGGACTCCTGGGTCCATATTGTTCCATGCAGAAAACCGGTTGCCATCATGCTCGTTACTGCATCTAAAGCATGTGTTGTTGCCAGGCCGGAGCTTAACTTTCATAGCTGGGTAAGATTCGTGGCAAATGACGCATATAAACATGTTGCCCAGTGCGTCTATTTTTGCACGGAAACTTGTATGAGGATTACCAATACCTTCTGTACTTGGGCTGCTACAGAGGTTACTTGGCTGCCCGCTTTGTTCAGGTGTTTGTACTGTGCTCTTTGGTCTCTTTTGAGCCTTATATGCACTACGACGACGTCTGTTGATTTCATCTTTGTTTTCTTCGTAATGTTGCCTTCTAATTGCATTGTCACGAGTTTTTTGGTCGTCAAAGCCCAGTTTCATTTTACCATTGTTGTGAGTATCCGTCATTACCCTAAAGATTGTACTATTAAACCTGCAGAAACGGTGTAAATATTAGGAGTGTTATGCCTTTAAAAACCCACTTTGAACAAAAAGGCAAAACATTGTCTTTAAAATGTGTAGGTTCTGCAATTTAGAAAGGGCTATGTCAATAATCAAGGATGCTGTACACAACAGTAACCGTTCTCTAATGTATGACAAGTAAAGGATGTTGCAGCAGCTGTCCTCTTACGGAACATGACTCTATGGAATACTATAGCATACTACAAAACTTTATCGGCATTGTGATTAAGAGCATGCATGATTGCTATCTATGTATTCAATAATATTTCAGAGAAAACACTTGTACATGTCTGCTATTTTATTTAATGGTCTCCTACTTAGAATGTACATACAGTGTATTTTCTGACAAACTCATGAATTCAACGATTTTATGGCCGTCTCAGCTGGATTGCAGTCATCAATTCCCAAACCATCATAGTCACAACTTTCTCCCCAATTTTCATACGGTTATACGTTCTTTACTCACATGGCTGGCAAATGCCTTCCATACTGATTTCAATTTTGTTCATAGCTACATACAAAAAAATGATGTATCTGTAGCTGTACCCGAAGCGGATACATCCAAATATCTCCACATTTTATTGTATTAATAATAACATAGCTATTAAATTTGTAATTTGTTTGCTTCCGATTTTCTAATAGATCTAGAATCCTTAATGATATTGTATTTATAATCACATAACTAAGAGCTGGAATCTGCAATTGCTCTGCTCAGTTCTACAGATCTATTTTCTTCCAATAGATGTGTCAACAAATTTATAAGAAAAAAGTGCAGAATCTACAGTCCAAAAAGAGCTTTGTACCAGTGATTAAATATCCTTTTATTAAATTTGTAACGTATTTACAAACACATACCTAAGAGCTTGAATCTGGAATTGTTCTGGTCAGATCTATCGAAAACAATTGGCGAAGTGGTCAATCAATTGAGCATTAATGATAATGTGTAGGTAAGTTTAATGAAGTAGCAAGACCGAGATTGAGTAATAAAAGGCTGTGTAGATGTATAGTACGTGAATAATAGTTACGCTTTTTTACACACAAGTAGAAAGCATGTATAAAACTAGCAATCGTACGTGGAGTGTACGATGAAAACGCCGAAGAGGATGGGATGCAGATTTGAAAATTAAGGGAGCGAAAAAAGGGAGAGGACGAGGGACGACCCCGCACACGATGAGCTGCTGGTTGAATTCTTGGATGCATGAACCGGTCATGCCATTGTCGGGTAAAAGGGAAGAGTGAGTGTTGTGCAGGCATGAGAAATGGAATATTTTGATCAGGCCCAGGATTCCTTCGCAACAATGAGATTTGTCCGGCATAAAGCATTTGGATAACAAGTATATGAATGTCACAAGCGCCAGCATCAAGGTTAAGATCTTAGCTTCAATGGAGATTCCGTTGATCGTCATGTTACAGATTCTCTATTTCCTTTTACTGATAAATAAATTGATTGTATGCAACACTTAGAAACATGTGTTCAAGACATGGAAATGTTGTGTATATATATAGTGAGAGACGATAGGGCAGAAATTATTTGGACAAGCACAAAAAAACCGACACAGCTTACAACGATGTAGAACAAGATAACAATTATTATGGATTCATAATGGAATTATTATAATGGAAGATATTAATCTCTAATCATCAACATTATATAATGAACTTTTGTACCAAAAAACAACTTCAGGGGAATATATAAAATGGCACAACAAATAGACAATAAGTTGTACTTGTATTTGTCGACACTTTGTTATGAAATTAGACACTCTACATTGTTGAAGCATTCATCTTGCCCACTCACTCGTTTCATTTAAGCTTCAAAACTTTAATGTTTCAGGAGCTCTTATACCACCTAAACAATAGGGACAAATATAATTTGCAATGTTTAAGGTAATGGGTTATGTAATGAACTTCATACTGGCGAATGCATCATATAAACATCAAGTTTTCTATAATAAAATGTGTAACTACAAAATAAATGATTTGTCAACTTGTCAGAGTATGTAATTGCAACAAGTTTGTTACTATTTTGTTTGGGAGTTGAAATGTGCCATCAAATATCAAATAGTTGTAGCTGAGATGGCAATAAAACCCTTTGGTTTATGAACATAATAGAAACTTATCAATATGCCATCAATTTGAAGAGTGGAGTTCTGAGTTTTTTTCCCTCATTTCGCACATGGAAATAACAACAAATAAAATTTCATGTCTGAGCCATAAAACGCCTTATAAATTCAATCTTAGCACATTGAAAGTGAATAGGATGCTTGAAGAAACATTCATAACAAAATAATAACTTCATAAACAGTCTAACTTGATCACGATTCAAATAAAGAAAAGGTTGATTGCATGAGAAAAAGAAATCAGCAGTCAAGTAAAAGAAAGAAACTACAATACTTCATATACTCTTTTAAATTTGACAAGTAGAAGTAGGCAAACCAATTTTTTTTTTTTTAACCCTGTTTTTTATTTTTAAATCTGTTTTTTTTTTTTCGAAGCAATCATTTATTTTGGAGTGCAAACACAAGCTATGGATATTCAAATCTACTAAAGCATTTCATGTTTTTTTTTGCTAGCTAGGTTTCCGATTTCGTAAGAAGGAAAGAAATCGTTATTGCAAAATAACCTGTTATGCAATTTGGAACGAAAGAAAGAAAAAAGATGTCAGCAGAAACATAAAATAAGGACACAAAAGTAAATGGTAAATGCTAGCTACTTAAACAACAAGCTTTATATGAAAGGAACATGTTTCTTGCTGTTGTATTAGATAAGTATCCAGAATACAACGATGTTTCGAAGAAGAGGAATAAGAATAGGTGCATATCTAGAAAGAATGAAATTATGTTTTAAGTCTACACATATCCAAAGCAGATCAATGGGATGTTGAAGTACCCCATAGTAGCAACTTTCATACGGAGAGTATTAAACGGTGGACACAAAATATGGGAAAAAAATGGTCCATAGGAAAAATACAATAAATTTCAATAAAAAAATATAGTAATTTCAATAATTATAAATTGCAACATTTTGTTTTTCCTTTAATTAATACCAACGGGCTATTATAAATATAACAACATCAGTTCCGAATAGATTCGGTGGGTTTTCTATTATTTCTAGCCGCATTTTTTGGCTTTTTGGGAAACAGATTTGGTAAAAATATTATTGTTTACAACCGCAAGACTGGGTTTTGCTTTTTCTGAATTTTAATCTAGCAAAACCCTAAATTTTAGGAATTTCAGTCAGTGATAAACAACAATAATAGGTTTTTACAGTCCACGATGTCGGGCAGCCTGTTTTTGGGTCTACAAGCGGTTTACAGCATATGGGACTACCTCGTACTCACATGCGGGAGGCAACTAACTTTGCTACAAACGAGGCGTACATACCCTACCCCTGCAGGATTTGAACTTGTGACCTCAATTTAAAGAGCACATGTTCTTCACCATTAGGCCAACTCAGGTGTACATTTGTAAAAATAGGATAAATTTGTAAAAATCGATCATATTTGGTAACTGTGAAGTACCCTCTTAAAACTTAGAATAGAAGCATGGCGATCAGGAGTGGTCCTAAATTTTTTTGAATGTAGAGTATATATAGGGATTTATAAGGGATATGGGACGAGTCCTAACAGTCTTTAAATTAATCTCAATTAACAGGAAGGATATGAAGAAGTATAATGGGTATGAGATGGTGATAGTGTCTTTTGGTGTAAGTAAATATGAGTAAGTAATTAATCTTAATGTATATCTGTTGTAAAGGCTATTACTATTGGCAAATGCCAGTCATAAGAGCTACTCTTATCTAGTGTTGTTTCCGGCTATGCACCATTGGTAAATACAACCTTCAAACATTGTGCTGATACTACCACGGGTTTACTGGTAATGGACACTACTTAAGGCTATCATATACATGGCACTCTAAATCTACAGGAATGAAACATTATTTCATATATATATAGAGAGAGAGGGGGGCGGATGGAGTTGAGTAACAACTAAATTTCAATTAATGGGTAGGAAGTGTCCTACCAATCTTTCAATTGGTCTCAAATAAGAGGAAGGATATTAAGACGTATGGATCACACCTTGCACACAGAGAAAATGAGCTACCCCTTGTAAGGTATTGATGCTTGTCGAGAAGCACCAGCTATAGTGGCCATATTTCTATAAGAAGTTTAATAATAATTATACCAAATTCCAAACAGTACAGCCTGCAAGTTTCAAGGGCCATTACGTAATAGAGTTTGACTAGCATTATCTTCGATGCCCAAGTGGGATTCCATCCAAATATAACCATGTACCATGTTTTTTAGGAAATAGCCTGATCTCTAAATGCTCAAAAATAGTCCAGATTTCTTAGTCATTCAAAAATAGAAAGCAGCAAGAAGTTTGGTGCACAAGCAAAACATGTCAGCGGGATTTTTCTTCAAAGGGGGGCAAGATTAAACAAGGGCTATATTGCAGCAGTAGTACCTGCCGTGTAAGCAGTAGGCAAATGATGGAGCACTATTGTGGGAGTTCAGTAAATGTTTGTTTTTGCTGTGAGTTCAGAGGGTAAAGCTACTTCTTTGACAACAAGCCACATGTCTCCAGGATCCAGCAACAGGGCGAGGTGGACAGAAAACACTTGCAGCAGATGGAAAAGTATAAGAGGAAAATAAATCTTTAATTAAATCGGTCATATCTGTGCAGTAGGTATGTAGATCTTGTAATCAAGGAGTGCAAAACAAAAATGCCACAGTTTGTGTCACTTGAACAAATATAACTAAAACAATCGATTTTCATTGGGCATGACATTGTCAGAACAAGAAGAACGACTTATATCGCTCATAACTGCATTTACACAAATACGAATAATTGATGTCTTCTTACTTTATGCCTCTATTGAGTAAGATAGATTTTCGAGTTGCCAAATTAGACGAAGATCCTCACACTGGGTTGCAAGTTATATTCAGCTGATTTAATATCATTCTTCAATTTGGTTTTGAGAATAAAAGTGCTTTTTATGCTGTTGCATCTCAAGATTATAAAATCTTATTGGAAATACCTTCAATATATGGCAGTATCGACACCAGACCATTAAATCTCCTTACAAAGTCTGTCAGGCACCTCTCTAGCTTGTTTGATAGCCCTTGCCACTTGCTTCCCTCTATAGCCATTCTTTTTAAACAATGCACCTACTTTTTGAGATGGTTGATGGTGAGAGTATGCATGCAAGTGGAGTAGAGGTGTGGGAATCTTTCTTGTGCCCCTGACAAACCAGAAAGCCATTGATGTTATGGGAGAATAGGACTCCAAAACGAGTAAGCTCCCCTTCTCAATCTCCTTAATCAATTTGATACCATCCACCGAACTACTAATGTGGGAGTGTAAGTCCTTGAGATTGTCCCTACCATGCTCCCAATGAAGGTTGGTGTCATCAACAAACATCTCGCACCATTTAGGTTTCAAAGGAATGGAGTATAGAGCCCGCTCCCCAAAATGCTCTGTGAAGAGAATAGCCAACACTGGTGATAAAGGTGACCCCATTTCCTTTACTATTGAATGATCATAAATGACCCCATTAAAGGAGAAGAATGTGGGGTTTAAAGAAAAAGAAACCAACCTAGCCATACCCTCATCCATGTAAGCTCTGAACAAATCAACTGCATCACCAATCCGGTAGGTTCAGTAATGCAGGTTGACTATTGAAACTTGATTAAATACAGTGTGCAAATCCCCCTATTTAGGTTTGTTGTTTCTGATATTTACATAGCGATCATGAATATGATTTAGTGTTATCTATGACGAATAGACTGAGAATGAAATGAATGAATTAAAATGTAGGTAAGTATTAACATTATGCATGACATCATGTAATATATATATTTAAAAAGCATGTGTCCATGTATGTGTACAGACGAATTGGACTGAAAACCATAATTTCTATTGGCCTTACATGCCAACATACCAGTGCTATAAGATTATCGAAACTTGAAATAATGCATGTATGTATTGTGTAAATCCCTCCTATTTGACTCAAGTATTTTGAGACTCCGATTTAAGTATGGTTCATAAATATATAGTATAGTGTTGTCCTATAACAAGCAGAATTTGAATGAAAAGATTCAATGAATATAACTGTTAAATTGTGAATGATGTAATATTTAACCTGTTTATCTCGGATCCCACATCAGATCAATATGAGCAAGCTCTATATTAAATTTTGTTTGATGACTCTTAAATCCAATTTGGCTTCTGCTATATATTCTATATGGAAAAGGCACCATCTTCAAGGTTTTCCACTGTAGCGCTATCCATTTAGGAAAGAAAGTAATAAAGGACCTTCTATTTACTTTCAAACTCTTGCTATGTATACTATTTGCGAGAGAGTAAGAAAGAAAGGAGGGAACGAAGAAAGTAACACAGAGGAAGTGGCAGAGGCAGAGAGGGAAAGGAGGAGGGGGGAGGGATGGAGAACAGAGGGATGGGGGAGGGCTGGAGGGGGTGAAGGGAGGGTTGGTGGCCGTGTGCCAGAAAGGGAGGCAGAGTGCGAATGAAGGGAAGAAAGGAGGAAATAAATTCTAATAATATCCGAGAATTGATCAAACAAGGTCGGTGGGACTCAAAAAAGTGAACCCAAATAGTGATGCGATGATAATGCTATGCTTCAATTACTATTTAATTGTCTTCAATGGAAAAAAGTAAAATTGAAATCTTAATCAATGGCAATACTCTCCATGCTCGCGATCAACAAAAAAGTGAACGATGTCAGTTTGTACATTGGAAACAAAATAGGACCAGTCACTTCTGACAAACTCAAATTCACCTGAATCTAAGGTGTCTAAAACAACAAACATATTAAGCTTGGAATTGAAACCAATAAACATCATGGTGAAAGAAATAAACACAACGGTGCATATTAGAAAAAATGGTTTTACAAAAAGTCCAGAATGACCATGAAATTTCTCATCAAGTAGAAAAAGGTTGAGAGAGTGACAAACAATTTCTCCCATACAATATTCTTCATGCTCACGGTCAGCTAAAAAGTGAATGATGTCAGTTTGGATATTGGAAACAAAATAGGACCTGCTCACTTTTGACAAACTAAAATTCACCTTAAACTAAGGTGTCTAAAACAACAAATATATTAAGCTTGGAATTGAAACCAATATTAAACATGGTGAAAGAAATAAAGGAAAGGGTACATATTAAAAAAAAATCATGATTTAATACAAAAAGTCCAGAATGACCATGAAACTTCTCATCAAGGAGAAAAGGGTTGAGAGAGATAGACAAACAATTTCTTCCATATTTCGAGTATTATTGTAAATAACATCAAATTAAAAAGCACATGCAGAAAGAAAGGACGTTGCTCCACTTTAAGGATCACTATAACATGAAGTCCCAAACACTGAATAGAAAAGTGCCGCAATAATAGAGTTTCAGAAACCTTGCACTAATATAAGTACCTGAATTTCAAGAGGGTGTCCATGAATGCCCATTCGTTGATCAATCATACAAGAACCATCTGTTACTAATAAAGTTGGAAACATATCAAATCCATCGGCTAAGCACAGCTTTAATATCAATTTAATGCCTGTTTGAACATCTACCCTTTCTTGCAGGGCAAAATCTCCTGTTATTCTTCCATATGCTCTCAATAAGATAATCCATCAGAGCCCTGTCAAAGCAACATAGTGCTATTTGAAATGTTCTCTTTTGGCAATAATGTGCATGTACAAAGTAAAAGGATGAGAAACATTCTTATGTTTGTCTGTAAATTTTATTTACTGGGAATTTGGTTTCACTGTATCTTACAATGATTTTTCATCAGAAACCAATTAATCCTTACCAGAGTCAACAGGAGCAACACGACCAATTGCTGACTCTCCAAAGTCAGGATCCAAGACTTCCTCGACTGCTTCATTGTTGCCATCAAGAGGCACCGTCCTAACCTTGAAACTAGCTGGCATCTACCCTTGTCCTGGGTTGTAACAATCTACAGTCTTCTCCCAGCTCTGTCATTACAATGTGAATGAAAACATAAATCAGAAATTTTTATCAAGGTCATAACAAACTCACATGACCGTCATAGAAATAATGCAAGATGGACTTCTTCTAATACACCCTGGGAAGAATATACATATGAAATACCAGCAAGATAGGAAGGTGTACAAATCCTAAACCACCCAAGAAGGCAGAAAAAATAAATAAGAGAAAACAAAGAATATATCTTAGATTTCCCAGCTTACATGGATTTGCAGCCACCTGAGTCGGTAGGACATCTAAAATAAGATGAAAAACAGTCTCCAGGATTGTCCTAGATACATAAATATATGATCAAATTTTTCAAGATCTGTACCTTACGAACTTACAAATTCTCCAAGTGCATGAATTCTTTGAAACCTAATTTCCAGCCTGTCCTAGCAGAAATATCACCATAAAGAAACTCCAGCAACCCTTTAACATGTAACATAGAACACTGCTGGTATCATGGCACTCCTTGAGATCACATCTCTTCGAGGTATTCTATCAAACAGTTCACGTGCATTTTCAACAAATTCATATTGTGCATATCCTGCAATCATGGCATTCCATGAGCCCACATTTCTTTGAGGCATTTTATCAAACAGTTCACATGCCTTGTCTATGCTTCCACATTTTGCATACATGTCTACCAGGCAGTTGCAACTACATCAGTCAAAATTCCTCTATCCATTATGTTTTGATGGATGTCCATACCCTGTTCCAAAGCTCCCATTTTGGCACAGGCAGGGAGGATGCTGACAAAGGTTGTGGAATGCTTTACATCTGCCAATTGCAATTGCATGAATGTTTCGAAGTAATTATAACGCATTTTCAACAAATCCATTTTGGTCATATCCTGCAATCATTACTGTCCACGACACCACATTTTTTTGAGGCATTCTGTTGAACGGTTCACATGCCTTGTCTATGGTTCCACATTTTGCATACATGTCTACCAGAACATTTGCAACCACATCTGATAAAATTCCTCTATCCTTTATGCTTTGATGGATGTCCATGCCCTGTTCCAAAGCTCCGATTTTGGCACAGGCTGGGAGTATGTTGGCAAATGTAAACTGATTGGGTTGAAGACCTGTTTGTTGCATATGGTGAAACAGTGTGACTGCCTTGTGAGGACAACCATGTCTTCTGTATGCTGCAATAATTGACAGACATTTAAATATGTTTTTTAGATATGGTATCAGGGACTGCCTAATGGTTTGTTAGATGTATAATTTGCTGGTTTGCTGAGTCTGTACTTTTTATTTTGTTGGTTCTGAGAATGGCATGCATGCTTTAGGGCGCAGAAGAGAGAGTGACTGCTGCGAAAGGGACAACATCAATGGCATCCCCTGGTAAAGGGACAACATCAATGACGTCCCCTAAAACGCCTGGATCGGGTTCAAAGAGAAAGGTGTCGCCCACGGTTGGGACGTATGCCGTCCAGTGTGTAAAATGCTTCAAATGGAGAAAAATTCCAAGCAAGGAGCAATATGAAGCTATCCGGCAGAGCGCTCTTGAAGACCCCTGGGTTTGTAGTAGGGCTTCTGCCTGGCGTCCCCGTGTTTCCTGCGACGATCCGGCCGACCTCTCCCCAGATATGAGTCGCCTCTGGGTAATTGACAAGCCCAACATACCTTGTCCTCCAAAAGGATGGGAGCGCTTATTGACCCTTAGAGGAGAGGGCGCTGCAGGTTTGCTGATGTCTACTATATTTCACCGTGTGGAAAGAGATTGAGGTCTATGGTAGAGGTTGAAAGATTCTTGGAAGAAAATACTCGGTATGGAGCTACCATTTCAGATTTCAATTTTCAAATTCCCAGACCACTTCACGACAGTAAGCGTTCGGCTTCGGAGGCTCAGATCCAAGGTGACACAGGTCGGAGTAATAGATCCAAAAAGTTGGTTAACTAAAGCTGTGTCAGCCGCGGGCTCGTGATTTTCTTCACGGACTTCTCCTTACACAGCAGCAGTGGTGACAGAAAATACCTGAACCAGATGTCAAAATGTAAAGGGGCAAATAAAACTTTAATAAAAGCGGTCGTATCTAGACAGGCGCTCTCCCTATTTCTACGACATCCCTGGTGTATGGCTCGCGATTGTCCGTACATCGTCGACCAAATGATCTCGGCCATTGTTGTCTTCGTCCGTGTCAGAGCCCCTCCCGTTTTCTCACAGAGAACACGCCTTTCGGCGTAATTAACGAGTGGCGGAACAATCATAAAGAAGGGAAGTCATCTCTCCTTCCACAACGCGGTTTTCGAAACCAGTTTTGACACAAGCGGTTTCGCGCTTGGCGGTATTGCATCCATTTTTAATGTAACACTGAATATGCTGCCAGATATCCATTAAGGGGAGGAAGCGCATTGCAGGAAAACAAGTGTAAAAGCCTGGTACTGTTAGGGTTTTACCATAATTTTTCCCTTTGAAAACAGCAGAAATGTGTTTGCAATTTAATCCTGAGAATAATCCTGGTTTGATTGTTTTTCTTGGCCCCGTATTTCAACATTTTCTGCCTATTTTTGTCCAGAACATCCTGGTCTGAATCCGTTTTGGTTGGCCCAGGGTTTGATTCTTTTTTTCTGATCATTTTGCAGTGTTTGAAGAGTATTATTAGTAATGGCATCTGCGACGGCAATGGCGTTGATCAGTGTGCCTTTCATGCAGCAAAATTATGGCGGATTTGCAAGCACTAAGGTTGACTCCGCTCGTATTTCAACCGCATTTGTTAATCGGCTCAGAAGCAGGGTTTACACTTACTCTTCGCTCAAGTTAAACAGCAATGGCCTTGCGGGGTTTGTTGCGAGGAAGCCCCGGTTCGAATCTCGGCCGGCGCTTGCTGCGGTTCCTCCTCAGTTCGAGCTTGCTGATTCGAAGCCGATCGGACTGAATGGCAGAAAATACCTGAACCAGATGTCAAAATGTAAAGGGGCAAATAAAACTTTAATAAAAGCGGTTGTATCTAGACAGGCGCTCTCCCTATTTCTACGACATCCCTGGTGTATGGCTCGCGATTGTCCGTACATCGTCGACCAAACGATCTCGGCCATTGTTGTCTTCGTCCGTGTCAGAGCCCCTCTCGTTTTCTCACAGATAACACGCCTTTCGGCGTAATGAGTACCTTTTGCAATTAATTTACACAGTGAAATTTTGAATGTCTCCCTCCATTTTTCCCTCCAATAATGAAGAAGAAATTTCGTATTTGTTTGCCTTACACTGTTCAAACTTTACTCTTTCGGTTATGGATATGAGCAGTTGGAGTGGGCACCTAAATGTTATCATTTTAGTGCTAAATTCAATTCTACAATATTCATCTTTCTCCAATTTTTAAGCAAGTTCAGCGTCTTCTATTATACGTTGTTTTCTTCAAAGCATTATGGGCTATGCTTCCTTGCCGCTGTTTGTTTTTCTGCTATGAAAATAAACTTGGGTTTTTTAATAATAGTATGTTAATATTGGAAATAATGATCAATAAATTTCAGAATATTTACAGATTTTAATAGCGATTATAGAAATTTTACAGATTTAATCACCTATAACTGAAAAGATCAATCGCAGTAATAAAATAAGATGCAGTTTTATATTTATCAAAAACGTAATAAGAATTAGGCCAATAAAAATATTATGCCCAACTTGGATTTAGAAAAAGATTAAAAAGACAGTGATCTTTTGCCCTGCAACTTGGCACTAATTTAACAGTGAAAAATATAAATTGCTGCATCAATCGCAGGTACGGCAACAGGAATCACCAGTTTCAGAGTCACCCCATTGAGTGTTTACAACTTAACTACCTCATTGTTCCCCTACAAGAGCCAGTGCAGCTGCAATATAGTCAGCAGTATGCTCCCTCTGGCCTTACACCTGACAAATGCATTTGCTTAAAAGTTTCCGAGGCCTTTCAAACAAACCCCATTTGTAAATATCCTGAAATCATTACGCAGGTATTTTGTCAAACAGTTGGCGTACCTTGTATATATGTACACGTTTTTCAAACTTATCAAGCCACAGCCATACTTAGAACAGGCCATACTTATCCAACCTGCTCCCACGCTTTGATGGCTCTTCCAGTCTGCTGCAACTCCCAAATGGAAAAATTCCACTTACCAGAAATCCCACGATGCAGGTACATGCAAAATATGAACATCTATTTCTTCCGCTCGTATTTCAACCGCATTTGTTAATCGGCTCAGAAGCAGGGTTTACACTTACTCTTCGCTCAAGTTAAACAGCAATGGCCTTGCGGGGTTTGTTGCGAGGAAGCCCCGGTTCGAATCTCGGCCGGCGCTTGCTGCGGTTCCTCCTCAGTTCGAGCTTGCTGATTCGAAGCCGATCGGACTGAATGGCAGAAAATACCTGAACCAGATGTCAAAATGTAAAGGGGCAAATAAAACTTTAATAAAAGCGGTCGTATCTGGACAGGCGCTCTCCCTATTTCTACGACATCCCTGGTGTATGGCTCGCGATTGTCCGTACATCGTCGACCAAACGATCTCGGCCATTGCTGTCTTCGTTGTCGTTATATATCTCTTTTTTACCAATGAAGCCAAAATCATATGTACGAAAAGGACTTGTTCAGGGGGCAAGGCGGTTGATCAGTGGCATTGAGCTATGTCGTCATGCAAAGCTCGAGCAGAAAGACCCATTATGCTTGAAGCAAGCATCTTCGAAAAGCAAAGAGCCCACACTGTACCTGTAGTATCTTCTAGTAATAGATTCAGTGCATATCTAAATGTGCATTCTCAGGGAATCGACATTACATTTAGGACAATGCCATGTGCCTTCATCTGTCTGCACTACTTTTTTTTGCGGCATTGTTTACCATTAATTACATTTGTACATGAGGTATAACAAAAGTTAGTCATATTTACATGAATAATCGTAGCCCTTATTAAAACTTTTGTGGCCACTTCCAATTGTGCTACTTCGTGCACCCCTGCAATGTCGGTGGTATTTATGTTCACGGAACTTAAGTTCACTGGTATAAGTTCCTTGGAATTCAAGGCGGCCCAGGTACGTAGCTCCTCACACGGTAATGTAGGGTTGATGAAGCATTCAGAGTTAAGGCCTGTTGAAAGTGATTTACCATTAAATGACGTTACTTTAACCCGCTTCAGGGCCACTACCAACTTTTCGCCTGTGTTACATTGGTACAAATCATGCAATAAGGGCCCTTCACTTTCACAGAAAGCCCCCCACAGTGTAATGTCAATAGAATGGTTAGAAGCATCACATATGGAAATGGCACATTTTTTAGCTTTTGTTCCGTCTGGCCGGTGGATAGAAGAAGTTTCTGAAATACCCTCCACTATTCCAATGACATCAACATTTGCATTAATAGCTGAATCCTTAATAGCAGCTATTTTTGTAAATTGGAAATTGTCAAACGGTATGTCGCTGTCCTCATCAGAGCACAACTGTAGCATGGAGTTTTTATTTAGGATAATTTCCCATAAACAATCACATTGGCTGCGTTGTTGGTTAGCACATTTTAAACTGCCATTGGATATATTGTAAACCCTTTCGCGTTGTACAACCTCAAAAAAAATGGGAGCTATACTTCCAAATGTTGTTACAACAACATTATCTCCAGCAGCATCTTTAACATTAAAGCTAAACACCTGCCCTGGGCCCCATTGCTGTTGACAAACTGGTGTACATTCCCTTTCCTTGTTACTCGCCCTTTGATAGTCCACTTTGGCTGATATGGGTTTAACTTTTTAATAGGAGTAATGACCGGCTTAGCAGGAACAATAACAAATTTACTTTGAGGACTAGCAGGAAAATTGTTAGGCCCAGGTTCAGAAGGTGGCACCGAGCTAGAAGCAGCCATTATGAAGCTTTAACGTGCTCGAATGGATTGCACCCAAACTGCAATAAATATATAAATAGTAATATACGTTAATACTTATAGTATTTTGGAAACCTTATCACAATTTGACACATAAGGCGTATTATAATAAGGCTACTACGAACCAATGCATGTATAGCGGCTATAGTAACATGATGGCTAACAAAGCATTACAATAATTTACAAATGCATATTATTTTGTAGTTATTATGAAATGTATAAATTATAGAGTGGAACTGCACATTTGTAAATGTAAAACATAACAGCTTATCACAATTTGACGCATAAGGCGTATTATAATAAGGTTACTACGAAACAATGCATGTAAAGTGGCTATAGTAACATGATGCCTAACAAAACATTACAGCAATTTACAAATGCATATTATTTTGTAATTATTATCAAACGAATATATATAATTGATTTGGACACGAGCATGTCACTCAGACTGCACATTTGTAAATGTAAAACATAACATAATTGTTATTTACAATGTATCATGAACGGATGCATGTAAAGTGGGCATATTAACATTTTTATTTATTTATTATCAAATACATAAATTACACATACAAATATATATAATTTCTTTGTACACGAGCTTTTGACTCATAGTCCACATTTCTAAATGTAAAGCAAAACATAATTGTTATTTACAATGTATTTAATACCATCTCTATCTCTGCAATAAAGTGTTTTTCAGTATAAAATACACAGAACAACGGTAGCAAACGGATCCTTGGTGGCTCAACGTCTTCTGTGGGCGGCGCAACTTCTAGCGCCACTATATTTGGTGGCGGTTCCTCGATATGTTGATGGTCATTGGGTGTTTCTTTGGTCTTGCATGTAAGCAGCTAAAACAAGAGCTAATGCATCTCCAAAACCCCATCGAAGTTAGCAATGTGAAAGGCTGCACATAAACAGGTACTGTGTTGGCATTTAACTCGCAAGTTCAAGAATTCGCCATGGAGATGGTCTGTTGTACTATAGTTGAAATCTTGTATAGTAGAAGTTGTGTTTATTTAACTATTTTCTAAATAGGATGCTTAGAACTTCTTTAATGAATGAATATATACTAAGCTGCAACGAAATAAGAAACATATTTTTAAGATGATGGAAAAACAATTTGGTGCTATGTGCAACAGGTTTAGTTGCAAAGTATTATAAAACAAATGAGTGTATTATAAATAGTGTTCTAATATTTAAAATAAAAACACACAAGATGGTACAAGAAATGAAGAATTTCTAGCCATGAATTAGAGTCTGGAAAACATAAACACAAGGCATGAAATTCAAATATGCATGCTCATGACCAAAGTAGAAGAAAAGGCCAGGTAAGCAGTACCAGTAAAAGAAACTACAACAAATTGCCTGAAATAAATGTCTTCGAACTGCCCCTGCCACAGGAATGAATCTATTAAATAGCATTCGAATATTTAAAAAAAAACACACAAGATGGTACAAGAAATGTAGAATTTCTAACCATGAATTAGAGTCTGAAAAACATAAACACGGGCTATGAAATTCAAATATGCATGCTCATGACCAAAGTAGAAGAAAAGGCCAGGTAAGCAAAGTGCACAGTAAAAGAAACTACAAAAAATTGCCTAAAATAAATGTCTTCGAACTACCCCTGTCACAGGAATGAATTTATTTAGAAAGAAAACTGATGTTATTAAATTAAATGTCTCACTTATTTTTCTTATGAATGGCCTGCAGACAACCCAAAAAAACGCACCCACACAGGAGTGGAACCCCGAAATCATATTAACTTTTTCTTTGTTGACACGTCTATTGGAAAAGTCAAAGCAAGACAATTACGAATTTAATAGCTATGTTATTATAAATAGTGTTGTAATTTTTAGCTCATGAGTAGACTGTAATACTTTAAAATATGAAGTCGCATAGAGTGTATAAATCTTGTTGACACTATGGCCTACTCGGTTGTGGCGAGGACAAACACTAGACCTGGGAAAAACACATAAGACGGTACCATAGGAGAAGGACAATATTTGTCATGGATGACCAAAAGTGTGAAGTGGCTATTAAAGATGAGAGCACGCCTATCAGCCAGAACTTGAAGCATCTCTGTAACTCATTCAATGCAGGCATCTCTGTAATTCATTCAATGATTCACAGATATAAAGATGTGCAGAAATTGAAATCAATGGCTCTTTTCTCATGCTACTCTGTTACGTACCTGTATTTTTTGGGTCAGATTTTGGTCAGTTGTGCAGATCCTTAATTTTTTTTTCTAATATACTCCTAGCTTGTGCTGAAATGGGAGCTGTGGAATAGAGTATGAACAGCCAAAAAAGCATAAAGGATAGAGGAATTTAATCAGATATTGTAGTTTGAATCGTTGCACTACACATGTATGCAAAATGTGGAAGCCAAGAGAAGACAAGTGAACTATTTGTGAGAATACCTAATGAAAACATGTTCATTTGCAACCAAATAAAAGAAAAAAGCTCATGAGTAGATCTGTAATACTTTAAAATATGAAGTCGCATAGAGTGTATAAATCTTGTTGACAGTATGGGAAACACAAACGGAAACAGAGATAAACGGAGGCGCACTGACCCATGCGGTGGCGGCAAAATGAGGTTGGGGCAGACACGTGGGTGTAACCAAAAACGGAACAGAGCGGGAGAAGCATGTTGATGAAAACGGTAAAAAATCTCTTCAGTTGGAAAAATTGAGAAATTGAAATCAGCAAACATAAAGCTGGAAATTGAAGCGAGTGTCGAAACTATCAATTTATAGATTCAAATCTTTTAATTTTTGCTACAACTTTGCATATGCTATTTTTTTGCCTAAGATTTGTAAATTTAAAAACAATTTTTAGAGCTCGGATGCCATGCATGCAGATTTCACAAATTTGTTATGTTTGTAACCAATGAGATATAGTTCGTTCCAAATTTATTTGATACTGAAAAGAATTGGTAAAATATTGCAGGGTCAGATTTTGGTCAGTTGTGCACCTAATAATTTCTCTTTATAGATTTGCAGCTTCAGGGCGTAAAATTCTAATTAAAAGATCCTTAAATATTTTTTCTAATATACTCCTAGCCTGTGCTGAAATGGGAGCTGTGGAACAGGGTATGAACAACCAAAAAAGCATAAAGGATAGAGGAATTTAATCAGATATTGTAGTTGCAACTGCCGCACCACACATGTATGCAAAATGTGGAAGCCAAGAGAAGACAAGTGAACTGTTTGACAGAATACGTGATGAAAACATGTTCATTGCAACCAAATAAAAGAAAAAAAGTCAACGCAAGCCATAGAAGACTCACAGCCATAATCAAAACAAATGCAAAAATACTATGGATAGAACAGAAATCCAGGTAAATACCTGTAAACCAAACTGCAGCAGATAGACTGGAATAAACCCTCACAACTTTTGCACTGTCAATGTATCTGACCACCATCCGCCACACAATTTAAATAAGCAAACCCTCAGAATTTGGGCGGCCACCGATGATGCAGGAGGAAAAACTGAAGGGAAACGGCAGGTGCAAGCAACCCACAATGACAGAGAGCCATCTCCATGCGTGGCCACCGATGATGCATGACGCAAAACTGAAGGGAAACGACAGGTGCAGTAGATCTCCACGTGCACCCCATAACAGCCGAACCACCGTTGAAGGAGCCAATGAGAAACGCAAACGGCAACAGAGACAAACGGAGGCGCACACCCATGCGGTGGCGGCAAAGCAGGTGGGACAGACACGTGGGCGTAACCAAAAATGGAACATAGCAAGAGAAGCATGTTGATTTAAAATAAAGCAAAAATTCCCCTCGTGAAAACGCCACGGGCGTAATCATGTAGATAGTCCTCTATAGGTAAACAACCGATCCACCCCTCTAATGTTTATACAGTATAAAGACCTATCTATAATCTAAAGACCTATAGACTATAGATACCCTCTATATAAATAGACTTGCTGAAAAAAAGGGCAGGATTTAGCAATTGTAGAATTAGTGCAACAATGAATTCCATTTCTATATTGTTGATCCAAGGAATAAACTCGTTGATTGAGGAGTCCGATAGATCACAAAATAGTACCTTAATAAAAATTAAACACATAATTGGTGTAACCATTAGAGCCATTGTATGTTGTGAACCTCGCTCATTGTATTTCTAATGTTGAGTGGTCTTGGCCCTCCCGCTTCATGGCTTGGACTTAGTGGTTCAGGTTCGATTATGAAATTTACTTTCATTCTACCAATTGGTGAGCCTTCATTTGTTTGGGTGAGCGTCGCATGGTAGGGCTTTCCTTTTCCCACGCTATCATCATCAAGCTCTCACGAACTTGTCTCTCCATTTTATTATTAGTGCCACCTGTGTTCACATACTCAAACTGAGCTCTCCATCTCTTTGGACAACTCGTGAGCTCATGTTCCATTGCAAGATTGACCTACTTCTGAGATGATGAATCTTTGAATGAAGCATGGCTCAGTGTAAACACTCCCCACCAATGTCAAGTTCCACCCGAGCTTGATTCGAACCATGCTCATGCACATGTGGTGATCTATTCGCCGAGCCCACCGTCTATGGCCGAGTTGGCCTTCATCACTTCTCTGTTGAGCCGAGCTCATTCTCCCACCGCCGAGTTAGCTTTACAATTGCCATGGAGAGTTACCCCTGGACGAGCTCACATCGCCCTCTGCGATGCCCTAGACCTGTCCGAGCTTGGGGAGCTCAGAATTTTCACCATTAAATAGCGTTGTCCCCATTGCTAGCTCGATCGCCGAGTTGTCCCTCAACTCTCGAGCCACTCTTAATGAACTGCTTCATGGTTTCCCGCCATCGAGCTACTCGAAACGTTCCCGATGCACCTGAGCGAGCCCCTTCACAAGCTTGATGAGCTTGCAGATCTCCCACCGAACACCCATATGACTCGGAAAGTCGCTCCTTTGACACCCAAAAAATGCAAACCCCATGGCTCATCGAGTTACTCACCGAGTAGCTCGGTGAGCTGTTTTTTAGTTCCATTGGCTCTTGAGGCCAATATGGGTTTTTTTAATTTTTGAAGCTTGTTTTGGGGTTTTTGCATTTTCTAATTGAGGGAGGGGGAAGAATGTGCAGGACACAAAAAATGTTAAATTTATTTGTCTTAGGTCCATTTTCACCATTTTTGGGGTCGAAGGCCATTTTTGCCTTTGCGATGGGACTATGACCCCGAATGACCCAATTTAGTTTGAATGCTTCTGAATGCCTAGAAATGTTCCCAAGACCCGGAGACCACACGTGACTGTTTTGCAACCCGTAGGGCCCACTTGGGAGCTTAGGATCACTTTGGGACCCTGTTGGGCAATTTTTCCCAAGGGGGCAAAAATTGTCAACAATTTGGTGACTCATGGGACATCTGCCTGCTAGATGTTTTGAACCAGTAGCCTAGGCATATCCATTGGGCACAAAGTCACTTTGAATACATGTAGTTGTTCTTGAATGTTAAATTGAAACACGGAGACCACCTACACCTATCAAACTTAACCTGTTTCGTTGTTTGTACTCTCAATTTTCATAAGAAAATCTTTAAATTAATATTTGTGAGAGTAGAAAATTGTCTTGACTTGAGATCTCCACATATTTATCTTTGTAACCCTCTTCTATGAGACTAAGATGGATTGTCGTGAAACCGATTCTCGCTAAGTATGAAGCCCACAAGACTAATGATTGCTTTGCATGTCTGCACGCTACTGAGTTTTAAACAAGACAATTTTCAAATTTTTACATCATGAACTCTATTAAATTTGAATTTTCTCTTTCTTTTGAAAGTTCCACTCTTTCACACATTGCTTTCAAAGGCTACTTTCCAGATATGGCGGAGGCACTTGGAAGTTCACCTATGATTGGCCTTGAAGGACTTGAAGAATGAAAACTCATTAAAATCGGTCTTTAACTTGATTTTAGTTGCTCTCGCATTTATTTTCTTTTCAAACTGTAATTGTTTCCCACAAGTATGAACCTTTTCCGCATGTGAGGAGACTACTAAAACACCACATCTGTGGTGGAGAAAATGCGAACAAAAATATATGTAAAAATATCAAATCATACATGCCTAAGTAGGCATGCAGAGTGTGCCTAAGCACTTGTGCTGCGAAAAACAAATCCCACACCTACCCTACACTAATGGAGACAAGAGAATCTTTCAAACAAATCCCGCCACTTTGGTAGTGCAAAGTAGTTCCCTTTCCTTGCAACTGCTGCCATGCGAGATGATTCAAAGCGATCAAGGCTATAAAAATGAGTGAAAATTTGAAAATTTGACACGGACCCTATTTTCCACTTGAAATCTCAAAGTATCAATTTGGATATAAAACAAATACCCCTTTGGAATGATCCACGAGGCCCTTTGAGGTATTGTGACCGATGTGGCTGATCCTTAATTATTTCAAGCTCACCATCATGTTCGTGAATGAACAATACCGGTTGTGGAAAATATAGTTCTAACTCCAATGAAGCTAGATACGAAATACATGGCATGAATCGGTGAGTGTACCCGCTGCTTTGAATTGGAATTTCAATAAAAAAATATTTAAGCAGATTTTCCTTGAAAAGGTGGTTGTCTTTGATTGGATCCTCTTTATTTTGCACATCTACATACAACTAATGTGTCATCTTGGTGGATGGTATGGAAGAAGTGATTTCCTCATGCTCTTTTCCCTCCGCAAAGAATGTGGGATTCCTCTTCGATAATGGGCTATTCTCCTTGGAAGGTCGATGATGGAGGAGCAAATGATGTGATATCCATAGGCTCCTCTTCATTGAAACAATCCTCCAAGTCTGACAGATAATCTGTCTCCTCGTTTTCATACTGTGTCGACTCAACCTCCTCTATAGTGTGAGCATGCTCCTCTTCTTTTGGATTTGGAGCTATTCCTTCATCCCCTCCTGTTGATTTTGTAACCTGAGTTTGATCAAATTTTTTGAAAACAAAGTGCCCTCATGAATGTTGCATTCTAAACACTCCGACTATTGATCATCCTCAACCTATTCTTTCTCAGAAATTGTTGCAACCGAATCAGCCTTCACCACCTATTCTCCCTCTACCTTGACCTCCTCTGAAGGCTTAACCAATAGGGGATTTTTTTCCATTTTGATCTTAGTAACCTAATTATTCAAAAATTGAGGCATTTCTTCCTTGTTAGGCTCTTTTTTGTTGTTCTTTTTAATGGTTTTTTGAGTTTCGTCCCGCATGGATTTAGGGAAGTGAGAGGAGTATCGGATTGAGTCTCGATACATGTTTTTTTGGTGGTGGATATGATGGGAGGGTTGTATAAATCTACTCTTGTGGAGGGACTGTCTTTTGGAAGGGAAGAGGACAAAGAAATTGAGATGGGATGGAAGACCGAAAGACGAAGAAGGGGATTCTTTACTAGGTGTGGCTGCTTAGGAAACTTTTGATTTGTGGTTTTGGTTGAAATGATACCGATTGAGAAGAGGGAAAAGAACTATGAGAGGGTAATGCAGGGGTCTCCTATAGACAAGGTTGACTTGCATAACATTCAACGTCCTTGATCCATCCTTCTATTGGGGGTAACATATCAACTATGAAGCTTAGTTTCTCCTAAGGATTAAGATAATATGGAAAGGGGCCTTCCCATGGACAAGGGGCCCGAACTTGATCTTCAATACGCATTTGGGACAAAGCCCTAGGCGCACCATACCTTGGCCATTATTTTTAGGATCTTCATTTGTAGCTCAACATTTCTTGGTGAAGAATGTCCTTGAAATCTGATACCCCATTATTTTTAGGATCTTCATTTGTAGCTTAGCATTTCTTGGTCAAGAATGTCCTTGAAATCCACATACCCCTCTCTTGAAAATATGGATGATCGGTGGATAGCCAAACCGACATGTTTCTTTTTCATCCGGGAATGCGTATTGAATTTGATTTCCATTATAGTATGGATTTGGAGATGGTTGATAACACCATGGAAATGAATATTGCAACTCTAAAGGAGGGTTGTACTAATATTGTTGTTGTTCTAGATGTGAATCCCAATAGGCGAATGAAGCCATGACTGCAAGACTTCATGAAATGGAAGAAAATGGAAAGGAGAAAAATGGACGGAAATGAATGGCGAAGAAATGGAAATTCTATTATTCGAGAGAGATGGGTTTGTGACCCATATGGAGTCGTTAGTTGTGATTTGCATGTGTGTCCCGAATACCGAAATTCTACCACATGCATAACAAACTTGATAAAATAAAATGGATACATGTATGCACACCTTGAAGAGCTCAAAAATTGATGCGGGGTTGGAGTGGTTCAGCTACAAATGATCCTCCAAAATTTGAATTTCAGAACCTAGCTCCACTTGAGAACCTCTGAAATCCAAAGTGGTTGAAACTCTAAAACCCGAAGTGCACAAAAGTCTGAACTCGAAATGAGGAAACATTGAAATTTGAAGAGTGAAACAACCTCCGAAGTCTAAAATTGCCACAGACTCCCGAATTCTGAAAGCCTGAAATTTCAAAACCTCTAAAATCCTGAAACCCAAAATTTAAAAAGGTCCGAAAATGGAAAACCTCAAATCCTGAATCCCAAAATCCTAAAATTTGAAAAACCACGAATTTCAAAACTCCAAGAAACTAAGGATACCCTTTTGAAGTTTGACCCCCGATCTATCAACTGGTGAAGTTTGAACTCATTTTGGACATTTTTAGCCCTCCAAATTGATTTCAAACTTTGGCCCTACTTTGGAAACCTCTGAAATCCAAAATCTGCATCTCTCAAACTCCAAAATGTAAGGAAACCTCTTAAAATGAAGTGTCTGAACTCAAGCTTGAATGTGATCTTGATATGCAATTGAACAAATTGTAAAAATGAAGCTTTGACCTCTTTGTTCTCTCGTCGGGCGTGCAAAATTGTTGTTACAAAATCACAACACCCATTGAATGGTTGTTTCGAATGGGGCATTCGATGTGATTTGCAAAACATGGAGTTGTCATGAAGTGTGGGACCTTGCGAATCAGACAACTCTCTGGAGAATGTTGGTTCCTTCCCTAATCTTACCTGCCACAAAATACTCCAAGTGCAAGCCAAACTACTACTAAACCCTAATATAATACTTCCAAGAGGACAAAGAAAGAAAGATTGCATGAAAGTAAAGCCTACACTAAAGCGGTGATACACCAAGAGAAGGACCGTTAATCACCCTTCCCACCTGCAAAATAGAGATAGGGTGAATCCTAGGGAGGTTGAACAAATGCAACACAAACCTAAGTTCACCGATGCATTGAGGGAGGTTGGACGGTTGCAACACAAATCGAAATGCAAACAATCTTCATTCCTATAAGCACAATACACCAAACCCTGCAAATGAACATGAAAAATGCACAGAACACCTTGTTGCAATGAGAGGTAAGAGAGACATAAAAAACATGCAAAGGTTAAAACAACTAACACAGAACATAATTTTTATTGCTCATGAAGTATACATAGTACATTGTATGTAGGAGAGAGAGAGGTATGAAGCCATTACAAAGATTTGGGAAGGCTTGAAGCCCCAAGAATAATGGGGTGCATGGGAGAAGAAATGTGATCAACCCCTTATTTGTGCAACCCCTTTCATATTTATAGAAAACATTTGAAGGAGAGGAGAGAGAGAAATGAAAATACGAAATTCCACATAAACCCATAAAAATCCATTCTTTAATTTGTAATGGGTACTTGAAAATATTTTTAAAAATCTCCTTCATTAATGGCTTTATCTTGTGTTTGAAGTAACCTGCTCTGATTGCACCTGGGTCTAGTCTAGTTCCTATAGCTCATGATGACCTCTACCTTTTCACCAACCTTCATTAATGGCCTCCACCTACCAAGGGCACTTTAGCTTTGTTCCCAAATTTTGGAGGTTGTATAACCTCTGAAATACCAAAAATTATGATTCCATGTTGTAGGGTTTCCCTTCACGATTCCAACGACTGGTCTTTTGTGAGAAACAAACTCATGGGGTGAAAGTTATGCCATTTTAGATTTTTCTAGGCCTACAAATTTCAGGGTTTAAAAAACCTCTAAAAATCTCATTTTGTTTCCTTCATTATGATCCCAAGCGGAAGCTCTCTCTCTCTCTCTCTCTCAACTTTCCATAGAGGCCTGTAATTTCACAAAATTTCAATGCCCGGAGCTCCAGATGTGATCATTTGAAGATCAAGGTTTGAATGACCCATTCACTATCTGACTCTTCATGGGCGAGTTAGCTCACCGAGATAGAAACTAAGCTCCCCATTTTTATTATTTTGTGAGCTCACTTTGGTTTGATCAAACTTATCTACATGTGGGAGAGTTACCTTATCTCCTCCATGTTTTAAAATACACAAGCTCCAAGTGAGCTATTTTCCTACTGTCGAGCTTGTAAATGGCTCGTGTCCATGCTGCGTTGACCTCGTACACGTAATCGCTCCTTAAAGCTTCCTACCACCTCGAGCCACTCCTTTTAGCACCAACCCCGAATTCATTTTTTCTCTTAGCACTTTATGGAAACCGTCACCCACCACATGTCTCGGTGAACCTTGAATTCGACATACCCGAAAAAACCAGCTTGCACCACGTTGCTTTACCTAGGCTTTGGGCATTCGGGTTCCTCACATTTTGGATCTTTGGCTTAGCTCATTTCAGATTCTCCCCACGCAGACTCGAAGCTTGTTTCAGGTTGACCTCGAATGGGGTGTTGACCCCGAAACTCACCTGCCGAGCCACGTCATCCTCCTCTTTGGATTTTGGATTTCACATTTTCGAAAGGAGGGACATTGTTCATCCATTTGGTCGGTCGAGAACTCTCGAACCCCAAAGGCCCAAAAGCGTGAATTTCGGAGTTTCAAGCTTTGGAACTCTACCTACTATTTGCTCAAAACTCCTCCACATCTTCGAAATTGGATTTCTTTGAAATCTAAAAGCTCTCGGGTTCGAAATGTCTCCTCTCTTACGTTGTTTCGCTAAATCCATTTAGGCAAGGCATGAGCCATCATCGGATCGAGATCCTTCATTCTTGCGTGGCCTCGACTCAATATTTCCTTCTACAATTTTCTTGGTTGTATATCCCTTGGCTCAATATTCCTAGTGTGATTCGTGAGTTCGGTTTCTTCTGTTCGGCCTGGTTTCGGCCCCCACCTATGCATGTTACGAGTTTATTTCCACCTTTACTACGGCCTTCTTGTTTCTACCTTTACTCGCGACCTGCTCATTGTATTGCCAATGTCGAGTGGTCTCGGCCCTCCCCGCTTCGCGGCTTGGACTTAGTAGTTTGGGCTCGATTATGAACCTTACTTCACTCTACCAAACAATGAGCCTTCGTTTATGCTGGGTGAGCGTTGCATGGTAGGGATTTCCTTTTCCGCACCGCCATTGCGAGCTCTCATGAACTGGCTCTCCGTTTTCTCACCGGTGCCACCCTTGTTCACATACTCGAACCGAGCTCCCCATCTCTTGGCCCAACTCGTGAGCTCTTGCTCCATCTGCAAGCTCGACCTACTTCGAGACGAGGTATCTTTGAATGAAGCCGAACTCGGGTGTAAACACTCCCCACCAATTTTGAGTTCCACTCGAGCTCGATCTAAGCCATGCTCGTGCGCATGTGGTGATCTATTCCACCGAGCCCACCGTCCATGGTCGAGTTGGGCTTCATCTCTTCTCCATTAAGCCGAACTCATTCTCCCACCGCCGAGTTAGCTTACTGATCGCCATGGCGAGTTACCCCCAGACGAGCTTGCATCACCCTCTATGATTCCCTAGACCTGGCTGAGCTCAGGGAGCTCGACATTTTCGCCATTGAAGAGCGTTGGCCCCATTGCCAACTCGATGGCCGAGTTGGCCCTGAACTCCCGAGCCACTCCTGATGCACTACTTCATGGTTTCCCGCCATCGAGCTACTCGGCACGTCCCCGAATCACCTGAGCGAGCCCCTTCACGAGCTTGACGAGCTCACGAAACTCCCACCAAACACCCATCTGACTCGGCTCGCCAAGTAGCTCTTTTGACTCCCCGTAACAGACCCCTTGGCTCGTCGAGCTATTTTTTAGTTTGATTGGCTCTTGAGGCCAATATGGGTTTTTTTAAAATTTTCTAAAGCCCGTTTTTGGGATTTTTTTGCATTTTCTGATTGAGGGAGGGGGGAAGAATGCCCAGGACACAAAAAAATGTGAAATTTCTCCGTCTTAGGCCCATTTTCACCATTTTTGGGGGTCGGAGGCCGTTTTTGCATTGCGATGGAACTATGACCCCATTATGACCCTAAATGGCCCAATTTAGTTTGAATGATTCTGAATGCCTAGAAATGTTCCCAAGACCCCGGAGACCACATGTGACTTGTTTGTAGCTTGTAGGGCCCATTTGGGAGCTTAGGATCACTTTGGGACCCTGTTGGCCATTTTTTGCCCACGGGGGGCAAAATTTGTCAACAAGTTGGTGGAAGTAGAATGACACTATATTATGGAGTGTGGAGCCTATAGCAACATCCAAATCAACTATAAAGAAAAATTAAAAGTTGACAACATAACTTTCTTGTTTAGGTTTGACAAAACAACAAAATTTTCGATTAAAATCCATAGTAAATGATCCCACATCATAAAAAAAAAAGGCATTTCACAAAAACTAATTAAACAACCTTATATTATAGAGTTGTTTTTACATAACTCTCTTACTACTACCCTTTATCCTATAGTCTACTAATATTAAAATATCTCATTCATTCACTTTGTCCAACTTGTTGACTGGTATAAAGTTAACAATGTAGTAGGTGGAGACTTTAGAAGGGAAACATCAAAACAAATCAATACGTCATTACTCTGGAAAGTTTAAAAGTTCACAGGAAACCCATACCTATCATATCGGTTTTGACTGGTTTTCTCAGCAAAGTTGCAGAAAATATGGAAGCTCAGAACCCCAACACTGCATTCAATGAACTGCTGTCAAAAACTCTGCCATTGTTGCTCGGAACATACGAAGACATCGATCCACTAATTCCACAATGCATTTATGCTTTGAGAAGAGCCAGATCTCCTGAATGTTATCACAAGCACAGCTCGTTCTTTGACCATTTGCTCGGAGTTTATCGTGTTCTTAACTGCTGGAATGCTCCCGAATCTGTAGCCAGGTGTGGTTTGTTTCATTCTGCTTATTCTAATTCCCTAGTCAATCTTGCCATTTTCAAGCCGGATATAGACAGACAGCTAGTTAGAGATCTGATTGGATCAGAAGCAGAAGAACTTGTCCATATGTTTTGTTGTAGGATTAAGCCCAATGACATGGTTTTGTGGAGATATAAGGATGATGAGTTGGTGGATGCCTTGAAAGACTCTCAGAGTTATATAAACAGTTTGGAATTGGGTGATTCTGTAAGCTCCTCTAGATTTATTGGATGGAGAAACAAATTGCAGGAAATATTGCCTCCAGAGGGGATTGTGGTTAAGCATTTTAGAACAGAGGATGACCTGAGAATACCACGAAGATTGGTAGCCCTGTTTTTGCTGCTAACCATGGCTGATCTGAGTGACCAGTTGTTTGGTTATCAAGATGTTTTGTTTGATAATGACAATGGAAGATTGGAATCTACTGGAAATACATGGAGAGCTCTGTGGCCTGGTGATGGAAAACCGGGTCTCTGGATGAATGTTATATCTCGGATGGGGGCTGTCTATACTTTGATTGCAAGGGAAGAAAATATTTTCAGAAAAGGTATGCAGGAAAATTTTGGGTTTGAATACATAGGACTTGTGGTTCCACCAGTTTTCAATAACTGCACAATTCTGCTAAATCCATCAGATGAGAAGCAGGCAAGAGATTTGTACTGGGAAGCCATTTGCAAGAAGGGAGATAGTGCTATGGAGGAAGCAGAGACCCTTTTGCTGAAGGCTTGTGTTCACAATACATTCATTGGGAACCTCATCTAGTGCTTTCTCAGATATATCTGTCTCAAGAGAAATATGTGAAAGCCGAAGGGGAGGCTAAGATGGGTTTGAAGCTGCTGTTGGAATGGGGAACTATTTGGGACAAAAGGATGAGTTGGGAAAGTTGGATTTCTTGGGGTAGAGTTATGCTTGACAAGGCCAAGGAAAAAACATGGCCTAAAACTTCATGGGGATTATTAACTTAGGCTTTGTAAATGAGATTAATTAAGCACAATATATCCTTGTTTTCAACTCTGCCCAGTGAGTCCTGCACTGCTATGTACTCAGGTCGCAGCTTTTGCTTATAATTGATATATAATAGAGAGTACTTGTTAGATTTAAGTCTGCACTTTTCAATTTTCCCTTTTGAATAAGTTTTCCAATATTATGGGATCGGGATCTATGCTATGTACATAAGATTTGCAATATGAATTCTCTGGCTATGTTATAAAAAATAAAAATTGTAAGATCAATTTTCTACATACCATCAAAGCTGGAACTTAAGGAGGTAGAGTCACTGAAACACATTTGTCACGTCTCCTTACAACTTCAGAAGATCTATCCACTATCCACAAAGCATCATATTTCGAAAGAGGTAAGGGTGAGCAGCTCAATGGTAAAGCCATTGAAACAAACCTTTTTTTGGAAGATTCAATCGCAATTTACACATAAAATATGGAAAGGAAAGGAGTGCAATAAGCTTCCCATTGAAACACACTCGTTTTAGAAGACTTATCCACCATCTAAACATGGTCAAATCTCGAAAGTAAGAAGGGCATGTAGCTCAATGGTATAACGGTTAAAATACATTTATTTTAAAAGATCTATCCACCATCTAAACATCATCAAATTTCGAAAGTAAGAAGGGCCCATAGCTCAATGGTATAATGGTTGAAACATTTTTTGTTTTAGAATATCATAGCTCAATGGTATAATGGTTGAAATATTCTTTGTTTTAGAATATCTATTCACAGTCCACACACTATCAAATCTCAGAAGTAGAGAAGGAAAGTAGCTTTTGGAAAATTTGATCGACAACTCACACATTATTTAATCCCGAAAGTAAAAATAGCAAGTAGCTCAATTTTACAGCCATAGAAATACACTTGTCTTAGATGATCTATCAACAATCCACACACCATTAAATATGGAAAGTAAAGATGGAAAGCAGCTCAATTGGTTATATGGTCATTGAAACAAAATTGTTTTAAAAAGATTTATCAACAACCCATGCACCATCAAATCTCACAAGTAAAGATGATGAGTGACTCCATGGTATAACGGTTGAAACACATTTATAAGTCTAACTAAGACTTCAGATTTTTTTTTACAGAAATAAACAAAAATTGTTGAAACAAATGTAAAAATTTAATTTTGGTACACAACAAATCTAAAAATTTAGGGCACAATCCAAGAAGTATATTTCAACCTCTTACATGAAGAAAATGAATTTTCTCTTTTAAAGGTTATTTGGGAGACTCTAGAAGTTTCCCCCATGTTTAGGGTATTTTTGTTCACTTGGCACCTTAGTATGGAGATTGTGCATTGCAGCTCAGCATTTCTGTGATTTCTCACATAAAATTTCTCATGCATACTTATCCATAAAACCACCAACTTGAAAAAGACTCCTAAATTTTCTCAACAAAACCTTTTGAAAATTTTAAGACTGTGAAATTATCATTCAAACCCATTACGTTTAACATTTAATCCATTGATTTACAAGGGTTTAGAATTCTCGACCTAACCAGTTCATTGGTTATCATCTTAGAAGGGTCTGGCATTGCTGACCTCACCAATCTATTGGTCAGCAAGTTTTTATCCATGTATGCAAGCATGGACATTTCTCACTTTCACCCGATAGATTATCTCAAGAATCGAACCGAGCAACATAGGGAGCAAAATACATACCCATCTATAGCAGGCCGCTTTATCTTCCATGTAGATGATGGGTAGACCACCCTCAATTGTCACTCCAATTTCTTCAATACAACAATCCTTTCTTGGAGCAGCAGTTACGTACAAAAGTGTAAAAATAAACAATTTCGTCCTTCATATTGGTATTCAGTAAATCTCACAATTTCTCTCATGAAAATTCTATGGGGGTGGTTTTCGTCAATGAGAACAGGGAACTGGCTGTACAGAGGATTGCTGCTAAGGAATTGCTTGCTTTTATTAGAGAGGCCTGCTTCCTCATATTGGTACTTTATGCCTTTGGCCTTGAGGGCCAGCGCTCCTTTCATTCCAGATGCACTTGTCCATAAGCTTAACAACTTTACCTTGTCTGCCTCAATTGTTCTGTATTTGGCTTCATTTTCAGGACCTGAAAAAAAAGCTTCGAACCTAAACATTTATCAGGTTGGAAACTTAGTAAGTTTGCTAGAAATTAATATTTGAATTGAAGATATGGTCATGCTAAAGCTGTGTTTTCATGGACGGGGCTTTTAAACATCTCAGAGGGTATTCTTAAGATTTCTTTAAAAATTTAAGTAGCACCATGGTCTAAGTTTTTTTAGATTTACTTTAACATTTTATGCAACTGATTGTCATAGTTATACCATGTTGTTGAAATTTCCTTCCAAACTTACAAAAACTGATGGCAAGAATGCACATTACATGTCAAGTGACCAAAGAATTAACTAAATTATAGGAGAAAACTTTCATCCTCCTCACCACAGACGGTAAAAAAAAGTGGAGCTCCTATAATTAAAAGCAATATTCTTTTATTTCTTATAAGTGGCTTCAAAAGATTGTATGGGACCTTTTGCTGCAGTAAAAATGGAGCCAAATCTCGCTTATTGAAACACAACCTAATACCTACTTCATAATAAAGTAGCCAATAGTTTTATGAAGGATAAGCACTTGGTAAAAAGGAGCTGAAACCTCTTCATAGAAATGCAACTCAATACTTACTTTATAATCGTGCGTCGGTGTGTGCAACTCGTCGAAACACTCGGACTCGGGTAGAAGGTAGAAAGGATTTGTGGTGTTATTTAGCAGAATTGTGGCAAGACAATTGGGTGTCCGAGACAAGTGGGCCCACCAACGGAGGTTTGGAGAGCCTGTTCGGTGATGAGTCAAGGAGGTAAGTGTTGTGCATTCCCACAAGTGGAAGTCGAAGGCATTTGAGAGTTTTTCCGGTGGTTGTATGGGTAGTCGTGGATTTCGGAGAAGGGTCTTTTAGAGTGGTTGTATAGGCAATCACAAAGGGTGCTTGAGGTGTTCATTTGTACATCGAAGATGGAGGATATTGGGAATGTTTATGCAAGAAATGGGGTGCAAGGTGTAATGCGGGACTACGAAGTAGCTTGGTCCTCAATCGGTGAGCAAAAAGGTAATGTCTCAATAACACATGGTGTCGATATTTTCACTTTACTACTCACGACCTGTGATGGTGATATCATAAAATAGGCATCAATTCCGTAAAATATAAGCTCCCTAAATGAGTGTGTTATAAATTGGAGGTGCATCACCCTCTTTACCGGTTTTGTTTTGTTTTGAGTTAATACTTTACCCAATGTGGATATCCACTTATTTATTATAATCTTAACAATCGAGTGGAAAACATATCTAATTGTCTATTATAATCTTAGAAATTAATGTTACATCTTTGAATGGTATGTTGTGGGTGATTTAGTGCTTGGAATATAGACTTACCAATAAAAAGTTAAAAGGATATTTTTGGTTTAGTATAAAAGCCTATGTAAGTGGAAGCATACAAAAGGCGAGTTAATCTTTTGACAAAATGCCTCATTCCAAAGCATCCCTAGGGATGTTATACAATTCCCATGTGAATGTTTGACAAAATGTGTTAGCCATTGTGGTTTTGTAAGTTGTTTCACCGCCATTTGTGTTGGACGTGTATAAAATATGTCGGAGTTTTAAATTCTTTTAGCTTGTGCAAATTATGATGATCGGATGTGTTGTAATGATATTGTGTAACAAAACTTTGCTTTATCAACAAAGAATGAAACAGAGCAACACATTGCGGGATAGATATTAGTTTTAGGTCAAAGTTGGTAGAATTAGGATTGATGAAATTGTAGCATTGACATTCATTGTAATTTGTTAAGGATGTGAGGTTTATTCTGTATATTTTTATGGATCCGATTTTATATTATATTAACAAGTAAAATGAAACAAGATTATTTTAAAAAACAGGATATATGGAAATACACTCTAAAAATTCGAAATAAACTAAGCACGAAGTCTAAGAATGAAAGAGAATACAAAACATCATAAAAACAAAGACATAACTAATTAAGACATAACAAAAACATCACAAGAAACCACAGCAATTTATATAAATTTTATATTAAAATTTTAGTATGAAAGTGTAGCAAAATTCATTGTCTATGTAGAATGTGCTTATAACATAGAATTTTATAGCAGAAAAACCAACAACACTAATAAGGGAAAATTGAATTTTGGACAATTGATTTGAAAACCATGACATGGGAGTTTTAGAGCTGCATTGGATTATTCACTAGGAATATTTCCACGTAGTAATGGGTATGTTGATAGTAAGATGGAGGAAATGGATAAGAAGAATTAAAAATATATATTTTTATTATCCTGCCGAAGGCTAGGATATTGTTTTCACAATAGCAATTACATATTTGCATTGCTTCCAATCAGATTGTGATGTTTGTATTTAAATGGTGCTATACTAAAGTTTGAATTTTGATTTTGTAATTGTGGCAAATTTGTATTGGTTGTTCCCTTTATTTATCACTGTGGAGGGAAAAAGGATGGGTTGTTGCTCATTGAATGCATTTACTGTGAAGCATGGTTTTGTGTGGCTCGAGGAAGGAAATGTTCCATGCTTTCAAAGTATCATGTTCCTCTGCCATTTTCATCCGCTGCCTGGAGATAGACCAGCTTCAAAAACAGCAAGGTGAAACTCTTTTCAATTTCGTTTGCCAGGAATATGTGTTTTCTGCTTTAGGATTCTTTTAGCATTTTCTTTGCACATCATTTACTCGCCTTCACCGCATATTTCAGTGCCTTTGTGCCTGGAACTCTGAGATTTTCGTTGATATTTTAAAGATTCTTTTGTATATAGCCGGTAGGTTTATTGTTGATGGGCAAAACGTATGTGAACAATGCAGCGGCATCTCATCTTCCGTCACAAAAATATATTGCTCCGGTCTTGGCACCATTCTCATTGATCTTGCCCTGGTATAGTCTAGTCCATAAAGTTTTGTAAAAAGACTTGAATTATAATTTTCTAAAATGGATGATTGTAATAACATTTTGTAGAATTAATCCCATAACGCAGGTCGAAGGCAAAGGGAAGGCCCTCATAGAACAACACAAGCAATATCTCATCTCGGCTGCCAGCTTATGTGACTGATTTTTATTTTCACTCGTTGCAGTTTAATGTTTGCCTGATAGTTTTGCTAGTTCTCTGGGTTTGGCTGGCGATTTTCTAAATTTTGATGGAAAACTTTCTGTGTTTGTAAGATATTGGACATTCATTAAATCATAATTGAAATTCATTTGTAGTTGAAAGCACTTTCGTAGATATATATGCTACATGCTGAGGCATATAGAAGGTACGTGAACTGTTTGACAGAATGCAGCGGACAAATTGAATCCGTGGAGGATCAGGAAAGTGAAACACAAAACCAACTTGTTCATTAGCTACCTTCCACAGGGCCGCCCATGTCCTCAGGCTTGGGGTTTTCCTCAGAGCATGCATATTTGCAAAAATGAGAGTATCTTAAGGACTGATATCATCCAAACAATTGCAGGCCATCATTACCAACCAAAATATATTTTCTTGTCAACAATACCCATTTGGCTTTTTCTACAAAGATTCACAAATTTAGTTGTTTTGACAGATGCTTATGGACTTATTAACCCAAAATTGAGAGCAAGTGTCTTGAAACAGAGCAAAGTTTTGTGTTGTTTTACCAAATTTTCAAAATTGATACTGGTGGAGAACATAATGTTAAAAACCAATTATGAACCTCAAAAAGGAGCTTATTGGCAAGAAGATCAAATGCAAGCTGCTCATGCCAATATCTTGTTACGTCCATGGTATTGATGTCAAGCTCTTATGTCCCTTTTTTCTATTAAGAGACTTCTACTTATACAGTTTTAACTTCAAGAATCCCCCTCGTGTACCTTAAATACTATTATTTTCCCCCTGTTCGTAGACCTGCAATCAAGTCCATGCTACTGGATTCCCATTTTGGATTGGGAATGGACAAGAAGATCAACTGGACTTGGATTTACAACATTTTATGTTTTATGTCTTTAGCAAATTAAACATGAAGCCACACCTGTTTTCACATCTTTTCCCACCTTCTGAAAGAGTTGCTTTTCCTCTTCGAGTAGATCTTTAAGATGTCATTGCAAACAGCTCATCTAGCCTTCATAAGAAATACACAATCTTATTTACAGATTTCAAAATCGTGGCCTTGTGATTTGCTTACCCATTTCGCATCTAGTTCAGTGAGATTCCTTACTAATTTTCATTTTCACTCTCTACAGTTTAATTTTTAGCTGATAACATTGGTAATTCTATCAGTTTGGCTTGTAATTTTCTAACTTTTGATGCTAAAGTTGCTTGCTGAGTAGGTAATGTTCAATTTGAATTCAAATCAATTTGCTTATAAATTAAATATACGAAAAGACCAAATGGGTCTCCTTCCTATATCTACCTGCCCTTCTATTTTTTACAATGTGCTCTTTCTTTCATATTTCATTGCGCTACTTGCTTTATCGTATAGACACAGTTTCTTTTCCTGCTTACTTCCATTCGTAATATTGACTAAATGCATGATGTCTATTATGTACATTGCAGGTTCGCGACAAAAGCAAAATCAGAGAACGAGAGATATTTCGTTGCTACTTGTTTGGATTGCTCATGTTCCATTGGACAAGGTATAAACATTAGTCTTTTCTTCTATGTTGTGCTCAGGAAACCTTTTTTGTAAGACAAAAAAACAAATCAAACGCAAAAAAAACATCCATGTCAACCACACCTGTGGACGTAGAGCAATATACATTATCAAACCGCATCATAGAATGCATAGACAATGTGTTGCATAGGTTGACCTTTTCCAGGACTATGCTTTCAAATACGGGGTCGGTGATTGTTTGTTTGATTCCTTCATTGTGTTGCTTCATTTCCGATACACATCTCTCGAACTTAAAACCGGTATCATTGAGCACTTTGAGACTTTGCTCTCTCTATCCGACCTGTAGCGCTGACAACCAAAACATTCAGACTGACTTCACTGTCATGGACAATGTTCAAATTTGACATGGCTTCCTAATCGGAAACATGAATTGTCCAATGTATCTCTATGGTTTTCACATGTGGCCACTTCAAACGTTGGGTGCCATCACTGGTGATGGCAGGATGAGATATTTCCATGTATATCTTGACATCGGTTTATTTCCTTATGTCAAAATGCATTTTCAATCAGCAATTTTTCCCATTACATTGCATAATACTGTATGTCTCGATACTGGATGGGATGCTTGCTATAATCAAATTCCTTTCTTTGTCATGGTATGCATGGCCTATCGAGTGTACAGTCTTCAATAATTGCAATGTCTGCATTTTGGGTTTGGTCTTTTTTTCTCCATTTTAGCTTTCAGATGCCATCTTATAATTGAAAATCTGAACCTCATTATAAACTGTCCGGTACGTGTATACTGCGAAAATAGAGACAACAACCTTTTGTTACTCTTATGTGTTCGTGCTAAATTATTCTATCAAAAAGCATTTTCAATTGACAATTTTTCTCATTGAGTTCCACAATATTTGATATGCAAATAGGGGAAGGGATGATATTGATATCGAATTTCTTAAGTTGGCAAGGTATGCTTGACCTATCATTGTACATGCATCAAAACATAGAATATGCACATTTTGAGTTCTGTCTAATTTTCTGGATTTAAGGTTTTATGTGCAATCTTATAATTGAAAATCTTGGCCTCCTTACAGCTGTGTCTATGCTACGAAAACATAGACATGAATTTTTTGTCCTTTGTTAATATTTTTCCTTTGTAACCCTTAAGTGCAATAATTTTGGTGCCATATGTTCCTGAATTGGAGACCTGCCTGCTTACCTTTTTAAACATCTATTCATGTCCCCCTCCCTATCTTCCACCACCACCACTGAAAATACCCTATTTTAATTTGATACTAAAAGAATTGTAATGTGATTTGAAATCTATTTTAGAGATAAAAGCTATTGTTCACAAGTCACGACACAAAATTATAGTTGGGTTGCGATTCTATTTTGTTTGGTAAATAGTTTTTGGTTCATTATTGTTCTCTATCACTTTAAATTTACAAATTTATGTAATTTGGGCACTTACCGATTTCATTATTCATTTCCCTTTGATTTTTTTTAATGTTCTTTGGTTTGTAGTCAAATATGGCTTTTGAACTTTCGGTTAATGTCATATGTGTTGAAGACGGAGATTAGGTGAATTGCGTGTTGGGATTGGTGAAAGCCATGAATGCCATTATGAAGAACGAATTCCATTAACTTCCCATTTGTATTTCATTTCACTTACATGATTCTATAGAGTTTCTAATGAAATGAATATATGATAGATGTTATTTGTGACCCATTTTCGGGAAATTTACGTTTATACTTTATTGACTAATTGTGGCTTATCGGATTTTTTACAGCTTTGTTAGCCAATCATGGCTGCCTGTTCGTAGGTGAGCTTGGAATGATCACAGTAAGGCGTGTGGACTGATCTCAAGCTTTTTTTATTAAAAACTTTAGTCCTTCAAATCTTAGGTCTGTTTGCACCGCTACCATAGTCACATGACTCACATCATACCCTGCTCTACTTAGAATTTCAAAAAAAATTAAGGCCTCCATTTCCGTGCCCTCTATTTGATGACCTCCATTTCCTCTATGCCACACCCAAATTCCAATTAGAACCAAAAACTTTTCTTTGTAGTCGCAGGTTTTTTTAAAAATGTTTTCACCCATACGCAGAAACATGTTTTTTTTTCAATTTCAGGAAAAGAGAAGTCTACAAATTTGGGTATAAATAAAAATTCCAAGCATAAAACATTCCCTAGTGTTTCTCTGCACCTCACTAAGAATAACCACATTTCAATATATTATTACCACCATTCCAAGTGGATTTGGGATGTCTCCTCCCTTTCGAAACCGTAACCATGAATTCCCCTTCTTAACCGCTTCTTAATCCATTTATTTGGTCATCGAAATTAGCATAATGTGAAAGCTCAAACAAAAGTTGCCTTAATAGTAAAATAATGTACACCTTGCTTTTCAGACAATGTGTTGTACAGGGGTATAAGAAAACAATCCATTAGCTATATACAATTTTCCATCCTCACAATTCCTCATTATTTCATAGAGTAATGGTCGGTTGAAAATGGAGTTGTATTACGTTTCAAACACTTAATTTAATTTAGGTTCTCATAATGCGTATATGCATATGAATCCTTAGATTGCATATATTTGCCAGTTTAAATTTGCATGTAATTTCAAAACTATTTTCAATTTAATGCTTACAACATCCTAAAATCTGCAGACATTATTATTCTTTGTTGCTAGTAAATCCAGCATCATGGGAAAAGGTAACAAGTCCATATGCACCATAGACTCCTGCAACATAATCCACAATGCTTCCAAAATGTTCTCCCTGTTTTGCATTTCACAACAGTCGCAGTGGACCAACACCGTTTGTAGTAGGAGTTCAACATTGTCTTCCACAACAAATGCATTTTCAATACAGTCATTACATGCCACATGTCACTTTAGACAATTGACATTCTCCAAAGACTATGACACATTGCCTTTCATTAGCCTCGTATGGATATTCACCTCGACGCAATCAAAATAGTTTCATTGGCATTTTCAAAATTATTTATGTAACCTCTTCCCATTTTTATAATGTAATATTTTACCTCCGCTAAACAAAGTTTATAGATTAACGAAAATTTGTTCGGTATATTCCAACTACATGTTGACACTTCTCTCCAACACAACAAAAAAGAAAACATTACCTTCGGTAGGATTTGCCATATCATGGCCTTGTTTTATTAAGTAAACTATTTTTTTAATAGCTCAAACATATATATATGTCTAGCCATTAAAACATAAGAGTTTGTGCATGATATAATATTGATAATTGTTTATTCCATTTCATTTGAATATTTTTGTACCTAGAACATTCATTTGCTCCTCTTATGTGTTTCATTAGTGGCGAAATTTTATTTAGCTTGTTCCCCAAATTCATTTTTTTAGGACACGTCACATAACAATATTATCATGGATGAACATGCACTAAAACCTTCTCAACATAACGACTCAATCAATTGATAATTAATAGTGTTCATATTCTTTACAAATGTAAATTATAGGACATTGAGGTAAAATATTAGTCCATGCATGATCTATCAAATGAAATATAAATCATCTTCCAAAATGAATTACACTTACTCAATCAACAAAAACTTAAAATGTAAGAATTTTTAAAGTAAATTTCTTTAGATGTTGTTTATATGTTGTAGATTTTTCTTCATGGTGTTTTCATCAATACAAAAAAATTCAAGTTCTTTTGTTCTTTTAATTTCATTTTTGGACTCGAGATATCTTCTATGTATTAAAGAGATTGAACAAGTACCTTACAATATTTCAATTATTAGACGAGTTCAATGATTTTGCGATACTTTTTCGATATTTTCCTAATTTTTGACACTAATTTGTGTTATTTTTTTGCTAACACAAAGTGCATCAAATTTAGTTGAAAATGTGAAAAATCTTAACACTTGTTCTTAAAAATCTTGCATCATGAGGAAGTTTATATAATTATTTGCATCACTTTTTCGTGTCAAAACCTATGGATTTTTCATATTGAAAATCAATAATTATTCAAAACATTGACACTAGAATTAGTGCTAACGCAAATTTGCATCATCTTTTCGTTAAAATGTGTTTTAAATCTAAAAATCTTGTCAATCTATTGTTAAAAATTTGATGATATCGTTAATCTTTGATAAAAAATAGTGTCCTAGTGTTGACACAATTGTGTGTGTTAGTATCGTTATGGTACATTATAACTTAAAAATACTTGTCCAAAGTTACTTAACACATTGAAAAATAAACAAAGTTCACTTACATTTTTATAAACAATTATTTTGTGAATTATTGGGTATTGTATGATTTTGTTTTGCGAGATGGGAGGGAGAGAAAGAAAGACAATAGTTTTCAAAAATACAAGGAGAAATTTCAAGAACTAGGATTGAGTAAAAACATGTGCATAAAGTTGTAGCTCGAGCATTATAATTTATGTGAATTCCAAATCAAATTTTTGCACACATGGCTTTGTTTATGGTATCGAATAATTTTATGATTATCTTTAATATTCGAATAATTTTTGGCATTATTTATTCTCAACATTCAATTACGATGATAGTACACTTATATGGAAAATTTATACTATAGGTAATCCATTTCTTATCACATGCACATTGAAATGTATTGATTCACCAATAAGAAGCATACATATAAGCAAAACATTTAAGGTAAAAGGTTGGGTATGTGAGGAATACCTGGAGGTCATGAAGAGGTTGCACACCATTGAAGACCAAGCCAATCGAGAGAACTCATTTTTGTCTGGGAAGGACTACGAAAAACAAAGCAAGACCACAAGATAGAATTAAAAGCATAGGTTGGTGGATTTCCTAGTGGGAGCTAGATCCGGGAAGTGGGGTACTTCCTAGAAGGTTATCAATCCATGTTTAAAACAAATTAAATGTTGATAAGAACATGAAATAGAGAGTCCCTCGTAGTTGTATAATTTAGATATTTCAGATAAGAACAATAAGTTAAATCTAATCCAAATAGTGAATAAAAGATTAAATTTAAAGTAGGAGGTGGGTTGTTAAGGTCCGTAGGTGAAACAGAGGGTCGTATGAAGGTCCGGGAGGTTTTTGGGAAGTTTGGGAAGGTTTTGGCTAGGGAAATGAGCTTGTTAGTCTCGGGAGGAAAATATCGAGACACATGATCGATCTAGGTTGGGTGACCGATGCCGGTAGCTGGTTATAGCCGATATTGGTTGGGTAAATGACCACGGCGAGGGCTATACTGGGTGTCGAGGTAGAAATGAGGTTGCTTTAGGCCTATAGTGATTGCACAAGATGTTGGGAAAGCTTAGGGGGTGTTTGGATTTGGGTGAAGGCTCAGCGGGGTGAAATAGAGAGAGAGAAGATAGGGAGGTTCAAATTGGTAGGGTATTGGGTAGATGGGTGATGGATGGTATTCGAGTGAAAGGAGCCGTCTGATAGAAGACCATAAGAGATCTAAGACCAAAGTTAAGAAATAACAACTTGGTTAAAATACTTATATGAAGATCTAGAGCTTGGTTGATGACTATGATTAGTGGGTTCTCGTAGAGAAACAAGTCTCGGATCCAATGTCACGTGAACGAAGTTAGTGTGCTTCCTATGTGAATGATCCGAGGTTATGGAGCAAGAGGTTGGTTGTTGGTGAAGAACTTGGATGCTCTGGTGCTATGTTTGATTTTCGATGCTCAATTGAATGTCTGGATGTGAATGAATAATACAAAAACCAACCAAAAGGAAGAACCCAGGGAAAGAGTTGGAAATCCTTATTTAAAGGAACTGATGGCGGTACCTTAACCGGCACCATCTAAGGAATAACCGATGTTGATTAGGGAGAAATAGTCAATTTTCTCAAAATAGCTTGTTTCTTCCATTTTTGGTGTGGGTCAAGAATGAAATGGTTTAAGATTCTTGATTATTGTTTAAACATGCGGGAAATTGATGGGAGAGGTAGTTGCTTGCAATAAATATTAGGTTTAGAAACAGTCTTAGTTAGTTAAGGGAAATGATGACTTAGCCTTAGGTGTTAAATGGTCTTGGAAGGGGTCAAGGTGAGGTGGTAATTAACCTAATATTGATGGTTTGGTTAATAATAATGTGTGGAAGGGGGCATAGTAAGGGGTATTTTAATTAAAAGGGGCCTAGAGGGTTGTAACCCAATCTTGGGTGTCTACATTTTCCCCTTTTGTCATGTAACTTGTACTAATAAGCGATGATGACAAAATAAGAAGTAAGTTGCCCAGAGATAAGGGTATAGGTGATCCCCCTCAAACCAGGCTGATGAAGTGGAAGGCTGGATTAGTGATGGGTTTGATAAGGTGGTAGGTGATGAAAAATGGGGGTAAGTTATAGGTGTAGGTGTAGGTGTAAGCTATGGGTGTGATAAGGTGGAGGTAGTCAAACGCACACATGTGTCCGAGAATACAACAAGGTAAAAAGTTGAAGAGTGCACAAACTCTACATTGTCAAAGGTCGATAGTTTATCCAAACAAGGGTGATGTGGTCCAAGTATCCAAGGTATAGGATGTGATCTTGGAAACACAATGGGTCTAGGTATAGGAACAGATATAGGTGTGTTCCATAACACCAAAAAGTTTGGTCTGCTTGAGATAAACATCATGAAATAAGACAAGGAAAGGTCGATAGGTAGAACAACACAAGTAGCATTATCACACGGTAAAGTGAGTAAGCGAGTTTGATTGTCAAATAGGCGGGGTCGGTTCAATGAGGGTATATAGGTGAGGCAAACGTGCCCCTAAGTATCCTTAGGGAGTTGGTGAGGTGGTGAGGCTGGTAGGTGAGTCTATAGGGATGTTCTAGGGCTGTGGCAACAAGAAAAGGGGACCCTGCAACAAAAATGAGGTCAAATGAGGCTGGTTGGGTTATTGACAATGGTGGTGACAGATGCCGGTTCATGGGGAACCAATGCCGGTCACCTAAGGAATGACTAGATTGACATTGATCGATAAATCAACAAGTTAAAATGGAAATTCGGCCTAAAAGTTATCATTTGAGCATTGGGTAAGTTGAATGTGATTGGTGGAGAGTGTTTTTGTGAGGAAAACAATAGAGATGCCTAGTTGAGTGATTTTTCAAGTGGTTAGAGGAGTGAGTTTAGGGGCCTAGTTGTAGCTAAGTGAGTGAGTGTGATTGGTTGAGAGTTTAGAGAGTTAATTGACATGGTAGAGGCTAGAGAAGGCTCAGGGGGTGCTCCAGTGTAGGCTCCAGAGGTCCCATCACGGAGGCACCCGGCGAGTAGAGGTAGGATCAAGCTTGATTTGTGGTTTGTGTTGAAAAATAGGTACAAAATGAAATTTTGTTGATTTGTGAAATTGATTGAAATGGGGGTGAAATTGGGCCATAGGAGGGTTAAATTAGGTTAATTAGGGGTTAAAAGAAATTATGGGATAATTTGGGTGGTTAAAATAGATTGTTTTGTCAATTTTTGGGATTGGGAGGACGTGGGGGTTCATTTTTGGGGCTGAACCAATAACCGACATCGTCGGTTATCGTCGGCATCGGTGGGCCGAACTGCGGACGACAGACAATGGAGATTGACATCGGTAGTGGTACCAATGCCGGTTACTCGGGGTAGGGTTAAGTTTTAAAGAAAAATGGTGTTATGGGATGATGAAGGTATGTTTAAGGGAGATAGGGTGTCCAAGCTAGGTCTAAGGTAGGTGGAGGTTGGGCAAGGTGTCCAAAATAATGTTGAGGAGAGATTGTAGGTGAATGATGAGGTAATAGGATGAATTCGGGCGGGATGGGGAAGGGTAGGTTAAATAGCTAAAATAGTGGGAAGAGTATGAAGGAAGCAAGGTAGGTAAAGGTGGATGGACTAGGTAAGAAAAGATGGAAAATAGGCTAAGTCGAAAGAGTAAGTGATTAACTTGTGTGAATGTTGGTGATGTAGGTGAGGCAACAGATAATGATGAGGGATTGAATTCTTCCCTTCTTAGTACAAATGAGGCCTACCATTCCAGAGGAGGAGTTGAAGCATATGAGGGAAATCAGGTTAGGTGTTGTTAGGAGATACATGTGGATTTCTAGAGATCACAACATGATGGTAGCTCTCATTGATAGATGGGATCTGGCTACCAATGCTTTCCACCTGCTGACGAGTGAGATAAACGTCACCTTGGAGGACATCTACAAGATTCGTTAGTTGCCAATCGTTGGAGAGACACTTTATCAAGTCTCATCGTCAGATACAATGGATCATATAGCTATGGTATTTAGACTAGCTATGGTAGTATTGTCATACCATAGTGCAAGTATTAGTTATGGTGAGATGTATACAACACACCCTCGGGATACTCGGACGAGGTGTTGATGATGGTTGGCGTCGGTTGCTTTTCCCTTCCAGACTCAGAGGGTGGGAGGTTTCCATGGGATTTGATGGGAGTATTAGAGCACATGACGTTTGACAGATTTGTTTCACATGGGCACCAATGTATTTGGTTGATTATACAGGGAGTTGTGGGCCTACATGAGGATATGGATATACGGTCCGTGTTGTACCTATTTGTTATATTGTTGGGAATATGAGCACATTATGTTCCTACATCCACTTGGTCTACCATGACAGGGGTGGGAGGTGGGTGTCATAGGGTGGGATGTAGGTGGTGGTTGAGGTTAGAGAGAGAAGGCGAGGGTTGATGGTGTGACTAGGGATACCACATATTATCATAGGGTATTGGATAACCTATCACCGATAGAGATTATATGGAGGCCATACCTCACGTATCCAGAATTCATAGGCATGGAGGAGGAGCTAGAGGGTTTACTTCTTAGATGGATTCAAGGGTGTAGGGCGGGGAGCACGAGTGCATACCCGTAGATCGAAGTCGATGACTATTCGGTCTACGTAGGGTGTGCCCCTGCCATTCCCACAATACCGTCGAGAGGATGTGGAGATGTCATTACCTCTTACATATTTGACACCACTAGAAGGATTGGAGGAACATGTAACCAATGACACGATAGATGATGTTGGGTGCACAATTGGGTATAGTCGGTGGTGGCCGCATAGTTACAAAAACAACACCCGGCTAGGTTAGGACCGATTAATTTTGCTACTGATCACCATCAATGATAGAGACATGTTGCAGAGGTAGGTGATGACATTACGGGATCAGTCACTACATTAAAGGCAAGAGTAGCTACCATATATAGGCACGGCCTAGTGGTGGAACATGCATATGTTGGCGATGGGGATAGGTCAGGAATGCACAGGATAGGTTACTACCTTACATACACATGTGATCACTTTACGGACGCAGCTGACAAAGAACATGTACATGTTAGCACTAGGGGATATGTGGCTGCCCCTCCTTCACCTCCAAGGGCACATGATGGGGAAAAGGTACAAGGACATGTACTAGGCTAAGGTCCATGGCCTCAGTACGGTGGATAAGGACCACTAGTACTAGGGACAGGTCCAGATGATAGGTGCTAGATTAATGCCACCACCACAGGTGATATCTATGGATCGATACAAAGAGGTTGTGGTCGAGGCTAGGTATTATGAGGATCATATTGTAGAGCTTGGTGTTCCTATTTCTAGTTATGCTACTGCACTGAGCTCGGAAGACATCCACTTAGAGGTCTAGCTCATGGACCCATAGTGTCAGTAGTTCAGGGAGCCATCATTCTCATTGGAATGGTCGGATGGGAGGTGATTAGTTCATGTAGAGAGAGACCAGTGTGAGGGGAAAAGAGAGTGGCAGAGGCACCTTTGGGCCCTCCGAGGATGAGGATATTATGGAGATTGTTGTTTATTCTTGACTTTTGACTTATATATATTGCCGGCGTGCCGAAGAGGTGAGATGTACATAAGAGTTTTTGAGAGACTTATTTATGTCTGTATATACAAGTGTATTGACATACATACTTTCTAGTATATAGATGATGGCATTTATATCTATTGTGTTTAGTTTTATTTCCATTGTATGGTTATTATGGAAACTAGTTGTAGGCATGGTTTGGTTTAATTTCCAAGTTATTGATGTTATGGAAACTAGATGATAGGCATGGTTTGGTTTAATTTCCAAGTTATTGATATTATGGAAACTAGATGTATAGGCATGGTTATGATGTATGGTTTGTTTGGTTTAATTTCCAAGTTATTGATATTATGGAAACTAGATGTATAGGTATGGTTATGATTCATGGTTTGGTTTAATTTCCAATGTATTGATATTATGGAAACTAGATGTGTAGGCATGGTTGATGTTATGGTTTATTTGGTTTAATTTCTAAGTTATTGATATTATGGAAACATGGGAAAGATTAGGTAATGGGGTCAAATAGTGGCGAAACAAAGTGAAAGATGGTAGAAAATGATGGCGAAATAACCTCCGAAGACATGGGGTCTTCAAAGTGTTTCCTACATAGCCCTTGCAAAAGGGGCCTTAGGCTGATGTAGTTCTCCCATAGGATAGGGAAGAATAATATTTCTGATAGGTAGGTTGGGTAAGGAAAATGGTCTTGGTAAGGCAAGGTAGAAAAATAGGCAAGGTCAAATGTTGAGCCAAAAATAGAAAAGGGAAACTGGTTAACTTGTGTGATTGGTATTGGTAGGGTGTTGTTTTGGGGTTTTGATTTGATTTGTTGAGTCTCAGTATAATGTTTTGGAAATGATGATTAGTATGTGTGTGGGTTAAACAAGAATTGGAACAATTTATTCAATTTCGATGATCTCGTCTTGTTGAAGAAGCAACAAGTAGGAAGAGGTGAACCGAAAAGAAGCAAAATGCTCCATAGTTGGCAAGGACCATAATGGCCATACAAATAGGATTATGAACATAAGCCCCTAGATATGTTGCATGATTGATAGGTCTATAGTTGAAAGAAGTTGCATAATCACAAAGTGTCGCATGAGCGCCACGTCCCTTGAGTGGATAGGAGTAAATAAATGAAGGTAGGGTGGAGTGGTTTGTTTAGTGTAACCTTGTTGTGGGACGACATGCCCCTTTGCAAGATACCCAAAACCAACATAGGTAAGTCCATGACCAAAAGTTTTTATTTTTCTTGATTGTTTATTTTTTTTTTGCATATTTTACTTTTGCATTTATAGACTGATCAATGTGGGAAGTCTATATGGGGATGAATAATAGAGTCTCCTTGAGGTCTTCGTGAAGTTGATCGATGTGGGAAGCTCTAAGATAATTTTTGTTTTTGGAAAATACATATTAGTCTTCTTTTGGATAGAATAAGTACAACATGTGGCTAGCTTTCATATCTATCCTTCGAGGGAACAATATAATTATAACAACAATAGAGATACATCGATGTCCATTTGAGGGAATCATCTATTTGTGAGAACTTTGACTCAAGGAGTAGAATTTTTGTTATCCCAAAATTTTTGTATTATTTTGGACTTGTAGTCATGGACAAGACTATAAAGGAGTATAGGCCTCTTCTATGAAGGAAAACCATAAAGCACAATAAATGTTAACTATGAAAGAGGGGCTTCAAGTGATGAATGATCATGGGATTCTATCATGAAAAGAACGAAAAGTATCCATGAGAATCATGCCATGAGTAGAGCCATGGTACTCATATTCAAGATAAGGTTGAATGGTGAAAAATAATCACATGATTTTGTTTAAGTTGTTGGTCCTTTTAAAAGAGGTAGGTGGAAGAATAGTTTCACTCAAAGGAGGATTGTATATGAGACATAAAGTGATGTAGTACTTTATTCAACAATAGAACGGTTAAAGATGCAAGGCATTAAGGGGCTCAGGTTCAGGTTTACCCTCGAGAGAAGATAAATGATAAGTTCCCGATCCATAGGTATGGGTGAAAATATAAGGTCTGAGCCAATTAGGAGAAAACTTGCCTCATTTAAGTTTTTCCATTTTGGTTACATGTTGATTTTCCATCAGGACAAGATCGTTGATCTTGAATTTTCATTCTCAAACACATTTTTCATAGGCATGTTTAATGCGTTGTTGGTAGATTTGGATATGGTCTAGAGCGTTTAAATGAAATTCATCCAATAGCTCAAGTTGTGCCAAATGTTCTTGGAAAAAATCGTTATTAGAGAGCATATCTTTAAGTGATATATGAAGAGATGGAATTTGGACTTCAAGACACAGGATGACCTCTGTACCATAGACCAAAGAGAAAGGTGTAACATCGATAGAGGTGTGGATCTTTGGTATGATAAGCACATAAAGTGAAAGGAATGTGCATGTGCCAATCCTTACTAGTGTTGTCAACCACTTTCATAAGAATTTTATTGAGGGTTTTGTTAGAAGATTCATCTTGAGAATTTTCTTGTGGGGAATATGATGAAGAAAAATTGAGTTGTATACCAAAGTTGTCACATAGTTTGTGTAAGGTTTTGTGCTTGAATTGTTTGCCATTGTCGGTGATAAGGTGATGAGGAACACCAAGTGAAAAATGATATGGTGGTTGATAAATTCAATTATTTTCTAGACTTGGTCAAGATAAGAGGGATGGATTCTACCCATTTAGTGTAATATTTAGTCGCAGTGATGATCCATCGATGACGTTGTGAGGAATGAGGGATATTATGGATCCAAACCTCATTGAGAAAAGGGACAAAAGTCTCTAACGACTTGTAAGGTGTGACTAGGGGTATGATGAAGGTTAGCATGTTGCATACACCTCACACAAAATTTGACATAGTCACAATAGTCTTGGTTAAGTATTGGCCAATAATAAGCGGAGTGGAAGGATATGATTTACAATAACGAGGCCATTAAAATTTCCCCCACAAATCCCATCATGAATTTATTTGATGATGTATGAGATTTTAGAATTGGTGAGGCACCACATAAGGATACCGTTAAAGCCACGTTTGTAGAGAAGACCTCTATGATGACGTAACGAGATACACTTTTAGGAAGGCTCGTCGTCCATTACAAGTGAGATCCAGAGGCAAGATTGAAAGTGAGAGGTAATCAACAAACCTGGTTATACCAAATGTCACGTGGGTCAGTATCAATGCTACCCACAAATTAAGGCCAGGAATAATATAAGAAGGTGATCGCAACTACCATTGCATTGTGACAAAGAGTTTGGAGTCTCAAGGTGAGGCCGTGATTTGAGAACCAATACAAGCCATATTTTCTACGAATTTGTTAGTGGATCACGAGTGGCTTAAATGAGGTAGTGATCAAACGTGGTCAAAATTAGGTTGACACGATGTCTATACTTTCTAATCTCATTATTACGACACCAAAGACGAACCATTGAATTGGTTGAAAAACCGAGTTGAGAGTCACCAAAAATATTAATGGTGTTAACTGTAGACACCTATAATTTACCCTAAACAATTTAAAACACTTAAATTGTGCTAATTATTCTTTTCGAAATTGACGATGTATCGTCAATTGTGCTCATATTCTCTTCTATCATCATTAGTTAATTACAATAAGTAATTAATTAAGTCTTATATTCAACAAATACCTTAACTAACGACCTTCTATTAATTAATCCTTCCTTCTATCTAGACTAATTAATTATTATTAATTAATTAGCTTCCCCTTTCATTAAACCAATAAATCATTATTTAATTGATTTAATCCCTTCTATAGTCTAAATCATGCTAATATTCCTCTAAAAAGCTTTTATAAGCTTGCACATATATTAATTAATCATCTTGATTAATTAATAAGCCCCCTTTATCCACATGAGTCACTAAAGGACAAGCTAAACTCTCCTAAAGTTAACTCAACCCTTTATAAACCCCCCTTATCCACAACTAACTCAACATCTCTATTATCTCACATGCAAAGGGATGTAGAGATTCCTTTATCCATTGGTCTATATAAAGAGTCCTCCTCCTACCTTTACACTAACACCTATTCCTTGATAAACAAAATTGAAGCATATAGTAAATACACTACAACCATTTTGTCATCTTGGAGCATTCTTCATTAGAGAGGCTAGCTACTTTCATTTCTTGTATTCATCCATCCGAGTTTTGAAGTCATATAGAGATATGTCAAATGGTCTTATAGCCATGGATTGACAAGAATCCATTCTTGAAAACCTTGGGATTCAAACATATAATCAAACCTTTGATTGTTAAGGATCTAAGTAGGTTCATTTCATTTTTAGCATTCAATAGAGATAGAAATTAATGGATTAACATGTTAGTTTGAATATTTGTTCATGTTCTAATGCAAGGATGTTAGTAGATTAGTTTTTCTTAAGCTCTAAGCATGATGGTGCATTGAATTTGATTTAGCTTTGTTTTAGGACTACTAGGTGTTAGTTCTAACTCTTTTTGCATTGCTAACAAATACATGTACACATTTGGCACACTGGTGGGATGGGTCCTTAGTCCCTTAGAATTCTAGCTCAAATTTTATTGTTATTTCAAGTTTTTGGCTAACCCTTGATATACACATATGGCAAATAATGTTCAATTTCTTAGGATTTTGCTAATATTCCATGTGTAGGATCTCATTTAGAGATTTAATTCTAATGGGTTGTCAATTTCAAGCTAACATACTAAAATTTGGAGTGTTTTGAGCTTTTTGGTGTCTTTTGCTAATATTACATGTGTGAAATAATGTTAAATTTCTTATGATTTTGCTAACTTTGCATGTGTTGAGTCTTGTTTAGGGGTTTAATTTTGATGGGTTGTTGTCAATTTTGAGTTAACATATCAAAAATTTGAACTTTTTGAAGTTGTTTATCTTCAAATGATGTATTTTTGACGTCACCCAGGAAAGGGAGCGCACACATCTTTCAAAGTGCGCATGCATAACTCTCACTATGTTTTTTTTACTTTGGGTAGTGCAGGCACCCAAACCATGGCGTAGGCACCCAAACCATGGTGCATGCACCCTAACCTTGGCCCAAGCACCCAAACCTTGGCGCAGGCACCCTAACCTTGGTGCATGCACCCAAACCTTGGCGCATGTACCCAAACCTTGGTGCAGGCACCCTAACCTTGGACCAAGTACCCTAACCTTAGCGCAGGCACCATTATGTTGGAACACACCCCACTGTAGTACTATACCTTTTTGTCAGGACCAGCACAGCACTCATATGCTATTGCAGGAATCTCTCAGGTAGCGCACATGCACTGTAAAAGATTTTGTACCTTCTATTTTGCTTCCTAGGCGTGCACACACGTAAATGGGTGCGCATACAAATTGAAGGGAGCACACACATAATTTTTTGCGCGCATGCATATATTTTTCACCCCCATTTTGATCTACTTCCTTCACTTTCTTTTGACACTTTGTTGATCAAAAGAAGAGTGACTACCTTTGCATTATCAATTGATTATTTCTGCCACTTTTTTGTCCGTTTACGCCCATCCATGTTTGCAGCTGGGTAAGTTAAATGTCTAAAGTGTGTGGAGACGTATTCATATCATTGGTAGCCTTTGTGATCTTGATACCCATGTTAGGATCATCATCATAGTTAGGCTTGGTTCATCATCTTGAACTTCCTTGGAAAGGTTACCTTGTTTATATCGTATCACTATAATTTTGGTATTTACGTCTTGTTTCTTGTAAACTTGACCTAAATATCTACATTGTAAGGTTACACTATACACATTTTAACAATTCTTAGTTATACTTTAAGCTTTTAGTTTGATTCCATTACTACCTCAATTTTGAAAAGTGCTACATGTTACCACTCTTGTGTGTTATATCAATATCATCTTGATATCAATACCTTGGCGCAAAGCACCCAAACCATGGCGCAGGTACCCTAACCTTGGCGCAGACACCATTATGTTGGCACACACACCACTATAGTACTGTACCTTTTTGTTAGACCAGCACAGGAACACATATGCTAGCGCAGAATCTCTCGGGTAGCGCACACACATTGTCATAGGTTTTGTACCTTTTGTTTTACTTCCCGGGTGGGGACACACGTAAATGAGTGTGCATACACACCGAAGGGAACACAATATCATTTTGTGTGCACAGGCATACTTATTATTATGTTTTTTACACAGAGGCACACACACGCTTAAAAGGGCACACATACACCTAAAGGGCATGCACACACGTAATTGTGTACATGTCATATCTTCCGGAGGCCATAACTTTTGCTCCCGAACTCAAAATGACTCTGTTTTTGTTGCGTTGGAAAGGTATTGAAGTGAACTATGCAATGGAAACATAAATTTGAGTTTTTGAGTTACCAAAAATTTAAGGTTTTCATTTTTTATAAAACCACTCATTTCTAACATGTCTAAACATTTTAGAAAATTTGGTCTTTGATGTTCTAACACCTTGCAAGTTTTATTTTGAATATAACTTCTGTTTTGTAGGGTGTTTTTACATGTTTTATGGTAATTTGACTTGTTTAAAATGTTAATGAACATTGCATGTTTAATCATGAGATTAGAGTTGTGTATGCTCTTCCCTCGCACCTTTTAGGTGATCTTGGGAATTAGAAATGATTTCTATGTATCTTTTTTGTTTTGAAAAATGCTTGTTCTTACAAGAATGAATGTCAAAGTTTGTTAAAAAGAACAAATATTTCATTTGAACTAAGTGCTTTCCATTTTTGATTTTATAGTTGGATTCTACGTCGCGTATGCTCTTCCCTTATGTCTTAGGACAATCTTGAGAATGAGAAACGATGTTTTATCCTCTTTAGCCTTTTTATGGAAAACTACTACTCTATTGTGTAGGACCAAAAATGCTTGTAAAAGAAAAGTGGAATCGAAACAAAATCAAACTACTAATATAGTTTCCGTGCAAGTTTGTAATAGGTTTTCAAGCAAACCACATCAAATTAAACAAGATAAAAAGAACACCACATTCAAAACACTATATTTACAGGTTTGGATAAGGGTATGTCTCATCCGCTTAAAACTAGGACATAAGCCCTTTGGCATAAGCCTTAAGCTACAATAATGGGGGTGGTCCTAGGAACCCCAAAGTAGTCCACATAAGAGGGAACCTTGTGGATGAAACGGGAAGTGCTCCGCACAACCTACTTGACTAGTTGTTCCTTGTGAGTTAGTGTTACCGGTTGTCCATATGGTGACCCCAGTGATAGTACATGTGGACGCACTAGTTTCCCACTGTGCTTGAAGGGGGTAAAGTAAAGCCGAGATACTCCCAAATTAGTCATTGTGACTTTTTGGGTAAATCGAGCTCACTTAAGACAACTTTGTAACACCTAGTTGAGAGAGCCACCTAGGAAGATATCTTTGGCTAGGAGCCCACTTTGACCATTTCAAAATAGTTTTGAGTTGTGAGCCATTGTTCATCACGAAATGTGGGAAGCATTACTTTTGCTTATTTTTTTACTTGCCTTAAGGCGAGGTGAAACTCTGCCGAAGTAAAGCCAACATTTTTCACCCCCATTTTGATCTACTTCCTTCACTTTCTTTTGACACTTTGTTGATCAAAAGAAGAGTGACTACCTTTGCGTTATCAATTGATTGTTTTTGCCACTTTTTTGTCCATTTACGCCCATCCATGTTTGTGGCTAGGTAAGTTAAATGTCTAAAGTGTGTGGAGATGTATTCATATCATTGGTAGCCTTTGTGATCTTGATACCCACATCAAGATCATCATCATAGTTAGGCTTGGTTCATCATCTTGAACTTCCTTGGAAAGGTTACCTTGTTTATATTGTATCACTACAATTTTGGTATTTACGTCTTGTCACTTGTAAACTTGACCTAAATTTCTGCATTGTAATATTATGCTATACACATTTTAACAATTCTTAGTTATACTCTAAGATTTTAGTTTGATTCCATTACTACCTTGATTTTGAAAAGTGTTATGTGTTACCACTCTTGCGTGTTATATCAATATCATCTTGATATCAATACCTTACTTTCTCACAAAGTTTGGTTAACATATCTTGGTGACATTGTTGTGTCACTCACAATCGTAACTAGCACTTTTTGGGATATAGGTATTAATTGAATTTGGGCTTGCTTCTAGTATACCTTGTTAGGAGGTTGCATTAACTTCTTGTTATTACTTACGCCTTGTTCATGTCTTTGAACTCGACATAAGTAGGGACATCTTGTTAATTATCTTACAACACCAACTACCTTTCCAAAAATAGACTTAGGAAGTACTCCATTTGACTAATTGGTTTACAAAAAAAATTTACGTGATTGTGTCTCATTCGTCATTTTGACTTATCCATTTATGAAAATCACTTTGATCCATTAATCCTTTATCATTTGGTCATTGTTTATCACTTAAGTTTGAGTGGTGTTGTGTTTTGATCTTGTATGATTGTTCCTTGCGATCGTTCACCTTATAGACTTATATTTCTCAGACAATCCTTTTAAGACTTTGATTCTTTGCACTTTGCAACTTGTTGTCCAAAATTTGTTGGATTATTGAAATTACACTATCACGATGTATGTTTTTCTTAGTGTAGACACAAATTTGTGTCATTATGACACCCCCGTGCCCCGCATCTCATTTCGCAACCTAACCTCATCACCTAAACCTTATACAATTATTTATTAATTACCTTATAATTAATAAATCCACATCGCCATACCTGCCACCTCATTTCGCCACCTCATCATGACCTAGTCTTAACCCTAAACTAACCTAATTAAGACCTATAACTTGGTCCACATCCACACCTATGATTAATTACTCCTCACCCGCACCCAAAACTGACCTCATAATGACTTGACCAAGCCCACAACTAATCCCTCGGGAGAAAAGGAGGGAAAGTTGGCTATTTTACCAAAAATAGCCCACTTTGACTTGACCGATATCGGTTCTACCGACCGCTGACGGCCCGTCGGTTTCGTAACCGCCATCGGTTCCCTGTAAATGACCACTTCCAACCAAAAACAAGGATCGGATTTTCATTTGATCAAAAAGAGGAGAAATCATTGAAAGGATCGGGATTTGCTTGGCCGAGCAGAGACAAGTGAAGAAACGAGAAGAGTTTGCAGACAAGGACATCAAGCCCAAGACTGCAACGGAATAACCAGGCCCCCAGTGACACTCATCCGAGCATCAGAAGAGGAGATTGCTCATCTTGGATTGTCAGATCATCCTATTTGAGCCCTGTCTTCGTCATCACAGTCCTGGAACCTGCATCTTCATCAGGAATGAGTAAGTAGTGTCTTGTATGATTCTAAGCACCATTTCTTGAGCCTGTGGATTGATTGTAATTATAAGCTCATTCCTAGATCTACCACCTACCAGCACCCTGCACTTAACCTTCATCCATACATCTTTGTATTGTCCAGAAGACCATTTTATCACACTCTGAGCCTTCCCTGTCCTCCCATTATTCCCCTCAGCCATCCACCAATCTTAATAACCCCACGATCACCTTGCAACCAACCTCTATCCAGAAGCACTTAGATTGCTGACCCTACCGGTGTCGTTTATACCCCACCGGCGGCGGTTAGAGAACCGCGGTCGGTTATCCAGTGACCGGCGTCGGTCACTGTGACTTATACCCCAAAACCCTTTTCTCACCTATTTGTCACCTAACAACCTCAGATCCAGTCTGGTTTATCCCTATAACTCAACCTGAATGTATCAACGACCAGTAACCGAACAAACAACGTGACGCTTTATTATTGATAGTTTAGCTTCTATTGCTTTGTAACGAGATACCTAAATCGTGATTTTGCAATAGCTTTCTTTGTTATCATTTGTGTTAATTCGTATTAAAAGGGGAACTGACCACCTTCGAAAGGAAGTTTTATATTTCCTGGGCCTAAGGCAGCTCCCTCATTTATTGTCTAAATAAAATCTGGTGGTCTTGTGTTCTTACTTGCAGGTAGTCCTTCCAAGACAAAAAGGAGTTCTTCGCAGTCGATCTGATCTTTCTCTACGGTACGCGCACACCATCTCAACATTCAACAGGTATTCCTCCTAGCCCTAACCCTTATCTGTTTCTCAAAGGAATGAAAGGATAGAAGCAAGTCTATTCCGCAGAGCCGAGACATTCCGTGCGAAACATTTTGGCACGCCCGGTGGGACCCATTTCGGGTTTCTGTTTCTCTTGCTTGCTTTCATTTAGGGAGCATACTTTCGTTGCTGTTTTTGTTATATTTAGTAAAAGAATTTGTCTTGCTTTCCTAGTTTTGCATTAGTGAAAGTCATCTTATTTGCTTCATCGAATATCATTTTCGATTTGGGTTTAAAACACGTGCATTACATTCTTGCTTGTTGTTTTCAATTCTAGTGAACATAGACTAAGTAACAGGTCGTACACGTGGGGGTGATTTCCACGGTATTGACAGGAAATTAATCTTACTTTCACTACACAACACATACCGAATCACTTCATAATTAACACAACAGCTCAAAACATCCCCCCTTTTCCGCGGTATTCCTCCGCCCGATTGAGGTAACCTTATAAGCCAAAACAAACTTGACATTTCCCCTAAGTCTTTTGTTTAGGATTGACATCATTCTGTGTCTAAAGGCATAAGCCCAAATTGATTAAAATTAACCCTAGGGTTAGTCTATTAATTTGTTTGTGCATTCTTGCTTGTTTTCAGTTCTGTTTCTCTGTCATACACTATTTTCTGTGATCACTACAGAACAGTTTGGTAGGCATATTAATTACTATTAACACCAAATCAACAACTTCTTACTGTTTCTTACACCAGTTCTATTATACCGACATCGGTTAGCTTACCGACGCCGGCGGCTACATCTGACCGACATCGGTTATCGGACCGATATCGGTTACTGTCTTTTACAGTTCCTGACAAACCAACAACCTACCAATTTCAAAACATCTTGTTGCCTGTTTCTATTCCTGATAGATTGAAACCCTACTGTGTACTCCTGTCCATGGTTGTTATCACTCGAAAGCAAGCCGCCACCATGGTTTCACATGCTTGCTCTGTGCCTTTTCTGAATCACCCCCTTCACATTCGCGTGGGAATCCTACGGACACCGAGAGTTCCTAAAATTCCTGTAGGAGATAAAGAATTTGCCAAATTTCTGGATGCTAATCCTAGCGCTGTACAATACTATTTGTCTCATGCCCCTGACCGTACACCCGACGGTCAACTCCTTGTTGGCATGCCTATCAGTATAGCTACTCATTTAGCTCCTTCTCCGCCTGATAACTCCGCTTTGCCTTCCGCATCCTTAGTCTCGTCTCCTACCTCAGCAGCTTCAGGGGTTCATACGGCACAGATTGGCTTTCCTTTGGTTAATCTTGGGCCCAACATGTCATTACCGCATTTGCTCCTACCTCGTCTCCATTCATAACTTGCTCATTCTGCCACTTGCCTATCCACCTATCCACATGAGCTTTCCTTCTCAAGCTCGCCCACCTTTTCATTTCCACACACATATCCGGTAACCTCAACAGCTTATATAGGACATCCCTATTCGGTTGCCTCAACACATTCGTCCTCCATACCTTATCAACATTTAACCCCACCATTGTCTAGCGGTGGCCCTTGGCCCAATTTGCCTCCGTTTACCACAACCACACCATCATCTCATCCAACTACTGATTTAATTAAACAAATGATGGACAAAATGCAAAATTTGGAGGCTTCTGTTTCAGGAAGTCGTAGCGCCTTGACATACGAGCAAGTTTGTCGGGAGCCTATCCACCCTTCAGTCCCCCTTCATTCATATCCTCCTCAATGGGAATTACCAAAATTTACCCGTTTTAATAGTAAGGAGGACCCTCAACAACACTTGCGATCATTTAGACATGCCTGCTATCTGATTGCTCACGACGATGCTTTACTACTCCGCACCTTTCCCATGTCCTTATCAGGACCCGCCTTGGAGTGGTACAGTGCTTTAACCCAGCACTCAATCTTCTCTTTTAACTAGCTAGCCCAATCTTTCTTGGATCATTTCTCCATTAACATTGCCAAGAAAGTATCTATCACCGACCTCTATGCCATCCGACAATTTGAAGACGAATCTATCGCAGATTTCGTTGGACGATGGCGAGGCCTTATCAACCAACTTACGTATGCCTTGCCTCAGACCGAACTTATCGAACTGTTTACGCGGGCCTGCACTAAGCACATCTCTCCTACCCTCCAAATTCAAACTTTCCGTACATTTGACGAGGCCTTTACTATGGCTCGAAAACTAGAGATTCGAGCCTTAGAGGAAGAGAAATTGTGGTTGCGCAACAAAAACCCCACTTTCCGAACCCAAGATTCCACCAACAAACCTAACACCACCAATCCTCACCCATCGACCGAAATCAAAGGGCCGTGCGTGCGGTGATGGTCAAATCCCAACCACCGTCTAATACCCGCCAAAAACCACCTATAAGTATAAAGCAGAGCCCATCAACTACACTCCCTTGGGAGAAACATATGGTGTGATATTGGAAAAATTGCTTAAAGCAGGAGCCATTACCTTACCTCCTGTTAAACCTCACTCCGGGTTTGATTCCACTCGCGCCATACCTTCTTGGTACAAAGAAAATGACTTCTGTAACTTCCACCGCGTGAAGGGACACAGTCATGAAAACTGCAAGATGTTGAAAAACATAGTGCAGGAAATGGTTGATGCGGGGGATATAGCCCTCGATAATCCTAACGCCCCTGCTAACCGCAATTTAAAAATATTCAACAAACCATTCCCGAATCATTCTTCTAACAGTAACATAAATCAAGATATCTTAGCCGAGGAGAGTGTTCATGAGATCCATGCAGTCTTCGATTCCCAGCCAAAGACCTCTATCGAACAAATTCTGAATCAAGCCTCTTCCCTAACGCAGGAAACCGAACCCCCTTCCTCACCATCAAGACAAACTGAAATCCTTTTCGTTCCTTTACCCATCAAGGAATTAACCGCCCAAAGTTCCCTTCTCACAAATGAGCCTTCTTATACCACATCCTTGCAAGACTGTGAGCGGATGTTATCTAATTTATCTATTTCCCAAACGTCTCCTTCTACCATTCTTGCTGTACAAGAGGAAGGCTCGCCACTTCTTTTGTCATCCTTAGATGAGAAACCTCTTGAACCGACATCACCACATTCTTTAAACATGACGGATCCTCTCAAACACGCCCTCCTACCTATTAGTCCTTCATCACCTAAATCTTTTCAGCAACCGGTTGACCTCTTAACGCCCATTGATACAGTGCCTCATCTACCCCCTGTATCACACCCACAGTGGACCGGAATCACAACCCACCTTTCTTCCATACAAAAGTTCCTATTCACACGTGAGGACTATCATTCCCCAGAAGATAGACAGGTCCTATGGGAACGTTTGAGTACACCATATTCTACTCAAATGCAGATGACCGATCCAGATGCTTCTACCATATACCCGAAGTGTTTACAGAAGCTTAAAATGCCTATGTCCTCATCTTCACCCCCCTCATCTCTACCAAATACCTCATCCACTTCTATTAACCTAACCAAATCTTCCCCTATGCTTGGGACCTCACCAATACCTAGTCTAACACACCCACCTAAGCGGCTTGATTTATCTAAAAATAAAGCCATCCATCCCATTAGGAGACAGACCCAATCTCCTCAATCTATGCCGCTATCACAACTCAAACCCTCGTCGTCACACCTACCTTCCATATTGGGACCCCATCCCTCTACCTTACATCAATATATCATACCTCCTGCGTTTTCTTTAAAGTGACCTACGCCTTCTGCACCCATACAGAGATCTAAGGGTATATCAACACTGTCACCCCACGTATCCTATCCACCCATCAACCCTAAACAAATTTCATCATCAAAGGACTTGTTTCCGTCACTCCTCTTTTGCCGCCATTGTTTCCGGATACCACGTTATCTGGAGCCTCATCATCTAACCAGCTAAACGTAGCTCCTGCACCAAAGAAACCACGTTTAGTTAAAACCACGTATCAATACCCCTTGGCTAAACCACCACCCGTACGAACCAACCATACCCAAACATTACCAAAACCCACCCAACCAATACCTTCATCTTCCTCCGATTTTGACCCACTCAAAGGATCTTACGCCAAAATCCTTGCTATGTTGGTGGAGAATGCGACCATTTCTCTACCCCCACTTAGACCTTATGACCCATCTAAACCTCGACCTATAGGTTATGATGAGTCTAAAATCTGCGCTTACCACCGCACACCAGGACATGATGTAGAGGGATGCAAAGCTTTAAAAGCCATCCTTCGTCAGACACCTCTCTCAGATAGAAGGGTTAAGAAAGACAACTTACGAAGGGAGAGACCTTTAGCTTCAATTCCCTCTCCTATACCACCTGTTCCCGCCTCACCAAGATCTATCATTATTACAGCCCCACCTCTCGAAGACCATGACCTATCCCTACCGTCTTCCTCCTCTCGTATTCACGAGATCAATATGATTAGTGTTCTTTACTCGAGGCAGAAAAACAATGGGAAAGTGAAAGAAAACACACTGTGGCATCTCTTTCTCCGTCCACCATCCCGATTGCACCACCACCTAAAGTGGTTATTCGTGGACTGCCTACCCCATCTCTAATGGAATTGCCCGAACCATGATCAAATAGCTTCACCAATCACTGTAAAAATGACACTATATGATCTCATTCGGACTTTGAATCTCGACAAGCTCTCGTTGAAATCCTTGAGGATAGAGGTCTTACCTAATGAAACCTTTCTTGTTACCTCTATTCTAACACCCAATCACGTTGCTTCGCTCACCAAACAATCTATCTCCCCAACCACTTACTATCTGCATGCACAAGCCCATTGCTTTGTCGGTTTCTCCGAAGATGAAATTATCGACTTTGGTGCTGAAGATCCTGACCCTGCTCTTTTCATCTCAGCTTACGTTTGGGACATTCGGGTACATCGTGTTATGATTGATGGGGGCGCTAGCCTAAACATCATCTCTTCAAAAGCCTTCCAACAAATGAATATCCCTTCTAGTTGCATGTGCGCCAACCCCATCATGTTGCGGTCATTCAATGATGTTATTACTTCTACCTTAGGCACCGTGATCCTTAACATTCGTGTAGGACCATGCACTTTACCTGAACTCTTCTATGTCCTTGAGGGAGAGTTCCAATACAATATGTTGTTAGGCCGCCCTTGGATCCGGGCTATGGGATGTGTTCCCTCCACCTTACATAGATGCATAAAATTTGAGTACGAGGGGAAGTCCTACACCGTAAAAGCTGATCCTCCCCCCTTCAAAACTTGCAATATGTTGTATTGCCCTAATGATGTGCTTTTACCAGTCAAGACACCCATTCATCCAACCTGACCATCCACTTCAACGCACCTACACCTTGACCAATGAAACCGCCATTCAAATATCACTTCCTTTCCGCGAGATAACATCCCAACCTCCGACCCCTTAGTAGATGTTTTTCAATGCCTTACTGTTGGGGGAATACCACCTATATAACATTAGCTCTTTCCATACCCCGCAGGAGTACGGACAGTTACATGCACATCCCACCTACGACCGTCGCGTGGGGGAGGTAATCTCTTACGGACCACCCCATTGCCACACCAACCTAACGTATGGGGGTGTTGACGCATCCTCCATTACCCCTGAACCTCCTCTTGGTGTGGTTCCCTTCCAATCTAATTTTCAATACTTGACAAATCGTCGTTTCACCCTCACCTTCTTGACTCACTGTGCTTGGAAAGGCTTTGGTTTTGGTCTTTATGAACAAGGCCGACATACACTCATTCCCGTGACTACACGCAAACACAATGATCGTAGTGGTCTCGGTTTTCCTAAAACACTTACACCGGAGAAACCTCGTGTCAATTGTATCCTGGAGGATGACGATGTCACCCCTACCAAACCATCATCACCCATTTTGCCATCATCACCCACAGAGTCGATAGACCCTGAATCTATCCCTCCTAACTTTTTTTTTTTCATAAATGCTATCTTCATAGGTCCTCTCACTTATCAACGTGATAATGAGGACCCATCTTCTCTTCCCCTTCTGTATCCAGACATGATCGAAGAGGATTCACCTTCGATTAATGTTGTTGAGTGCCAGGATGACGACTCCATCCTCACTTACCTTGGGGCGGACGACTCCTATATTCAACGTGCCTTACCATCTGAAACTCAAACCATGTTGAATGAGTCGACTATAGAAATCAACATCCACATAGAGGAGGATCCTCACATTGTGAAGATCGGACAATCCCTTAACACATCAGAACAAGCCGCCTTTACTACCTTTCTCTCGTACATGACCAAGCTTTCGCTTGGTCTACGCTGACATGCCAGGAATTGATCCTACCATTGCTGTCCATAACATCACCCTAAACCCCGATTCCAAACCAGTCAAACAAAAACTGAGAAAAATGCATCCACGCATTGCCCTCTTGGTCAAAGAAGAGCTTCAACGACTTCTTTCTATTTCCTTCATCTTGCCTATTGACTATCCTCAATGGATTTCTAACATCGTACCTGTCACTAAAGCGATGGGGGGACTTCGGATATGCATGGATTTCCGAGACCTTAACCTCACTTGCCCCAAGGATGACTTCCCCCTCCCAAGTATTGATCAACTTGTTGATCTCACTGCGGGCCATGAAATGCTTTCTCATGGATGGCTTTTCGGGATACTGATCAAATTTTGGTAGCCCTTACCGATCAACATAAAACTACCTTCATAACTCCTTGGGGAACCTTTTGTTATCGTGTCATGCCATTTGGCCTTAAGAATGCTGGTGCCACCTATCAGCGGGCTATGACTTACATTTTTCATGACATTATGCACACTATCCTTGAAGATTATGTCGATGATCTTCTTGGCAAATCTAAACATCGCAGTGAACATCTCGATGTTTTAACCATTATTTTCGATCGCCTGTTGCAATATTCAGTCTAGTTTCAACCAAAGAAATGTGTCTTTGGTGTTCTTTCAGGAAAACTTCTTGGCTTTATCGTCTCTTTGCATGGCATTGAGGTCGATCCATCTAAAGTCAAAGCTATCCTAGAAATGCCCCCACCCAAAAACCTCAAACAATTGCGTAGTTTGTAGGGTAAACTTCAATCCATCCGGCATTTCATCTCCCAACTCTCGGATCGATGTCAACCTTTCCATCACCTTCTTAAAAAGGACATTGCCTTTCAATGGAGTGAAGAGTGTCACCAAGCCTTTGAAGCTCTCAAAGCCTATCTCTTGTAGCCACCCGTGCTTATTCCACCTCAGGATGATCGCCCTTTCTACCTTTACCTTTCTGCCACTGACCATGCTATAGGAGCCATGCTCGCACATCGGGACTCGGCACGTCGAGAACAAGCCGTTTATTATATAAGTCGTACTCTCGTGGATTACGAGACTAGGTATACACATGTAGAAAAATTGTGCCTAGCCCTATCATTCGTAGCCACCAAACTCCGACATTACCTCCTGAATCACAAAACTTTTGTCATCACCAACACGGACCCCATTCATTATATGTATGCCAAACCACATCTAAACCAACGCATCGCTTGATGGCTTATGCTCCTCGCTGACCTCGACCTTGAGTTTGTACAATGAAGTCAATCAAAGGACAAACTATTGCGGACCAACTTGTGGAGGCCCCTTTACCTGGGGAACAATTTACCAATTTTAATTTCCCCGACGAACTCATCGCCACTCTTTCACTCAGGGAAGAGTCGTATCCAATGACCCTCTTCTTCGATGGATCCAAATGCCAGCATGGCGGAGGGGCCGGCGTTGTTCTCATTCCTCTTGACGCTGAGCCTATGCCTCTTTCATTCCGGCTCGATTTCCCCTGCACTAATAATACAGCGGAATACGAGGCCCTTGTTTTGGGTCTCCAGGTTGCGTTACACTTAGGTGTCAAATCTATTAATATTTTGGTGACTCTCAATTGGTAGTCAATCAAGTTATGGGCATCTACCAATGTAAGAATGAGGAACTTCAAAAGTACAAACATTATGTGGATTCACTTTTGACCTCATTTACTCGTTATTCTATCTAGACCATTCCCCGCTCCACTAACAAATTTGTGGATACTATGGCTTGCTTAGCCTCGCAAATTCCTACCTCACCAACTAACTCTGACATATTCATCTTGGTCCAACAACTCTTTGCCCCATCTTACTCAGCACCGGTTGTTTGTATGATAAATAATGTGTCTGCTAATTCGCAGGATACCTGGTACCACCAATTTCACGACTACCTTACAACCTCTGTTCTCCCACCTGACCTAACTAGTACCGGAAAACGTGCTTTTCTTAAACATGTTTCTCGTTATGTCGTCATGGGGGGACTCCTTTATAAACGTGGCTTTGATGGTATCCTCCTTCGATGTCTAACCGGTGCAGAGGTCACCTATACCATCCAACAGGTCCATGACGGTATTTGTGGCGGACATTTTAGTGGCCTTGCCGTGGCTAAATGAATCCTTCGCCTAGGTTATTATTGGCCTACTCTTAATAACGACTGCTACGAATATGTTAAGCGTTGTGTTATGTGTCAACAACATGCCAACCTTCAACATACTCCTAGCCATCCGCTACAGGTCGCACGAGATCTTTGGCCTTTCTCACAATGGGGTTTAGACCTTATTGGTGAGATCCACCCACCCTCTTCGCAACGTCACCGTTGGATAATCACAGCAACCGAATATTACACAAAATGGGTGGAGGCCATTCCACTCATTTCAATCAAAAAAGAAAAAATTGTCGAATTCGTTAACCATCACATTATCTGTCATTTTGGTATTCCTCATCGCCTAATAACAGATAATGGTAAATCTTTTAAAAATAAGTTGTTACAAGACCTTTGTGACAACTTTGGTATCAAACTTAGTTTCTCATCACCTTACTATCCACAGGCCAATGGTCAAGCTGAATCTTCTAATAAAACCCTAACCAAAATCCTCATGAAAGTTGTCAATGAGTCCGGAAGAAATTGGCACGATCACATTCCCTTTGCCCTTTGGGCTTATCGTACTAGCATTCGTACTTCCACTAATGCCACACCATTTTCTTTGGTATATGGTACCGAGGCGGTCTTGCCTCTCGAAATACAAATACCCTCCCTCAGAATATCTCTTCAGGATATTCTCACCAATGATGATTTCCGCCAAGAGCGGTTAGCCCAATTAGAGCTTCTTGACGAGCGTCGTCTTACGGCTCTTGATCACCTTCAAATCTACCAAAAACGCATCAAGCGTGCTTATGATAAATGACTTCATGAGCGTACCTTTAAGGTTGGTGATCTTGTCCTCAAAGAGAATCAACATGTAACCAAACTAGAAAAGAGCAAACGTGGAAAATTTGCTCCTAATTGGATTGGGCCTTACATTATCACTCACACTTATGGATCAGGCACTTATCGTTTAGCTTTGCTTAATGGTAAACCTGAGCCTGAGCCCCTTAATGCCTTGCATCTTCGACCATTCTACTGTTGAAATTAGTGTTATATCACTTCTTATCTACCTTACGCTCGTCCCTTGAGCTCATTTACCACCGCATACACTTTGTTTCTTACATCACAAAATCAAATCAAGCTCACATGGTTTGATTGTCACCTCCCCTTTTTAGTCTAGTCCATGACTTCAAAGTATCAAAATAACACATTCTTAATTAAACACTTATGGGATTTTCTTGAGTCAAACTTCCTACAAAAACTAGATGCTTTATGCCCAACGGACATCTAGACCTCTAAATTATACAATAGACTGCTCCCTTGAAGGACAGCTATATGCCAAACTATTGCTGCTATTATATATAGACTGCTCCCCCGAAGGACAGCTATACATAAATACCGCATCTGCTACTATAAATAGACTGCTCCCTTGAAGGACAGCTATACACAGTCAGCCTTTATCAGAAGCTTCTCGCATTGATCAGCTTCGTGAAGACCTCAAGAACAACAAAATACATATCCCATGTAGACTTCCCGCATCGATCAGTCTATATCCAGAAAAATAAAATAAAAATAAAAGCAGTATTTCAAAACACTTTTGAGTCATGGACTTGTCTATTTAGGTTTGGTTCTCTTTTGTCAGAATAATCATCTTATAATAAGTTCTCTGCACCCTCGCCCACATCAACCACCTCACCTCACCATTTGTCAAAGCAACAAAACTCAAGGGACGTGACGTATATCCGATATATTGTGATTATACCACTCTTTTCACCTATCGACTTCTCACCTATGCAAGGTACCTAGGGATTCAAGCTCATCCTACATTAATATGTGGTTTGTTTAGCTCTTCTCAACTACGGGACACTCTTGCCTCTTTTTCTCGACTCTAGGATTGTGTGTTGACCTTAATCAGGACACGATTCCCTACTACTTGGGTATGTTAATTTTAGTACCCTACCAACACCAACAACATTACCCTACCAACATCAAATATTTTTTACCAACCAACAAATTGCCTAACTACAACCAAATTGTCTGAATTCACCTCTCCCCGATCCTAAGGGAGAACTACATCGATCGAGGCCCCTCCTTGCTTTGTGTAATGGGCTATGTAGGCAACACTTAGGAGACATGGAGTCTCCCAAGGTTAGCTCGACCATCCCCTACCATACCCTATCATGTGTTGTAAATATAAATATTTTTTGTGTATTTCTATTTGCCAACATTCATCTTTATCCTTTTTCAAACAAAACAAAAACAACATTCAAAACACAACCATTCTTATTATTATCATCACTCAAAACCACATACATCTTTAGTTTTATTTTAGATGTTAAACAAATGCATCTTCTCTATCATCGACTCGTAGGTCGGCATCCTTATTTATTCTTATATTCCTATGAAATTCACTTAGACCCTTGCACCTCCTCCCGAATCAGGTGGTGATCGTGATCGTCGATGCCCCTCAGTTGGCCTCTCCATCCTCAAAGGTGCCACTGCCATTGGTTCCTCCCATTGATCCGCCAACATCTCCTGTAACATACGAATACGTCCTCTTGCGTGGAGGAATCTTGCCTCCAGTCTCTCCACTCGTAACTGAGAAACTTCTAACAATCCCATTGTCTCATTCACCTGTGTTTGAAGCTGGTGAGCCAACTCCTGCAGATGATCTCTCTCCACTGTAATCACAGCTATGTCTGGGCGCTCACGTGCACCTCGCAGCTCTGCTACCCACCATACTCTATAGGCCTCTGTCGTTCCCGCATCCATTACCCTACGATTGGCTGCTATCTCTTCTGGCCCTTCTGGAGGTGTAGGCCGGGGAGGTGAGAATGTTGCCTCGGCATCGATCCTCATGTATGGTCTATATGTCATCGGTATATCCTGAACGAACCCAAATTGTCGCCGCACGCGATCTAGAGGAATTCTCTCGTACTCACCCGGCCTGTGCCCTGCGATCCATCTCAATCGCTCTACACCCCTCAACTCCTCAGCTATGTGCTCCGTCACCATATAGTTCCCGTAAGGCCTCCAACAAATATCCACAATCGTCACCATCTCCCATACCTATCTATAATACTCGATGTCATCTATCACGGCCTGGGATCTCGCTTCTTGTTCTGTCTGGACCCATCGTCTGAATCCCAACCTTTGCACTCCTGCCTCTCCCGACTCGATGGGTCGGCCTATTGGACGCACACAAACAATATGCTCATAGGCCCAACAATGTAATAAGTACGAACAATCTAGTGTCATCCTGTGTTTTTGCTTGCAAGCCCATAAACCCCTATATAACTCTGCCAGATATGCGGGTGCCCATGCGAAAGTCACACTCATTTCTATCATTTCCCAAATAACACTCATCAATGCTTTGGGAAATCTTCCACCCTCCACCCTCGGTAATGCATAATACCCCACCGCTATCATTAATAGCACGGCCAACCTTGTTTCCTCAGGGTGTGTTGCATACATTGTACCATACGTAAATGATAAACCTCACTGTGTCAAATCTCGTGCAGCTGACCCAAATAAATATTGTTATCGCTACCCTTTGCGCGCTAAGCAAGCGCCGATACACTATTTTTCCTATCATTGGGAGTCTCAAAATATGGAACACATCTTCCAAAGTCACTTTGTCATCTCCTGTTGGCGGATAGAAGGTATTCTTTTCTGGATTCCATCTCTCAATCAACGCCTGCAACATAGCATGGTTACGCGCGATTCTTGAATAATAGCGGATTCCACTTAACCCCAAACGATTTATCAATGCCCATTCAGCTGGTGTTACATCCGCTCGGATTCGTGACAACAACGCTGGCACAGTATCATTCATCCTTAACCCTGCTTCTGCCTGCATACATCAAAATGACACATAATTATTCGAAAGAACAAATCTCTACGGGTTTTTTCTCAAGTTCTGGAAACTCTTACAGTGACCGATATCGGTTATGAATAACCGATATCGGTATGCTAACCGATACCGGTTCCTTCTAAACGATACCGGTCACTGTCAAAAATATACCTACCCTGCTTAAAAACATACACCTACGATAATTATTTTGCCCGTTTACTCCTATTTATACCTAAAAACATACGTGACCACCCTGTTTACCTACCCCAATAGCACTCACCCCATCCCCAACCCTTGCCTATCACCTTTTCTTTCTCATCTTTCCCCACTTACACTTCTTTCATCCTATTCACAAAACATGCAAGAATCAAATTACAACCAAACAGTTTACCTCTCGGGATGTAGCAGCTTGGGGCGGAACATGTCTTCCCCCTCGTCCCTGCCTGCTGGATGCTTCTCCTCGTTCAGCCATGTTCACCACCCTTTTCAAATATAACTTGTCTTTCTGCCTTCTGAATCTCAGCCCACGCTCACTTCACCTGTCTCTTTCCTCCTTGTCACTCAAAATTCTTTCATGCAATTACCTGTAGCAGTCGTCAAACAGCGTCGCATTCGCATATTTAACTTGTTGCATGACTCTAAAAATAAGAATGCTAAAAATAAGAACTTAAGTTGCCAACCCAGCAGTTCTATTTTTAGGGAAATAATTCTTGCATAACCGATATCGGTTATGTAACCGATATCGGTCATATAGCTACCGACATCGGTTACACAACCGATGTCGGTCATGTACCCCTTGTTGCTTAAACCTAAGCCGTTTCTTCGTTTTTGTAAATTTTTGTGGCGCCCGTCCCTTTTTCCTGCATAAACAACACCATTATCTATAATTTTTCATCAAATCCATATCTCATCACAATTTCATCAACATCATCTATCCATATTACAAAAACAACCAAGCCATCAACAAACGATATCAAAAACCATCAATCTATACACCATTTGGATCCAATTCAGCAGCTACATACGTTCAATTTCACAAACTAGTGACAAAACACATCCAACATTTCATAAACACAACATGTCAATTAAACTCATCATCTATATATACATACATCCCATCAACAAAAGACATCAACACCATCAATATATAAACCATGTGGATCAAACTCATCATACATTAAATATCACAAACCATCGACAAAACACTTAACACATTTTAAACACAACATGTAGGTCAAAATCATCATATCTATATATCAAAAGTTTCAAATATACAATGTGCCCTGCATAGGGGCCTCTGTGATCTCAGCATCATACAAAGCCGGCACGCAGGCCGCAACAACTATCCAAATATCGACTCGGCTCGCAGGCCGGTCTCTCATATCAAAAATATACTCGGCTCGCAGGCCGGTATCAACTATACAACCCGTACTCGGCTCGCAGGCAGTATATACAATAAATGAATAAATAAATGAAAGAATCATATATGGGCACGCAGGCCTCTCTATACATAGCCGGTTCGCAGACCGGTGCCTCTATCTAATATCCATCTACAAACAAAACATCTCTCTCCGACCCAGGGATCCCTCAGCTCTCCCCACCGCCCTCTGCCTGTCTCCCTGCGGGTCCCTGTGCTGCCTCTCGTCTCCTCCCTGTAACAGACCCACCGGCTGTGGCTGCACCACCCTGGGATCTCTGGCTACGCGAGGTCTCCGCTCTATGCGCCGCATATGGCTGATAGTCAGCCCGGTACCATCAAGAACATCCTGATAATACCGAGCCTCCGCTCTCGCCTCCATATAGCGGGCCCGTGCCACCATCTGCTTTGAAATTGGGGCTGGTCCCCGACTCTAATAATAGTGCCCTGTCTTTGGTGCATTTGGTGGTGCCTGTGGGTGCGCGGTGGTGGTCTGCAGTACACTGTGCTGTCTGCCGTGGTGGTGCCATTTGGTGGTGCTGTACACTGCGTACTGTACTGTGGTGTACTACTGTGGTGCTACTGGTGCTGCTGGGCTAAGCGCCCTGTAAGACACCTATACGTGCTGTGTGCGTGGCGCAAGCAGCTGCCCTGTAACAACTGTACCTACCCTGAGCTGGTCCCTCTCTACTCTGCAAAACCGCATTAAGTCTGGCTGTGTGGGCTGTGCTCTCCTCGCGGCTCTCTCCCCTGCCCACCATACCAAAAATGATCCTGTACACCGGCATCATCCACTGTATCATCTGCCTGCCGCTCGGCTACCCAATCTGGGTCCATAGGCTGTGGTGCAGGCAGTGGAGCCTCTACATCATCCCTCCCAGTACCGAGGGAAGGGAGGTGGCTCATCCTGTCGTAGCCCCAGTGTGTGTCGTACCCTCTCTCAGGGGTATCGCTCGTACTCTCTCGGCCTCCGTCAGTCCCGCATTATCCGAATGTATCTTTGGATCCACCATGTAATCGTGATCGGGCTCCTCCGCGGGGCTGATGACCTCTGTAAGGTCTCCATACAATATCTAAAGCTGTCAAGCCCTCTAATACATGCCGGTAATATGCTACATCTCGTCCGGTGAGAACTGCCCGTGGCTGGCCCACGACCCCCAGCCACCTCTGAAAGCCATACCTGTAAATCACTGTGGCCATTTTGCTCTTTAGGGCAGCCCTACTGGTCGAATGCATATGATATGCTCATATGCCCAGCAGTGTAACAAAAACGTCGAACAAATCCCGAATCACCTCATCCGGCGATAGCCCCACAGCTCTCGGTATAACTGCACTAGGTATACGGGTGCCCACGCATAACATGTATGCTCCTCAACCATCTCGTGTAAAACCCCCATCAGCGCCCGTGGAAAGTGGCCTCCCTCTGAGTCCGGGAGGGCGAAGCATGTGATGCCGATCATCATCAACACGGCAAGCCGTGTCTCATGTCGGTGGGCACGGTACATATCTCCATAGGTGATGCTCGCGCTGTGATAAGTCAATAGCACGGCTGCATCCCGAATACATGTAAGATGCTATCCATGGCTGTCTCTGCGTCCACCTGGAAGACTGCCTCTCCATCAATCGGTAATCTAAGGATGCGATACACATCCTCCAATGTAATGGTCATCTCTCCAGTTGGGAGATGGAACACATTGGTCGCCGGATCCCATCTCTCGATGAGGGCGACCATCAAACTGTGATCCCTATCGATCGCCTATACCGCTGGACTCCGCCGAGTCCCACCTCGCGCATAATGCCCCACTGCGCTGCGGACACGTGTGGCCGCATCCGTCCCAACAGCGGGGGCATCCTGTCCCGCATAGTCAGCTGCTGACGTGCCTGCACAAATCACCCACTTCATTAGACCTACCCTTTCAAACAACAACTACTTTAACCTTCTATACCCCCTTTTACCCACCCGACCACAACCCGACTCTATAACACACACCTACACTCACCTATTTTACCCTAAAAACTTTACGATATCCCCTTGCCTTATCTCGCACCCTACCAATCACTCAGCTCTATTCTCGCCATTTACCTATGCCCCTACCAATTTAACACCTCCCCATTCATGCCCAACACCTAATCTATCCGAACCGCACCAACCACACAATCGCCCCATTTTTCCCCCCCACTCACCAATCACCCTTCCTATTAACCTCTACCCCTTCCCTCTTCACCCCCACAAACACAACACCCAAACCACTAATACCTAAACACCCAAACCACAGCCCCAACAACCACCAAACACCCCAAACCATAGCAAAACCAACCAACAAAATAAATATTCCTAAGTAGGGACCGGTACCGGTCACCCATGACCGCCACCGGTCCCCTCTCCACCGACGCCGGTCGACGTACCACCGACACCGGTCACCGGTCACCAAACTCACCCTACCCCGAAAATTTCTTGACCGATGCCGGTCGCTTAGTGACCGGCATCGGTCACTGAAAAATACCCGAGCCGAACCCGACGCGGCTACCCCATTCAATTTTTTTCCTATTTCTCCCTATATACCCACCCAAACACCCTAAAAACCTACCCACCCTGCCGCCTTGGCCTATTTCACCTATCTACCCTCTCCTTTTTTCAAATAATTTCCATTTATTAATTATTTTCTAAAAACCTTACATTCCTACCCAAAACCCAAATCCAACTTAACACAATCAAATTCACATAATGAAGGGTTTCGAACCTACCGGTATGACGACACGTCATCGTGGTGGGATGGGTGGTGGTGGTCCAGCTGGTCCAGCACCTCCTGCTCCTCCTGGCTGTGCCATAGCTCCACCTCTCCTCTGTTGGGTCCTCCACCAATCAACTGCTGCCTCCTACTCACTCGGGCCCACTAACCACTCACTTCTCCACTCCAATAGCGCCACCTCAACCAACAAATGCTCCAATCTCAACAATACACCTCGACACTCAAATTGGGTTTCAAATGACAATATGATATGACAATGACCGGCCATATTTTTTTTTTTTATAGGTTTTCGACTATAAGCGATCGGTTATATTGTGCCCTAAGGAACCGGTATCGGTCACGGTAACCGATATCGGTCATGGACAATCGATATCGGTTTTATCCCACCTCTTCCCCAATTTCTACCCTTCTTTACTAATCGCCCTTTCTCACAACCTCGCCTATATCCACCTTGGCTGAAAACCCTTTGTTACCTACCATTTGGCCCGACCCGAGGCCGTAACCTACCATTTGGCCCGACCGAGGCCAGTAACCTACCATTTGGCCCGACCAAGTAGTAACCTACCAATTTGGCCCGACCCAAGGCCGTAACCAACCAATTTGGCCCGACCCAAGGCCGTAACCAACCAATTTGGCCCGACCCAAGGCCGTAACCTACCAATTTGGCCCGACCCAAGGCCGTAACCTACCATTTGGCCCGACCCAAGGCTGTAACCAACCATTTGGCCCGACCCCAAGGCCACCCAAGGCCATTAACCTACCATTTGGCCCGACCCAAGCCGTAACCTACCATTTGGCCCGATCCAAGGTCAGTAACCTACCATTTGGCCCGACCCAAGGCGCATTTGACCAACCCATTTGGCCCGACCCAAGGCCGCACCCAACCATTTGGCCCGACCTAAGGCCGCACCAATTAAATACCTCGCCCAACATCAACACAATACACTTTTATCCACCCATCATGTCACTTTTTGTTCAATCGAGCTCACCTGTTCGTGTTTTAGCATGATTAGGGTCCTTGACTTGATCAGTCGACCAACTTTGCCTAGACCAAGACCGTGACGTTTATCTCAACCAAACCAACCATTTGGTACTGCCGAACATGCCTAAACGTTCATGTACCTTACCCGTTATATCCCCTGGAGCTACTTCCTATGCCTTGGATACCAGGATTATATCACCCTTGTTTGGATAAACTATCGACCTTTGCCTATGAATTGCTTGTTTGCTCTTCAAATCATGTACCCTGGTCACACTACTGCATTTCAACGTGCGTCTGCTTCCTTGGACCTACCCCACCATCTTACCATCATATAAACACCATTTACCCTTTATCAACCCTATCCCTGATTTCACGTTGCCTCAATCTGTGATAGATTTGAGGGGGATTACCTATACCCTTAACAGGGGTAACCACTTCTTATTATTGTCCAGCGCAGCTTTAACAAGACAAGCCACACGACAACAAGGGCTAATGTAGACACCAAATTTGTGTCATTATGACACCCTGTGCCCCGCATCTCATTTCGCAACCTAACCTCATCACCTAAACCTTACACAATTATTTATTAATTACCTTATAATTAATAAATCCACATCGCCATACCTGCCACCTCATTTCGCCACCTCATCATGACCTAGTCTTAACCCTAAACTAACCTAATTAAGACCTATAACTTGGTCCACATCCACACCTATGATTAATTACTCCTCACCCGCACCCAAAACTGACCTCATAATGACTTGACCAAGCCCACAACTAATCCCTCGGGAGAAAAGGAGGGAAAGTTGGCTATTTTACCAAAAATAGCCCACTTTGACCTGACCGATACCGGTTCCTACTCGACCGCCGTCGGTTTCGTAACCGCCATCGGTTCCCTGTAAATGACCACTTCCAACCAAAAACAAGGATCGGATTTTCATTTGATCAAAAAGAGGAGAAATCATTGAAAGGATCGGGATTTTCTTGGCCGAGCAGAGACAAGTGAAGAAACGAGAAGAGTTTGCAGACAAGGACATCAAGCCCAAGACTGCAACGGAATAACCAGGCCCCAGTGACACTCATCCGAGCATCAGAAGAGGAGATTGCTCATCTTGGATTGTCAGATCATCCTATTTGAGCCCTATCTTCGTCATCACAGTCCTGGAACTGCGCATCTTCATCGGGAGAATGAGTAAGTAGTGTCTTGTATGATTCTAAGCACCATTTCTTGAGCCTGTGGATTGATTGTAATTATAAGCTCATTCCTAGATCTACCACCTACCAGCACCCTGCACTTAACCTTCATCCATACATCTTTGTATTGTCCAGAAGACCATTTTATCACACTCTGAGCCTTCCCTGTCCTCCCATTATTCCCCTCAGCCATCCACCAATCTTAATAACCCCACGATCACCTTGCAACCAACCTCTATCCAGAAGCACTTAGATTGCTGACCCTACCGGTGTCGTTTATCCCCCACCGGCGGCGGTTCTCTAACCGCGGTCGGTTATCCAGTGACCGGCGTCGGTCACTGTGACTTATACCCCAAAACCCTTTTCTCACCTATTTGTCACCTAACAACCTCAGATCCAGTCTGGTTTATCCCTATAACTCAACCTGAATGTATCAACGACCAGTAACCGAACAAACAACGTGACGCTTTATTATTGATAGTTTAGCTTCTATTGCTTTGTAACGAGATACCTAAATCGTGATTTTGCAATAGCTTTCTTTGTTATCATTTGTGTTAATTCGTATTAAAAGGGGAACTGACCACCTTCGAAAGGAAGTTTTATATTTCCTGGGCCTAAGGCAGCTCCCTCATTTATTGTCTAAATAAAATCTGGTGGTCTTGTGTTCTTACTTGCAGGTAGTCCTTCCAAGACAAAAGGAGTTCTTCGCAGTCGATCTGATCTTTCTATGGTACGCGCACACCATCTCAACATTCAATAGGTATTCCTCCTAGCCCTAACCCTTATCTGTTTCTCAAAGGAATGAAAGGATAGAAGCAAGTCTATTCCGCAGAGCCGAGACATTCCGTGCGAAACACTTAGCTTCCTTTTTGGAAAATCACACAAGTATCCCCATATTTGTGAAATGCCTAGTTGGTTTTTGTTATGTTGCCCATATCAACATGAAACCATCTTCACTTTTAAGAAGTTTGATCATACAATTTAGGTCTAGACATTTGAACCCCACACATGCCAAAAATGATTGATTATCGCAAGGTGCCTTATACATACAACAATAAGGAATCAAAGTTTCGGTGTACAAAGCAAAAGATGCCCATCATGACCAAACATTCGTTTGGTTCTTCGCGCTAGAGAACCCCTTTGGGTAACTCATTCCCCACCTTCATCTCATAGTCAGTGGTATGATTTGGATGCTTCTGATCCAAATTATTATTCGAGTCCCCCCACTCTTCTTCTAATTCTAATCCAAAAATTTCCTCTTCTTCTATGGATTCCAATCCAAATATTTCCTCTGACTCTTCTGATGATTTAGATCCAAACTACTATTCAGATTCATCTAATTTGACTCCTAAGTCATCTAATGTGACTCCTATGTCATGGTCCTCCCTATCTTCATAGGAACCTCTTCATCATACATTTAATATGACTCCTATGTTGCGGTCCTCCCTTTCTTCACAGGACCCCTTTTATCAGTCGCCTCAACAACGTTTTCTTCCTTTGAAGATATGTGTGACTCCAAATCCCTCCAATCAAACATCTAATATAATTCTTGAATCGTGGTCCTCTCTTTCTTTACAGGACCCTTGTTATTATTCATCCAATACAATTCTTGAATCACGGTCCTCCCCTTCTTTGCAGGACCTTTTTTATCATTCACCCCAATAAGTCTTCCTTCTTCGTGAAGATTCGGGTGACTCAAAGTCCTTCGATTCAAACGAATCGACCCATGTGTCACAATCTACAGACTTTGGACTTAATCCTACTAGTTTACAAATGATATACCATTTTATAGGTAGGTCCGCACCACCTTCTTTACTTCTGAGACATCTAGCTCACATATTCTTCGTACTCATGCCATCTTCTTCTATCAATCATCATCAAACATCCTCTAAGTCTTCCACACCTATTGGATCTCTTTCTTCCAATCAACCCCTATTGGTTGATCAAAAACTCATACCGATTGACCTATTTTAGAATGAAGAAACAATCAAGGCATTTATAGGGGCACATGAAAATATTCCTTTACAAGATTATGAGCAAGGATTCTCTTTAGACTTCAATGTACCTGCATATTCTGAAGAAAATGTTGATTCCTTTTATCAAGAAACAGAGGAAGAGCCTCAAATCATGCAACTTGATCCTCCTCTCATTATTCCATCTTTACATTCTTCATTATGTGATGAAATTCCTTGGTCTTGCATTGATCCATGGCATATCTTCTCATCACCCAATCACTCTTTGTCTATCATAATTCCTCAATCACAATCTCTTATGGGGTCAACGTCAAGTAGCCCTTCATCTTTATCTAGGTGTGGGTCACCTTCAGAGACCTCCTTTGCTATTTATGGAAATTTTCAAGTAGTCCACTATATTATATTCTTTGGGGCACTCCAAACTAGCCCCTTGTCTTCTATGTATGGATCACCCCGAGTAGTCCATCATCTTCTATTCTTGGGCCACATCCTAGTAGCCCATCATATTACATCTATGGGTCATGTCCTAGTAGCCCTTCTTCTTTTATTCTTGGGCCACATCCTAGTAGCCCTTCATCTTTTATCTATAGGTCACATCCTAGTAGCCCTTCTTCTTCTATTCTTGGGCTACATCCTAACAACCCTTCATCTTCTATTTATGGCTCACCTCCCAGTATCCCATCTTCTTCAATCCTTGGACTGTATCATTTTCATCTATCACATTATTCTTCTACCAAATATTAATGCAAACCCACTGCCATTCCTCTCATCAATTCTAAATGTCCACATTATTCTCTCACTTCTCGGGATCAGAAAAGTCAAGCATTAACTTATAAGAAATCCTAGACAAGTTCTTTATCAAGCCAAGATCAAAAATCCAAAAATATCCAAAGCTACCAACAACTCCAATGATCATAAAATCTAAAATCAAATGCGATTCAAGAATGCACACCAACCTACCCATCAAGTATGGTGCAAAGTGAAAAACCTATGGATAGGGATCTCAAACTCCCAAATATGAAACCCATGTTTCAAAACAAATCACAATCATTTGTTGAGTGTGAAATCACCACGATCATCGATATTGGGCATAATATGACTCTTGATAAACAAATGTGCTTAGTCTCCCTTATCAAGGAATTCACACACATTGTTGTTGGATCCTATCATGTAGAGTGACATGTTTCATTATGATAACCATCAAAAATTAAAAAATCATAAAATAGTTCAAAAAAAAGAGAGAAAACATTAAAACATTCCGAGAACAAAATCAAAGGTACAAAGATCAAACATTGCAATAAGGTATACACACGCATGGATATTCTTTCCTCCCTTTCTTTCATATTCATCGCCATTTTCATCCCTTCGATATTATCATGGTTAGCCTATACGCACACATTTTGTGACATTTATCTCTATGGTATCTGTTTGACCTTGGTCTTTCATAACCTTGGTAAATTAAAGAACAACTGACCTCTTAGAGATCCTATCACAATTCTCATCTAATAAACTTGTTGTGAAGAAATTTTGGGCGTATTTGTTGACACTATCCAATTTTGTCATCACAAATCACTTCCACATCCTTCCATAAAGCCATTAGTGGTTCTTAACCCCTTGTCAAACAAGAGAGCTGAAATAAGTTTTCAGAAAGCAAAAGAATCAAAATCAATCAATCAAAAAGCAAAAGCTAAAAGAAAAAGCAAATTGATATATAACTCTCTTTTGGGGTATTTCCAATAATCTCTACCGGGGCTATGGATGCCTGACTGGCAGTAGATAAATGTTGTGATTAGAATCAAATGCATTTCCGTTGGGGCTATGGACGTCTGGCTGTAGCAACAATGCAATGTACAACTCTCATTCCACAATCCATTCACAAATTAGCTTTCAAATTAAATCATTCCTATGCATTGACTAGTGTCTTCACTTGCTGTCTATCAACTCTTTCCTTCAAGAGGTAATTCATTTCCACATGCACACACGAGATCTTGATGAGTAAAATAGGATTATTATGTTATCAAGTGTTAATTTTTGGACCTTGTTCAAACTCTTGCTTTAACACATGTCTTGTCTCATGATTTGTGCCTTGGGCTAATCACTTTTTCATCGAACACCTTCTAAATATTTTCATAGCATATTTTGTTCTTAAAAATTGTTTAGAACATCCATGTGTATAGGATGGCCTTTTTTCTATGTTTTTGGACACATTTGTCCCCCTTTAATAAATCAATCACCCACTTCCTTTCTATCACGTGTTTCTTGGCCAGCTTACGCTAAGGCATCCTTTCTCCCTCATGATTGAACCTATTTTATATATTTTCCTTGATCCCATTTCTATCTATGAAGAATTTATTTTTGAATACTCCCACCTAATCATTGGGGCATATCAAATCTTCACTTTCTCGTATGTGTGGGATTCTACCCTTTTACATCCCATCTATTGCTGGGGGCATCCATGCTTCTTTGTCTTCCTATACATAGCTTCAGAAAAACTTATAGAAAATCACAAAAACATTCAAATATGTTTCAAGAAAAATAAAATAAAATATAAATCATCCTACAAAACATCACTCTTTGGTTCTCACCTATTCGTGACGAGACTCGAGGATCATCTTGATCTATCTCGATCAACAAAGCTGGTTTGCTTACTATGTCTATACTATGGGGCATAATGAGTTGTTTGGTATTATTTCATAGTACCCAAGTGTCCTTTGTTATTCCACTTGCATGCATCCTTGCTTGGGGCATAATATTTTAACCCTTGTCGTTAATTCACATAGGTCATAATCAAAGCTTGATAATAAAGAACATAGCATTATGTTTCTCTCTGTCAAAGTTATCTTGTTTGCTTTTCGTATTGCATTACATTATGCATGTTGCAAGGATTTAGGCATCTTTTACTTTCTCGTATTGCATTGCAATTTGTATGTTGCATGGAGTTGGTGTCTTCAGCAATGGACAATTGTTCATAGTATGGCTTTTCATGTAATTCTACTTTTGTCGTATGCTTATATTTTTAATAACAACCGATGACGTACATCTTTGGCAATATGATAACACTAAAGTTGTTCCAATGAAAAGGATGAATACTAGTTATTCTCTCGATTCTCCATATTTCTTCTACATCACCCTCATATTAGCACTATTCTTTTTGCTTCACCTAGAGCATTGTGCTCCTCTCCATTTCTCACCTTTTTCGATCGTCGATCATCTTCCTTCATCACCCCATCGACACTCGAGGGGGAATCTCTCACTTCTACTAATTTTTCTTCTACCCCTTCAAAATTTTATCCATCTACTATCTTTGAAGTGGCGTCACTTATGCCACCCCAAAGAGGGGAAAATGTAGACACCTATAATTTAGCTTGAACAATTTAAAACACTTAAATTGTGCTAATTATCCTTTTCTGCAAATTGATGACATATCGTCAATAGTGCTCATCTTCTCTTCTATCATCATTAATTAATTACAATAAGTAATTAATTAAGTCTTATATTCAACAAGTACCCTAATTAATGACCTTCCGTTAATTAATCCTTCCTTCTATCTAGACTAATTAATTATTATTAATTAATTAGCTTCCCCTTTCATTAAACCAATAAATCAATTATTTAATTGATTTAATCCCCTTCTATAGTCTAAATCATGCTAATATTCCTCTAAAAAGCTTTTATAAGCTTACACATCTATTAATTAATCATCTTGATTAATTAATAAACCCCCTTTATCCACATGAGTCACTAAAGGACAAGCTAAACTCTCCTAAAGTTAACTCAACCCTTTCTAAACCCCCCTTATCCACAACTAACTCAACATCTCTATTATCCCACATGCAAAGGGATGTAGAGATTCCTTTATCCATTGGGCTATATAAAGAGCCCTCCTCCTACCTTTACACTTACACCTATTCCTTGAGAAACAAAAGTGAAGCATATAGTAAATACACTATAGCCATTTTGTCATCTTGGAGCATTCTTCATTAGAGAGGCTAGCTACTTTCATTTCTTGTATTCATCCATCCAAGTTTTGAAGTCATATGGAGATATGTCAAATGGTCTTGTAGCCATGGATTGACAAGACTCCATTCTTGAAAACCTTGGGATTCAAACATATAATCAAACCTTTGATTGCTAAGGATCTAAGTAGGTTCATTTCATTTTCAGCATTCAATAGAGATAGAAATTAATAGATTAACATATTGGTTTGAATATTTGTTCATGTTCTAATGCAAGGATGTTAGTAGATTAGTTTTTCTTAAGCTCTAAGCATGATGGTGCATTGAATTTGATTTAGCTTTGTTTTAGGACTACTAGGTGTTAGTTCTAACTCTTTTTACATTGCTAACAAATACATGTACACATTAACATCTAAGGAAATGGTAGTTTGAAGACCTAACACAAGGGATTGATACTGCCACATTATTAGTGCAATTGAAGTCTAGTTTAAATGATAATGGCATAGGCTCACCATTAAGATGAATGAGGATGACCCCCGCACCTCCCCCATAGTGACATTTGGATCTATCAAAGAATAATGTCATTTGAAAAACAATATCATCAAGGGAGAGGGTGGTGATAAATTCATCGGGAAATCAAAATTTGAGGATTGATTTCAAGGAAGAGGAATGTCTGTGAGTTGATCTACGTGATGGTTTTTCCTTTGACATAATTTTGATGAATGAAATTGACCTTTGAGTCTATAAGAAGCATGATCCAATGAGCGGTGCATTGGTGTTGGTAGGGTTTGGCGTACATGTAATGAAGAGGGCTAGTGTTGGTAATGTCAAACATTTTTGATTAAGAAGGTAGTGGCGAATTTTGGTGGCCACGAAGACTAGGGATAAGTAAATATTTTGAGCATGAGTGTACCGAGTTTCATAGTCTAGAAGAGTACAAATTATTTAATAAACCACATTTCCCTATGTTGTTCATCATGATGAGCGAGCATGTCACCCAAGGAATTTTCGAGTAGCAGAGATACGTAAAGGTAAAAAGGTTGATCATCTTTAGTAGGAAAGAGAACATGTGGTGAAGAAGGTAGTTCTTCAACACTTCAAAGGATTTGTGACACTCATCATTCCAATAGAAAGAAACACATTTTTAAGGAGATGATGAAACGGTTGGCATCGGTTTGAAAGTTGAGAAATGAAGCGTCGGATGGGTTGTAATTTACCTTACAAGCTATGAAGCTGTCGAAGGTTAGTAGGTGGAGGAATGTCAAGAATTACTTTGATCTTAGTGGGATTGATTTCAATAGCCTACAAAGAGATTATGAAACCAAGGAGCTTACGAGAGAATTGAAAAAATACACTTATTTGGTTGAAGGAGAAAAAAATATTGGGTAAGGCATCAAGGATAATTTTAAAAATGGCCACTATTCCGTGCGATGCTTGGACTTACAAAGAAGGTCGATGACATATTCTTCCAAAATGTCATGCATGATTTCATGTAAGATCTAAGTCATAGCAACGCGATAGGTAATAGCGCCGGTGTTTTTCAAGCCGAAGGGCATGATGTGATAGTAGAAGGTCCCCAAAGGGTTTATGAAGGTGGTTTTGTGTTGATATTTTAGAGAAACTAATATCGATAATAACTAGAAAACCTATCCATAAGAGATATCATCTCATGTCTATTTGTAAGATCAACTAGTTGGTCAAGGATTGGTAGAGGAAAGTCATCCTTTGGACAAGAAAGGTTAAGGTATCGAAACTCGTACAAATATGAAGTCCCCAGTCATTTTTGTGATAGGAGCAGTGTTAGAGATCCATTGTGGATAATGAATAAGTAGGATGAAGGAAAGAGAGAAGGTGTTGAAGTTCTTCTTTCACAAGAAGAACAATGTGAGGATGCATTTTGCGTAGCTTGTGTTTCACTAGTTTGGCATCATGAATAGTTACGATATTGTGAAGCACAATATTAGGGTCAATACGGAATATCGTTGTAGGACCAAACAAATGATTTGTTATGATCGTGAAGAAAATAAGTGAAAGATTCTTGTTTCGGAGTCTAGAGATTTGCCTATATTTAGAATACGGGGTTGTTATGAGTGTGAATGTTGATTTAAATGGTATATTCATTCAACATAGTTTACGTTTCGAGAGGGTAATGACCTTTGAATATAAGAATCCATTGCACCTAAATAGATCAAATTAGAGTCATCATCTTGACATTGAACGATGTTTATAGAAGGCGTATCATCATCCAACATGTCGGGATAATGTTAGGAAATAAGGGATAAAATATGCAGAACAATCCCTCACAAAATCACAATAATATAAACTAATAAGCAGAAAATATTACAAATCTGAAATAGAAGTGCAGAATAAAAAAGAACACAACACAAAGAGACAATATTTAATGTGGTTAATCCAATTTGGGCTAAGCCCACCAAGAATCACTTGCTCAAATTTTATTACAAGCCACCTCTCTCTTAATACAATACCCAGATCTATTTTGAGCTATGCTCAACAAACTCTAGAGAATTCACACTTGAACTCACACACATCTACAATGTTACATCTGCCCTACCATATATAAAAAACCACATAAATAGGAAATTGCTTAAGTAGTTTTACAATATCGTGGGTATCAAAACCATGGGCCAAAACTGTCCCATAAACATATGGGTCAAAAAACCACCCATATGAGAGGAACATGTTTCTTGAAATATTGAGCACATTTTTTGAGGCCAATTTTTTTTTCTCGAGGCCTACGTCCCTGAACCCCACTAGGGGCTTGGCCCCAAACCTCGATGAGAAAATTGTGGATCTTTGTCAATACTTTTAGTGTACAATCTTCAACATATCCACACATGAAAATAGGCTCTACACCATAACAATCTCCCACTTGGAGACTAGTTTTCCTCTGAGAAAACTTTTCAACCCTTCACTGTCATCTGTGAAGACTAACCAAAGATGAACACATCTTCAATTTCTCCCTTGTGACCACCTTGGTCATCATTTATGCAGGATTTTGACTGGTATGAATCTTCTCCAACTTTAACTTATCTTCCTCCAAAGTTGTCCTGATGAAATGGTACCTAAGTTGTATATGATTTTTCCTAGAGTGGAAATCATAGTTCTTAGCTAGGTGTATAACACTCTGACTATCACTATGCATCTTCCCTTCCTCTTGTTTATGCCCCAACTCCTCAAGCAATTTTTGTAGCCAAATCATCTCTTTTCTTTCCTCTCGTACTAGTAATATACTTAACCTTCATGGTTGATAAAGCCACCAACTTTTGTAGTCGTGAAATCCATCTCACTATTGTACCACCTACATGTAAATATAACATATCATGATCCTCCTACTATCTACATCTCCACCATATATGAATCTACATAACCATGAAAAGTGGTTTCGATCTAGTGTAGCACAAAATTGTCCCCATGGTCCCTCTCATTCTCTTGAAGGATCCACTTTTTGCTTGTCAATGCTCTTTACCCGGATCACTCATAAGTCTACTCACATCTCTCACTACATGGAAAATACCAGGCCTAGTGCACACCATGGCATACATCAAACTACCAATCACGATGAGTAAGGTACCTTGGACATTTGGTTTCTCTCCTACTCTATTTTGGGACATTGCTCCTTTGATAACAAATGGCACTGCACAAAGGAGTCCCAACCGGTTTAACATCTTGCATATTAAACCTCTCCAAGACCTTCTTAATGTACTCTTCCTTAGATAAATTCAACTTATGTTCCTTCCTATCTCAAGATTTCCTCATACCAAGGATTTTTTTGGTTGCCCCAAATCCTTCATAACAAAGGAGTTAGTTATTTCTTGAGTACTTTTATTTCCTGCACGTTTTTTCCAAAGAACCAACATGTCATCCACATACAAGCACATGATAATATAAGCTGACATATTCAAATTTATTTGTATACATGCAATGGTCGAAATGGCATCTAATATAACCTTGCTCCATCATGAAGTTATCAAATTTATTATACCATTGACATGGATCTTGTTTCAAGCCATATAAGATTTTCTTCGGTTTGCACACCATCTCCCCTTTACCTTTGACCTCATAGCCCTCTCGGCTTCTACATGTATATATCCTCCTCCAAATCACCATGGAGAAATGTAGTCTTTACATCTAGTTGCACCAAGTGCAAGTCTTCTATTGCCACTATTCCAAGAACAATTCTAATAGAGTCATTTTTACTACGGGAGAAAAAATCTCATCAAAATATGTACCTTTTTTCTCGTGCAAACCCCTTGACCATGAACCGGGTCTTGCATATTTTATTTCCTCCTTCCTCTTTAACTTTGTATACCAACTTGTTCTGCAACGCTCTTTTTGCCTTCAGGTAGCTTCACCAAATCCTAAGTTTAGTTCTCCATGAGAGCCTAATGCTCCTCATCCATTGCTTATTCCCACTTTTTCTGGCATCTACCTACATTTCTTCATCAAAGCTCTATGGATATCCACTATCGGTGAGCAATAAATAATAAAGAGAAGGAGAAAAACATTCAAGTTCTCTTCTTACCCTAGAAGACCTCCTCAATATAGGAGTTTGGGGTTCTGTTGAGTAAGTTCTGAATTGATTCATGTGTCACTATCCCATTTGGAAGATCCTCTACTAATGCATATTATTTCTTGGATCATTCCATATTTTTCTATAATTGTTTCTTATACATGACTTTCTCATTAAAGACCACATCCCTAGATCAAATGATTTTTTTGTCCATAATACTCGAACATTTATATCCAAAGTCATCACCGCCATAACCAATGAAAGTGCATTTTTCTAATTTAACCTCTAGATTGGTCATATCATCCTTATCTATATGGATAAACACCTCACATCCAAAGAATCTAAGAAATGAATAATCAACTTTCTTACCATACCAAGCCTCCTCAAGTATGCCTCCATCCAAGGCACTTGAGGGTCCTCTGTTTATCAAGTACACAGTTGTGCTCACCGCTTCTACCCAAAAAGAAAGAGGCAATCCTACATGTAACCTCATGCTCCTAACACATTCCATTATTGTTTTGTTCATCCTTTCTAACACCCCATTATACTATGGAGTTCTTGGAACCATCTTTTTCCTGTGGATTCCATTCTTAGAACAATAATCATCAAAATTATTGCTGCAATATTCCCCTCCATTATCTAACTTGAGACATTTTAGCTTAAGATTTGTTTCATTCTATACCAAGGCTTTCCATTTACAAAAGTTTCAAATACATCATATTTATTTGAAATACAATATACCCAAACTTTCCCTCTTGCATCATCAATAAAGTGACATAATAATTTGAACCCCAAGAGATGATACCTAAGTTGACCCCCACACATAAGAATGTACCAACTATAACTTATTAGCTTTCTTCTTAGGTCCAACCTTGAAAAATCTTACTTGATTATGTTTCCCGTATATGCAGCTCTCATAGAACTCCAAACATGTTTCTATATATTAGGAAAATCCTTCTTTATGATCTCCATGCCCTTGTGGCTCATATGACAGAGCCTATAGTGCCACAATGTTTTATTTACTTTTGAAGCTAAAAGATTACAAACATTGGTGCTATCGGTGGTCAAATACAAGGTTCTAACCTTCTTGTCTCTTGCCACCACAAGAGCACCCTTGGTAACTTTCAAGAGTGTCTTTATAAATATCAAGACAACCATCACTTCCCAACCTCGCCCTGCTGATATTGAATTTTGTCTTAATGTAGGCACATGTTTGACATCCTTCAATAGCCATGTATTCCCATTCTGCATCTTAACCTAAATAAAACCTTTTCCAACTATGCTGCAAGGCTCATCATCACCAAGAAAAACATGCCCAAAATCCCTTGATCATAATCCACAAAATAATGCCTATGTGGAGTAGCATAAAAAAGAAGCCACCGAATCTAAAACCTAAGATTCAACAATATTGTGAAAAGAAATAAGTAAACCGTCCGACATACATTACCCGTTTCCAAAATTTTCTCCTTGTTTTCTTCCTATTGTTTCTTCTTGTCCCAAAGCTCCCAACATTCCTTCTTTACATGTGCATACTTTCCATAATGCCGAGCATACTATCTTGCTTTTGGATTTTGACCTTTTCCTATCTTTTGATTTTCCATGTCTTCCTCTATTCTTTTGTCTCCCTCTAGTTTCCATTTTCAAAGCATTTCTGAAGTAGAAGATTCCCTAGATATTTTTCTTTACATTTCCTCACTTAGAATCACCCCTACAACATCCTCAAACTTCAACTTTGAGTTAGCTAGAACCGAGTTGCTTACCGCCATTACCAGGCTATTCCAACTCTCAGGTAAAGAGCACAAAATTAATAAATCCCTAACTTCTTCATCAAATTATATTATAACTGAAGCTAGCATATTTACAACCATATTAAAATCATTTAAATGATCTACTACTGAACCATTCTCAGACATCTTCATATTAAATAACTTTTTCATTAAAAATATCTTGTTAGAGGAAGAGGGTTCTTCATATAACTTTTCTAATGCATCCATCGGTTATTTTGTAGTCTTTTCCTTCAAAAGCGTTAAATAATACCAAAGATGCAAGACATAACCGAATTGTCCCAAGTGCCTTCCTATCTAGTAAATCCCATTCTAGATCCATCATGCTCAAAGGTTTAGTCCCTTTTCCAGATAGTGGAATATAAAGATCCTTCTGATAAAGGTAATATTCCATCTACATCTTCCAAAGACTAAAACTATTCCCATTGAATTTATCAACCCTTGATCTTCCATCATCTGCCATAGATCCCACTCATGCTAAAACATTCCTTGTGATTCAAGACTTCAACAAACCAAACTAGGCTCGATACGGTTATTAGGAAATAAGGGATAAGATATGTGGAACAATCCCTCATAGAATCACAATAGTAAAAACTAATATGTAGAAAATATTATTGATCTGAAATAAAAGTGCAGAATAAAAAAGAACACAAACAGAGACAATATTTAACGCGGTTCACCCAATTTGGGCTACGTTCACCAAGAATCACTTGCTCATATTTTATTACAAGCCACCTCTCTCTCAATACAATACCCATATATGTTTGGAGCTATGCTTAACAAACTCTACATAATTGACACTTGAACTCACACACATCTGCAATGTTACATTTTCCCTACCATATGCAAAAAACCACATAAATAGGCAACTACTTAAGAATTTTTATAATACCATGGGTACCAAAACCATGGGCCAAAACCGTCGCATAAACCTATGGGTCAAAAATCTCACCGAGATGAGAAGAACACGTTTCTCGAAATATCGGGCCTATTTTTCGAGGCCAAAAATATTCTCGGGGCTACGCCCTCGAACCTTGTTCGAGGCCCGACTCGACCCTAGACCTCGGCAAGAAAATTGTGAATAGTGTATAGTAATTTTAGTGTATAGTCTTCAACATTTCCACATATGAAAACAAGCTCCACACCATAACAAATAAAGAAGAGGAAGGGAAGAGGGAACCTTGCCATCACATTGATAGGTCAGAGGTCCCAAGGATATGGTGTTAATGATTTTTTTTTAAGCGAGAATGGATTTAGGATTCATAGACTCCATATGAGAAGGTGTAATAGGAAAGGAAGGTGAGGAAGGATTTTCGTCTTCAACGATGGTGATGTGGGAATTCTTTGGAGGAGGTTGTGAAGAAAATACAAGACTACAACAATATTTGTTTTTCTTAGTGGTGCATGGTATGATGATGTGATGACCTTGTTTGTAAGGACTAAAGCTAAATCCTTTCAGTGCAATGATGAAGAAAAGTGAGTGCGAAGATGCATTTTGTGAGGTAGGAGAAGTTGGATGGAAAAGGTCTAGTTTAGAAGGAGGTTCAATGGAATAAGAGGAAATGTTAAAGCCCTCATAGGTTAGGTTGGTACGAAGGTGGGGAGAACCATATGGTATGATCTCTCGTATACAATGGTCATAACGTGAGTGTTGGTTTAGTGTTCCATACTCTTGAGGAGTAAGGAATGTGTTAATGTTGAGGAGGCATTATTCTCTCGAGTGAAAGGCATTGAAAAATCCCAACTAAGGGGAGTGCATGTGGTTGGTACTTGGGTAGTAGGTATAGATGATTTATCGAAGCTTGAGAATATGGGACATCAATAAAGGGTAGAACATGAGGGTCGGTAGCATTTAGGCTAGATGAGGAAATCGAAGCGACAAACATGGTAGATGTAGTAGCTACCTTAATTGGGATTATGACATCATTTGGACGATAAAGCATATTACAGGTTTTGAAGGGGAGGGATCTTCCTAAATGGTGTAAGTTTCTCCTTCATATTCAGATTTGAGGCAACAATGAAGGGTGGAAGGTACAAAAGCCATGACAAAAATCTAGAAACATCCTAGCAACATGTTATACTGAAACTCTCCTTCAAGAACATAGAAGATTTCGGGAATGGTTCGGGGACCCATGCAAATGTGGAGGACAATGGTGCCAAGGGTAGTGGTCATGACATCGTTAAAGGATTGAAGCATAATGGGGTTGCTAGACATGTAATTAGCGGGTATGCCCATTTTTTCATAGGCATGAGAGGAGATGATGTTGATGTTAATGCCCCCATCAATCATAATGTGTTTAACATGAATATCATTAATGTAAGAAGAGATGAAAAGAAGAGGGATCTGGATCATCAGGATGTGAATGGGAAATATCTGATTTGGAGAAATTAATGGAAGTATCTAATGAGGGGTAATGAGAGTGACAATAGGTTAAGTTTCATTGGGTGGTACCTTGATGTATTACAGGACCTCAATGAGGGCATGATGATAAGAATAAGAGATCTGAATCAAGTCAAATAAAGACATATTTAACGGGGATTGGTGAAGTTGTTTGATCATTGAATGATGGGTAACCCCAAAAGTAGTAGGGGGTGTTGTCCTAAGGATAATTATCTTAGGGGGAGATGTAGGTGATATAGTAGGTGAAGGCGAACTAGAAAGGTTAACGAATTTTTCCTTTCCTTTGTCTTTCACGTGTTGTGACCAAGTGGCTAGTGGCGCCATGTTAATTTCAAAGATAGGATGAGAAAAAGAGGGTTGTGGGGTGATAGGTGAAGAAAGAATGGAATCTTCCTCTAACAGATCATATTATTCGAAGAGACCATTAGAATCACAAAGATGAAAGAAATTTTTGAGAGCCTTACAAATCTCAACATCATGCCCTGGTGAGTGATGATAAGCGTATATTTTTTTGTCATCAAACCCTACTTGTTTAGGTTTGAGAGGGTTATAAGGCTTGATAGGTGGAAGTGATATAGTCAGATGTCTCTAAGAACTAAGCAAGGATGTTAGAATAGGATCTTGCCAAAGGATCATAATGAGAGGTCAAGGTTATTTTGGGTGAAGGGGTAAGTAACCTTTGTGAGGAGGGAAAGGCAAGAGATCATGTTGTTTTAACTAACCTTTTGGTAGGTAGTGAAGGTTTGGGTTTATGACATGCCTTCTTTGGTAAAGGTGGAGGAATAACGTGGTAGAATGAAGGAGACTTAGAAGGTGTAGATATCTGAGTAAGCCAAGGTGAAAGTGGGGGTGTTGGCAAGAGTGAGGGTAAAGGTATTGAAACGGATGTGTACATAATAGGAGGTGAAGGTGAGGGTATAGTTTGTCGCACTTTATGTTTTCTTGGTGAAGGGGAAAATTAATCAAGGTTGAAGGGTGGGCCTAAAATTGATGGTAGAGGTAAACATGAGTGAGAAAGTGTGGGAGATACTAGGGGTGTGAGCCCTAAAATGTTGGGTCCTCATTTTAGGTCTTGGAATAGATTTTTTTGGTGGTAGGGACAAATTTGACAAGTCTAGTTTCATAGGGGATGTGATAGACTTGGCACTGGTAAGATACCCAAGGTGGTGTTAGGTTTTGGTGCAGAAAAAGGACTGAGTGAAAGGGGTACTGATAAAGAAGGGGCTAGAACCACATGCTCAAGTGCAATAGTCTTAGTTGTTTTGAATACCTTGGGGTAAATGGTTGACATATCTAGGGATAACATCTACATTTGGGTGGAAACTGGGAGTACGAGGTGCCTCTAAAGGTAGATTAATTGACATACTCCATGTAATCAACCAAACGAGAGAATGGTTTTGGTTTAGATGAAAAGATGACACACTAGTACTAATCCCCGTGATGATCTCTAGGGTTTGTGAGACATGGAAGGCCTTGGCCTCAGATTTAGTAGGTAAGAGTGAGGTAAGAAGAGTAATGGGATTTGTGAGGTATTTTGGTGAGGTATCACAAATAGAGTGAGTAGATAAGATTGAATCTATGGGTAGAGGTGGAGGTAAAGTGGGTGAAGTAGAAAAGGTTAGCTCCTCTACGGGTTGAGGAGAAGGAAGGGTGGATTTAGTAGACAAGGATAACTCCTCTACGGGTTGAGGAGAAGGTAAGGTGGGTGATGTAGGCTCTTATGTGGGTAGAGAAGATGATAATGAGGGTTACTTTATGACTAAAGGAACATGTGAGGTGGGTTCCTTTGTGGGTAAAGAACTGGTAAGGTGTGCTCCTATGTGAGTATGGGATTCTACAGGATAATTTCCTCTATAGATACTAGAGGAGGACACTTGATAAAGGGATAAGATGATGCGGTGAAGATTGCATGGACACATGGATATTTTTTTCTTCTTTATACATCTCACGAGAATGATTTGATGAGGGGGCATGGTTAGGAAATGATTTTCGGAAGCGTCCAAGTTTGCATTAGCAAGCATGTTAGGGTTATTGAGGATGAGATCACCACTATCTAACATTCCTTAGACAATGTTTTTAAAGGTTTTGTAATTTCCATCACTATGGCCTCTCACGTGGTGGTAATTATAAAAATCATTTTCCTTATACCAAGGCGATATAGGGTGAGAAGGGTCAAAGCTAGTTTATGGTTTGATGGGAGGAAGAGTGATGGCTCTAGCTTTCAACAACTTTTCCAACACTAAAGAATAAGGCTCTCGATGGGAGTGTAACCCCTTTGTTCATATTTGTATTGAAAATTTTGAACATGCGAGAAATTGACATGAGGTTTAGGTTGATTGGATGGATGAGAAGGGCCATCCTTCAAAATCACTGTGTTGGCAGATCCTTTGGGCTTGGAATGGTTGTTAGGTGGTTTGGAAGAACACTTGTTTGATTTGAAGGAAACGTTTTTGTTAAAAAGTTTTAGCCTATCTTCTTCGAGGGCATGGATCTAAAGCTTCCAAGCCATAGTGAAAGCCTCGTCAAACCTACGAAATTTTTGAATCTAAAGAGTTGGGGAAATGTGTCTGGCACATGCCCTAGTAAACAACTTTATGAGGTTAGGCTGCGGGAGAGTGAAAGAGAGCTGATTGATTAGGCCTCAACACCACATGATGAAATCAATAATAGACTCATCGTCATATTGGTGAATAGAATATAAATCGGTCATAGAGACCATTCTTAGAGATATTGATCAAAAAGTGATCAAGGAAGTTCTAGGCCAATTGGTTGAAGGAAAATACCGAGTGCCTGGGCAAAGAAATATACCAATCTAAAGTTGTTCCTGATAGGGACATGGGAAACATTTGAAGGAATAAGGCATCGTCATGGCCTATCAAATAACAAGTGTGTCTGAATGAATGCAAGTGTTGTTGGGGGTCCTTCCTACTACTGTTAAAAAAGTTGAATTTGGGAAACTCCCATTGTGTGGGATAGGATGAATAGGTATGTAGGGGTGGATGGGTTCATTAAAAATATCATCATAGGTTAAGATGTTACAAGATCCAGAAATGGAGGCCTCAAGCATCTATATTTTTTCCATTGTGATTTTAATGAGATCCATGGTGGGGTTTGATTGAGGGATGCCCCCTAAGGTATAAGGGGCCTGATAAGATGAATAGGTCGTAAAAGGAATACCAGTATGTGGTGGTGCCAAGTAAGTGAATTGAGATGTAGGTATGTAGGAAGTGGTAAAAGAGGAGGGGAAATTCCCTGAGTATGAAGTGGAGGTGATAGAATGTGTCTGAGGTAAGGCATAGGTGGGAGGAGCTTATGAAAAGATCCTTGTAGCGATGGGTGGAAGAGTTTGGAGAATAGAAAAAACCAAATTTTGAAAAGGGGTATAAGATGTCGATGCGACTAGCTTGATTTGTGGAAAGATGGGTACATGAGGTAGTGATGATGATGAAATAGGGGCAATGGATATGGCTACCTGCGCAGATGTCAAGGGGATGGTAGAAATCAAAGGTGTAGAGGCCACTTGTGAAGTAGGTTGTTGTGAAATAGGAGTAGGAAATGCTAGAGTAGTTTGGGTAGCTACATTAGCATTTTACGATATGGTAGAGGTAATAGAAATAGGGGGCATGGGATTGGGCATTCCATAAAGAGGTATACCCGATGAGTCGTGGGTGGAAGAGTTAGCAAGGTAACGTTGCAAGGCCTTAATGTTATGATCAAGGAATCTAATGAATTCCTCATCACCCTCGGGTATGATTGCAGGTGCATTAGGGTCCATTGGTGAATAAATAGAAGAGGGGTAGAGGGTATATAACTCATGTGAAAAGTAAGATCTTACGCCTGTTGGTCAGTTTAAACCATATGAAAGGCAAAAAATAGGTACTTTGGGTTCTACAGAAGTGACAAAACTCATAAACAAATTTTGAAAGAATTTGGTAGGTGAAAATAGCTTGTTGTTTTTTATAGAAAATAAAAAACACAGAGACAGATATCGGTCAGGAGAACCGGAGTCGGTTGGATGAAAGGACGATATCGGTTGCTAAACCGATATTGGTAGTAGGTAATTGATGTCGATTCTTGTGAAAATGAAGAAATTTGAAATTTATGAGTTAGATTGGTCAAAATGTTAGGAATATTCCTTGGATTAGTGCTCACATTATTGTTTGTAATAGTTTAATGTAATATTCATATATTACATTAGTAAGTCAACATGTTAGTAAGATATTAATATTGTTATATTAATATCATATTTGTGTGAAAAAAATAAAAGTTTGTAATATGAGTCATAAAACAACTCATTATTAATAAAATAGGATATTGTATTAGTTGTGAGTTTGTTGAATAAACAACTCACGTAGATTATTGTGTGTGAAGATATTGGTGGGATATATGAGAGAATAGTGGTGGCTGATTATAAGAGAGATATGTGAATATATTGTGGGATTGAAGATTGGGTTTGAATCCTTATATTAAGGATATCATTCTCTATATATTGTAAGCTTACACTCTTTGTATTTTTCTCCAAATTATTCAATCAATAATATAATGTGTTTATTATATTTTTCTCTTATTTTGTGTTTATGTTATTATCTTCATTCTACAACATTGTCTCTTATTGATTTGTACAATTATATAATGTAATTGTTACTTATTTATATTAGATAAGCTATCAATTTCACATCATCTAGTATCGAGTAGGATAGGATGAGTTATGAGAGTCATTGTAGGAAAAAACACAGCATTTAGAATGAAGATCGAGAGTTTTGAAGCTTGAGTTGCCATTTTCTGAATTCAGATCTTAAAAAAAATCGACTGGTAATTTGCATTTTTCTCAAAAACCCAGATTCAGAATTTTGTGAAATTTTTTGGGTTTGTTTATTTGTATTATAGGAAACTTTTGTCAAAAATTTATAGAAACCTAATTCGTATTTTAGGATAAATCATGGAAAAAATTCTGACATTTTTGATTATTCTGTAAAAAAATAGTGAGTGATTTCCAACAATAAATATCTGATATGCTTTATTATTTTGGTTAAATATAAAGTTGATTATTATTGTAAGGGTGCATTATCAGTTGAAACCGACACCTAATAGAATTGTAAAATGAGTCTCAAAGAAAAATTCAGTTGAGTTAGCATCATCATGATGGAGGCATGAGGCAATGGAGGAAGGAGGGTGGTCAATACCTCTTGTTAGTCACCAATGATGGGGCCACATTTTGATATGGCGAATTCATTTTCAGTTGTGTGTTTACTTTCAACATGTGTGGTACTAAATAAGAATGGATGAATAATTCATGTTCATAGTTAGGAACACATTTTACTATATTTTGTTCTCTTTTGTAAAATATGGGTGGGGAAACATGTATGCTGCTATGAAAGTGGTTGGTGGTCCACTAGAAAACCAATTTGAGATTTTGTGAATCTCTTAGAAAATCACATACTGAGTGGTTAATGGTTCCACTAGAAAACTTGTTGGAGTTTATGGTACTCTTTGAAAACCATCGGATTGTAGAACATGAGTAGTACTTAGAAAGAACTCACCCATTCTTGCACTAAGGGGGGATGTTAGAAATATTCCTTGGATTAGTGCTCACATTATTGTTTGTAATAGTTAAATGTAATATTCATATATTACATTAGTAAGTTAGTGTGTTAGTAAGATATTAATATTGTTATATTAATATCATATTTGTGTGAAAAAAAAAGATTGTAATATTATTAATATGATTCATAAAACAACTCATTATTAATAATATAGGATATTGTATTAGTTGTGAGTTTGTTGAATAAACAACTCACGTAGATTATTGTGTGTGGAGATATTGGTGGGATATATGAGAGAATAGTGGTGAGTGATTATAGGAGAGATATATGAGTATATTGTGGGATTGATGATTGGGTTTGAATCCTTATATTAAGGATATCATTCTCCTATATATTGTAAGCTTACACTCTTTGTAATTTTCTCCAAATTATTCAATCAATAATATAGTGTGTTTATTATATTTTTCTCTTATTTTGTGTTTATGTTATTATCTTCATTCTATAACATTTTCTCTTATTGATTTGTACAATTATATAATGTAATTGTTGCTTATTTATATTAGATAAGCTATCAATTTCACATCACAAATGAAGTCAGTAAAGAGGCTATGTATAACAAATCTAATCTAACACACTCAGAGAACCAGAATTAACTGGTTGTGATGACTGAGTGTGAAAAATAAAGAAAATTGATGAAGTACGAACTCACACCTCAAATAGCAGAAGACAAGAAATAAAGTCAAAAATCCACAAGAAAAAACTAACAAACATGTTATCCTAGGAATCAGATTTTAGTGTTGTGATGGCTTAATCCTTAGGACTGATTGTGAATATATAGAAGAAAGTGGATATAAGGTACCTAAAAGCTAGCTATGGATGGTTTTAGGATTGTTTTGGTGGGGGATTCCTCAATATACCTTTCAATACGTGAGGTCCGAGCTCGATATGATAATTCAACTAGAACATCGGTTAGGGCACTATTAATGGGTTTTTAAGTCCTTGATAGCTTCTTTGTGGGATTTGGGAATGTTTAAGAAGTGTGTTATTTGTTTGAGTGATTTAGAAAATAAGTGTGTGCAATAGTGAACTACACTTAATTACCCAATCATCAATCGATCATGACCTCCATTATATTTGATTGTTATTTAGACTATGTGAGCTAAATGCAAGAATACAAGGATGCAATGTAATAGTTTTAAGCCCAAATCAAAAATGAAGTTGGATGAGAGAAATAATGAATAGGAAGAGAGTATGTCTTTCACTAATGCAAGCAAGAGGAAATAAAGAAGGGTTTATTTTAATTTGCACTAAATGAAGTGTTTCCTTTAGAGAAAATAGAAGAAAGAGAATGTTACCAAAAGAGAGATTTAGTGAAGATTTAGAAAGGAAACAAGCACAAAATGCAATCCTATATGAATAAAAGAAACCCAAAAAGATGAGGGTCCCACCGGGCATGCCAAAATGTTTCACCAATAAGAAGCGTACGTATAAGAAAAATGTTTAAGGTAGAAGGTTGGGTATGTGAGGAATACCTAGAGGTCGTGAAGAGGTTGCGCACCATTAAAGACCAAGCCATTGAGAGCACTCCTTTTTGTTTGGGAAGGACTACCTAAAAAGAAAAACAAGACCACAAGATAGAATTAAAAACATAGGTTGGTGGATTTCTAGCGGGAGCTAGATCTAGGAAGTGGGGTACTTTATAGAAGGCTCTCAATCCACATTTAAAACAAATTAAAAGTTGATAAAAACATGGAATAGAGAGTCCTACTGTAGTTGTGTAATTTAGGTATTTCACACAAGCACAATAAATTAAATATAATCCAAATAGTAACTACAAGATTAAATTTAAAGTAGGTGGTTGGTTATTAAGGTCCTGTAGGTGTAAGAGAGGGTAATATGAAGGTATAGGAGGAGTTTTGGGAAGTTTGGGAAGGTTTTGGGTAGGGAAATGAGCTTGTTGGTTTGGGAGGAAAATATCGGACAAAATGACCGATATCGGTTGGGTAGCGATGTTGGTAGCTGGTTATAGTTGGTATCGGTTGGGTAAATGACCATAGTAGGGGAAATTAGGTGCCAAGGTAGAAATGAGGTTTGTTTGGGCCTATAATGATTGCATAGGATGTTGGGAAGGCTTAGGCGAGGTGTTTGGATTTGGGTAAAGGGTCGACGGGTATAAAATAGGTGAGAGGGAAGACATGGAGGTTCGATTGGTAGGGTATTGGGTAGATTTGTGAGAGATGGTATTCATGTGAGAAAGGATCCATACAATGAGAAGAAAATAAGAGATCTAAAACCAAAGTTAAGAACTAACAACACGGGTAAGATACTTATATGAAGAACTTGAGCTTGGTTGATGATGGTGTGTGGGTGCTCAGGGAAAAATGTTTGATCTAGTGTCACGTAAATGAAGCCGGTGTGCTTCTTTGTGTAAATGATCCAAAGCTATGGAGCAAGAGGTTGGTTGCTGGTGAAGAACTTGGATGCTTTGGTGTTATGTTTGATCGCCTAATGCTCAATAGAATGTCTAGATGCAAATGAATAATCCAAAAACCAACCAAAAGGAAGAACCTGTGGAAAGAGTTGGAAATATTTATTTAATGGAACTGATGGCGGTGCCTTGAGTGGTGCCGGTGAGGAATAACTAACATCGGTTAGGGAGAAATAGTCATATTTTCTCAAAATAGTTTGTTTCTTCCCTTTTTGGCGTGGGTCAAGAATGAAATGGTTTAGGAGTCTTGATTGTCATTTAAACACACGAGAAATTGATGGGAGAGGTAGTTGGCAATAAATATTAGGTTTAGAAAGAGTCTTAGTTAGTTAAGGGAAGTGATGACTTAGCCTTAGGTGTTAAATGGCCTTGGAATGGGTCCAGGTGAGGTGGTAATTAACCTAATATTGATAATTAGATTAATAATAATGTGTGGAAGGGGTCATGGTAAGGGGGTGTGTTAATTGAAAGGGGCTTAGAGGGTTGCGACCCAATTTTGGGTGTCTACATGTATATTATAAGAAGTCTATTTATATTGTAATAAGTCTTTGAATCGTAATGAAAGGATCAAACTCAAATTGGAAAATGTCAAGTTCAAATATTTTTATCTCTCATCTCGAGTACAAATTCCACAACGTGTGAAAAAATTTAGTATATTTGTGTAGGATTTGTGTCCATGCTCCAACCAATTTTCTTGAGTTTTGGTAAACAATGGAGCATTAAAAAAATGTTTAAAAAACAAATATATTAAACCCCATGATGGTAAAACCTAAATGTTTCAATTCTCTCGGTGTTAATAGCATATAATTTATTTTAATATCCCTAATACAAAAACATTTCAAAAATTAACATAACATTATTCCACCCCCTAAATCTCTCCTGAAATTAGTAACCAAAAAAATATTGAAGCTTCTTTAATTGATGATTAAGCATAATTTAGCTTGTATATAGTTCTTCCAAACTAAAGTTATTGATATAAAACAATCTATCAAATTCTTGCACTAAAAAGAACACACCAATGATAGGTAACTCTTGGTTAACCATTGGTGAAATTCTTGAAGAAAATATGTCAGGGTTAATCTATTCCCCCAAAAAACTCATTTTTAATTATTACTATGAGGAAAAAATACCATAATTGAGCCATTTTCGAAAGGCCTTTTGATTACAATTGGTGAAAATATGTTATTCTCTACACATTTTCTAATTTTTCATGGTGGATGCATGCCATTGTCTTCATACTACCATATGGATGCATTTTCCTTCATAACTTCCATGCAACCTATATGACTTTATGTTTCCAATTAGGTAATATTTTCACGCTTTTGTTTATTCATTTGTTGTAAGTTATGTTTTTCCAAAATCAAATTATTGTTAAAAGCTTGCATTCATCTCTTTTGATTTTCAAGGTCTTCACCACATGGAGTAGAAATACCCAAAATTATCTACACGAAATAGTGAGTTTTTGGTTTTCGTTAAGATTATATTAAAATAATTGTGCATAAATTATATATGTTTTCATAGGTATGGATTTTATTTTGCTGATTTCATTAGGGTGAGGTACATTGCATCAAAAAAATGAATTGATAAATGTGTTGTTCAAATTTTCTGATGAGTAGTTTTATCATGCAGATAAATATTTCCATTTGATGTTCATCAACAGTTTTGTTGATGCACGCTTTGACGCATGATCCAAAAAAACAAAATAAATTAATCTCATTCATTTTTCTAGAGGGCCAAGTATTAAACTCACCATGATCAAACTTAAATGGGATGTCAAACCAAACTCGTTGTTGCTTCATCTTGCAAATTTCTATAATTCCATGTAGAATTTGTGTTGTTTCCTTAATTGTCATTACTTTATAAGGTACACAGTTGGGAAACACGTTTGGATGATTATAACATCCACCTACTCTAATGATTATATGATTGTCATAATACTAGTAAGTTCCTCTCTATGATTGCTTTTTTCATCATGGATGAGATTCCAAGGTATATCTCTTCCATAAACAAATTTTTACACAATGGGATAAAAATAATTGCATATATGATGAATATATTTCATATACCTATGTTGGTAAAGGGCAATTGTAGGCCACATGGATAGGTTGATTTTGGGGACATATAGAAAAGAGCCTATCTTTGGAAATCGACATAGCATATATTTCATCTACTAGGTAAGAAGCCATGAAGAAAATCTGATTTGGCTATGAACAAGCCAATTTCCATTTCAAAAATTAAGTTTTGAAAAATGAAACACCCCCAATGTGGTTTATAGTCCTTAATAATCCATACTAGTAGAGGAACCCATGTTTGATCTATAATTTTAGTGGCCTTTGCCCCACAAATTCAATTGAAAAAATCCACTCGCACACTAATTCATGTTTACACCCTAATTAGATTTGAAATCTAAGATTAGTGAATTAGGTACACTATATGATGTATGAGATAACAACATGAGGTTATTCTAATTAATTAACTTCTACCCCGGGTGACATGACCAATTAGGTGATGCCACATGGCATCACGAGGCATCAATGGTAGAGCGGGTCCCTTTTTGACTTTTTACATTTTTGGAATTTTTATAGATTTTTTTCATATTTTACCCGCCGCCCCACCTTCCTGTGTTGGCTTAAGGGATGCCATGTGTCCCTTGCGGACTTTTAGGAGTGCAAGCGCAAAGTTGGCTTTCACCCCGCGCGGGAAGATTTTTTAAAATTTCTTTTGTCGCCCCATTCTCCCGCAGACCGACTTGCAGGCACCACGTGTCCTTAGTGGAGTTACAGATCTGCGAGTGTAATTTTTTTCTTACCTCATGCGGGAAAATTTCCAAAAGTCTCTGTGTGGCCGTCGACCCGCTCTTGGTGTAAATTTTCACTCCTGGGCTAGTAGGCTGCTCTTGGGGAAAATTTTCACCCCAAGGCCCACCGGCCTGTAACTCGAAAAATATGAGGAGTTAGGAGGACTTATTTATTTGAATGGAAAGGTGAGAAAATTTCCTATCCAATAACAATAATTTAAGGAAATTTTGAATGCGCTAAGTTTGAGAAAAATCAAGTTGAACCTTTAAGACTTTTAGTGAGTGGGTATGGTGAGGAATCACCTCTGAACCTTATTGTACCTTATAACCCTAAATTTTGAACCTTATGACCTCTAATAATTGTTAATAAAAGAAAAGCATGTTCTAGTGAATTAGAATTGTTCTGGAACTTGTTAGTGATAGTTGTTGCCTTGTAATCTGGTTGTAGACTGTTTTAAACCAAAAATAATTATTCCATAATTTTTCCTAATTAATCCTAGGTTGTTCTTGGGTCTCAAGTGGGTTGTTTTAGTGGGTGTTACACTTGGTATCAGAGTAGTGGTTCAAAATCTTGGGCCATTGGGCACACTAGAAACTTGAGACATGAACCTTAAACCTAACACACTTTTAAAACTAGAAAACAATTTAGTTTAGAAATTACATATTTTAGTAAACATGGAAACTGAATAAAACTTATAAAGGTGAACTATTTCTCGCCTTGGTCTATGTAGGAGGTGTAGACGGGACGAGAGGTATTTTCACATAGACCTAGACTTACCACCACCAGATCATGTTGTAGCAGCCATCCTACCCCATATTTTGTAGAATCTTTAGGATGTTAATGTCGTTCTATGTGGAGGATCGGTAGGAGGGCATGTAGCGGACATGATAGAGTTCCTTCCATTGAGGGTCATGTATCACCTCAAGCCGGCAAAGAAGGATCATGGAGGAGAGACTCCCATGTAGAGTCAACCAAATTAAATTCACCACGAGGGGACATGGTGATCAAGTTTCAGGACATAGAGAGAGGTCTGAAGCCCTAGGCTTAGGGATGAGCATACAGAGAGACCTAGAGGCCGTCAGACCACAGCTGTAGATCACATCAGGGAGATCCTGAAGCTTCAGCCATCACATTATTTTGGTGACATAGGTGGATTTTAGGTAGAGGCCTGGTTAGTGAGCTTGAGCGGGTGATTCAAATTTTTCCTTGTTCTAGCAACATGAAAGCTCGTGTTGCAATCCATCTGCTGAAAGATGGAGTTGGTGTCTGGTGGCATATAGAGGAGCAGAAGCTCCATGTTGATTCTGAGACAGTTACTTGGGAGCTCTTTGAGGAGTGTTTTCGGAGAAGATATTTGTCATGGAGGTTCATACAACAATAGATAGATGAGTTCCATGACCTCCAACAGGCATCTCTCATAGTGGCTGAGTATGAGAGTAGATTTCTAGATCTACTCCAGTATGTTGGTTATATGTAGGATGAGCAGGTGTGGATTCACAGGTTCATCCAGGGCCTGAATCTAGACATTGGAGGTACAGTGTGGATCCATTTTCCATAGACATTAGCTGAGGCCATTAAAAAGGCCTATATAACATAGGAGACTTGGGGAAAGACCCAAAAGGCTACAGATCGAGTTTGGAGCTACATACAACAGATCGGGAGATCGGGGTCAGTACCACTTCCTCGTGGCGGACGAGGTTCAACACTATCCTCTTTTAGACCACAACAACAGTCCCGCCCACCTTATAGACCTCCAAAGAGATTTGATGCACAAAGAGGTCAGAGTATGGGGCCTCCTCCTAGGGGTCCCAATAGGACACATGGTGCCTAGTGAGCTCACTCGGTAGGAGTTCGCAAGAGAGACCAAGGGTTTTTGTATTCCTTTTATTTTGGTCCCTTTGTTTATGTTTGCATGTGTTTATTTTGTGGTGCTTTTACCCCTTTCATTATTCATTAAATGGTGTGTAAATATTGTGAGTAATCATGTTGTTAAGTTAGTTAATTAAAACATGTCATAAGAAAGTAATTAATAGAGTTGTTGGCCATGATTAAATATGTGTAAGTGATGTGTAAGTTAACTTTTGAGTGTGAAACACTCCACCTTCTTGGAAATTCAAAATTGTCCTTGGAGGCTGATTTTGGAGGCTTGTGGGACAAGTTAAACTTGTCCCATACCTCTTAAATTTAATTACCAACCATACCTACGGTTGGGGAGTTGAGATTTGACTTTTGTGATATTTTTTTTTTAGAAGGCAAATTGTAGGTTTTAATTGAAATTTTCTTACATGATTTAATTTTAGTCCTTTGGGGTGTGGGTTGGATTTGAGTGTGTAAGTAAACTGTCATATTATTCACCCACCTAGTTATTGTGCATTGGACAATGAAGTTGAATTTTGGGTTGGGGTTGAAGAGATGTGATATGGCATCCTACGTGGATCTACCTCATTCTCTTCCCTTCCCTCTTCTATAAAATTTGAATGGCTTGCCTTGTTTTGGGGTTACTTCAATTTGAAGACTTCATTTTCTTGGGTGAATTCTTTTGTTGTTTTGGAGCTCTTGCTTGAAGAAGTTTTGGGAAGATTGTTTCATGCTTGTGTTTGACTATTTTTGGATTGCTTGCATTAGGATAAAGCTTGTTGTTTTAGAACTTGGAACAACTCGATCATGGAGAGGTAGGAGATTGAATCTTGAAATGCTCTTCTTTTATGAATGTAAGTGTTAATGTATGAATATTTTGGCATGGTTGTGGCCTAGGAATGGTGTAGGAAAATACTATGGGGTTATTTTGTGGGAGGCACAAGTGTGTTTTAGGGAGGTATAAGAGTGGAGGGAGTTGGGATTTAGGTTCCACCTTACAAATAAATAGATTGAATTTCTTTACTCATTATAAGGTTCCATAAGAGGTTGGGGAGGAATAAGGAAATGTGAGGAATAAGAGGTACTTGGGGAAGCGTAAGGGCATGTCGGGGTTTTGAAATGATATATATATATATATATATATATATATATATATATATATATATATATATACATATTCGGTGGTTTTTTCTTAGGTGGTGATACCCATTTCCCTTTTGGGGGCATAAACAACATCCCCCATAGTTTCATTCTCCTTTGGCTTGCTTGAGGAAGCCTTAGTATTGTTTGTCATGTTTTAATGTAGTTGTAGAACTACATTCTATTTTGGATTGTGTTCTTATTGTGATTATGTTATTGTGGTTATGGAAGCCTATTTTTTCCATGAGTTAGATCACATATTTTATTATATTGTGGTTAGGGATCGGGGCCAATAAAGAAGGATGGATTCTCCTCTTCATTGGATGTCTTGGTTGGGTGGAGAGCGTTTCCTTTCCCCTACTCTTGTTGTGATCAAATTGGAAGAATGAGAAATCTACATGTTGATGTTCTGGAGTTGAGATATAGATAGTTTGTGATCCTTTGTGAAATGAAATCTTATTGTATCCCCTTTCCCACTTGAATTGGATGATCTGTGTATTCATTATCATGGAAAGATACTATGTATTGCTAATGAAATTTGAAATTTGAAATGTAAACGAGTTATACTTTGTATTCTGTGTTGGAAAGAATGATACATGTTTTATATGTTGTATTTTGAAATCAAATGGAAAGGAGGTTGTAAGAGTTTCATTTGAATTAATGGAAGTATTTTTCTTGTTAATATAAAATTCTTTCCATTGGAAATTTATCCTTAACAAGCTCTATGAAATCCTGTTTGGAAAATGGAAAAGTGAAACACGTGAAAAGAAAATGTATTATTCATTCCTATTTATAATATATGTTTTTCAAAAGAATAAAATAAGGAAGTTGTAAATTTTTCTTTTGGAATAGATAAAGGATTGCATAATCTTCCTCAAATTTTATCATTGTGTTTAATTTAAACCATTTAGACGTGAGTGTAATCTTTGTTTCTTTGAAATATGTGAAAGTTGGAAATCAGAGATGTATCTTAGTTTTGAATAGTTGTATTGAATCAAATAAATGCATTAGATTAGGTTTGGAGCACATTATAATACTTGGAAGAAGACAATGGCAAATAGACCTTTTTAAAAAAAAATTGAACTTTGTCTTGTATTTCCTATTGACAATTATTTAATCCCAAATGCTCAGACTGAATCAGAACAAAGGAATAACAAATGAAACATTAATTTGGGCATAATAAGATCTAATCGAATTCATCTAGATATTAACACTTAAGGAAATTCTTATAAAAACTTAGCAAAATCGGGCTCAACCATTTTGCAGTCGTGTTGTTGTCAAGAAATGTAAATGTTCAAATTGTAAATCAATCAGACAAATTGAATCTTGAAATATCTCTTAAATACACCTAAGAACAATTTTCCATGTCTATTTGACATGTTGAGAGAGGGACAAAAAAATTGAACAAATTTAACAAGTTAAAATTTACCTGTTTGTACTGTAAAAGATTGCAGAACATTTTCACAAAATTTACCCATTAAACTTGATCAAAATCAAAAATTAATGATCTCTATGTAAAGAGGACATCAAGATATTTCTAGAAAGCCCTCGTTTTCCCAAAACTAAGCCCTATATCAAAAGTTATGGCCTTCTGAAGTTTTTCCTTCACTTGGTGTCAAAAAGCATTTTGGGTAAAAATTTCCTTGGCGGGCTCGTGGGCAGAAATTTTTCCTTAGAACTTCATAAAATTTTGGGAAAATTTTTCTAATTTTCCACCGACCACGCCCAATCGAGAGGCTTCCACGTGGCACCATAAGGTGTCTGTGGATGGGCAGAACCCCTTTTAAGCTTAGTGCTCACAAAAAATTATGGGATTTTTTTTGAAATTTTCTTCACCGCTCCAGCCTAGCCCATGCAACCAATCAGGTGATGCCACATAGCATCATGAGGCATCGGTGGTGGAGCAGTACCTTTTTCCTTTATATGTTTTGGGAAAATTTTGGGAAAATTTTCAAAATTTTCCCACCCACTGCCGCCCGCTTGACCAATCGGGAGCCGCCATGTGGCATCGCGAGGTGCCAACGGAGGTGTAGGTGAATGCTACCCTCTTAGCCCTTCGGGGTGTTAAAATAATTTTTCCTCGCCACCCTGCCTTCCCGTGTTGGCTTAGGAGATTCCATGTGTCCCTTGACGGACTGCGGCGGTGCGGGCGAAAAGTTAGCTTTCACCCGTGCAAGAAGATTTTTCAAAATGTCTTCCACCACCCTGCTCTCCCTGTGCTAACTTGGGAGGTGCCACGTGTCCGTAGTAGACTTGCGGACCCACAATTGCGCGAGGGTGATTTTGTTTTTCTTGCAGGTGCGTAACTCAAAAAATATGAGTTAGGAGGACTTCTTTATATCAATGGAAAGGTGAGAAAATTTCCTATCCAATGGGAATAGCTTAGGGAAATTTTGAATGCATTAAGTTTGAGAAAAATAAAGTTGAACCTTGAAGCCTGTTAGTGAGTGGGTATGGTGAGGAATTACCCTATGAACCTTATTGTACCTTGTAACCCTAAATTATGGACCTTATGACCTCTAGTAATTATTAATAAAAGAAAAGCATGTTCTAGTGAATTGGAATTGTTTTGGAACTTTTTAGTGACAGTTTTTGCCTTATAATCTGGTTGTAGACTCTTTTAAACAAGAAAAATTATTCCATAATTTTTCCTAATTAATCCTAGGTTGTTCTGGGTCTCAAGTAGGTTGTTTTAGCGGGCGTTACAATTTCATTTGTCTCTTATAAACTTGTAGGGTTGTTTTGTACATTTGATAAAAATAAATTTGTGAAGTATACGGTGAAGTAGAAATGAGGTTTGTACACTTAAAGAAAAGAGATCAAACTATCTCTTTTGTCATGCAATAAAAACATTGAATTTATTCCATGCTAGTTTCCTTATGCCTCCCAACCTCTTCGACACATTTCCTTATGCCTAGTTTCCTTATGCTAGTTTCCTCACATTTCCTTATGCCTCCCCAACCTCTTCGACACCCCATAACGAGTAAATAAATGCACGCTATTTCTTTGTAAGGTGGAACCCAAATCCAAACTCCCTCCACACTTATACCTCCCTAAAATACTTATGCCTCCCATAAAAATAACCCATAGTCTTCTCCTACACCATCCCTAGGCCATCTACCCAAACAACCCACACACATGCCAAAACATTCACAACAATAACATTTGCACAAATAAAAGAAGAGAATTTCAAGAGCCAAGATCTTACCTCTCCATAATGGAGTTTGTTCCAAGTTCCAAACAACAAGCTTTCCAATGCAAAACAACCCAAGATCAATGAAACACAGGCCTGTAAAAAGTCTACAAACTTTCTCCAAAAGCAAGAGCTCCAAAACAACAAAAGAATTCACCCCAAATGAAGTATGCAAAAGTGAAGCAACCCCCAAAACAAGCTAAGGAATTCGAATATATAGAGAGGGAAGAGAAGAGGATGAGGTGGATCCAAGTGGGATGCCACATCACACATCCTCAACTCCAACTCATAAGTCAACTTCAATCTCCAAGGCACAATAAATAGGTGGGTGAATAATATGACAACTTACTTACACACTCCAAGACAAGCCCACACCCCATAAGGACTGAAATTAAAAATATGTAAGAAAGTGCAATTAAAACATTCAACTTGACTTACAAAAATGCACAAAGAAGGTCTAAATTTAACCCTCCAACCATAGGCAAGGTTGGTAAATAAATTTAAGAGGTATGGGACAAGTTTAACTTGTCCCACAAGTCTCCAAAATCAGCCTCCAAGGACAAATTCGAATTTCCAAGAAGGTGGAGTGTTTCATACTCTAAAATCAACTTACATATCCCTTACACATTTCTTACAACACTTTAATTCAAGGCCAACAACTCTATTAATTAATTTCTTATGACATATTTTAATTAATTAACTTAACAACAAGATTACTCACAATATTACACACCATTTAATAAATAATGAAAGGGGTCAAAGCACCAAAAAATAAACACATGAAAACATTAACAAAGGAACCAAATAAAAGAAAATACATAAAACCCCTTGGTCACATTTAAAGGTGATCCCCCCACGGAAATCCTTAACACAATCAAACACACACAAATAATACAGTTGCCATGATGACCTTTTTGAATTCATCTAGAATTCCAAAGTGGTTGGTATCCAATCCCCGATGTTTGTTGTGATATTTTAAACCTGTAAAATACAAATAACTCCTTCGGCCTCGTGGCCATATTAGAACATCCAAATGAATATAAATATAATTTCAAGATCATCGGTATATATGTGAATCACCACAATCATCAATATAATCAACAATATCACTTAAAATTTCCTCCACAACTATCTCATCATCAATTTTAATTCAATTCTCATTTTCTAGGTCTACTCAAAATATCCAAATATCACAAGTCCGAACAACATCTATAATATAACCATGTCAAACAATATATCCACATCAATATCTAAAATGTCTCTAATAGTCATCATGCACCATATTTGAATCAAAGTCCACAATAAACCATGATCTAACATCTAACATCATACTAAATTAAACTATAACAATGTCCATAATATAGTTAGCAATATCAGGATCAATATCACAAGGTATCAAAGGGAAGAGGACACTACATCCCCCTCCCCTTAGACTTGACTTCCTCCTAGAAGTCACTGGAACAGATGTGGGAAATGTTATCCATATTTCACCCCAAGCTAAATATTGGATTGAATCATGACCCCACATAAAAGGGACTGAGAGAACTCATTGTAATCCTACAAATTGGTTGCAAAAAGGGTTCAACAATGAAGTGGTGGAGATGAAGAAAGACAAATGGATCCCAGACATGAAGGAAACAACTCTGTCAGGTTGTCTTTGTGATTTAAATCTATTCTATGAGTTACAGGCATACAGAACCATCAAATAGTAGGTTTGGACAAGCAGGGAAGATGTTACAAAAGAGCCAAAAGCAAGAAGAAAGAGGAATGACAAAGATTCAACATCCTCGGGCTCGAAACGGTTCAGGAAAGGCCTCAAATCAAGGATGGAGGAGGAAGTGGAACAAACCAGGTGTCCTAACGATGCTCTAACTGTTATAAATCTAGAGGAAGGAACTCAAACTTGTGTCAAACCTCCACATAGCAAATGGTCAAAGGAATTCAAGGAGTCGGCGGAGAGAGACAAGTGTCGACACAGTACTTCTCCAAATATGGATCTAAATAGAGAGGCTCAAACAAGTGGCACATCTCCACCTATCCTAGGGCAGGACAGAGGTAGGGTCAAATGGTCAAACAAAGTCAAAGGAGGACATGGCGGGCCTTAAAATCAGCTTAGCACATTTCCAAGAGTTGGCCCAAATGCGGAGACCCAAATGAGTGCAAGCTCGCCACGTAGCCCAAAGCCTAAAAATGAGAGGAACAGTTGAAAAGTCCATAGAGTAGTGGAGGCCAACAAGTGTCAACTCGGTGCTCCTCCAAAGTAAAACTTTGGGTTGGGTTTGCAAACAAGCACGGTGCCTCCACGTGTTCTATCAATGAAGGGAGAGTTAGTTCAATAGTCAATGCACAAACATGCTAGTAGAGGTTACTTAGTGTATCAATGGCACTGATTCAAGCGTCAAATAGAGAAAAGATTTCCAAACAAGTGCCATAGTGACATGTGTCCCAAAGGAAAGTAGGGCATCGGGGAAAAAGTTAATTTTTCGCCCTTTGCCTTAAAAGGGAGTAAAAGTTGCAAAATGGCCCGCAACTCTGCCCAGGAAAAAGTCAACATTTAGACTCGAGTCAAAGCCAAGACGGAGAGTCAGAGAAAAAAGTATAAGTTTTCCTTACTTTCAAAAAGCATAAAGGTAAAAATGGGAGCGCATTTCCCATCCAACCAAAAGAAGCCACGTGTTTGTGCAGAGCTTCGGGGCTGTGGGAATTTTTTAAGTTTTGATTTTTTTGCACAAAAAGATAAAAGGTGAATTGTGGACCTGCGGACCCGAATTTTGTTCCAATCTAGCTACCACGTGTCCCAATCCAAAAGGGGGACCCATTTTTCAAATTTTTTTCCCAACCATTTGTACGAAATCGATTCAAACTTCAAAGGGGCATATCTTTCGACCTGGGCTCAAAATATTACAAATCTAACACCATTTGAAAGATCTTGATCTCTTCTATGCCATGGGAGTCTGAAACTTTAATTTTTGGGAAGTTAGGTGGAGGTAAAATGGAGAAACGTCTTTGATATTTCAATGCAGGATCATCAGTCTCAACAACTAGATCAGATTCGATCTATTTCCATCGTTTCACCTTCCTTATAGGTTCTAAACCAAGGATCGATGTAGTAAAGATAGATTTGAGGTAGATTTTAGCATATGCATTAACAACGGTGGTTGAGCCTTGACCCACATTTTCCCACTTCTCTCTCTCTCTTTCTTCTCTTAGGATGAATCTATAAAGACGGATGTAAGGTTTTTTATAAAGGGTTGGATACTATTAGTTTTAGAGGCTCCCTTCTCCTTCTAGAAAAGGATTTGTGGGGTTCAAGCCTTCCATTAAAATTGTAATGCATTTCTTCCTTTCAGCTATTCTATAATAAATTGTATTAATCTATAGAGCAATAAAATACGTCTGTGATCAATTTTAGATCTTTCTTGTTTCTTTTCCTTCTATCCGGTCTCTTATCGCATTATAGATCTAGCTATTTGTGCTTGATTATGGTATGCATTTTATTGGTTCGTGTCAAAATCAAACTAATTGTTCATCATTCCTTTGGTGCATAACTTGGTAGTTTAGTTATTTCTCATTTCTGTATCAATCTATAGAGCAATAAAATATGTTTATGGTCAATTTTAGATCCTTCTTGTTTCTTTTTCTTCTATTTGGTCTCTCATTAAAGATCTAGCTATCTTGTGCTTGTTTATGGTATGCATTTTATTGGTTCGTGTCGAAAGAAAACTAAGTGTTCATCATTCCTTTGGTGCATCACCTAGTAGTTTAGTTATTTCTCATTTCTTTAATCTTTTATCCCTATCCCCTTGGAAATTTTAGACTAGATATGAGAGATAGATCCTCTACAAATCCTCACATATGCACTTGAACACAAGAATAAGGAACCATCCTTTAATCTAAAGAGATTTTCCAATTTACAAGGTCCCACACCTTAAGAAAAGTTCTATGTTATGCAATCACATCGATGAATCTCGCCTTAGAGAAGCATACATTATAACTCATTTGGGGGTGTTGTGATTTCATTCTAATAGTTTTGGCATGCCCAGAGGACAAGAAGTATCCATCTTATTACAGTAGGGATTTATGTACACTTTCTGTGATTCTAACTTTTAAGAAGTTTTAAAACTGTACATTTGGTAACTCCAAAAGAAACAAATCTACTGGTTTCAACAGTCCAAGTAAGTTCATGAGAAGAATACAAACACGGTCAAGAACCAGAGAAAAGGGACTATTTATCTATTTAGACTTATCCCCAGATAGAGGGAGAGGAAGAAGAAGAGTCCAGAGGTCTCTATCTCCACCAAACAGAGCTTTATCAACACCTCCTCGACAGGACCATTCATTCAATCAAGAGGAGTGCTCAGGCCAATTAAAATGGCTCAACCAAATCCTTATGTTAATTTCACTGGAAGTAGTCCACTTACCTTGAATGCACAAAATCCAGTTCCTATTGCATCATTAAAGAGTATCCCATATTTCACTAGGGAGAACCAAACTTCTCCAGGTGATCATGTCCAAGATATTAGAAATGTCTGCATAATTCATGAGATCCATGAAATGGACATAACAATCAAGCTACTTGCCTCTTCACTCAAAGGGAAGGCTTCACAATGGTTCAAGAGTCTTGTAGCAAGATCTATCCGTAGCTCGGAACCAATTGTCCATGACCCTTCACAATCAGTTTGGGAAAAAAGGTGATAACTTGTCTTTGTTGGAGTAGCTAACAACAATCAAGAGATCCCCAAATGAATAGCTGACTGAATTCAACCTTAGATTCCAGCAAACTTGGGATAGGATTCCAACAACAGTAAAGCCCACTGATGAAGGTGCCTTCTTATACTTTCTTAGGGCTTTAAATTCTAATATTTCCGTAATGATTCAGTCAATGGGGGGAACTACATTATCTACAGCCTATAACCTCTCTATAGGGGATGAAAACCATTTCATTCAAGCTAGAAAAATCACTCCTAGGCCATCCATGCCTCTGTACCTTGAGTTAGGAAGCGTAAATACTAACCAAGCGCCCACATTAGCTCCTATACCCACCCCCAGGAGTCAAAGCTACATTTGAAGCTTCCACTTCATCATCTAACACCTCTAAAGAGCTTCAAGAAGTGATGAAGCAACTGTAAAACCTGGGAAATGAACTAGTGACCATCAAAAGGAAGTAAGCACAGAGCTCTAGGCCATTTCAGCCTCACGCTCAATATCAAGCTAGACCCCAATACCAGCCAAATAGGCCACCACCTTAGGCAGAATAAATCAAAATTAAGGACAACCTCAAACTACTAGACCTTTTAGGTCTTATGATCCTAGTAAAGCCTCAACATCAAAGGCATTGGTCCATGCACGAGAACAATATGGCACAGAATATGATTTGTGTTTTCCATGTAGTTAGCCACATAACTAATCCATGTTTTTAATAGTGCTTTGAATCAAGCTCTAATGGTGAAAATTAGTATGGTGTCACAAGAGCCTAGTCAAGAGGAAGATCACAGTATGGAGCTCAACAGGTGAGCCTCGGGAGAGACCATGCTTGTAGATTGGCACGCTGAATATTTCGTGGGATGAATCAGTTCCCTCCTCAAAGTGTGGCTGCCAATACACGGTCCAAAAAGAGAAGCATTGGAGAGGGCCAACCACTGAATGCAAGTAATCCTCAACCTTCCATCACTCCACAAGGTCCTGGTGTTTCAAGTGCAACCCCAACATGCTAGAACCAATCCAAGCCACCTTCCAAATCTAGCCAGGCACCGGTTGTAATAGCCTATGTGCAAGAAAGAAATGTTTCTGGGAAAGGGAAGTAAAAAGATAGCTCATTCAATATTATTGAGTAAATGAAGATGACAAGTGTGAACATTTCACTATGGGAGTCATTAGCCATTCCAGGCAAAGAGACCTATTACAAATTGCCATGCGAATTGGTCAAGTTCAAATCAAGCCCCTAATCGGCAAAGAGAGTGCTTTGCTAATGCAACTCAACCCGAGAATAATCAAGGATAACAACAAGGTAAGAACTTGAGACCCCCTCCATTCTATGTCTCATTAATTATTGGGGACAAATTAGTGGACAATTGAATGATTGACTCTAGGGCTAGTAGTTCTGTGATGCCCAAACAAATAGCCAACCAGTTAGGTCTCCAATATGAGGTTATATCTAGAGAAGTAGTTCAATTATATGGGACAAGAGTGACCACTATGGAAATCATCAAAGATATGAGCCTCACCCTACATGCCTGCCCCTATGTGACTATATTGCAAAATGTGTCCATCATATATTTTCCACCACATTTTGCTTTGTGCTTTTCTAGGGACTTCATTGCCAAAATTGGAGGCTACCTGTTTGTTAACTGGTCACATATGCTCTTTAGGAAAAGGTATGGGCCAAAGGCCATAATGAAATATGAACCTATTTATAACTATCATATTGAATCCTATGTGCCTAGCCCAATCAATACCAACTACCTAGCTTTTGATCAAGAAGACCTCCTAAGCACTAATGAAGCAAACACCAAGTTGGAATGTATCCCAAGATTTGGCTCTAGATGAGTGGGCCAACAAAAGACATGATTTTGACCCCTATGAAGAAATGGAGGAATATAAGTTGGGTTTCTACCTTCTACATGAAGAAAATCACCCCCTTCCTACTTTAATCAAGCCAGAACATAAACATGACAATGAGGTATGGAAATTATTCTTTGATGGTTCAAGGAGTAGACAAGGAGTTGGATGAGGAGATATGATTGTGTCTCCCAAAGGTATGAAGTATTATTCAGCCTTTAGATTTCAGTTTGCTTGCTCAAATAATGTTGTTGAATATGAGGCTTTAGTCCAAGGTTTTCATTAGGCAAGAAATCTAGGAATCAAGAATTTACAGGTGTTTGGTGACAGTGAATTGGTTGCTAATCAAGTTAGAGGACTTAATGATGTCAAGAATGACTTGCCCAAGAACTATAAGAATAGAGTATGTGACCTCATGAAGCATTTGAAGACTTAAACATTGTATCCATACCCAAAAAAAAGAAAATGAAGCTGCTGATAGACTTGTAGTAGTTGGAACAATCTTTGATGTGATGGACTGTATCAAAAGAGACAAAGAACAACCAAATATCCATGTGGTTGTGAGGTCAATGAGTGCAAATAATGATACATGGCAAGTGTTTGAGAATGATCAACAAATCATTAACTTTCTACAAGAATAAGTTGAATTCTTAGCTAGAAACTAGAGAAAACTAGAGCAAGCAGATACGGAATCGAGATAGTATACAGTTGTACACAAACAAGCTTCCCAAAGGCTTAGTGACACTAGAATCCTTTTTAATCCTAATGATCAATTTAGAAAAGAGAAGGCTAATATGCAGATCAAAGGAGAGGATTCGAGTCAATCTCATTGGAGAAGACAAAATATTTCAAATTGGCAAGGTGGCCACCAAGCAAGAAAGGTATGAATTCATACAACTTTGCCAAGAATTACCCGATGTGTTTGCTTGAATTTATGAAGACCTAAGAGGGTTCAATCCAAAAATAGCACAATAAACGATTGAATTGGACCCAACTACTCAGCCTATCAAGCAGAAGTAGAGACCAATCAACCCACATATTGAGCCTCTGATGAAGGAGATGAATAAACTAATAGAGTCAAGTATCATATTCTTAATTAAACATTCAAGTTGGGTTACAAATCCGGTCCCAGTCAGAAAGAAAAATGGAGAAATTAGGTTGTGTGTTGACTTCAGAGATTTGAACAGAGCCTCCCTCAAAGATCATTACCCACTCCCTTCAATGGAATAGATCTTATAAGTGGTGTCTGGGTCAGAGAGATTTTCTCTCTTGGATGGCCACTCAGGATACAATAAGATCATGGTGAAAGAAGATGATCAGTTTAAAGCGCCTTCACCACCAAATGGGGCACCTATGCATACAAAAAATCTATTTGGACTGTATAATGATGGTGTTACTTTCCAAAGAGCCATGGATATGGCATTCAAAGGGCTAATCAACAAAATAGTGTTGATCTATCTGGATGATATCACTATGTTCTCCAAGAACGCAGCAAACCACCTTTTTCATCTAAGGCAAGTGTTTCAAAGATGCAGAAGATTTGGGGTATCTTTGAACCCCAAAAAATGCATATTCTTGGCCCATGAGGGTAGGCTTTTGGGCCACATTGTGTCTAAGGAAGGTCTGGAAATTGATCCAGAAAGAGTTGAAGCAATAAAACTGCCATTGCCAAGTCACAAGAAGTCTCTTTAAATATTCCTGGGGAAGATCAACTTTTTTTGAAAGTTTGTCCCCAACTTTGTTTGAAATTTTTTCCCAAACTTTACTACTCTAGTTAAGCCAATAAAACTGATGTTGAAGAAGAGATTAGCTTTCAAATGGACAAGCTGAAGGAAAGGAAAGCTTTGAAGCTGTAAAAGAAGCCATATCACAAGCCCCAACTCTTGTAAATCTAGATTTTCTCCAAGGAATTCATATTGTATGCCTTTAGTGGTAGTGACACTATCTCTCGCAATCTGGTTGGGAAGAACAAATAAAGATCAGAATAGCTAATTGCTTTCTTTAGTCAGAGTCTAGAAGACTATGAGGTGAGGTATTCCTTCATTGAGAAGCAAGTCCTGGTGGTGATCAGGGGACTAAAGAAGTTTAAGCATTTGGTGTCAAACAACAAAATCCAACTATTGGTCTCCCATGCAGGAGTCAAATAATTCCTCCTTAGCAAGGATCTAAATGAGAAACGTGCAGGGTGGATCACTCATGTCATGGAATATGACATTGATATCAAGGTCACCAAGTTGGTCCATGGGAGGGGCTTATGTGAGCAATTAGCCTCTTCTCTACAAGATGAAACAAACAGTGATAAAGAGGCCATTATTATCTTACAAGATGATCAAGAAGAAGGGAGAGATGATATACCTACCCCTTGTTGGACCCAAGACATGGTGCACTTCCTCCAAATGGGCCTATGTCCTCATTAGATGATTAAAGAAAAAGAAGGCATTTCAGGCTCTGTGCCATCCCATATGTCCTTATTGATGGCATCTTATTCAAAAGAGACATCAATGGTATTCTATTGAGATACATTGGGACAAATCAGTGGAGAGAGTGCTATAAGAATTTCATGTTGAAGTAGCTAGAGGCTATTTCACTCCAAGAGTGACAACAATCAAAATCATGAAAATAGGATATTATTGGCTAGAGTGTTTAAAGACTATTTCACATGGATCAAAGGTGCAAGAGTTGTGAATTATTCAAAGGAAAATAGAATATAGCAACACTTCCATTGCACCCAATATTAGTAGACCAACCTCTCATCTAGTGGGGATTGAACTTCATTGGAGTCATCAACCCAAACTCAAGCTAAGGTCACAAATGGATCCTAACAAAGAATCGATTATTTCACCAAGTGGACCGAGGCGGTGGGCACTCAAAGAAGCAAATGAGTCTAGTATCCTAGATTTCTATGAAGGGATAGTGACTAGATTTGGGGTATCAACCACCATCATCTCACATAATGCATTAGCATCATATGTTCCAAAATTATAGGATGGGTAGTTAAAAATGGGACTTATTTGAGTACTTCATCAAACTATTACCCTCAAGGTAATGGCCAAGCTGAGTCTATAAACAAAAACCCACTGAAGATCATCAGAAGAATCCTTGATGAAAATCAGAGGACCTGGCACACAAATCTCAAAATGACCTTATGGGATGATAGAATAATGCCCAAGAGATCTACAGGAAGCTCCCCATTAAAGCTTGTCTATGGGAAAGAAGCAGTGTTGTCCATATCACTTGAATTACCAACTTTGGAGCTTGTGAAGTAACTAGAAATGTCTTAATTTGAACTAATGGAGGCCAGGTACGTGGAGATGATGTTATCATAGAATCACAACACCCTTATGTTTATAAAAGTACATATATTTGAGCTCACAGTGTGATTGGATAACATTGGTACTATCTCTAAGTTGTGGGACTTGATACTTGAGATAGACCTCCAGAGAAAGCTAGCTCTTGCTCCTAAACTACCTGCCACAATCTACTCTAATGCAGGAAAAACTATCTTTCCTAATATAACTTTCCAAGGGACCAAAGAGAGATAATGCATAAAAAATGAAAGCCTACACTATAGCGGTGATACACCAGAAAAGGAGGGGTGTGAGAGTAGTCTTCCAATGTGTGAAAACTAGGAGTAAAGTACATACTAGAAGGAGTGATAACAATTCTCCACAATTTGAAAATGAATTCACAACAATGTTTCATAAATGCATAATAATAATGGATCCTTTCAAGAGCATAAAGATAGACACAATATAGTTGTAATCAAGGTTGAAGGGGCAAGAAGAATTCAAGAAAACACAACAGGTGAAGATGCATCCACAAACATATATTTTATTGCTTCATGATATGAATAGTTCAATCTTACAAGATAAGGGCACTGGATCACCATACAAGGAGTCCACTACAAGTTCCTAAGCAGTACATTGGCTTCACAAAGTGATTTGACAAAGCTTTGCTACAAAAACTCCTCCGCTATGAGCCCAACACTCCAACTTATAGGAAAATGAGAAGAGAGAGAAGGAAAAATTGAAATCCTAATATATGTCCTTCAACCACTTGTAAGAGACACTAAATGGAGTGAAATGATTGTATGTTACTTGCAAAAGGCTCCCCATACTATCGCAGTGCTTGTAGCGAGAGAAGGAATGATGACCATGCATCTTAATTGCACTCCCACCCACCAAATAAAACACTGTCATGACCTAGCCACATTTTATGAAAAATCCCCATCTATTTCTCATCAAATATGTAATTTATTGATTTTTTTTCTTTGGGATCAAATCTAGGATTCCAAAGGTACCAATTTTGTGTGATTTCATTGAGAAATACAAAAGTTATGGCCTTCTGAGTGCGAGCAACTATTTGGGTCTAGCAAGTGTTTTCTATCATTTGATGGGAATGAGTATTAAGCGACTATGGCCAAATATGTTTCTTTTATTTAAATATATCTACCCTCATTAAAATTAATAAAAAGTCCAATTTTATGAAAATCGGAGCTCGAGTCAAAAGTTATGATCGTTTGAAGTTCGGGAGGTCAAACTTTGACTTTTCCTTTGAATTGTGGGTATTTCGGAAAATTCAGTCCACGTGTCCCAGATGTCCTAGACACATTCTTCCACATCATCCATTTTTGGCTTCCTTGTCCCCTTTTGTGGCCTTTTCACCCTTTTGCATCCCGCGCATACTTTTGTCCCGACTATCCCGGACGAAAAACTCTGCACCACCCGCAATAGGCTAACTTGCGAAAAATTAGTCCCAATGGTATTCGTTGAGATACATTGGGACATATCAGTGGAGAGAGTGCTATAATAATTTCATGTTGAAGTAGCTAGAGGCTATTTCACTCTAAGAGTGACAACAATCAAAATCATGAAAGTAGGATATTATTGGCCCAGAGTGTTTAGTGACTATTTCACATGGATCAAAAGGTGCAAGAGTTGTGAATTATTCAAAGGAAAATAGAAGATAACAACACTTCCATTGCACCCAATATTAGTAGACCAACCTCTTACCCGAGTGGGGATTGGACTTCATTGGAGTCATCAACCCAAACTCAAGCAAAGGTCACAAATGGATCCTGACAAAGAATTGATTATTTCACCAAGTGGATCGAGGTAGTGGCACTCAAAGAAGCAAATGAGTCTAGTATCCTAGATTTCTATGAAGGGATAGTGACTAGATTTGGGGTACCAGCCACCATCATCTCAGATAATGCATTAGCATTTATAGGTTCCAAAATTATAGGATGGGTTGTTAAAAATGGGACTTATTTGAGTACTTCATCAAACTATTACCCTCAAGGTAATGGCCAAGCTGAGTCTACAAACAAAAACCCGTTGAAGATCATCAGAAGAATCCTTGATGAAAATCAGAGGACCTAGCACACAAATCTCAAAATGACCTTATGGGCTGATAGAATAATTCCCAAGATATCTACAAGAAGCTCCCCATTAAAGCTTGTCTATGGGAAAGAAGCAGTGTTGTCCATATCACTTGAATTACCAACTTTAGAGTGTGTGAAGTAACTAGAAATCTCTGAATTTGAACTGATGGAGGCCAGTACATGGAGATGATGTTATCATAGAATCACAACACCCTTATGTTTACACAAGTGCATATATTTGAGCTCACGGTGTGATTGGATAACATTGGTACTATCTCCAAGTTGTGGGACTTGATACTTGAGATAGACCTCAGAGAAAGCCGACTCTTGCTCCTAAACTACCCGCCACAATCTACTCTAATGTAGGAAAAATATCTTTCCTAATATAACTTTCCAAGGGACCAAGGAGAGATAATGCATAAAAATGAAAGCCTACACTACGGTGGTGATACACCGAAAAGGAGGGGTGTGGAGTAGTCTTCCAATGTGTGAAAACTAGGAGTAAAGTGCATACTAGAAGGAGTGATAACGATTCTCCACAATTTGAAAATGCATTCACAAAAATGGTTCATACATGCATAATAATAATGGATCCTTGCAAGAGCATAAAGATAGACACAATATAGTTATAATCAAGGTTGAAGGGGCAAGAAGAATTCAAGAAAACACAACAGGGAAGATGCATCCACAAACATATATTTTATTGCTTCATGATATAAATAGTTTCAATCTGCTACAAGATAAGGGCCACGGATCACCATGCAAGGAGTCCACTACAAGGTCCTACAAGTACATTGGCTTCACAAAGTGATTTTACAAATCTTTCTACAAGAAAACTCCTGCTTTATGAGCCCAACACTCCAACTTATAGGAAAATGAGAAGAGAGAGAAGGGAAAAATGGAAATCCCTGATATATGTCCTTCAACCACTTGTAAGAGACACTAAATGGAGTGAAATTATTATATGTTACTTGTAAAAGGATCCCCATATCGTCAGCAGTGCTGTGAGAGAAGGAATGATGACCATGCATCTTAATTGCACTCCCACCTACCAAATAAAACACTTTGCCATGAACCTAGCCACATTTTATGAAAAATACCCATCTATTTCTCATCAAATATCGAATTTATTGATTTTTTAATTTGGGATCGAAGCTAGGATTCCAAAGGTACCAATTTTGTGTGATTTCGTTGAGAAATACAAAAGTTATGGCCTTCTGAGTGTGAGCAGCTATTTTGGGTCTAGTAGGTGTTTTCTGTCATTTGATGGGAATGAGTATTAACTGACTAGGGCCAAATATGTTTCTTTTATTTAAATAAATCTAACCTCATTAAAATTAATAAAAAGTCCAATTTTATGAAAATCGGAGCTCAGAGTCAAAAGTTATGATCGTTTGAAGTTCGGGAGGTCAAATTTTGACTTTTCCTTTAAATCGTGGGTATTTCGAGAAAAATTCAGTCCACGTGTCCCGGATGTCCCAAACACATTCTTCCACATCATCCGTTTTGGCTTCCTTGTCCCCTTTTGCGGCCTTTTCACCCTTTCACGTCCCGTACGTACTTTTGTCCGACTATCCCGGATGAAAACTCGCACCACTCGCTGCAATAAGCTAACTTGTGGAAAATCGGTCGATTTACATCCCGCACGTACTTTTGTCTTGACTATCCTAGACCGCAGCGGAACAAAAAATTCCACTTTTTCTAATTTTCACTACCTACGGCCATTTCGGCTTTGTGAGTCCTACGCATCCCGACGTCCCAACTGTCCTGCGAACCGCCTTGGACAAAAAGTTCCGACTTTGTTGATTCCTTTGTATTTTCAGCCACAAGCTTGTAAGTACGACCCATGACCTCCGGACCGTAATGCTTTAAAACAAGCCTGTGACTTTTTTTTATAGATTTTTTCAATTTTTTCCTAACTTCTTGGATTTTTTCCTTTGATGTGAAGTTAGAGAGAAGCCAAGGGGGCCCCAAAAAACATGATTTTGGGCCTTGAATCAAATTTTCTTGCTCAGGATTGAAGAATTTGTGGTACATTATCAAAATTACCTCAAGGGGTGAATTTTGGATAATAGTTGATATAATTAGAAGAATCCGGAGTGAATGCTCTCCAAGTATTGAGAAGAACTAGGCCTTAATTAAAATATTCTTTGATAAGAAGGCTAGAGCAAGGACCTTTTAGGAAGGGGACCTAGTTACGAAATGGGATGCAAATTGAGCAAAACCAGAAGACATTCTAAGTTCAATGCCATCCTGAGTGGCCCCTATATGATAACAAGATGCAAAAGTAGTAATGCTTTACAATTTTCCACATTGGAGGGTGAGGAGTTACAGATTCTAGTGAATGAGATCTATCTTAAACACTACTACTAAAAGGGAAGTCTCACCATGTACATATTAGCTTAGTTTCTTTTCCTCCAAGTGCTTCTACACATTGTTTTGTTGTAGTGTACATTGCTTTTCTCCTAAGTGTGTTTACATACTCTGCGTGTTCCATTTGGAGCATGTATGATTTTCAATTTTACATAGTGGGTAATAGGTGTTGTTTTGAAAGGAACGATAAGAAGATTGTTGTTCGCGATCTCGAGATGATAATAAGACACCACATTAGATTTACAAAGCGTAAGAAGAGCTAAAGTACCATATATGGAAATCCATCATAATCCATAATGCTCAATACATTACAATAGAATGACTTGAATTATTCAATAAGAAAGATGTACATATAGGAGGAGGAAGTGCAACTACTACCTAAATCAGTGGTGAAGAACTCCCACTAACTAATACTGGTAGTTAAGTTAACTCCAAAAGACTAGTAAGCTAACTTCACATAACCGAAAGCTAACTCAACAAAAGTTAACTCCACACAACTAAACACCTAAGCAAGCTAACCCAAGTGTAGGGTTAACACAAGTGTAAGAATTATCCTAATAAATAAATAAAAGGATAAATAATAACCTACACTAACACCCTCCCGTAAGCATAGCTTAGGTAGGTGAAAAAAGAAGGTGGGTCCCGACAACAAGGCCTGATAAGGTACCCACGTACAACAACTGGGAAAAATGGACACCGCAAAGGTACCCAAACCCAAGAATAACAAAGTAGAGAGAAAAATCCCGCTGTAAGATATCCTCGGAAGCTTGACTCCAAAACATACAATCAAGAAGTGTGGTGCACGCATATATGGTGCAATCCACCGATCGATCATATAACTCAAAAACAATCGACATCAAGCTTCACTGGAATAGCTCCCATGCAAAGGAGATCACAATTGGATGATGAGTGATGTCGAAAAGTGAAAAACAAACACCAAACATAATTTGATCAATGCTGCAAATAGTGTGCCACGATCCAAGAACAACCAAGGCAACAAGCGCAAGGACACGAGATCCAAATAAATAAGAGTGCCACGATCCAAGAAAAGCCAAGCGTAATGCAAGGACATTGAAACTTCAAGAATCAGCAGAAGATCAACACCACACCCTCCCATACGCCGAATAGAGTAGAGTGATACCATTGAGATCCTGTATGAGTTCACAAAATCAACTACTCGAACACCGACAAACTAACACCTGGGCCCACTGTAATAGCTCCCCACAAGAGAGAGACTCACAACACGCCAAAAAAAAAGTGTCTAAAATACGGATCCAAAATATCTCAACAAACAAGAGAGATATAAATGTATACACCCATGATACAAGATTGCTTATACCCAAAATTTTAGGATGTGGCTCAACCGAAAATGCATCCACAAGTGATCACAACACCCTCCCAAACAAGTGCACTTTATAATTGAGTGCATGTACGTGAATATTACAACGAGTAAAAAGTACTTTTACAATTAAATATGTGTATAAAAGTATCACCAATGCGTAGATCTCAAAAAATACACAATTTCAAAAAAGATCACCTTAATCCGAAAGCTACGGATCAAAAGTTATGAACTCTGAAGGTTTTTTATTAAAATAATATTTTAATGTTGATCTTCTTTTCAAAAGGTACACGTGACACCCAAACGTCGAAAGGGTAAAAAGTGCATCCACACGATACTGAGGCGCTTGACCAAAGGATAAAAGCGCGCCCAAAATGAAATGTCCAGAGGAAAAGATCGCATCTGGAAGGTACACGCTTTTGTCCAGCCCATGGATAAAAGAATGCACCCAGAGTGACAGATCTGCGTCTAGTGGATAAAAGATCGCATCCAGAAATATCCAGAGGGTAAAAGATCGACACACGCTTTTATCCAATGGATAAAAGAATGCACCCAGAGGTACAGATCTCGTCAAGTGGATAAAAGATCTGCATCCAAAACCAAAATATCCAGAGGATAAAAGAAGATCGCATCGGAAGGTACACGCTTTTATCCAATGGATAAAAATGCACCTGTAAATGAATCTGCAAATCATACGTGACACCCAAATGTCCAAAGGGTAAAAAGAGTGCATCTACACGATACGTCCTTTGCAAACCAAAGGATAAAAGCTTTCGCACCCAAAACTGAAATATCCAGAGGGTAAAACATCGCATCCGGAAGGTACACGCTTTTATCCAATGGATAAAAGAATGCACCTGTGTACAGATCTGCAACCAGATTTGACTGTCTCAAAACATGGTCGAGTTTAAGATCGATTCTATGGTTTTGCACCTTCCAAATTGGCGCACTCCGTTTTGCATAAAAATGCATGCTGCCAGTAAAATTGTCCCACAAATTCCAAATACATAAAATAATAAACCTTTGCAAAGAAAAACTTAGATGGATGTCTACATCATCTGGGCCGATACCACGAAAGGAATGATAAGAAGATTGTTCAAAGCCGCGATCTCGGATGATAATAGCACACCACATTAGATTTGCAGTTGTAAGAGCTAAAATACCATATATGGAAATCCATCATAATCCATGCTCAATACATTACAATAGAATGACTTGAATTATTCAATAAAGAAAGATGTACATATAGGAGGGGGGAAGTCTGCAACTACTACCTAAATCAAAGGGTGAAGAACTCCCACTAACTAATACCTAGTAGTTAAGTTAACTCCAAAAGAGCCTAGTAAGCTTGTAACTTCACATAACCTGGAAGCTAACTCAACACAACTAGTAGCTAACTCCACACAACTAAGACACCTAAGTTCAAGCTAACCCAACAAGTGTAGGGTTAACACAAGTGTAAAATTATCCTAATAAATAAATAAAAGGATAAATAATAACCTACACTAACAGCTTTGTTGCTCTTATGCATCCATTCAAAGAGACATGACAAAGCCCAGATTTGAAACAATTTCCTACTCTCAAAAATCTTCATTTTGACATTTTCTTATAAAATCTAAGAATGCAAGTAGGGCTCATAGACAAAGAGGTAGAATTAGTATCGATCGTTATTCTGACTCCATTGCCCAACATATACAACAAGGTGATCTCCTCATCTAAGCAGTGTAGATTTCCCATGAGTTCCAAAGTTATCCATATTTCAACCCAAGCTAAATATTCGATTGAATCATGACACCGCATAAAAGGTAGAGAGAACTCATTTTAATCCTACAAATTCATTACAAAAATGGTTAAGAAATGAAGTGGTGGAGATGAAGAAAGACAAATGGATCATGTATAAGGAAACAACTCTATCGGGCCATCTCTACGCTTTAAATCCATTCTCCGAGTTACAGGTAGGTAGAACCATCAAATAGCAGGGTTGGACAAGTAGGGAAGATGCTGAAAAGATTTAGAAGTAAGAAGAAAGAAGAAAGACAAAGATTTGACATCCTCATTTGCAAACGGTTCACGAAAGGCCTAAAAAATGACTAAGTATGGAGGAGGCAGTGGAAGAGACCATGTGTCCTAATGACACTCCAACTCTTGTAAATCCAGAGGAAGGAACTCAAACTTGCATTGGCCCTCGGTGTAGCAGAATGCTCAAAGGCATTCAAGGAGCTAGTGGAGAGAGATAAGTGTCGATAAGGTGCTTCTCCAAAGATGGATCTAAATAGAGAGGCTCAAACAAGCGCCACATCTCCACCTATCCTAGGGCTGAGACATAGAGGTCAAATGGTCAACAGAGTCAAAGGCGGATAGGGCGGGCCTCAAAATCAGCTAAGTATAGAAGTGTAAGTGGAGAGTGCAAGTGTCATCCTAGTGCATTTCCAAGAGTTGGCCCAAAGGCGGAGACCCAAATGAGCGCAAGCTCGCCACATAGCCCAAAGCCTAAAAATGAGAGGAACCATTGAAAAGTCCACATAGTAGTGGAGGCCTGACTCAAAGTGTCAACTCAACGCTCCTCCAAAGGCAAACTTTGGGTTGGGTTTGTAAATAAGAGCAGTTGCCTCCACATGTTCTATCAATGAGGCGAGTTAGTTGAATAGTCAATGCACAAATAGGCCAGTGGAGGCTGCCAAGTGTCTCAATGGCGCTGATTCAAGGGTCAAATAGAGAAAAGGTTTCCAAATAAGTGCCAGAGTGACACGTGTCCCAGAAGAAAGCGGGGCGTTGGGGAAAAGTTGATTTTTCACCCTTTTCCTCAAAAGGGAGTAAAAGTTGCAAAATGGCCCACAACTCGCCTAGGGAAAAAGTCAACATTTAGCTCGAGTTAAAGCTAAGGTGGAGAGTCGGGGAAAAAGTATAAGTTTTCCTTTCATCCAAAAGCATAAAGGTAAAAATGGGAGTGCATTTCCCATCCAACCAAAAGGAGCCACGTGTCGCAAGTGCGGAGCTTTAGGCTGCGAGCAGGAAGTTTTTATGTTTTGCGTTTTTTACACAATAGGATAAAATGTGAATTACGGACCCGCGGGCCCGAATTTTGTTCCAATCTAGCTACCACATGTCCCAATCCAAAAGGGGGACCCATTTTTCAATTTTTTTCCCGCCCATTTTTATGGAATCGATTCAAACTTCAAAGGGGCATATATTTCGACCCAGGGCTCGAAATATTGCAAATCTGACACCGTTGGAAAGATCTCGATCTCTTCTACACCATGGGAGTCTGAAACTTTAATTTTTGGGAATTTAGGTGGAGGTAAAATGGAGAAACATCTTTGAGCTTTCAATACAGGATCATCAGTCTCAACAACTAGAGCAAATTCGATCTATTTCCACCATTTCGTCTTCCTTCAAGGTGTCGAACCAAGGATCGATGTAGTAAATATGGATTCGGGGTAGATTTTAGAAAATTCATTAAAAATGGTGGTTGAGCCTCGACCCGCATTTTCCTACTTCTCTCTCTCTCTCTTTCTTCTTCCAGGATGAATCTATGAAGACAGATGAGGTTCATTGTAAAGGGTTGGATATTCTAAGTTTTGTAGGCTCCCTAATCCTTCCAACAAAGGATTTGTGGGGTTCACACCTTCCATTAAAATTATAACACATTTCTTCCTTTCAGCTATTCTATAATAAATCGTATCAATCTATAGATCAATAAAATATGTTTGTGGTCAATTTTAGATCCTTCTTGTTTCTTTTTCTTCTATTTGGTCTCTCATTAAAGATCTAGCTATCTGTGCTTGTTTATGGTATGCATTTTATTGGTTCGTGTCAAAATAAAACTAAGTGTTCATCATTCCTTTGGTGCATCACACAGTAGTTTAGTTATTGCTCATTTCTGTAATCTTTTATCCCTATCCCTTGGAAATTTTAGACTAGATATGAGATATAGATCCTCAAATCCTCACATATGTACCGAATAGAGGAATAAGGAACCATCCTTTAATCTAGAGAGATTTTCCAATTTACAAGGTCCCACACCTTAGGAAAAGTTCCATGTTATGTAATCACACTAGATGAATCTGCCTTAAAGAAGACCTTATAACTCATTTAGAGGTGTTTTGATTTAGCGATATGACAAGCCGAACTCGTAACAAAGTAACATCCTCCCATGTAGCTGTAGTCTCATCGTATCTATCCCACTGCACCCAAACTTGATCAATCTCTGCGCATCGAAGGGCTAGAGTCATGTGGTCTATAATGCAGATGCGCTCCACCATCACTTGCCCCTAATCCTACACCTACAATGATGTCAATCTATCACATGAGAAGGATATGAAACATATCTCCTAAGAATGAAACATGAAACACATCATGTATGTGAGATAAGCTAGTGTGGCAACGCTAGATGGTAGCCAAAGGGACGATACGCTCCAAGATCTCAAAAGGACCAATGAATCTAGGAGCTAACTTAGAACCTTTTCCATAATGAATAGGGCTCTTGTGTGGCCTGACACAAAGGAAAACCTTCATGCCCACATCAAAACTATGATTGCTCCTATGCTGATCCAAATACTTCTTTTACTTGTCTGTGCCTCCTACAACCTCTATCGATCATAACCACCTGCCGCTCCATGTCCTGCAATAAAGCTAGTCCTAGAGAAACCCTATCCTCTAACTTGTCCCAAGTAAGGGGTGTCCTACACTCTCTACCATACAAATCCTGAAAAGGATCCATGCCTATAGAACTCTAAAAACTATTATTGTAGGAAAACTCCACCAAGTACATGTACTCCTCCCATTTGGACTGCTGGTCCATAACGTACATCTTAAGCATGTACTCAATATCTGATTTCACCCGCTCAGTCTGGCCATCCATCTTAGGGTGATACGATGTGCTGTATTTGATCCTCGTCCCAAGGGCATACTACATGGTGGTCGAAAAATGGGAAGTATACAAATGATCATGGTCACAAATAATCTTCTGCAGAATCTTGTGCAACTTGACAATCTTATCAAGGTATACCCGTGCTACTACACTAGCTGTATAAGTGGTCTTTACCAAAGAAAAATGAGCCAATTTTGTAAATTTTTTCACCGTGACCATAGTGGCATTGTGGTGGTATCTCGACATCGGCAGCCCAATAATGAAGTCCATGGAAATGGTGTCCCACTTCCATTTCGGTATAGTATGAGGATAGAGAAGGCTAGCTGGATGCTGATGCTCGGCCTTCACTTTCTGGCACTCTAAATAGTGTGACACAAACTAAGCCACATCTCTCTGAAGTCCCCTCTAGATAAACATTTGTTTCAAGGTGGCGTGCATCTTCTTCACCCCGAGATGGGCTGAATAGGGTGCATGATGTGCCTCTACCAAGATGTCCTACCTCAAGCCTCCATCTTTGGGAACATAAATCTGACCTCTATGCCTGAGAAGGCCATCTAACTTTATAGAAAAACCATCAAACTTCCCTCGAGGGTATACGAGACTCGATCTCTTGCTCAGAAGTGCAATGTAGAAGCTATCATGAGGAAGTTGTAGAATCCTACCCCGCAAATGCTGTGCTCACTGAGGTGGCCATAACCACATGTCTTCATCTGCTAAGAGCATCTAAAACCACATCCTCCTTCCCTTTTACATGCTCTATCTCCATATCATACTCATAAAGCAACTCCATCTAACGCGTTGGCAAGTGTTGAGATTGGGCTACGTGAAGAGGTGGCGAAGACTCAAGTGATCTATTCTAAGTGTGAATCTCTCGACTAAGAAGAAAGTGCCTCCATTAAACCAAAGTGTGTACAACTGCTGCAAGCTCAAGATCATGAGTTGGATAATTAAGCTCATAATCTTTGAGTTTGTGAGACTCAAAAGCTAACACTCTTCCCTCCTGCATCAATACACCTCCAAGTCCTGCCAAAGAAGCATCTGTGCATATGAAAAAATCACCCTGTGGATCCGACACTTCAAGAATAGGTGTTGTAGTGAGACATTTCTTGATGTCCTAAAGGCCTTCTCGCACTGTCGACCAAACAAAATTCTTCCCTTTCCACTTAAGGGAAGAGATGGGATATGCAATACGAGAGAATTCCTAACCAAATCTCTTGTAGTAACCCGCTAATCCCATGAAGTTTCACACCTCAATCACGATGAGCGGGTCTAGCTTGATCCATAATAGCTCTAATCTTAGAAGGATTACACGGTGATACCTTACCGAAATGATATGACCCAAATACGCACCTTCGTCTAAAAGAATGCACACTTCTCCAAGTTCCCGTAAAGTTGCTACTCCCGAAGACATTGACAAACCTAGTGAAGGTGCCCCTCATGCTCCTAATGCATATGTGAGTACATAAAAATGTCATCAAGGAAGATGAGCCCGAAGTGATCTAAGAAGGTCCTAAATACCCCATTCATCAAACTCATAAACATTGTAGGGGCATTGGTCAAGCCAAAAGGTACCACTGTGAACTCATTTTGGGGTAAGTTCATGAAGTTGAGGGCCCAAAAAGTGGACAAGAATATGAAAAAATCAAAATGCATACGCGTTTTTCTAAAATGCACTCGCATTTTGATTTTTTTGACTCAGGAATCACTGAACCTATAACACGTACACATTTTTCTTTTTTATTTCTTATACTTTAAATTTATTTTATTAAATATAAGAAATTAGGGTCACTCTGCACCTTATGAAAGTGGTCTCATAGCCAACATGATTTATAATCCAGAAGATAGTTTTTCAAAATCTAATCAAGTGGTACTTACTCATTTTTAGGATTTTGAAACCACCTAAAACTTTCAGGCATATATATTGTAGTTGGTCTTTGTTTTGGGAAAGCATATAGTCATTTTTAGGTTTTTGACCTTCTTAAAATGGATTTTGGCCCTAACACTACTTGAATTGGTACTAATTTTTAAATTTGGTCCATAATTGACTTTAGTGACCATGAATTAACTCTATGATGTTTTTACTTCTTACTAAAAAGAGATCCTCACTTTGTAGTAGAGGATTATTCCTAAATGGGATTCTGTCTTATGACCAAAATGAGGTGATTGTAATGTGCCTCCTCCTTAAGGTGTGATAACAATACTAAATTTGTTGAATGACTTGTTATGAATAGTACCAAGTGAATTGCATCAAGTGAACTCAGATGATTGCTCATTCTTAGAAACATGGTGCTCCATATAAAGATCATCCCCTCACCTTTCCTAGCTCTAAAATCATCCTTTCATGGAATCAAATTCATGATTCTCATACATGATTTTGCTCATATGTCTATTATGGAGACAAACAATGCCTTAATACTTCATAAATAATGGTCCTTGATAACTTAGTGACATGACTAGCTCATTTTAACTTGTTTTGAAGGGTGTTTAATCAACTACAAACTAGCCAAAAATGCGTTTTTACGCCTTCAAAGGAAGTAGTCTCTCATAAAAACTAAATGAGTTGATCGATAACCTTAAACACTATTCCTTACACACCTTTGAAACACATTTGAATAATATTTTTAGGACCTTCCTTTGGGTGAGGGTTTATGATTTAGGGTTTAGGGCTCAGGGTTTAGGGTTTAGGACTCGAGGTTTAGAGTTTAGGGTTTAAGGTTTAGTGTTTAAGGCTCATGGTTTAGATTTTAGGGTTTAGGGTTTAGGGCTCGGGGCTTAGGGTTCATGGTTTATGGTTTATGTATTAGGGTTTTTAGTTTAGGGTTTATGGTTCTTAAGGTTGGTTAAGGGTTTAGGATTTAGGGTTTAGGGATCAAAGTTGAGGGTTTAGGGTTTAGGGATCAAGTTGAGTTTAGGGTTTAGGGTTTAGGGTTCATGGTTTAGTTTTTTAGGGTCTAGGGTTGAGGTTTTATGTTTGAGGTTTCAAGGTTTATGGTTTGTCTTAGGGCTTATGGCTTAGGTCCTGTGGTCTAAGGCTTAGGGTTTAGGGATAAGGTTTAGGGTTAGGGGGCCGGGGTTTAGGTTGTAGGGTTTAGGGTTTAGGATTTAGTGCTTAGAGTTTAGGGTTTAGGGCTTAGGGATTATGGTATAGGGTTTAGGGTTTAGGGTTTAGGGTTTAAGGTTTAGGATTGAGGATTTAGGGTTTAGGAGTTAGGGTTTAAGGTTTAGGGTTGAGGATTTAGGGTTTACGGTTCAGGGGTTAGGAGTTAAGGTTTAAGGTTTAAAGGTTAGGGTTGAGGTTTAGGGGGAAAAGGGTTCGGGGGTTTAGGGTTTAGGGATTAGGGTTTAGGGTTTAGGGTTGAGAGTTGAGGTTCGGGGTTTAGGGCTCAGGGGTTTAGTGTTGAGGTTTTATGTTTAATAGTTCGAGGTTTAGGGTTTTCTTAGGGCTTATGGATTAGGGCCTAGGGTTTAGGGTTTAGGGTATAGGGTTTAGGGCTCAAGGTTTATGGTTTAGGGGTCAAGGTTTAGGTTTTAGGGTTTAGGGTTTAGGATTTAGGATTTAGGGCTTAGAGTTTAGGGTTTAAGGCTTAGGGTTTATGGTATAGGGTTTAGGGTTTATGGCTCAAGGTTTAAGGTTTAGGGTTGAGGATTTAGGGTTTATGGTTTAGGGTTTAGGAGTTAGGGTTTAAGGTTTAAAGGTCAAGGTTCAGGGTTTAGGGGGAAAGAGTTCGGGGTTTAGGGTTTAAGGCTCGAATTTTAAGGTTTGGTTTAGAGTTAAGGGTTTAGGTCATAGTGTTTGGGGTTTAGGGTTTGGGGCTTAGTGTTTAGGGTTTAGGGTTTAGTTCTTGGGGTTTGGAGTTTATGGTTTATGGTTTAGGGGTGAGGGTTTAGGGTTTATCATTTATTTTTAGGGTTTAGGGTTTAGGGTTTAGGGATAGGGTTTAGGATTTAACATTTAGGCCTTAAGGTTTAAGGTTTACGAGTTTAGGGCTTAGGGCTCGGGGTTTAGGGGTTATGGTGCATGGTTTAAGGTTTACGACTTAGGGTTCGGAGTTGAGTTATGAGTTTAAGGTTTAGGAGTTAGTTACGGGTTTAAGGTTTGGGATAGAGATCATGGCTCTAGATTTAGGGTTTAGGGCTCGGTGTTTAAGGTTTAGGGTTTAGGGATCAAGGATTAGGGTGTAGGGTTCAAGGCTTGAGGTTTAGGGTTTGTGGTTCGAGGTATTAGGGTTTAGGGTTCATGGTTCATGGTTTATGGCTTAAGGTTTGGGATTTAGAGTTACTAGTTTAAGTTTTGGGTGTTAAAGCTCACTGCTATAGATTTAGTATTTAGGGTTTAGGGCTTAGTACTTAGGGTTTAGGGTTTAGGGTTTAGGGTCAAGGGTTTAGGGTTATGGGTTTAGGGTTTAGGCTTTAGGGTTTAGTATTTAGTGTTTAGGGTTTAGGATTTATTATTTTGGTTTTAGGGTTTAGGGTTTAGGTCTCATGGTTGAGGGTTAAGGGTTTAGGTCATAGAGTTTATGGTTCATCGAATTTGTAGGCAGAAAATTCAAAGAGAGTCATAAAAATTTGATGTTTTTCATCTGTCTATATTTTGAAGGTGGGAAATGTCATATTCCTGATTTTCCAATCCTTCCAAAGACCCCATTAGTCCTTAATCCTTGGATGTACAGGGAGACACTGTTACTTGGATTCCATTTATAATGATAGAGATATTTGAAAATTCTTGTTATGACCTCTAAATCTATATGAATTTCAAGTTGCTTGGAAATCACATCACACCCTTCACTAGGATTAATGACTACCCCTATCTTTTTGTTCAGAGGATTTTAAAAATATCCATGGGTTTATCATATAAAGAATTATCAATGAATGGAAGGTCACTAAGTCGTAGGCAAGTAACTCCCATTTAGAACTAAACAAGAAATATTTACTAGGTGATTGATAACCCCTTAGTGTTCTTAGCCATTCCCCTGTTTCTATGTTTATTTTGAACACTTTAGGAAGTTCTATCAAATTTACTATCCATTCCAATAGAATTTATCTTTCTCTGGAGGAGAGGATACTATAGAAATTCAATTATGATCCTACACCTCTACATTGATATATTCTCTATGTTTCTTTTGTTTCCTTTAAGATTAATTTTTTTGTTGTGATGGTTATTTTTTCCAGCTTCTAATGGGTCATTGTGGCTTACATAATACCATACATGGAAATATGAGAAATGTGAATTTTTTTCAGAGTGTGAATAAATTTACATTCAAGAGCATAAGTATATGTGGGGAGAAACAAGTTTGGAAGAGATGTGTAATATATGCATTACAAGGCACAAGGTAGATGTCATATCCATTTAGTTACTTGTCCCACCTCTCATAAACAAGGTAGTTCTATAAGAAGACTCAATGATGGTTCTAGGCACAAGACTAGGAAATATTGATGAAATATGGTTTGGGGTTTAGGGTTTAGGGTTTAGGGCTCATGGTTCAGGGTTTAAGGTTTAGGGTTTAGGGTTCAGGGTTCAAGGTTTAGGGTTATGGTTTAGGATTTAGGTTTTAGGTTTAGGGTTTAGGGTTTAGTGTTTATGGTTAGGGTTTATGGATCAAGGTTAAGGATTTAGGGTTTAAGGTTTAGGATTTAGGGTTTATGGTTTGGGTTAAGGATTTAGTGTTTAGGGATAAGGGTTTATGGTTTACGGTTCAGGTTTTAGGGTTTAAGGTTTAGAGTTCATGGTTTATGGTTTAGGATTTAATGTTTAGGGATTAAGGTTTAGGGTTTATGGTTTAGGGTTTAGGGTTTAGGGCTTAGGGTATATGGTCTAGGGTTTAGGGTTTAGATTTTAGGGCTCAGGGATAAGGGTGTAGGGTTCAAGGCTTAGGGTATAGGGTTTAGGACTCAATGTTTAAGGTATAGGGTTTAGGGTTTAGGATTTAGTTTTTATGATTCAGGGTTTAGGGTTTAGCATTTAGGGCTCATGGTTCATGGTTTATGGTTTAGGGTTTAGGGCTTATGGCTTAGGGTTTGGGTTAAGGCTCAGGGTTTAGGGATCACGGGTAAGGGATGAATGTTTAAGGTTTAGGGTTTAGGTTTTAGGGTCTAGGGATCATGGTTAAAGGTTTAGGGTTTAGGGTTTAGGGCTCAAGGTTTACAATTTAGTGTTTATGTTTATGGCCTATGGTTTAGGGTTTTGATTGTAGAAGTTAAATGCTAAAATATTTAAGTTGAATGTTGAAATCCTAAAAAATTACCTATGTATTGACTAGATTATACTTTAAAAAACTATCTCCTAAACCATGACTCATGGAGTTGTGAGACTAATTCCATAAGGTGCAGAGTGACCCTAATTTATTATATTTACATAAATAAATTTAAAGTATAAGTTTTTCATTTATTATTATTTATATTTAAGTTTTTCATTTATTATTGTTTATATTTTATTATTTCTTATACTTAAACATTTATTTCTATGAATATAAGCATGTCAAAAGTATACATAATGTTTTACTACACAGCGTGTATTTGTTATATAACACGTACGCGTTATGTAATGCATACGCGTTTTGCGTTTTCTCTTTTCCTAAGCCATGCCTCAAGGCTTGGGATCCGGTTTGGATCCCCAAGCCTATGGCATGGACCTGCACAAACACAACATACCACGTGTTTTTACAAGAAAATGTAAAATTTTGCTTCCTTTATGATAAATCAAAATAAAACAATCGATCCATTTTTAAAAATTATACCACAAGCGTAGTCTCTTCTTTCTAAAAATTAAAAAAATCCATTTTAAAAAAATTATACCACGACGTAGAGGAGAGTCTCTTCTTTCTAAAATAAAAAAATTCAATTTTTTTGACTAATATAAGGTTTCCATATTATTTATTTTCTAACTATGCCTTTTTATAGCTATTTTTTGAAGTGTAAATATGTCTATCTTTCATGGTGTATATTTTTTTGGGTGATCAAAATTTTAAAAAAATTATACTAGCCCAAAATAGGCATAATTCTATACATATTAAAAAAAAATCTAATTTTTGATATTTTTTAGGTAGTTAGGGAGGGGGCACGGTCGAGCTCCGTTATTTTAAAAACATAAATTTTTTTACTAGAAAAATCATAAATAAAAAATATTTGCTAAAAAAATCTAAAAAAAATGGAGCCCAAACTAGATGCTCCTAGCTATCTTTCTACCAAAGGGTTTTCAAAAATACTAAATGGTGCTCAAAAATGGTGGGGCACAAAAGTCACTCTATTATGTTTTTAACAAAAACAAGAGATTGTTTTTATATTTTAGTTGTTTGACCCACTTAAACTTATCCGTTCTCAATAAAATTTAGTATCTTAGAAATTAGACTCAAAATGATACAATTCATATTTCTACAACATCTTCCAATTTTGAGTGTAACTATTTGAAAAACTCGTACAAGTTGAAGTTTTTTTTTCAGAAAAATGCATCCACTTAAGACCCCCTTTTGGCCCTGACTTGGTGCACTTACCCAGTGGCCATATCTCGTATGGAAGGCGTGATTATGAATATTCGCCTCAAAATCCTCGAACCTGAAGGTAGCACTGAATTAAGGTCTATCTTAGAGAAAATTGTGTCTCCCTTCATACGATAAAACAAATCATCAATGTGCGGAAGGGGATAACGATTATTGATCGTTACTTTGTTAAGCTAGTGGTAATCAATACACAACCGAGGATTCATCCTTCTTCTTTACAAAGATCACCGGTGTGTCATCACCGATCGACACTATGATAATTCTTCATAGGAACTCCTCGTGCTTTATGATTATTTACTAATGCACCTTTAGTTTGGTGGATGTAACTGAAACAAAACAACAACATAACACAAAAATACCATCGACTATGATAAGACGAGAATGATGACAAATCTGAAATATCAAAGTAAATTATAATATTAACATGAAATTATTACAATCTCACCCATGAGGTACTTCAACAAGACTATGGGAGAAACTTTACAATTACACCTCTTGATGGCTTCTTCAACACACCTTTAAGCGATGGCTTCCTTTGCACACTTCCTCTGATATTTCTCACTACTTCTTTCTATGCTAAATGAGGGGGGTGGCCTCTCTATTTATAGAACTTCAGGCTTATCCATCCTATCTCTAAGATAGGATAAGAAATCACTACCGGCGAATCATATTCCATACCTTAACTCTTATCTCGTACATGTAATCTTATCTCTTAAGATAAGATAAACCTTATCATTTTACATGGGTTCCACATTTTAGACTTTTACAAATAAAATACACAAAATATTTATGACCTCACTCCTTGTCCTTATTACAATATAATATTCTAATTCCTAATCATGTAGACCCTACTTCTCTAATTACCCAAACTTTGACATTTTAACATTACCGGACCACTTACGACAAATATTTACTTTTTACAACATTCTATCTATTGTACTTTGCAATTTATTATCGTACTCCACATTATTGGTGACACCATCTTGTGGCGCCGTTATCTTCTATCGAATCTACTACTAATTATACTTAACAACATCCTATTCCTAATACATACATTAATGAAATAGAAATTATGGAGGAAACTTTTAGTGTGTCGACAGTGCACCCCAGTGGATACACTAGGGAGAATTAGGCCTTCTCTCTAGAGGCCCTCAAGCTGCAACTTGAGCTCACAAATCTCAAGGGTAGTCATCCGATAAGGTTCGTGTGAGATAGGCTATGCTCCCGAATAAGATCTATAAGAAAATCTATCTCACGTAGGCGGTAACCTAATAGCTCCTTAGAAAGACATCAAAAAAATCTCTCAAAATGGGATGGTAATCTAGCGATGGTCCACTAGACCCATCTATGATCGATCACTAGCTGTGACATCAAACATCTAACTACCCCATCACACACACCACTTAAGCTGCATAGCGAGAGATGGTGCGAGCAAAAATGAGTCTCTTGACCCCATTATCATCACGCCTCAAATCCTAGATCATATGTACAATATATGATCTTTTGGTAATAATCTACTGGCTCTGTGTGGAGATAACTTGATCCATGCCCAAGATGACTCCATAAGATCCCAATGGAAGGATACGAAGATCCGAGGTAAGTCTTTGGAAAAAGGTCCCAAATCCACTACACACTCCTTAACTAAGGAGTCTACAGATATCTTGGCTCAAAATCCATCTCAACATCCCAACTATGACCCTTCCTAACTACCACCAGCCTACATCGCTCTACTAAAGATGGTGTAATAAAGGAATCAAAAGAACCAGAATAAAAAAATGGAGGTAGGAATACCACCAATGCTACCTGTAGTCTCAATAAGCTGTACACCTTATGCTCTGCCTAGTAGTTCTCAACCATTACGTACATCCTATGATGCCCCCCATGTCACTAACAGGTAGAGGCTCGAGGAGTGCATGTCTTACCCTTGTTGTTATATATCTACGTGGGTAGTCTCTCTAAAAATGTCTAGTAACACCAAACTCAAAACAACCACTTGATCCTCTCCCGAGTATGACTCTAGTCGAGTGCCCCAGGTGTGCATATCATGGATCCCGATGACCTAGTTATGGATTGTTGAGGTCTCTACTAGTGAGCTCCTTCGAATGAGCTCTAGGTGCTCCCTATGTCCTAATGGGACCCATAGGAGGAGGCCACATACTCGGCCCCTCCAACATTTGCATCAAATGTACATGGAGGTCTATATGGTGGGTGAGAATTATGTTGTTCTCTTGCTATGGTCTAATAGATGATTGCGTTGAACCTGTCCACCATGAGGAGGAAGTCTCGACCTCCTCGATATGTTGTCTGCGTCATCTGCTATATACGGCTCGAACTTTGTCTCTAGCTGATGGCTCTTTCCTCGAGTCTCCTCTGCTATATAGGCCTTCTCAATGGCCTCATGCAATATCTGTGGATAATGGATCCGCACTACACTTTGATGTCTAAATTTAGGCCCACTTTGGATGAACGTGGATTTGCACCCGCTCATCTTGCATGTAATCAACATACTGGAGTAGATCCAGAAATCTACTCTCATACTCAGCCATTGTAAGAGATGCCTATTAGAGGTCATGAAACTCATCAATCCTCTACTGTATGAACCTCTGAGATAAATATTTGCTCCTGAACCACTCCTCAAAGAGCTCCCAGGTAACTATCTCAAAATCAACATGGATCTTCTGCTCCTTTGTCCTCCACCAGACACTTGCTCCATCCTCGGCCAGATGGATCGTAAAATGATTTTCATGTTTCTAGAACAAGGGTAGAGCTTGAAGCATCCACTCAAGCTCACCAACCAAGCCTCTACCTAAAATCCACCTATATCACCAGAATAATGAGCTGGTTGTAGCTTCAAGATCTCCCTAATGTGATCTGCTACTATAGTCTGACAGCCCCTAGGCCTCTCTACATGCTCATCTCTAAGCCTAGGGATCTGAGACCTATCTCTATGTCCTAAAACTCGGTCTCCCTGTCCCCTCATGGTGACTCTACTCTAGCCCCGACTCCACATGGGAGTTCTCTCCTCTATGCTCCTCGCTATGCTGAGGAGATGCATGAGCCTCAATGGATGTCACCCTATCATGTCTAACTGAATGTGCTCCTATGGTCCCTCTGCGTAGAGCGGCATTAACATCCTAAAGTGTCTTGAGAATTTGTGGTAGGATAGTTACTACGAGTCTAATCACGGTGGTGGTAAGTCTAGTCTATGTGAAAATACCCCTCGTCTTGTTTGTGCCTCCTGCGTAGACCAAGGCAAGGGTTAGATCATCTTTCTAAGTTTTATTTAGTTTTCAAGTTTACTAAAATATACATTTTTCAAGAAGGGTTGTTTTCTAATTTTAAAAGTGTGCTTTAGGTTTATAGTCCATGTATCAAGTTTTCTAGTGTGCCCAAGGGTCTAAGTTTTTGAACCCATGCTCTGATACCAAGTGTAACGCCTACTAAAACAACCCACTTGGGACCCAAGAAGAACATAGGACTAGTTAGAAAAATTATGGGATAATTTTTTTTTTTGTTTAAAAGTGTCTCTTTGCCGGGTTACAAAACAATAGTTGCCATAAGCAAGGCTTAGATGCCAAATAAAAATCTTAGCTCATAGTTTTCCCATTAAAAAATTATTAAATTTACGGTGTCAAAACTTAGGGTTAGAATAATCATTAAGATTAAGAGGGCAATTTCACACTGTCCCACCCCTTGACCAGATTAAGAGATTCAACCTAGTTTTTCTCAAAATCAATCCACTTGAAACCTTATGAAAACATTCTCATTAGATAGGAAATTTTTTCACCTTTCCATTGATATAAAGAAGTCCTCCTAACTCCTTGTATTTCAAAATTTATGGGTTGGCGGACCTTGTGAGGAAAATTTTCCCAAGGCGGGCCGGTGAGCCTAGGGGAGAAAATTTTCCCTAGGGGTGGATTTGTGGGCCGTGGAGAGAAATTTTTCCCAGAGGAGGAGGATTCAGGTTGGTGTGGTGGGGATGAAATCTCTTCCACGCAGTAGGAGAAGTGGTGGAGTAGTTTTGGAGATTTTTCCACATGGCGAAAAACCACCTTTGCACGCGTGCACTGCAAGTCCAAAAGACTTTAAGGGACACGTGGCACCTCTAAGCCAACATGGAGAAAACAAAGTGGCGGGGATAAAATAAACTTATCTCCTCAAGGGCGAAAAGGATAAAATTCACCAGGACCTCCATGAGCATGAGAAGATGCCACATGTTAGCCAATCATTAGTTGTGGGTTGGTAGGGATGGCGGGCATATTTTGGAAATTTTTCCTAAAAGTTTTCTGAAATGTTAAGGCTAAAAAAATATCCTCTCCTCCACCGATGCCTCGTGAAGCCACGTGGCAGCACCTAATCAATTCCTCTGCAGACCGGCGGGTTGTGGGGGAAACTTACAATTTTTTACAAATTTATTTTTGAAAGTGCGAAAGGTTAATATCAATCTGAGCATGCACTGCGGCGCCACCAACTTAAACCACGTGTTGATCAAGGATTGGTTGCAGGGCAGTGGGGCTATGGAGGAAAAATTGCCAAAAAAATTTGGACTTAAGATCATTTTTAGACAAAATGAAGGCTTGCGGGTCGTGTGGAGCGGCGGGAAACTTCATGAATTTCTGATATTTTGGTAAGAAGCAAAAAGAAATTTTTAGCCCGTAGGTCCACCCAAGAATATTTTTTCATTTAAATTTGAGAGTTATATTATTTTTGAAACCAAGCGAAGTAAAAACTTGAGTAGGTAACTTTTAATAGGGAACTTGGTGTTTGGAAAGCAAGGACTTTACGGGAAAGCTCTCGACGTCCTCTTTGCATAGAAACCTTAAGAATTTGATTTTGATAAAATTTAAAGGGTAAATTGTGAGAAAAGTCTTTCTATCACTTAGAAGTGAATTGGTATTTTTAACTTATCAATTTTGTTCAAATTTTCCATTAATTCTTCTTTATCTTGCCAAACGGGGAATGAAGGATTTTACTAGGAAAATTTTAGGATAGATTGTAAGGTTAAAATTTTCTCGATACTAGTTTGCATTCAAAATTAACAATGTTTACACATTAGAAAACCATAAATTTCACCTTTACTTTATTTGAAATCTTATTTAAAAATTTCTTGAGTGTTTTAGTTTAGTTTGGGGATCATTTTGATCTCATTAAGTCCAAATGAATATTTCATTGGTCTCTTATAAACTTGCAGGGTTGTTTTGGACATTTGATAAAAAAAAATTTGTGAAGTATACAATGAAGTAGAAATGAGGTTTGTACACTTCAACAATAGAGATCAAACTATCTCTTTTGTCATGTAATAAAAACATTGAATTTATTCCATGCTAGTTTTAAATAGTTTTCTTTCCTTTAATCAACTGATAGAGATGAGAATGCAAGATCTTTTTTTTTTAAAATTTAAACATTTCAAATGAGACACATAGCAAAGGCAATATTTCTTCATACATGCTTCCTTTTCACTTTTACAACAGAGATTTCCTACTGTATATCCAACACATATTTCCAATGGAAATAATATCATATGAACATGAAAAAACACTCCTATTAATTCAAAGGTATCTCTTACTGACTTCTTCCCCATTTATTTTTAAATACATACATACTAAATGCATATCTTTCCTTTACATTCGAAAAAAGAATTGAATACTAGATATATTCTTCTATATTCAATTACAACTTTCATATCTAAAACAAAGTAGTCTTTCCAACACAATAATATAAGAGATCATCCACTTCAAGTGGGAAATGTTATAAAAGAAGTTTCACTGAGGACTTTAGAACTCTGTCTTCCTCCTCAATTACAATGTACAAAATACAATTTCTTCTACATTTATTCAAAACAAGAAAACAAAGTATATCTCTTTCACATTTTGAATTACAGAACTTTCATACCAATACAAAACATAATTCCATCACCCATAATGTACAAGGTCATTCACTTCAAGTGGAAAGGGTTACAATAATAATAATCTCCACAAGGATCCTTCAAACTTGAATTTTCCACTTGCTCAAGAACAACAACATGCGGATCCATCATTCTCTAATTTGGTCACAAAAAAAGTTGGGGAAAGGAACCACTCTCCACCCAATTAAGACATAAAATGAAAAAGAGAATACATCCTTCTTTATTGGCCCCCTAGCCCCAACCACAATGCAATAAGGAATGTGTTTTAACTCATAGCAGCAATAGGCTTCCACAACACACATGTAATTTCACATTTAAAACACTATCCAAGACAAAAGCGTAGTTTGCGACCCCACGATAAAAGACAACAATAACACCAGGATTCCTCATGAAATCCACGGGAGCAAGAAACTATGGGGATCGCTTTATACTTCCCAAGGATAAATGGATATCACACACGAGAACCTCCACATATATATATATATATATATATATATATATATGGATATCACCACCGAGAACAACCACATATATATATATATATATATATATATATATCATTTCAACTCCATGACATGCCCTTATTCCTCCTCCAAGTACCCCTTATTCCTCACATTTCCTTATGCCTCCCGACCTCTTACGGCACCCCATAATGAGTAAATAAATGAAAACTATTTCTTTGTAAGGTGGAACACAAATCCCAATTCCCTCCACACTTATACCTCACTAAAACACTTATGCCTCCCACAAAAATACCCCATAGTCTTCTCCTACACCATCCCTAGGCCATCTACCCAAATAACCCACACATATGCCAAAAAATTCACAATAATAACATTTGCACAAATAAAAAAGAGAATTTCAAGAGCCAAGATCTTATCTCTCCATAATGGATTTTGTTCCAAGTTCCAAACAACAATCTTTCCAATGCAAAATAACCCAAGATCAATGAAACACAGGCCTATAAAATTTCTTCAAACTTTCTCCAAAAGTAAGAGCTCAAACATCAAAAGAATTCACCCCAAATGAATTATGAAAAAAGTGAAGAAACCAAAAACAAGCTAAGGAATTCGAATAAATAGAGAGGGAAGATAAGTGGATGAGGTGAATTGAAGTGGGATGCCACATCACACATCCTCAACTCGAACTCATAAGTCAACTTCAATCTCCAAAGTAAAATAAATAGTTTGGTGAATAATATGACAACTTACTTACACACTCCAAGACAATCCCACACCCCATAAGGATTGAAATTAAAAATATGTAAGAAAGTACAATTAAAACATTCAACTTGACTTACAAAAATGCATAAAGAAGGTCTAAATTTAACCCTCCAACCATAGGTAAGGTTGGTAAATAAATTTAAGAGGTATGGGACAAGTTTAACTTGTCCATTAAGCCTCTAGAATCATCCTCAAGGAAAATTCAAATTTCCAAGAAGGTGGAGTGTTTCATACTCTAAAATCAACTTACATATCCCTTACACATTTCTTACAACACTTTAACTCAAGGCCAACAACTCTATTAATTACTTTCTTACAGCATATTTTAATTAATTAACTTAACAACAAGATTACTCACAATATTACGTACCATTTAATAAATAATGAAATGGGTCAAACCACCACAAAAAAACACATAGAAACATTAAAAAAGTAACCAAATACAAGAAAATACATAAAACCCCTTGGTCAAATTTAAAGGTGACCCCCATAGGAATCCCTAACATAATAAAAACACACAAACAATACAGTTGCCATGTTGACCTTATTGAATTCATCTAGAATTCCAAAGTGGTTGGTCTCCAATCCCCCGATATTTGTCATGATGTTTTAAACCTGTAAAATACAAATACCTCCTTCAGCCTCGTGGCCATATTAGAATATCCAAATGAATATAAATATAATTTCAAGATCATCGGCATATATGTGAATCACCACAATCATCAAGACAATCAGCGATTATTCACTTCTGATTTCATCCACAACTATCTCATCATCAATTTTAATTCAATTCTCATTTTCTAGGTCTACTCAAAATATCCAAATATCACAAGTCCAGTCTAACATCTATAATATAACCATATCAAACAATATATCCACATCAATATCTAAAATGTCTCTAATAGTCATCATGCACCATATTTGAATCAAAGTCCACAATAAACCATGATCTAACATCTAACATCATACTAAATTAAACTTTAACAATGTCCATAATATAGTCGTAAGTATTAGGATCAATATCACAAGGTGTCGAAGGAAGCGGGCACTACATATAAGTCATCCATATTTTGACACGTACTCTTTTTTTCTCTTCTATAATTCATTATACCATGTATAGCCCACAATTTTCTTTAGAAATATGTATAATAGACACACATATATTCTTATTATGCCAAGAAATATTCTATAATAGTAGTATAGAAGTGAAAGAGTCTCATGCTAAGTACATGTGAAATAAAAATTAGGATATTATTTGAAATAAAAAATTACTTTATTAAAATTATAATTTTACATTACCCAATTCGCATTTAAAATCAAGAGAAGATAAGAGAATAACCCATTGGTATGTTTAGAATTATTCTATGTTAGTTATAAATAAATCATTATTATTTTTGCAAATAATAGTAAATAATAAAATAAAAATAGCAAATCAAAGGATATGTTAATATTAAATTTACAATCATAAAACTCCAAAAAATAAGTAAGATTTTTTCATTCATTAAAATAGATTTAAAACTAAAATAGATTTTAGATTTACCATTAGATGTAAATTTTTAGTGCCCTTTCTCATTTGGGAAGGTGTTATTTATTCACGGGTGTATGGTTTCGATGCTCTTGGCAAAGGAGGCTAGACTATTAGCGGAGGATTTTCTATCGGTAGCAATTCCAAATTCTTTCCCTTCACATGCCATGAGGTTTGGAGGGGTGGATTCTGGCTTGGGGATCTGGATCACAGTCCTGAAGTGGTGGTTTTGCGATGTCGAGATCTTAGAGAAGAATGGTGGGACGCAATCCACTATTTCAAATCTTCACCACGCTTTGAAACTATTTCCTTTGATTGATGGTGGGCGGCTAATGCTAGGGGCTGGGGGTTATTGTCTCGGGTGAGGCTAGGCCTAGGGGGAGGTGGTGGTGGGGATCACTTGCAATGCTAAAATAGGGGTGGCTTGATTAGAGCTATTTCTTACCTAAGCTGCGACCTAATTTGGGTATATACCTCCTCACTAAACCCATGGCTTATGACAAATATCCACCTAAGGTATTTTTTTTGGAGACAAGGTTCAAGAAACTATGAATATTTTGAAAGAGGGGATTGATTTTCGGGTTCCAAGTAATAGATGCCTTGGGCTTCTCGCTTTGCAAGATAGTTGGATTTATGAACAATGGTGTCCCCACATTGAAAGTAAATTTAATATTTACCCCTTCTACCCATGTCATTTTTGTAGCGAGTTTTTACACTCCTCGAGATAAGGATATTATTTATGGGAAAATTTGGGATTTCCAATCACATCTTCTTCTCATAAATCCTTGGTTTCTCGATTTGATCCCTCATCGAGAGATTTAATACCAGACAAGTATGGATAAGATTACCCTATCTTCCTTTGTAATTTTGGAGTGAGGATTACTTCAAAAAGCTATGGAGGCTGTTTTTGGGTAAATTCATGGCTATTGATAAAAAAATGACTCCTTTGATCATACCACTTATGCCTCGCACACTGGTGGATATGGACATATTGCTAATTTTCTAGCCACTTTATAGAACTCAATGTGAGGATTCAAAATGGAATCAAAATATAGATTATGAAGGGTTCCCTTTTAGATGCATAAGTTACTTTTCTTTGGGACACTTGGCTTTTGATTGTCATATGGTTTAAAAACATAGTAAAGGAAGGGTTTCTTGGTGGAATGATTTTAATATGGAAAATATTATTGTTTATGGACTTGAGGAAAATGATATAGAAAATGCTTCAATAAATCGAAGGCTAATAAGGAGGAATCCCCTTCCCCCACTTGTTTGGCTAAGATTTAAAATGATAATGTTGGTAAGGGGGGACTCCTTACCTCGATCTATGAGCCCCAAGTTTACTCATAATTCTAAAAATGAGGAGGTTCTTGAAATTTGATTACCTATGCCATCCGGAAGTGAGAATGTGGATCCTAATGCGGTCTATGGTTGGAAGACTGTGATCGATAAAAAGAAAGGACAAATTGGAAATTCTTCTTGAAGATGAGCCTTAGATCCCATAAAGGGAATCTCTAGCAGTGTAGTTAGCTTGTTCCACAGGGGTGGTCGAGCCTCTTTGACTTCCCTTTTAGGACCCTTTCTTCCTCTGAAGTGCTTCCTTTTGTGAGCAAATTTTTGGTCCTGTTGGTTTGTTTCTCCTTAGGCCATGTTCAGCCTTAGTTTATTTATTGTTTCTTCTTTGTTCCTTGCTTTTATTTATATTTTGGTCTTGTTCAGGGTTCCCGATCCCTTCAAAATCTACTTTTTACCTAATCTAATAAAAAAATAACGTGTCTTAATTAAGCAAATCTTTCTTTTTGATTAACAAAAATAGAGATGTGACAAATAGATAATTATGAAGTTAGGTGGTCCTTTTTGTAAGTGATATTTATGTCAATTTGTGTGTGTTTTACTCTCCACCCCAATTTCAAAATTCAGATTTTGACTGGGGCCTTTTTGAGGCTCATGGAACAAGTTAAAACATCTCATGCCTCTTAAATTTACCCAAAAAACCCTACCCATGGGCTAGAGTGTTTATTAGCTCGACTTATTTATTCTGTTTGGAGTGTAAATGGTGAAAATAATCGTGCACCTTCTTCTTGTCACATTAGATAATTTTTTTCCTTAGAAGGCATGGTGTGCTAAAATGTGTCATGTGGTTGCCATAGTTCTTACATGCTCATTTATTGTCTTGGGGCATGGTGTGTTTATTGAGTGTGGGAATGGAGGAATGATGAAATGGTATCCCCTAAGTGATACATAGAGACACCTCATCATCCTCACATTCTATTTATTTTGTCAGTAGTATTTTTTATGGAATGGGGTTACTTGCTCATTTTCTTCCTTTTGCATTTTTGAAATTGGGAGCTTATTGGAGTTACTTTTGGGGAAATTACTTTCGTGAGGTTGAAAGCATTATGAAGTGAAGCTTCCTTCAAAATTTATGGAGAGGTAGGCTCTCCACCATTTTGGTTTTGTTTATTATGTTTATTGATGTGGAAATATTGTGTTTGTTAAGTTGTTTGAATTTTTTGTGCATGTGCTTATGTGTGGTTGGGTAGCATGCCTTCGTCAGAGTGCGGGAGATGGAATTTTGGGACCATTGGGGAGGTAAATGGAGTTTTTGAGACACAACTTAATTTGGTGGGAGTGTGATTGGGGGTTTCACCTATGGAGAGTGAAGGAAATCACAATTATATTGTTATACTTGTAGTGGGAGAGATAAGGATTTTGTGTTATTTATTGTGCACTTGTGAGGCTTAGGGTGAAACACTCACCAGGTTTCACTCGGGAGGCAAGGAAGGTGGTTTCCCATAATCCTTGGCTCCATATGGTTTGATTTCAAACATTTTTTTTGTTTGAGAAGTTGTAAAATTTTGATTATGTTATTTTGGTTGTGTTGAATGTCTTGAATGTATGTTGTTTGTGGAAGCTATATTTTGCTTGAAAGTTGTCAAAAGTTTCTCTAGATCCTTCTTGTGGTTCCTCGTCAGATTTGGGGCTGAGGGCCATTAAAGGGATAGTTTCTACTCTTAATGGATTAAAGGTTTCGTAGAGAGTGCGCACTATTCCCTTCTTCCTTTGTTTTGTGATCCTAGTTTTGAAGGGTTATTGAAGAATGCTTTAGATTGAAGTTCAAGTTGGGAGGAAGCATGCAAGAAGATTTCCAAGTGCTTTAGACCTTGTTGAGAATATACTTGTTGTGATATATAATATTATTATACCCACCATGAGTGGAAGTTTGTAATATTTTATCCTTGAATGAAAGATGTAATATTTCATTTATTCAATGAATTGAATGAGTTAGTGAATGTAGAAGGATCCTTGGATTTTTTACCTTATTAGAAAGTGAATTAGTCGTAGTGAAAGAAAATTAATTGAAACTTTGCATCTGTGTCAAAATAATGACTTGGGAGATTGATAGTTCCTTTGCTACTGATGAAAGGAAAACTTAAGTTGTTTATTTGTCTTTAAATGAAATTCTTCAAAAGTTATAAGCATTCATAGGTTGCAATTTTTATATACATCATATATTTGGGAAAGGAACCAAGATGTATCAAAATGAATGTGTTATCTTATCATGTTTTAGTTGTGCAAAATTAGGTAGTTATTCTCGCTTACTTTTTATTCGAAAGGATGTCATATTGATCGATTAAACTATGGATGCATTCTAGTCTTGTTGATAGAAAATCATTCCACTACAAATCTTATTAAATAAAATAAGAAAGTGCTACTGAAAATCTTCCCAAGTTTACTTTCATCTAAATTAGTAGAAATCCCTTCTGCTTCTTTTCAAATTTAAATTTAAATGGAATAAACACGAAAAAAGAGAATACATATACACATTCCTACTTAAATGCAAACTATGATTAAATTAATTATAATGGGAAAATTTTACTATTTTCTTTTTATGTATATTAGACTAATTTTAGTTTTCTTTATCAATTTTTTTGGTAATATTAACAAATTAATATATTTCCTATATCAATGATAGGACTTTATAATGATTTATAATAATATATATATATATATATATATATATCATACATGTTTATAATTATTAATAAAAAAGAAATCTATAAAAAAAGAGACACCAAACCTTATAAAGAAAAAGGAAAGGACTTATTATTTTTGTGGTTTGAAATGCCAATGCGCTACATGGTATTGTAAATTGTTTTGAGTGTTTTTTATTAAACAAAACATATGGGTGGGGGCTTCTAGCCCCCACCAAACACCACTAAAATATGCTTTTAAAACATGTGCGAATTGCGAGATTTTGATTCTATAGTTTCATACATTTGGTTGTTTTAAACCGTGACTTTTTTTTTTTCCTTAGGCGTACGCACATTACACACATGTATTTATTTATATACATTCTTCTAAATCAATAAATTTTGGGTTTTTCTAGAATAGTAAGATTATAAGAAATTTAGTGTAAGACACACACACACACACACGTGTGTGTGTGTGTGTGTGTGTGTGTGTGTGTGTGTGTGTGTGTGTGTGTGTGTGTGTGTGTGTGCGTGCGTATGCGCGTGTGTGTGTGTATATGAGATATACTTATGTTTATATACGCAAAAGAAAAATAAGAGTATATTCAACTTTAAAAACAAGATTGATCATAATAGGTAAAATACTCCGAATACTTAAGAAGGGAAAATAAATTAAAATAAGTTTAGCTGACAAATAGAAAAATTCTAGGTCTATCAAGTAAATGGCATATACCCAAATGGGTATTTTCATCGAATCAAATTTACAACTAATGAAATTTCAACCCAACCCTAGAGAGGGTGGAATAAAATAAAAACAATAAAAAGGGAATAAGCTTGAGATGTGTGTATCCATCCTCAAGCTCTATCTTCCTCTTTCATAAATGTAGCTTCCTTCTCTTCCTCCTTCCCTAAACCTACAAAATAGAAATGAGCGAAATAAGTCAAATGAAAGAATAAAAGAAACTCTATAGAGATGATTAGGGTTTTTTTGGAATTTCTTGATCTAATGGCCTAGATTGGTTTATTTAATGGATAAGATTGTTGCCTATAAATGTTATGTGAGAGTTAGGTGAAATAAACATTTAAGCACATGGGTCAAGTTTTAATGGGGCGCATTAAGGTGTTGGAGTTAACTCTAATTTTTTGTTTCATTATGATTTATTTTAGTAACTTTTAAAAATAAAGAGGCCATGACCTTGTGAAAATTATAAACTCATTCCCCTTTAGAATTCGTATAACTCTTTATAATCGAGAATTAACTTTAATAAAGATTGTTCAATTATGTGGTACCCTGACTACAATAATACGTAACTGGAACGCTACAAC